>JASJET010000297.1:2300000-3690932 GCA_034092305.1 Diaprepes abbreviatus | reverse complement strand
ACACATTTCAGCTCGTTCAATTGTTTCTCTCAACACGTTTTGTAGCATTTGGGGCGTTATACTTCTAAATGCCGTAAAATTCTTTCTTCTAATATTTCAAGAGTAGCTGGGGTTGCTCCATAGTAAACCCTTTCTTTAACATATCCCTAGACAAAGAAATCGAGCACAGTAAGATCCGGTGAGCGGGCTGGTAACCGTATTGGACCATTGGTTGCAATAATTCGATTATTAAAATGCTCTATTAAATAATTAAGAACTTCTCTGGTATTGTGAGGCGGTGCTCCATCTTGTTGAAAGTAAATTCGCCGTAAAACTGCTAAAGGTATATCATTGAGATGATTTTCGATTTCATTTTGAAGGAAACCTAAGTATCTAACCCTGTTAACTGACCTTGAAACAATATTGGCCCAATTATTCTATTTCCGACAATACCAGCCCAGACATTGACGCCAAATCTTTCTTGAAAATTGCCCTCTCATTTCATGTTGATTTTGTTGGGCCCAGTACCGAGTATTTTGCTTATTGAGTATACCATTATTTGTAAATCGGGATTCGTCGGAAAATAGAATAAAATCGATAAAATTTGGGTTAACTCTATGATTTTGAAGCAGCCAATCACAAAACACTACCCGTCTATCGCCATCCTCAGTATACAAATGTTGATGTAACTGATATTTGAATGCTCGATATCCATGCTTTTTCAGTATTTTTCTTGCTGATTCATAACTTATCTGCAGTTCTTGACTAATTTTTCTTAACGAAACTGTTTTATCTACCTCAACCATAGCAAGTACGTTAATCTCAGTCTCTTCATTTATGATAAACCTCTGTTCCGCCTCTTGATTTCCTATTTGCCTAAAACGAGTCTCGACATACGGAAAATACTGATGGGCTGGATGTTGCCGATTCCGATATCTATGAGCATACAACTCGAGTAGTGAACATAACCCGATTCGCTCGATACCCCCCACTCCTCGACCTTGACCTTGACCTTGCTTCACCCCTCTTTGGCCCCGCCCACATGTCCTTGTCATTGACCTTGAAAGTGCACGTGTGCTTTGGCCTTGGCCTTGTGTTCAAGGTTGTGTGTGTGACCTTGACCTTGACCTTGGTCGAGACGACCTTGACTTTGTTGAAGGTCATCTTGGGTGTGTGACCTTGAAGTAGTTATTTGTGCATTGTAATAGTGTGGGATGATCTTGAAATGATTTTGACCTTGCAAATTGTTCTATAAATTGTGTGAGTCTACTTGCATTCATTCAGTGTGAAATGTCAGATACGGAACTATCTAAAGAAAAAATTATAGAGCAAGTCGGCAGAGTAATTTGTTTATATCAGAGTAATTTAAAAAGTTTGTGTGATTTTGAAGAGAAGGATCTAGCATTTTTCCTCTCGAATATTTAAAAACCCTGTTACATTCACTATGAACAAATATATCGTCATCATATAGATGGGCCACCACCAGCAATAAAAAAGTGTCGTGAATGTAAAAATGAGTGAATAATATGAATAGTGCTTTGCAAGAGACAGTAAAAAAATTGGGCGATGAGTTCACTGAAACGGCTAATAATTATTTCAATGATGCAATGAAAAGTCGAGCAGAATGGGCGTCGCGCTATTGTGATTTGGCTTATGAATATGAAAAGGCTGCGAATGCATGTCGTAAATATTGCAGCAAAACAATAAATTTACAAGACTTTGTTCGTGAGATAAAAAAGTTGGGGTTTAGTGACTGTTTGGAAAAACTGATTAGGTTCATTGCAGATCCGGTTGTGTTAGATGAAATTAGAGTGTAGGACTTAAGTTTAACGTAGTTGTAGTAGTTAATATGGAAAGTTTAGTGCGAGAAATGTACGAGGAATTTCTAATTTCTGCAGCCTGTTCGGAATTTTACGCATATGAAATGCAAGATTCGGAGGCTCAGGACTTTAGTGTATTTTTTAAGTATATGGACCATGCCGAAGTGTGTCTTTTAGCTAGTATAGTTTGTAAGAATTTTCTTAGATATAAAAACAAACAATTATTATTGAACAAATTAAGGAAATTAGGTTTAGGTGATAATGTTAAACGCATAGAAGAATGGCAGAAAAAAATCAATGAATAAAGTACATAAAATGTAGTTATTTGTTTCATTATATTTTGTCCTTGAAGTTATCCTTATACCAATTTAAATGTGTGACGTCATTTGACCTTGAATACTCCTCCCACTATTTCTATCGTTAAGCTACCCCCACCATTGTTACAATTCGACCTTGAAACCCCGCTATAAAGGTTCGTGGGAGAAGAAGTGACTTCAAACAGTCGCAGATATCAGTGGCATAAACATCAAATATTGTGTTCGTGTAGTGTTCTGAAAGTGCTTTTATATTCACGGTAATTTTTGGATTTAATATACCATTTTTTTCAATAATGAGTATTGCAAAAGAAACTCTAGATGAAATTAATGAAATGTTTAGCAAAGATTTCGAGGTCTTAGAGAGAAAAAAGGTTACCGAAATGATTGTAGGCAAAGTGTATAAAATTGTAAAGATGGTTTCAATGACTACACGATTTGGTAAAACTCTTTTAGTGGCTTTACACGATGACGGTGATAATAGCACATTTGAGACTTTTTTACCAAAACGTGTGGCCGAAACACTATCTGACGATATTGTAGATATTATGAGTAAAACTAAAGATAAATACACTCTAACTTATTTGGGGCAGGGCACTAGAGTTTTTGGAAACAATACTCCAACATTATTACGTTTTGGCTCATTGGAGAAAATTGTATGTAAATTGTTTGAAAAAAAGGATGTAATTAAATTTAAAATATAGTTGCACATGTCAGAATACTTACGCGTGTTCATTATTTCTGTTAAAGATGTCTGCTGATGCGACGACGACGACGACGACCGCCAACGAATGTGTAGATAGATACATATTTTGGTTGGGGAGAGAATTAAGAAATAGGGCTCACGATATGTTAGATAGCGTAAATGATTGGTCGCATATTGATGTAACCAAAGATCAATATAAGAACGAGATCAGGGATACAATCAATTTTATGGCTGGGGCACACTTGTGCGACAAATTTTTATATGGTTCCATAGACATGGATACATTTTGTGCTGAAATGGTTGAAGAAGAATTAAAAGAATACCTCGTCAATATTCCACATTTACCAGGTGAGCTTGCTGCAAAATATGAATTGGTTTCTGCAACAGCAACAGCCCAAGACGTTGACGATCGAAATAGTGTCGGATGGGATAGAATTTTGAGCAACGAAAACGAAGATATGGAAAATTAATTTTTTATAATTTTTGTATTTGTGCAATTAAATAACTGTAAATAAATATCTGTTACAATCACAGTTTTATTTTATTTCTTTTATAAACATACCAACCCAGTAGATCATAGTCAGTGTTTCTTTTTCTCAGCTGAAATATTTAATATAAGTAGGGCAAATAAAAATAAAATAGTTTAGTAAAGATTGAAAATGAGTCGAGGAAACAACACAATTGATAAATTTGGTCGTCAGAAATATAATGAAAAATATCATATATTATCTGGGCCACAAGGGATTGGTTTTAAACTTACAGCGAATGGGCAGTATGATATGGGTGGAAAAATCATAACCAACTTAGGCGAACCTAAAGATGATGACGATGCTGTGACAAAACACTTTGTTAATAGAAAGTTTTACAATTTTGCAGTTGTAATATGTGACATATTTAACAAGGATGTCCTCCCCATGATATACAAAAATAATAGTGAGCTTAAAACAAAAATTGAAGTTATGCAGAAAATACTCTATCATCAGCCTTTAAATGACTCATTAAGCGCACTGTCGTACGGCTCGACTCCAAAAAAATCTAAAAAAGGGAAAGCAGGTTAAAGAATAGGAGAACGCACTCCGAGTGGCATAGCCTTGAAGATAACGTCGTAGTCGTCGGTGAATTGGACCTTCCCTCCAAGAATATTGAAATGTTATTTATGTGTATGATGTTTTATTGTCATTGTTTTTAATAATGAAGATTGAAATAAAAAACTTTATTTTACAATATATTGTTTATTTATTTTACATTTTAAATAAAAAATATAGTCATACAAAATGTTATTTAAACAATATTAGCTTTATCTATCCAAGAGTTGAAGTGGTTGGGAAATCCTAGCCATTTGACAAATAATTGTTCGATGTGATTTTTCTTGCGTTGTCTAAGGACCTTTTCTACTAGATAAACGTCAGGACTGCTTGTTTTTTGTAGTTCTGATTCGTAAAAACACCCTCTTATAGGCTGACCTTCTAACGATTCCAACAAGTAAGTAGGTGGATTTGTAACGTTAACTTTTACAACTTTAAACAATTCGGTTGACCAAGAGGGCGTATATCCTTTCTCGAATAAGCTTTTGTACTTGCTAATACGCACAATGTCACCCATGGAAAACTTAAATTTTTTAGGTACAATTTTTAAATAATCATATGCTTTAATATGTGTTTTTTCTTGCACGTCTGCAGGCTTCATTCCAATGGTGCGATGTTTCGAATGGTTATAGGTTTTTGTTACTGCCGATAATATATGTATCGATTTGTAAGATCCTCTTGTCGAGAATTGTTTATATAAATTATTTTTTAAAGTCCTTATGACTCGCTCAACAATTGCAGCTTTCTTTGTGCTGTAAGTGGAATAATGATTTATATTATATTTTTTCATCAGGGCTTGAAAGTTTGTATTATAGAACTCCTTTCCTTGATCACTTTGCAGATTTGTTGGTGTATATGATGCCTCTTCAATGATGCTTTTCATCGCATTAGTAACTTCTATACCAGTCTTGTTTTTTATGGCTTTGGTATAGACAAATTTCGAGTAACAATTTATACAGACCAAAATATAACGATAACCATCGTTTTCATCAGCATACTGTTGCATTTCAGCCAAATCAATTTGCCACAAATCTCTGTATCCTTTTATTATCGTGCGCCGTCTTACAAAATTTTTTCTAGCCGTTCTATGTAGTTCATTAACAATCTTGATTTTTTCTAGACTGGGCTCCATATTATTAGTAATACTAAAGGTTTCAGATTGAAGGAAGAACTGAATAATATCATTAAATATTGAGCTTAATATATTATATCTTCTTCTCGTAATTCCTCTATGATTGACATAATTTCATTTTCGTGTCCAGTGTGACCGGCCATTTGGAACTCCACAACAAACGTAAACGATCCACCAACTCTTTAGCTTTGTTCCAGTAGACATATTGAAATTTTTTCGAAGATAATTTCTTTTTTGTGGGTAACTGTAGTTTTTCCGAGAGATTTTTTCTTGTAATAGTACCACCTAATTTTGTGCTCATTATCAGAGGTTTAATAATTCGTAAATATTTGTTCCATCTGGTCTCCCGTAAACCATCACTTTTTTTAAAATTGTTGTAGACAGCATTCGTTGATTCCAAAATTTCCTTGTACGTTGAAAGTACATTATCACTTAATTGTTGTTGTTCCTTGCCTACACTTGGGGGTGTTTTAAGAAATAACAAATCATAAAGTGCCGGTGATCCACCATATTCTGCAATATTTTTCCCTTTTTTGTATAAGACAATATTTCCATTTCGAAAACGCACCTCTAAATTACCAATAAAATTTTTGTTATGATCTGTTTTTGAACCAAAACGTACACCATATACAGTATCCTATAGAGATGGTTTCGAACGTAATCCTTTCAGGTGTGCGTTTAAAGTATCGGAAGTTGTGGTGTCAGCGGATGCGAGAGATGTATTAGTTGATGTCGAGGGTGTATCAAACACCGATTGGCTAATATCTTCTTTTGAAATGCGATGCTGCTGCTGCTGCTGCTGAATAGGTGTGGAGGTTTGAAAGGAATGTGTAGGTTGGGGAAAACCTGATATTTGAGTCGACTGCACTGATGTACTGAGACTATGTGACTTTGTAGCTGGATAATGTTGTTGCTGTTGTTGTTGCTGCTGCTGCTGCTGCTGACGTTGCTTAACCACATCAGATATAGTTGTCAACGGCTTAGAAATGGGTTCGTAAAACTTTTCCAATTCCACAACATTAAACTCTTTAGCCGCTTTAATTTGTTTAAATTTTTTTCTGACGGCATTGGTAGCTTCCACTAGTTTACGTTTTAAGTCGATCGCGTTATTCATGATGTTAACAAAGGACGTTTCAACAATCAAATGAGCATTTTCTCTTATTATTACAGTAATATATAGCTATCAAATCCTTTGCGGTATCTTCCCGATTTCACATCACTGTCTTTATCAATTACTAAAAATCCATACTTATTATCCCAACATTTTGAGCACATTTCTTGAAATTGAGTAAAAGTTAGATCCGGTGAAACATGGTCGGAAAATATGTGTTTCATATTCAACTCATCTTGTTTAAACATAATAATAAAATTGGCGTTGTCTCGCACAAGCTGTTTAGGCACTCGCGAATATGTTTGCGCTAGGTAAAAGGAGTCGATATTTTTATGACGTCCCATGCTAAAGTACGATCTTATAACATCTTGTTTTTCACATATAACATCATCAAAGATAAATATAGAGTTTGGTTTTGCATCGGACGGTACCACAATATTACTGGAATCACTAAAGGCATAGTAGCCTAAACCTTTGATGGGCGCTAAAATTTTCCTTAAATACTCATATTTCGGTTGATACAGAGATTTCGAGTAAATATAGACATTTTCGAAACGTAGCCCAAGGGGGTGTGTAAGCAGCGAAATCATGACATTAGTTTTTCCACAATTGGATGGACCAATTAACAGGCCGCGAATAGAGGAAGGAAGTAGAGGACCGTGTCTCTTCATTATCTTCTTTTCAAATCCAAGTCCGACTTTTTCATCGAGATTGTCAATAGGAAGTTTTTGTTTAAGATCGATAACGCGCATCTTAGGAAAATTTGATATTTTATAGGCAATTTTTCACAAAAACTGTCATTCAGATGCCGAGCGTCAAACGAAGTGGACGGTCTCACGTTTCCAACAAAACTGGATACGGTATTGTGAATTCGTTAATAAATAAATTACCATTCGAGGTACACATTCCTGGTTATCAATATTGCGGACCCGGAACAAAAGTAATAAAACGTGTAACAAGAGGTGATCCAGGCATTAATCCTTTGGATGCCGCATGCAAAAAACACGATTTAGCCTATTTACATAATAAAGACAACATAAGTGCGAGACATCGAGCGGATTACGAGCTCGAACAAAGTGCTTGGAATAGAGTAAAATCGAAAGATTCCAGTTTAGGTGAAAAAACAGCAGCTTGGTTAGTTACAAACATTATGAAAGGAAAACAACGTTTTGGTATGGGTGTACCATCATCATTATCAACAAAAAAAACATCTAGTAAAGGCACGCGTCATACAAAAAGGAAAGGTGGTAATAAAAATCGACATGTTCGGAAAGCCAGTTTCGGAACAGCTATTCGACAAGCAGTTCGAAGGGAATTATTAAAAGCCGGAAGTAAAAATGTGTTGGAAAAAAATGTCATGAATGCATCTAAAATAGCTCTGTCGGCAGCACGTAGATCGGTAAAAGCGGCAGGTGGCAAAAGGAAGGTTCGTACACCGAGAATAATACCGATTCCTAAAACTGGTGGAATATTACCATTAATACCAATTTTTGCCGGGTTATCAGCTTTGGGTTCATTAGCCGGTGGGCAGCGGGAATTGTGCGCGCCATAAAAGCAGTAAAAAAAAGCAGCGAAGATAAAACCGGTGCCGGCCTGTATTTAAAATCGAAAGGAAATGGTTTGTTTCTAAAGCCATATCGTAAAGGTATGGGATTATTTATAAATCGTAGATCAAAAAACTAATTGAATCCCTACCTCGAAGACCACTATCTAACATCGATATAGAAAAATATGCCAAAAAGAAAAGAATAGGACACTTTCGAGGCGTTTATATGAGGGATTTATTACCTAGACAAGGTCCTCGACGTTACGAAGCAGCAATAGTGAATTTGGATAGTACGCGTGGTGCAGGGACTCATTGGGTAGCTTATAGAAAAAATAATTCTAAAGTAACATATTATGACAGCTTCGGCGATTTACCCCCACCGATCGAATTGGTACGATATCTACAAACGGGATCGGAACCATCAAAAATTATTTACTATACATACGATCGTCAGCAGGATTTTGGAACAGTCTGGTGTGGACATTTGTGCTTAAAGTTTCTTGTCGAATCATCAGCGTAAAAGATGTCATCATCATCATCGTCACCATTAACACCGCAAATGGATCGCAATAACTATACTAAAATGTTGCAATCACTGAAAGCATTTCATCTAGCTGGTAGATTAAGGAAAATGACCGTGAAATAGTTAGAAAACATGCCCAAGGAAGTAATGATTGCATTAGCCCCAAATGAAATTCCATTCGTTTGGGAAAAGTTGCCCGAGCACCTCAAAAGCGATATCGATATATTAAAATATCAGTGCGGTTGCAAACATTATTTCAGCAGCAGCAGCAATTTAAACGAGGTTACGGCTGATGAGGATCATACAGCTAGAAAAATATTTTTTTGTTATTGCAAAATCAGCGATGTGCGCATAAAAGCAGAAAATAGCATAAAAACATCACTATCTAATGCAGTGAGAAAAGGTGTGAAGATGAATCTTTTTAAATGTTGCCGCTAAGAATAAAACCGAGATGTGTGATGTTTTAATGGTTAGTCATGTCTTATACGTTCACACTAACAGGACACTCGAGCGTCTTAAGCGCCGATTTTTATCCACCAGTCGAATTAAATAGAGAAAACCAATATGGTTTGGCATTGCTGGGATTTTACACATACAATTCAATTTTTAATGTGGACGAAAGCAACAATAAGTTTGCCTACATCAAGGAGGGTTACACCACCGAGTCGATACAATTGCAGATTCCACCTGGGGCCTATGAAATAGATGAGATAGGTAAAGCTATGTTGGAGGCTTTGAGGATTTCAACTGAAGAAAAGAACGATGGAATCTTTTACTTGGTCGCTAATAATAATACACTGAAATGTGAACTGAAATCCCAATATACTATAGATTTCCGGGGAGAGGCGAGTATCGGTAAAATGTTAGGATTTAATCATACAGTGTTAAAAAGAGACAAAAAGCACGAATCAACCGAGATGGTGGAAATAATGAAAGTACGCATCATACGCGTAGATTGTAATATAATTTCCGGAGCATATATGAATTCGGTGGAAGGTCATACCTTGTTCGAATTCGATATCGACGTGGAGCCCGGTTACAAAATCAGTAAAGAACCACAAAATAATATTTATATGCCGTTAATGCCGGCAGGACGTCAGTTTATCGACAACATTACTCTTCGCATCTTGGACGATAGCGGTGATCTAATCAATTTTCAAGGCGAGAAAATAATCGTGAAATTGGAACTGAAGAAACTTTCATAGAAATGGGTTTTTGCTTCAATCGTCAATTGTGTGTGCTGTCGACTAAGATGGGGGAACCGCCGAAACATAATAAAAGTAAAAGAAGAGTTAACGTCAAGGTTAGTCGTCTTCCAGACGTTAGATCACAAACATCTCAACAGTTATCTGCCGAAGACTATAAATTTTTAAAATCAATCGGTCTTAAAGTGCGAAAATGATTTCCACCACCAGCGATAAAATAGAGGTTTTCTCCGAGCCCATCTTGGACAATTCCATTATTAGTCTAGAAGAGCATACGTATAAACCATACGGATCTCCATCATTCAACAATTCGGATGAAGTCCGTATCCCCATTAATTTTCAAGATATTATACTGGATATCGCCGAAAGTTACATATATATCGAAGGAAAATTTAAACCCATAGACGCAACGAAAAGATGTTTTTTATCAAATAATGCCCTCGCATTTTTGTTCGATGAAATTCGCTACGAGATGGGAGGTGAGCAGGTCGCCGTGGTTCGTAAACCTGGAGTTACGACGACATTAAAAACCATGGTTTCATTCGGAAGTTTGCAACAAAGATCTCTCATGACGTGCGGATGGGGTCTCGACGAAGCAAACCAAGATATCGTAGACACGGCAAGTAACGTATTCTCCGGGAAATTACCCTTAAAATATCTTATGGGATTCGCCGAAGATTACGCAAAAGGTGTTTTCAACGTAAAACAAGAGCTTTTTATGATTATAGCTCGCACTTTTACCAATTGTTACGTCGGCGAAGTAGAGGCAGAAATTAGTATCGACAAAATCGAATGGAAAATTCGTCACATCATTCCAGACGACAAGCAAAAATTGAAAATACTGTCTCGCATTAATAAAGGAGGAAACAATGCCAGTATTCAAATGGCATATCGTAAATGGGATCTGTACGAATTACCAGCTTTAAGGCAAACATCTTCCGACGTGTGGGCCTTGAGAACGAGTACAAGTCTGGAAAGACCGCGCTATATAATCGTCGGGTTTCAAGACAGCAATAATTGCGACAAGAAAGAAAAAAACGCAACCCAGTTTACCCACGCCGACGTATGCGACATTAGACTGTATCTGAATTCAACCGTTTATCCCTACGAAAGATGGAATTTAGATTTCGCCAAGAAACTGTACGCAGCAGCCTATTACAATTACGAAAACTTCCAAAGCAGCTACTACGGGCGCGAGATAAACGATCCGATGATAACGTTCGCGGAATATATGAAAAACCCCGTTTTTATTATCAATTGCAGTCATCAACCAGAGGCGATTAACTCATCGACAGTGGATGTAAAATTGGAGTTCCAAACGAGAAAGAATAAATTCCCCAAAGACACTAAAGTGTACGCATTAGTTATTCACGACTCATTTTTTAGTTATAATGTATTAAACGGTTCGGTGACCAATAAATCTATATTTTAATGTATCTATTATATGTAACACAAAATAATGTTCTTGAATCAATAAATTTGTAATGAGTGAAGTAGTAGTTTTATATTTATTTGAAACCCAACCAAAAAAAAAAAAAGCTGGCGGAAAAGCCCGCTCTTTAAGAAAAGAGTACGGGAATTTAGAAAATGGTGGTTTATTAAGTGGAAAAAAGAGCTTAAATAACACAAGAAAAAATTTTTAAGGCAAAATATGAAAACAACGATTTAGAAAATTTGTAGGAAAGTAACGGTTAGGAATAGGGAAAAAAGTTATAAGAAAAAATTATAGAGGAAATCGAGTACTATAAGCAAGCATTTTTCTCGATAGTAAAAACGTAAAAAAAAAAAATTTCAAAAAAAAATTGAAAAATGGTGAATGCGCGCCAAAGTTGAAGTTTTGGAGCAAAATGATATTAGGAAATTAGAAAGAGAATTTTTTTCTACATATGGTAGTACTTTTCAAAATTCGGAAAGATGAAATTTTAAGAAAAGGGTTACAATAAGTTAGTAATTTGGATTTTTTAAAGCGCTGTAGCTCGGGAACCGTTCAAGATAGAAAAAAAATAAAAGCACTTTGATAGCCCAAAATTTTGAGGAGAATGCGATGGTGTAAAAAAAATTATAATTTTTTTTTTTTTTGAAAATGCTGAATACGCGCTAAAGTTGAAGATTTAGAGAAAAACGGTATTGGGAAATTAAAGAGAGAATTTTTTTCTACATATTGTAGTATTTTTGAAAATTCGAAAAAATGAAATTTGAAAAAAAGGGTTATAGAAAGTTAGTAATTTGAATTCTTTAAAGCGCTGTAGCTCGGGAACCGTTCAAGATAGAGAAAAAATAAAAGCACTTTAATTACCTAGAATTTTGAGTAGAATACAATGGTGGAAAAAAAATTTGGAAAATCTTAAAAATGACAAAAAATTTAGACGAAAAAATTGAAATTCTCGTGTTAGAAGGCTAGGGCCGCCGAACGGGAGTATGTGGAAGTTGTAGGGGAGGGTTTTTTTTTTTTTTTTTCTAAGTCCACCACCACCTCCACCACCCTTCCACCCGCGGAGGGAAAAAAAATCGATTTTTGATGGTTTCAGAGCGATTGCGCGGCTCCTTCACCATTTTTTCGCAATTTTTGAGGTATCGATTTTTTTATTTGCTGTGACAGAAGTTCGGAAATTTTTTTTTTGGATTCTAGAGAAAATTTCCCACAATATATGTATTTTTCCAATTTTTTATCGTCAACCGTTACGACGCCAGAGCCCATCCAAAATGCGATGAAAAAATTTTTTTTATATTAGCGAATCGGGAAAAATAGTGTGATATACTTCAACTCTTCCTTATTATGATTCCGTCAAAACACTTTCAAAATTTTCCTTACCTTGCCTGAAAATAATTAAAATATATGCATAATTTGCATTTTTTGTAAATATGTAGCAAAGTAATGGTTAGAAATATCAAAAAAATTTATTTGAAAAAAATGTAGAGAAAGTCTAGTACTATATGCTAGAAAAGTGGAGGGGGGTAGTTTGTGTCCATAACAGAGATACGGTGAGTTATAAAATCATATTATTCTCAAACTTATATAATGCATATATGCACTCCACCTTACCCCCTCCAACTTTTTGAATGTATATAGAGGCCGGTATTAGAATTATTTCATCATTACACATTCGATCGGCAAGATGGAAGATATACCAAAAAGGATCATTGGCATTGTCAGGCCATTCGTGCCCGGCAAAATATGCAAGTGTGAGGAGTGCGGGGGTACCGCACCAGGAGCGGCACCTTCGGCACCGCCTGCAACGCCGACACCACCAGCGACGACGACGGTGCCGCCAATGAGAAGACCAAGGGCTGCACCTAGGTCGGTGTTAATATCGTTGGGTATTACTCCACGGTAGGCACCCCACCCTCCCCCCCAGGCCCTTTTAGGGCCACAAAAACGGTCCTTTTCAGGACCACATTATATTTTGATCGTAGTTTAGTAATCGTCACTTATGGGGCGAGATATTCGTTTAACGACGATTTGTCTCGTAGCTTAAGTGCCAAGTTATATGCTTGAGAACCTATGAAAATGTTAACAGTTCAAACAAGGTTTCTATTATTTTTTTTTTTTGTAATGTATTCTTCACAAAATATTAAGAATAAGTCTTATTGTCTAAACAAATCTAATTCCTTATTTAAAGTTTTTGAAAAAATCAATAATTCTATAAGCTCTCACCAATACATAACATTTAGAATCCGTTGGTGGGGTGGGGGTAGTTCTATATATATGAGACTGGGTCAGTTACACAGTCATATATTCATCAACCCTCATACGATGAACATGGAGGAAGAAAGACCCGCCAGCCGAGGCTCATCCATCTTTAGTGATGACACCGTAGCCGACAACGTTGGAGACCTGCAAGTCTTCGACGACGACGACGAGGTGGATTTTGAAATTGACGTCCTACGTTGGGACGACTTGGATGAGCCGATTCCGCTAGTATATGACCATGATCCGGGTCTAGTGGAATTAGACGACGCGGGTGATTGGGTCTTACAAAGACTCGAAACTCCGTCGCCGCAGCCAGAGCCGGACTCGACGGAAGATGCGGTGCTGGAAATTCCAGCATCACCAACACCCGACGACCCACAAGGCCCCTGCGATTCGTCAAGCTGGTGGTCGACCAGCGAGGATGGGGCACCATAAGCCCCACACTCTCCCTGGCCCTTTTTTTAAGGGCACACAACAACGGTCCTTTTCAGGACCACAAAATACTTTGATCGTAGTTTTAGTACATATTAGTACTTTGTTACTAATATTGTATGTATAGAATATACAATATTAGATACAAAGTATTAAAACTTTAAGTGCTGGTGGAACCCAGCTAAATCGTTCGTTCGTATTTGAGACCACAAACAACTTTTGGTCTCAATACGTAATACGACATTTGTTTTCACCCCCCACCATTAATTTGTCTCTATATATACGACCACCAATACTTATTACAATCATTTTAGTTCAACATGTCAGCGACTCAACAACAACAACAACAACAACCCATCCAATGCCCTGTGGTAGATTCTACCACAGAGAATTGTTTGGAGTGGGAGCCGAACGATCCTAGATGGGATGAACTTTGGCGGTTCATCATCGAATACACAGAGGACAGCACCGCCACCCCCGCTGATGATGACGGGCCGTGCGACTCCACAACTCAATAAAAGAGTCGCATGTTTTACAACCAAACGGTCCTTTTCAGGACCACAAAATAATTTGATCGTAGTTTTAGTTGGTTATAATACTTTGTAACCAATATTTTATGTTTTTTTCATAAAAACATACAATATTGAGATACAAAGTATTAGAAGTTCTGGCGACAGAACCTTAACTTCATAAACCGAACCATGTTTTAGCATACTTGTAAATATTATCAGAAAATATTTACTATTGCTATTGCGTAGTTTTAGTGGATTATTCACTCTTTTTTTTTTATTACCTAATATTATGTGGGACAGGGCCTATATGAAATAACACACAAAAATAAATTTTCAAGTCATTTTTATTCTCATTATAAAATATAAAAAATTTGATCAAACACTTTTTTATTAACTACATTATATATATATATATATATATATATATATATATATATATATATATATATATGCACAGGCTACACTTCGAGGACAAAATCGTTCGTGCGGTCTACACTTCGGGGACTTTTCGACACTTTGAGGACTGTCCCCAAACTTCTAGACTACACTTTGGGGACCGAGTCCCCAAACTGTTGGTTGAATAGTTTTTGAACTTTACAAACTACAGTTTGAGGACATAAATCTGGCAACACGCATTCGTTGTTCTTTAGCGTTTTTTCTTTTAAACAATTTTTTAAACAAAAAACAAGAAGTATAATTGAGATCGCACTAAATGGTTATAATCACGTGCAGAAATATTTTAATTAAAAAGCTGTTAAGAACTCACTTCGTGACCTTGGATTAATGGATTAGACTTTCGGGGTTTTTACCAAAATTAGAGTTTTATATTTACCCTCAAATTATTTTGTGAAAAATCAGATTTTGAAAATTGTTTATTTGTTTTTTGCATTGTTTCTAACATGTAAAGACTCATAGAAATAAAAAATAAATCATATTCCTGGTTATAAAAGTTGTCCTGCTTGAAGAAAAGGAATCTAAAGATATTTATTAAATTGTGGGGCTTCAAGCAAAAAGCAAAAACTCAGCAATTTGAGAAAACGTACTTCTGATCATTTATATAGCAGATATCCCATAATTGGTGCTTTTCTGGGATTCCTGGGTAACTATTAAGGTTAGAAAGAAACTAGTCGAGTACTAATAAACTTTTTTTGGACAAACTACACATGTCGTAAACACAATCGCAAAATTTTCTTTTATTTTGTAGATAATAGATAAAATTAAAAAGTTGCAAATTTTTAAAGTACTCCATAGCAGAATAAGCCACAGAGCTGCAGGAGAGTAAGCATCTAACGAGCTGAAAAAATGAGTGCTCTGTAGCTTTCTTATTTAAAAATATATTCAAAAATTGTTAAAGATTCTTTTTCAGAGAGTTCCAATGATAAGTTAAAGCCGCGTCCACATTAGTAAAAATTTTACTTTGTGTGTCGAATACGGCAAAAATTTGTGTGCGCATATACAACTTATGCTTATGTAGACTTATTCGCTACATAAAAACTCACGCAAATTTTTGGGGCGGCGAGGGCGATCGCCACCCCCCAAGAGCTTAGAGTTCACGAAAATACAACCGATTGTGCCTCTTATAACTAGGAATGTGTTTGCTGCTGGCTCCCCCCCCCCCCCCATGGAAAACTTGTTTTTCTTGCGTTCGCCCCCCCCCCTCAAGACCTTTGAGTTTAGAAAAATAGAGCCGATTCTGGCTTTTATACTAGATCCAACCCTCACTTTTACGATAGAAATGGAAATGTTGCTGGCAACTTGCTTTCGCTTGCCATACTGTACTTTTGTGATATCACCCCCCCCCCCCAAGAGAGGCTGGATCCGCCCCTGTGTCACACACAATGTACATTTTTACTAATGTGGACGCAGCTTTAGGATGTTTTCAAAATTATGATTTATCGTAGCTGGGAAACTTCAAATCAAACCACATATATATTTTTTGGTTATACGCTATTGATTCTCTATGCAACCATATATTATACTACACTCTATATTAAAATAGAAAGATAAGTTAAATATTTGTCATTAAAGATCGTAAAAACTATGAATAAAAAACCAACAAAGATGATATGACCCTTATATTCAAACTTAACGGGTAAATCTAATACTTAATCTGTTAGAAACAATTGTAAAAATTACAGAAAAATACAAACACTGCAAAAAATTATTTAACAGAAAAACACATTTAATTTTAAATAACAATTTACACCATATTGAAAAATATTGTAACGAGAAAAAAAAATCAAATTAATGTCAATATTTTTGGCGCTTACTTACTGATTTTAAAGCGTTAACAATATTAATGTGCTTTCGGTTGACATATATTTACAAATACTAGTTAATCGAAAAAAAAACAATTTTTTGGCGATAAACTAAACCTTATAACGTCATAGATTTCATAATTCTAGTTTGTATTTATAAGTCGTAAAGTTTAGGATTTGTTTTCTATAAGTTTATAATTTATTTAATTAATTTTACCATTGTTAATATTCTTATATAACACCTATGAACGTGGTTGTGGCGTTTCCTCAACATTCAGTTATTTGTCATACGGCTGTTAGTATGGAAATCATTCTTGAGTATTCCAGAATCTTCTGGTACAAGCAAAAAGACTATATAAAGGACGCCCGGCTTTCGGGGACAGTTGTTAACTCTCATCCAAGTTAAATTTAAGTCATTGAGAGTAGTTTGGCAAGTTGTCACTCGAATATTGGATTGTCAATTCAAAGTCTATTAGTAAAATAAAGGTTAGAAAAAGTATATTCAGGTGTTTCTATACCGGCGACAGGTACAATAGTTGTCAAATGTGAGACTAACTACAAAGGTGGTTACAATAAAAAATGAAGACTATTGTCTAGCAGTAGAAATTAGATGACAAAAAGCAAAAAATGGAATAACAACTTTAAATTATTATGAATTAGATAATCAGACAAGAACAGAAGGCCAGCCAAGAATTAGTGAAACAAAAATTAAAGACAAAACAAGAAAAAAAAAAGAATTAAAGCAGAGCTAAGGAGTCATGGAAATCAGACATAACTAAATGATAGAAAACATGAAACAAGAAGTGAAGTACTGCCAATAAGACATGAAACAAGAACTGAACCACAGTTTAAATGACATGGAACAAGGTTGGAAGCAAAGTCAAGGAAACGTGGGGAAAATCCCAAAAAAAATAATGGAAGACATGGAGATCAGATAAAAAGAAAGAATAGGAAAGATTGAAAAAAGCGAATCTTGAAGATACAAAAATATATTTATTACTGGAATTAAAACTTACAAAAGATTACGTCATGGAAGAAATAGGTGAGAAGATTCATAAAGCCCAGTAAAAGCCCAAAAATACTCGGAATGTCTTTCGAAATACGTAGCAGATATCATGCGGTTAATAAACCTGACATATCCAGTAGAAACAATTCATACCCTAAGAATGGCCAGACTCAACAAAATATCTGAAGTTCTTGCTTATGTCCTTCAGTTTCAAACAGATAAATGTATCTCAAGATACCAGAGTAGAATCGTCGAAACAGTTAACGTTTCCTAAGATGATCGTAAAACCAATTAAGAGATGTTGATGAAGCTGGTACGGGAAATCCAAGAATTAAAAGTAAAAGCAGATGACGGAAACTTTCCGACGCAAAAATAGCATTCGTTGTTGAAAATATGGCAACGAGAAATATGTACAAATCCGCTGCACTATCAGTGCTTCCCTTGACAGTAATCGGAATTGGGAAAACTCCCAGTAGTCAGCTTAAAGGGGTGAAAGCTGGCTCGCCACTGTCCAGCCACATCAACGATAACAATTAACGTATCCCAGCTGCAAAACGATGATTTCAGCTTGGTAGCATCTTGAAAGATATGCGGTCGGAAATGTGAGATAGTATCACTGCAAAATTCGTCATCCTGAAAAGAACTACATCTTGGTAACCGCCAATGGGGAAACAATACCTTCCAGCAAGTAGTTTTTGTTGCTGATTTATCGGACGAAGTAATCCATGGTCTTAATATTATGGAACATTAGACTTTTGTCCTTGATCTTCTTCAACGAGTACTATGAACCAGATATGAAAAAACTGTAATGAAGCTGCCAAAGAATAATAAATGGCTGATTCGAGAAGTTAAAGTTTTTGAAGATGTTACGTTACCATCAAGTTGAAAATGTTTAGTAAAAGCAACATTTGAAAGCTGCGAAGAAAATGAAAAGGAATTCTTTTTGTAAGAACTTTGACCCAGAAAAAAAGAATCACTATATTTGTCAAGGCGCTGAACTTAAAAGGTTATCCTCAACAAATTTTATGGCAAAATTGTTCAACTTGCCGACATGGTAGTTAGCAGAAATACCTTACCGTCTGAAATACTACCTGCTAAACTACCTAAAGTACTTCAAGACCTGATTAGTTTATGAACACCTTTATTAAATCAAGTTCAGGTGGCAATGTTGGAAGATCTTTAAATAAGAAACCATATTTTTTTTTTATCTGATAGTGACTTGGGAATAACTACGATAGTCTAACATCGAATGAACACTGACGATGCAGTTTTAATTAAACAGCTTATAAGAAAAATTCCATTGATCAAATGTGACGAGGTTGACGAGATACTTGAAAATAGACAGAATCAAAGCATAACTTAGCCCTCTCAAAATTAATGAACATCTCCAATTGCATTAGTTAAGAGAAAAGATGGTTCCACTAGATTTTGTATATACTTTAGAAGACCTAACGACGTCACAAAGAAGGAAAGTTTCCCGTTGTAGAGTAACTTCGAATCTGATATATTATCGAGCCTTTGCAAACTATCGGGATTCCACAAAACTAGAACAACACTCCCTCATCTAAAGTCAGGCGAAATGGTTGGAAGGTTTAATAGAATTTTGGAGAATAACCTTGAAATAAGTCTCGCGTCACATGACTAGAAGAGTTTTCCATTTTAAATACAATTTTAGTTTTCGAGTTTTTGGTTCATCCTTTTAAGAATGGCAGGCTATACAGGGCGTCCCGATCCTGATAAGGAGTATCTCAGATAAGGTTCTTCTCAGTTGAAAAATATTTTATTAGATATTTTTATCTATACAGGTGGCTCAAATTATGGATTTTTTTTCTGGGGTTATGGGTAACCTATGTTGCTATTTAAAAAGATTTACGATAATGTCACAATATTTGCAACTGTCAAACTTTAACATATAAAAATATTCAGAAAATATGCAAAAACTAATATCTAGGTTCACATCTTTTTGCATATTTAAAAAAAAATGGTTCGACTTATAGATATTTTGATGTTACTAGATATTTTTTGCCAAACTGTTAATATAATACGGTGATCTCGTAACTTTTGGACCAATAAGAGCTCATTAAATGTGACGTCATAGGGAAGCTATTACACTACCTACAAAGAAGCGTGTTATGTGAAACAGAGCTTGATATTGGCTGTATTCTTTTGAGTCAATTATCACTGATCAAAGTGAACAAAGTGGAACTGATAACTTCATGTTCTTTTGAATATGCATTTACTTGTCATTGGGTCGAAGTGATCATGATTACTTCAAGTGACAGAACTGAAAGTGATAATTACTCAAAAGAAGATACCTATATATGCGGTCTTTACATAAGGAAGTTAGGAGGAATTTTTTACCCCCTCCAACTTTCTTTCTTTTACAGCATCCTTGGGACGTGTCTCCCGCCAGATTTACTGCCCTCGGTTCAAGCATTTTAAACTCGGGTGCATCAAACCCTGAGTAGCTCCGAACACGTATGAATAAAGCGGTTAAAGTGTTAATTTGAAGGGTAAAAACCTCCAAATTATTTTTTTCGGATTTGGTGTTTTTAATATGCATACCAAAACCTATTGGAGAAAAAAAGGGTAAAAACATTATTTTATTACTTATTAGTTTTGAATTTTGTCTGGTTTGGCCATAAATATTTCGTAATTCTTTAAAAATACTATGAACGGTAGCTTGTGAATCAATCTTATTTTGCGTCTATCCATTTCATGTATAAAATGTTTTGTTATCCAAAAATAGTATCAAAAATGATAACTGACAGCTGCTAGAGCTTTATACACCAAGGCCATGTTTGGGTTGATGCTCGGATCACTTGAAGCAGGCTCCAATTAATTGATTCTATAATTTTTGAAACTCTGAGCTTACTCGATCGCGTTTGGATGTACAGTTTTTGAGGGCTCCGATTATAAAGGGCGTGCGCTACGATATGTCATTTGGTATTATAACCTAAAAAAATTGTTCTATGAAAATTTTAAATGTTTAAATAAATAATTACCACTTTGCAACGGAAATATTCGGAAATGAATAAAAAGCTGACACCTTGTGTAATGCCGCACAATATATTTTGCATAGTTTCAACTTTAATTAAGTTATCTTTTTCATCTTCTTTATCGCTGCTATCAACAAACAGGTTTTGCCAAGCATACTAGACAACAAGAAGATCCATAGGAAAATTTTTAAAAAATTAGATCAACCCTAACATGCCCCGAATATTTTTAATGGTGCTTGAGGGTGAGTCCACATTATAAGAAGAATTTTAACGTAGGCATATTGTCCGTTTTTGTGTTAAAAATGTCTCGTCCACACGGGACTTTTCGTTACGCGACTATAAGGGGTGTGGTTTTTTGTCTTAACCTAACTTTTATCAGGATTTTTGTTTATATTTTATCTTAAAATTAAAATGAAGCAAAATAAAACAGTCTCGATATCAGAGATTGTCGTTGAATAGAAACTGTATTATATAACGGCCTTTATTTCATAAGCTTTAATTTATAAAACGAACAACTGCATTATTGCAATTGTTATAAAATCAATAACAAATGAACAAGAATTGTTTTTTTTTTGAGGACAAAGCAGTAATGATCTTCGGTAACAAGCATTTTTAATAAATTAAAACAATTTAACATAGTTCATAAATATCCATTATTCCAAAACTCGCAAAATAAAAAATATAAATAAAACAACAAACTTCTAAAGAAAACATAGGTTATGTTTTCATACAAAATATTGAAAATAAACAGTTTCCACCATTTTTAAAGCAGTCCGATAAAAAGTTCAACATCATTTGACGTAATGACCTTGGAAAAGACGGATTTAGGCGGAAAATCTTCGGTCTTTATCTTTTTTTAAATCTAACAAATCACAATGATTGAAATTTGACTTATGTTTTATTACGTTACGCTTACGCCCAGATTTTTTTTATCGTGTGGACCAACTCTGTGGAGTAAGGGGAAAGCAGATCTGACAAGCTCCGAGGCATAATACACTAGGTGAATAAATCGAGCGTTATTTACACCTGAACAGCTCTCAGCTGCTCCGTAGTATTTGCTTACTTACAAGTAACCTTCGCCGTAACAAAAGAAATCGTGATCCTTCGATCATACCGTATAGATTTAAACAATAATAGATTTGTTTGAAGGCTTTTTATGATCGGTGGGGGAGAGGCGTGTTTGACGTTTGACAGACATAAACATGTTTACTTATTTTTTCTTTCAGTTTAATTGCTTGTCGTGACCATTTTCAGTGTTTTTAAGTGTTAGAAATTACTATAAATGCGAAGTTCACAATTAATATTACCAAAGAGGATTTAAAACTTATTTTTATTGGTAAATATTGTTTGCATATTGAAAATAACAATAAAAATAATTCAGGCAACCATATATTCATACTTTATGTACTCAGAATTGACGCACCGATTATTATACTCGTTTAAATAATGCAATTACAAAAGGATAGCATAAAATCGGTATGTGTGAACCAAGAAATTGAATATCTACCGTTTATCAACACTTTTTCCAATATAAATAAAAATATTATTACTTTATTCCGCGTTCAAACAACCGGGCCCTAGTTCTGACTTTATGCTATTTCTACAGGAGTATGTTCGAAGTAGTGATCCTAAAACCATGATTTCTGTGATCCAGCTCAACATGTTTTTATTTGGTTGAACGAAAAACGACTTACTACGTTAAATTTATATGAATTATAATAAAATTAGGCATTCGTAAAAACCAAAATTCTTTACCACAAATGATGTTTTGTGTTTTTTAAGGTGAATGGGAGTTTTTCTTTTCTAAATTTAAACTTAACGAACTTACTGAAAAATTGTTATATTACTAATCACTCGAAAAATTAATAAAAAATTAACTAAAATCAAATTAGACTCATCAATATAATCTTACTGATTAATTTAATGCCCAAAATTTTAAGTAATATATATTTGCATAGAGGGGCTGAAAATGTATTGTAGAAGACCCGGAAACTACTAATTGAAACCATATATTCCTTAACATTTTAATGTCCGAATACAATTTCGCTTTAATAAATGTAGTTTAGGTGCATACACGAAAATGTCGAACTACGTCATACTTATAATCGACCAATAAAGAGACGCAATGCTGGCGAGCAATGCACATTTAAAAGCCGAATATATACTAATTACAAAATACAGTTCTTACGATTAATTAAATGCTTATCTGAAATAAACAATATAAATACTAAATCTTAAAAACAAGAGAATGAAAAGCCAGAATTAGTAAAATTAAAGTAACGAACGAAAGCATACAAATCGTTATCAATAGACATTAAATCTTCATTAATTACACTTACGTTACGATTATCAGGTTTGTTTTTATCCTATAATGACAGGGCTTCGTGAAATGGGAACTTAATCCATTAAAAATCCTTTGTCTTAACGAAGAACGACGATACTAGTCCCATCTTCCGTTATTTGGTTGATACGGGTTTCTAACATCTTCGATAGAATATAAATTTTCAATATTCGGAAAGCTTCACTCTGTTCTAAACACCTCTACCACGCCACAACACGTTATTCTTTTATTTTAGTTAATTGTTGAAATGGTCAAATCAATAAATTCGATGTGTATCGATTGGTATTTCATCAGGACCAGAACTTTTTTGGTGTACAATGACGTCAAAATACGCATAGTGACACGCTGCCAGAAGACAATGCTAAGCACCTTTGATTGCACCTCAGTTGGTGGTGTTTTTCTCGAGAAATCGAATGTTGAATGCGAAGTAAATTTACTTTTTCAATTGATGATGCTTCAACCATGCCACCCGTTCGCGTGAATGGTGGGACTGTTGATTTGGTGAAATTTTGACCAACTGCCTTAAAACCTACCAAAAAGAGTCTGAGTTATTTGGACTTGCTAGAAGCTTGTCCTTAAATCTCTTTTTATTGCTTTACTCTTGTCTTTGGTTAGTTCAGGTTTTTAGATATTGAAAATAGAATTTTACATCGAGTCGATCGAACTACGAACATATGGAATATATGTACAAAGACTATAAACGAACCAAAGAAAATAAAGGGTTGTTTAAAATATCTAACACATTGTAGTTTGTTGTTTTATTTATATTTTTTATTTTGCATGCTTTTGTTTGAGCCTATTAGAACATAAATTTACTTAATATATAACTTCTTAAGAGAGTATTAAATATTAAACTATAATTATCTATTAATCCATAAGAATAACTTAAAAATATTTATATATAGTAATTTATTAATTAATAATTTGTAGTAATAGTTGGTTTACAACAATATATTCTGTTAAGGTTCTACTCTAGACACAATTTAACTTAAAGAACATATCATGTGACGAATATCATGAAATGGTTATAAAAGTCGAGCAATTGCCAAATGAAACTAAATTTATTATTATACTAAATTAACAATTCACTCATTTTTAATTAATTCATTTTTCCTTACTAGAATGATTAATAAATATTTTTTTATTACTTATATTTTCCTCTTTTTTATTTTTTTCCTGTTTCTTCCTAACAATGGGCTAAAATTTCAGACATGTCAGGAAAATTCATGTCGTCTGGTAACCCTACCCTTAGCAAACTTTATATACACTGTTGTAGAATTCAATCTACAAGAACCTAAAAAAATCATAAAATTAAAATAAACCTATAAAAACGGTTCAAATTCCGAGAAAGAACTGCACGTTGTCGGCGGTAACGGCGCATAGACACCGACACAGACGGCGGCGCAGACATGAAGCTTTGGCGGACCGCGCTAAGCGCTGATCGATTTCTTTCGGAAGAACTGACGGAGTGCCGAGAAAGAATAAATAGCATCCGATGAATCTGATTGTCTATTAAAGAGCACAGATCTCTCAAATTTCTTACATAGGTGCACACGAGTATCTAAGTCTTTTGAACTCATATTTTAGTAAAATTCCAGCGTCGTCGGAAAAAAAAATAATAATAATAAGCCTCTCTAAAAAACCTTTCCACGTCGATTTTTTTTTAATTCTTGCTGAAACTGTTTGAAATTAATATACAGAATATTTACGCGCCTACTTCTACGAATATAATAACATTGCGTAAAAGAAACCTGATAGCGCCATACCCGATTTAGACATTCCCGATTGCGAGTTAAATAATTTTCTCTCAAGAGAAAATTAGTGATAACCTGATAGTGATATCGTTAACGGATCTAAGAACACTAAACGTGCCTTAGTTGGCGCTTAACACAAAAACAAAAATTTTCGGAATAATTAAATTTCGGAAATTTTATTAGGAATCCCAACACTACATTTCAATTTCGACGAAAAAACTTAAGAGTCCCAGTCTAAAAAATTTTTACTGCAAAAAATTCTATAAGAGCTCACATCTAACAAAAAACAAATTAAAGTAAGTATTGGCCAAGTTCTTATTCAACCCAAATTTCATATACTTAATTTTTCTCATATATTAAGTATATTAAAGCCCAGCCCTCCGTGATTTTTGTATTTTTATACAAAACATTCCAATTTAAGAGGGACCTCCGCGGCCCCTCGTGGGGTTGCGCCAGACCTAACAGAATTCTATACTCATAATAAATCTGACATGACCCAAATAAATCAAAATGCTCAATTATATCCCAACACTTCAATTTGTTCAATGGAACAATTTTTAAATGACATCCAAGCTTCACTTCAAGGTGGGTACCACTTAATGCAGGGACAAACGCTTACCATAAATGACAAAAATCCTGATACGCAAGTCATTCACAGCTCGTATACGTCGTTCGCGTTCGATCGAAACGTACCTCGTGGCGTTTTTGCGGAAAATCCGTTCTCCACTAATAATTTTCCTAAAACAACGGACGTGCATATACGATAACACCTATTATAAACAATTAAAAAGTGAAATTAACATAGATGGAAATTTAATAACAGAAATCCAGATAGTGTGTCATATGTAATGTATTCTTCTAAAAACTACAAACAATTGTAATTATTAAAACGATTGTTAAAATGACACTGTTATATTGAAATTCTCGTTTTCGAACTCCTTGGAAATTCTTTACCAGGTAGAAGTGGTAAACTTTGGAAATAAAACTTCTTTTAAAGAGTCTCATATTACGGTACAAGTAACCTGAATAATTTCAGAAACACTGTTTACCGACTCGGAATTCACACTCTTGCTTTCACATGCTGATTTCATCAGTTAAATAGCACAATGTTTTTTCTAACCTAGTAATAAGTACACATTTCCATATCGTGTTTCCTAGTTATAGGCCTAACAACAGCGAAGAGCTCTTCAAATTCACCAAAAGTAACAGGAAAATATTTAAAAAAAATCAGGATCATTTTCTCGTATTTCTTGAATTAAATTATTAGTATGTCCAATATTTTCCTCAAATACAGACCGGACCCAGTAGCGACGACTTCTCTGTTTTTTTAATAAATAATATATCAATATTCTCCTTACATTTTGTAACTTTTTTTCTAGATTAAAATACTGCCGCAATTAATGTTTTATATTGCTTCATTTTAATTTTTAGATAAAATATAAACAAAAATCCTGATAAAAGTTAGGTTAAGACAAGACCTTATAATCGCGTAACGAAATATCCCGTGTTGATGATACATTTTTAATACAAAAGCGCGTAATATGCATATGCTCAAATTTTTCTTGTCGTGTGGACTCACCCTTAGATGATGAAATGTTATTCTTCGGAGTAATTATCAATTGATCAAAGTGAAAAAAGTGAAACTGATAACTTCATGTTCTTTTGAATACGCATTTACTTGTCATTGGGCTGAAGTGATCATGATTACCTCAAGTGATAGAAGTGAAAGTGATAATGACTCAAAAGAATAGCCCTAATTTATAATGAGAGTGAGAGTGAGTCCACACGATAAGAAAAATCTGGGCGGCAGCGTAGCGTAATAAGACATATGTCAAATTTCAAGCATTGTGATTTGTTAGATTTAAAAAAAGACAAAGACCGAAGATTTCCCGCCTAAATCTGCCTTTTCCAAGGTCATTACGCCAAATGATGTTAAACTTTTCAGCGGACTGCTTTAAAAATGGTGGAAACTGTTTATTTTCAATATTTTGTATGAAAACATAACCTATGTTTTTTTTAAACTTTGTTGTTTTATTTATATATTTTATTTAGCGAGTTTTGAAATAATGGATATTTATGAATTATGTTAAATTGTTTTAATTTATTAAAAATACTTGATACCGAAGATCATTACTGCTTGGTCCTCAAAAAAAAAAAAAAACGATTTTTGTTCATTTTTTTATTAATTTTATAGCAATTGCAATAATACAGGTGTTCGTTATATAAATTAAAGCTTATGAAATAAAGGCCATTATATAATATAATTTCTATTCAACGACAATCTCTGATATCGAGACGCTAATCCACAGACATGCCCTTAGCTATGGTTACCAGATCAAATAATGAGATTCCCTGACAATATCCCTAACGTTTCTGTAAATATCCGGACATTTATCTGAATGTTGTATGTTAAGGCAGTGAGATTTTCAAAATTTTTGCAATCAAAGCATCAAATGCCAATATCGAGTGAGTCTTCTCATTAATGGGAGCGTAGTGGACTAAGGAGAGACATAGACTGTCTATATTGTTATAAGCTTTGCCTTTCGCTGCCACCAATGTTATAACTTTGCTAGTACTGCTTCTAGTTTATCACTGATTTCGATGAATTCAAATAAATCTTCTAATATTACTTTCTTAATATTTTATTATAATGTTCACTAAATCATGAGGTAACAACAGTTTTTGTTCTTACTTACTAATTTAATGTTACTATTGTAGTTTTTTGATTTTAGTTCCTCTCGTCTCAATGTTCATGTCCTACTTATATTCTATTCTGTATCTAAATTATATATTTTACAGTAATAGGCATACTAACAAATATAACTTATAACTATTTATTTACATGATTACTGAAATGAAAAAGTGTGTATTTATAGGACAATGACAATATGAACAAAACTAATGGTCTCTGTAAAAAGTAAAGTTTTAGAGTTTCGGAGATTAAGGCATGCTTTTGTTTGAGCCTATTAGAACATAAATTTACTTAAGATATAACTGTTTTTTAAGGGAGTATTAAATATGACTATAATTATAATTATTAATTAATTAATTAACTTAAAAATATATATAGTAATTTAATAATTAATAATTTGTAGTAATAGTTGGTTTTCAACAATGTCTTCTGTTAAGGTTCTACTCTAGACACAATTTAACTTAAAGAACATATCATGTGAAGAATGTCATGAAATGGTTATAAAAGTCCAGCAATTGCCAAAAGAAACATCAAGCAATGAAAAGTATGAAACTAAATTTATTAATATACTAAATTAACAATTCATTCATTTTGTTAACGTTTAATCAATTTATTTTTTCTCACTAGAATGATTAATAAATATTTTTTCATTACTTATATTTTCCTCTTTTAATTTCAAAAAAATACTGACAATTGCAGTTTTTTCCTGTTTCTTCCTAACAAGGGGCTAAAATTTCAGACATGTCAGGAAAATTCCTGTCGTCTGGTAACCCTACCCTTAACAAATTTTATATAAACCTATTATAAACAATTAAAAAGTAAAAATTAACATTGATGGAAATTTAATAACAGAAATCCAGTTAGTGTCAAACGTAATGTATTCTTCTAAAAATTACCAACAATTGTAATTATTAAAACGATTGTTAAAATGACACTTTATATTGAAACTCTCGTTTTCGAACTCCTTGGAAATTCTTTACCAGGTAGAAGTGGCAAATTCGGAAATAAAACTTGTTTTAAAGAGTCTCATATTATTGCACAAGTAACATGACTAATTTCAAAAACACTGTTTACCGACTCGGAATTCGCACTGTTGCTTTCACATGCTGATTTCATCAGCTAAATATCACAATGATTTTTCAAACCTAGTAATAAGGGTATAGCTGTACACATTTCCATAGCGTGTTTCCTAATTATTGGCCCAACAACAGCTTTTCAAACTCACAAAGAGTAACAGGAGAATATTTTTAAAAAATCAAGATCATTTTCTCACATTTCTTGAATTATATCATTAGTATGTCCAAGCCTTTGTCCAATGTTTTTCTCAAAAACAGATCGGACCTAGTAGCGACGACTTTTCCGTTTTTTTTTTAATAAATATATTAATAATGTCCTTATCTTTTGTAATTTTTTCTTTAGTTTTCTTTTTCTACATAACAACATTGCTGCAATTATTTTTTTATTTTCTTTCATTTTAATTTATACATAAATAAATATTATCAAAAAATCAGAAAAAAGTTAGGTTACCACAAAAAAGACATACAAAACACTTTACGACTGCACGATAAAAGTTGCTCGTGTGGACGAGACATTTTTAACATAAATGGGCGTAATACGCCTACGTCGAAATTTTTCTTATCGTGTGGACTCACTTTTAGGGTACGTGTGGAAAATGCAGACAAGCGGAACCCAAATTACCAATGTCAACGGTAGGCTATCTTTGAAAATTAAACCAATTTTGGAATAAGTTTGTCTAGCTAACCCATTCAAAATATTTAAATGTCTCAAAAATCATTTAAAATACTTTTAAACTCTCTAAAATCTTTCAAAATTCCTAAAATCATCCTTAAAATTGCTAAAAATATTTAGGTCCTTTAAAATCACATGAAAATGTTGAAATTTCAGTAAACTGAAAGCAAAAGTAAATTTAACAACACTTTCTGTAGTCGCAAAATCAGCTATTTCTTTCTAAAACTTTTTTGTTCTTTGTTGTCCGTTAACAGGCGATCAAAATTAGAATAAAAAGTAATAAAAATATATAATTCTAAACAACCAGTGAACAAACCTAACTACAGCTTGTAAGGGGTATAAATTTTAAAACTTATTTCCCTTTTTCATCTTTTTGGCATATGAAAAAAAAACACTTTCAGTCTTGTTTTTGCAACTATCTACATAAAAATAGCTGCTTTCTTTCGACTATGTTTAAAAAAATCTTCCGAACTTTACAATTAAGAGTACATAAAATCAATTACACTTATCTACAGAAATTATAACACATTATAAAAAAAAACAATATGACAAATTAGGCGTACTCTTATTTGACAACAACCTACTTTATCTTTTCGTTACTTAATAAAACACCGCTACAGAACTTAATTGAAGATGCATCTGAAGATATTTTATTTTTTGTGGAAAAACTATTGCCTTTTAGAAGAAAACTTGGGAAACAAAAAAGTTTCACGATAAGATGGGAAGCTAAATGAATAATCAAATGAAGTCAGTAGCGCCCAAAAAAAAAGTTTGAGAGGATAAAATTTTATAGACTCGGAAAAAGTATTACTCTGTATCAGACGCGGATCCAAGGGGGGGGGACGATCGCCTCTCCCGAGAGGATTGAGCTCAGGAAAATAGAACCGAGGCGACTCTTATACTAGGAATATGTATGCTGCTGGCATCCCCCCCCCCCATCGAAAAATTTTTTCCTTTGAGTTCAGGAAATAGACCCGACTCTGCCTCTTAAACTAGAAATGTGTATACTGCTGGCATCTCCCCCACCATCGACAACTTGTTGTTTCTTGCGATCGCCCCCTCCCCCCAAGAGCTTCGAATTCAGAAAGATAGATCCGATTCTGCCTTTTGTACTAGAAATAGGAATGTTACTGGCGTCTCTCCCCCGTCGACAACTTGCTTTCGCTTGTCATTCTATACTTTTGTGATATCACCGCCGCCCCCCCGCCCCCAAGAGAGAGGCTGGATCCGTTCCTGATTTTGCTATCACTATTCTTAAAGCTTATATTGTTACACAATTTTATACACAACATAGATGAATTTGTAGTTGAAGATACTGCATCATTCCTTTCTTGAGAGGATTTATGTAGAGAAATAACACGAAACGAGGATTGAGAGTCAACACCATTAGGAACACTTCATAACAAATGTCAGCTGTGTACCATACTAGTTGTCAAAGATAAAAATTAACAGTCATAAAAGGGTATGCAACATTAATCTCAAAGAACATTGTCTTTCTACATTGACAAAGTTTTAAATTTTATACAATTAATACCTATTTTGTTAAGTTTATCTTTTACTGGTGTATTAAATATTTATACCCAGCACATTTTTTCATTAACTTTTATCGAATCCAAGTCTTGTTTCTATTTTAAACAAATCACACCAGGCATTTCGTGTGGCGATCCAATCTCCATAAACAACAACAGCCGGATTCACTAACATGGTTTAATTTTAAAACAATCTTAATTGACAGCAGCGGGCTTAGACAAAAACAACAATAAGTCAAGCAAACTTTAAGCCCAAAAATACATGCATAAAAAATCATTTTGTTTTATTACTAAACTGGCAAAAATAAAGAATTTTATTTATTTTCGATACACAACTATTTTCCTTACAAATTTCAACGCTTTATCTCAAGATTTTTATTCCTAATATCCCTATATAAGCGTTTATTTAATTACATATGTGATATCAATTATGACAATATCATAAGAAAAACAAAACTGGGCGACTATAAGATTTAAATTTCAAGGCAACTTGATCGGTTATAAATCTCAAATATTTTTAGTGAATCTGGCTGCAAGAGTTTTGACCTATAGGTTTTTTGGTTCTAGGTTATCAAAACTTTAGCATCAATTTTACTAAAGTAAATAATGAATAGTCCAACATAACAATGTAGCCGCACGACTCAAATCGTGAAAATGTGAAAGCCTATATATAGTTAATGTCGGTAAATAGACAGGTTACCTCGTAACTCGGTAATATAGCAAGATATACGTGACAATGCTTTGAGGACCGAATTCTACCTATCGAGCTTTGTTTCACACAGCGACAGCGTATCTATGCTTCTTTGTCAGTTCCGTATTTAGCATTTCTAGTACGTCACATTTGCAGATCTCTCATTGGTCCAAAAGTTACGAGAATATCGTATAACTTTGTACATTGTGGTATATCGTCACGTAAACGACTGAATCAAAGGCGCCGTATGGTAACTATCGACTCCACTTGTTGCGGACGGATGTTATACACCACCAGCTTTTTGCCTTCACTTGTAACGCGGAAGGCACCGTGCCTTTATTCACTTCACTAAAAAAATACGGAAGTATAGTTTTTTACCTTACGATCAAAATTGGATAGTATAAAAAGAGTGTTATTGTTATCAACGATATAATAAATAGGGGGAGAGAAAATAGCTGGAGTGGGATAAGATTAAAGTGTACTATCGGCGTAACGAATTTCCGCTACCCGACAGGTGCAATATTTAAATATGCTGAACGTGGAGACAGTATCATAAAACATGAAAATTTATCATGTACATTTAACAATAAAAAGACATGGTCCGAACATAAATCTTTTTTTCCTTATGGAACTGTCATTGTCCCATTTGTGACAAAATACTATATTCTGCGAAACTTACGTATCTTATTTTTCTTAAAAAAAAATCGAAGCAACGCCGCTTCTACAGAATTTTTTTATTCTGCTGACGTTCCCAATCATTTTTTGACATTTAGAAATAATGCGTATAGCACATTCAATGCATACCTGTTTAAAAAGGGACGCTAAACATGGCCGTTTCCATCTAATGATAGGTATATTCTTTTGAGTAATTATCACTTTCAGTTCAATTTAATCATGATCACTTTGACCCAGTGACAAGTAAATGCATATTCAAAAGAACATGTTCACATAATTTACTCAAAAGAATACAGCCGATTTATCATCCACACTCTGGTTATCTTCTTTCCTTCTGTCGCTTATCTCTTTCATGAGTATTTTGCTCATGATGTTTTAAAATTAGGAAGGTGGTCTCGTAACGTATGGACCAATGAGAGCTCAGTAAGGTTTACGTCACATGTAAGAAAAATACGCCACTGCTACAGAAAGGTAGATCCCTCCTTTTTGTGCAAGATACAACTCGATATCGGGCAACTATGGTTATATTGAAAAACAATGTATAATAGCAGACATGTAATGTACTTCTCATTTTGCGACTGTGTACTTCCTTTACAAGAAAAGTTTAAAAACCGTATATATTTTGTACTTTTACATAAAACTTACAATCCTTCCCTTAATAGAACAGTCCTTTAATTACATACTATCGACTTTATCTAAAAACTTTTATGAAGTAATATTTTGTTAAAGATAAGATTACTGTACCGTAGTTATATTCTTTTTTGCTAAACTGTAATTCAACTTTCTGAATGCCACTTGACCGGATTTATATCCGTTTAAAATCAACTACGCTGCCGTGGAGTAAGCCACGCCACATATAACCAAACTTTCTCATCTAAAAATTTATATATAAACAAATTTTCCTTTTTTAAGTTTTTGTTTTAATTTTTCGCAATTTAAGTTTATGAAAGATAATTCGGTGTTTTTTTTTAATATATTACACATTGATCAAAAATAGAGTTATGCTCGTTTTTAATTTGTTTTTTTTTTCAATATTCACACACATCCTGACAATGAAAATTTTATGTTTCATATTATACCCCAAAAGATTAAGGTACAGACGCATGTTGTCTAAATTTATTAGTTATTGGGGAGGTGTAAACACAAGTTACCATTTCAGGAGCAGATGGCAATAGAAATTTAAAAAAATGTTTTTGAAAGCTAGAATTTGTGATGAAAAATAACACCAACAGAAACCTCTAAAATTCAGCTCAAGTTCTGATTCATTGCTTTTTGGCATATACAATAAAGAAATGGAAACAATAGTCATTGGTTTTACCATATAAATTGAAGAGGAGATGTTATTGGTTCAACTCTAGAGTTGAGCAACTCTAATTAAACTTAACATAAAACTTATACCTAAGCATTAATCATTTTTGCTTAGTATAGTGGGTACTTAACAGACATCTAACATTTCTACCATGTTTGCCACTTTACTTTTTGTTATGATAGTTTCGTTATTAAAAATTTAAGTTGTTCGTACAATTTTGGATATAGGTGTATTTTAAAGTCTAAATTAATTTATTAAACAAAAAACAAAAAAATAATAATTATTTACTAATATTGCCTGTCATTTTTGTTTTCATTTGTACTTTTTTGCTTTTATATAATCCTGTGAGTGAGCATTTAGTCTAAGTGTAATATACACTGATAACTAATTATGGGTGAGAAAATCTGCACCTAAGTTATCAATATGACACATTTTAAATGAATAGTTGGTTTCAATGGGTTTATGGTCTTGATACTGAATATTAAAAAATTACTGATACAGAATTAACAATGAAATGGCAAATGCTCCCAAACATGATATATTTAAATCGTTGACACCCATTTAGTTAATAAAATCTATATATTGTTTAGTTAAATTTACTTGTCAAATATTAAAAGCAAAAGAAATTTTCCTTTTAATTTCATATACGTTGATTTTATATTGTGTAATTTAAAATTTGTCACAAGTGGAATGAATCACTGGCTGGAGCAATATTTAGAGTGGTCTGTAAAATCCAGGGAATTTTACTGAATTTGCCTGTGTCAACCAAGAAATTGATTTTGAAATAATAAAGTTACATGGGTACTGTGTCATCCTGTATATATTTATTTCATTAAAAATTGGTTGTATTTTCTTTATTACTTACATATTATCTATTTAAGGGAATCTTTTACAGAACAATTATTCCTCACTAATAAAATTATGACAGGTTTGGGGGAAATTAGTGGCCTATAAAACTAATATAATCAAGTCTAATTGGCTGATAGGCTTAAGCGCCAAATTTTAAAAATATGTTAACAATAATTGAAATAAGATTTTCCCTAGAAAACATAGGTATATTTTGTTCATGTGACAGTCATATTCCTTTGTAGGACATGAATATATTATGGATGCGACTTTTTTACACTGAGGATAGATAAGGCATCTTCTGAGAATAAATTACTGTCCACCTCTATGTACTATATTGTGCTATAGAAGTACTAAATGATGTCCAAATAATATTCTTTTCATATATTTCCATGTGTTTGCATTAAACTATAGGCATGTACTAAGAATGTAACCAGGATATCCTATGTATCTACCACCACCGAGCAAATTACTTCATAGGTTAGATACATATTAAGGAAGAGGTACATGGAATATTCCATAAATTTGTGATTAATATGCAAAAAACATCACACTAAAATTAGATTTTTTAAAGTTAGTTCTTAATATACAGCGTGTCTACTTAAGTTGGCGACATATGGAAAACTTTGTTTTTAGTTTCACAAGAACAAGTTATTCTTTATAAAAAGTTCTGCATGATCTAAGCCGTAAAAATGTATCAAGATAGATGACAATAATTCAGTTATATAAAGATTTTGTCAGATAATTTAGGTTTGGTTCAAGAGTAAAATACTTTTTTTTTTCAAAATATCCAAAAATATTGCATTAACAAAAATGAATTCATTAATTCTACCTAAGGTTCTAAGATTTTTTTTAATGAAATAATTTTTTGATCTATTTCTAGTACGTTGCCTACAATGTGGCTAATACATTTGTGAAATATCATTCAGAAACCTGCCGAGTCTAATTCTGTGCTTAATTTTTTTGCACATGAATTATAAATATATTCAAAAGATAAAAAACAGGATACTTTTATTGAAAACAAAGTTATAAATAATAATTCAGCCTAAGCTTACATCTCTAATTTAATAACATATTCAAAATTATAACAAAATTATGGTATATATATATATATATATATATATATATATATATATATATATATATATATATATATATATATATTTAAGTTTCCATTAACCAGCTCCTAAAAAAGAGAAATACTTTAGTATACCAGATATGCTTCCAAAGACCATTAAGGTATCACAAGTGTATTTAGTAGAGTAATCGAATAGCATGCCATTCGTAAAATATGGTTAAAGAAATTTTTTTTCTAGCAAAAACTTAAACCTTCCTACCTTATGACTTTCACCAACACTTTTTAGGGTTATAACAACAGCATCATCTTTGTGGAGTTCTGATAATTGATTTCAATGTATCTACAAATTTTCTTGATGTAAAAAAATTTATTTGTATTTTATCATTTTAGATGTTTTAGCATTATGTAAAATTTAAAAATCAATAAAAACAGATGTTATACATGGTATTTTTATGCTTACCCAGTAAAACTTTTGCCGACTGTTTAAAGATTTATTCATTTTGGCTCCATCACAAAAATAAATATTTGCCACTTTATTTGATAGCACCCCATATAAAATTTTTCTTAGTGTTTGTGGCAATGAAACCCCTTCGATTCTGTTTAGCTTCATTATCTAAAATAATGAAAATGATAGTAAAAAAATACATATAAACTTATATAGAAAAAGTAAAAACTTGTTTTGTTAATTCATTAAAAATAATACCAAAACCTACTTAAAAAGTCATGCTAAATGAGAATGAATAAAAATTTAAGAAAACAGATTTGATATTAAAATAGCAGTTGCATATAATCATCACATTAAGCAACTAATCACTTACAGATACTGTGAAATTAACTTTAAGTCTAGCACTTTACGTTTTAGGTATTTATTAATTTACAAAAGAGCAATTTGGTTTAAAAAATTACTTATTGTGTTTTTGAAATCTTAAATTAAAAAAACTACAATACTTTTTAAAAAATGGCAAAGACAGTAACGCCAATACATACAAACATCAACTTGATCTTTTGGGGCTTTTGCTTTACCAGAGAAAAGTAGCAAAATGAAAAAATATCTATATTTACAAAAATTTGGTTAGTTTAGGCTAGTGGTAGATCAGTGTTGAAATGCAAAAATAAAAGGTATACTTAACTGCAGGATCAGTCTTAACAATCCGGTTAATAGGCCCAGGGAAGAAATTGAAAACACAAAACCATAATTACATAAATCTCGTGAAATATGGTGCACCACGCGCCACCTTCTCCAAAAACAAAGGTTATTGATACAAAATATCGGGGATCTTTTATGGTTACTAATTGTTTTTGGACGAATAAAAGAATAAGGATTGACCGCACAAAGTATAACCTATCTTTATGGTTGACTGTTTCATGGCGTAACTCAAATCACGGAACAAAAAAGTTATGATAAAATTAAACCGAACATGTGATGACAGATTAATTAGTATTCTTTTCAAACAAGGATACATAAAAATAGACCAACAATATCAGTTGTTGATCGGATTTTGGAAAGAATCGTTGGAAATTAAGGATAAATATATTAAAACTGATAAAAAGATGACCATATTTATTGTTTGTTTACAAATCTGTAATCTTTTACACAGAATACAAATTAATTTTATAATCGTTTGAAATGTCAAAAGGAAATAATGCGATGTTGCCACTTTGATATTTGACAGAATTTTCGGAGTCCTCAAAGTGTCGGCTATACATGTAAACTTATACCGTATAAGTTGTATAACTTATACGTAGTATAAAAGTCCTCAAACTGTAGCATTGGCATAAATATATATATATATATATATATATATATATATATATATATATATATATATATATATATATATATATATTTACAAACTTAATACTATAAATTAAAAGCTAATCTCTACAACTACCTAACACCTACTACATAATTTATTAAAGTCCTCTAATTGTCTTTTTAACCGCGCAGATTTCACCTTTTTTATCTCTAATTGTCTTTCAAGTTCTATAATGTCACTGGCACACTCGTTCACTTCATTCACTAAGCGTTTTTTCATGGCGTAAATGTCTGTCAATTTGGTCTTCTGAGAGTTGGTGAAGTCTTCGACCCACTCCGGTTGTGATGGCTCGGAAGAAGACGCGGTTTTATTTGGTGAAGACGATGACGACGACGACGACGACGAAGCAGCGGAAACTTCATCGCCTTCAAAACAACGCTTAAACCGCTTCTTCATGGGTTTCCGGCACCCCAATATCGGCGACAGGGGCGCTGGCGCTGGGGAAGACTTCACCTCCGATACTATTTCATTCTCTACGCTGGCCGGTGTTGGTGGCGTTGGTGGTGTTGGTCCATCGGGGCCTTCTATGACTTCCACTTCTACTGACAATGGCTCTTGCGGTGCTGTTTTTAGGAAGTCGGGTAATGGAACAGGGGTGGAGGGACGCTTAAAGTTAAACTTTTTCTTCTTCCCTTGTCCCACACCTTTAATCGCCGAATAAAATGTTTTTTTATCGGCGATTTCCGACTTCCGCATAGTCAAGAGCTTTTTCAGTTTTGAAGCTTTCGGAGAAGATTCCCTAGGCCGCGATGCTTTTCGCACAACCACATCACTAATCATATTTATCTTTGGCTCCTTCTCCTCCGTCCAGCATTCCAGGAATTGCGCTGCCGACTGAACTAACTCCTCGTCGCGACCATCGTTGAGGGCTCGGTCTTCGGCATCTTCATGCTCCACGCCATTCCAGTTCTCGAACACCCCCGGACTTAACACTTCTAAACCACTCATGTTATCCAGCATGCCTTGCTGTGAACCGCAGCTCACGTCAAGAACATCTAAAAGAGACCGTACACTAGACATTTTCGATATTCAAACTCACACAATTAACTTTTTCTTAGCACTGTACTGTTTGCTGTTCTGACGAACTGTGAAGAGCTCGAGCCAGCAAGTCTGCTTTTATGCCCATTTCCCCCACTACACCGCCTTTATTCCTTTTGTTCGATGCATTAAGTATAATATTTAAACTTGTCAGATGCAAGGCCAAGGCCAAGGCCGACGTAACCGGCAATACCAGGGTCGTTTTCAGGGCTGTAATTTTCATGGATTTTTTTTTTTGTCCCTGTCAAGGTTATTTTAAAGAAGCATATAAATATAGTACTAAACTTGTTAGATGCGAGGCCAAGGCCAAGGTCAAAGTACCCGTCAATGTCAGGGTCGTTTTCGAGGTTGTAATTTTCAAGGATTTTTTTTGGTCCTGTCAAGGTTATTTTAAAAAGTAATACATAATTAGAGTACCGCGATTGAAAAGTACAACATATTCAAACATCATGTTGCCAACCGATGAACAACCTAGTGAAGCAGCCAAAACATACAGTCATATGCCAAAAGCTTTTTATTTAACTTGTCATCATTGTAAAAGACTAGGTATCTGCTGGCGAAATGATCTTACGTACGACTTCAACTACATTGACCTTTTCAGGGTTAAATTTGTACAATGCGGCTTTTGTGGACTAGTTTACTACCAGTTCAAGGGCATTAATGAACATGCCATCCAGAGAAGAAATTGGGTCATAGAAGAAGCTTACCTGTACAGAAGAAATTAACATGTATTTTATTTCTTAATATTTAATTTTTTTTGTTTGTTATTTTTTTTATTTTTTTTAATAATAAAAAGTAAACTCAATCTTTTGTTATATTTTAATTTTTTTTTTTCAATAAAACAATAGTAAAATGAATCTGTATGTGTATTTATTAAACATCGCCTAAAATACGTTTTGCAATCCATATTTTTCTGCAGAGTCCGTTTATTAATGAAATAGAACCATATATTAGGGTGAAATCTAATGGTTTCAAATCAGTCTCACATAACAATGTCAGAAGTAAACACTATTGATAAGTTCGGTCGCAAAAGAAAATTTAAGGATTTTAACTTTATGCGAGGTCCTTCAGGAATAGGTTTTAAACTTACACCTAATGGAGATTACGACATGGGAAGCAAAAGATTGTGCTATTTAGCAGAACCTCTTGAAGGAGACGATGCGACCACACGAAATTATGTTGATAATAACCTTGCTCAGTGTGTGCAAGATACGCAGAAAGCTTTACATGACTCAACAATTGTTATTAAAGATATATTCAGAAACCAACTTGAAGGTTACGTACGCAAGAAATTAATTGAAACCGGTCAAGAACTTAGAGGATACATTGATGATACTGTTATTGCAATATATGAACTTAGGCAAGACGAACTGCGTGATGAACTTAACTCTAGAATGTTGAAAATTGAAAAGACTATGGAGGATCTTGTCAGCAAACCTGTTTCACATTAAACACTTACTCGTAGACCTGTGCGTTTAATTTACTATTAGACCAATTTTTCAACAATAACTTTTACAGTTTGTTATTTGTCGACACTTCATTATATTTATAATTTTAAAATAAAGGTTCAATAAAAAAGCAATCAAGTAATGAATACATGTTTTTTATTAAAAAAAAAAAAATTACAATACTATCGTTACATATTAATGTTGTATGTTTAATAGAAATAATAAAAACAATACAAATAATGAAATATGGATTTTCCAGATTACGTGCTGTCCTGACTTAGAAATGATTCCAACACGGTGACTAAATTTGCTAAGTTTTCTTCCGGGTCTGTTTTGTAAAAATCTATGTCTGCATGCCCCCAAGGTAGAGTTTTGGTTGAACTGGGAATTACATAACGTTTATCATCGCTATGTGACAATGCTACTTTATTTATTATGTTGGTATAAATGTTATGTAATTCACTTCTAAATGTCTTCATCTTTCTTAATATCAAACCACCCCGTTCAACAATTCTTTGGTAGTCTTCCTGATGAAGGTCTTTCTCGATAACACATTTTTTGATACCTTTGGCTTTTTTTAATTCATTATTAATGGACTTTACATAATAAGCCTTCGCGCCGGTACAATAAAAACTTATTATCGGATCACCAGGAAACTCATCTTTCATTCTACCAACTACAGAATTACTTTTAATTATGTTGAAATTATTAATTTCGGGGTAATTTGATGTATCGAATTTTTCGGGGTTTTCTGATATAGTTTGATAAAAGTTTTCCGTATACACTTTTAATATAAGCGAGTCAGTATCGGTGTAAAGTAACGAAGCATCATCGCCAAACTTGGATTTAATAAAATTATAATAAAAATCGTATATTACAGTCTTTGATATATCTAATATGGAAAAACCGATATAAATTGGTTTATTGTACAATATTTTAACTTTATTCATATGTATAGCAACAAAGTTCTCGGTAAATATCGAGCTACTATTGAAATTGGGGTGGGATATTAGTGCTCTAGCTCCATTTCTGCCTACACTGTTCTCCCAATGTGTTACTAATTTTATATCCTTTCGATTTTCCACATTTTCCATAGTTTTACCAAATATCGCGTTATTTTTTAATTTAAAAGTGTCCTTCGCAAATTTTGTGGTGGCCTTGTTACGTAAATTGGTATTAAAATCAATATACGATTTTAGCCATTTTGATTGCTCAAACTGTAATACTCGATGGGTTTGCATTACCACTAAGCCGTTGGCGATGGCTTGTTTTAAAGTTCTATAGTGTACAATGTATTTTTTTTATCTTGTAAATTAGGAATTAATTTCGGTAATTTAGCGTTTTCTGTTGGCGGTATGATATTTTCTACTAGAAATGGAAGATCAGAATGTGCATCATGCAACTCAGTCGGATAATGCACATCCACTTCCAAAACGTAGCCATGTAAACTATCATCATCAACAGCCATAATATTTAAATCCAGAATTTCGCGCTCGCTTAACCATCGAAAACCACCATATGGTAATGCTTGTGACATACTATGACCATATAGATTTGTAGCATCAAGGTATGTTATAAATGAAGAAGGTTTTGTTGGGTCATAGTCTGGTAAAAAAATATTATTAGCGATGTGCTTCCTTTCTGTACACTGGCTTATGCCGCCGCGTATACCTTTCTTAAAAAAATGTATCATGTCTATATCAGTTAAGAGCTCTAACTCTACCTTAGTCATACGTAGCATACAATCAAATGATAAACTTGGAAGGGTATAGTAATGTGCTGGATCAAGTTTATCGAATTTTAAACAATTATTCCGAAATTGCTCAAAAACATCACACAATAGCAACACATCTGATTTTAAATACACGTCCGAATAGTCCCCCAAAGTTTTACACCCAAACAAGCGCCATACTTCTTTTGCTCTTCTATAGCTTTCATCGCTAATATGTTCTTCCCGTAAATTATCATAAAATTCATCTTTACTTGGAAGACATGTATTTTCCATTTTTTCTATAGAGTCAATAAAGCTATAGGGAAAAACACCCTTTTGACGCATCAAATTAAATTTGTTGATATTTGAAAAATGTTTCCGCGTTTCAATAAAATCGTCGTCGTTTAAACCGCTGCCTAAATTTTCCAAAGACGTTGACAGAAATTTAAAACTATCAATAAATCGCAACTTTAAATATTTCCTCTTGACTTTTCCACATTTACTATCAAAATAATCGTGCACATAAATGCTTTTGGTAAATGATATGTACTTTTCCTTACTTTGAGCCAAAACACCAATTTTATCCCCATATTTACATAATTCTTTTATAAATAAATGGCTGTCGTAGCCGCTTAAGTTATGAAATATGATAGGGATAAAAGAGGGTAATTTATAATTTAAATTACAAACGGAATGTGCAGCACCAAATCTTTTTGCACCAGTTATGTGACAGTGGTCTCGTACTTTAATCTCACCCTCTTCAAAAGGGCCTTCACATATACCACATATTTTAGCATCATTAAACTCCCTTTTTTCTTCAGGCGTTAACGGTTTCATAGGCTTAATGTCTTTTAAATATGTGTTGTATAGAGCCCTTAAATCACACTCGATACGATCCACAAAGACTTGAGCTGCATTATTCCCCCGAAATAGCTCAAATTTCGAAAGTGAGTCGTCAAAAGAGCATTTAATTAAATAAGCAAAAGAATATGGTTCATGTTTAAAACTTTTTACAGTGTAAGAATTTTGTGGGTTTGGTTGTACCGTTTCAACGGGTTTTAAAACAGATTCGAAATCTGCATAAACCACGAATGGAACGCGCATTTGCTTTTCTATACCCTCGAATTTTAAAATATTTTCCGGCACACTCTTTCCAAATTTATCGATTTTTAAATCCACTGAGGGTGTTTGCGTGAAAATGTGGTTACAATCGTAGCTTTGATGTAAAGTTAAAGCTGACGGTGTACTAAAATAAATGAGGCAACCATCACAGAAATATATTTTATGTTGTTGACAACTAATTTGACTTGAAACTAAACGTGATAAATCCCGAATCCAACAATAATGACTCTTTGAACAAGTCGTATCACAAAAATGTTCACCGCCATCTTTACTACTACAGTCTTTTGTAATTAACAATAAATTTACATGCCTATCCAACTTTTTTGACGCATACCTCAGTGGACCAATAACTTCATGTATTACTTCATTATTTTCATATTTAGATTCCAGACCGTATACGTTAATTGATATGTTGTTCATTTCCTCAAATTTTTTAATGTCACGTAATTTTACTGGAAAATCCATACCTGTTACATTTAGCACTCTAGAAAAATGGGGGTAGGATGTCTTCTGTGCAGGCTCTGCTGTTGGAGGAAACAATGCTGATGTTACAGCCCACGCAAAGCAAAATTCGTCCTGGTTAATCACATTGACGACAGCTCCTTTCTTTTCAATAGAACACGGCAACTTGATGTATGATGAGCCACCCATAGGCATATACTTGTTGATACCAACTTCCAAGTATAAAATTCGCACAAGAGCCCATCCTATAACAAGAAAAATAATATATAAAAATCAGTTTAATATATCGGGTTTTGATTTTTCATTACCTGAATCTTTCTCCTGGAACTCTGTCGCCTGCGTTTTTATTAATTCGGTGAAAGAATGGTAAACGGCATCCAAATCACTTTCTACACTAATTATTTGATTAGCAGTGTTGAAGGATTTTTCACTGAATATTTCTTGTGATGGAAGCATGTACTCGCCAACAGCTGTCATGTTAACTTTTAAAGCATGATGCACACGCAATAAATTATTAACAAGTTCCACCACCTTGGATTTAATGTCTGCAAAGAACATTACGTAATCGGAATGCTCCATATCACTGCTAACCCGATAGGTTGCAATTCTCCTTTTGAAGGCACATTCAACGAGTTGCACACCATGACATACCGGCAAACATGAATTATTTTTATGTTGTTGTGTTCGTTTATGCACCGACATATGATTTATTGGAACATCTACATTACATGTAGCGCAATTAATTAGCGGAATCGTCGATGTATACTCTTCAATTCGGAGCCGTTTTCCTCCAGGCACTTCATTAAATCTCGCCGCACACGATTCTCTTTGATGACGTCTCATATTATAAATATTAGTAAACTTAGAACCGCAATTTTCACAAACATATGCCATGATTTGTCAAATATTAACACATGTACTACCTATACAAGTCAGAGCCAACTGATGAATGAAACTGCCCCATACCTTATATAAAACCATTCAAGGTCACCCCCAACCACGTAACATATCTTCAAGGTCACACACCCAAGGTGACCTTCAACAAAGTCAAGGTCGTCTCGACCAAGGTCAAGGTCAAGGTCACACACACAACCTTGAACACAAGGCCAAGGCCAAAGCACACGTGCACTTTCAAGGTCAATGGCAAGGACATGTGGGCGGGGCCAAAGAGGGGTGAAGCAAGGTCAAGGTCAAGGTCGAGGAGTGGGGGGATCGAGCGAATCGGGTTATGTTCACTACTAACTCGGCAGCATTCCTTGAATTTCTATGACACTCTCCAAATATTAATAACATATCCACTATTTCACTTTGAATATACATTATTTTAACGAAAATTTAAACTAAACTTAACGAAAATTAAGAAACTTTTACGTCTGTTGTTAGAGCGTATGTCACTGTCATTATCTACTTAAATGAGTGCTTTGTTTTCCAAAGAAGACTTGATAAAACAGTTGCAAATTATTATGCATCATGGCTGTCCATGGCGCACTTATCATAAGTAAATAAATTATCCAGTATTTTGCTTAATAATATTTAATTTCTGTTCTTATGTCTAATCCAATCGCAAATAAATTAGTACCGTTAGATTCGTCAAATAATGCTTTTTTCGAAAAGTAGTTGTCAAAAAGGGGTCGCCATTTGAAAATTAATAGTTAGAAATGAAAACGTAATTTTGTCAACTTGTCTTATTCCTGTCTTTCATACTAGTAACTAAAACTTTGCGATTGTATTTTTTTGACATCACCTAAGGCCCTTAGATTAGTTTGCGTCCGATCATGGCCACCTAGATGCAATTTTAAAAGTGGCTCTAAAAAATGAAGTAGACGTAAAAAGTTTTTAAAATATCACATTCTGATCTAGAATTGTCTCAGAAATCCAAAAATGTTAAAATATACAGGGTGTTCTATTTAAAAATTCACAATTGGCCGGAAAATGGAAAAGATGCGAAAACTCTCCCCTTCACATACCATTTATCTGTACCAATTCTCATTTTGATACACATAATACTCTAGAAATTATGACTTGTCTAATAGATTCGTTGACACCCTGTATATATATATATATATATATATATATATATATATATATATATATATATATATATATATATTAAAGTTCATATTGATTAGGGCATTACTTCATTACATGTCTCAAATTTGTAAAGGCAGATCTCTACTGTGCGTCGACGGATAAGGTGCGGGTACTACCAAATGACGTTTTGTTTTCAGTTTATTATCAGAATATTCAGAACCAAAACTCTAAAACGGGCATCTCTTCTAAAAGGTATGTACAAAACGCAAAAGCAAATTCCTGAAGCTAAAATATAAGGATCTAGCCCAATTTGCCATAGTTGATAGTTTCCGAAATACAGAGTGTAAAACTTATACTTTTTTTGAAATTTTGTATATATTTATCTTAAAAATAGCTATTTTGTAGGATGAGAAATCAAGAAGTGATTACGTTTCGATGTATATTGCAGAAGACGCTACCAACAACACCTCAGCTACACCTAAAGCTTCATAACTTGTTTGTGCCTAGGTATATTAGATTTATAATAAAAAATTCTCACTTTGACCAGTCGTTTCTGAGATAATCGAACTTAAAACTTTTATTGCATACTGAAACGCATTTTCATATCTAATAAACAAACAACAATAAAAAATTTGATAGTAACAAACTAACAATAATAATAATAATAATGTAAGAATAAATTGACAAATAACAATAAGAATTTTTTAATTAAACTATAGAGTGTCCCACGACGAACTGCCGCTATCGACTTGTAAAAATTCTTGGCAGTTTACTGAAGTCGAGAGGAGCAATTGGGCTATAATATTTTCAAGATGGTGGCACTTCCGGTTATACTGGAAGTTAATGCTTTGCTTATTTAATATGGAATGCCTTATATGTTATTTCATTTTTCGATTCTATGCAAAATTATAAACATATTTTATATACAATGTCCTATATCTAAATTTAACTGTCTTTGACATATTTTAAATTTTATGTCAAAAACGGCGTTTGCAGGCCTAAATATAACTACCAATTTCTCCTCTACTAAAGCCTTTATTGTTTAATTGAAATTGGTTTCCTTCTAGAAGGGGAGCCACTTTTGTAGACTATGTTAACATTTTGATAATAAATGAATACAGGGTGTTCAGAAGCTAACATCAAATATTAACTTGAAAAAAATCTTTAAAAGTAATTTTTTTTAAATACAAACCCCATATTTATATAATGTTGTAAAAATGATAAACGGCTTACTTACACAAGGAAATAATTTATTTTAATAAATGTTCAAAATTTTCACCCTGAACTTTCAAACACTTTTCGCATCTCCGAGTTAGTTCATCTTGGGTTGCCTCCCTTATTGAATCTGGAGATAAACTTTCGAACGCGTCCCTTACTCTTACCTTACAGTCTACCATCGTTGTCACTTACAATAAACGATATTTCTCATGGTTCCCATATAAAATGATCTAAGACTGTCAAATCAGGAGATCGAGAGGCCACAGAAAAGATCGATTATTGGCAATCCACTTATCACGAAATGTTTATTGTAAGAAATTGATAACTGGTAACAGTTTTGTGTGATAGGATGCCATCATGTTGATAAAAAAATTCGTTCAGCTAGAGGTAAATTGCATAAATATTGATAGCCTGACTCCTCTGGAATATTTAAATATCTTTTTTCCTACAAAAGTTAATACATAATTTAAAGTCTGGACGTAATTAGCTTTATCTTATTAATTGTCATTTAAGTTTTCTTCATAAAAATGTAGTTTTACTAATCCATCATTTCTTACGACACAAAATACGTTTAATTGCCAGGTTTCTTAAAAATTCCGCAATTTTACTGCATAAGGATTTGAATAACTCCAAAAATAGGAATAATATGTCATAAAACACGCCATATTTCGTAAATTTTGCTTCACCAGTCCAAATTAAGTTGTTCAAAAATCGAGTGTCGTCTTGTATCATTGTTAATATAAATTCGTAAAATAGCATTTTTACAGAACCTAAGAGTTGTTGAAGACCCTGAAAGCTATCACTTATGATGGCCGTTTAATAGACATAACGAATCGTGTATATTAGCTTACCGTTGGTTTTAACCCCAAATAATTTGTTATGTAGGGCTTCCCTAAAATCTTTGTACGAATATAAATTAAACAACAGGGAAGAGAGAATACATACCTGTTTAACGCCTCGTTCAATTTGGCACTATTTAGTAAGCTTACCATTAACTCGGGCCACTGCCCGATAACGCTAATATAGATTTTCTATTATCCGCACATCCACAACAGTATTCTTCACTATATCTTTGAGCTTCACATGTTGTACCTTGTCAAACGCTTTCTCGTAATCAATAAAGTATACGAAAATATATTTACGTTGGTTTCGACACTTTTTGAGAAATATATTTAGAGCGAATAGCGCTTCTCTTGTACCAAGAGCATTTCTAAACTCAAACTGGGTGTGACTCATGATACTTCTTAAACTGTATTCGTCACCTCTTTTGACACGTTCTTTTTTTGATAGCGTTATAAAAACAGATTTCAGCCATTCTTCCGGTATTTCTCCGGAGTTGTACACAGAATTGAAAAACTTAACCGGTATATCGGTATTATATTCATGAATCAATTGCTGGAGTTCCACTGGTATGTCGTCTGGACTGGTTGCTTTTCTAGATTTTGCACGTCTTATGCCATAAAGAATCTCTGACTTCAGAATTTCCAGTCCTTCACAACGTCTGAAATGTTTGGTCTTTGGTCTTCAAAAAATTCAGTTATGTAGGATCTCCAGGCATTAAGGCTTTCTTGTTCACCAATAAGAGGTTTGCCTGTCATGTCTACTAGTATATTAGAAGTCCTCCTGTTGAACAATCCAGAAATTTCTCGGACCTTCTTATACATGTTGAAAGTATCATGTTTTCTCTCTCGCTCTACCATTTCCCTTAGCTGCACGAATCTTTTGTTTGATCTCTTTATCTCTTTTCGCTCCTTTTTATATTCCTCTATATTGTTTTTATATCTTCTCCTTTCTTCAATGTGACCTTACATTTCTTCAGTCATCCATCGTTGCTTATTATGTTTGGCATTATTTATAACATGTTTCTCCATTTACCTTGAGATTAGATCATGAAATAATTTCCACATTTCATTTACATTGTTGGTAAAATTTATCTCTTTCATATGGTTGCTGATGTCTGTTTCCATCTGATCTTTTTTTATAACTCCTATATTAAACTTCTTCAGTTGAGTACTTTCCTTTATCTTTTTTAGCCTAATATTAATATGGGCAATTAGAGGATTGCGGTCCGACTCAATATTAACACCTGGATATGTTCTAACCTTCGAACATATTCCTGTAGAAGTAGTATAACGTCAGAACTAGGGCCCGGTTGTTTGAACGCTGAATAACGTAATAATATTTTTATTTATATTTGAAAAAGTGTTGATAAACAGTAAATATTTAATTTCTTGGTACAGACATACCGATTTTATGCTATGCTTTTCTAATTGCATTATTTAAACGGGTATCATCGGTATGTCAATTCTGAAAACAAAGTATGAATATATGGTTGACTAAATTTTTATTATTGTTATTTTCAATATGTCAACAATATCTAAGAATATTTACCGATAAAAATAACTTTTTAAATTCTCTTTTGGTTAATAATAATTGTAAACTTTGCACTTATAGTAATTTCTAACACTTAAAAACACCGAAAAAAGTCAAGACAAGAAATTAAAGTGAAAAACAAGATAAATAAATATGTTTATGTCTGTCAAACATCAAAAAAGCATCTTCCAACCGATCATAAACAGCCTTCAAACAAATCTATTGTTGTTTAAATCTAGAGTATGATCGAAGGTTCTAACCATTTTTACACAGTTTCTGAATCTCTTGCTAACTAATATGTAATTAATTTGATTTCTTATTATATGTGTAGGATTATTACCCGGGCCTTTCAATATATACAGTCTTCACTAATGCAGCTTATACCATGTGTTATTACCATGTCATTATCCTGGCAAAATTTTCAAGAAATTCGGAAATTAAGGAATGGTAAAACTATATTTCTATAATAAAACGAAACATTTCTATTTCCATTTTAAATTATGTATTAACTTTTATAGGAGAAAGATATTTAAATATTCTAGAGAAGTTATACACTTAATATTTAAGAAAATTACCTCTTCCGGAACATAGACAAATTTTTTACCAAGACGATAGCGCCCCACCACACAGAACCGTTCCAGCTACCGACTTCCTACAAGCAATATTTTATGACAAGTGGATTGCCAACAATAGACCTTTTCTGTAGCCTTCTCGTTCTCCTGATATGACTGTGTTAGATTATTTTATATGGGGAACGATAAAAAGTATCGTTTATTATAATCCAGTGACCATGATGGAGAACTGTGTTTCGGCTTGCAAAAGTCATTTGGTCAAAATTTAAAATATGTCAAAAACAGTTAGACTTTACACATAAAATATGTCTATAATATTGCGTATAATCTAAAAATAGACATGAAGGCATCAACGTCCGATATAACCGGAAGTGTCACCATCTTGAAAACATTTTAGTCTAATTGACCTCATTGAATTTATTAAACTGCCAAATTTTAAATATTTTCCAAAGTCATTTTTCCAAGAAATCGATCGCAGTAATTCGTCATGGAACACCCTGTATATTGTTAGAATCTAGTATATAGATGACATAATAAGGAGAAATATGTTTTGCGTATCCCTATTAAGTAAAAAATATTATTCTTGCAGGTAGACAGTAACCTGATCTAACTCTGAACCATGATAAATAAGCATGGATACATAAATTTTGCATTGTCACCAGGGCCCCTAGCCAAGAAAATGTCATGTGAAAGGTGATGTGAATGGCGATGTGAACTTTTTTACAGTAAAAGCCGTATTCTCGAAAAGCCAATGTTGTCAGATATGAACGTGCTAAAACCCCAGAATTTCTAAAAATAAAATGGATGACAGATTGAATTGAGCTGTCAGACCGAAAATGTTTGTAGCATATTTTGTTGCCATTTTAGACAAATAGTAGAATTGGCACTTTAAATTAATTATCAAAAGTAAAAAAAAATAGTGCTGTTGTTGTTATTTTTGTGAAGTTATTAATTGCCATTACAATATTTCTACTTTGCCTAGAACTGTTAAACAAAAATGCATACAAAGAGCCAAGTACTTTAAGATTCTAATATATAACGAAAAAGGGATATCAAGAAAAACAGCAATCATATATACAAAGTAATATATCGACAGTAATTGCAGAAAGCCAGCACTGATATACCTTGAAACCGTGGAAATTACAACGCTACGTAGTATGATTAAAAGCCATCATCCCATTCCACTACGGAAACTATCCAATCAGTTATTTATTGTATGAATTCACAAAATATACAGCCACTTACTGCAAGATGTTATATCCTGATAAGTAAATTTGCAAGAAAACCTGAAACTTGAACGATGATAGAGAAACTGTTTATGACCAGGGACCAAAACGAAATGGCCAGATAGAAGAGATCCATTAAAGATACTGGCAGATCCCACATTCAACTTAAAATATATATTTTTTTATTTTATAAAGATTTGTAGAGACCTGAAGTTCAAATGTAACATAAATAAGGTTTCTATGGACCTCATTCGTTGGTCTGTAGGTTTTTTTTTATTATATTCCCGGGTCCGTCCTAAAGCCGGATACACTGTTACCAGAGTAGACCTATTGTGCTCACCCTATAAATTAGAGCCACTCTGTCAACCTAGCCCCCTGGCTCAATCTGTACAGTCCTGCTAAGGAGTGAGTGAGTATTTCTCTCGGTTCCAATCTTACTGACCCGAAAGTTTGTTGTCTAAATCTCACCAGTGACTCACAGTCACATATGATATGCTTCACCGTTTCCTCGGCTTGTCCACATAGTCTGCAGCCGAGGTTTCCGTTATATAGATTCAGAGTCTGTAAGGTTCATATTTATATGTCTCGATAAATTATAATTATAATATTTATTTAATTGTAGTATCGTATAGTGTTTAACACAGTCTAATTAAGTTAAGTGCTGTAGTTAACATAATTTAAATATAAAATTTGTTACTTATTTAAATAAAAGTTTCAGATTGTGATTTCTCAAATTTATTATAAGTTGCATCGTGAAAAGAATTATGTTAGATTTAACTGTTTAAAACTAAGATACTCGGCTGTTATGGCCACAACTATTTATGTTAAATCCATAAGCAGAACTAGCCTTTTTAAATAGCACGCTTATACAATTGAGTTATGAAGAGAATCTCCTGTAATAATTTTATATGTCTGTAATCTCAAATTTGCTTAATATTTGCGAGACATATTCAACTTTCTAAGAATATTTTATTAAAAAATTTGATACTAAGAATATCGGGGTACCTCCTAATTAACGTTTCAACTGTTTATTCAAAAAATAAAACGTCTTAACAAAACGGTTCGTCACCATATTATTTTTTTTTAATGACGAGTTATTGAAGAACAAAAATAAAATATAAATTTTTAATACTATTTTATTTTTTGAAATCCGTGCGTTAAATATGTCATTTAGCGGCTGACATTTCATTTGCCCATGTTTCACCGTTCGCTTGCCTTCCACCGGGCGAACGAGGATATAAATGATGAACATTTCAAGAATACGCGTTCGCCACCTTTTCATCGTTCACTTTACGTTCCCCAGTTCGAGGATAGGGCCCCAGTTTTAAAAAATTTTATTCTCTAATAAAACTATTTTTCTTTCTATACAATTTTATAAATCTTACCTAGAAATTTAATCCAAAGGATTTTAACTTTTTTTGATCAACCATTACACAAACAACAATGTGTCTAAAATAATTTTTATTTTCAAATTTTTAAATTAAAATTTTAAAACATATCAAGTTCAACACGCTTATATACATAAATAAATACTGAATTTTATTGTTACAATAAATAACTAATTACAAATGATATTTACAAAAGAAACTACAAACCTTACAAATAAAAATAAACTGACTAGCTATAAAACATTTGCTACAAAATGCCATTCACATGAAAGTTCGGGAATTCCTAAAATATTTTAGTTGTTTTCATGTCTGTCATAACGACTTAAATTTACGGGTATACGTTTTTCTCATTAAAAATAATTTATCGCATTATTGTTTAATTACACAACTTTTATTAACTAGGAAAAAAAATTAAATAAAGCCTTATTTTTTAAAACCGTTTCATATAAAAACAATTAAGATGAAAAGAATACATTAACTAATAAATAAATGAAATTTTGATGTAAAAATAAATAACAATTTTTTATCTACTGTATGATGTATGACATGCGTATCCAGTAAATAGATTTTCCTACAACTGTTAAATAATACATAATTATATATACCATTTAAAAAAAATAATAATAAAGCTTTTTCAAAATTGTCGAATAATAGATAATTATTCACTTTTATTTTACTTCAATATTTCTGAATTACTTTTATAAATCCAAATAGTGAAAACAAAAGTCATGTCAATTTTAAAGGCGACAGTAACATGCAATAACAAGTATAAAGGAAATAGGCTGGTTGCTCCAGGTAAGTTTAAAGGAAAGTAAGATGAATGAATGCTTTGATATTGTACATAATTTTAATTATATATTTAACAACTTTTAAAACTCCTAAATTTTAATTTAATAGTTGTAGAAAAGAATAGCTTTTGACTCATAGTAATGGCTACTACTGTTCTAAATAACTTATATTCTCGTATAGCTCGTTTTCTTAACCTCTTGGAGCAGTTTTAGCCAGCATTACTATTCCTCTAATAACACTAGTTTACAAAATTTAATTTTTTGTCTGTTGTCGTGAATTTTATGGTTAATAATATTCACTTATGACCTGTTTTTGTCAAATCTAACCTCAAAAATTTTTGTGCAGCTCGAGTTACTTTTTTTTTGATTTTTATCATTTATGCGTATTTATTTATCGATAACGTGCGTATTTTACTGTGTTAAGATTAGTATCTGAAGTTTTTGCATCACGAGTAGTTCAAGGAAACGTTATTTCAACAATTCAAATCATTTTTGCTATATATGCGGAGAATATGTGTTTAACAATTGTAGAAAAGTTATATCAGAATTGGTGAAAAATGACTATTTTGAGTATTTTGGGATGCTTTTAGATAAAAATGAAAAGTCTTGGGCTCCTAACTGTGTTTGTAAATCGTGTGTGGAGTATTTAAGATTATGGAAAAGTGGTAAAAGAAGTGCCTTTAAATTTAGAACACCGACTATTTGGCGAGAACCACAAAATCATCTCGAAGACTGTTACTTTTGTAGCGTGAACGTAAACGGTCTAAACACTAAAAATCGAGCTAAATGGCCATACCCAAGTACTAGTGTTCAGCGTCCAGTGTACCAATCACCTGACTTTTCAGTGCCTAAAAATATATCTGAACTCTTAGAACAAGACAAGGAAGGACCAAGCTCATCACAAAATGATGCTGATTTTTAAGGTATGAGCCAAAATGCTTTTCCCAAAGTGAGTTAGATGATCTTATAGGAGATTTAAATCTTTCTAAACAAGCTTCAAAATTATTGGCATCAAGACTGAAAGAAAACAATTTAATTTCCTCAAATACTAAAATAACTTTTTATCGTGAAAGAGATAAAGAATTACGGTGTTATTTTTCCGAAGAAAACGGTATTACCTTTTGTTCAGACATTAAAAACTTGTTGATAAAAATTGGCTAGAAAAAATATAAACCAAACGACTGGCGTTTATTCATTGACAGCTCAAAACGTAGCTTAAAATGTATTCTATTACATAATGGAAATAAATACGCTGGGATACTTTTTGCCCACAGTATAAAGTTAAAGGAAACTTGTTGATAAAAATGGGCTAGAAACAATATGAACCAAACGACTGGCGTTTATTCATTGACAGCTCAAAACGTAGCCTAAAATGTATTCTATTACATAATGGAAATAAATACGCTGGGATACTTATTGCTCACAGTATAAAGTTAAAGGAAGAATATTGTAACATCTCGCTAGTCTTAAATAAAATACAGTACAATGAACATATGTGGCAAATTTGTGTTGATTTAAAAATGGTGATCATTCTTCTCGGCCAACAAAGTGGTTACACTAAGTTTCCCTGTTTTATATGTCTTTGAGACAGTAGAGCTAAACAAGAGCATTGGGTTAGAAGAAACTGGCCCTTTAGAAAAAATATGAAGCCTGGAAAGCAAAATATAGTTCAGAATTCACTAGTAGCTCGTGACAAAATTATCCTTCCACCATTACATATAAAACTGGGCATCATGAAACAGTTTGTTAAATCATTAAATAAAGACGGGGACTGCTTTTCTTACATTTGCCAAAAATTTCCTCAGCTCACTATGGAAAAGATTAAAGCCGGTATTTTAATGGCCCCCAAATTAGACAACTTACGAAAGATACTCAATTTAGAAATTCTATGACTGAGTTAGAACTAAGAGCTTGGACAGCTTTCGTCTCTGTGATGCAGAATTTTCTCGGAAATAAAAAATCAGAAAATTATATTAAACTTGTAGAAGACCTTCTGTTACAATTAAAAAATTTGGGGTGCAATATGAGCATAAAACTCCACTTCCTCCATAGTCACCTAGACAGGTTTTCGGAAAATTTAGGAGATGTGAGCGAGCAGGGAGAGCGTATGCATCAGGACTTACGCGTCATGGAAGAGCGCTATCAGGGTTTCTGGGATACGAATATGATGTCTGACTATTGTTGGTCTCTGACACGTCATTTTCCTAAGCCTACACATCAGAGAAGAGCTTTAAAACGAAGTGATTTAGAACTCAAGGAGTAATTTGATTTTTAATAATTTTTCTTAGTAAATATACATGTTTTTTTCTGTTTTATACCTACATAGCTGAAACTCAGAAACTAGAGCTGATAAAAAAATTCTACTCATATATTTGAAATTACCATATCATATATAGTCAACAACAGCTAAAATTTCTTAGGCAACAGATGTACTGTAAACTAGTGTAATGTACTTGTGACAATTTAATTTATTAAAAAAGTTCAGAAATTCTGTGAAAGCTAAAGCTTGTATAAACATTTTTTTAATAGTTTGATAAATATTATCTTTTCCAATTGTGGTAAAATATATTAAAAAAAAAAAATTATGGTAACATAAATGAGTTATTCAAACTTTAAATTAATATTAATAAATAAACCCTGCCGTTACAAGCTAGTTTTGAATCCATCATACGTAATTTTTAAATCTCAGTCAACAAAAATATTTAATACAGTTTTGTATTTATGACTATTGGGTCTAATTAGGCAAAAACAATTTAGTCAATGTTCAGAAACCATCAATTCTATATATCGATCAAAATAAAATCAATAACTAAACAACGTTTTATATTATCATTGTATAGTTTGTTATCGTCAGTCCTACAATCTGTAGTAACAAGATATCTTAATTTATCGCACAATATGGTACTATTTTGTTAATATTTTTTCTTTAGTTAAACCTAATTTTATCCAATCTATTTTTAAAAATACTACAAAGTGATGAATGATAAAATTTTACATTTTATTCACTTTGATAAAAAAAATCAAATGGTATACTAGTTTAACAGATCTTTTTAATTTTTCAGATTAATTAATATATAAGGTCCCAATATTTTGTTATATATCAAGAAATTAATAAGGAACCCTCAGAAGAACGTGGGGAAGAATTATTACAAGAGCAGAGAAAGAATGCCTTTGGTATCCCGCCTCTACAAGATAATATTTAAAGATCTTAGTACCCGAATTGGAGCACTGCTTCTCCTGAAGAAGGTTAAACCACGATAGAAGAATTGTTAAAAATACACTTTTCAGACAAAATTTTCTCTTAGCATATCATAACTACCAGTTAGTCAAAACGAAAACTATATATGAATGGGTAAAATGGTCGATGGAAATCTTTGCTCCCTTCAGGTCATCTAATAAGGATAGCATATTTTCAGCCTTATTACAAAATTTCTCTCACATTACAGGCCGATGGCGTGGAGGGAATAAAACTAGTCTTTATTTCCAAGGTAGGATGGACATATTAAACAAAGCTATTTCCGCCCTATCAGCCCGACCAGTTTCTTATTGAAAACACTGGAAAGATTGGTAGATTGACACATTAACGAGGAAGTAATGGTTCAGTATCCCTTACATCTCTTACAGTTTGTCTGTTGGAGAGGAAAATAACTGTTAAAGCACTTTCGAGAAGAGACTGTCCCTGAAAGAGTTTTATTATCCTTGTTGTGAAGCCTTGTAGAGGACAGCCTGTTAAATGAACCATATAAGGTTAGTTTGAATACACGGGCCTATGCGAACCACCTGATCATTCTGTGTTCTTGTCACGATATGCGGACCATCAGGATTGCGAAGCGATGATGTCATAGGGGGTTCGGGAATATACTCGGACAAGACTGAGGTGGTACTCTTCAAAACAACAATTGCATTAATGGAAAGTACCCTTTAATACAAGGGAACAGTTAAATATCTGGGAGTAATTCTGGACTCATGACTGAGCTGAAATAATCATATTGAGGCTCGAACCAAGAAATCCAAATGTCCTTTTTGGGTGCACATGGGAACTGATACCAAAAGTGCCATTTCGGATCTACACTATGGTGATCCGCTCTATGATTACGTAGGCTGCTATTATATGGTGGCCTAATATAACAAAGCACAAACACCGTCTGCGTCCATCAGGGCTTCGGAAGTCCTAATGAACTTGCCCCCTCTTCACTTAAACAGTTGCCTGGGACATTTCGAAACTGGAACGGGCAGTTACTCATGTGGTTGGAAGACGCGTAGTAGAGAAATTTACATCACTCTCCCATACAAAAAGATTACATGGCGCTACATTTGAAACTTAACAACTCTGTTAAAATATTTTTGAAAGGTAGAGAAGATTGGAAGAAGTGCAAAATTTTCTGAGAAACAGATCTTGTTTAGAAATGGATCTTGACAGGCTGAAAGAGCTGAATCGAGAGTGTTCGGTATAAGAGCACAAGAATCGGAGAGTTTTACTCTCTATGATGATCTTTACAGAGGGAATTTATGCTATTCTGCAGTGTGACATTCTCTGTGAGCGCGACATAAATAGGAATAAGATAATAATTATATGTTCAGCCAGTAGGGCTAGGATACTGATATTGAAGTCTATTATTGTTAACTTCACGATGGGTGCAAGGACTAACAGAATAATCTGACAAGGAATGGCTGCATATTCGGACTCATGTGAGTTCTGAGTTACTCGGATATATACGGGAGTTAGGAAAAAAATCATCTGGCAAAGATGGGGACCGCTATTGAACCATATGGATACCGGATACTGTTTCCAAATATTGTTGGTAAAAGGAAATGAAAATTGTTGCTGGAAAGCAAATATCGTGGAGAGAGGCTTCTCAAGTGAGGTATGCCAAGGGAAACATGGCCTAAAGTCCGAATTACTGGAAGGCTTCTCATCTTAGAAAGGGAAGAATTGCTAATCATAGTGAAACTAGTGACAGGACGTTGCCAGCTGCTGGGTCATCTTCATTAGATTGGTGTCAACATCAAAAAAGCTTAAGCCCAACTATATGAAAATTTTTAAACATTAGACTGCGTGTGCACCAAAGTAGTAAAGAGAGGAGATGAGATTACGAGTAGATGAGCGGAGTGAAGATAAGCTACATTTGCTTATCTCAGATTGTCTTGACACATCTCCGTTTAGCTCGACTCATCGCTTAGCCTGTCTTTGAGTTTATACGAGAATACGGCGTTTCATGGCCACTGAACATCATTCGCAAAAGCTAAAAAGGGAGAAAATAGAACTGAGGAGCGAAATTTTTACATAAATCAAATACCAATCTAGTAACAAAAAAATCTGTTCTAGTAATAGTTTCAAAGTTTAATTATCACTAAAAAGATAATGTTAAGCTATCTACAATTATTTTCAGGGTAATTTGGGAGGTTTTATTTTCAGAGTCGAAATTTTTCAAACGAAATTTTCGTTAATTTTCTTTTCCTAGTTTAAATTATATATTTATATTAAGTTGAATATTAAATTTTGAACAGAAAAAAAGAATCTGATAAATTACTTAAAATTTAAATAGTTTCTTAATTTAATTACTATAAATTATGCAATCAATCTAATTGACATCCAATTATATTTATGAACTAGTGTGACTCATACGACTATATTTCCAATGCCGATTAGTTAATCATTGTTTAAAAAAGTACAAAATTTTTATATATCACTCCAAAGTTCATTTTATAGTTTATATTTGATAACGAGTAGAGACACAACCTACTTGAAACTTCGTAAAAACAAGCAATAATAAAGACAACGCAGCTTCAGCAAACACGTTTTAGCCTCAAAATATGGCAAGAAACACCACAAATTGAGAAATATTATTTAATTTTTAAAAATCTTTCAAACGAAAGCAAGGATACAAGAATATTTATTCATTAAGAAAACAAAAAGAAATAAAAAAGAGAACATATTTTAAATAAATCATGTATTAATGCTATGTATAACTCTACGAAAATTAAATTTAGACTAGCAATCGGCTTTATTTCGTTGCTGTTTAACTCACCAATTATCGTGAAATACTTTATCAATTTGTGAAAACCGGAATAAAATCAATCCAGTACTTACTAAGACAATCGTGGACAATTAAACAGAAAAAAAAACCGACCCAAAAAAGATCTAGAAGATGGATAATCTGGTCGTGTTTATTACCTGCCTCAAGAATATTTTTAAACATTGCTTATTAAATTCAGAATATTATTACCAATTTTTTAAGACTTAATAGCGATCAAAAAATATAAAAACAATTTTTTTATCTCTTTTATAAGTATGATATACTTTGTTTAAAGGTAAGATATCATTATGTCCCTTCTTTAAAACCGAAAGCTTTCATGGAACTTACATATAATATTTAAATATCCCTTCCATAGGACTAAATTGATTTTGCCAATTAACGGTTTAGTTCAATATTCAAAACCCGCAGAAAACTGTTAGACTAAGTTCTTAAAGGAATATCTCAAAAACTTATTTTCACTATTTGATAAAAAAAAAACTAATAGTAGAACAATTAGAAACTAGTCAGCACCAAACAGGTCATTCGAATACAACTGGCAAACTGTCACCTAACAGTCTTTGGAAATTTTGGCTGGCACTGGCTGGTTTGTGATTCCTCTATGAACAGGCCTATTGTTTTAATTTTTGATGATTTCGATAAAAATTTTTAAAATTATTTTAGACTTTAAAGAGTGAAGTATGTTATGTAACATTTAACAAATCTATTTCTTTGTTTTTGACATTGGTCCTTTTATAATAAACACTAAATATTCTACTTTGTTGTATGTCTAGCCCACATTGTCCTTTGTACTTGTGACATCAGTTCGCTTCTGTTTGGCACACGCTCACTTGCCGATCGTGAAATTCCTGGTCCATTTAAAAATCTGTAATCTTCACTTCTCCGCAAATTTGTCAACAGGTCTTCCTCTTCCTCGCGTGAGTCACCCCTTGGAGGTACTATTTTTACCCTACTTTCTGATTCGGTTTTAGGTATAGCACCCAAATGAGATAATGGTTTTATAAATCGAGAATCTTTAGAATCTTTTGAAGGGGAACTTAAAATACTTTGAGGATTCGGACTGGCTTCTCTTTGTTGTCTGGCTTCAAGTTTCACCTCAGCTCGTTGATTTAATGAGTTTTGTGGAAGATTCTCCGACTGAAGTTGGCTTAAATTCATGAATGAATGTCTACGTTGCATGCTTGGTACGGTTAGCTGTAGTCCACCAGTATTTTGATTAGAAGAGATTGAGAAGTTAGATTTATCATATTGACTTTGACTAGAAGGACTTGGAAAATTTGGTTTTTCATATCGATTTTGACCGGAAGAACTAGAAAAATTAGGATTTTCATATTGACTTTGATTAGAAGTACTAGAAAAATTTGTTTTTTCGTATTTATTTTGACCTGAAGAACTTAGAAATTTTGGTTTTTCATACTGATCTCGTTTAAGAGATTGACTATAACCTTGAGAATCATATTGTTGAAATTGATCTTGATTGATATTCTTCTGAGTCGTTCTTGATTGTCCTGTATCTTGTTCTGTACTTTGTCCAGCAAAGTTCTGAGGATACAAAGATGGTATATGCCGGGGTTCACTGTGTCTGGAAGAATTAAATCTGCTTTCCAAATTAGAAAAGCTACGAGGAATCGTGGCATAAGGTGTTGATCCTAAATTAAATTGATTCGGATTTTGTACGGAATAATTACTATTTAAAAGTGCTTGGTTGTACAATCCTTGTGCTAAGAGTGATAAACCATACTGCTGCTGTGGAGACACTGGAGGATATCCCAAAGCCTGTATTCTTTGAAGAAGCTGCGTTTCAAAGCTGGTATCTATTTGGAGAGGTGATGGTGGATACGGATAGTTAAAGATGGTTCCACCACTAGGATTAAAGGTTGATCTTAAAGGCGACTGGCAGGTTGTAGCTGCTCTATTTTCAAAAATACCTGGCGGAGAGATACCGAGAGCTTGTAAAACCAAATTGGTGTCTAGTTGAGGAATCTGTTCTGGTTGAGCATCTTGTGTACGTTGTTGCTAAAAAAAGATCACTTTAAATATTTTAAAATATTTTAGGATAGATAATGTAATGGATTTTCTTATTCTTGTAGTATTTTGATTTAAGAAGGTAAAAACTAATTGGAAATATGTTTTCTCTTTTTAAATGATATAAATTATTTAAAAGCATAAAATAAAAGAGTTTATAAATTTTTATCCCCTAAATTAATATTTTTCTTGGCTCTTCCTAATCTTTCCTGATCCCTATATTAACAGTCATTTTCTTAAAAGCTTAGCATTAAAACGTAATTAAGTTTGGATCGTTACTGCTAAAAAAAATGTGGCCATCCAAATTCATAAAAGTGGTAAAATTATAAAATTTTACAAGGTCATTAACTATTACATTTCCTTCCATTTTAAGAAAGTAAAATTTAATGGATCAATTTGCTAAAACGGGAATATAATTATCAATAGTTTTAAAGCTGAGTGAAAATTGGAGCCATTAAAATTTTATATACCTTTATTTTATTAAAATTTTCATAAAACCACAAAAGCTAAGAACAACAAAGGAAAATCCACACATGTGTAAAATTATTTATAATATTAAGCAGTTAGAAGGTGAAATAAATAAAAAATAAACAGAGGAATATAAATCTAGCAACATCTGTAAAAGTATTTCTTTTATAGCAAATTAAAATATGTATAAAAATCCTTGATTTAGTTTTGACTCATGTCAATGCAAATATTACAATATTTTGTTTACAATAATGAGACTTTTTTAACCAGAGCTCCATGGTCCTAAATATTTATATTAACATAAATAATATGTTCTTGATACTACTGTATCAAGTAGTATAGTCAAAATTAATCAAATCAGATCGCATTATAAATCCACTTGTTCTGAATCCATCACATTCGATGCCTTCCCTCATCACTCACACCAAAAACCGGTGACGCCTCCTGGTTATAAAACCGACATAAAAGTACGAATTTTATAAAAGATTTACCATTTAATTTTAAACAGAGTCTGAATTCGACAATATGTATTAATTTATCATAGGACGGAAATAATCGTTTGAAAGTTCCAGTTTGGTTTAAGTTTTAGTTTTCGAGATATGTGAGATCCAAGTTTTCACCTTGCTCTGTCTTTAGGAGTATTCTTTGAATATTTTCAATACACATTTCTCAAATGCTTCGTGAAAAACGGTGCAAACTAAAGGCTAAAGGGTTAATTGAAGAATGGTTAATAGTGATTGTGCTTTGACCTTGAAAATCAAGATCAAAGTCAATAAGAGAACAAATGAACAATTGAAATTATATTTTGATCTCTAATGCAAAAATTATGTTTCTGTGTTTATCTGGCCGACGTATGTAGAATTTCATCTGACTTTAGAAATCATTTTCGTTGACGTCGATGCAAATTTATAAACAAAAAAGTAGTGAAGGTTTTACAATGACTCAGTGTTTTCATATAGATGAAGAGTCATCGAAAATAGAAAAACTACAGGAATAAAGACAGCATTAAAACACAATCAGAAACAAGATAAAAAGACTCAAAATATTGTACTACATATTCAATTAAAGATACTTTATATCATGGAAGGAGAGCGGACGTTAATAAAGCACTTTAAACTTTTACTTCATACGATTAAATAAAATTCGCCTTTTTTTCCATGTGATCGTCTCATTCCACTCTTCAAGGTCAATGTAAGCATTAGTAATAGCCATAAGTCCGAGGTAATTTCTGTATTTATCTTAAAATAGTTAATGTAGAATTAAGGAAAAAAATATTTTGACTCCTTATATTTCAGCCATGAAAATATCGTTCCTAAAGAAACATTGATAGATAGACAAATGCAGAAACATACAAAGAGAATGTAAGATCTGGAATAAATTCATTATTTAATTGTAACTCCCAACCTTTTGGACACTGTTAGACTTCCTGCAAAATTTTGAATATTATTTCTATTATATGTCTTATATCTTAAAAATGCTGTTTTTTTTTGAAAAATCTTTGGGACAATTCGACTTTGCTTTTTTCGTAAAAATTTTCAAAAAATTTTTAATAGAGCTGTGCTATAATCAACTTTGATTTATTAAATAGTGACACTTTAGAATCCTTACAAAATTCTGATTTTTTTTTGACATGTGCTTTTCCTCAATGTAACTGTTTTCGATTTATTGACAGTTAAAACTCAAAGTCAAGTAGTAATATTTTGTTAAATGTTGAAAATGCCTCCCACTGGCTAGTTGACAGTAACTTAAGCGATTTATAAATTTATTCTGAACATTTATGACTACTTCTATATTCAAATTATATTTCTTGAATAATTCGATTTTTTAAGTTAACGGTTTTAGTTTAGAAGGTTTTACTTTTAAGGTAACACCATAAAAAGAAGTCAAGAGGGTTTAAGTCTGGAGATCTCAGTGGTCACTCAGTCAGTGTCGATTGTGAGAGTGGCGAAAGATTAGGATATTTTCCTTGATATAAGTGACATACTTCTTCTTAGGGTCTTACTCTATCGCCCTATCCTATCATCCTAAGAATTTCCATCCTCAGTAAGTTTTATTTTCATTTAGAATTGGCAATTTGGCCAACAAACAGGTTATTAAATTAGTGATGCTGGGAAATAATTATTGTATTTCATTTCGAGTTCCAACTGTCGTTAAATCGAAAACAGTAGATATAAGACATGTAATAGAAATAATGTTCAAAATTTTGCAGGGAGTCTAACAGTGTCCAAAAAGTTGGAAGTTACAATTAATTAATGAATTTATTCTAGACTTTATATTCTCATCGCATTTTAAGAATGGAAAGCCAAAACCTATGTTAAATTGTTCTGATTCGTAAAAACACCCTCTTATAGGCTGATCTTCTAACGATTCCAACAAGCATGTAATTGGATTTATAACGTTAACTTTTATAATTTTAAACAGTTCAGTTGACCAAGAGGGTGTATATTCTTTATCGAATAAGCTTTTGTATTTGCTAATACGACAATGTCAATCATGGAAAACTTAAAATTTTGTGGGTACAATTTTTAAATAATCGTATGCTTCAATTTGCGTTTCTTCTTTCACATTTGCTAGCTTTATTCCAATGGTGCGATGTTTCGAATGGTTATAGGCTTTTGTTATTGACAATAATATATGTATACATTTTCAGTCACATTAACTTGATTCTCAATTTCAAGATCAAGACAAGGTTACCATTATTTTTTTCTCAATTAGGCCTATAAATTTGAAATAATGAATTTGAAAAAATGCAAATAATCTACCCACAGAAAGAACAAAATGACGACTTAGATCCCTCATATCTCAAAAACAAAAACTCAGTTTCTTAATGAGCGGACATATAAAGAGATGATATAAATATAAAGAGTAGAAAAAATCTACTTACGAAAAATGCGTAATATTTATAGGATATTGGTTTTGTATTTAGGTCATCGATATCTCGTAATACGTAGACAAAATCTTGAAATAGTAAAATGTATTTCAAATGCATATTCAAAAAAAATACATTTATAATAATTAGATTTATATTCCTCGGCTATAAAGGAAATAAAAATATATATCAATCGAAATAATAAAATACCAGATAGACTGGACATTTTATTTACCTAGCACTTAGTTCCATAAACAATATCCAGCAGCAGATGGTAATTGTTATCCGAAGCTTTGGTAAAGACCTGCACATAAAAGGCAAAACACTCACTGTTAGCTCACTGTTAAAGCTTTAAAAGCGAAGCTGAAATTCCGAGAATGTATTTTTAGAGATAAGTAATAAAAACAGCTAAACTCGGTTCAATAAAACTGGTAACAAATAATACTGCAAAAAAATCAAATATTAGTATAAAAAAAGATTTATTTATAAGAAAGGCATTTTCTTCGTGGATACGAATCGATACTTCCGCATTTCTCTATAACTCATTAATGTTTTAGATAATAACTTTGTTACTGAGGAGGAACGTGAGGGAAACATGAATTACTACACCTCATCGAACTGAATATTACGAACATATTTTATATTATGGTGACTTCGGTATCTTCATATCCCAACCGTTTTTCTCAAGAGTAATAAATGTTACCGACTTGAAGGTTGACTGTGTTATCAAATAATCTCTCTAATTTTTATCGATTGGGATGAACCTTTGCTAAAATAATGTGTGAGAAATTATGATCGTGTGTGCTACTGAGGCATTGTGGAAATTAGTCATGCATAACTTTCATAAATCAGTTAAAGGTGTAATATAGTATTTAATAAAGAGTTAATAGAATTTGGCGCACTAAGAAAGGTCGATTTCTATATATAAGACATATTCCTGTAAATAATTTCAAGATTCAAACTAACCCTTTCAAAATTTTCTAATCCCTAATCTCAAAATCTGTATGTGTGAATTTGGAGTGCACTCAATTATTGCAGAAAAAAATTTTCATGAAAATTCTTGCTCAGAGTAATTTGCGGTAGCCAAAGTATATATAGTGTGCATCCTATATAAGTGCATTGGCTCTTGATTATAAAGAGACAGAGCGAAGTAGGATAGTAGTATCTCTCTTTCTATGAGCAGCGCTAGGTACGATACTCGTTTTGCCTGACTATCATTCGAAAGAGAGCTACTACTATCCTATTTCGCCCTGTCTCTTTCTAACCGAGAGCCAGAGTGTAAGACTTGCAATCTATATACTCCTATGTCTATGGCTAAATACAAATCAGACTGGATGAGATAAACAATTTTAGGACACTTACATTCAGACTGGTACAAACATTTACTGAATCCTAGTTCAGTTGCATTAGAACTCTTAAACGCATAATCTCAAACTCCATCAGCTCAGATTTTGGGTGCCTGCATCATTAGTTCTAAATATACTAGGCAGTGAACTTGCTGTATATGAATCTCGTTTTACAAAATAACCAGCTTTAGTTTGTAAGACGAATACGTAACTTTATAGCATGGTTACAGCTACAGATTTGAATATGTACATTCATCAGAACCAATAATACAGGCAAGCGAAGTTCAAAAATTTGAATGAATGGTCCTAAGCTTTCTAGATCACATTACTAAGATATGTTGCGAATTTTGTAGGAAAGTCAAGCAGACCAAATGTGCTTTCTCGGCTTGTAAACGAACTTTTGGTTGCACATTGAGACTGACACCGAAACTGATGTACTGGATATACACCATGGTGATTCGTCTTATAATTACGTATGTCGTTATTGTATGGTAGCCTAGTACAGTAGGGTAACATCGTCTTTCACTTGACGAAGTTCAAAGAATGTCTTCTGGGCTTGTGTAAGAATGATGAATGCGACGAGGACTGTCCCTCCTCTCCTAGGCTGTTGGAGGTTCTCATGAATCTCCCTTCTCTCTTATTCATAGAAAATGAAGCCTTAAAAGCAGTTGCAGCATATCAGAGCAGGATTATGAGAAGCTGTCCTTTGCTCCCAAATGCAAACCGACTAATGAAACTAAACCACTCTCTTAAAATATTTTTACCTAATAGAGAGGATTGGAAAAAAGAGCAAACGCTTCTCAGAAATGGATTCTGCTAGATGGATTTCGACAGGATGAAAGATCCCGAGCTGGGGTGTTCAGAAGATGCACTGGAATCATCAACTTTACTCTTAGGGACAGTACACAATGATCCTTCAAGCAGATTTATGAAATTCTACAATGTAGCCATCTCTGTAAGAGGGATGTAAACAGAAATAGAACTATTAATATATGCCTGGACAGTGGACCTGCAATATTGGCCCTGGGGTCCACTGTAGTAGCTCCACAGCTGGTGTCTGAATGCAGGAAGATAGATACTGGACAACCTAAAAAAGGAAGGCTGCACAATCAAACTCATGTAAGAGAGAACTGAAACTGTTGCTGGAAAGCAAATTCATTGAATGCCGGAGGGAAGCTCCTGGAATAAATGTGCAAAAAAATATATAAATGTACCTAATTCGCAGCTTACAAGGGAGCTTCTTTTCTTGACGAGGGAAGCACTGAGGATCGTGTTGAGATGGGTGACAGAACATTGGCACCTACGAGACCATTTTTATAGGATAGGCGCGCGGATGATCTGATGTTCGGATGGAGGCAGATGAAACTGTTGAGATATTCTTAGAGAGCATTTGGCGATCAACGGACTGAGGCAGAGACATTTCAGAGATACAATAATATCACCCGAAGCAGTTAGGTAAGGCTGCTTGGATTCGCAAAGGCGATCGGTCTCGATGACCTGCAGCCATGGTGGGATGTTATGGGCCCAATGAGGTTTAAGCGTCAATGATCGATTATCTTCACTCCTTTATGATTAATTCATTAAAGATTATTAACTTTAGTTTGTAAAATGTATACATAACCATATAGCATGGTTACAGGTACAGATTTGAATATCCTCACATATCAACAGGTAGAAAAGTTCTCTCTCCATATTTTAAAATATACAAAGATTTGTTGAATCTTTGTTTCACCACTTTAGTACAGTTGAATGAGTACCTTTAAAACTGGCGACAGGCGAGCGAAGCCAAAAAATTTGAATCAATAGTCCCATGCTTCCTGAACCACATTACTAATTGTAAGTACAGCAGTATGTTGTGAATTTGGTAGGAGATCTTTTCAACCTGTTAATACGTAATCTGTGAACATTTATTAAGGTTATCTAATTTTATGAATTTTCAATAAAATGTGCCCTGTGGCAATTAAGGGCTCCCAAAATTTATATTTATAGATTTTGAAGTTCGAAATTTGAAAATTTTGGAAGGGTTACGCAAGAGTCTTAAAATATACACAGGAAGACATCACATATATAGTCATTTCAGCATGCCAAAGCCTAATAATATTTTGATTCTTAAAGGTTATGTATGACTGTTCTCCATCGTAGAAGTGCGCACAAATAGTGACACAAAGAATTTAAGCAAAGATTCAACCAAAACCATAAAGACATGATTTGGTGGTGGATTTTTGAGTCAAATGCAACTTTTCTATCCACCGGAGATGCAAAACATTTTATCATTTGTGTTAGAAACACTATTTTAATTCTCAATCAGTCGAAAATATCTTTATACAATAACGGTAGACGGATTCCGTTCTAATACAGTTAGAGCACAGTATTCTCATATTGTATAAAAAGTACCGGGAAAGGGTGAAAACCCTGCACTGACGAGAACCAATGAGCTCGAAGCCGTTCTGCAAGTGGCGGTGCACTGCCATGGGAGATATTTCCATCCTCTCCCGGTACTTATTTGCAATCTGAGATAGTATTTCGCCTTTGTGTTAGAAAAGAATAGCCGTATAACTTTTTTTTCAGTTGGTTAAGAAATAAAATATATTATCTAATATAAATGTGTTTTTAAACTCATAATATAGTATATCCGCTGTTGGCATATCTCTTAGATGTCTAAGAGAGTAAATATTCAGATTACGCAGAATGCTGAGATGGTTTATATGTGTTTGCCTACCCTATACTGGCGAGAACCAATGAGTTCGAAACGGGTCTGCAGAGGGCGGTGCTCTCTCAGAGGAGAGACTTCCATCCTTTCCCGGTGCTTCATTGCAATCTGAGATAGTATTTTGTCTGTAACTCTGATAGAGCAAAGTACGTCTGCCCTTATTGCGTAAGTTTTGTTTAGTTAATTGAAAATTAATATAGTTTCTCTAATCGTAGGATAACGATATTCGACAATTTTGGCAAGTTTATCATCAACTTTTTAAAAATATTCATTGTGTTTCTTACAAATCAACTATCAGAAACTAACATACTTAAGAATCATGTGCAGATCGAAAGCCATATTTTATATAGGCGATTATATAGAAAAAATAGTAAAAATATCACTTGTTATCAGTCTAACATACATCAGAATCATGTGCATATCGAAAGTCATATTTTTTCTAGACGACTATATGGCAAAAATAGTAAAAATATCATTTGTTATCAATCTGGAGCATAAATGTTAGAAAAAATGCATCAAAATAAATATAGAAAGAATATATCCGGACATAAGATTTCAAGCCGATAAACCGATTTAAGAATGCTTTCAAATACCCTAAATGAGTGTTACACCATTTAATGATGATCTTGATCAAGGCGATGTTGATATATTGATTTGAAGATTTAGATATCACCATATAGAAATGTGAGTGGTACAGGAAGATAAAGAAGTGCACCCCAAATTATACTCGAAACAGAATATTATAGCAAATACGATGTAATTTGTCAAATAACAAACATTTATAGAAAGTATATCAACAATCATCGTACATAATTCAAATATTCGATAAAACCGCTAAAATAAAATTTTGATCCTGATATTGCAGAAAATTATTAGTTATTCTCTTAATTGATACATACACTCGATTTAAAAAGAGGAAAAACATTTTAGTTCATGTGTTTTCATGCGTAATATTACTGTAAAATATTCGATCTGGTTTATAATTTATGTATTATTACGCAAATAATTATAGACTTAATATTTTTAATTTTTACGAGGAACTTACATCCCAGAAGATCTTAATAGATAATCACTGACTGGCAGATCTTAATTAACACAAATTCAAGAGATAACGGCGGTTGATGAAAACACGTGTTCTCGCGTTAAATAAGAATAGGGTAATTAGTTGTCGCCTTACAATTTAATTATTTTAATAACAACTGGAGCAATGTAAGTAAAACTTTTTCCTATAAAATTAATCTTTTTCGGAAATGTTCAAAATGCTATAAATTATTAATATTTTTGGGATTTGTAACTTCATATTTTGTAGCTATTTTTCGATAAAATGTTAAATGGATATTGTTCAGTTTTATCTCTTGGGTCTGCTGGAGTGTTGAACTAAACGACATTGCTTCCAGAACTGTCGTCCAACCTTCCGTAAATGATTTTCTCTGTGCTCCCCTTTATTATGGTTGTTTGTTCGGTAATAATTCTGATTGGTTTGGTATTACAGTTTTATGACAGAATAAATTCTTCGGTGCCAAATTTCGAGATGTTAACTTTGCTTTTGAAAGAAAATCCAGTTACAGTTCTCAATATTACTTTTCTGGGTATTATATTTATCAACAAGGCTCACTTATCAACAAGGCTTGACTTTATCAGATATGCTGCAGCACCAAGATCAACAGATGTAGAAATAGGTGTAGCACTAACTTTTCCTTTAAGTCGAAATTGGTTTTTTCTCATCGGAGCTGAACTCTAGTCTGGATCTATGTCAAAAGTAAATCTTCATATGAGAATCTGCGTTGTTACATAGTCTTCCCAGTTTATACACACACACACACACATATATATATATATATATATATATATATATATATATATATATATATATATATATATATATATATATATATATATTGTTACAAACTTTATAACGTTGTACATTTCCTAGTATTAGTTTGTGTTCGTAGTTTGTAGGGTTTTAGGTATATTTTCTAATGTAACGAACCTTGTAGCGTTTTATATTTCACAGTATTAGTTTGTATTCGTAGTTTGTAGGGTTTTAGGTATATTTTCTACTGTAACGAACTTTGTAGCATTTTATATTTCATAGTATTAGTTTGAGTTTGCAGTTCATAAGGTTTTAGGTATATTTTCTACAAGTTTATAATTTATTTAAGTAATTTTACCTTTGTTAATTTCCTCAGGAGACAACTATGAAAGGTCTGAAACTTTTTAGAGAATTCGATTTCCTTATTTTTAACATGGAACGCCTATGATGGAAGGTCTGGAAATCGCCAGATTATTCCTTTTTCTTATTTTGATTACCCCATGTAGTATGGAAATCCTTCTAGAGAATTAGGGAATCTTCCGGTATATATATATATATATATATATATATATATATATATATATATATATATATATATATATATATAACTAGACGTATATCACGTAACTAGATCTTAATTGCATCTGACAGTCCCATCTCATATGTCCATTTCGCCAACATCTGTAGCACTTTATGTGCTTTCTTAATTCCAACCGACAGTAATCTTTCATGTGTCCAGTTTGTCCACGTCTGTAGCACTTTATCTGGTCTTTTAATGGCACCCGGCCATCCCCTCTCATGTGTCCAACTCGTCCACATCTACAGCATTCGATCCGGTTTCTGTTATAAGATGAAGTATCACTTATTGTGTTTAGTTCTTCAAGGATTTAACATAATCTACATTATTTGGTTCAGTAAGTCCTTATTTTCCTGTATGGTAACAGCTCTTATTTTTGGCATTGACATATTACAGGCTGCCTCTATTTCCAAAGCCCTGTCCAACGCTTCACTATAATAGCTAGACTTGCTTATACGCAACATACGCTGTATTTTCTGATCTCTGATTCCATCAATAAAATACTGAATAGTAAGCTCTTTTTAGGATTCTTTCGTAGCCCCTGGGTAAACCAGGGGAACAGAGCGTCGGACATCTGTTTCATATTCTTGGAAACTTTTTCCATTTCTCTGATATGTTCACTTCAGCTGGGAATGATATAACTGGCGCCGATGCTGATTTTCAAATCCATTTTCTAATGCAACACTGTAGATTTCACAGTCTTTTTGTTATGTTGAAGGAATGGTTTGCAATAATTCCAGTTCTGGGCCACAAAATGTAGTTTTTTCAGTAATTTGCACTAGTGACAGCTTCAAATTGGCATTTGTACATTATACAAGATGTTTGACCGTCATAAGGTGGGGGTTTGATATTCTCTCCGGTGATTATTACTTTATCAGAAACTCGTGCCTCTTTATGTATTTCTTTCACTTTTTATTACACTTCTCCTATGTCTTGTCGCACCTCTCCCATGTCTTGTCGCACTTCTCGGCGTATATCTACTATGTCTTGTCGTACTTCGCCTATCTCTTTCTTAAACAACTGCGTTTGTCCCTGTACAATTTGATCAAATTGTTGCTTTTCTTGTATTCATTGCAAAGTTATCTTCATCTTTAATATAGTATTCTTCTTCTTTTTTAAAACGTTCTTCTACTGCTTGTTTTCATTTTGGACGACGTGGTTTGTCTTTAAGGCGACGTTGTTCAATAAGTTTCATAAAATCAGCTAATCTTTTATTTATTCGCACAATTTCGACTCTCTAGTATTTACCATAGAAACTTCTAGAATACGAAAGTGACAAAATTTATAAGAGGAAATCGGTGTGAAAGTAAAAAAAAATTGTTTGTAAAAATTATGAGCAAACGTATTTCTATATTTTTTATAGGTTCTTATATGAGTCAAGAACTTTTATTTTAAAATTTTTTACTTGTCAAGTCTTTACTTAAAATAGTGTTTTTCATCGTACCAATAGTACTAAATATGTCGGGAAATTGCCTGTTTTTAGGTTTTATTAATATCTAATTTAAAAACTAAAAATTCAGTAATTATTTATTAGGTACTTTAACTAAAAATCTGATAATGTTTGACCCCAATGGAGTTTAAGTTGCCAGAATAATGTTGATTGAAGAATGTTAAACTTATCGAAAGTGTTTTCATGTTTCCCGCAAATACATACTTTTTACATGATCAAGTAGTTACTTAAAATAGTGTTTTTCATCGTACCAACAGCACTAAATATGTCGGGAAATTGTCTGTTTTTAGGTTTTATAAATATATAATTTAATAACTAGAAATTCAATAATTATTTATTAGGTAATTTCACTAAAAATCTGATAATGTTTGACCCCAATGGAGTTTAAGTTGCCAGAATAACGTTGATTGAAGAATGTCAAACTTATCAAAGTTTTTCATGTTTCTCGCAAATACATACTTTTTACATGGTCAAGGTTATAAATAAATTACGACAAGAGCTGATCGCTTCATAGTTAATTACATTTTGAGAAATCGAATTTCTGAAGTAACGAGTTTTATCGAGTTCTACAGGTAACTGTGAGCACTAAAACGATGAAAAGAAGATCTAAATACCACCAGAAATCGAAATATTTTAGAAGACATTATACTACACTTTCTTTCAATGCAGGAAAATGCTTGATCGCGTACAGTTTTCATAGTAAGGCTCTGATTTAAAGAGTTTGATTTCAATGGTATTATTAGACCACCTAATATGAATCTAATAAAGAAGCTTTGAGAATATCACAGCCGATAAATTGAGTAAATAAATCTACCTTCCCGCAGCACAGATAACTGAAAACACGTTATTAGAAAATTGAGACAAGGAATTTCAAGACTTCATCGATAATTAAATGGAGAACATGTTAAGAAGGTTTGAAGTTGTGCAACGAGGAGAAGAAATAAACATAAAATATTTATTGATCTCAAAAACTAACAAGTTTTGTCTCATTTTTCAACTACAGAATGCTTAACAAATCTCTAACAAATCATATGTGTATGAATAAAGTGTTACAGCAAAAGATTAAAAAAAAGTTTTTCCTAATTTGTCATCAGTGTATTGTAATAGGACAGTAACATGTAATCGAAACTGAAGAATTTTAATCTAAATTTTATACTTATTAAAAACTTTGTTATATTATTGCTTGCTTTAATCTGCAATAATTTAACAGTGAATTTAATTGTAATCGAAGAAAATAAAGCATACCCGTGAGAAGCTTTATTACTAATTACTGAAATGTCAAATAGTGATATTACAAAGGGAATACTCATACGCAAATTAACATTGACAAATAATTACCCCTGAATGGAACCATCAGAGGATAATCGAAATTAGTGTACCAATCGGCTTTTGAATTAGAATTGGTTGGCTTTTAGACCTTATCTTTTATTAAATGTGGCTTGTTTTGTATGTGTTATATTCTGTTTATGCCAATTTACTATTATAAATATATAAATATACAGGATAGTTACCTATATTTATTCTCCTTTTTTTTCAAGCAGTTAAAAGAAAAAAACAGTTTATTTCCTGCAAATATAAGTCTGGTTCACTTCCCATCTACGTTTCCATTACCCAATGATCTCATCAATGGAGCTGTATCGAACCAGGAACAATATTCGTCGTAAGGATATTAAAACTACAGCAAATAGATTTATTTACTTCTTACTGAAATCCTAATTTTTATATATATACAGGATGTCACAAAGGTACCAGGATGGCTGGATATTAACTTCGGTAAGATATTTTTCAAAAAGTTCAAGATCATTATTTAAATAGTTTTCAACGCGGAATCTAATGGCGAGTTCAAATTTAATATTAACCATGATCTTTGAGGTAATTCGGAGGTCAATTTTATTTTTTTAATGAATCTGAAAGATCATTCTAAGATCTACATCTAAACAAGATATGGGAACTTTTGGAAATAAAAGCAGTCCAGAAAATTTTGGATGGACCAAAATTATTTATTTTAACCAAGCCCATTGGGTAAAGACCTTAATCTAAACTACTACCATTATCTTCAAGGTCACTCCAAAGTCAATTTTTTGTAAATAAGAAGTCATATTTTTTAATTCAAAAATTAATAAAGACAACATTTTACATTTAGATTAAAAGATTTCACCAAGATCGTGGACGTAGTAAATTTTGTTTCCCTTTTGGGTGCTTTATTAGCTTAAGTCCCATTTTCTCTCACGTTCGCACCTCAAGACTCTATTTTTTAACGTTTTTCTCTTATCTCTTCTCGCGTGGCTAAACTGACTAAATCAAATTCAGCGCATATTCGAACTGAAACCCTTGAGCTTCTTGAAAAAACCCTTTTCGACTATGAATTACAGCAGCTTTTTATAGAATCCTTTTCCGCATTTATATAAATTCTGTGGTTGAGTTGCGTACACTTTACTCCTGAAATAACTCCTTAGTAATCGAAAGGCGTCCGAGCAGGAGAACCAGCAAGTCACTGAATTTCGTCTCTTTTTCTTAACTTCACTTTTTAAAGTACAAGTAGTTTCATCAGAAAAATCTATATTGTACAAAAAGAGAGAATCTCCATCGATTCTGTTTATCATTGTTTCATAAAATTTATGCTGACGATCAGAATCGTCTTCATTAAACGCCAGTATCAAATGGATCTTGTAGAGATGAAACTTTGTGCTTTTCGAAACTCTTCGCGGTCTACGCAAACTAAAATGAGAATTCTTAACAAATGATTAAGCAAATTTTGATTACTGCTCAGTTGTTATAATTTTGGCAAGATCCTTGACAATATCATGATTCACAAAGCACCGTAGAGTCAATTCAACTTTAGATTTTGAAATAGGACTTATATTACACATTTGAATGTAAAATTTTCCGATCTCTCACTTGCCGATACGCGTTTTGACCACCTCATCAGTGGAGTTATAATGAACAACATTCATAGGAAACAACTGTCTATATGAAATATAAATTCCGAAATATGTCGGCAGGATATTAAATATGTAGACTTTTTCGATGACAGACTGAAAAATATAGGACAATAAATATATGCTCAGACAGTAGGGCTGCGATAATGGCACTGAAGTCTAGTGTCGTAAGTTCGTTAGTTTGGCAACGAACGTCTGCACAATGAGACTCGTGTGAGTTCCAGGTTATTAGAGTATACGCGAGGAAACAGGCCGTCTAGCAGGGATGGGGTCCACGATTGAACCATATGGACCCCAATGATTTCTACCTCTCCCAATTTCCGTTAGTATTCGAGAATTAACATTGTTGCAGGAAAGTAAATTTATTAAATTGTGAAGAAGTGTGCGAAGGAACATATAACAACTGGAGCTAGCGCACGACTTACTAGGGATCTTCTCTCCTTAGAAAGGAAAGAGCTGAGAGTTGGGTGGGACTGTTGACAGGATATTGTGACCTCTGTCATAAATGACGTGATATGCAGATAATATTCAGAGAAGCATGAAATTGTTGACCATGTGCACAGAGAGTGCCCAGCGACAGCAGACTAAGGCAGAGACATTTCCAAGATACAATTTTGCTACCGGAAGCCGTTATGCAAGTTTAATCATTGAGGCTGCTTGGATTCGCAAAGAGGATCAGTCTCAAATGACCAGCAACAAGGTGGAATGTAAAGGGCCCAATGACGTCTAGGCTTCGATGATCATCGCCTTTTTTCATTTATTCGTTCATCATTGCGGCCTAATATATTAGCCCCCCCCCCCCAAAAACCGTTCATCACTACCCTTTTCCTCTCCTTTTCTCTTTCCTTAGGTAGTGTCGTATTCATGCCCCTGATGTTAAGAACATATAATGACAAACTTATTTGTAATCACCTTCAAATGTTAGGTTGTTTCGTCTCGGTATCGGTGGTAGACTCGTCAGTGGGATCCACCGATGCCTTTCCCTGATACCCTTATCGTACTTTCTATAACTTGGAACTCCTATTTAAGTAAAATCTTGTAGGAGAACAACGGTGGGATATTCTTTCCGCAATATGCCCCCCTTAAGGCACTTGCCTATCCGACTTTGACCGAATTTCAAGCTATAGAAACAAGGGCCTGATCAGAGAAATTGTGGAACGGACATCTTAGTGGTCTTTCCAAGGTAGGGTACCGTCTTTAGCACAAAGCCACGAACTGACATCCTTCCGTCACATCGTCCCTGCTCTGACGCCATGTTGTAGCATGCCCCTGGCGTTAAGAACATATAATCACAAATCTCTTTGCGACCACCTACAAAATGTTAGGATTTTTCTTCCCGGCATCGGTGATGGATTCGTCAGTCGGATCCAGCGATGCTTTTCCCAGACACTGTTATTGAACTTTCTACAACTTAGAACTCTTATTTAAGTCAAATTTTGTCGGAGAATAACGGTGGGATGTCTGTTCCATAATTTCTCTGATTAGGCCTATACTTCTATAGCTGAAATTTTGATCAAAGTCGGATAAGCAAGTGCCTTGAGGGAGACATATTGCGGAAAGAACATTCCTCCGTTGTTCTCCGACAAACTTTGAGTAAAATAGGAGTTCCAAGTTGTAGAAAGTACAATAAGGGTGTCTGGGAAAGACATCGGTGGATCCCACTGACGAGTTCACCACCGATGCCGGAACGAAACACTCTAACATTTTGAAGGTGGCCGCAAATAAGTTTGTAATTATATGTCCTTAACGCCAGGGTCGTGTTACAATAGTAGCTTGGCACAAAAAGTCAACTGTTTCGTGGATACAACGTAAACTTCGCAAGGGTCCGTAAGTGCACTTCTGGGTCTAATTAATTATTGACTACAATAAATTTCCAATGACGTTAATCAGATTACTATTGCATAATTACTTATTCATTTAGGTTTTCTTTATGCTAAACGGGGTTCAATGAAATTGCTTTGGGAGTCTTAAAGGCCTCAGCACAAATATAAAACATTAAGCTAATTATTATATGATTAGTCAACAAGGATAAAAAAAACTATAATAAGTGCATTCATTAACAACAATAATCGTAAAAATCGGACTATATTAGCATGTTTTTAATTAATTCACAATCACGCTAGAATGACCTCATTTTCATGATTGAAGATGCATTATTTTCGTCAATTAATATTTTATAAAATATTTACATTTTAATGGGTTACTTGAATTTTATTGCATTATTGATAAATTGCACAATTAACTACATCTGATCTATTTGCTCCGAGATTATTCAAGTAAGAGTATTTTACTAGAACGTATACGCGAAGGTCACGCAAAATTTCATTGGTTTTCTCTCTCAAAATCCTCGGATGCCTTGAATGCGGATAAAACCGCAACTGCCAACTACCAATATTAATAAAGTAGAGTTAAGGTACCATGTAGATGGTCGCAATTTAAATCAAATATATACTTTTTTAAATCCCGAGGAAATTAAAACCACTTCATTAGGTTTAAAGGTACCTAAATCTTCAATTGATCTGAGCTTGAATGAAAATCTGAAAATTAATAATAGAAAATCCTGACAATCCACAAGACGTGGAGTAAATCAAACTAAAGCATGAACGTAATTAGAAATTATTGAAATGTCAAACAGTCGCATTATAAAGGAACAATTTATAGGAAAATTGAACACGATTCTTAATTAATTTTGCTTGAATGTAAATGAAGAGCACATACTAGTAAATAATTTAAACCCACTTGAATTGGAATCAGGGGAATAAGTTTGCTACTGTAGAATGCTTTAATTCAATTTTAATAAGGCTTTACTTTGGATATTAAAACTTTTGGTCAATTAAGTTTAATTATTTTGTAAGCCCTTGTAACACATTTAAAAAATAAATCAAAAAAAGAAATTAAATTAAAAGCTTTAGTTTTTATTATTTTTAGTGTTAGACAATACATTTAACCTGAATTTTGTGAATTTCGAAGATATATCGCAATGTTGCAGTTTGTAATAATGCGCGCAGCACATTATTGCGAGATTGGAAGGTTTACCTCTAGATCTAGAGGGTTTTGAAGCTCCCTAGAGAGAAAATAGAGGTGAAAATTCCCTAGAGGGATTTTTAATCGACTTCTAAAAGAAGGAGGTTCTCAATTCGCCGACTATGTATTTTTTTTATGTACGTACACCGATTACTCCGGAACGACTACACCGATTTCAATGAAATGTTTTACGTTATATTCATAAAGTTGCTGCGGTGATCCCATATTTTTTTGGATGAAATTGGTGCAGTAAAATCGAAGATGGCGCTTACAATATGGCACCCAAAAAAATTAATTTTGTTCGATTTTCTCCAAAATTGGTAAGGAGGAATTTTCGGGGTTGTACCCAACGAATCTGAAATTATTTTTAAAAAATTCAAAATGGCGGATTCAATATGGCGGACAAAAATATTAATTTTGGCCGATTTTCTCCAAAATTGGTATGGGGAAGTTTTCGAGGTTGCGCATAACGAATTTAAAACATTTTTAAAAAATTCAATATAGCGGATCAAATATGGCGGACAAAAAAATCGATTTTTTCCGATTTTCTCCAAAATTGGTATGTGGAAGTTTTCGAAATCGCACATGACGAATCTAAAATTATTTTTAAAAAATTCAATATGGCGTATCCAATATGATGGATAAAAAATTAGTTTTGTCCGATTTTGTTCAAAATTGATATGATAGCACATTACGAATTTGATATTATTTAAGAAAAAATAAATATGGTGGATCTAAGATGGAGGATTAAAGATTCTGCATTTTCCAATTTTGTCTAAAGTCGGTATTGGGGAATTTTCATTAGTGTTAATTACGAAATTAAAATATTTTTTGAAAAACTCAATCTGGCGGATTCAATATGGTTACATTTTTCGATTTTCTCCTAAACTGATAATGAGGGTTCTTGAGGGCGTAAATTATGAATTTAATAGTATTTTTTCTGGATTCAATATGGCGAACGCAGTATAGCTGACTAAAAATTTTACATTTTTTGATTTTGTTCAAATGTGAAAGTAAATCGTTTTTGAGGATGTAAATAGCGAATATAAAATTATTTTAAGAAAATTTCATGTCAGATGCAATATGACCGTTTAAAAATTTTAAGTTTCCGGATTTCATCCAAAATTGGTACCAGGGGGCTTTGAAGGTTTTAGATTTAAATTAGATTAAGACGTTAAAATCATTTTTTTGAGATTCAATATGGCGGATCCAAAATGGTGGGTTGAGAATTTTACCTTATTCGCATTTTTTCAGATTTGGTATTAGGGGGTTGGGGGGTGAAGTATTACGAATATCAAATTAATTTTTTACAACTATTAGGTTGATAAGATACAATATGAAGGACTAAAAATTTTACATTTTCCCGTTTTATCCACAATAGATACTGCAGGGTCATTGAGGCGTATACAAATTCAATATGCAATATAAAATATATCGGGGTAAGAAATTTACGTCTCAAATTCTTTAAATATCGATATTGGAAGGCTTTGGGGTTTATATTACCAATCTAAAATTAATTTGAAATTTAAGATAGCGGATTTACTATGACAGACTAAATATTTGTTTGGCACAATTTCATTGGTATTTGCAGAAATCTAAGAATCAAAGAATTTTTAGTGGTTCATTTTAGGGTGATTTACAATTATGGATAAAATGAGTACTTTTTTGCCACCTTAAAGTCACTGTGAGGTACACTAATCTCGATTAGCACTTAGTTAATATAATTTATGAATATCATAATGAATTCAAAATTAAAAATCGAAAAATAACATTTTTATAAAAAAATTGAACGAACTTCTAAAAGTGCGCTAAAAAATGAAAAATAACTAGAAATTTTTATGTGAAATTAAAATTTTTGAAGTCGGCGCCAAATTATTTCTAAATGAAATAAATAACTACTATGATATACAAATTCTGGTGAGAAAGCAATTACAAATAAAGTATTTTTAATCTGTTTATGCGAATCACATTTTGTCAGATATTAGTTTGGCGCCGACTTCAAAAATTTCAATTTCATATAAAAATTTTTAGTTATTTTTCACTTTTTAGCGCACTTTTAGAAGTCGGTTCAATTTTCTTATAAAAATTTTATTCTTGAAAAATATTTTCCTACACAGTGATTTTAGGCGAATTTCTAATGAAAAAATAACATAAAATATTTTATTAATTCAGCTATATATATAGACTTATGGTTACAAAAAAAATACTATATCATTGTTTTTTATAGTTTCATCTTTTCAGGGGGTAAAATAGAGGATGAAAGTTTGTATGAAAGTTCTTCATTTTTGGTAGTTATTTAGAAATGTAAATTTAGTATATAGGCTTATGGTTATAAAAAAAAGGGTTTACTATCTCATTCTTTTCTAAAAAAATTATCTTTTAACGGGGAATAATAGCGGATGAAGTTTGTATGAAAGTACTTCATTATGATAGCTAGAAATGCAAACATAAGTATATAGGCTTATAGTTAGAAAAAATGTTTACTATATCATTATTTTTTTAAAATTCATCTTAGGGGGGTGAAACAGAGGATGAAAGTTTGTATCAAATTTCTTCATTCTGGTAGTTAGAAATGTAAAAATTAGTATATAGGCTTATGGTTAAAAGAATGTTTACTATATCTTCCTTTTTAATTAATCTTTTAAGGGGTAAAATAGGTGATGAAAATTCTTCATTTTGGTAGTTAGACAGAAGATGAAAATTTGTATCAAATTTCTTCGTTTTGGTAGTTAGACATGTAAAAATTTGTATATAGCCTTATGGTTAAAAAAATGTATACTATATCTTTTTTCTAATTCATTTTTTTAGGGGGTGAAATCGGGGATGAAAGTTCTTCATTTTGGTAGTTAGAAATGTGAAAATTAGTACATAGGCTTATGGGTAGAAAAAAATGTTTGCTATATCATTCTTTTTTGAAAATTCATCTTGAGTTTCAAATAATTTATTAAGAATAAGAGACAAGTTTAATATACAGCTCTACAAACTTTGCGTACAAAATGGTTACACCTACAACTTAACAGTTTATTGTGGACAAGACAAATTGAAAAAAATCAATTATCTCAAAGGTAAAAATCAAATCAAAAAGGTAATATGGTAGCCGCTGACAGCAATACCGGCACAGTTGTTCAAAAATCTAAGGACAAGCGAGAGATTTTGACATTGAGCACAAAACATACTGCAAAACTTGTAAAGGATATCTCTGGATGCAAAGAAATGGGAAAACCCTCCCCTGTTATTTATTACAACGATCATAGAGCTTTTATTGATCCATCTGATCAGATGAAAGCCTATGATCTCTAAGAAGGGGCGTCAAATGGTATAGGAAATTAGTAATTTAATTTAATATTGGTATATCTTTAGTAAATGCTTTTGTAATATACCAGCAGGTTACGAACAAGATGAGCATAACTAAATTCAAGGAGCTTGCCACATTGGAGTTACTCCAAATACAAAATGCAGATCTTCAGATTCCTAAAGAATCTTCAACGCTGCAGCATGCGTTAGAAGATGTTGATCGAAGTGGAAGACACAGAGGCGTTGTGTGCTATAAGAATATGATGAAACTGATTGACAATATGCCCAAAAAAATGCACCATTTATCAAATTTAGATTCAATATATGTGAACAAAATTATCGTCTCTCTAGTATTTTGATATTGCATAATTGCACTAAATAAAAGTTGTATTTTTGTGTCACTTTTTATTTTACTTTATCAAATTTCTCGACATTTTGATAATTCTTTTTGTGTATTTTTAGTAGAATTTGATTTTTTTTATTTTCAGTGTTTATTTACCATATATTTTCTTTTACTATTTTAATATTAAAAATGTGTACTAATAAAAATGTGTTTAAAGTTTATTTGAATTTACGCTCATGTGAAGTCACATATTATTATCAACGATACAGCAGTTTTATAATCCTCACATAGCAAATGCACGGCGCCGAGTAGCAAATGCGGCTGCGTGAGAGATAAGTTATAATAAGTTATAAGTTATGCCTTCTTAAGTTCTGTTTCTCTCAGCACTTTTTTGCTTTCAATAACAAATACTACGAACAACCTTCGGGGTTGGCAATGGGAAATCCTCTATCTCCTCTTTTAGCAGACATCTTTCTGGACAACTTGGAAAATGCATTAATTCCGAGATTGATTTCTGAGAACAAGATAATTAACTGGCTTCGTTATGTGGATGGCTGTTTTACAATTATTCTGGGCAATGAACAGCGGGCTATTGATGTTCTAAATAGTCTTAATTCTCTGCATCCTGCTCTAAAATTAACCTTAGAAATAGAAACCAAAAACAAACTTAATTTCTTAGATTTAACTATCAGAAAAACCAATAATTCTCTCAGTTTCAAAATCTTTCGAAAACCCACCCAAACAGACCACATAATCCCTTCTAATTCTAACCACCCTTTACAATATAAAATGGCCTCAATAAACTGCTATGTTAATAGATTGCTCAACATTCCCATGTCAGCGGAGGATTACAACGACGAGGTCAATATTCTGAAGCAAATTGCCGTAAACAATGGGTATGAGCATACAGTCATCGACAAATATATAGAGAAAATTAAAAACAAGAAAGAATCCCAAGAGGCTTACAGCTCGACTCCATACAATGAAAGTCAGCAAGCGAAATTTTTCTCACTCTCGTACTTAGGTCACTTCTCTAATAAAACAGCACGGACTCTAACAAACCACACTCAAAATGTGAAGATTTCATTTGTGTAAATCAACTCAGTTCCCATCTGGTCAATAACAAACAATTGATATCTCATATCCGAAAAAGTGGGGTCTATCAACTTTCTTGCCCAGACTGCCCTTCAACGTATATAGGAAAAACTATTAGACCATTAGCAGTCCGAATTAGAGAACATATTAACAAACCTCAGGCCTCTGTGTTTGGCCACTATATTAGTTTTACCAAACATAGTTTCTCTCCAACTCACAATAGTAAAATCTTATACCACTCCAGGGATAATAACTCTAAAACCTTGGATTACAGAGAGGATTTTGAAATATGCAGGGAGATAAAAAGAAACCTCGACCATTGCCTCAATGTAAGAATGAACAACGTAAATGACCGCAACCCCATTTTCAAACTTTTTCCTTAAATCATTAAACAATTTTAATGTCTGGGAGCTGTGATTGCGTGGGGTGCAATCTTATAATAATTTTGATCATCTTTTTCAGTTTCAGGCACTTCATTCTAAATATATTAATAGTTAACACATTTCAACAAATTTCAACTACGCCTATGTTCGTGAAATTTGTTGCTTTTTTACAAAAATCGAAATTATTTCACGCCACTGAACCCAAGTGTTTGAAATATATCACAGAATGGCCGATAACAGTAAGGCTGTAGATTAATAAACTTTTACTGCCCTTTCTTTCTGCTCTTTTTTTTCTCTTTTTGCTCATTGTCAATGAATTATTGATTTGAAATACAATTGACAAGAAATTAAAAAATAAAACTCATACAGAAAATCTCTTACTCAGGGTTACACATACTTGTATATAATTTTAATTTTTGGACAATTTTATTGCTATATTATACTATGACTGTGTGTGGCATAACCTCACTCTTTTGGGTTGTTATTAAAAAAGGTTTAGTGTTTTAATAATATCAATGTACGCAGTGTGTTGAATGTTTTACTTTTAATTTTAATTTGGGACAAATTTTTAAAAATTTTTTTATTGTATACGACTTGTTCTGTGTGGAGGCTACGCTGGCGACTGGAGACTGTTCTCAAACTGGCAGGGTTAAGATGTGCCCTTTGACGAGTGAGTGTGGTTGGTGAGTACTGAGTAAGCTTATTTGCTGACCATATTCTCTTGTTTTAGGGTCTGAGCACTGAGGATGGTCTAAGTTAGACCGAAAGCGCTTGGCCGATAGTAATAATTTAAAAATATACACTGAAATACAAAATCCGTCTATTTCTTGCGTGAGAGATGCCTAGATGGATTCACACGGTCAGAAATTTTCTTGTAAAATCGCGTAGGCATCTCATGGCAGCCAACGTGTTAATTTGTATTTCTATTTTTCATTGTATCCCTTTACATAAAAAAATTAAATACTATTGCAATTTTTTTAAAATAATTCCCTTAGATAGGATACTAATAAAAAAATTTAAATCGCCCTAGGTTATTTTAGGAAATTGCTCAGACGAAGCAAAAGCAAATAAAATGTAATTGGATTTCAGGCCATTTATTTCACTTTAGGAAAGTGCACTGGAGCTGGTTTAACATTATAAGTTTCAGCGCGTCAGCATTTTAGCATGAAAAGCTAATTCAAATCTGTCTGTAACATGAAACAAGGTTCTTGTTTAAATAAAAATGTGCAGTATAAATTTATCTACAGCGAAAGATGGTTTTTATTTTATTTTTCAATAACCCATCAATTTATAGGAATAACAAATTCACAATTCGGCAATGAATATTTTTTAAACTACACTACTGGACAAAATTAACGCAACAATAAATTAAATCATATAAATAACTATAATTAATTTTATTAATTTTTAATGAATATTTGTTTCATTAAAAGTTAGAAAAAAATTTTCGGATACTTTAAAAGTGAATTTGCTACAATATGTCTTTTAAGATTTGAACTAAAATTATTCTTAAGACATAATAACAAAATCGTTGAAATTGTGAAACGATAAAAGAAATATACTAATGGTTTAACTGAGACAGTAGTAGCGAGTGTTGCCTCCTTTATTTCAGTTATGCGCCTAGATATGCTTCTAACTAAATTTTTAGTAAAATCTCGAGGGATTTGTTCCCATTCGGTGAAAACTGCATTTTCAAGTTCCCTCAGATTTCTAGGTGTAGGTATATCATGCTTCACATTTCTTTTGAGGTAATACCATACATGTTCGATCGGATTCAGATCCGGGCTTTTTGGTGGCCATTGCATAATTGGTATACCAACTTGATTAAACTAATCGAGTACCACCCTAGCCACTCGAGGTCGAGCGTTGTCTTGGATAAACAAGAAAGTCGGTCCAACAAAATGGCCGAAAAACATTACATGTTCTACTACAATATTCTCAAGATAGTAAACAGCATTCATAGATCTCGTCGAGACAGGAACTAATTCTCTGCGAGCAACAAAGCAGATGTCACCCCAGAATATAACGGACCCACCGACAAATGGAATTCTTGCACAAATATTGCAAGTAGCAAACTTCATAATATCCAATAAAATAATTTCACTTTCACGCAAGCACCGTTAGGCAGCATAAAAATAAACAACACAACATGCTTTTATTACAACACCTATATTTTAATATTTTTTAATTTTACATATATACATAACTTAGAACTTACCTGGGGCATTGTCATATGTGGAGGACTGGACTGCTGGCCTGGCTTATCTCCTCCTTGAAGGTGTGCAACCAACGCTGCTATATGATCCAAAAGCTCACGATTGTGAACTAGGAGTTGGTGAGTTCGAGCTTGAGCTTCCATTCTTGCAGTCTGAGGAAATGATATATTTTATGTTAGAATATAAACAAATACTATTTGTAATGAAACTTCAAAGTTAACAATAATTATTATATAATAATTTTGAACTACTACCATTTTCCCTTTTCTTAACCATTTTTTCATTGATATTTTTAAATATTTTTCTCTATCTCTCTTTTCCAACAAAGGTCAAATTTTTAAGGTCCATGAGGTAATTATGGAACGAAAAAAACTGATTCTGATAAAATAGTGTCATCTGTTCAAAAATCTTTATTATCATTTTTATACCTCAAATTTATTCAAATTATTTTCATAAAATCAAAATAAATTTTCAGGTTTAACATTAATTGTACAAGTGAAATTAGCTTAAGCCATTCTATTTTGACATTTAGATTAAAATGGTTGCCACTGAATAATTTTGTGTGTATTTGCGATAACTGTGAAGTGTCTCAATGAATTTGGAATTATATATACATTACTTTTCAGCACTAAAATTGTTCTATCATCAGTTTACATATTACCGTGTAATGTAGCAAACATTAATTACAATTAAACGTATTAAATATTGTTTGACGTATATTCCAGTAAATGGAAGAATTATATAGTCACTTTGTAGATGAATTTTAGCCATGGGAACTGAAAAACTATTTATCTATATCAACACCGAAAAACCGTTAAGCATAAAGGAAAAAATAAATCAATTATCAAATTTAGCCGATTTTATTACTTTTGGGACGTTTATCTGTTTTTTTTTTGGAAAAGTAATCTTAAATATTTTAAGGGATTCCTAAATATTTAAAAATATGTTAAAGAAATCCTACCCTTATAAAGGGTGTTTTTTATAGAGGTATAGAACTTTTAAATGGAATAAAACAAAGATGAGTTTTTTAAATTTACATGAAATTTACTTTATTTGAAAGATAACCTTCTGGCATTATAATTTAAATATGACTTCTGGCATAGGACCGCCACGGCTGGCTCGGACGTAATCTAATCTGGAAGTCCAATTTTCGATGACTTTTTGACGGTATATCGGCGAATGTTGTCCTCCAAGTGATCAATCGATTCGGGCTTATCGGCGTAGACTACCGACTTCACATATCCCCACAGAAAATAGTCTAGCGGCGTTAAGTCGCACGATCTTGGAGGCCAATTCACGGGTCCGAAACGTGAAACTATGCGGTTACCAAACGTTTCCTTCAATAAATCAATTGTGACACGAGCTGTGTGACATGTTGCGCCGTCTTGTTGAAACCACAGCTCCTGCACATCATGGTTGTTCAATTGATGAACGAAAAAGTCAGTAATCATGGCTCTATAGCGGTCATCATTGACTGTAACGTTCTGACCAGCATCGTTTTTAAAGAAATACGGACCAATGATTCCACCAGCCCATAAAGCACACCAAACAGTCAGTTTTTCTGGATGTGACGGTGTCTCAACATACACTTGAGGATTATCATCACTCCAAATACGGCAGTTTTGTTTACTGACGTATCCATTCAAACAAAAGTGAGCTTCATCGCTAAACAAAATTCGTTTATGAAAATCGGGATCAACGGCAATCTTGTTTTGGGCCCATTCACCGAATCTACGCCTTGCTAGGTGATCGTGTGGCTTCAATTCTTGCACGAGTTAGATTTTGTAAGCACGCTAATTAAGATCTTTCCGCAAAATCTTCCATAAAGTGAATGGACACATATCCAATTCCTGTACACGATGGCGGATAGACTGTTTCGGATCTTCCTCTACGCTACGCTCTACAGCAGCAATGACTTCTTCTGTACGCACTGTACGACATCTCTGTGGATGCGTATTATCATTTAGAGTAAACGTGGTGCGAAAACGTTCCATAGTTAATCGAATTAATTGCTCTGATGGACGATTATGTTGACCGTAAAATGGACGTAGTGCGCGATACGTATTTCGAACAGAACCATGATTTTCAAAATAAATTTGCACAATTTGGAAGCGTTGTTCAGGCGTCAGTCTATTCATGTTGAAATGCCAAACCAAATTAAACATAAATCACCTGACAGCTGACAAAATGGCCGCCAGTTAAAAAAGTGTTGCCAACTTAAAGTTCTATACCTCTATAAAAAACACCCTTTATAATTAAAACCGAAGGAATGAGTGCCAACAGAAATCTTGACATGTATTATCGGCGAACACGGATAGAATGTTTTGAAATTAATCAATTTTCTTATTATAAGGGGAAGAAAAAATAATCAAATTAAATCGCTATTATGCAACATATTCTTTTGATTACATGTCTAAAAAATTCATATAATGACTATTTCTCCTGCTGAATAGAAAAAATCGATTTAAATACCTGCAAAGTGACCAAAAGAGTGAGTAGGTAGTTATTATCGATTATTTTAGTTATAGAAAGATGTAAATGTTTTGTATAAAACATTATTAACTTCAGCTGCTCAGGCCGAATAGGAAATTACATATCTCTCTACTAACAAAAGACAGAAACTTTCGGAAATGGAACTACCTTTGAAGGGCGAAATAGGTACTAGCGAGAAATGGAAAATTAAAGTTTGGTGAGGCTTTTAAGAAATAATTATATTCAGTGACAATTTGAACAGAAAATTATGAGTATTTCGATTTGGTTCAGAGGGTTTTATTTTTTGTTTTATCTTTGAGAAAGTTAAGGGAAAATTTTGTTTTATTCTACATGGGAAATGGCGACTTTGATCCCTTTTTGTTCAAACATTTTAAATAGCTGTCTTCATGTTTTTATTCTTTTTCTTGATTAATCTTTTAGAAAGCTATATAAATGTATTATTTTTAAAATTGGGTTTGATTAAAAGAACGGTCGGCAAGAGCATTCAATATAATTACTTTGGAATGGTTTTATAGAGTTATTTTTAAGTTTCTTATTGTTAATCGTTTGTTTTTTTATTAATCTTGTTCAATAGATTGTGTTTTCAGAAATTGATAGGTTGAATAAAAACCTTCACCAGATCAACCACGCAGGTGCCCTGATATGCGAGCTATGAAACCAGTTAGATAGCAGCTTTTTATGAGTTTTGAAGTTGTGTTTGTAACATTGGTATGCTCTAATAAACTAAAGAGCCCAAGAAGATCGATCTGACTTCCAAAATGCCTTTCTCACAATGAATTCTATTAATATATTTATAGAATAGCTATTAAACAGTATGGGACAGCAGCAAATGGTGGGAGGAAACGGTCATACGCTACCAAAATACTACATTTGCAGGAGTCCATTATAAAATGCGGCCACAACCGACTATCCCGTGTTTTAAAAAGATTAATACCACAACGAGGATTTAAAATGAGGATCGTCAAAGTAAGTGATGCATAAACACAACTAACTCCCAAGTGTGCGAAGTGGAAATAACGGCTTCAAAATTGAGTTGAATTGAATATTTTTTATTATGATGCAAGATGTGAAGATAACATCCCATGCGATACAATACCATTGGCATTTTAGGCAGAATTTTTATTTAAAATTTTATTTTTGGTCTATATCTACCTAGCTCCTCAACATGTCTTAATCTAATGATATATCTTTGATAGTTTAGATGTGGTTTTTTAATTTTCCTTGAATATTTAAATCGACATAAAAATGTGGTTATTACCATTAATCAATTCATATCTCTTACCTGTTCCGCTTGTAGTTGTTCCCTCGCTAACTGTAACTGGGCAACTGCAGCTTGAGTTTGTTGTCTTTGTTGCTCTAATTGCTCCTTCAGTAGTTGTAACTCATGATGGGAAGACAATGCTCCTCCGGGAGGAGGAAGGGAGTTGCTTATGCTTCCTGTATTTGTACTGCTACCTAAACCGTCACTGTGCGGAGCTGAATAGGTTTCAGCTTGCTGAAAAAAAAAAGAAGAGCGTTGTTAGTGTCATATAAACCATATTAAATAGAATAAATTGTTCTTCAAAGGTTCTTCGAAGTGACTGCAAAAAACTACACTGAAACGTAAAAAATATATTATAAGCCATTTTAAACTGCAACCAATTTAATAATTGCACTATGAATTTTTTTGAAGTCGGTGCGGTAGTAGTTGAAGGGATTATTTTTAAATTGACTCTCAAACAGCCGTTTCTAACTATTTTCTTCCTGGGAACCTCTTCTAGAAACCGGAATAAATTAGCTAACTCCCTGTAGAGTCATTAAGAGTCGTGAATGAAACAGTACAATTGGGTTATTAAAATTTATTTTCAATATTAAATAACAATTTATTACGAAAACTAAAATGCAATAGTAAAACATTTAAAGAGAAACATTACTAAAACTAAAGTGACAGGTTAACATACAAAAAAAAATTATTCAAAATGACTACAATAATACAGAACTTAAAAAATACCCATAATGGGAAATTTGCGCCTGTTTGGTGGAATAAAAAATTTAAAATATAGTTTCATGTGTGAATTTTTGATTCGTAGATCAGATTATACATCTAACCTATTCCTGTACTTATCTTTCAGGTAAGCGTATATTAAAAATCCTTCCTCACATCCCAAAATAGTACAAAAGGGCAATTAAACTCTAATGGCCATCTCTGCCAAAACAGGATTTTTAGTTCTTCCACTGAGCCAGAAATCAATTAAGGATTGATCATCAAAAACAGTTTTTAAAGAATTGTCAGAGGATAAGTCTGTAAAGAAGTTGCTAAATTTTTGTGCATGAGTATGTCCGCTAGGATTGAATTTATTTATAATTCATCCGAAAACTGTGATTCTTGAGGAAAAATAATGCTTAAAGTTTCAAGATTGCCGGTGTAAAATTAGATTTCCTGCGCCATGCCGGGAAATGCGATTTTTCGACAGTTTTCAGAGCATCCATCCATGATAATCTCGCGCTATGTACAGCAGTATTGTACGCGCGACCACTCCATGCCGTCACTCGTCGGCATAGTGGGAGTTCGGGCAGGCTATTTAAGCTAAAGCTGACTATTAATTTGCGGAGAATTGCACGTTCTTCACCTGGGTCAACAGTCCCAACGGATTACCTGGGTCGCCCACCGGGCGGCGGCTTCCTGGTGTAGCAATGTAGGTGAGGCTTGTGTGTATATGGTATTTTACCATCCACTACCTTCCTTACGTCCTACCCTGCTAATGGCCAGCATTGTCCAGGACCCTTGTAAATACAATATTGTGTCATCCTACTCTCACTGCCGAAGACCCTTATAAGTACGGGCAAAGTCGGTTCCTTTCCTAAATTCCTAGCGCTATTGGTCAACATTGTTGAGGAAACTTGTAAGTATGGGCAATGTCGTTCCATCCTACTGGCGCTATCGAGGACCCTTACAAGTACAGGTAGCGTCGGTTCCTTTCTTTCCTTCCTACCGTCACTTATACACACACGCACTTCATGCCGTCCGTTTTGTTTTGTTTCCGTATTGACCAGGAATGTGTTTTACCGCCGGGTGCCCTCCGATGTCCGTTGATAAGGAAGCCTAGCACTTGCTGCCACGACGTCGCCGCCGCATGTAGAGACGCCGTCAGCGGCCGATCAATGCCGGGTTACTGTTAGGCATATCGCGTATACCGTAAACAACGTCAGCGGATTTTAGATATAAAGCGCCGAGAATTGAAGTACGGGCTGTTGTGAATAGTGACGCAAACGCGTAGTACGAAGAAACGTGAATAGGGTTACCGTCTACCGCTTCCGAAAAGGACGAGCTAGGTTGTAAGTTAGTTTTAGACGATACCTTTATAAAGGTATGGAATATAGGATATGGGATGTTTTAAAACCGTTTGCTTCATTACCTAGTTCCCATTTTTAACATTTCAGGTAACAATTGGCAGCCAGCACTAATACGCGCTATTGACCCCTGGCTAGCCGTTTCTCCATTGTAACAAACTTCACGGTGCATAATTAGGCCTTCGACCACATTAATCCCAAAGGTGGCGCCCGAGAACCGACCACCGGGTGGATGTTTTGATCATCGGGTAGTCAAACCGTTGAACAGTTCAGAGAGTAGGGATATCCTGATTATAAGTATATACCGCCAAACCGATACCCCTGCGCTTAGTATTTGACCAATGTCTGTCTGCATGATAAATATCCACTGACCGACGTTCCGTTGCCGTAAACAAAGTACAGCACGACTTGCTCCCTTATGAAAAACGCATTACAAGTCATTAAGCGTTTCTTTTTCCAGTAAAGTTAAAGAAGTATCCGAAGTTATATCTTCCTGAAAAGGACTACGTGTCCAGTTGTCCGATCCAAATATAATAGGTTTATTAGGAAAATAGTTTGTGAACGTTAATTGAAGTTATTTAAGATGTTCAGTAATAACCCTTTTAATATTTTCGTTAACTTTGATTTCATTTTCTAATAAAATGGTGCTAAGAGACCAAAACCATGCATACTCATTTACTTGCAGATATTGGATCCAAAAGTTGAATTTCTTTAGCTATTCTACCGTGCACATTGAAAATGGTGATACCTGGGCCTTGTAAAGATAGATTTAAATCATTTAATGTAGCAAGTTTTTTCAGTCAAAGAATATTAGATACGCAAGAGGACAAATGAAATGGATGATCAAGAAAAACGCGTGGATATCAGACTTCATTTCAAACGAGCAGTATCAAAAACCTTGCCACGAGAGAGCCATCTAACTTCTATATGAAGAGGTAAAAAAAACCTGCCTAAAAGGAGTCTAAAACTAATATTTATGTACACACTGTGCATTAATTATTAACTCATTTATTCTTATGAAATCAGTCGAGGTTGTTAAGCTCATCGTACGATTCATCTCGATTCTACTCTTTCTTATATGTGGTTTTGGCGTTTTCACATCGGCAGACGTTATTCTCATTCTTTCGTGTGCATTCGGGAAACGTCTTGGTTCACCGAAGTAGATGTTGCCTGCTCGTTCGAAAATATACTCACATCGCCGACAGTGTAGTGACCCCTTGCGTTACAAACTGTTGTCTGCTACGATTTTTAATTAAAAATTCCGCCATTAAAATATTTTTCTGTGAACTTCTTTTATAAATCTCGCGAACCCAGGTGCGAATCCAGATGGGGGTGGTCGCCCCCTCCCCCCACCAAGAGCTTTGAGTTCAAGAAAATAGACTCGATTTTGCCTCTATATAGTTTATTTAAGAACTAGAGAGAGTAATAAATCATTTTTTACCCTTTTTTCTTCGCAAACTACTTATGTTCTTTAGTCCGGTGTCCTTGGAACAATGTTAGACACATATATTTTTCATAGAAATGGGTTAGAAATTTTATAATCAAAAATACCGGTCTATAATAGTGGAATATTTGGGTTGAATAACAAGAGATATTTGGAAGTGTGAAGTGTTAAAAAGGATTTTAGTCCTTGTCATAGGCGTCGGAAGCAGGTTTATTTTATCATTAAGTATTTATAGCATAGAATATTATTTCGGTAATAAACTTAAAATAAAAAGTTTTTATAATATTATTTTATTTCTTATGGCTTTTTAATAATTCACAAATATTACAAAATAAAGATAATTTTGACCTATTTAAGACAAATCACAACTGTAATATTATTATTTTTAATTTTGGCGTAAAAGCCGTTTTAGGCACATTCAGACTAAACGTAGCCTTATTATCTCAAAAAATTCTATTATAATTTAAACACTTACAAAATACCCATTGCCAAAAACACAAGAAGTTAAACATATATAAAAAAATAAATTCGCCCATATAATATTAAATTTTTTTGGGGCTATCAGTCATTTTATAATTAATTAAAAACATTTTTAGGACATTTGACATTTCTGTTTATTTATTTCTTAAACCATCTGCAGAATTACAATTAAATACTAAAATGGGATTTAAATGTAATTAATTTTTAATGTTACAGTTAAAATTAGACCTACTTATTTTTATTTCTATTGCACTGACATCTCAATTTAATTTACTTTATTATATGGAAGTTCGATAGCCCCAAAAAAATAAAATAAACGCTTTAATTCTACATGCTTAAGAAAAAGACACAAATACAATAATAAAATAATAAAAAAATAACTGCTAATTGAAATTAAAATATATAAAATTAAAGAGTAGGACACACTAAAATAAAAATATATAAAAAAAACAAAAAATAACATTAAACAATAAAATACAACAAACCAAAAATTAAAAAAATAAATTGGTTTACACTGGTAAATATTAAGAATCTAACTCGTAATCAAAGTCAGCGAAGCTATCTTCGCTCAAATTAATTATAATTGGTTCCTCTATCTCACCGATCATGAGATCGAGTTTTCATATTTTGTTTTATTCTTTTATTATATGGATTTTTCCCAATTTTTCGCAGTAACTTTATTCACAAAAATCTTTCAAATGTTCAGTTAAATTACTAATATTATAAGTTGTGTTATTTCTAACAACTCTACCTTTTACTTGAGAGAGATATTTCCTTCTCCAACGGACAGTTTCCGGAAGATCTTTAAAAACATATTTCCTATCTGGTTTTTCCCAGCAAAAATTAAGTTCTCTGAGCAATTTCCAGAGCTCAGTTCTATTAGTTTTAGGTAAATCTTCATCTTCATTGATTTTAGTTAGAATTTTGTCGACGGTTGGCATCTACTTGTAATAATAAAATGTATGTACAACTCGTTTAATTGCAGTTTTCATCTTTTCTTTCAACAAGGTTTTTCGTCTGCCTGTGATCGAATGTGGCTTGGGAGTACAAACAATTCCGTTTTTTTCTCCTGCAGTATAGTAGATTTTCCAACTCCTATCATGTTGAAACACATCTCAACAGAGCTTTTAACACTATTATCGAGATATTGATATCTTAAGGCATCATAAACATTCATCGTAATAAGTTTTTCGTTGAGGAAAAAATAGCTTGGTTCAACGATTTTAGAATAAATATAGAGGTGGATATCTTACTAATTTCAAATAATATATAAAAACAAGCGCAAACAAGATAAATCACTAAGGACACACTGTAAAGTGTACTTTGCTCACTGACAGAAATTAAATTGAACTAGCAGAAATTTTATTGTTGCAGAAAATTTATTAAAGCTGATATTATTTAAATATAATTAAATATAATTAGATTTACGGCAGTCCTCAGTTATCTACGGCACTGGAGCAGGTACGTTGGAGGTTTCGGTAACAGTTTTATTACTCTCTTCAGTTCTTGAATTGAGTATAGGAATGTGTAAACTTGCGATCGTCCATTCCCCCTCCCAAGAACTCAGAGTTTAGGAAAATAGAATCGATTCTGCCTTTTATATTAGGAATGTGTATGCTGCTGGCACTCCCCATCCCCGTTGGCAATTTGTTTTTCTTGCGATAACCGCCCCCCAAGAGCTTTGAATTCAGGAAAATAGACCCGATTATGCCTCTTATACTAGGAATCTGTATGTTGCTAACACCCTCCCCCCCCCTCTCCAAGAGCTTGAAGTTCAGAAAAATAGACCGGACCCTGCCTTTTACACTAGAAATGGGGACGTTTCCGGTGTCCCCCCCCCCGTCGACAACTTGCTTTCGCTTGCCATATTGAACTTTTGTGATATCACCCCCCCCCCAAGAGAGAAGCTGGATCCGCCCCTGCGCGAACCTCTGGGGTTTTGCAAACCACCGCATGGGAAACACTGCTCTATATTATGCTAAAATGTATTGCCTAATAACTTAACATGGGAATACTCATATAAAGAGCAACACACGAAAAAATTAAATATTAGCAAAGACCTACTTTTTACTAGTGGCTGGTAACATTTTGAAAGATTTTATATTTTTTTATCAAATGACGTAATACTAGTCTCTGAGTTACGAACATATATAAAACATAATAACAGAGGGGACGAAATGCTTGCAATAAATTACGATTTACGTTTAATCTCAACCCTAAATTGCCAGTTTAATTTTAATCGCGTATGGTAGTACAAATTTCAGCAACTGTAAATCTGAACAAATTTAACTTCATTACCCTGTGTTAAAACTAATTTTGGGATGGTCGTAAGTTTTAATTTGATCCATCATGTTATTTTCATTCGGTTTTATGTGGTACCTCAATGAAAAGTTATCTTTTTTAAAGTGTCATTTGAAGTTAAGAGAGAATTTCTTCTATAAATAAGAAAATAACTCGAGAGTTTATACAGGGCTATTCAAACATTTGTAACAGTCAGATCTCTCAGAAATCGATAATAATGAAATCTATATTTATAAGTGGCATTATTCTGACATTGATATAAAAAAGCATGTCTAGAGCTATTAAAAATCATGAAAGGATCCCGCAAAAATCATATGAGATATGGCTTTAGGTCAAACTCTTGGTAGTTCTCGACTAGTTGATCAAAAGTGTCCATTGTCGTCGCCAAAAAATTCACGGTTCAAGGATATAGATCACTGAAATTTGAAAGCCGGTACCTATGTTACTGCAGCCTTTCCTGAAGTCCATAATAATGGCCTCAGTCGATGTTGTAGAGAAAATCGACGACAAGATTTCCATCTTAGGCAGTAAAGTTGACCTCGCCCTCAAAGTCAAATTGGGATTGAATGATTCAATCCTTTTGATGTCCGAAATAATAATATCTCCCGAGGTTAGAAAGATTATCAAGCGAAAAATTTTTATTTTTATATCACACAATGAATACTTATATTTTTTAATCTGAAAATATGAAAATCAGAATGTTTTGACTTTGACATAAAAAGATAGAGATTGTCGTCTGCATTAGCATAATATAATGTGCATCCCATGTTGATTGCTAGAGCAAATCACTAGGCTCTCAAAAGGGCAGATTTTTACTGTTAATAGTACGAGGAGCACTTGAATATTAATATTTTTTTCAGCTTCTTGTTATACTCTATTACGAGTATCTAAAGTTGTATTTCGCAGGAAGTCTTCTGGATACTTTATATTATGTTGATGATGCGCATAGTCTAAAAATCATATGATATAGGTGACATGGTCGCATGGGCCCAATGTTCTGGCTCCAGATTGACATGTGCAAAAATGTGCAAAGTGATTAGCACGATTGACATCGTACATACCCATTCCATGAATATTTTTGTAGGCAATAAATATTTGGTGTTTCGTTGCATTTCTTGACTTGGAAAATACTCTGACTCTCAGAAAGCCCTGTTTATTAATGTTCTCATACAGTTGAAACTCTTCACCATTTTCTCCTACGAGTTTAACTTGTATATGAGATGGAGAAAAGTTAACCTGTTCAATTCTCACTGTTAAATCCTTTAAATATTCCAATTCCATAACAGAGAAGTCTCGAATGTCTTCATAGGCCATTTCTTCTCAGGATATTATCTATTCCAACTCTGGCTTTTAAAACATTAGGAGTCTGCAGTCTTAATAGCATTTGTTGCGCAAAGCTCAATATTCCACAATCGTTAATTCTCCATTAATAACTTCCACAATCTAACTGCCAAGGATAAGTTCCCCCTCAATATGAACATTAACTTCAGATTTCAAGCGCATTATCCCGAAAAGCCTCTAATATCAATTTTGAAACAATGTGAATGACGTCAAATTTTCAACCCACCCTGTTGAATTCGCCACATTGAATTTCAAAAAAAAAATTTTAAAACTCTTAATCTAATCTTAATCTATACCCTTGAAGAACCCCCAGTAAGAATTTTGGACATAATCCGGTAGTGTGAAATATTAAGATCGCTATATTGCATCTGCCATATTATTATTTTTTAAATACCATTAAATTCGTTATTTACACCCTCAGAAACTCCTCCGTATCAATTTTGAACAAAATCGATAGATATAAAAATTTTAGTCCGCCATATTGAGTATTTAAATTGGTAATTTACACTCTCAAAAACCCACTGATGCCAATTTTGAAACATCTAGAGATGTAAAAGTTTTAGGACACCATGCTGTGTCTGCCATATTGAATTTTTCAAAAATAATTTTAAGTTCGCAATTAAAACCCCCAATACCAATCTTGAATAAAATCGAGAGATATAAAATATTGGATCAGCTATACTGATACGAAATGATATGGGACCACTGCAGCAATTTAATCAATATACCGCAAAAAATAGCATTCAAATCGATGCCACCCATAAATTTAGGATATGCTAGATAGAGCGTTCCCAATGCCGGTCGTTCCCACAGTGCGAGAGAAAAAAAGCAATGAAAGCAGTAATCTCCTTTTTCTTTAGGGGAATCATAAAACCAGACATAGAATATTATTCGCGTTTGAAGTCTCTTGGTTCGATGCGCTGCCAATTAGAAAGAGACGAAATAACTGCTTTCATTCTTATTCCTCTTTCGGACTGTGGGAACAGCCGGCATTGTAGACGCGCAATCTGTTATGTCTTAAATATATAGTGTCATCGTTCCGGAGTAACGATGTACGTCCATAAAAAACCGAACAGTTAAATTCAGAACCTTCTTATTTCAGAAGTCAGTTAATAAAATATATTTTTAAATCCTTTTATACTTATCCAATATTAGATATAACATAATTGCAAATTTGAATTAGATGAAAGCATATGTTTTTAAATAAAGGATGATCTTGAGCCATAATGGCAGTTTTAAATTATTTTTCAATATTATTCCATACCCAATATCCAAAAATTTTTTGAGATATAACGCTGCAGTTTTATTTTCGTCGAGAAAATCGACTCAAAATTCCGGAAACATACCAAGAGTGCAATAACCCTTATACCGAGATATATTATACTTAAGAATTTAATTGTAAAAGGTTTGTTGATAATAGGAATGTGGTAAAATATTCCGACTAATTTCTAATAAACCATTTAATCTGTGGTGGTACAAATTTCAGCAGCGCTAAAATTCGACAAATTTAACTTTAATTGTTTGGAGTTAAAACTAATTTTGCATTAAGTGTAAGTTTATTTAACCTGTCAAGTATATCTTATTAATATTTTTTATCCCTAAGACACCATATTTACCAATAACCAAGCATTTTAAAAACAGTTCATTTTCTTACCACGTTTTTATTAACTCGCTTTCTTGTTTGTTTATTTGTCTGTTCGGCACGCCCTTTGTAATCGTTTTTAAGCTAACTTCCCGATGAGCTAGAGACTTGAAATTTAAAACATAGCTCATAGCTCACAACTAAATGACAATGAACTATTAACTCGCTGTCTTAACAGTCTGCTTGTTTATTTATTTGTTCGGTAAAAATTGTGTAATCGATTTAAAACTACTTTTCCGATGAGCTAGGGACTCTAAATTTAAAACATAGCTCGCAACTAAATAACAATGTACTATTCACTCTCTATCTTAGTAGTATGTTTGGTAAAAATCGTGGAATCGATTTAAAACTAAATTTTCGATGAGTTAGAGACTTGAAACTTAAAACATTGCTCATAACTAAATGACAATGCACTATTAACTCGCTACCTTAGCAGTCTGTTCGCCAAAAAATGTGTAATCTATTTTAAATTAATTTCCAGATGAGCTAAAGATTTGAAACTTAAAACATTGCTCACAACTAAATGACAATGAACTATTAACTCGCTATCTTAGCAGTCTGTTCGCCAAAAAATGAGTAATCGATTTTAAACTAATTTCCAGATGAGCTAGAGACTTGAAACTTAAAACATAGTTCACAACTAAATGAAAATGCACTATTACCTCGCTATATTAGCAGTCTGTTTGGTAAAAATTGTGTAATCAATTCTCAACTAATTTTCCGATTAGTTAGAGACTTGAAACTTAAAACATAGCTTAGAACTGGATGACGATGCAACATTAACTAGCTTACTTGTTTGTCTGTTTGTTTGCTTAATTATTCGGCACAAATCTTGAAATCGATTTTAAATTAGCTTCCCGATAAGCTGGAGACTTTAAACATCGCTCAGAACTGGTTACGAAAAATATTAAAACATTACAAACAAGTTGCGACGAATATAATTCCTTCAGAATAAGTGCAGAAAAAAAATCTTTCGAGACAAAAGGCAGCGAAGAAAATCACATCGCTTACTATGTCGGCGTAAAAAATCCCTCTAAAAAATTATGAGGCGAAGAAAATCCTCCTTAAATAGGTGCCGTGAAAATAATCTCTCCTAGACAATGAGAGGTGGAGAAATTGCCTTCGTTGTTTTTTATAATAATTATTTTATTCGTTGCAAATGCCTTCCTTACAGTAATTCTAATTAAAATACGAATTGTTCAAATTACTTTTCTTCCGTGACTTATATTATTAATAAATAAACAGTAACTGATCTGTCAGTTCGAATTGAAGTAATAACACAACACCATCATAAAAATTTTAAAAATAGCTTAAAATTGTTTTCAATATACCACCTAGCTACAACCGTTAGAACGGAGCTTCCTTAAATATTAATACAATGACAAAAGATGTAAATATTTTTTTCATTACTTAATTTTATATTGAGCTCGATTAGATTTCTTACCTAATAATTATAGTATAGTTACAATGTACTATAGTATAATCAATAAAGTTGAATAGTGTTACTATAAAAACTAAATTATGGTGGGAAACCCGTAGGCCCCTAGGTTTCTGGGGCAATAAAAGAGAGATTTTTTAACAAACTTACTGTGGTGTGATTATTTACACGATACTGAAAAGAAGAGATTTTTTCGCCGCAATTTTAGCGAAGCGACTTTCATCACCGCACTTATCGTTGAGTGATTTTCTTCCAAACATTTTTCATGAAAAAATTTTTTCCCCGCACATAATTTCGTTGAAATTTTGTTCGTACCCATTATCTATTTCAATCGAAGGACACACTTCTTGCCTGAGAAACTAAAAGCATAATAATAAAATTTTCATAAAAAAATTGAACCTACTTGTAAAAGTGCGCTAAAAAGTGAAAAATAACTATAAGTTTTTATATGAAATTTAAATTTTTGAAGTCGGCGCCAAACTAATATCTGATAAAAACTCTCTTACCATAATTTGTTATATTAGTAGTTATTTATTTCATTTAGAAATAATTTGGCGCCGACTTCAAAATTTCAATTTCATATAAAAATTTATAGTTATTTTTCACTTTTTAGCGCACTTTTAGAAGTCGGTTCAATTTTTTTATAAAAATTTAATTTTTCGATTTTTAGTTTTGAATTCATTATGATATCCATAAATTATTTGAACTAAGTGCTAATCGAAATTAGTTTACCTTGCAGTGACTCCAAGGTTACAAAAAATTACCCATTTTATTCAAAGTTGAAGATCACCCTAAAATGAACCACTAAAAAATCTTTGATTCTTAGAGTTCTCCAAACACCAGTGAAATTTTGTCAAACAATTAGTCTGTTATAGTAAATCCACAATCTTAAATTTCAAATTAATTTTAAATTGGAAATATAGACCCCAAAACCGTCCAATATCGATATTTAAAGTACTTAAGACGTAAATTTCTTAGTCCGATATATTTTATATTGCATGTTGAGTTTGTATACGCCCCAAGAACCCCGCAATATAAATTTTAGACAAAATCGGAAAATATAAAATTTTCAGTCCTTCATATTGTATATTATCAACTTAATAGTTGTAAAAAGCTAACTTTATATTCGTAGTACAATACCCCAAAAAAACCCTAAAACGATTCAGTCCCACCTTTGAACAAAATCGAAAAATGTAAAATCTTTAGTCCGCAATATTGGATTCGTCATATTGAATCCTGAAAAAATACTTTTAAATTCATTATTTACACCGTCAAGAACCCCCTGTATCAGTTTTGGAGAAAATCGAAAAGTGTAAAATTTTCAGGGCTCCATATTGAATCCGCCAGATTGAGTTTTTGAAAAAATATTCTAAATTCGTAATTAGCACTAACAAAAATCCCCCAATACTGATTTTAGACAAAATCGAGAGGTGTGAAATTTTTAATCCGCCATCTTGGATCCGCCATATTTAATTTTTTTAGAAATAATTTCAGATTCGTAATGTGCGATCCCAAAAATTTCCCCATATCAATTTGAAAAAAAATTCGGCAAATTTAATTTTTTATTCGCCATATTGGACACACCATATTGAATTTTTTAAAAAATAATTTCAGATTCGTTATGTGCCTCCCCGAAAACTCCCCCGTACCAATTTTGGAGAAAATCTGACATAATTGATTTTTCATCGGCCATGTTGGATCCGCCATATTGAATTTCTTAAAAACAGTTTTAGATTCGTCATGTGCGACCCCAAAAACTCCCATGTATCAATTTTGGAGAAAATCGGACAAAATTGATTTTTTTGTCCGCCATATTAGATCCGCTATATTGAATTTTTAAAAAATATTTTGGATTCGTTATGTGCAACCCCGAAAACTTTCCCACACCAATTTTGGAGAAAATCCGACAAAATTAAATTTTTTTGTCCGCCATAATGAATTTTTTAAATAAAATTTCAGATTCGTTGTGTATGACCCCAAAAACTCCCCCGTACCAATTTTGGAGAAAATCGGGCAAAATTAATTTTTTTGAGCGCCATATTGTCAGCGCCATCTTGAAATTTACTGCACCAATTTCGTTTAAAAAAATATGGGACCACCGTAGCAACTTCCTGAATAAAACGTAAAAAAATTCGTTAAAATCGGTATCGCCGTTCCGGAGTAATCGGTGTACATACATAAAAAAAAAAACATAAATAGTCGACGAATTGAGAACCTCCTTCTTTTAGAAGTCGGTTAAAAATGCGTAAAAATGTTTGGTATTGCATTGCTTTTAATCTAAGTACAAATGTAATTTTATTTGTGAATATCAGTGCAATTGTAAATTCGAGAAAATTAAATATAATTTGGAATACTCCTTCTTAAATTTTACTTTATACTGACCTTAAGATATTCTTTTACTCAGTAAATCAATTTTATTTAGCTTCTGTAAACTAAAAAATATAGCTATTGATTTATCTAGGCTACTTTATGCCAGCGAAGTAATATTTTTTATTGTACTAGGAAAGTGTCCTAAAATGTCATATCCAAACGAAGAAATCAGAATACAATGTCATATAATTATATAGAATTTAGTTTAACCTTCTATTGTAAAATGTAACATTAGACAGAGAAATTTATTTTAACTAGTTTATATCTCACAAGGCAATAAATAATGTTTCATAAATAATTTACTTTTCGGTTACTCATAAATATATTGGATAAATTGACGGACTTTTCTATGACTAAAAAAAATACCAAAAAAAAAACTTGTTTCTAAAACACACACTAACAAATCGTATAATGCTGAACCTAGAAATAGTTCTGGCTGACAATAACAAAAAAACCGAAGGTATGCAGATATTTTAGTTTCGCATTGTGGGTGTTTTTATTATTTGCACATCTAGCATTTAACTCAAGTTTCATCAGACTCATTGCAATATTTACGTGAAGTATCATCTTTATAGGGTTTTTCTACGTCTTCTGTGTTTTTTTCATCTTTATTATCACTTTATATAAATACTTTTTTAAATAATTTTCTTCTTCCTTCTTTCTATTTCTGTACGATAATTAAAATTATTTAAACAATAGATTTATTTTTGTCGACTTATTGAATGTTAAATTATAAGGTGGGTTGAAAAATTACGGATGAATAAAATGCTTAAAAAAACGATAAATTTTAAATGCGTATGCAAATTGATGCTTGACATTTTTCTTATTGAATGTACGTTATTTAACTTCTTCATTCATAGATCAGTAACTTTTAATAGGTTTGTTCAGGAACAGAGATACTACCTATGTCATTTTATTTGAATATTAGTTCGAGAGCCCAGTGGGTTTTTCTAGCCGATGGAGAGCATGGTTCCACTAAACTTTACTATATGTATTTTGACTCCCTGATTACGAATATCGAGGACGGATTCCCAAAAAAATAGTCAGGTAATTTGTTATAAATTTTAATAATTAAAAAAATGTTTTTTACAATAAAATCTGTTTTTGTTTTTCTCGGCCTATCCTGAGCAAAAAGTCTTTAAATATTGAGTTAAAAACCGTTAAACATTTAAAAAAAAATAGCGCTTTTGCCACTTTTCAATATGAATAACTTTTGATCGAATAAATCTTTTCAAATTCTTTGCTCAGCAATTGTTTCGCTGATCATTGTGTTATTATTAACCGACCTCTAAAAGAAGGAGGTTCTCAATTTGTCGAGTATGTATGCTTTTTTTATGTATATACATCTATTACTCAGGAACGGCGGCACCGAATTTTTTACATTATGTTCAGGAAGTTGCTGCAGTGGTTTTTCGACGAAATTGGTGCAGTAATATCCAAGATGGCGCTGACAATACGGCGACCAAAAAAATCGATTTTGTCTGATTTTCCTCAAAATTGGTATGGGGGAATTTTTGGGATCGTACACAAAGAATCTGAAATAATTTTTAAAAAATAATTGGCGGATCCAATATGGCGAACAAAAAAATTTAACTTTGTCTGATTTTCCAAAATTGGTGTGGGGGAGTCTTTGGTGTGGCACATAATGGATACAAAATATTTTTAAAAATTCAATATGGCGGAGCCAATATGGCGGACAAAAAAAATCAATTTTCTTCAAAATTGGTACAGGGGAGTATTCGGGGTTGCAGATAACGAATCTGAAAGCATTTTTAAAAAGTTCAATATGGCGGATTCAAGATGGCGGATTAAAGATTCTACATCTCCCGATTTTGCCTAAAATCAGTATTGTGGTATTTTTGTTAGTGTTAATTGTGAATTTAAAATATTTTTTGAAAAATTCAATCTGGCAGATTCAATATGGTGTCCTAAAAGTTTTACATTTTTCGATTCTCTCCCAAACTGATACAGGGGGTTCTTAAAGGTGTAAATTATGAATTTAAAAGTATTTTTTCAGGATTCAATATTGCAAATCCAAGATAGCGGACTAAAAATTTAACATTTTTCGATTTTTTCAAAGGTGGGACTGAGTCGCTTTTGAGGATGTAAATAGCGAATATAAGTCTAGAAATTTTAAATTTCCGGATTTCATCGAAAATTGGTGCTAGGTGGCTTTGAAGGGTTTAGATTTAGATTAGAATAAGAATTAAAATATTTTTTTTGAAATTCAATATAGCGGATGCAATATGGTGGGTTACTAATTTTACTTTATCCGCATTTTTTCAGATTTGGTATTAGAGGGATTTCGGGATCGTGTATTACGAATATGAAGTTAATTTTGTACAACTGTTGGGTTAAAAAAATACAATATGAGGGACAGAAAATTTTACATATTCCGATTTTGTCTAAAATTAATATAGTGGGGTTCTTGAGGCATATAGAAACTCAACGTGCAGTATAAAATATATCGAACTAAGAAATTTACATCTCAGGTTCTTTAAATATTGAAAATTGGTATTGTGGGGTTCTTGAGGCATATACAAAATCAATATGCAGTATAAAATATATCGAGGTAAGAAATTTACATCTCAGGTTCTTTAAACATCGATTTTGGAAGGTTTTAGAGCCTATATTACCAATCTAAAATTAATTTAAAATTTAAGATAGCGGATTTACTATGATAGACTAGATATTTGTGTGACACAATTTTACTAGTATTTGGAAAACTCTAAGAACCAGAGAATTTTTAGTGGTTCATTTTAGGGTGATTTACAACTTTGAATAAAATGGGTACTTTTTCACCACCTTGGAGTCATTGCGAGGTACACTAATCTCGATTCAAATAATTTAAGGATATTATAATGAATTCTAAAACTAATAAAATTTTTATAAAAAAATTGAACCGACTTCTAAAAGTGAAAAATAACTATAAATTTTTATATGAAATTGAACTTTTTAAAATCGACACCAAAATAATACCTACAAAATGTGATTTGCATAAACCGATTAAAAATACTTTATTTGTAATTGCTTTCTTACCATAATTTGTATATATTAGTTATTACTTATTTCATTTACAAATAATTTGGCGCCGACTTCAAAAAGTTCAATTTCATATAAAAATTTATAGTTATTTTTCACTTTTTAGCGTACTTTTAGAAGTCGGTTTAATTTTTTTATAAAAATTTTATTTTAAATACATTTTCATAAACAGGGTACACAGTAAGTACCTCCTAATTTCTCAGAAGCATACAGGGGAGGTCAAAATAACCCTACTTTGTCCTAGAAAAATAATTCCTAAACTACCCCTTAACGGAGATACAGAGCCCTAAAGGGTACCCAGCGAATTACCTTATCGGTTCTAAGTTTTGAACCAACTTGTATAATTTAATGAAATTTCAATATTTTATAGAGGCCATAAAGACTCATTAAATTATATGACAGTAGATGTTTTAGATCATCATAGAAGTTAGGAATGGACTTGCAGCCACATTCGTTGTGCCTAATTTATGACAGGTGTCATTTTACAGAGCTGGAAACTAATTTTTTAAATACTTTGGTCATTCCTCTTCAAAAAAGGTTCTCTTAATTTATTTCGGGTGATCCTTGAGATAAATCTGTTTTAATGCGAACAATTCAAAAATTACTAATGCAAAAGCCAAATAGGTAAAAACAAAATACATAGGGTGTGCTGATGTGCTTCAATTTATGAGAAAGCGCTGTTTCTCTCTTTGAATGCAAGAAGATGTTATACTGAAAGCTCAGACATTGTCGAGTCCAGAAACCTTTCAAGGGGTTGATCGGGACTCAACTATTTTTTAATGTTATGTAAATACAAAAATAGTGAAAACATTTAAATATTAATTTGGTAAATGTTCCTTATGGGATTCACATACTTCAAATAATTTTCTTATTCTTCGAATATTTTCGTGCTGCACTTCAAATACTATTCCGGCATTATTACGGACTTCATTAGAATGATGTGTGATTCTTGATAGTAGTTTTTCTTTAGTATTTACTGGTGTAGAATAAACCAGTCCTTTTAGATGTCCCCAGAAGTAAAAGTATAAGGGATTTAGGTCTGGAGACTTTGGTGACATAATAGGCCCACATCGACCTATCAATCGAGAGCCAAAAACGTTAGTTAGGTGTTGACGTACAATACTGTTAAAATGAGGTGGGGCACCATCACGCATGTACCACATTTGCAATTTTGCTGCAACAATTGTAAATAAATCTCACCATTGAGTCTTACTTCCAAAACAAATAGACCTAGAAGGTGATTTTCGATGATGACAGCCCACATATTTACAATAAACCTTTGTTGGTGTTTGTTTCGAATTATAGTGTGCGGATTTTCATCAGCCTAAAAATGTATATCGTATTGTGAGATTTTTATGCCGTCTCTTGTAAAACCGGTTTCATCGGTAAACAAAATAAGGTTAGAAAAATACAGATTTAGGTTATGTTGCTGTATAAACCAGTAGTATTGAAGTCTTGCCAGATAATCATCCGGAGAGCGTGTACTTTTTCAACGTGCTACGAGTGAGGTAACCTGTTTCCATTAGGCTTTGATCAACCCTTTGAAAGGTTTATGGACTTGGCAATGTTCGAGCTGGAAATCTTTCAGCATAAAGTCTCCTTGTCTTCGAAGAATTTGACAGCGCTTCACTATAAATTAAATGCATATGAGCATAAGAATATTCTTCATTTTTTTAAAATTATGATTACTTGAGGGCGGTTTTGATAAGTTCCCTTAAAAGTAATTCAGTATGTAGACATTAGCAATAATAACCTGATATTCACCTGTTTGTGTTTAGCATTAGTAACTTTTGAATGTTTCGCATAAAAACCGATTTATCTCGAAAACCGCCAGTTTTATCGAAATAAATTAAGAGTACCTTTTTTTGAAGAGGAATGACCAAAGTATTTAAAAAATCAGTTTTTAAATCTGTAAAATAACACCTGTCAAAAATTAGGCCCAACGAGTGTGGCTGCAAGTCCGTTCTTGACTTCACTGACGATTTAAAATATCTATTGAGTCTTTATGGCCCCTATAAAATATTAAAATTTCATTAAAATATACGAGGCATTTCAAAACTTAGAGCTGATAAAGTGAATTGCTGTATACCCCTTTAAGGCTCTGTATCTTCGATAAGTGGCACTTTAGGAATTTTTTTCTATGACAAAATAGGGTGCTCCCGAGAAATTAGGAGGTACTTACCGGATACCGTGTATATCTAATTTAATTTATTAACTCTAAGCATCTCATCCTAATCATAAAATACAGTAGCACCAAGAACTTTAGTTATATATATCAGATCGGAAATTGGTTCTTTTAAATGGAACATACATACTTTTATAACGGAATCGGATTCTACACCACAAAATATGAAACATTAGGTTAAATTTTTTTGAAAGCTCTTTCTTGACCTGTAAATGACCTTTAAATTTAAGATCTGTTGTATAATAAAATCTCTTATGTACCATACTAATCGAATTTTTGGAAATACAGCTGTGATATTTAGCAGTTCTGAGTCATCCCAAAAGACAATGTCATTTTGAGGAGTCATAATCATATTTTTACTGCAAACAAAATTTTCTAGAAACATAATAACTTGTTTAAAAATAGCAATAGTAGATAATCACGTTTTTACGGCTTTGGATGGAAGATATTTTCATCTTGTTAACAGTAAAAATGTGATTGTTTAGTTTTGTTATAAAATAAATTAATATGTTTTAAAAAAATCTTGCTGAGAGTAAAAATGTAATTATTATTTTTTTTTACTATAAAAAGAATTATTATGTTGTGATAATCTACTTTTGCTATTCTGAAATAAATTTTCTTGTTATTAAAGAATTTAGTTTGAAGAAAAAGTGTGATTCCTATTTTGTTTTGTTATTATAAAATGAACGTTATGTCCTAATAAATCTTTTTGACAGAAAAATATGTTTATTACTTTATGTTATTGTTGTAATATTAATGACTGTATGCGAATAAATCTTGATAACTGTAAAAACGTTATTATCTACTATTGTTATTTTTAAACAAGCTATTATGTTCTTAGAAAATTTTGTTTGCAGTAAAAATATGATTATGACTCCTCAAAATGACATTCTCTTTTGAGATGACGCAGAACTGTTAGATATTACAGCTGACTTTCCGAAAATTCAGCAAGCAAAATACATAAGAAATTTCGTGTGAACGAACGCGAACTTAAATTTAAAGATCATTTAGAGGTCAAAACAGACGTTTTCGAAAAAAAAAATTTAACGAATGTTTCATATTTTGTTGCATAGAATCTATTATAAAAATATGTATGTTCCGTTTAAGGGAATCAATTTCCGGTGTGCCACCAATTGAAAGAACATATCCGACATAGTTATAAAAAATTTGAAATAATTATATATAATTATTTTCCTTACCAATCGGAATTATCTGTGAAGATTGAAACAAATAACAGAACTGTACTAAAATTAGCTGAATAATTTTCCTTAAACAATCGTCTGCTTTTAATATCAGATCTAAAATTCGGAGTTAATTTTATTGCATTTACTCGTAATATTACAAATTTTGGCAACTTGAAATCCAAGTAAATTTAATAAAGTTGATTCTATAATGGAAGTAATTTTACTTTGATCGTAAGTTTTAACTGAATTTATTAAGTTAATAGTGTTTATTCTGATGTGTCACCTGGTTGAAACGTTTAATTTAACGTTTAAATTAGTAAGGATTTATACACTCCGCAACTTAACGACATTGTATTCAATGTATATACTAGCCGGGTAAAATTGACTAAAATCAAAGCGTAGATGTTAAAATTTTCAATGTTCAATTCATCACTTCATTTTTGATTAAACTCTGGAGAATAACATCAAACACAAAAGTTTATCGACTTTATAGACTAAAGGGTGAAGAATGTAAGGTGTTGCCCAAAATATATTAGAATTCAGAACAGTAGCCAATATAATTAGGCCAGGAAACGAAGCAATTTTTGGGAGGTAAATATGACTCAAAACTGCCTACGATCTGATTGCAAAAATGGATAGGGGAAGGTAGTAGAAATGACGTCTCATCTCGGGTCTCAACAAATTTTGGTTGAAACATTGTTTTTTTTAACAAATAAATCGAAAAATTATTTTTTCCTCGGTTTTTTTGATTTTACGAAAAATCTAAGGGATTTGGAGAAAAATGTTTCACACACGAATTATACGTCTTGAAAATATCTTCAAAATGAGTTTTTGTTTGTTCAAATCGGCCTGTAAACAAAAAAGTTATTGCAAATTGAAAATTAAAAATGGCTTATTTTTCAATTGTTAATAACTTTCTTAATATTTATTGAATTGCTTTCAACTTTAACCAGAATGTGAGTTTTAAAGTGTTTAAAAAGTGTGCAGAAGTTGGGCTTTGTCGGTCCAATAGTTTTTGTAAAATTGCAATTATTAGAAAAACGAAAAAAGTGACTATTTTTTATTGGCTGTACCGTCGTCTAGGAAACTGCTACAGAGTACAGTCACTGCTCATTCTCTTCATAAAGACTTAAGCTATCATGTAGTAAAAAAAGTGGATATTTTTCATACTTCATTTAGCAAAATCGTCATGAAGATATGGGTAGTCTTTCGCTTAAAAATAAATTAATTAACAACCGCAGTTTTTTTCCGATTTGTTAATGAAGTATATCATTGGAAAGCTGGTAAAAAAAACACGAATTTTGAAAAAAAAAGTTTATGAAAATGACATTGTACAAACAAAAAAAAATTAAAATATCTTAATTGTTTTGTACTTATAAAAGATTAGATAATTTAAGGTGTATTATTTATGTATTTATAGTGATTTTTCTTTCTGTATAATAATAGACAATAAACATTAATACATATGTGACTAATTATTTAAAACTTCGTTGTCCTGTATAATATAATTTCAAAAATTCCCAGACTCCTGAAAAATATTGTAGTAATCTGTATAATTGATCACCTGTATATGCTATTGAATATATTACGCAAGAAAATTTATCATTTATATGCTTTTATATTAGTAAATTCAAAATTTCTTTTTCATTTTTACTACATTCATAAAATATACGTTATTTAACGATAATTATGATTTAATGGAAGTTTTAATTCAACCGTATTTTATAATAATAACATTATTCAAGAAATGTTATTTCAATACAATAATAAGAAAATTCAAAATTTAGTTCATACAGTAATAAAAGCAAAAATTGGAAATCTTGAAAAATATAAATTTTAGGGGACAGGAGGAGGCCGAATATAATTGTTCATAAAAGTAAATATATATATATATATATATATATATATATATATATATATATATATATATATATATATATATATATATATATATATAAGGTATGTAATCGTTCTCAATGAAAGAACATGTAAAACGAGTAAAAAAAATTTTAAATGTAAAAAATGCAATTTTCGGGGGGTGGGGGTATTCCGAGAAGGTTGAACATGTGCCCAATATTATTTTTTCGATGAGCTACCCCAAAAAAAATTAAAGAATGAAAGCTCTACGTTATTTAGAAGCGGAGATATTGCTAATTTTTCAAGCGCGCGATGATTTGAAGACGCGCTTTCACTTTGTACTCGGTGAGATTCGGTTACCCCCTCCAACTTACCTTATGTGGCGTCCAGCACATACCCTCAGTTTAGCAATCTCCTGAAGGGTTGATTGTGTGCTCTTATTAATGAACTGTAAAAAATTCAGCTCTTAATATAAATAAATAATCGCTCTGTGATTTAAAAAAAAAATGCTAACTCGGCCCCTATTGGTCGCAGAGACTTTTTTTTCGTGTTTTTTTACCAGCTCTCCAATTATATGCTTTATTAATAAATCGGACAAAAAATGCGGTTGTTAATTAATTTATTTATAAGCGAAACCGATTTGGAGAAACGAAAACTCATTTTGAAGATACTTTCAAGAAGTACAATTCGCCTCTGGAACATTGCTCTCCAAATCCCTTAGATTTTCCGTAAAATCCAAAAAAACCAGGGAAAATCATTTTTTGACCTATTCGTTAAAAAAAACAATGTTCCAACCAAAATTTGTTGAGACACGAGATGGGACGTCATTTCTACTACTTTTCCCTACCCATTTCTGCAATCAGATCGCAGGCAGTATTTGAGTTTTTTCTTAACACTCCGTTTTCTGGGGTAAATATGTAAAGTAACTTTTAACTGTAATTTTTCTGTGCCCCTATATCAGCGATCTTCAACATTTTTCTTCTTGCGAACATCTTCTAAAAGCCTAGTAATTATTAGGAACAGTAAATGAAAGAGTTAAATAGGTTTATTCAAATTTATTTCCCATAACGAAAAACCAAAACATAATCCTGAAACATTCACAGAAAAATATTATTAAAATTAAAGTGATAGCTTAACCTACAAAAATTAATTGATACAAAATGAATACAATAACACAGAACTTGAAAAATACCCTCAATGGTATTATATTTGTGCCCGTTTCGTGGAACAAAAAAATTCAAAATTTGGTTCGATGTCTGAAAGTTTGAGTCTTGGATCAGGTTCTGTATTTAACCTGTTTCTGTACTCATCATTCAGGTAAGTATATGTTGATGATCCTTTCTCACATAGATAGGTTGTACAAAAGGGCAATAAAACTTTAATGGTTTTTCCGCCAGAACAGGATACTCATTTCTTACACTGAGCCAAAAATTAATTAAAGAATGATCTTTAAAAACAGTCTTTTAGGGAATTGTCACAGGATAAATCAATGGACTTTTCTGTTTCCAGTAAAATGAAAAAAACATTCGAAGTTATATCTTCTAGATTCTTACTAATTTCCTAGAAGATTACGTATCCAGTTTTTCGATCCAGATATAATAGGTTTATTAGGAAAAGAGCTGTCGAACATTGCTTGAGGTTGTTTCAAATGTTCGGTAATATCTCGTAAAGTTGAATTTCATTTTCAAATAAAATGGTGCTGAGAGAACCAAATCATTCGTAGTCATTCACCTGCCGACATTGAATCCAAAAGTTGTACTTCTTTAGCATGGGTGATTTTCTATCATGCACATTGAAAATAGCGATATCTGGGCTTGAGAAAGATAGATCTAAATCACCTAATTTAGAAAAATATCGGCTAAGTATGCAAGTTTTTACAGCCAAAGAATATCAGATATACAAGATGACAAATGAAATGGATGCTGAAGTAAAAATGCTAGTACTTCAGACTTTAATTGAAACAAGCGGGTCAAAATCTTGCTTACCGAAAGCCATATGACTTCTGTATGAAGTAGTAAAAAAACGTAGTGGCTTAGAAGGTTCTCACAGGGAGCATAGAATGGACAAGAGTTTGTAGCACACAATTTATAAAATTTTCAATTTTACAGCGTCGCTTAAAGTACTGAATAACTCTGTAAGAATGTGCTTACATACCAGCGGTTGTCTACAAATACAGCAATGAGTGTATTCATGATTCTCGTCGATCTTTTTAATTCGTACCACAAGATCAGAAGATATCACCAAAAGGCCATTTTAATTATTTTTTTTTCAAAATAGTCATTGACTATATCGAAAACTGCTGCACTTGTTGTATAGGTATTCAGTAGTTCTGCAAATAATATGTTTTCTTGAATGCAATTCTTAAAAATATATCTAATATAGACAATCAACACTGCAGCATTTGCTACATCGACCGACTCGTCAAGGTGAAGAGCAAAAAGTTCAATTTTATTCTTTTTAAAAGTTCACTTTCCACATTATTCGGTAAATCATTAATTCTATGCACTTTGTTCTTTGATAATGAAACAAATTTAATTTTCTGTGCCGCTTTTTCTCGAAGCATACACTTCGTGATGTCTTTAGCACACGGTCTAATCAAATTTTGTGTCACTGTATGTTCTTATCCAGCTCTTGCAATTCTGTAATTAACTCGAAATAGTGCTTCGAGTGCCATTTTCTTATCTTCGTTAAATCTGTTTGAAAAGAAGAAACACTAGACTTTTTATTATCGGCTAGTAGTGGGAATAGGGGGCTTCTAGTTGACCCCCCCACCACTTTTTTGATTGGTCAGCCAAGAATGACCTTGTTTCTGATTGGCTGCCCAAGTTCGCCCCCTATTCCGATTGGTTTCATAAACTCCGCCTCTTTTTGCTCCACCTCCTACCTCCTTCCTAACCACCACAGTAGTTGGAGGGGAGCTGGTAGCAGTTGGAGGGGAGCTGGTAGCAGTTGGAGGGGAGCTGGTATTTTAAACGATCGAATCTGAGCGAACTTCAGTCATTCGTGCGCGATGTCAAATAGCGACCAACAACAACAACAACAGCAACTCATTGAACGTGTAGGCCAAGTAATAATTTCCTACCAAAAACACGGAAAAAATCTTACCGATTTTGAAGATCAAGACTTGGCCTTCTTTCCCATCAACTACTTGAAAACATTCGTCGATTCACTTAGTTTACAACAAATTTGGAACAGGTTGCCGGAAAATTATAGAAGTGACGAAGAATTGCAGCTAAATTTGCCGTGTTTTAAACACTATCCACTATATCAACACCACATAGACGGCCCGCCATTATCAATTAAAAAGTGTTGTAAAATTAAAAAATAGTGTGAACAAGTGAATCGAGTTTCATCGGACAGTCTTCGAAATGGATCAGACACATGTATATTTAGATTCTGCTTGTGATGAAACGATCCAGTCAATGTACAAAGATGAAACAACTCATTTTAACTTGGCTGGAAGAGGAAAGTTTCACGCAAGACAGGATTCTCTGATCACTATTGATCGAAATAATTTCGAAGACGACGATGAAGATGAAGAAGATGATGGGATAGAGGATAATGGCGTTCCAAACGGGTGTGGAGAAGAGGGGCTCGTGAAAGTGGCAAAAATAAATGCAAGTGATACATTGACACCAAATTACCTTACGCGAGAAGTGTGCGTTTTTCAATCTTATGTCGTAATTATTTCATCTTCTGGCGGTGCATATAATTTATGTTGTGAATGTTACTATATACATGCTTTAAATTGCCCAAATGGGAAAAATAATTTTGTTAATAGCCACTATAAACGATCCTTTATATGTTGCGAAAAAGATCTGCAATGCAACACGTGTGAAAACGATTTATTCATAACAACTCCTTCACAAGCATGTATAATATGTAACAAACCAGAACTAAAGAATATGCAAAACCATCTAATCGAAAAATCAAATTTTAAATAAATTTATTACACTTGCACTTATTCATGCACTATGGCGTTTTTAATATTAAGTTTAAGTTTAAAATATTTTATAAGAATTTAGATTTTGTTCTGCTAAGTTAAATAAATATAAGAAACTATGTAAATAAATATAAGGGAATGATGTGAATAAATAAGAATTTGTATTTATTCCCATTGAAAGAAATTATAATTTTGTTCTTTCAGTGTAGAATAATTCTTTTCAAATAATATGCACAACAACCCTACCGATAAATCAAATTTAAATAAATGAATTTGATACTCCACTTGAATTTATTCATGCACCCTAGTAGTTTTTGAATATTAAGTTTAAAATGTCAACTAATTTAAATAAGATTTCATATAAAATATAAGTTGTAAGATATAAGTTATAAGATATATATTAAGTTTAAGTTAAATAAATATAAGGGTGCCATCTAAATAAATAGAAATTTGTTTATATTAAGATTTGAAGAACTAATGATTTTGTTGTTTCAGTGTAGAATAATTTTTTCTACATAATATGCACAATCAATCCTATCGATAAATTGAATTTGATACTGCACTTGAATTTATTCATTCACCCTAGTATTTTTTAATATTAAGTTTAAAATGTCAACTAAGACATTTAAATAAGATTTTATATATAAGATAAAGAACAATTAGGTTTAATTCCCTGACAACAGACTATGATTTATTCTTCCATGTTAAAAAAAAAAACCTAGTTTTCATTACTATGCTTGTAAAAAAAATTATATTCATCCTATTCATAATAATTCTTTCAAGTTAAAGAAACTTGGTTATTAGGTGTGATTCTGTATAAGAAATAGAAAAAAATAAAATATTTTCTTCAACGACTTTGTTTTTTATTATTCCTATATCCAAAATACAAATATACATATATACATAAATACATATTTATAATTTATACCATTTTGGGTTGCCAATTGCTGCTGTCTGCCAGAGGTTGCTGCTGCATGCCAGAGGTTGCTGCTGCATGCCAGAGGTTGCTGTTGTCTGCCATAGGCTGCTGCTTTGCCATCGGTTGTTGTTGTTGTCTGCCAGAGGTTGCTGCTATGCAAGAGGTTGCTGCTCTGCAAGAGGCCAATTTATAATTTATAATTTATTGGCCTCTTGCATTTTCGAGGGTAACTCTGCCTTCGCTGCTGCTGCTGTTGTTGTTGCTGTTGTTGTGTCTGCTCCTGATGCTGTTGATGTTGCTGTTGATGTTGCTGTTGCTGCTGTGGCCTCTTGCATTTTCGAGGGTAACTCTGCCTTCGCTGCTGCTGCTGTTGTTGTTGCTGTTGTTGTGTCTGCTCCTGATGCTGTTGATGTTGCTGTTGATGTTGCTGTTGCTGCTGTGGCCTCTTGCATTTTCGAGGGTAACTCTGCCTTCGCTGCTGCTGCTGTTGTTGTTGCTGTTGTTGTGGCTGCTCCTGATGCTGTTGATGTTGCTGTTGATGTTGCTGTTGCTGCTGTGGTCTCTTACACTTTCGAGGGTAACTCTGCCTTCGCTGCTGCTGTTGTTGCTGTGGTTGTGGCTGCTCCTGCTGCTGCTGCTGTTGTTGCTGCTGTTGTTGTGGCTGCTCCCGCTGCTGCTCCCGCTGCTGCTCCTGCTGCTGTTGTTGCTGCTCCTGCTGCTGTGGCTGTTGCTGATAAACCGGCAGAGGCTGCATTCTCATTATTTCATCCAGAGCTCGGTCAAATTCGACGGGCTCTGGATCTAAGGAGGGCTCAAACATATTGAGGAATTCCTCACTTGGCAAATCATCCATGAGGAATTCATCATTAAATTCCTCTTCCAAAAATTCAGCCTCTGACGGCGGCGGCCACATCACAGTGTCTTCTGAATCCGGTGAAAGGCTTCTTAGGCTATCCATCAGGTTCGCCTGATGCTCTAAGAAGCCTATAAAATCTTCCAGAGTCAACACGATGAAGGTACTCATGTTATTCAATGAATGCTAAGTCAAGACGCTGTAAATCCTTATATACAATACTGAAATACCACTTTTCCTACCTCCAGCGGCAAAACCAGTCCGAAGAATGAGAAGAAGAAGAAGGCAAAGATAGCGTGAACTCGAGAGAGGTCGTTCAACGGTCGTAAGTTGTTTTGTTCTTAAGAAAATGACGAGTAAAGAGGAGAAGAAAAAAAAAAAGTTGTTTTTTGGAATAATATAAAAAACGAAAAAAAAAAAAAAAAAAAAAAAATTAAAAAAAAAAAAATGTTTTTTATATTATTCCAAAAAACAACTTTTTTTTTTTTTTTTTCTTCTCCTCTTTACTCGTCATTTTCTTAAGAACAAAACAACTTACGACCGTTGAACGACCTCTCTCGAGTTCACGGTCTCACGGTTCCCGTCGTACCATGCAGTGCCACGCCGTACCAGGCTCTTGGCTGCTTTAAAAGGCGGCTGGGTACGAAGCGTCTCTTCAGTTTACATCTCGCTATTAGCGTACGCTTGTAAAATTATCGAATCGATTTTAATATATCTTGATAGTCGGATTTATTTCGTGTGACGTAGTGACATATTATTAATTTTCATTTGGTTTGTATTGTTGATTTCATATTTTTGATTTAATATTTTTGACTTAATACTTTGGATTTTTAATTAATTTTTATTTCATCTTTTAAAAGCCAATCTTTGATTGATTTTTTCATTTTTGTGGATTTTTTTTATTGATTTTTTATTGATTTTTTGATTTTTTTATTGATTCATAATTTTTTTATTTTTTTAATTTATAATTTAAAATGTCATTTTTAAATGTAAAAATTGAAAACATCGACTTAACAGCCTTCGATTTAAACGACGCTTGCCTTGTGCATGATTTGATTGATTGTTCATTTTGTGGGCTAAGCGACGAGGAGCTAGATATTAAATTTAGGGAAATTGATATTAATACATTTAACAATTCATCTGAATCTGGCGATTCTTCCGAAATTGGTGAAAGCGATATTTTGACACAGCTCTTAAAAGTTTTGGATGAATCTATTATCCCTGATATTCCTCAAGAACCTTTTGAAACAATTAATTTCGAAGATTTAAATAATGATATATTAAGGAAAAATTTAATTAACAATTCTGAAATAAATGAGGGATATAATTTGGAACAACTTTTAGATATATTAGAAGGGGGTGAAATTTGTGAAAATAGCTCAGGGCAAAATTTAATTAAGGGTGATGTGGAATATCAGGAGACTTTTGAGAGCTGTGAGGAACAAAATAATAAGGGGGTTTTAAACAATAATAATAATGGGGTTGGTAACGAGGGAGCTTTAAATAATGATAAGAGGATTGGCATTGGGGGTTTTTCGAAAAATAATATGGAAGAGGTTTATCGCCCCCACTATTCGCCAATTTCAGATGCATCGTCAGATTCATCAGAGGATTCCAACGACAGCGTTGAGACTGTTATAAACGTCTCAGCCAAAGCTCAGCATAATTTTATTAAAGTGTTGGATCAAAATTTAATTGAAGGGTTGGATTAAAATTTTATTCAGGGGTTTGAACAACCATCCAAATTTGGCTATACCAGAAATTCAGTAAATTCGGTAGATGTTTTTGATTTGAGTTGTGGCGAAATTGTGGGGGACATTGAGGTATATACTTATACTGAAAATTTTGAAGATGAGCAGCCTCAATGTCCCTTAATTTCTTCCTGTAATCAAAATCAATTTTTGAAAAATCCTTCTGGCCTAAATTTAGAACAAAGTTCTGAAAATTTAATTGAAAAAAATTTACCCAAAAAACGTTCTTTATCAGAAACAAATGATTGTTCAGATTTAAAAAAGTCAAAATTGGACGGTGATATTTCTAGTTCCCAAACTTTAGGGGCACAAATTTCAAAAAATTCTTTACCAGTCGCTGTAACAACAGCTCCGAAAATCAATCCAACAAATAAAGTCGCTATTGGAGAATTAGATAAGTTTCTACATAAGAAAACTAAGCCGAGCTTAAATAGGAATGAAACAAGGTGTGCCACATCTAGATTTAAGTCAATGGTTTATTCCTATTTAAACTTAGATAATATATGTAATAATTTATCTAATTCGACTTTAAAAGACGTTAAAAATTGTATTCAACGACAAGGCGATCTTCTTTTAAATTTGGGAAATATATTTTTTAAAAAAAATCCATGTTTTTCTTCAAATTAAAAAGTGAATCCAAAAGTTAATTCAAAAGTAAATCCAAAAGTTTTCTAAATTGCGCGAGCTGAAAAAATTGCTAATTATTCTATGTCATTGGGTCTTGATAGATCAAAATTGTATTTATTTAAAAGCGACACGGCCCTAACCGATTCCATTTTAAAATGACTCTCCTTTGCACACACTGCTTAAGAGAATTTAAAAGAAAATCACATATTGTACGCCACCTTCGAGAAAATGTTGTTAATAACGAAAACACCTTTAACTTGGAAGATTATATAATTAATCGTAAGTATTTTTTTATAACATATTTAGCTATAATTTTCCTTTTAATTTTTCTTTTTATTATTAATAAAGGTTTACAGAGGAATTAAAAAATAATAATTGTTTCAGTTGATGAACTACTTTCAAGACCTCCAATGCGATTTTGCCAAGATTGTGAAGTAAATGTCAAATCTAATTCCTGGAGCACACACTTGAGGACAAATATTCATAAAAACAGGAGCTGCATAAAATATGGAAATGGAATTGACATTATCAGGAGTGCATTTAAATGTCGAATAGCTTCCTACAGAATATATTCGCAGAATTATCACATCGACATCAAAAAGTTTCAGCAAGATATTGGTAATAAAGTGCAAACATTAATACGCCAGCGTCAACAAGAATTTACATGTGCTAAAGTAAATTTGGAATTATTTGGAATATATTATTCTCCAACTTTAACCTCTACTTCAATTAAGTCATTTAATACGCCGTTCTTCATTGTAACCCATACAACTGATCTACAACAGCTTTACGATGATTTATTCAAGATTATTGAAACCAAAGCAGATGAATTGCCGGAAAGAGACTCAGGTAATTATTATTTAATCTCAAGAGCTAAGTTTTCTTAATCTCAAGAGCTAAGTTTTCTTAATATCACTTGTACATCTCTAACAAATATTATTCAGAACTAATTTTTTAATTCCTATTACAGGGTGGGCTCTACAAAGAATTCTGCATTTGGAAGTCAACATCAATAAGTACAACCCATTGAATGCCTCCTCCTACATTAAGATGCATCACTTTTCTAAATCAATAGTGAATGTGATGAATGAGGACAATTGCTGTTTCGCCTGGGCAGTGGTTTCAGCAGCATACCAGCCAACCGGTAATCCTCGAAAGACCTCATCATATCCAGACTTCAGAGACGCTTTCGATTTTACAGGTATTGAATTTCCAGTAAAATTATTAGATATAAAAAAGTTTGAGGAAAAAAATAATTTGTCCATAAATGTATATGGAGTTGAAAAATTTTTAAGGGATAATAAAAAGGCATATGAGATTGTCGGTCCTTTACATTATAATAATGAAAAGAAAAAATTACATATTAATTTGCTTTTAATAAGTTCTGATGATGGAAATAACCACTACTGTTGGATAAAGGATTTAGGTTGCTTGGTATCCAAACAATTATCAAAAAAGAAAATAAAAAAATACTTATGTGATGGATGCCTTCAATATTTTGGAACATATGAAAAACTTAACACACATTTAGAACGTGATTGTAGTTTTGTTCGAATTGAGCTTCCTTCAGATAATTTGATTTTGGATAAATTTGGCAATTATATTCCTGCAAATATATTAAAGTTTCAAAATATTCAGAAACAGTATAAAGCTCCTTTTGTTATTTATGCCGATTTTGAATGTTATTTGAAAAACATTGAGTGCCAACAATCTACACCTGATTCGACAACCTCATATACTATTAAAACTGCTGAACATATACCCTATTCATTTGCTTATTATATTAAATCATCATTTGATGAGAATGTTGTGTGTCTTAAACTTTATAGAGGTACAGATTGTGCTATAAAATTTATTGAATACATTGAAAATGATGTAAAAGAAATTTATAAAAAATATTTAAAATATCAAGTACCATTGAAAGATTTATCATCTATGGAACAGATTGAATATGAAAATTCTAGCATTTGTTATATATGTGAAAAACCTTTTTCAAAAGGAAATTTCATAAAGTGTAGGGATCATTGTCATATTACAGGTAAATATCGAGGAGCCGCCCACTCAATATGTAATTTGCATTTTAAACCTCCAAAATATATACCAATAGTATTGCATAATTTAAAAAACTATGATTCTCACCTATTTATTAAATCGCTTTGCTATAATAAAGAAAATATTAGTGTTATAGCTCAAAATAAAGAAAAGTATATTTCTTTTAGTAAGGAAATTTTCGTTGATGTGTCAGAAAAGCGGAAACCAGTTGCTTTGCGACTACGCTTTATAGATTCTTTTCAATTTCTCCCAGAGTCTTTAGAGTCACTATCACAAACTCTACAAGATTCACAATGTTTTGAAATTAAAAAGTTTTTCTCAAATGCTGATGAATTTCGATACATTAGACAAAAAGGGGTATTTCCATACTCTTACATAGATTCCAACGAAAAATTAAATGAGAAATCTCTACCATTGATTGATAAATTTTATAATAACTTAACCGATGAAAATATCTCTCCTCAAGACTACAATCGTGCTGTAGAAGTGTGGAATCTATTTAAGTGTTCTACAATAGGGGCTTATTCCGATATTTACTTAAAATCAGATGTTTTACTTTTGGCTGATGTTTTTGAAAATTATAGATCCACATGTATTAAAACCCATAAGTTAGATCCTGTTAATTATGTCACTAGCCCTTCTATGTGCTGGGATGCAATGATGAAATTAACTAATGTAGAATTAGAATTATTAACGGAACCAGATATGCTTCATTTTTTCAAAAAAGGTGTTCGTGGTGGGGTTAGCACTTGTTCCAAACGCAAATCTGAAGCAAATAATCCATTCTTAGAAAATTTTAATCCTGAAAGACCTACAACATATATCGCTTACTTAGACGCCACAAATTTGTATGGTTATGCTATGAAACAATATTTGCCTGAAAAAAATTTTGCTTGGGTACCTAAGCTCGAAATAGAAACTTTAAATATATCCGAACTTTCAGATACATCATCTATAGGATACATATTTGAAGTTGATTTAGAATATCCAAATTATTTACATGATAGTCATAATGATTTCCCATTTTGTCCTGAACAATATACACCACCAATTTCAAACCACTCAAAATTAATTCCAAACTTACATAATAAATATAACTATATCATTCACTACCGATATCTGAAACAATGTCTACAATTTGGACTCAAAATCATAAAAATACACAGAGCAGTTAAGTTTACACAATCACCATGGTTAGCGGAATATATAGATTTAAATACAAATTTACGAAATTTATCTAAAAATAAATTTGAAAAAATTGTTATAAATTGGCAAATAATTCAATTTTCGGTAAAACCATGGAAAATGTTGATAGGCGAGCAGATATTAAATTAGTATCTCAATGGGAAAGACAGGGTAATAAATTTAGTGCCGAAAAACTTATTTCTAAACCTCAATTAAAGGATTTTAAAATTTTCTCTGAAAATCTAGTTGCTCTTCAACTTCAACAGGTTTGCATTGAATACAATAAACCAATTTATGTTGGGATGAGTATTCTGGATATTGCAAAAACTGTAATGTATAATTTTTATTATGGGTATTTAAAAGTAAAATATGGTAATAATTTAAATTTATTATATACGGATACTGATTCCTTAATTCTTGAAGTTCAGACCCAAAACTTTTATGAAGATATGAAGCTAAATCTGGATCAATTTGATACTTCTAATTTTTCTGAACAAAATATTCATTGCATGCCTATTACAACATCAGTTGTTGGTAAATTTAAAGATGAGTACAAAGGGATTCCCATTAAAAGTTTTTATGGAACTGGTGCTAAAGCATATTGTATAAAATCCAAAAATAGTGTAGATAAAAAAGCAAAAGGCGTTAGTAGATCATGTATAAAAAATCAATTAACATTATCAGATTATAAAGATGTTGTTGAGAAAGGTGACAAAATATTCTGCACCATGTATGTATTCAAGTCAGATATGCATAATATATACACTAATTTGTTAAATAAATTGGCATTAACAACTCATGATGATAAAAGATATTGTATACCAAATTCCACAAAAACTCTTGCATGGGGACATAAGGATATTTTGGAAACAGATTTTTTTGATAAAGATATGAAAATGATGTATGATACTCTAACTTTTTTAAGTTCTGGAAACGAAAATGGATCTAAAAATAAAAAACCGCGATTAGAATTAACTACTCCTAGTAATTTTTCATCTTTATAAAGACATCATTTTATATGATGATAAATTATGTAAGTCGTTTTTGAAGCTTTAAAAGTTGGAGGGGGAACTGAATCCAAAAACATATATATTGTATAGAAATACCATTATTTGTTAGTAATATTACAACAATAACTGCTGCATCTTTAATAGTTTTAGTTTCCCTTGTTGGAAATGTGATATATGTAAATTACATTCCTAATACAGTTAGGGCTGATATATGTATAAATGCCCTCAAAAATGAAACCGACTGCTACAAACAGATGAAAATGACATATCTTGTTGGAAATTCACACTTTTTTACCTATAATGTAACTGATTCTGCTTTGTGTGAAAATACATACATAAAAATTAAATATTCCATGACAAACAAACCATTACAATATTCAGATTGGATTCCTTTCAATAATAAAAAAGAAGAATCTTGTCATTGTGTCTGTTGTTATATATTTGTTATTATATTTACAGCAGCAATATTTATTTGTACATGTTTAATTTTATTGTATTTCATGAAAAAATATCTATAAAAATATTTAATAAATGTTAAAAAAATAATATAAATTTTGTTTTTTATTGATTCTCGTTAGTATAAAGACATTTAAAGTTTATCCCCTCCTCTTAAATGGAGAGGGAAAATAAGTTTACCCCTCCACTTGAGAGGAGAGGGAAAATGTATAAAATTTAGGAGCAAACGGATTGATAGTTAGTTTTTTGAGAGCAAGCAGATAGCCAGTTAGTTTTTGAAATACATCATTTAAAATGTTCAGTAATCAGAGTAAAAATATATTTGAAAATTCACCATTAAAAAAGAAAATAAAAAAAACAATTATAAATTCTACAAAATATAATTTAAATAATTCTAACTCTAAATATGCTGTGATTGGTTTGTGGGTGGAAAGTGATTTTCTACCATGCATTGAACTTGGTGGTAAAAATGGTCAGTCTGTGATATTAAATGAAGATGATTGGAAGAACTTATTGCAATATCAAGGAGTTATAACAAATTATATGTTTTCACCAAATGTTTTCAATGAACCGATATATTTGCAAAATTTATCTATTCATTTTGAAAAGATTGGTGAATTACCAATAGTGAAGATTGTGAAAAGCTGTGATTTTATTTACTATGGAAATGAAACTGTGTGCAGACTATGGGAACAAATTCCACTTATAGAATATAGACTAAATGTTTTACAAAAACAAAACTTTCGACGTTATTTCAACGTTTTTAGAAATAACAATTTTTACGACGGAGATTCTTTTGACAAAATATATAATGTCCTTTCTCCAAAACAAAATCTAAATAGTGAAAATGTGTGCTCCATGCTGGAACTGCTGTTGAATCATCCCGAAGAACTAGAACAAAAATTAAAGTCTAAGCCCTATTATGAAGAAGACAGTATCTATTGATGAATCAAGAAACCAAATTCATCTGATGGTTGCTTGGAACTTCGCCTACAGAAAAGCTCGTATGACTTCTGAAGAGTTTATAAATCAAAAACATTTTAGAAGAAGGATTAAATTGACTGAAGAAATTTTAAATCCCATATTAGACTCTGATTATAGGAATATTGTATTTAAAAAAATGTTTATGTAATAAGCTTATTTTTAAATAAAACAAATATATATAAAAAATCATTTTTTTTATTACAAACATCAATTATTATTACAGCATTAATTACTATTACATCACATCTCTCTTGAAGATCCAAGAGTTATAAGATTTATCTAATCCTAACCATTTTACAAATACTTTGTTTCCTTTCTTTCTTAACACTTTTTCCACCAGATATACATTTGGGTGTCTTACTTTTTGAAGTTCTTCTTCATAGAAACCTCCTTGAATATCTATCCCATTTCCATCTTGAATCAAATACGTTGTTGGATTAGTAAGCTGGATTTTTTTTATTTGAAAAATTTCGTTTGACCAGTTGGGCGTGTAACCTTTAGAAAATTGTTCGCGAATCTTGCTTATTCGTACTCTATCACTGACACGAAATTTTGGTGATCTGGGATCCACAGTTTTCCTATGAGTATAAGCTGATTTCAAGATTTCCATTTCATTCTTTTTGTTAACTTCGTTTGGTTTTTTTCCGATTGTTGAATGCTTAGTATTATTGTATTCTGTAATTATTTCTTTAAGAAAGCTGATCCATTTATAATTACCTAGTAAACTAAACTTTTTCCACATATTGTTTTTTATCGTTCTATTTACTCTCTCTACAATACTAGCTTTCATATTAGAAAATGTGTTGTAATGATTAATTTTGAACTGCTCCATAAGTTTCTGAAAGTCTTGATTAAAGAATTCTTTACCCTGATCAGTATTCAGATTTGTTGGGGGAGTTTTTAAAGTTAATAGAATTTTTTTCATTGCAGCTGCTACATCTTTACCAGTTTTGGATTTTACAGGTTCTGCCCATACAAATTTAGAAAACACATTTATTACCATTAAAATATATCTTAAACCCCTATTAAATTTCGCATATGGCTGCATTTCTATCAGATCAGCTTGAAATAGATCATTAAGCCCTTTTACAATTGTTCGTCTCCTTCTATATCGCCTTCTCGCCGGTTTATGTAATTCATTTACAACGTCTTGCTTAATTTTACTCATTATTAATTTATACCTTACTCTCGAAAATAAATCCCACAAATAACTTTACCTCCTTCTAAACCGTTTATAAAAGCCCTTTATCGCTGATGTTGTAAAATATAAAAAAAATCATCTCAGTTTTTTTAGTAAGTTCTTTAATTTTATTTTCCATTGCTTCAAATGATTTTTTATTTTCATTTATAATTTCTTTTATTGACGAATTTATTTGGGTGATGTTGTTAGTAAGATCAGAAATTTTTACATTAAATTTATTTTCCATTGTTTCAAATGATTTGTTATTTTCATTTCTAATTTCTTTTATTGACGAATTTATTTGGGTGATGTTGTTATTAAGATCAGACATTTTTACATTAAATTTAGTTTCCAAAAGAACATTTGATAACGTATAATCTTTTTTGAAACCACCTAATGTTGAATTCATTTCTTCTCTTGCATAATTCATTGTATCATTAAATTCTTTTCTAGAAACTTCAGCAGCTCTTTGAACTAATTCGTTTAAAGATTTTATTTCTTTTGTTAATTTATCTTCTAGATTTTTTATATCTTTTCCTAATTGAAATTCTGCATTTGTAATATCTAATGTCATTTTCACAATTTTTTTTTCTATATTTTTTATGTCTGACGCTGTCTTTTCAGCTTTGTGTAGTATATCTGTATAAGATGTTTCAAGTTCTTTTATGAGTAAAGAAGTCTCCTCGATTTTTGAACTATTATTTTTAATTTTAATTAATACATCCTTTTTAGAAACTTCTATTATAGCTTGCACTACTTCTAGTAAGGATTCTAATTCTTTTTGTAATTTCTCATCGATTGCCTTTGTAAAATTTCCCTCGTCAAAAGACGTTTCAGATTTGGTTTTCAGATTGTTTAATTGCTTTAGTATATCCTCGATTTTTTCATTATCTTTTGTAATTTGATCTTTGAATTTTGTTTCAATTTTTTCATTTTCGTTTTGAAAATCCTCCTTCAATTTGTCTTCTAAATATTGTAAATTTGATTTATATGCATTGATTTTAATTTCAAATTTTTTAATTTGTTCTTTAAATTCATTAACTTTGTCGGTATCTTTTTTGTGAATTAGGAAGTGAGTGTTCATTGATTTTTCAAGATTTTGTGTATTTTTATCCATAACGTCATGTATTTTCTTAAAATTCCTTACTTCTTCTGCTACTCTATCATTAAGCAAATTAGTAAAATTTTGAAACTTTGATGTAATTTCCTTGGAAATACTGTTCTTGACATTGTCAATTGCTGAAGTATCCTTAATTATTGATTTAATTGATGTAATTTCATTTTTTATTTCATTTTCAAAATCATCAACTTTATCATATTTTAACTTCACTACGTCAAAGTCATTTGCATATTTAGAAACTTTCTGAGAAAATTTTTCTACTACCTCATCATTTCCATCAACAGTATTTTTCAAATTAATTATCTTGTCATTATATTCAGGAATAACTTTATCCTCAAATAACTTAATCTTTTTTGCAATATTTTGTATATTGTTATCATATTCATTTATTCTCTTATTTAAATTATTAACATCGCTTTTCAACCTGGGATCTAAATTTTGAATTAATTTGTTTTCAATATATTTGACATCGCTTTTAAAAATTTTTATTATTTTCTCTTCAACATTTGATAATATTTTATTTTCTAGTGATAATAATGTGTTTAGAGCAGATTTTTTTGAAATATGACGACCAAATTTATCGATGGTCATTTTAGAAATGTTTAAAAGTATCTATTATGTCCTTTTATATAATAATATTCGCTTCTCTTAGTTCTTCAATAATGGAAATAATTTCATTGTTATGACCAGTGTGTCCCGCAAGCATGGATGCTACCAATAGTCGAAGTCTCTCAACAAGTTCGTTTACATTATCCCAATATATGTAATCTGTATTAGGTTTATTAACTTTTAAAGTTATACCAAATCCGGTTTTTTTTGAAGACACTCGACTTTCTCTATATGGAGCTTTGCGTCTTTCAAAAAATCCCTGGACTGCTTGTTGAGATTCGGGATTTAGAGTTTTAGTTTTTGTAATTCCTTTGCTTTGCAAATAAGGTCCTATTATAGAAATATATTTATGTGATCCATTCCCCTGCACCTGCTCATTTGGATCATTATTTCTACGGTATGCATTGGTTCTTTTTAAAATATCCATATAATTTTCCAAATCTTGTTTTTTATACCCTATTGGTTCTTTTTTAAATAATAACTCATATAAACCTGGTGTACCTGTATAGGTTATTCCTTCAATTTTGATGTTTTTACCAATAATTTCGACAGGTTTTTGAGTTAAACCCAAAAAGAATTTCTCGGCTTCCAAATCATGAACTATTCCATATTGGTGATCAAACTCATGTTCAACATCTTTTACACCGCTATCAATATATTGGCGAGGTAATTCATCAAATCCTAATAAATATTCTTTATATAAATCTGTATCAACAAATGTTCTAACTGTTTGCCGTGTTTGTTCCAGTATATCTGAAAGATTTCCTATTGTGGAGTGTGAACCTGAAGAAGGGTTTGTTTCTGCAATAATACTTGTTTGTTGTATAGATGGCATTTGACTTGCTGAAGCTAAACTCGCGTCCCAGTCAATAATCGATGGTATTTCTGTAGGAAGGAGTGGAGTTTTTCCCGTCTTTCTTTTTTCTGGTGTTGATGTTCCATATTGTAATTTTCTCTTTGGTGTTAGTGTTTGAATTGATCTTTTCTGTGGTGTTTCATAAATTTTTTTAATTGGTGTGTGTAGCTCTTCCTTTATTTCAACAGGTTCAATTTTACCAATCGTTGAAATTAATTCTTGTAAGGGTTGAGTTATCGGTTTATATGTTTCCTCCAATTTAGTTTGCGCCTCAAATTCCGCATTTTTTAAACTCTGATATTTTTGTTTAACAGCTTTTCTTGATTTAACTAGCTCTCTTGCTAAACGTTCATCCATGATTGGTATAATTTACCATCAAACGTTTATTTTTATAAGTAAATATATGAATCAAATCCTTTTCGATATCGGCCAGATTTCACATTAGAGTCTTTGTCTATTACTAAAAATCCAAATTTATCTTTCCAACATATTAAGCACAACTCATTAAATTGGTTTAATGACATATCAACATTAACATGATCATCATAAATATGTTTTAAGTTTGTTCGATCTTGTTGAAATATAACAATTAAATTTGCATTGTCACGAATTAATTGTTTCGGAATAGAAGAATATGTTTGACATAAATAAAAACAATCAGTATTTTTGTGTCTTCCGAAACAAAAATAGTCCTTTACAACATTCTGATTACAACACACTATATCATCAAATATTATTATAGAGTTTGGTTTAACTTGTTTTGGTGAAACAATTGTTTCTTCATTTTCAGATTCATAGTATCCAATTTTTTTCAAAGGTTTAAAAAGTGTTCTCAAATATTTATACTTTGGTTGATATAAGGATTTTGAATAAACATACAGATTTTCAAATCGCAAACCATTCGGATCTTCAATCAAACTAATAATAACATTGGTTTTGCCACAGCCTGACGGGCCAATAATTAACCCTCTTTTACTATTTCCCTCAAACAGTTTTCCATGTTTTCTAAAACCATTCACTGAACTTTCATGATCCTTAATTGTTATAGAGTATGGTTGTTTCTCAACTCTCATTTTATATATAAAACAAACTATTAATATTCAGTATTGTGATGTAACTGGTTAGTTATCACTAGGATTGCAACTATATATAATGTTTCCATCACATAATAAACGAATCATTTACAAGACAAACAGCAAAAGGAAAGGAAGTGGTTTAGTAAACTCATTAATAAATAAATTACCCTTTGAATTGAATATTCCTGGTTATAATTTTTGTGGACCTGGAACAAAATTGGAAAAACGATTGTCAAGAGGTGATAAAGGTATAAATTTATTGGATGAGGCTTGTAAAGAACACGATATTGCTTACTCACAATCAAATGATATAAAAAGAAGGCATTTAGCTGATAAAGTATTAGCTGACAAAGCTTTATCAAGGTTCAAAGCTAAAGATTCTAGTTTTGGGGAAAAAACTGCTGCACTAGGAATTACTGGTGCTATGAAAATTAAAAGAAAATTAGGTATGGGACTTCGAACGAGAAGAAAGTTCAAGCGAAAAACTCGAAAAGGACGAGGACTATCATTATCTCAGGTAATTTCAAAAGCTAGAAAAGGAATTAAGGGGAAACGTTTTAAAGACCTAAATGAAAGTATTCAAACTGCTTTAAAAGCTATTAAAAAAACTGGTAAAGTGTTACCTCCAAAGAAAAGGGTAATTCCAATCCCAAAGACTGGCGGATTTCTTCCACTTATACCTTTATTTGCTGGTTTGTCTGCTCTTGGTGCTCTTGGAGGAGGGGCTGCAGGTATTGCTAAAGCAGTAAATGATGCAAAAGCAGCCAAAGCGAAATTAGAAGAATCTAAACGACACAATCAAATGATGGAGTCCATTGCGGTAGGAAAAAAAGGAAGTGGACTTTATTTAAAACCCTATAAAACAGGATGTGGATTATACTTGAAACCTTATTCAAAAAACTGCTAAAACATATACCTCGAAAAGCACTTACAAATTACGATTTACTTAAATACGCTAAATATTTACAAATTCCCAACTTTCGTGGTATTTTTATGAGGGATAAATTACCAAAAAAGATAAAGTTAATTGAAAGTGCAATTGTCAATCTAGATAATCACAGTGGTGTTGGTACTCACTGGATAGCATATACAAAAAAAGGAAAAAACATAATATATTTTGATAGTTATGGTAATTTGCGACCCCCTTCTGAATTAATTAAATATTTTTATAGCGACCAAAATAATAATATTGTTAATTATAATTATAACAGTTATCAAAACTTTAACAAAACAAATTGTGGTCAATTGTGTCTAAAATTTCTTTATAACCATATGTAACACCTAATTTTAGTTTATTATTAAACATATTTTTAAAGTAAAATGTCATATAGTTTTGTTCTTAGCGGCAATTCCGCTATTTTAACATCAGAGTTACATCCTCCAATATATTTAGATGAAGATGTTGAATATGTTATCGGTCTTGTAAATTTCGAAACATTTAATGCAATTCGCAATATTGATGTTGGGAATAATGTATTAATTCATGATGAAAATTTAGAAATAGCCATACCCCCAGGTAGCTACGAATTAGAAGACATAACAGATTTTTTAAAAAAACACTTGGATGAGGATAAAATTAGTTTTAGTCTTTATGCAAATAATAATACTTTACGTACACATCTTAAATGTTCAGCCCCCATAACTTTTCGTGAAGGAACTATTGGTAAATTATTAGGGTTTAAAAATGGGCGATTGGAAGCCAACATTGAACATATATCAGATTTTCCCGCGGAAATAATTAAAGTAAATTCAATAAATATAGACTGCAGTATTGCAGAGGGATCATATTTAAACGGGAAACCTGTTCATATAATACACCAATTTTTCCCGAGCGTTGCTCCAGGGTTCAAAATAATTGAGTCACCTCAAAACGTCATATATTTCCCAGTCACCGTTAAAGTAATTGATAAAATAGCCATTAAAATAATAGATCAGGAAGGTGATTTGGTTAATTTTAGAGAAGAAACCATAACCATCAGACTACATCTTAAAAAAGTAGATTAAAGATGGTAATATTATATAACAATAAATCTGCAAACTTTACTAGAAAATTTAATAATAAAAACATTAATAAGACAAGAAAGAAACCAACTTCCTTTAGTAGGAAATCAAACTTCCAAAGGTTAACACCTTCTAATAGAAAATTTCTTCAAAGTTTGGGTTTTAAACTTAAATAAAAATGGATTATTTAAATGTAAGAGAAAATGTATTGGTTGATGAATCAATATTAAGCTGGGAAATTCTTTCTTTCGATCCTTTTAATCCTACAAAACTCGGACCAAATGATGAAATCAGAATTGCTTTGCAACAAACAGGAAAATATCCTTTACCTTGCAAAAGTGAAATTTATGTGGAATTGCAAGTAACTAAAGAAGATGATTCCCCTTTAGCTAATACTGTTTTAATTAATAATGCTCCGGCATTTTTATTTAAAGAATTACGCTATATTTTAAATGGTGTTACTATTGACTCCGTTCGGGATATTGGTATAACTTCAACTCTTAAGGGATATATTTCATTTAATCAAAATGAAAGTGCTAAATTGGAAAATGCCGGTTGGTATCCGAAAACAAAATCCAAAGAAAAAATTATGACTGATGACAAAGGTAATGTTTCATTATGTATACCATTAAAGATGTATTCAGGATTTTTTGAAGATTATAATAAGATTATTCTTAATTCACAACAAGAACTTATTCTAATAAGAAGTAATGATGATACAAATGCATTACTATCCAGTAATGAAGATGAAAAACCCAAAGTTAAAATTACCAAGTTGTGTTGGAGAGTTCCTCATCTTACTGTAGCGATTCCGCAAGAATTAGCACTTACCAAAATTATTGACAAAAATAGTGATATACTAATAACCTTCCGAAGCTGGGAATTAGTTGAATATCCAGAGTTATTGGAAACTACGAGGCACAACTGGCCCGTAAAAACATCTACAAAAGTCGAAACGCCACGTCATGTTCTAATTGCTTTTCAGAAAAATAGACGTGGTAATCTAAAAATGGATATGAGTAAATTTGATCATTGTAATTTAAGAAATATGAATGTCTTTTTAAATTCAGAAAGATATCCTTACAATGATCTTCAACTTGACTTTGAAAATAATAAATTTGCTACTCTGTATGAAATGTTTACAGACTTTCGTCAAGGGTATTATAACTCTCCAGTGGAACCAATTTTTAATCCTAAAGAATTTAAAGAAAATGCTCCTATAGTTTACATTAATTGTTCACATCAAAGAGATTTACTACAAACAGGTCCAGTAACCATGAGAATTGAATTTGAAACCAAGGAAAAAATCCCCCCTAAAACAGCGGCATATTGTGTTATAATTCATGATAAAGTTTTCAGTTACAATCCATTAACAAAAATTGTGAAACAGTTGTAATACAATTTCCTTAAGATAAAATACTCTTTTTAAACAAACCGCTACTTACGCTTAAGAGCGCACGCGTCAATTTTGATATTTATTAACGTAGCCAAACCAGAATTCTTCATTTATATAATGTCTTACGAGATTTCAGTTCGAGTATTAGATTTTCAACTTCAGTTGCAGAAATTAAAAAAACAAATAAGTGAATATCAATTAAAAGTAGAAATGATCAAGAAATTCAAATATTTGAAAATATGAAACTTATTCTAGATCTTCAAGGATTCAAAATTGAAAATAATAAATTTATTGTAAAGGAATTAGCAGCGTACGATGGGCAAAAGACAAGTCATTTTATTTTCAAAGCTCCATTTCCGATGGGTCATTTACCATCCTATTTACACAAACAAGCTCTGTGGTTAATAAAAAATTACCATTGCATTGAATGGTGTGAAGGATTTACACCATTACACAAATGTGGAGATATCATAAGAGATTTAAGCGCTAAGGTGGACTATGTTTATGTAAAAGGGGAAGAAAAGGCAGATTTCGTAAAGAAGTATTCCATGAAACCAGTTATCGAGATTGATGAACAACCCACCCTAAAGAAAATGGATCCTTGCTGCTTTTATCATCAAAAAATACCATGTGTATGTGCATTATCAAATGTTTATTACCTTTACAACAATTTTTTTATGTAATAAAAGGCTTGATTACAAATTATGTGTTTTATTTTCTAACATTGTTTTAATACATGAAATATTATTATTTAATCCTAGTTCTTGAAGTTTACATATTAAAATATCTATATTTTTATTTTTTAAATATTCGCTACAACATTTAGCTGCTAGTAAACATAATTCCGCATGTTCCATATAATTTAAAAACAATATAATATTCTGCGCTTCACTTTCTTGACCTTCATATGCATAAAACTCGGAACAGGCTGCGGACATCAAAAACTCTTCATACATTTCTCTTATTAATAATTCCATAATAAATCCTACACTAAAACCTCCCTGTTTCTCAATATCTCTTTATCTCTCTCTTCCTCTTCCACGATTTCTTTTAATATATCAGGATCTTTTATATAATCCTTCAATATCCTTAAAAAGTAACTGAATCCTATTTTCTTTATTTCATGAAAGAACTTCGGCAAATTTTGGGTTTTTCTATAATTTAAACAGGCTTCTGCAGCTAATTGGTATTGGAAGGCAGTCTCATAATATACCTGTGCCCACTCGGGGTGTGTTTTCCTTAGCATTGCATTCTTTAATTCGGAATTTTGAAGTTTAGTAAACTGTTTACCTAATTTGATTATTTCATTTTGCAAATCACTGTTCATAACTACCACTTATTTTTAATTTAACACTGTTCTTTATTAGTGGTGAATCTTCTATATAAGCTTAAGACTAGTTGTAAATGAATGTAGCTCGCTCAGATTCAGTCCTTTAAAATACCAGCTCCCCTCCAACTGCTACCAGCTCCCCTCCAACTACTGTGGTGGTTAGGAAGGAGGTAGGAGGTGGAGCAAAAAGAGGCGGAGTTTATGAAACCAATCGGAATAGGGGGCGAACTTGGGCAGCCAATCAGAAACAAGGTCATTCTTGGCTGACCAATCAAAAAAGTGGTGGGGGGGTCAACTAGAAGCCCCCTATTCCCACTACTTCGGCTAATTTTCTTTTAAATTACCGAACAGATTTATCCTTGTGATCCGAATATCTTGTTTCAAGGCGTCTAAGAAGAAGAGATGATTTATACTGCTGTTGGCCAGGATTTCAATACAGAATACAAAAAGCGGTTTAGTTACTCTCATATTTTCGTTTCTTTCCTTTTTTCTGTTCGCCTATTTTTTCTTTGCTTCAGTCTGGCGAGATGGTAGCTCACTACAACTACCACTCTGTGTTGATTCCAAAGCAGGGACTAAAGTAAAAGAATAAACTGATTGGTCGTCCATCTTTTCGTCAGATTTGACAAAACTCCCTGTTTTAACCAACGATCCATCATACATTTACGGAGCAATAGTTATTTATTTTCACATTCGACGTGTACACGTGCGATTTGTAAAGCTAGGACATTTGTCGTAATTTATTTACACAAGAATAAATCACTAAACTGATTTATAGTACACACTATGCATTAAGTACTAACTTATTTATCTTTTTGAAATTACTCGAGGTTCTTAAGCTCATATTACTATTCAGTTTTACTCTACTCTTCCTTATATGTGACTGCGACGTTTTCATACAGGCAGACGTTATTCTCGTTCTTTCTTGCGTATTCGAGAAGTCTTGGTTTTCCGAAGTAGAAGTTTTCGGCTCGTTCGAGAATATGTTCGTGTCGCTAGTAGCGTAGCGACTCGTCTCGTTACAGATTGCTGCCTGTTGCGATGTTTAATTCAAAAATTCCACCATTACAATATTTTTTTTCGCGAACCCTCTTTGTAAAGCTCGCGGACCCCTGGAAGTTCGTGAACCACCCCTTGGCAAACGCTGCTTTATATTTTATTCTTGGAATAATCACCAAATCCATAAATGTCACACTGAGTGAGAGAAAGTTGGATTTGAATAGGCATAAATAATATAATTCTAGTAGCAAATTTCTATAGTTAATATTTAAAAAAGTTATCTTCGAATAATTAACATAATTAACGTATTTTTCTCTACATCGCATATCTTTCGACATATCAAGCAAAACGTAAAAGAAAAATTGGTATTCCATCAAATAATTTTTCACAATGAAAAATTTTAGTTGCACTTTTTGTATGAGAAAACACTAGTTTAACTGTAAACCAGTTGCTGTAGGGGAATGTCATTAGTGAAGGTTAGCACAATGATTTTTATTTATCATTGGCCTGTCAAGTTTTAGTAGAAGATTTTATTCTGAATGCCCTAGAGTTTAGCTCTGCCTGTCTTGAAGAACTGCTTCTAGGTTTAACATGGGTATTGTCACGGTTTAATTTTCCGTTTAAGTTAACTATGGCATATTTCAATTAATTTCACCTTATTTTTGCAAATACTCTATTTATAGGCAAGACAGTATAATTATCCTTAAGTATTTCTCAGGGATTCTTTGAAGAAAAGCATTTCATAAAGTACCGTTTTAATTAATTTTATTTTTCAAATTTGACCATTATTCGGTATTTTACTATACTGTGTTTAGGCATTTTCTTATCAATGTTGAACTTATTGTTTCCTTTTATTATTCAGATAGATCTCGTTTTTTCCCTGCCATTAATATTTTATTGAACTTATATGTATGTTGGGTTGCAAGAAATTTATTTCTTCATTTGTAACATGCTTCTTTAATTTAAAAATAATTATCAGGATACTTATTTGATTTCCTTTTTTGAGCGGAAAAGGATAATAATTAACGAATTGGCTTAAGTAACAAATATATTTCATCCGACAATTGTTGTCCCGTGTCATTCTTTTTAAGCTGTAACTTTTTTCAAAAGTGACAATTGAACGCGTCTAACGAAAGCCGACTAGTACGCAAGCTGGGCCATGGTTGTAAATGGAGGCCATTTCAATCTTTATTTGCCAATTTTTTTTTGGGATTCTGAGGTGGAAAATCGATTATTATCCTGATTATTTTGTTGAGTATTAGAATATCGTATCTTTTGCCTGGTTGAGATATTGTGTGTCTACAGGGATAAACCTGGAGACAGGGATTTTGGACAGTTTGTACGTGTCAATGAAGGAATTCTGTTAGACACCTCCAACATCGGGGTCTACCCTACTGGTTATCTCATTACCTAATCCACTCTATGGGTTTGAAATTATAACTGCTGTCCACTCCATGGGTTAGAACATAACGGCTATGCACCCTACATGCGTGTTCCTGACTTGTGGTTACGTCAGAGCTTAAACCGAAGCCGAGGGATTAAATAACTGGCAGACTCGTTATTTCTCAGAAAAACCTTGAATTATTTTATATATTTATTTAAGAATCTTATTCTTAATTAGTATTAGTCATTGCGCAACAAGCACGTGTCTAAGCTTATAGAATGAAAGGGCTTGCTTTAGGCGAGTAGGCGGTATTGTGTATTAATTTGCCTGAATTTATTTCTTTTTTTTTTGTGAACCTTTCCTTACAACTCCGCATTTTAAATCTTAATTAAAAATTTTTAATATAACTATCTCCATCGAGTTTCAGTTGTCGCACATGCTACTTGTGTTTGAATCTTTTGTTTATTTTTGATAGTTAATTTTAAAGAGTAAAGTTCCAAACCACATCGTGGAAAACTTCTACATTCAGCCTGGCTCTGATGCAGTGGCGCCTTGAATAACTCTCCAGCATATGTCGTAGCTGGCCATTTATGCTCACTGCTTCTGCTACTCCTTTTCCACTATACTCTAGTTATTCGAAACAGTAAATCAACATTTGTTTTTTTTTCCTTTATTGTGAGGTATTGTGCCTTCTTTTTTTAAAAACTAGGGTAGCAGTATGTGAGAATTGATCGAATTAGATATTTTGTAAAAAAAGCTTACTTGAGTGGTGGGTAAAGTTTGAAGAGCATGAAGTTTGCTCTCTTAACTGACGTCACCAACTGTTTCTTCCAAGTATGCTTCGTGTCATGCCGTATTCCTAGATATTTGAGGTATCCGGATCACGGAAATGGGATGTTGTCGATTATTTCATTCATAAATGCATGCATTCACCGTCGTGAAAAGGATGGCCTGCATCTGATTAGGGTTGATTTTGATCTTTCAAAGTCTAAACCTGATCTGAAGGATGTCCAGTAAGCGACGAGCGATGATCTCGGCAGATCTCGAGCATATCGCGATTGCTGTATCGTCAGCAAATAGTGAAAGGCTACTCAGTATTACAAGTAAATGTCGGGAGTTCTTCACCTGGCCATCGTACAAGGTAAGGTCATAGCCTTTCGATAGTATAACTGCTCTCAGATGAGACGTCTTGTTGAATTATGTATGTCCTAGACCAGTTTAGTTATCCGATAAGTGGAGGAGTGGACCGGCTAGAAGCTGAACTATTCTTGTCGGAATACTCGCAGTTTGAAGGTTGTAGCCTTCATTTTCTTCACGCTAGCAAACTGCCTTTCTTCCTCTTCCTCTCCAAATACAGTGTTGCTGCCATAACTGCGTGAGTTTTAAAAATAACCAATTTTATTTAATTCAATAGAAAATCTAGAACCCACTACATAGTTGTATGAGCGTTAATGTTTCATGCTTAAAAGTAAAAACGGTTTATTACATCAAGATGTTAAGTACAAATTACGAAAACTCAAAACTTACTAAATTATTATCCTTATTGTAAAACTACGTGTGAACAAACACGTAGTTAAGAAGGAAAGAGTAGAAACTATTTCATTTTTAAATCTATTGTTGATATTTTTACCAACAAGATTAATTTTTATTGACTAACTACATCGTAAAAAAGTATGACTAACCCCATTTCGCAGATTTTTCGCCATCTGGACTTTCTCTAATAGCCAAAACTCTTTTAATATTTAATTTCTGCCCACTCCTTTAAGTAACCTTCAAAATTAATTTTATATTAAGTTACAGAGTGCAGAACTCAAAACTTAAACAAGTTTGACCTTAGTATTTCTAAGTGTTAAAATTCGTTTTGCATTAGCTATATTTCACAGTTTAAGAGATCTAATTTATTTTAAGTTCATTTTTATAAATATTCCTACATACTAGTTAAACTACAAATTATGAAAATTTAATATTAGGGATATTTTTTGTTTTTCTCCCTGATAAATGGGCTGGAACAAAGAAGAGTCCAAATAAACAAAAAATATTATGACGCATCCAACTTTAATTTTGTAAATCCTGGATCTCTCTTTCTATTTATTTGCCTCACTCAGTAGGTAATCTTGAAAATTTTTTCATGTAATGCAACAAATTGCAGAATCCAAAAATTTAAAATAACAAAATTTGGTTTGCCTTGCTATATTTAATATCTTAAGAGGTCCAATTAGTTGCTGGTTCATTTTCATAAATATTCTGTTATATAAAATTCCTATCATTCTTGTCCAGGATATGTTTGTACTTTCCAATTAGCCAGAAACTTAAAGTTAGTTGTGGACATTCTAGGACAACCAATGTTACTAGGAAAGGTTCTAAATAAATAAAACTCAATTTCGCCGATATTTTGCTGTCCTCTCTTGACAAATTGGCGAAGGTATGCAGTGGTAATTGCGTCATAAAGGGCCTGTTGAATGCTTGTCCAAGCTTAACAAAAAGAATGTAAGTTCTTTAAGTTAGACCAACCGACTTATGGTTAGATATAGCCCCATCTGACGTTTTATTCATAAACTTGAAAAGGCACCTCAAAAGACGTCACACAATAACCCGTTGACAAAGGATATTGACGTCCATTTTGAAAATCGAAAAGAATAATTTTTTTGAGATAAAATAAATTCATTCCATAACACTGGAATAATGGAAGATTATTGCTTTCGTTTATCATACAGTACTGTCTTGTATACGAATGAGGTGAGGGTAATTTCGATCCTGTCCTTGCTCTCGTTTGTGGCATTATCCATCTACGGAGAGCGGCTGGATCCGGTCTTGTTTAAACGTCTCTAAGCAAGAGGACTATTTATGAAATATTGAGTACACAATTTAAAAAACACGAAAGGTAAACATATACACCTACAAGATCTAATTATATTGAAATAAATTTGTATTTGATAAATTCCTTAACATAATAAAATGCTTTTGTGATGAATATGTTACTGATCATTGATTTCAATTTTAATATGCTTAATTTTTGTAATCATCTGTGTAAAATAGGTGCATAGTACTTAGATACATTTCTGCTGTATTGTAGTTTGGTAAAGGAAAGTCAGATTTCAGGTGCACTGATTGCGAAGTTTCTTTTTCTAGTTAAGCATGTATTTTTTTATTGTAGCTTCTTTTAAATGCCTCCTATACTCAAAACGCTGTATATCTTTAAAAATTTAGTAATTGTAACGGTTTTTAGTTGCCATACATCAAAAAAAAATGTTCCTCATAAATATAACTAGGATCGTTCATTTCGATTTTCTGTCTTCCTCTCGGAGTAGAGAAAAATAAGTTATTTTTTCAATTGAAACAACATTTATACTTATTTCATAATTTTTAACATGTTTTATTATCTAAAATTTTATAATTTTTCAAAATATCCCATTAATATTTGTATAAAAATATGAACGTTAACACGCTTATCTACTCCGTATCTACTCCAGACATAACATAAATCGGAAAATACTGATGATTTTCCCTCCTTGTTTCTCTTAATCAATAATGAAAGAGATAAAAGATATCACAGGTCAGGAGCAAGGAACACAAAAGAAAGCCGCTGTTATTTACATAACCTTGCCTCAGACTAACTGTGTCTTTATTTTGTCCTATAATAACGGCAAACAATATTATTAAAGGCATTTTTGTCGACAACGTTGCGATATTTTTATTATATTACGATATAAAATAGTTTAGAAACTTTGTGCCGCTATTTAATATTGTAGTGTTTAGTGTTTGTGACTTTAAACACTTGATAGCCTATAAATTTTAGACTATCGTTATTATAATAAAAACACTTTACTAGTGCTTGTTTTTATTGGATTTATTTAGGTTTTCTAACTGGGTATGGATGTACATATGGAAAATTTTAATCAGCTTGATATACCGGTAAGTAACTAATAAAGTGGTTTTTTCTTGTAGTATCTCTTTCGAAAACGTTAAGCAACATTCTGTCGAGCTTTATGAAAATACACAGTATTTCAAACTCATGTGTACACTATGATTAGTTAATACAGCTTGTACAGAATGTAATTAAAAATATTTAAAATATTATAACAAAGAATAATACAATAGCTGAAAACAAGGGAAACTGTTCCTTGAAACATATGCCTGAAGTGCTTAATTTTGGAAGAAAAAAATAAGATGAACAAAATAGTACAAATGCACAAATTTTTTAGTTATTTTTACAGGGAACGTTTTAGATTTCTAGGTATTTATTGGATTTAGTGAAGATTTAGGAGATTATTAGAGTACTTTAAGGTAGTTTTTGGAAAAGAAAACGAAATCGTAGCTCCATTCTTAGTATAATGTACTCTCTAGTATACAGGACCCTATCATTTTTCCAACCTATAATCTATATGAAAGAGGCCACTTTTAGCAACTTACATTTGTGTTTTAGGATATGGAGAATCACCCTTCTTCTTCAGGTATGCAGAGTCCTAAATTCCGCCACATAAGAAGCTGTCCTATAGCCCAAGATTGGATTAAATTTGCTTACGATTATGTTAAAAGGAAGCTGCCTAATTGTAATCCTATAGAGGTAAATTTTGGGTTATGCTTATTTTTATACCTAATTGTTATTAGTGGCACTTTTTAGAAATTGAATTGTTGATTTTAAAAACAACATAGTTGACTCCAGCCCTACTGTTATTTATTTTCTACTACATAACATTTTTTTGTCATATTTGTTTCTAACTTTTGTTTTTTAAGTGATTCAGAAAATGTTTAAAATGTTTGTCAGTTTTAGTAAAACATACTTCTGACTACAAAGGAACAATACCCTGAAAATAACCTTAGTGACTGCACGGTTGTCAATAAAATTATATCAATGTACACATATAAAAATATTAGTAAATTTGTTCACCCAGAACTTCCCTCATCATTAATGTGATGTGCTTTAATTGCTCAGTTGAACTCGTATAACAATTTTTTTTAAGCCAAGTCACTATTTTTGATTTTAACTAAATATTCCACCCATGTGCCGACTTCTTATTCTGATATAATTATACATATCATTCAGTTGATATGATTTTTAAATTCTGGTACCCAAGAATCCTGAAAACGTATGACAGTGTAAATTCAAAATTAAACTTCTCCATCTACCAACAACCTCTTGTTCGTAAAATATTAAATGCTATAATTCAGGTAAGCAAGTACCATTAAAATATTTTGAAAATACGGATAAATCCCATGGAATATATTAACTTCCATTCTTTTCACTTTGTCTTGTTACAGGATTGTTTCATCTAATTAGTTTTTGCTTACTTTTCGTTTCCGGAATATATATTTTGAAGCTCTTAATTCATATTTTAGCCCCAACATTTTTCAAAATTTTATATAGCTGGTATAATTGTCAATAAGAGAAAAATAACTTTTAGAACTCTTAAGTTTAAATCTAGTTTATGTGTCCCCTCATCATTTATCCAAAAATCACTTTAAAAATATTTGTTTATAGTATGAAATATGTACATTTAAAAAATTTTCCTTACAGGCTAATTTACTAATTAAAACAAGTAGCAAGGGAAGATCTGGGTAATCAACTTTATGAATTTTTAAAATTCAAATTAGAAACCAATGCTTACACTTATCCCATACAACTGTGAGAACTTTCCTAAATGCCCCAATAACGACAATAAAGGAAACAAGAAAAAGGAAGAGACCAAAAACTGAAGATATGAAGCAACAAAATTACAAATTAGAGATGAAATATATATGATGTTTTCTGAGGGTAAGTATTTCTAAAGAATTTTATATGTTATATTTTATTCTAACTTGTTTTGTTTACATTTTCTAACCCGTCAAGGTGTATGTATAATGAAAATATAAGTTTTAAAAATAAAAAAACCCAAAAAAATATTTGTAATGAATACAAAAAGTAAACATAATTTTACTAAATTAAATAGAATATTAAGATTTCGTCATTTCTTCATAACAATTTTTTATTTGTGAAGGTACCTCAATAACAGTCTCAATATTGTTGGAACGATTAAAGGCAAAAGAAATATACCATGGAGCAAGGACAAGTCTAGGCATATTACTAAAGCAAATAGGATTTATCTACAGGTAAACAATCATTTACATACAGCAAATAAATGTTAGATACAAATATAAAGCAGTTGCAATTGGGCCAAAATAATAAGCAGAATTTTTCACAAGAGACCTGTGTAATTTATTTTTGGAGGATACACATTTCATTTTTATTTATATATTTATATAGGAAGGATGACCCACTTAGAGCTTTAATGGAGAAACCACAAATTCAGAAAATGAGAAGAGACTTTCTTGAACAGTACTTAAAGAACGAAGAAAAAGGGGAAAATAAATTTGAGCCAGTCTTTATAGACGAAACATGGATTTTTCAAAATGGAGAAACCACAAATTCAGAAAATGAGAAGAGACTTTCTTGAACAGTACTTAAAGAACGAAGAAAAAGGGGAAAATAAATTTGAGCCAGTCTTTATAGACGAGACAAGGATTTTTCAAAATGGCACCCACAGACGATCATGGCAGGACAATAGCACTCAATCAGTACGAAAATTATCTGGGGAGGAATTTAGGTAATAAATCAGTTATTTGTACTACACAATTTGAATTTTTTTCATCTATTGCAAAAAGCTTTATTTAAATAATCCTTGGATCATTTCCTATTAGCAGGATGTTAAATATTAAATTTTTACTTTAATACTTTATTTCCTGGGGAGATTGAGAAATTTCTTACTTAAATTTCTGTATGTTTTATGAAACAAGTTTGGACCTTTTTAGGAAAAATTTTTACTTAATATGATAAAAATGTTTCCTTAATAAATGAAAGTTAAACAAATAATTTAATTTATATTTTACAAAATAATAATGATCATCTTACTTTGATACAGGCTTTCCAGAAATCCAAAAAAAAAAATCTTGTAGTGATTTCTTAAGCGGTTTTATAAAAGAATTTGATATAAACATATATCTAAAATATTTCGTTTTCAAAATACAGGGCGTTAAAAATTATGAAAAAAAAAATATATTATCAAAATATAAAAACTGCTTACAGGTATTTTGCTGAAACGTGAAGTAAATCTGTATCGCGTAGAATCTAATTTGTTTCGGTTTAAGGAAACGCAACTAATATTTTTATATTAAAATATGGTACATCAGTGTTCTTGCCCAAGTTCTCAGATGAGTCAATGCTTCGCCAATCGAAACTGCTGATATGGTATCATGTTTAATTGTGCTAAAAAAAGCCGATTTGAAATAAGTATTTATAATTATTTAATTGCACACTCCTCACCCATAATTTATACAACATAAAGGTGCTTAAAAATAAACCAAAAATGGGTATAATACAGTATATTTTTAACAATGCATCATATTTCTAAAAAATAAACAGATGAAATAAATTTTCCAATTTCAAGGCATTAATGACATAAAAATTGAGAAAAGTAAATTAATTTTGATAATATCCTTTAACTAAGACCATCAACACATGCAATGTTCCGTGTTCTAATTACGTGAAATGAAGATCCCTAAAGATGTTTCGAGCAATCTAGGTAAAAAGTTGCATAACATTTCAAATTTGACTTGGTCTAAACTCAAGAACCACTATTTCTCAATTGACCAAAACCATGAAAGCTTCCGTTGGTTAAGACCGATTTGTGTTTCTGCAAAATATTTCAAATAATTTGTACTGCCACATACTACTCTACTTTTTTTCAGGTACATAGTACTGAATGCAGGAAATGAAAATGGATTCGTTGAAGATACAATGCTGATTTTTAAATCAAGGTCAAAAAATGGAGATTACCATGGAGAAATGAATTCGAAAAACTTTGAAGCTTGGTTAAAAGATATTTTGCCAAAACTGGAAACACCTTTAATTGTTTTAGATTATGCTCCTTATCATAGTAGGCAACTTCAAAAATGGCCAACAAAGGGTTGGAGCAAGGACGCTATGAAAGCGTGGCTGAAAGAAAAATATATCAACTTTGGAGAAGATGCTTTGTGGTCTTTGATATCTCGGTACCAAAGCTTGCAAAATGCTTTGTAGTAGATCAGTTAATAGAATCTTCTGGACATAAAGTTTTACGCTTGCCTCCATACCATTGCCATTTTAACACAATTGAAATGGTATGGAGTCAGGCAAAGAGAAATTATGACCAACTGATTCTACAAGTTAAAGAACCAATAGAGGCTTGGAAAAAGGCGTTAGGAACAGTGACAAAACAGAATTGGGCTAACTATGTCGAACACACAAATAATATTATTAAAAAGCAGTGGTAAATTGAAAAGAAAATTCGAGTTCCTTTACAACCACTTATTATTAATGTGTGATGGCGATTCCTCAGAATAAGAGAAGTCATTTTGACCCTTAATCCTCTTTTCAGTTTTTGATAATATGTGGATGTACAGACATTTTTAATAATTTTCATTTGTGTTTTTTTTTTTAATCTCTTTTGGCATTTTCATACATAAAAATTTCACCACTTCTAAAGTATTCTTATAAAATTCTTTTTTACATATTTTCTAAATTTTTAACTTAAATTTTTTATTGGCACCTTTTAAGCACTTCTTTTCTTTTTCCATTTCTATAAGGGATATTTTTTTCTTTTGCCCATGGCATTATATAAAACAAGAAAGAGTATGATACCATTTTTTTTTATATTTATTATATATAAATAATAAATCTTAATTGTAATTAGTTCATTTACGATTTCTATTTTTTTTATGGCAGTATTATTTTCATATATGTGTTACTCTGTTTCAGTGAACTTGATGCAACATAGGGGCCCTAGATTTTGCCTCAGATCTAGATGCCCCCAACCGAGCCCCTTTCATTATTTTACATGTTTATATGCTTACACATTTATGTGTGAGGATGTTGCATGTGGAATCTTGAAATGAGGTAAATAAAAGACTCAAAGCCATGAGTCGTGCGATGTATTAAATCTTACCTTTTGGGGCAACCATTTTTTTAAATTTCTGTATTTATTTTTAAGAAAACTAGCTATTTAATGAAGAAGAAACTAATTAATTATTTATATTTTTATTCAATATTTTTGTAGCTTGAATACCTTAGTTTTTGCAGTCAAAGATCATAAAGTTACAATAATTTATTATAAAATACTTATCATTTCTAGGATATTGTATATATACCTATAATTTTTGAAAATAGTGTTAGGTATATAAATAAATAATTAATCTTAATTGTAATTAGTTCACTTACGATTTCTATTGTTCCATGTCTGTATTATTTTTTATGCATGTATTACTCTATTTCAGTGAACCTGATGCAATATTGGGGCCTTAGATCTGGATACCCTGGACCGAACCCCTTTCATTATTTTACACATTTATATGTTTATAAATTTATCTGTGAGGATAGGGCATGAGGAATCTTGAAATGTAGTCAGTAAAAGACTCGGAGCCATGAGTCGTGCGTTGTGTTAACTATTATCTGTTGAAGCATACATTTTTTTTTAAATTTATGTATTTATTTTTAAGAAAACTAGGCTATTTGATGAAGATGATTAATTATTTATCTTTTTATTCAATATTTTTGCAGCTTAACTACTTCATTTATTGCAATCAGAAATCATAAAGTTAGTCATTAAGTATAAAACACTGAATAATTTCTAGAATATTGTATACTTACCCACTGTTTCTAAGAATACTGTTTTTTAGTTCCGATTCTATTAGAATAGTCAATTTATTTTTAGTTTTTAGTTAGACTACCCTAATATTGTTATACCTAACTAGAGTATTATAATAAAAATAGAACTTTATCAACAAATTGCGTATAATTTTTTCTGTTACCGAAATAGTTACCAATAATTTAGAATATAAACGATTTACTTTATAAAATAAATAAATAAAGCTTCTATTGTCATAAATTTCATAGGTGAAACATTACAACAACATAGGTTCACTTATAAAAGTGAACATACACGTAAGCACCCCACACTTGTACCTTCAGACATCACCCTACTAATCCCAAAATTAAAAAGAGTGTGTTTAAAATTTTTAGTACAATAGTTTCTACAATTTCAAAATTATCAGCTAACAACATATTAAAAAGGCAATGCTTATTAAAGAATGTACGAATACGTAAAGTAAATTATTTTTAGCAGTAGTACATCTCTTAGTGTAGTAATATAAAAGAGGAAATTTTAATCCGCTTTTAAAATCTCTCATATTTAAAATTTCACTTAAAATATCAAACCCATTATAAGCACATAAACTCCTTCATTAAATAGCCCTATACAAATGGGATATAAAATTATCGATATGTCTAAACAGAAGGAAAAACTTCGATTTTAAAATTTTTGTGTATAACATTTTTATTTTTTAAGGATATTTAGTTTGTGAAACTTGCTTATAAACCATTCGACAAATTTCTTGTTATATAACCGAAAAAGAAAATAGTAGAATGAGCCACTCCGATCCTGTTACAGTTCTCAAAAAAAAATATCACTAGTTTGATGCATATGTCAAATTTTGACGTAAAGATATACAGCGGTTTAACTATAGCAAAATTAGTTTTTGGAGATTCTCCATTTCGTAACACAGATTCAAGGTGGTGACGCGCATTTGACATGTTTCGGAATCAAAGATTTCAAATAAATAAAAATTATGCAAAAATTCCGAATGGTAGATTTCTTCGAACATACCTCTGTAGAAGTAGCATAACGTCTGAACTAGGACCCGGTTGTTTGAACGCTGAATAACGTAATAATATTTTTATTTATATTTCAAAAAGTGTTGATAAACAGTAGATATTTAATTTCTTGGTACAGACATGCCGATTTTATGCTATCCTTTTCTAATTGCATCATTTAAACGAGTATCATCGGTACGTCCTTCGAACATACCCCTGGGTACGTCAATTCTGAAAACACAGTATGAATATATGGTTGCCTAAATTTTTATTATTGTTATTTTCAATATGTAAACAATCTAACAATATTTACCGATAAAAATAAGTTTTTAAATCCTCTTTTTGTTAATATTAATTGTAAACTTCGCATTTATAGTAATTTCTAACACTTAAAAACACAGAAAAAACTCACGACAAGCAATTAAACTGAAAGACAAGATAAGTAAATATGTTTATGTCTGTCAAACATCAAAAAAGCGTCTCCCCCACCGACCATAAATAGCCTTCAGACAAATCTATTGTTGTTTATATCTAGAGTATGATCGAAGGTAGATTTAATATGGTGGAAATGTATTATAAACAAGCTTTCAAAATAAAATTAATAACAAATTTTAGGAATATTTGAAAAATAAATCATTTTTGAAATATAGTAGCATCACCAGTTTTACGTAATATTTGATATAAAATTATATTAAGTGCTTTTGCCCTGTGAATACTGCATTTTTGTGTCTTATCGAAGTGCTTCCGGTTTTTTTTTTCAAAAATGTGTTGACAATATTATGTATCCCTTTGCGCGTCATTTTCCCAAATCCTAATTAAATATTAAAACAAATATTTATATAAAAATATGACATTTATGCATATTCTAATAACAACTGGCCTATTAAAACCAGTCAAACAAGCATTTCGCGGGGACATTCGATCATCCAGCAAACAGACCAGATTTTCGGTAATAGAAACAAAACGTATACTTTTTCTGTACGAAATTATGTGCGACGTTCGAGTTATTAAAAATTTAAATTTAAAAAATGCATTTTTTTGTACATTTTTACTTACTAGAAAAAATTGAAGTATTTTTTGGGCAAACTGAAAACACACCATGTCATGTAAAAAAATATGCTTTACATTTAAATGAATAAAAACGTTAATTGAATAACAAAAATTAATTGATTACAGTTTTATGGCTTTTTGGTATGTTTGCCAATAAAACCCGTAGAAAAAAATATTGATTCTTCGCGACCAATTTAGAAATAGATTAATAAACAAATTCCACATTCGTATTGAATGCAGAAAGTGACACAATTTACAAAAAAACATCAAAATCCGTCAACAACTTTCTACGATATAGCTCCTGATATAAATTTGAAGTAGGTGTTTTATTTTTTGAGCGCTCTGATTTGAAGGTTCCCCCCTCAACTTCCCGGATCGTCATAAATAAAGCAACATTTTTGAAGCTTCGCTGCAGTTTTGTTTAAGTTCAATATTTTATAATTTTATACACCGAACCTTCAACTCTTCAATAGGGCAGTAAATTTTTAAATAAATTTGTTAACTTTGACCTATATTGACCTAGGACCATGTTGTTTTAAAATTAGTGTAACAATTCCTGCTTTCCGAATATGAAAAAAACATTCCAGACAAAAACACATTCTATTTGTTTATAAGGTAAAAATGATAGTGGTTTTTAAGTATGCTTTTAACAAACCTGAAATTGTTCTTTACTACTTTTTCTAATTGATTATCGTACAAAAAGTGCTCATCTTTCATAAGGTATGCTCTAAATCACTGTAACTTCATTTCCCTACGTATTATGTAATTGCAAAAAAAAATCGTCTGGGAAAATCAAACTAAATTTTGCAGAAACTATTTGATTAATTGATTTGAAAATTTTACCACACATTTAGCATAACAAGACCCAACTTTTAACGAAATAGCGAAGTGGCAGGTGGCTTTTGTAACAGTTATTGATAATTAAATATTATGTTAATTTTGACCTCCTTTTGCACTTTTCTCATCAACAAATAAAGATATCGAGGTCTACAAAAAACTTTTATAAAGCTTTTCAATTCTCTATAAGATAATCTTATCAGTTTGTCCAAATAATACTTCAATTTTTAATGATAAGCAAAAATGTACAAAAAAAATGATGTTTTTACTTTCAATTGTTAATAACTTGAACACTGCACATAATCTCGTGCGGAAAAAGTATAAATTTTGTTTCTGTTGGCTTATATTACTTGAAAATCCATTCCGTATGCTGGATGAGTGTCCCCAATCGGTTCTTTTTTTCGATTATTTCACTGGCGTATAAGGGGAAAGTCATGTATTTACTTAGTAAATTTGATCGCAATATATTTATGAAAGATTAGGGTACTATTCTTAGACAAATTCACAATTTTTAAGTTCTTTTGAATTTTAAATGTATACCGTATCAGAAGCGAAAAACCCTTCTAAATAAATTCAAAAGACAACCCTCTACGGAAAATCTCATAAACTTTCAAAAACAAAGAGCTGCCGTCAAAAGAACCATGAAATTGGCCAAATCTTCATCATAGTGAGATTTCACCTCTGCTCTGCACCTCACATCCTCTAGTAGGGAGGTGTGGAGGAAGATTAACAGTATGAGGTGTCCCGCTCCTAGATCCATCTCAGGACTTCTCATTAACAACAATTGGATTACTGACCGTGACTCCCTGTGTGACTTTTTTTTTGATTTCTTTGAGAATAAATCATCTTATAACTCTTATCCTGACCAGTTCCTCACTGTTAAGAACACTGCGGAATCTCTTTCAATTAACTTTAATACCACTGAGGCTCTTTCCTATAATATGCCCTTTTCCCAGAAAGAGCTACTCCTTGCTAGCAACTCCTCTCGTGATGCTTCCTCCGGCCCGGATGGGATTCACATTCATATGATTGTCAACCTTTCCCCTAAAATGCTCGAATATCTTCTGGCCTTCTACAATTACATATGGTCAAATGAATAGTTTCCCAACTCCTAGAGAACCTCTTTCCTTATCCCTATTCATAAACATGGTAAACCCAGAAACTAACTTAGTAGCTACCACCCTATTTCCCTAACGAACTACTTATGTAAAATCCTGGAAAGGACGATTAACAAGCGGCTGAAACTAAGATTTTCTTAATTCCTTATCAATACAACTTTCGTCCTAACAGATCAACAACAGATCATCTCGTTGGTTTTGAGATGGATATCCAGGCTGCTTTTCGCAGGAAACAACACCTGGTTGCCATATCCCTAGATATCTCTAATGCTCATGACACTACCTGGAAACATGGTATCCTCCAACTCCATAAACTAGGATTTAAAAATCACCTTCCAATATTCATCTCAAACTTTCTTCGCGATCGTCTTTTCTCTGTTCGTCTGGGTACCCATATCTCTCCCACCCCTCAAAAATGGCATTCCTCAGGGCTCAGTGCTTAGATTCATGAACTCCATCAATAATTCCATTCCTCCTCCATTTCGGCTATATATATATATATATATATATATATATATATATATATATATATATATATATATATATATATATATATATCGCCTCACAATCCTCTATCACCTGTGAAAGACAACTTGAGCTATGCATTCTAAAATTGCAATCATGGGCAACGAAGACAGTCTTTACTTTTAGTCAGTCTAAATTAACAATCACCCACTTCTGTAAAAAGAGAAACTGTTTAAAAATACACTCTATCTCACTAAACCGTAGACATCTCCCTATGGACAGCCAATTTAAGTTTCTTGGACTAATATTTGATGATAAGCTCTCACATTGCTTCCCTTAAGGCTTGATGCTTTAAGTATCTCAATATGTTAGAGTTTCTCTCCCATACCATTTGGGGCTCAGATTTCCACTCGATCTTCAAAATATTCAACTCCATCATTCTGCCCAAGCTGGACTATGGTTGCATTGCTTATGACTCGGCCAGGCCATCATATATCTCTTCCCTCGACCCTATCCAGAACCAAGCCCTACGTTTATCGACCAGTGCATTTCGTACCTCCCCAATAGTCAGTTTTCAATGCCTTACTAACACTCCTCCTTTGTGTCTCGGACGTTCTGCTCTTCTTATAAAATACGTCATATATGTCAAATCTAGGCCTTCCCTTTTGGATCATGATAAAATCCTTAATCTTTCTGATTTCCCGGCTCTTTCAAATGTCACATAGGTTGCCAATGATAGAGCCTCTGCGTTTATAGCCTCCCATAACATAACTATTCCCAATACTCCCTGAGATCTTCTCCCCCTGGGATCTTCCCCCCTTTGAAATCAACTTTGATCTTCTTCAGTATGATAAGAACAATACCATACCCTCCATCATCAAACAACACTTCCTTAGCTTAATTAACTCAAAGTTCAAAACTTTCAAACTATCTTTTACCGATGGTTCCAAATCGGATCAAGGTGTAGGCTCAGCTGCCGTAACCAGTTTTTTATGCAATAAATCAAGGTAAAATCCCCTTTCATTCATTTTTTCAGCTGAGTTGTCTGTCATCAAGCAATGCATCAGAGAAGTAATTAAACACTCCTTTACCCCCAAACATCTAATCATTTCGGATTCCCTCAGCTGCCTCAATACATCCCACCCCCTCTTGAATCAAATTCTCGACCTTCTTAAAATGGGATCTGTACATAGTCTTTATGTGGGTCCCAAGCCACATCGGCATAGATGGAAATGCATTGGCCGACACTCAAGCTAAGTCTACAATCCCTGAAGGCACCCCTTTCCTCCCTTTACTTAACCCTAAAGAATTCAATAAGCACATCAATAACATCATTCGTCACATTGTGGAGGTTCGCTGGGAATCCTTCGATAACCCAAATAAACTATCTCATATTAAAATAAATTTCTCACTTTCCCCAACTGTCCAGAAGAGAAAATGTTGTATGGAAGAGAATCGTTATTGGACACTGCAGAATGACTCATTCCTTTCTTCTTAAAAACGAGGATCCCCCTTAACTGTAAAACACATAATATCTGACTGTCCCTCATACAGAAATGCTAGAGAGGTACCTCACCTCTAATAGTTTTGCGACAGTCAGGTCTTTTGAACTGACCAAGGCCAAACGCATACTTTATTTCTTGAGACACATTGATCTTTATAATCAAATTTAATGCAACCAATAATACTATAGAAGGCGCTAAATGGTCTGAGATACGGACGCGCCTTTAACCATTTAATTAACTAACTATACGGTAAACTTAAAAAGCAATGAACAATTATAGAATTTTACATTTCGTAGATTGCTCCTAACTATGTTTGATATGACAGGATCTATACCACTGTTTTTTTTTCACATTTAAAAAATCTAAAAGATTTGTGTTTATATTAATTTTATACTTCCAGCAAGAGATATATTGCATATTGTACGTCAAACTTCTCGATAATTGAATTTTAAGTATGTTAAATGCTAATGCTTTTTTGCACGAATAACATATTTTAGATTAGGCATCTTAAAACTAATAGGTACTTTTATAAATTGTTTTTACTCATCTGTCTATCTTTCAGTCAACGACTTTTAGCTTTTAAACTATAGTACGTGCATGTTGTTCAACGTTAGTGTAGAAGGTCGTTTAATGAAAAATAAATATTTAAAAAATAATTCAAAAGAAAACGACACTATAGATAAAGTTAAAAATTAAGTTAAGCCAATTGGCTTTTTAAGTTATATAGTTGTAAGTACTGACAGAATAGAGTGCCTTTATCTCTTGCAAAAAAGCACATATATAATGAAAAATTTTTATTGTTTCATATATTCAACTTAAGACAGTACTGAATTAATAAGAACTATGATGATTGATCTTCGATGTTTAGACCTCGTTAAGGCATAAGATTTACATAATTGTTTTTGGCATATTTTAAATTCTATGTCAGAAATGGCGTTTGCTGGCCTAAACAAAACTATCAACTTGTTCTATATGAAAGTCGTTAATATTTTATTGGGGTTAGTGTCCTTCTAGAAGGGGATCTGTATTGATATCTTGATAATAAATAAATACAGGGTGATCAAAAACTAACATTAAATATTAACTTGAAAATGACTTTGTATATGATTGTTTATTCCAAAAATCTGCAGTTTTTGAAATATTGGCAATTTAACATTTTTGTATCGTAAAAATGCTAAGCGACATGATATTTATTAATAATGGTCAAATGGCAAGAAATGATATATGTATTTTTCCACAAGCTCCACTTCGTTGTCTGCAATATTGATATTTCCACTAGGTACCAGATTGGTCAAAAATTTTGTTTTTGATATATTTATTTTAAGACCCACATTGGCGCACACTAGCTGAAGTTCATGTAACATTGTACATATCTCCTTGGAATTATCGGAAAACAAAACTATATCGTCCGCGAACCTCAAATTTGTTAATCTTTGGTTGTCTACATTCAGGCCTCTTTTTCCCAGTTAAGTTCTTTACAGGCGTATTCTAGTACTGCAGTAAACAGTTTAGGCGATAAGGTATCACCCTGTCGGACTCCTCTGCCAATTGGGATATGATCCGTGTTTCTGTGTAGTTTCACCGACATAGTTGCATTTCTGTATATATTGTAAATTAACTTTGTGTATCGATAGTCAATGCGGCATGCATGTAATGCTCCCATAATTTTGTCAAGCTCTACCGTATCAAAGGCCTTATGGAAATCCACAAAAGCCAGAACGAGTGGCTGATTGTATTCGATAATTTTTTATATCACCGTTTTGATGCTCTTTAGGTGATCGTTTGCTCCAAACCCAGTACGAAACCCCGCTTGCTCTATTTGTTGCTAGAAATCAAGTTTTTTGTCAAGTCGATTCGTTACTATTCTTGTTAGGAGTTTATATAGGTGACTAAGAAGGCTTATTGGTCTGTAGTTTTCCAAATCATGGGGATCTCCTTTTTGTAAATCAAAATTACCTCAGCATTGAGTCACTTGTCGGATATTGTACTGTCCAAAAGGCACATATTAAAAAGATCTTTTATTTTCTTAAGTAGACAAACACCTCCGATTTTGATTGAATCAGTAACTACACCATCTTCGCCTGGAGATTTGTTATTCTTAGTTTTTCTTAGGGCTAATATTATTTCGTCTATTGTGATTTCCGGCATTTGTTCTGATCCTTGGTTGACAATGCCCTTTTTCCTTGTCAATATTTCTGGTACTTGATCTTTGCTATTCTCTTTAATTTGGCTTCTGTATAGTAATTTGTAAAAATCTTCGACTACTTTAAGAATATCCTCTCTGTTTGTTGAAAACTGACCATTCTTATCTTTCATGTTGATTATTTGTCTTGTTCCCATTCTTACTTTTCTTCTCAATACTTTCATACTTTTATTGTCCTGAATGGTATGTTCGATCTGTTCTTGATTGTGTTTTCGAGTGTCTTGTCTAACAGCTTTGGATATTTCTTTATTTATTCTTTGTAGTTCATCAGCTTTAGTGTCCATTTCGCTTCTCATTCCTCTTCTTTTCTGCATTAGTTGTCTGGTATTTTGGCTGAACTTCTCTTCTTTTTGGGTTTTAGGATGAAATTTGTTCTGACTTTCTAGTAAGGCAGTTGTTAATTTATTACTTAGGTCGTTAGCGTCAGTTTCTGCTTCAGGGCTACTAATTAGGTCGGCCATACACTGCTGAAAACCATTTACATCTGATGGTTTCATCCATGGTCTCCCTTTGTTCTTCTTCTTGATCATCCTATACATCTCCTTTTTTAAACATATTTCTATTTTACCTCGTACCATTCTATGATCGCTATTGGTAGCAAACCTGTTTAATACCGTAATGTCTTTAACTATGTGGTTCTTGTTGGCGATAATTAAATCTATTTCGTTCTTTGTTCTTCCATCGGGACTTTGCCCTTGCTCTGCCTTTACGAATTACTAAATTTTAAGTTATATTTTTCCGGGTAAAATCGACATATCTCTACGTTTACATTTATAGTTAAGCAAACTTAAGTTAATTTTATTTTAATCCCTTTTCGCGCAATGTATTATTTCGCGTCATATACGACAATCTCTTCTCAAAATGGCCAAGAAGTGTCGCACGTACCTAAACGGTACATGGTAAAAACACTATCATCTTTCACTTGAACATTCAGGGGAAAACACGTGTTAAGAACACTAATCTAGGCGAGTGTTAAAACGCTATATGCCGATTAAATCCGGTAAAAACCTTAGAAACAATTATTTATTCAACAATTATAACAGTGCTAAAACACAAAAGGCTCGGCTCCAGAAAAGTATCCGCGATTTCTACATCAGTGAGTCCTTTTCAATTGTTTGAGATTGTCATACCTTCGTCGTAAATTTTAACTGAAATTAAATTCTTTCCCGGCGCTCAAAATACAGTCCACTATATTTTCGTACAGAGGGTTGATATTTAAAAAAATACTTATAACGAATTTTTCAAGTTACTATTTAATGCTAATTTTTAATTACCCTGTATCTATTTATTAGCAAGATATCAACACAGTACACTAAAGCAGATCCCTTTCTAGAAGGAAAGTACCTCCAATTAAGTATTCAAGGTTTTCATGTAGAAGAAATTGATAGTAATGTTTAGACCTGCAAACGCCATTTTTGACATAAAATACATTTATCAAAAACAGTTATATTTAAGTATAGGGCATTTTACATGAAATATGTCTATAATTTTGCGTAAGATCTAAAAATAAAATAAAATATAGGCTGTTTCATTTAAAATATGCAAGAAGGCATCAACTTCCGATATAACTGAAGGTACCACCGACTTGAAAATAATTTTAATAAATTTCCGAAATCCATTTTCCGAGAAATCGATCGTGGCAGCTTGTTTTGGAACGCGCTGTATATTACGAAACGAAATAAGTAATTAACATTGTCAATGAGCTTATTAAAACAGAAAAAATTGAAAAGATGTTATCACTTCATACTTATGGTTTAATTGATCCAAGTGTTTTCCCCTAGTAATCTAATATTTTCAAAATTTTGTACAAAAAAACTATTTGTAAAAAACTATTTATGAATAAAAGAAAAAGATAATGACCTTCACTTTCTTGTATTTTATCCAATATTCACTTTAAAATTGTATTTTATCTTCATTGGCTTTTCCTAACTGTTCTAAATAATAACTATCGATGATGACAACTTGATGAAAAAAAGCATCGAGTTTAAGTGAAAAATGTCTGAAGTGGCAACTGATTTCTTTTTTATATTTTCATAATGTCTCTACTAATTTCCGAGATAGATGCCAACAAACTGACATTTGATTTATCCTATGTTTTTTCTTAAGAGGCATATATATATATATATATATATATATATATATATATATATATATATATATATATATATATATATATTGTTGGGCGCCAGGCACAAATAACTATTATAATCGATTTGTACCAAAATTCTTTATTTTCAATAAAAATTACTCAATTACATATGTGCCGTATTTCTGAATGTACCCCGATTTTACTGATTTGAAGTTTAAAACGTTTATGTCAATTTTCTCTTTCTCAGGTGAGTTCAGATGAAAATATTTTATTATTAGAAAAAATCAAACCAATGATTCAAAAACATAAATATAAGCTTTATTTAAATTGATACCATCATGTCAGTGGGTGCAGTTTTTATGTAAAATTTATAAATCACCTTATCTATACCAAATTAAATTATCAATATGCACTGTATTCTTTTTTAGGAATTAGAAATATTAAATCTGGTAATATTGTAAAGGGTGTTTTTTATAGAGGTATAAAACTTTAAGTTGGCAACACTTTTTTAACTGGATGCCATTTTGTCAGTGATTTATGTTTAGTTTGGTTTGGCATTTCAACATGAATAGACTGACGCCTGAACAACGCTTCCAAATTGTGCAAATTTATTTTGAAAATCATGGTTCTGTTCGAAATACGTATTGCGCGCTACGTCCATTTTACGGTCAATATAATCGTCCATCAGAGCAATTAATTCGATTAACTATGGAAAGTTTTCCCACCACGTTTACTCTAAATGATAATACGCATCCACAGATACGTCGTACAGTGCGGACAGAAGAAGTCATTGCTGCTGTAGAGCGTAGCGTAGAGGAAGACCCGAATCAGTCTATCCGCCATCGTGCACAGGAATTGGATATGTGTCCATTCACTTTATGGAAGATTTTGCGGAAAGATCTTGGTATGCGTGCTTACAAAATCCAACTCGTGCACGAATTGAAGCCACACGATCACCTAGCAAGGCGTAGATTCGGTGAATGGGCCCAAAACAAGATTGCCGTTGATCCCGATTTTCATAAGCGAATTTTGTTTAGCGATGAAGCTCACTTTTGTTTGAATGGATACATCAATAAACAAAACTGCCGTATTTGGAGTGATGATAATCCTCAAGTGTATGTTGAGACACCGTTACATCCAGAAAAACTGACTGTTTGGCGTGCTTTATGGGCGGGTGGAATCATTGGTCCGTACTTCTTTAAAAACGATGCTGGACCGAACGTTACAGTCAATACCGCTATAGAGCCATGATTACTGACTTTTTCGTTCATCAATTGAACAACCATGATGTGCAGGAGCTGTGGTTTCAACAAGACGGCATAACATGTCACACAGCTCGTGCCACAATTGATTTATTGAAGGAAAAGTTTGGTAACCGCATAGTTTCACGTTTCGGACCCGTGAATTGGCCTCCAAGATCATGCGACTTAACGCCGCTAGACTATTTTCTGTGGGGATATGTGAAGTCGCTAGTCTACGCCGATAAGCCCGAAACGATTGATCACTTGAAGGACAACATTCGCCGCGTTATTGCCGATATACGGCCACAAATGTTGGAAAAAGTCATCGAAAATTGGACCTCCAGATTAGACTACGTCCGAGCCAGCCGTGGCGGTCATATGCCAGAAGTCATATTTAAATTATAATGCCAGAAGGTTATCTTTCGAACAAAGTAAATTTCATGTCAATTTAAAAAATTCATCTTTGTTATATTCCATTTAAAAGTTCTATACCTCTATAAAAAAACACCCTTTATAAATATCTGAACGATTAAAAATGACTAGTGTGTTAATACATGTGATTTTTTTAAAACAATTTAAAAATAATTTAGTGTGTGCCATTATTATTAAAAGTGATCTTGTTACAGTGCAAATTAAACAATTTATTTTATTACTAACTATAACTATTCATAATAAGGTTAGTATATATCTATTTTATCAAATTATTTTCAGGCAAGTCAAAATTTTCTCTATCTTACATATTAAATAAATATCTTTTTAATCTCCAGAAATTTCTTATATACACGTTTTAGATTTCCTCTTACCTTTTTTTTATAAAGAAAAACTTGCAAATCCATTCTACTTTGCCAACCTTTTAAATATTTTTCACAGCTGCTTGCTTATTGATATAATTTATTTACTAATTTATTAAACTTCCTTTAAAATTAACTTTCAATCTCTAGATATTTGTGTATCCAAGCTCTATGTTTCTTTTTTTTAAATTTTAATGAATGACACCAGCAATGCTATTTCTATCACGGATCAATCTGCACTGTCTCCCTTTAAAATATTTTTTTACAAAATAACAAAAGAAAAATTTTGAGGTTATGGTTCCGTTAATAAAAAAGACTAGCGATTTTTGTACTATAACCGATTAATATCCACTCCTTCTTTAACTTTTCAAAATAACAACTGAAAATATTGAGGTTATTTTTCTCTTTTATAAGCCAGACTAACGATGTTTACTGTACAACTGATGGATCTGTACTCTTAAAAAAAATGATTTTTAGCTTTTATAGTTAGTGGTGACGCAGTATAAATTTTTGTTTTAATTTTTTTCTGATTGGTTGGCCATCTGACGTGAACTGGCAACTAGATGGAATTTTAAGCTTTGAAAAATGGATTCCTAATTGTCAATTTATGATAAAATTTTGAGATTTTATTGATATTATGAACTAAATATTCTATTTGATGACAATAAATTATAATTTATTTAAATTTCGGACTTTTCCTGACATTTTGATATATCTAAACTTTACTTTTGGTTATTATTTTGCACATAAAATTGATAAATAAAATTTGATTACATCTAAAAAAAATTTACATATACATTTAAATTTTAATTGTAACGTGCTGAAATTGATAATTCTGGTTTTATTAATATTATAATTATATTTAACAAGGTTTGATCTACAATTAGATACTATTTTACTCTAGTTTCTTATTAAAATTAACTTATAATCCACATTTTCTTATACTATTCTTACCCATTTACAGTATTTTTAACAAAGTTTTAATAAATACTGTTGTTGTAATAACTATTTATAAAATGGGTGATTAAGATTCTCCTTCTCGTAGATTTCACTATATTGTTTTAAAATTCCTTTTTTAGTCATTATTTCTGGTCAATAACACTTCACACCTTATTCAAAATATCACTTATTTATTAGTTTATACGATTCATGTCTTTCAGAGTGAAATATGTTTATAGTTCTTACTTTATATGCACTAATATCCAACCACATAAGTGCATTAATTAATTATTTATATCCTTTTGAAAATCAAAAACTTTATATATATATATATATATATATATATATATATATATATATATATATATATATATATATATATATATATATATATATATATATATATATATATATATATATATATATATATATATATATATATATATATATATATATATATATATATATATATTATACAACAAAATTGCCGAAAACATATTATTAATTTTTTAATCCATTTGAGAAGTAAGTATTAAGTTTTCTACAAAATATAATGTAACTTTTTTATTACTCCTCCTCTAAAAGCTGAATTCAGTAAATCCTAAAAAGCAGAATCATCACTGCACCTGTCGGAAAGGAAGCAGATTCAATCATCAGATTCAAAGGGTGTCCCCAAGGGTGAATGCTATCGCCTCTTCTGTGCTGCTTGATCGTGGATAGCTTGCTGAGTCAACTAATTGACTCAGGATTTATAACGCAGTGTTACTATTAGAGGTAATTTTTCAAATATCTAGGAGTGATAATGGACTAAAAACTGACCTGGAATAACCAGATTGAAAATATTTTCTAAAAGATAGTAGCGGCAAGTTGAACACTTCGGAGAATCTTTGAAAAAATGTGGGCTTTGAGATCGAGATTTTGGATAAAATTCCAACAGAATCTACATCAAAACAGGAAGATTGCATGTCTGTATGATATGACTTTGACGTGAACTATGAAATAATAACTGACTGTTACCAAAATAATGGAGAGGGATTACTACAACTAGAAAAGGATTCGGTGGTATGGTTTACTGATGGATCCTAGACGAAACAGGTGGTTGAAATAGCAGTATTGGGCCCAGATTTCGGGGCATCGTTCAAACGAAAAATGTTGCCATATAGACAAACAACACCAGAAGTTCTCAGGTTTAGCACCTACGAATTTAAGTTGACTTAGAGTAGTGAACATAACCCGATCCTCTCTATCCCCCCACTCCTTGACCATGACCTTACCCCACCCCTCTTTGGCCCCGCCCACATGTCCTTGTCATTGACCTTGAAAGTGCACGTGTGCTTTGGCCTTGACCTTGTGTTCAAGGTTGTGTGTGTGACCTTGACCTTGACCTTGGTCGAGACGAACTTGACTTTGTTGAAGGTCATCTTGGGTGTGTGACCTTGAAGTAGTTATTTGTGCATTGTAATAGTTTGGGATGATCTTGAAATGATTTTGACCTTGCAAATTGTTCTATAAATTGTGTGAGTCTATTTGCATTCATTCAGTGTGAAATGTCAGATACGGAACTATCTAAAGAAAAAATTATAGAGCCAGTCGGCAGAGTAATTTGTTTATATCAGAGTAATTTAAAAAGTTTGTGTGATTTTGAAGAGAAGGATCTAGCATTTTTTCCTCTCGAATATTTAAAAACTTGCGTTGATACGCTGAGTTTACGGCAAATTTGGGATAAGCTGCCAGCGCCATATCGGTGTGACAAGGAACTACAGTTAAGCTTACCCTGTTACATTCACTATGAACAAATATATCGTCATTATATAGATGGGCCACCACCAGCAATAAAAAAGTGTCGTGAATGTAAAAATTAGTGAATAATATGAATAGTGCTTTGCAAGAGACAGTAAAAAAATTGGGCGATGAGTTCACTGAAACGGCTAGTAATTATTTCAATGATGCAATGAAAAGTCGAGCAGAATGGGCGTCGCGCTATTGTGATTTGGCTTATGAATATGAAAAGGCTGCGAATGCATGTCGTAAATATTGCAGCAAAACAATAAATTTACAAGACTTTGTTCGTGAGACAAAAAAGTTGGGGTTTAGTGACTGTTTGGAAAAACTGATTAGGTTTTACGCATATGAAATGCAAGATTCGGAGGCTCAGGATTTAGTGTATTTTTTAAGTATATGGACCATGCCGAAGTGTGTCTTTTAGCTAGTATAGTTTGTAAGAATTTTCTAAGAAATAAAAACAAACAATTATTATTGAACAAATTAAGAAAATTAGGTTTAGGTGATAATGTTACACGTATAGAAGAATGGCAGAAAAAAATCAATCAATAAAGTACATAAAATGTAGTTATTTGTTTCATTATATTTTGTCCTTGAAGTTATCCTTATACCAATTTAAATGTGTGACGTCATTTGACCTTGAATACTCCTCCCACTATTTCTATCGTTAAGCTACCCCCACCATTGTTACAATTCGACCTTGAAACCTCGCTATAAAGGTTCGTGGGAAAAGAAATGACTTCAAACAGTCGCAGATATCAGTGGCATAAACATCAAATATTGTGTTCGCGTAGTGTTCTGAAAGTGCTTTTATATTCACGGTAATTTTTGGATTTATATACCATTTTTTCAATAATGAGTATTGCAAAAGAAACTCTAGATGAAATTAATGAAATGTTTAGCAAATATTTTGAGGTTTTAGAGAGAAAAAAGGTTACCGAAATGATTGTAGGCAAAGTGTATAAAATTGTAAAGATGGTTTCAATGACTACACGATTTGGTAAAACTCTTTTAGTGGCTTTACACGATGACGGTGATAATAGCACATTTGAGACTTTTTTGCCAAAACGTGTGGCCGAAACACTATCTGACGATATTGTAGATATTATGAGTAAAACTAAAGATAAATACACTCTAACTTATTTGGGGCAGGGCACTAGAGTTTTTGGAAACAATACTCGAACATTATTACGTTTTGGCTCATTGGAGTAAATTGTATGTAAATTGTTTGAAAAAAAGGATGTAATTAAATTTAAAATATAGTTGCACATGTCAGAATACTTACGCGTGTTCATTATTTCTGTTAAAGATGTCTGCTGATGCGACGACGACGACGACCGCCAACGAATGTGTAGATAGATACATATTTTGGTTGGGGAGAGAATTAAGAAATAGGGCTCACGATATGTTAGATAGCGTAAATGATTGGTCGCATATTGATGTAACCAAAGATCAATATAAGAACGAGATCAGGGATACAATCAATTTTATGGCTGGGGCACACTTGTGCGACAAATTTTTATATGGTTCCATAGACATGGATACATTTTGTGCTGAAATGGTTGAAGAAGAATTAAAAGAATACCTCGTCAATATTCCACATTTACCAGGTGAGCTTGCTGCAAAATATGAATTGGTTTCTGCAACAGCAACAGCCCAAGACGTTGACGATCGAAATAGTGTCGGATGGGATAGAATTTTGAGCAACGAAAACGAAGACATGGAAAATTAATTTTTTATAATTTTTGTATTTGTGCAATTAAATAACTGTAAATAAATATCTGTTACAATCACAGTTTTATTTTATTTCTTTTATAAACATACCAACCCAGTAGATCATAGTCAGTGTTTCTTTTTCTCAGCTGAAATATTTAATATAAGTAGGGCAAATAAAAATAAAATAGTTTAGTAAAGATTGAAAATGAGTCGAGGAAACAACACAATTGATAAATTTGGTCGTCAGAAATATAATGAAAAATATCATATATTATCTGGGCCACAAGGGATTGGTTTTAAACTTACAGCGGATGGGCAGTATGATATGGGTGGAAAAATCATAACCAACTTAGGCGAACCTAAAGATGATGACGATGCTGTGACAAAACACTTTGTTAATAGAAAGTTTTACAATTTTGCAGTTGTAATATGTGACATATTTAACAAGGATGTCCTCCCCATGATATACAAAAATAATAGTGAGCTTAAAACAAAAATTGAAGTTATGCAGAAAATACTCTATCATCAGCCTTTAAATGACTCATTAAGCGCACTGTCGTACGACTCGACTTCAAAAAAAATCTAAAAAAAGCAGGTTAAAGAATAGGAGAACGCACTCCGAGTGGCATAGCCTTGAAGATAACGTCGTAGTCGTCGGTGAATTGGACCTTCCCTCCAAGAATATTGAAATGTTATTTATGTGAATGATGTTTTATTGTCATTGTTTTTAATAATGAAGATTGAAATAAAAAACTTTATTTTACAATATATTGTTTATTTATTTTACATTTTAAATAAAAAATATAGTCATACAATATGTTATTTAAACAATATTAGCTTTATCTATCCAAAAGTTGAAGTGGTTGGGAAATCCTAGCCATTTGACAAATAATTGTTCGATGTGATTTTTCTTGCGTTGTCTAAGGACCTTTTCTACTAGATAAACGTCAGGACTGCTTGTTTTTTGTAGTTCTGATTCGTAAAAACACCCTCTTATAGGCTGACCTTCTAACGATTCCAACAAGTAAGTAGGTGGATTTGTAACGTTAACTTTTACAACTTTAAACAATTCGGTTGACCAAGAGGGCGTATATCCTTTCTCGAATAAGCTTTTGTACTTGCTAATACGCACAATGTCACCCATGGAAAACTTAAATTTTTTAGGTACAATTTTTAAATAATCATATGCTTTAATATGTGTTTTTTCTTGCATGTCTGCAGGCTTCATTCCAATGGTGCGATGTTTCGAATGGTTATAGGTTTTTGTTACTGCCGATAATATATGTATCCATTTGTAAGATCCTCTTGTCGAGAATTGTTTATATAAATTATTTTTTAAAGTCCTTATGACTCGCTCAACAATTGCAGCTTTCTTTGTGCTGTAAGTGGAATAATGATTTATATTATATTTTTTCATCAGGGCTTGAAAGTTTGTATTATAGAACTCCTTTCCTTGATCACTTTGCAGATTTGTTGGTGTATATGATGCCTCTTCAATGATGCTTTTCATCGCATTAGTAACTTCTATACCAGTCTTGTTTTTTATGGCTTTGGTATAGACAAATTTCGAGTAACAATTTATACAGACCAAAATATAACGATAACCATCGTTTTCATCAGCATACTGTTGCATTTCAGCCAAATCAATTTGCCACAAATCTCTGTATCCTTTTATTATCGTGCGCCGTCTTACAAAATTTTTTCTAGCCGTTCTATGTAGTTCATTAACAATCTTGATTTTTTCTAAACTGGGCTCCATATTATTAGTAATACTAAAGGTTTCAGATCGAAGGAAGAACTGAATAATATCATTAAATATTGAGCTTAATATATTATATCTTCTTCTCGTAATTCCTCTATGATTGACATAATTTCATTTTCGTGTCCAGTGTGACCGGCCATTTTGGAACTCCACAACAAACGTAAACGATCCACCAACTCTTTAGCTTTGTTCCAGTAGACATATTGAAATTTTTTCGAAGATAATTTCTTTTTTGTGGGTAACTGTAGTTTTTCCGAGAGATTTTTTCTTGTAATAGTACCACCTAATTTTGTGCCCATTATCAGAGGTTTAATAATTCGTAAATATTTGTTCCATCTGGTCTCCCGTAAACCATCACTTTTTTTAAAATTGTTGTAGACAGCACTCGTTGATTCCAAAATTTCCTTGTACGTTGAAAGTACATTATCACTTAATTGTTGTTGTTCCTTGCCTACACTTGGGGGTGTTTTAAGAAATAACAAATCATAAAGTGCCGGTGATCCACCATATTCTGCAATATTTTTCCCTTTTCTGTATAAGACAATATTTCCATTTCGAAAACGCACCTCTAAATTACCAATAAAATTTTTGTTATAATCTGTTTTTGAACCAAAACGTACACCATATACAGTATCGTATAGAGATGGTTTCGAACGTAATCCTTTCAGGTGTGCGTTTAAAGTATCGGAAGTTGTGGTGTCAGCGGATGCGAGAGATGTATTAGTTGATGTCGAGGGTGTATCAAACACCGATTGGCTAATATCTTCTTTTGAAATGCGATGCTGCTGCTGCTGCTGCTGAATAGGTGTGGAGGTTTGAAAGGAATGTGTAGGTTGGGGAAAACCTGATATTTGAGTCGACTGCACTGATGTACTGAGACTATGTGGCTTTGTAGCTGGATAATGTTGTTGCTGTTGTTGTTGTTGTTGTTGTTGTTGCTGCTGCTGCTGACGTTGCTTAATCACATCAGATATAGTTGTCAACGGCTTAGAAATGGGTTCGTAAAACTTTTCCAATTCCACAACATTAAACTCTTTAGCCGCTTTAATTTGTTTAAATTTTTTTCTGACGGCATTGGTAGCTTCCACTAGTTTACGTTTTAAGTCGATCGCGTTATTCATGATGTTAACAAAGGACGTTTCAACAATCAAATGAGCGTTTTCTCTTATTATTACAGTAATATATAGCTATCAAATCCTTTGCGGTATCTTCCCGATTTCACATCACTGTCTTTATCAATTACTAAAAATCCATACTTATTATCCAAACATTTTGAGCACATTTCTTGAAATTGAGTAAAAGTTAGATCCGGTGAAACGTGGTCGGAAAATATGTGTTTCATATTCAACTCATCTTGTTTAAACATAATAATAAAATTGGCGTTGTCTCGCACAAGCTGTTTAGGCACTCGCGAATATGTTTGCGCTAGGTAAAAGGAGTCGATATTTTTATGACGTCCCATGCTAAAGTACGATCTTATAACATCTTGTTTTTCACATATAACATCATCAAAGATAAATATAGAGTTTGGTTTTGTATCGGACGGTTCCACAATATTACTGGAATCACTAAAGGCATAGTAGCCTAAACCTTTGATGGGTGCTAAAATTTTCCTTAAATACTCATATTTCGGTTGATACAGAGATTTCGAGTAAATATAGACATTTTCGAAACGTAGCTCAAGGGGGTGTGTAAGCAGCGAAATCATGACATTAGTTTTTCCACAATTGGATGGACCAATTAACAGGCCGCGAATAGAGGAAGGAAGTAGAGGACCGTGTCTCTTCATTATCTTCTTTTCAAATCCAAGTCCGACTTTTTCATCGAGATTGTCAATAGGAAGTTTTTGTTTAAGATCGATAACGCGCATCTTAGGAAAATTTGATATTTTATAGGCAATTTTTCACAAAAACTGTCATTCAGATGCCGAGCGTCAAACGAAGTGGACGGTCTCACGTTTCCAACAAAACTGGATACGGTATTGTGAATTCGTTAATAAATAAATTACCATTCGAGGTACACATTCCTGGTTATCAATATTGCGGACCCGGAACAAAAGTAATAAAACGTGTAACAAGAGGTGATCCAGGCATTAATCCTTTGGATGCCGCATGCAAAAAACACGATTTAGCCTATTTACATAATAAAGACAACATAAGTGCGAGACATCGAGCGGATTACGAGCTCGAACAAAGTGCTTGGAATAGAGTAAAATCGAAAGATTCCAGTTTAGGTGAAAAAACAGCAGCTTGGTTAGTTACAAACATTATGAAAGGAAAACAACGTTTTGGTATGGGTGTACCATCATCATTATCAACAAAAAAAACATCTAGTAAAGGCACACGTCATACAAAAAGGAACGGTGTTAATAAAAATCGACATGTTCGGAAAGCCAGTTTCGGAACAGCTATTCGACAAGCAGTTCGAAGGGAATTATTAAAAGCCGGAAGTAAAAATGTGTTGGAAAAAAATGTCATGAATGCATCTAAAATAGCTCTGTCGGCAGCACGTAGATCGGTAAAAGCGGCAGGTGGCAAAAGGAAGGTTCGTACACCGAGAATAATACCGATTCCTAAAACTGGTGGAATATTACCATTAATACCAATTTTTGCCGGGTTATCAGCTTTGGGTTCATTAGCCGGTGGGGAAGCGGGAATTGTGCGCGCCATAAAAGCAGTAAAAAAAAGCAGCGAAGATAAAACCGGTGCCGGCCTGTATTTAAAATCGAAAGGAAATGGTTTGTTTCTAAAGCCATATCGTAAAGGTATGGGATTATTTTTAAATCGTAGATCAAAAAACTAATTGAATCCTACCTCGAAGACCACTATCTAACATCGATATAGAAAAATATGCCAAAAAGAAAAGAATAGGACACTTTCGAGGCGTTTATATGAGGGATTTATTACCTAGACAAGGTCCTCGACGTTACGAAGCAGCAATAGTGAATTTGGATAGTACGCGTGGTGCAGGGACTCATTGGGTAGCTTATAGAAAAAATAATTCTAAAGTAACATATTATGACAGCTTCGGCGATTTACCCCCACCGATCGAATTGGTACGATATCTACAAACGGGATCGGAACCATCAGAAATTATTTACTATACATACGATCGTCAGCAGGATTTTGGAACAGTCTGGTGTGGACATTTGTGCTTAAAGTTTCTTGTCGAATCATCAGCGTAAAAGATGTCATCATCATCGTCACCATTAACACCGCAAATGGATCGCAATAACTATACTAAAATGTTGCAATCACTGAAAGCATTTCATCTAGCCGGTGGATTAAGGAAAATGACCGTGAAACAGTTAGAAAACATGCCCAAGGAAGTAATGATTGCATTAGCCCCAAATGAAATTCCATTCGTTTGGGAAAAGTTGCCCGAGCACCTCAAAAGCGATATCGATATATTAAAATATCAGTGCGGTTGCAAACATTATTTCAGCAGCAGCAGCAATTTAAACGAGGTTACGGCTGATGAGGATCTTACGGCTAGAAAAATATTTTGTTGTTATTGCAAAATCAGCGATGTGCACATAAAAGCAGAAAATAGCATAAAAACATCACTATCTAATGCAGTGAGGAAAGGTGTGAAGATGAATCTTTTTAAATGTTGCCGCTAAGAATAAAACCGAGATGTGTGATGTTTTAATGGTTAGTCATGTCTTATACGTTCACACTAACAGGACACTCGAGCGTCTTAAGCGCCGATTTTTATCCACCAGTCGAATTAAATAGAGAAAACAAATATGGTCTGGCATTGCTGGGATTTTACACATACAATTCAATTTTTAATGTGGACGAAAGCAACAATAAGTTTGCCTATATGAAGGAGGGTTACACCACCGAGTCGATACAATTGCAGATTCCACTTGGGGCCTATGAAATAGATGAGATAGGTAAAGCTATGTTGGAGGCTTTGAGGATTTCAACTGAAGAAAAGAACGATGGAATCTTTTACTTGGTCGCTAATAATAATACGCTGAAATGTGAACTGAAATCCCAATATACTATAGATTTCCGGGGAGAGGCGAGTATCGGTAAAATGTTAGGATTTAATCATACAGTGTTAAAAAGAGACAAAAAGCACGAATCAACCGAGATGGTGGAAATAATGAAAGTACGCATCATACGCGTAGATTGTAATATAATTTCCGGAGCATATATGAATTCGGTGGAAGGTCATACCTTGTTCGAATTCGATATCGACGTGGAGCCCGGTTACAAAATCAGTAAAGAACCACAAAATAATATTTATATGCCGTTAATGCCGGCAGGACGTCAGTTTATCGACAACATTACTCTTCGCATCTTGGACGATAGCGGTGATCTAATCAATTTTCAAGGCGAGAAAATAGTCGTGAAATTGGAACTGAAGAAACTTTCATAGAAATGGGTTTTTGCTTCAATCGTCAATTGTGTGTGCTGTCGACTAAGATGGGGGAACCGCCGAAACATAATAAAAGTAAAAGAAGAGTTAACGTCAAGGTTAGTCGTCGTCCAGACGTTAGATCACAAACATCTCAACAGTTATCTGCCGAAGACTATAAATTTTTAAAATCAATCGGCCTTAAAGTGCGAAAATGATTTCCACCACCAGCGATAAAATAGAGGTTTTCTCCGAGCCCATCTTGGACAATTCCATTATTAGTCTAGAAGAGCATACGTATAAACCATACGGATCTCCATCATTCAACAATTCGGATGAAGTCCGTATCCCCATTAATTTTCAAGATATTATACTGGATATCGCCGAAAGTTACATATATATCGAAGGAAAATTTAAACCCATAGATGCAACGAAAATATGTTTTTTATCAAATAATGCCCTCGCATTTTTGTTCGATGAAATTCGCTACGAGATGGGAGGTGAGCAGGTCGCCGTGGTTCGTAAACCTGGAGTTACGACGACAATAAAAACCATGGTTTCATTCGGAAGTTTGCAACAAAGATCTCTCATGACGTGCGGATGGGGTCTCGACGAAGCAAACCAAGATATCGTAGACACGGCAAGTAACGTATTCTCCGGGAAATTACCCTTAAAATATCTTATGGGATTCGCCGAAGATTACGCAAAAGGTGTTTTCAACGTAAAATAAGAGCTTATTATGATTATAGCTCGCACTTTTACCAATTGTTACGTCGGCGAAGTAGAGGCAGAAATTAGTATCGACAAAATCGAATGGAAAATTCGTCACATCATTCCAGACGACAAGCAAAAATTGAAAATACTGTCTCGCATTAATAAAGGAGGAAACAATGCCAGTATTCAAATGGCATATCGTAAATGGGATTTGTACGAATTACCAGCTTTAAGGCAAACATCTTCCGACGTTTGGGCCTTGAGAACGAGTACAAGTCTGGAAAGACCGCGCTATATAATCGTCGGGTTTCAAGACAGCAATAATTGCGACAAGAAAGAAAAAAACGCAACCCAGTTTACCCACGCCGACGTATGCGACATTAGAATGTATCTGAATTCAACCGTTTATCCCTACGAAAGATGGAATTTAGATTTCGCCAAGAAACTGTACGCAGCAGCCTATTACAATTACGAAAACTTCCAAAGCAGCTACTACGGGCGCGAGATAAACGATCCGATGATAACGTTCGCGGAATATATGAAAAACCCCGTTTTTATTATCAATTGCAGTCATCAACCAGAGGCGATTAACTCATCTACAGTGGATGTAAAATTGGAGTTCCAAATGAGAAAGAATAAATTCCCCAAAGACACTAAAGTGTACGCATTAGTTATTCACGACTCATTTTTTAGTTATAATGTATTAAACGGTTCGGTGACCAATAAATCTATATTTTAATGTATCTATTATATGTAACACAAAATATTGTTCTTGAATCAATAAATTTGTAATGAGTGAAGTAGTAGTTTTATATTTATTTGAAACCCAACCAAAAAAAAAAGCTGACGGAAAAGCCCGCTCTTTAAGAAAGGAGTACGGGAGTTTAGAAAATGGTGGTTTATTAAGTGGAAAAAAGAGCTTAAATAACACAAGAAAAAATTTTTAAGGCAAAATATGAAAACAACGATTTAGAAAATTTGTAGGAAAGTAACGGTTAGGAATAGGGAAAAAAGTTATAAGAAAAAATTATAGAAGAAATCGAGTACTATAAGCAAGCATTTTTGTCGATAGTAAAAACGTAAAAAAAATTTTTCAAAAAAAAATTGAAAAATGGTGAATGCGCGCCAAAGTTGAAGTTTTGGAGCAAAATGATATTAGGAAATTAGAAAGAGAATTTTTTTCTACATATGGTAGTACTTTTCAAAATTCGGAAAGATGAAATTTTAAGAAAAGGGTTATAGTAAGTTAGTAATTTGGATTTTTTAAAGCGCTGTAGTTCGGGAACCGTTCAAGATAGAAAAAAAATAAAAGCACTTAGATAGCCCAAAATTTTGAGGAGAATGCGATGGTGTAAAAAAAATTATATTTTTTTTTTTTTGAAAATGCTGAATACGCGCTAAAGTTGAAGATTTAGAGAAAAACTGTATTGGAAAATTAAAGAGAGAATTTTTTTCTACATATTGTAGTATTTTTAAAAATTCGAAAAAATGAAATTTGAAAAAAAGGGTTATAGAAAGTTAGTAATTCGAATTCTTTAAAGCGCTGTAGCTCGGGAAACGTTCAAGATAGAGAAAAAATAAAAGCACTTTAATTACCTAGAATTTTGAGTAGAATACAATGGTGAAAAAAAAAATTTGGAAAATCTTAAAAATGAAAAAAAATCTAGACGAAAAAATTGAAATTCTCGAGTTAGGAGGCTAGAGCCGCCGAACGGGAGTATGTGGAAGTTGTAGGGGAGGTTTTTTTTTTTTTTTTTTTTTTTTTAAGTCCACCACCACCTCTCCCACCCTCTAACCCGCGGAGGGCGAAAAAATCGATTTTTGATGGTTCAGAGCGATTGCGCGGCTCCTTCACCATTTTTTCGCAATTTTTGAGATTTCGATTTTTTTATTTGCGGTGACAGAAGTTCGGAAATTTTTTTTTTTGGATTCTAGAGAAAATTTCCCACAATATATGTATTTTTCCAATTTTTTATCGTCAACCGTTACGACGCCAGAGCCCATCCAAAATGAGATGAAAAATTTTTTTTTATATTAGCGAATCGGGAAAAATAGTGTGATATACTTCAACTCTTCCTTATTACGATTCCGTCAAAACATTTTCAAAATTTTCCTTACCTTGCCTGAAAATAATTAAAATATATGCATAATTTGCATTTTTTGTAAATATGTAGCAAAGTAATGGTTAGAAATATCAAAAAAATTTATTTGAAAAAAATGTAGAGAAAGTCTAGTACTATATGCTAGAAAAGTGGAGGGGGGTAGTTTGTGTCCATAACAGAGATACGGTGAGTTATAAAATCATATTATTCTCAAACTTATATAATGCATACATGCACTCCACCTTACCCCCTCCAACTTTTTGAATGTATATAGAGGCCGGTATTAGAATTATTTCATCATTACACATTTGATCGGCAAGATGGAAGATACACCAAAAAGGATCATTGGCATTGTCAGGCCATTCGTGCCCGGCAAAATATGCAAGTGTGAGGAGTGCGGGGGTACCGCACCAGGAGCGGCACCTTCGGCACCGCCTGCAACGCCGACACCACCAGCGACGGCGACGGTGCCGCCAATGAGAAGACCAAGGGCTGCACCTAGGTCGGTGTTAATATCGTTGGGTATTACTCCACGGTAGGCACCCCACCCTCGCCCAGGCCCTTTTAGGGCCACAAAAACGGTCCTTTTCAGGACCACATTATATTTTGATCGTAGTTTAGTAATCGTCACTTATGGGGCGAGATATTCGTTTAACGACGATTTGTCTCGTAGCTTAAGTGCCAAGTTATATGCTTGAGAACCTATGAAAATGTTAACAGTCCAAACAAGGTTTCTATTATTTTTTTTTGTAATGTATTCTTCAATTCTTCACAAAATATTAAGAATAAGTCTTATTGTCTAAACAAAAAAAAAAAAAAAAAACAAATCTAATTCTTTATTTAAAGTTTTTGAAAAAATCAATAATTCTATAAGCTCTCACCAATACATAACATTTAGAATCCGTTGGTGGGGTGGGGGTAGTTCTATATATATGAGACTGGGCCAGTTACACAGTCATATATTCATCAACCCTCATACGATGAACATGGAGGAAGAAAGACCCGCCAGCCGAGGCTCATCCATCTTTAGTGATAACACCGTAGCCGACAACGTTGGAGACCTGCAAGTCTTCGACGACGACGAAGAGGTGGATTTTGAAATTGACGTCCTACGTTGGGACGACTTGGATGAGCCGATTCCGCTAGTGTATGACCATGATCCGGGTCTAGTGGAATTAGACGATGCGGGCGATTGGGTCTTACAAAGACTCGAAACTCCGTCGCCGCAGCCAGAGCCGGACTCGACGGAAGATGCGGTGCTGGAAATTCCAGCATCACCAACACCCGGCGACCCGCAAGGCCCCTGCGATTCGTCAAGCTGGTGGTCGACTAGCGAGGATGGGGCACCATAAGCCCCACACTCTCCCTGACCCTTTTTAAGGGCACACAACAACGGTCCTTTTCAGGACCACAAAATACTTTGATCGTAGTTTTAGTACATATTAGTACTTTGTTACTAATATTTTATGTATAGAATATACAATATTAGATACAAAGTATTAAAACTTTAAGTGCTGGTGGAACCCAGCTAAATCGTTCGTTCGTATTTGAGATCACAGACAACTTTTGGTCTCAATACGTAATACGACATTTGTTTTCACCCCCCACCATTAATTTGTCTCTATATATACGACCACCAATACTTATTACAATCATTTTAGTTCAACATGTCTGCGACTCAACAACAACAACGACAACAACAACCCATCCAATGCCCTGTGGTAGATTCTACCACAGAGAATTGTTTGGAGTGGGAGTCGAACGATCCCAGATGGGATGAACTTTGGCGGTTCATCATCGAATATACAGAGGACAGCACCACCACCACCCCCGTTGATGATGACGGGCCGTGCGACTCCACAACACAATAAAAGAGTCGCATGTTTTACAACCAAACGGTCCTTTTCAGGACCACAAAATAATTTGATCGTAGTTTTAGTTGGTTATAATACTTTGTAACCAATATTTTATGTTTTTTTTTCATAAAAACATACAATATTGAGATACAAAGTATTAGAAGTTCTGGCGACAGAACCTTAACTTCTTAAACCGAACCATGTTTTAGCATACTTGTAAATATTATCAGAAAATATTTACAACTATTGCTATTGCGTAGTTTTAGTGGATTATTCACTCTTTTTTTTATTACCTAATATTATGTGGGACAGGGCCTATATGAAATAACACACAAAAATAAATTTTCAAGTCATTTTTATTCTCATTATAAAATATAAAAATTTGATCAAACACTTTTTTTTATTAACTACAATATATATATATATATATATATATATATATATATATATATATATATATATATATATATATATATATATATATATATATATATATATATTTACAAACTTAATACTATAAATTAAAAGCTAATATCTACAACTACCTAACACCTACTACATAATTTATTAAAGTCCTCTAATTGTCTTTTTAACCGCGCAGATTTCACCTTTTTTATCTCTAATTGTCTTTCAAGTTCTAAAATGTCACTGTCACACGCGTTCACTTCTTTCACTAAGCGTTTTTTCATTTCATAAATTTCTGTTAATTTGCTCTTCTGAGAGTTGGTGAAGTCTTCGACCCACTCCGGTTGCGATGGCTCGGAATATATTAACGAAGAAGAAGCGGTTTTATTTGGTGAAGACGATGACGATGACGACGACGACGACGAAGCAGCGGAAACTTCATCGCCTTCAAAACACCGCTTAAACCGCTTCTTCATAGGTTTCCGGCACCCCAATATCGGCGACAGTGGCGCTGGGGAAGACTTCACCTCCGACACTATTTCCTTCTCTACGCTGGCCGGTGTTGGTGGCGTTGGTGGTGTTGGTCCATCGGGGCCTTCTATCACTTCCACTTCTACCGACAATGGCTCTTGTGGTGCTGTTTTTAGGAAGTCGGGTAATGGAACAGGGGTGGAGGGACGCTTAAAGTTAAACTTTTTCTTCTTCCCTTGTCCCACACCTTTAATCGCCGAATAAAATATTTTTTTATCGGCGATTTCCGACTTCCGCATAGTCAAGAGCTTTTTCAATTTAGAAGCTTTCGGAGAAGATTCCCTAGGCCGCGATGCTTTTCGCACAACCACATCACTTATCACATTGATCTTTGGCTCCTTCCCCTCCGTCCAGCATTCGAGGAATTGCGCTGCCGACTGAACTATCTCTTCGTCGCGACCATCATTGAGGGCTCTGTCTTCGGCATCTTCATGCTCCATGCCATTCCAATTCTCGAATACCCCCGGACTTAACACTTCCAAGCCACTAATGTTATCCAACATGCCTTGTTGCGAACCGCAGCTCACGTCAAGAGCATCCAAAAGAGACCTTACACTTGATGACATCTTCGATATTACAACTCACACTATAACTTTATCTTAGTACTGCACTGTTTGGTGTTCTGACGAATTGTGAAGAGCTCGAGCCAGCAAGTCTGCTTTTATGCCAATTTCCCCCACTACACCACCTTTATTCCTTTTGTTCGATGCATTAAGTATAATATTTAAACTTGTCAGATGCAAGGCCAAGGCCAAGGCCGACGTAACCGGCAATACCAGGGTCGTTTTCAAGGTTGTAATTTTCATGGATTTTTTTTGTCCCTGTCAAGGTTATTTTAAAGAAGCATATAAATATAGTACTAAACTTGTCAGATGCGAGGCCAAGGCCAAGGTCAAAGTACCCGTCAATGTCAGGGTCGTTTTCGAGGTTGTAATTTTCAAGGATTTTTTTTGGTCCTGTCAAGGTTATTTTAAAAAGTAATACATAATTAGAGTACCGCGATTGAAAAGTACAACATATTCAAACATCATGTTGCCAACTGATGAACAACCTAGTGAAGCAGCCAAAACATACAGTCATATACCAAAAGCTTTTTATTTAACTTGTCATCATTGTAAAAGACTAGGTATCTGATGGCGAAATGATCTTACGTACGACTTCAACTACATTGACCTTTTCAGGGTTAAATTTGTACAATGCGGCTTTTGTGGACTAGTTTACTACCAGTTCAAGGACATTAATGAACGTGCCATCCAGAGAAGAAATTGGGTCATAGAAGAAGCTTACCTGTACAGAAGAAATCAACATGTATTTTATTTCTTAATTTTTAATTTTTTTGTTTGTTATTTTTTTTATTTTTTTTAATAATAAAAAGTAAACTCAATCTTTTGTTATATTTTAATTTTTTTTTCAATAAAACAATAGTAAAATGAATCTGTATGTGTATTTATTAAACATCACCTAAAATACGTTTTGCAATCCATATTTTTCTGCAGAGTCCGTTTATTAATGAAATAGAACCATATATTAGGGTGAAATCTAATGGTTTCAAATCAGTCTCACATAACAATGTCAGAAGTAAACACTATTGATAAGTTCGGTCGCAAAAGAAAATTTAAGGATTTTAACTTTATGCGAGGTCCTTCAGGAATAGGTTTTAAACTTACACCTAATGGAGATTACGACATGAGAAGCAAAAGATTGTGCTATTTAGCAGAACCTCTTGAAGGAGACGATGCGACCACACGAAATTATGTTGATAATAACCTTGCTCAGTGTGTGCAAGATACGCAGAAAGCTTTACATGACTCAACAATTGTTATTAAAGATATATTCAGAAACCAACTTGAAGGTTACGTACGCAAGAAATTAATTGAAACCGGTCAAGAACTTAGAGGATACATTGAGGATACTGTTATTGCAATATATGAACTTAGGCAAGACGAACTGCGTGATGAACTTAACTGTAGAATGTTGAAAATTGAAAAGACTATGGAGGATCTTGTCAGCAAACCTGTTTCACATTAAACACTTACTCGTAGACCTGTGCGTTTAATTTACTATTAGACAAATTTTTCAACAATAACTTTTACAGTTTGTTATTTGTCGACACTTCATTATATTTATAATTTTAAAATAAAGGTTCAATAAAAAAGCAATCAAGTAATGAATACATGTTTTTTATTTAAAAAAAAAAAAAAATTACAATACTATCGTTACATATTAATGTTGTATGTTTAATAGAAATAATAAAAACAATACAAATAATGAAATATGGATTTTCCAGATTACGTGCTGTCCTGACTTAGAAATGATTCCAACACGGTGACTAAATTTGCTAAGTTTTCTTCCGGGTCTGTTTTGTAAAAATCTATGTCTGCATGCCCCCAAGGTAGAGTTTTGGTTGAACTGGGAATTACTTAACGTTTATCATCGCTATGTGACAATGCTATTTTATTTATTATGTTGGTATAAATGTTATGTAATTCACTTCTAAATGTCTTCATCTTTCTTAATATCAAACCACCCCGTTCAACAATTCTTTGGTAGTCTTCCTGATGAAGGTCTTTCTCGATAACACATTTTTTGATACCTTTGGCTTTTTTTAATTCATTATTAATGGACTTTACATAATAAGCCTTCGCGCCGGTACCATAAAAACTTATTATCGGATCACCAGGAAACTCATCTTTCATTCTACCAACTACAGAATTACTTTTAATTATGTTGAAATTATTAATTTCGGGGTAATTTGATGTATCAAATTTTTCGGGGTTTTCTGATATAGTTTGATAAAAGTTTTCCGTATACACTTTTAATATAAGCGAGTCAGTATCGGTGTAAAGTAACGAAGCATCATCGCCAAACTTGGATTTAATAAAATTATAATAAAAATCGTATATTACAGTCTTTGATATATCTAATATGGAAAAACCGATATAAATTGGTTTATTGTACAATATTTTAACTTTATTCATATGTATAGCAACAAAGTTCTCGGTAAATATCGAGCTACTATTGAAATTGGGGCGGGATATTAGTGCTCTAGCTCCATTTCTGCCTACACTGTTCTCCCAATGTGTTACTAATTTTATATCCTTTCGATTTTCCACATTTTCCATACTTTTACCAAATATCGCGTTATTTTTTAATTTAAAAGTGTCCTTCGCAAATTTTGTGGTGGCCTTGTTACGTAAATTGGTATTAAAATCAATATACGATTTTAGCCATTTTGATTGCTTAAACTGTAATACTCGATGGGTTTGCATTACCACTAAGCCGTTGGCGATGGCTTGTTTTAAAGTTCTATAGTGTACAATGTATTTTTTTTTATCTTGTAAATTAGGAATTAATTTCGGTAATTTAGCGTTTTCTGTTGGCGGTATGATATTTTCTACTAGAAATGGAAGATCAGAATGTGCATCATGCAACTCAGTCGGATAATGCACATCCACTTCCAAAACGTAGCCATGTAAACTATCATCACCAACAGCCATAATATTTAAATCCAGAATTTCGCGCTCGCTTAACCATCGAAAACCACCATATGGTAATGCTTGTGACATACTATGACCATATAGATTTGTAGCATCAAGGTATGTTATAAATGAAGAAGGTTTTGTTGGGTCATAGTCTGGTAAAAAAATATTATTAGCGATGTGCTTCCTTTCTGTACACTGGCTTATGCCGCCGCGTATACCTTTCTTAAAAAAATGTATCATGTCTATATCAGTTAAGAGCTCTAACTCTACCTTAGTCATACGTAGCATACAATCAAATGATAAACTTGGAAGGGTATAGTAATGTGCTGGATCAAGTTTATCGAATTTTAAACAATTATTCCGAAATTGCGCAAAAACATCACACAATAGCAACACATCTGATTTTAAATACACGTCCGAATAGTCCCCCAAAGTTTTACACCCAAACAAGCGCCATACTTCTTTTGCTCTTCTATAGCTTTCATCTCTAATATGTTCTTCCCGTAAATTATCATAAAATTCATCTTTACTTGGAAGACATGTATTTGCCATTTTTTCTATAGAGTCAATAAAGCTATAGGGAAAAACACCCTTTTGACGCATCAAATTAAATTGGTTGATATTTGAAAAATGTTTCCGCGTTTCAATAAAATCGTCGTCTTTTAAACCGCTGCCTAAATTTTCCAAAGACGTTGACAGAAATTTAAAACTATCAATAAATCGCAACTTAAAATATTTCCTTTTGACGCATCAAATTAAATTGGTTGATATTTGAAAAATGTTTCCGCGTTTCAATAAAATCGTCATCTTTTAAACCGCTGCCTAAATTTTCCAAAGACGTTGACAGAAATTTAAAAGTATCAATAAATCGCAACTTTAAATATCTCCTCTTGACTTTTCCACATTTACTATCAAAATAATCGTGCACATAAATGCTTTTGGTAAATGATATGTACTTTTCCTTACTTTGAGCCAAAACACCAATTTTATCCCCATATTTACATAACTCTTTTATAAATAAATGGCTGTCGTAGCCGCTTAAGTTATGAAATATGATAGGGATAAAAGAGGGTAATTTATAATTTAAATTACAAACGGAATGTGCAGCACCAAATCTTTTTGCACCAGTTATGTGACAGTGGTCTCGTACTTTAATCTCACCCTCTTCAAAAGGGCCTTCACATATACCACATATTTTAGCATCATTAAACTCCCTTTTTTCTTCAGGCGTTAACGGTTTCATAGGCTTAATGTCTTTTAAATATGTGTTGTATAGAGCCCTTAAATCACACTCGATACGATCCACAAAGATTTGAGCTGCATTATTCCCCCGAAATAGCTCAAATTTCGAAAGTGAGTCGTCAAAAGAGCATTTAATTAAATAAGCAAAAGAATATGGTTCATGTTTAAAACTTTTTACAGTGTAAGAATTTTGTGGGTTTGGTTGTACCGTTTCAACGGGTTTTAAAACAGATTCGAAATCTGCATAAACCACGAATGGAACGCACATTTGCTTTTCTATACCCTCGAATTTTAAAATATTTTCCGGCACACTCTTTCCAAATTTATCGATTTTTAAATCCACTGAGGGTGTTTGCGTGAAAATGTGGTTACAATCGTAGCTTTGATGTAAAGTTAAAGCTGACGGTGTACTAAAATAAATGAGGCAACCATCACAGAAATATATTTTATGTTGTTGACAACTAATTTGACTTGAAACTAAACGTGATAAATCCCGAATCCAACAATAATGACTCTTTGAACAAGTCGTATCACAAAAATGTTCACCGCCATCTTTACTACTACAGTCTTTTGTAATTAACAATAAATTTACATGCCTATCCAACTTTTTTGACGCATACCTCAGTGGACCAATAACTTCATGTATTACTTCATTATTTTCATATTTAGATTCCAGACCGTATACGTTAATTGATATGTTGTTCATTTCCTCAAATTTTCACACGTAATTTTACTGGAAAATCCATACCTGTTACATTTAGCACTCTAGAAAAATGGGGGTAGGATGTCTTCTGTGAAGGCTCTGCTGTTAGAGGAAACAATGCTGATGTTACAGCCCACGCAAAGCAAAATTCGTCCTGGTTAATCACATTGACGACAGCTCCTTTCTTTTCAATAGAACACGGCAACTTGATGTATGATGAGCCACCCATAGGCATATACTTGTTGATACCAACTTCCAAGTATAAAATTCGTACAAGAGCCCATCCTATAACAAGAAAAATAATATATAAAAATCAGTTTAATATATAGGGTTTTGATATTTCCATACCTGAATCTTTCTCCTGGAACTCTGTCGCCTGCGTTTTTATTAATTCGGTGAAAGAATGGTAAACGGCATCCAAATCACTTTCTACACTAATTATTTGATTAGCAGTGTTGAAGGATTTTTCACTGAATATTTCTTGTGATGGAAGCATGTACTCGCCAACAGCTGTCATCTTAACTTTTAAAGCATGATGCACACGTAATAAATTATTAACAAGTTCCACCACCTTGGATTTAATGTCTGCAAAGAACATTACGTAATCGGAATGCTCCATATCACTGCTAACCCGATAGGTTGCAATTCTCCTTTTGAAGGCACATTCAACGAGTTGCACACCATGACATACCGGCAAACATGAATTATTTTTATGTTGTTGTGTTCGTTTATGCGCCGACATATGATTTATTGGAACATCTACATTACATGTAGCGCAATTAATTACCGGAATCGTCGATGTATACTCTTCAATTCGGAGCCGTTTTCCTCCAGGCACTTCATTAAATCTCGCCGCACACGATTCTCTTTTATGACGTCTCATATTATAACTATTAGTAAACTTAGAACCGCAATTTTCACAAACATATGCCATGATTTGTCAAATATCAACACATGTACTACCTATACAAGTCAGAGCCAACTGGTGAATGAAACTGCCCTATACCTTATATAAAACCATTCAAGGTCACCCCAAACCACGCAACATATCTTCAAGGTCACACACCCAAGATGACCGCCAACAAATTCAAGGTCGCCTCGACCAAGGTCAAGGTCAAGGTCACACACACAACCTCGAACACAAGGTCAAGGCCAAAGCACACGTGCACTTTCAAGGTCAATGACAAGGACATGTGGGCGGGGCCAAAGAGGGGTGGGGCAAGGTCAAGGTCAAGGTCGAGGAGTGGGGGGATAGAGAGGATCGGGTTATGTTCACTACTACTTAGGACTCTAAAGCAATTGGCAAGGAACAAAGGATAATTCTGATGTGGTTGCCAGGGTATGAGGAAATCAAAGGAAATGAGGAAACCAACAAACTTGCAAAACAAGGGGCAAATACTTCTTTTCTCGACTCGGAAAAGTGTGGATTACCAAAAAGCCTCATAAAAGAATTGCTCTGGAGTTAGGGATAAAATCGAAGAAAATTATGATGGAAAATATGATTATTCTCAGGCAAGCGATAAGATTTATAAATCCATTCCAGTAATAACGAATATTGTCACGAGCTCTTACCCCTCAGAAAAATAAGAAAATTTTATGAAAAGTGTAAATAACCTTATATTATATTAGATTAGGGTAACATAAACAATATCTCATAGGTCGAGCTATTGTAGAGGGACAAAAAAAGCCTGAACAAACTATTCACAGTCTACAATTTACAATCTGCTTTTAAGCTATGTGTGTTTGTTGGGAAAGCATCACGATTGTGGATACCAGAATCTGCATGTATGCTGCAATATTATTTTATGATGTAACTATTTATTGTTATTTCAGAGAGGAATTTTTACCTAATAAAAAAGGATCATTGGGTTCCAACTGCAAATCAGTTTATATGAACAATTTCTGGCAATGTTCCAAATTAAAGTAGTATTGACGGTGAATCATTTAATTGAAAACCAAATAAAATATTAGAGACTTATTAAAATGATATCACTTGTCAAAATCAATCAATTTTAATTGAATATTATTTGCTGGCCAGCCGTCTGTTCTAAAAAAAGATCTATCAGTTTATGCTTCGATGAAAGTTCCATTAAAACTTTGAATTTACTTTCAAAAACCTTTACTTTATACCTTTCAATTAGTTGATTTATTTATGTTTAGTAATTCTTTGCAAGATCATTTTCAAGTAAACTTATTCTATACCACACTTTAACTTCAAATTTAGGAAAATAAAGTGTTATTAGCCTTGCTTCTTTTTAAAATTGCTGACTAGGACATAATTTAAAAAATCGGAGAAAATTTACTTTGAGTCCAACTTGAAGAAGTAATATTCTTGGTGAAAAGCAAAATATAAAAATAAATTTTAAACTAAAAAATCCGGTAATTAACACAGATATAGGAAGTTTTGATACCTTTTAAAAGTCGTATTTATAAATTTCAGAGTCGAGTCTTTTAAAGTAAGATAAATTGAAATCTAAAAAATGTACGCTATTTGAACCATTTTATTCTTATATGATTTGACGCCCTGAATCTAAATCTGAAGTCCGCTAATCACGTCAAGATCAAAGTCATTTCAAGGTCAAAAGTAGTAAAATTTACTAAATAAATCTGAAGAAGTTTTTGAGATCACTAAATCCGAATTCATGGTTCGTTTAATTCCCAAGGTCAGCCAGAAGTTATTTCAGGGTCATTTGAAGGTCAAAATAAGAAATAAACGCTAAATAAATCTAAAAAAAAGATATGTCGGTTTTTGGGGCCGCTGCATCCTAATTCGTGGTTTGTTTAATACCCCAAGGTCGGCGGAAGGTAACCTCAGCGTGATTTCAAGATCAACTTAAGAAAAATCTAATAAATAAATCTGTAAAAGAAAGTATGTATACTTTTGGGGGCGTTGAATCTGAATTTGTGGTTTGTTTAATATCTCAAGGTTAACCAGAGTCACTTCAAGGCCAAATTGAAAAAATCCACATAATACATCAGTAAAAAAGAGAATCCATGAGCAGCTAGACTAATATGTGTTACACAGCAGACAGGCAAGCGAAGCGAGTTTTTGAGCCGAAACTCAAGCACCCAAAATGATGCACCCCATGCGCAGCTATATGGATGTTCGCTAAAAGCAGGCATGGAACGGAGAGAGTGAAACCCAAGCTTCTAAAACCACATATCGCAGGTGCAGTTGGATCCATATCCGTTACATAACAGCTAGGCTAGCGAAGCGAGTTTTTATGAGTGTATAACACAAACTTCAAGCTCTCATATATGCTGTGTCTGGAGTATGTAGTTTTTGGAGAGATTGGGGATTATTTCATACACTCATAAATTCTTGTTTTTCGCCTCTGTCTGCTGCGTAACATGCATTGATCTCACTGCGCGTGGGATATGTGATTATAAGAGTTTATGTTTTGGCATATTTAAAAAAACTTGATCCACTCGCTATATTGCCGCCATAAATCTAGCTGCACGTGGAGTGTGTGGTTTAGGAAGCTTGGGTTTCACCATAAAAATTCGATCCGCTCGCCTGTCTGCTATGTAATGGATATCAATCTAGCTGTGCGTGGTTTATATGAATTTGGAAGCTTGCATATCTGCTGTGTATGTAACGGACATCAATCTAGCTCTGCGTGGGGTACGAGGTTTTGGGATTTGAGTTTCGGCTCAAAAATTTGATCCGCCTGCCTCTCTGATTTGTAACGGATATCGATCTAGCTGCGCATGGTTTCTCTTCATTTACAGATTTATTTAGTGGATTTCTTCAATTTGACATTGAAATTGCATTGAAATGACTTCTGGTTAACCTTGAGGTATTAAAAAAACCAAGAGTTTTGATTCAGCGCCGTCGAAATATACATATCTTCTTTTACAGATCTATTTTGTAGATTTTTCTCAATTTGGCCTTGAAATAAACCTGAAATGATCTCCGGTTGAACCTAGGGGATTAAATAAACTAAGAATTTTTATCCAGGCACCACAAAAACCTGCATATCTTTTTTTTTTCAGATTTATTTAGTAAGTTTTTCTTAATATAACCTTGAAATGACTCTGAATGTCTTCTTGCTGACATTGTGAGTTAAAAAAAAATCACAAATTTGGATTCAGCGACTTCAAAATCGCACATATCTAGTTTAGCCTATTTAACCTTGAAATGTCCTTGAACCTGATGTGATAGAAGTTAGCGGACCTCAGATTTGGACTCAGGGAATCTAATTAGTTACATAGGGAAGAAAATGGTCTGGTCAAATAGCTATCCATGTTTTTTTTGTAAAATTATGTTATTAATTCTACAATATCCTGGGGACACTACTAGGGTTTTCTATCAAAAAAAGAAGCCAAAAAGATTTGTTTGATAGCTTTTTATCTCAATATAATCTCACTTAATCTCAAAGCTGCTACATAGGTAATACAAATACCTATGTAAGAGTTTTATTTCATCAAGAGAAAAATATTTTTGTTGGCCTTCATAACAGACATCAAGAATCTCTTTTAATAGGTTGTTGTCTGTAAAATGACATCTGAGGTGCGTTTCCAAATTCCTAAATAAAAAAAAAAATCAGTAGAGGTCAATTCTCGACCATATAACGTAAAATTGAATTTGTGGAGAATGGGTTGAAATTTGGCTTCTATGTGGACTGGCGCACTATTGTGAAGAAGAAGTACATTTTACACTTTACACACCGGTTAACTCATTTGACGAGTTTATTTATTTTAATACCTGTTAACTGTTAAAAGCTTTCATATTTCTAGCTTATTCACAATATTATTTTTTCCTTTTAATAAATGAGTTCCCTTGTTGAAATAAATCAAATTAAAATACGCAACAAATAGTAATACCTTTTTAAATTAATAATATTTTCAATTACAATGCTAAATTAAAAGCAAATTTATTGTTGAAAAACATAATGTACTAGCAGAAAATACTTTTAGGAGTAATCGGAAAACAACCATAAAATTAATTGGCCCACTGGAAATATAAATTTTTAAAGGTAATTCCTATTAAAATAGAAAGAGTAAATTATTTGAACGTTCGGCCATAAATCACGAAACACAATTGCAAATTTTATGGAAAAAACGGCAGAATGAGTTGGCATTTGCGCTAGTAGTATCAGATTTGCATGAATTCATATAGCCGTCACTACTTGAAGACAAATTGATCACCGTCTAATGAAAGTTGTTTGCAAATTTTAAGGTTTAGAAAAATTATGTATGTAACATTAATCGGTATAGAATCCAGCTCAAATCTAACCTTATATTTCCGAAAGCAATTTTTTAATCGATTTTAAAACAAAAACTTTAAAAAATTTATAAAGTAGTCCCGAGCTTTTTGCACTTTCTTTAAGAATGTATTATATTGTCAATACAGACTGACAACAAATAGATTAAAAACAATTTCTATTAAATACGTAAACTTTTTAGAATAGGAAACGTTTATTAACGAAGCTATATTGACATAATATAACATCATTTAGCTCATTTTTATAATCAGTTTCTAAACCTATTGTGTATAATATATTAAATATTCTAACGCATCTCGATAAAAAGGAATATCTAAATAGTTAAATCATTTCCATAGGTCACAGCTAAGAACACTTTTTAAGTTCCACGAATATAATACAGGGTGTTTGGTACATCGAAAGAAAGTTTGAAAGAGGTGATAGAGAATGTCATTTTGAATAATTTATGCCATATATGCCTTAGTACAAAAATGCACGGTTGTCGAGTTACAGTACATTTTATAATGTTTCTGTTTTCTGGCAATTTGTAATTGAAAATTTAATTTTTATGATACTGGTATAATTTTTCGATTTAAAATATTGTTTTTCTTATTCTTTGGTTCATACACTGTAATAACAACAAGAGGACTAAAATTAAAATAACACATAAAAACTGTGCACTCACAAATTTTATTCATCTACGAAAATTCAAGTTTCATTCTTAGATTTGAGTGAGGTTTTTTTCTAACAGTGAGAGAAATAAATGCATTCAATTTATTTTAAAAATAACTTTATTAAATTATCTTTACAGTGGTTTATCGACACCCGTATCAATAAAATATTACATATATTATATTCAGGGAAAATATTCATGTTAACAAAATTAACAATTTTTTCTATTCACTTTTTCTTTATTCCATTAAAATACAAAATATCTAATGTATTGCAATGGATGTTCTGAACGGCTAAAAGATGAATTTTTTGTGTTTCTGTTCACCAGGTCAGTAATTGTTATTTCGAAAATAAACATAAACAAAATAAAAACACTAACAGATAAACAATCAGTTTTTTAACCAGCCATACAGATTATATCGGCTTTCGTGCTGGTCGCACACATCTTGCCATTGTGTTTTATACCAGTTCAGTGTTCATTTGCTAAATTTAAAATTGCCATGTTAACAAAACGATTGCTACTTATTCCAATTTAGAATATGCTGATATAATTTTCATGTATCGATCGATCGAGATCGATTTCCTGGAAGAAGAGTTCCCAATATACAGGTTTCTTTTAACACATATCGCCGTACACCCTGATTCAAAGCCTTGAAGAAGGTGATCCAGTACGGAGAATTTTGTTCTGCCGTTATTTGCTAAATGCTGATATGGAAGATGGACTTTTCTTAAAAAGTATTTTATGGTCCGATAAATCGAAATTTTCTCGGGAAGGAATCACCAACTTCCACAATCTGTATTATTGGGCTAATGAGAATCCGCAGATGAGAAAAGAAATATCCTTCCAACAGAAATTCAGTGTAAATGTATGGGCAGCGGTAATCGGAAGAACTTTCATTGGACCAACCTGAACATTTAAATGGAGACAATTACTTTTAGTTTTTACGAAATGAAATGCTGAACATCCTGGATTAAATACCATTGAACGTAAGAATAATTTTCCAGAATGACGGACGTCCAGCTTGACGTACGAGATTTTTTAAATGAAACATTCCTTAATCGTTGGATCGGAAGAAATGGTCCCATATTGTGGCCTGCGAGGTCCCCAGACTTGACGCCTATAGATTTTCACATCTGGGGACTTATGAAAGAACTTATCTATAAAGTTGAAATAATGGACCGTAATCAACTGATTGAAAGAATTAATGAAACAAGTATCACACTTAGGGAAGAAATGAGACTAGGCGTACCCACCACCCAAGTAAGGACAAGGGCCCGAAAATGTATTAGAAATAGTGGCTCACATTTCGAACATGACATGTAAAATAATACTTAATGTGATTTTAGCAATTTTAGGAAAGTAAAAATAAATACAGAAAATTGTAAATTTCGTTATTATGAATATCTTCCCTGGATTTAATGGATGTAATATTTTATTGATACGGGTTTCGATAAACAACTGTAAAGGTAATTCAATAAAGTTATTTTTAAAATAAATTGAATGCATTTATTTCTCTCACTGTTAGAAAAAAAATCACTCAGATCTAAGAATGAAACTTGAATTTTCGTAGGTGAATAAAGAATGGTAAGATAATTTTGAGTGCACAGTTTTTTGTGTGTTATATTAATTTTAGTCCTCTTGTTGTTATTATAATATCAACCAAAGAATAGGAAAAAAAATATTTAAAACCGAAAAATTATATCAGTATCATAAAAATTAAATTTCCAATCACCAATTGCCAGAAAACCGAACAATTATTAAATGTGCTATAACTCGATACGGTGCATTTTTGTACTAAGGCATATATGGCATAAATTATTCATAATTATTCAAAGTCCCTATATAAGCTCGTAGTCTTAAGACAAAACATTCAGTTTATACTTGACAACGATTAGAGATACAACCTAATCGAAACGTCGTAAAAATAAATAAAAATAAAGACAATGCAAGGCCGACAACCACATTTTAGTCAATTTTCAACATTGTCTACAACCTTTAAACAAACGTTGTAATTATTTTGTTAAAAAACTAAAACAATTTAAACCATCTAGCTTCAATAGGCAAGGCAGGCATAACTCTTAAATTGTAGTTAACAATTTCAAGAATAGTTAAATATCTCAGGAACGACTTATATTGGTATATGAAAGGTAACTTATTCTTATTTTGCTCGCTCTATCAAAATATGCAATTATATTTAAGGCATTCCACTTCAATATTGACGACTTTTTTTAGACCACTGTATACATTTCAAAATAAATGTAGTCCCAATAGACCTACACATTCCTTATTAAATATATATATATATATATATATATATATATATATATATATATATATATATATATATATATATATATATATATATATATATATATAGAGAGAGAGAGAGAGAGAGAGAGAGAGAGAGAGAGAGTGGGAATTTTAAATAGTTTTCTTTGATTTTCGCTCTTGGTTCATTACAGCTCCATTGATAAGACCATTCAGTGGTCAAAACCCGTGTGGAGAGACACACGCAATGCAAAGAATAAATTATTTAGCATTTTCATAGCTGCCTTAAGAGAAAAAGATAACTTTTTCATACATATGTTGGGACGTTTCACTAGTCAATAAAAGTTTTTTGCTCGCCTGTTTCAAATTACTTCAAATGAAAAGTTGCTTGCTATTATTCTTATATTTGATATTTATTTCAAGTTCATATATTTTGCTTAAAAGATAATATATTATTAACACAAAACATAAATTTTAACTGGGATATTTCAGTTAATTGCCTGTTAAATTTACAAAATAAAATTGTTATGTTCATAAATATACATATAAAATGTAAATTTGCTCCGAGGGAGCTTTAAAAGATTATTTCAACTAAGTACGGACATAAAGTTGTGTTAAAATTATTATAATCATTAATATAGTGATGATAATGATGTAAAATATTTTAATTATTTTTTATAGATATTCAATGCATTTTACTTTGTAGAACATTAGCGAATCTATAAAAAGTAGAGTTAGAAACATTTTTGTGTAAACACTATATTTTTTGAGTGAAAGATATGTTTTACTGCATGGTAACTTCTTCAGGAACTAAAAATATCCAAATAGATTTAAATAACTCACTTTTACTGAACCTCTTTTAAGGAACAGTACCTGTCAAAATATAATATAATTTGCTTCAATTTTCTAAATTGTAAAACCATAAATTTAACTATCCAATATTTATACACATCACCACGTTCTTTATATTGCTGCTTTAAATAGTATGACTTCAAAAAGTCTATAGAGTACCTGAAGAAACCGCAGAGAAGTGAAACATGTCTTACAGCCAAAAAAATATGGTGGAAATATAAGTAAGAATGTTTTTTATTTATATCAGTCTAAAATTATTATGGATTCCTATTTCCATACGACGGACAAAATCAAAGAAATTTATATCATTGATCACGATGGTAATTAATAGTGTAGCAGTGTTTGTAGCAGGCGTAGACATAGTTCGATATATATATATATATATATATATATATATATATATATACATATATATATATATATATATATATATATATATATATATATATATATATAAATATAACTAAGATACTAGTATCAGTTTCCGGTTTCTTTGAAAGTAAAATTAGACAATCAATCAATCGAAATTTGTAAATATCCAAATAATATTAATAGAGATACAGCTTACTGTCTTACTGTCTACATTACACGTCGTGTGATTGTAACGCTGGATCACGATTCGTTGCGCACCAGCCGTGTATAAATATCGGGCTATTGCTCCTCGATAGTCATTTAGGGTTCTAATCTAGTATAGAAAAGATCCTTGAAGATACCTCGTGCAATCTTAGGGCAAATGTCGGACAATAATTTCAATGTCAAATTGGTCTAAACTTAAGAACCATGATTTTTAGGTATTATCATTTTTCAAAAAGATTTAAACCAGATACTAACTCCGCCTGGGACAGTGAAAGGGTGAATTAAGTAGCTCTGAAACTGTCATTGCCGGTCCCAAGCCCGGATAAAGGAGGAGGGTTAAGCGGAAGACCAATAACCTGCACTTATAAAAAAACAGCCTATTATGAAAATTGCAAACATGCCTCGGAATCAAACGGATACATATGGAAAACGACAATCGCAATGGACAAGGACTTTGAATGTTGGAATGTGGAAGGTCCTAAGCATCCATACACGCAATACAACAGTTAGAAAAAGTAGGAATGGACATCACGGTAATACAAGAAGTAAGATAGCTAGACACTGGAAACATAAGAATAGTCAAATTGGTGATTTTCTACAGCGGAAACCAGACAGGAAGACACGAATTTGGCACAGGTTTCGTGATCGGAGAAAAATACTTAGGCAGTGTTATAAGTTTTATGCCCATCAGTGAGAGACTGTGTTATATTAGACTGAAAGGAAAATAGTAAAATACCTCAATCATATCTGCACATGCCCCGACAGAAGATAAAGACGAAACATTAAAAGACGACTTCTATGAACAACTCGAAAGAACGCTAGAGAGAATCCCCAAACAAGACATGCAAATAATCTGTGGAGACTTCAATGCAAAAATTGGCAAAAAACCTAACCTAAGACCGACAATAGGACAACACAGCCTCCACAATATCTCAAATAACAATGGATTGAAGCTTATAGAGCTAGCATCGGCTAACAATATGCTTGTAAAGTCTACTATGTTTCAACATAAAGACATTCACAAACAGACTTGGGTCTCCAACGACAACACCACACGGGACCAAATTGACCACGTAGTTGTCGATGCTAGACATGGAAGCAATGTGCTGGATGTAAGAAGCCTCAGGGGATTAGATGGAGATATAGACCATTATCTAGTGAGAGCAAAAATCAGGATGAGAATATCGTCACAGAAACTTAAAACGAACGAAGCATTGGGACAATGGAACATCGAAAAAATGGAAAATAAGGAAAGCCGCGAAAATTACGCACAGGAAATGAAACAACAACTAAATAAAATAGACCAGAGTAATGATATCGAAAGACTATAGAAACAAATGGAAGAAACAATTACAGATACAGCAGAACTAATGATCGGAAAAAGCAGGAAGAGAACAAGAAAATGGTTTGATAAAGAATGCCAAAAACTACAAGACAGACAGAAGAAATCAAACATTATGATTCAACACGAAACAACAGACAACAAAGAAAGCTATACAACATCCCGACGAGAAACAAGAAAACTAATTAGACAAAAGAAAAGGGAATATGAAAAACAGTAATATGAGGAAATGGAAAGAAATAGACAAGACTCAAACAGTCGAGCATTCTACAAATCGGTGTCAAATGAGAAGAAAGGTTTTAGACCTAACTCTGTGTCTATAATTACAAAGAATAATGATAAACCAATAATGATAAAAAAGGAAACAAAACCAAGTGCTCCAACTATAGAGGAATCTCCCTACTTAACACGGCATACAAAATTTTATCGAATATCCTATTAAGTAGACTAACGTCTTTTGTAGAAAATTTCCTAGGGGAATTCCAAGCCGGATTCAGGAAAAATAGTTCAACTATAGATCAGATCTTTACTATAAGGCAGCTACTTGAAAAAGGATGGGAATTCAATAGAACCATCCACAATCTTTTCATCGACTCCGGCAAGCATACGACAGCATTAAAAGGGGTGAAGGGGTGAACTGTGGAATGCAATGGCAGAACTTTCGATCCCAAAAAAACTGATCCACCTCGCCAAAGTATGGGCAAATGGCTGTAGGTCCAGGGTACGAATAGGTAACCAACTCTCAGAATCGTTTGAAATTACCAGTGGCCTAAAACAAGGAGACGCACTGTCACCCCTCCTCTTTAATATAATCCTGGAAAAAGTAGTGAACAACACAAATTAGAACAGAACTAATAACAGTAAATGGACCAAAATTACTACTAGCATACACGGACGATATTGATATTGTTGGAAACACCGTCACCAATATAAAGGAAACTTTCAACAAAACAGAGATGGAGGCAAGGAAAACCAGTTTAATGGTCAATGAGGAGAAAACCAAATACATGTGCATAAACAGAAAAAAAGAATCGAGATAGAATAGGACAAAATGTAACAAAAGACACATGTAACTTTGAAAGAGTGGAGCGTTTTAAATATTTCGGAGCGACAATCACCGCAGATAACGATATCACAGAGGAGATAAAAGGGAGAATTCAGGCAGCAAACAGATGTATGTATAGTCTCAACAACACCATCAAATCCAAGAACCTAACACGAACCTCAAAAATCAGGATATATAGAACAGTGATTAGACCAGTGCTCATGTATGGTTGTGAGACGTGGACGCTGACAAAAGCAATGGAAATGAAACTTAGATGTTTTGAGAGGGGAAATTTAAGGATTTTCGGACCCTATCACGATCCAAATACTAATCAATACCGAATAAGAACAAATGCCTAGGTCAAATAGATATATAACGCTAGCGACATCAAACAAGAAATTAAATCCCAACGCCTAAGATGGGCTGGCCATGTCCATAGGCACCCTAATAACCGCCTTACCAAGTTAATTTGGGAGGAGGCTCCGACAGGGAAAATACCCTTAGGACACCCAAGAATGCGATGAAGAGATGACATATGGTCAGATTTAAGAACAATGTGGTTAATCACTGACCCAACTATCATGGACGATCGTGTGAGATGGAAGCAAGTTGTGCAGTCAGCCAAGACCCATCCCAGGTTGTAGGGCTACTAAAGAAGAAAGAAGAAGGTACTTATTTATTTTTATAAAATAAGAGTGCCAAATCAGAACAAAAATTTTTCGTGGTAGATTTTTTCGTAATTTTTAGTATATAAAGGTAGACGTCTCTGTTTCGACATAGTTAAGAATGAAACTACTACTCCAGATTGCAAGCATATTGATCTTTTGGGAGATTTCTTTATTCAGATTGCATGGAATGCTGGGAGATGACACTGCTTGTATTAGAATTTCTTACTTAAATTGACCTAGATTGTTTCATTTTGCCTTTGATTAGATGTGCTTTCCAATCCTTTATTGATGAGAATCAATGACTTAAAATCACTTTGTAGGTGGCGGTGCACTGTCGCAATAGAGGTTTTCACTATTTTCTGATAGTTTCTTGTCATCGAAGGTAGTATATTAATGCCTAATTACGTTAGAATAAAATACTCCCACTCTCACAGCATAAGACCTTTTCCAGTTGCAACTATTTTCGTTCTCAACCTACTGAAAAAACCTTATACTATAAAGGTAGAAGTTTCTCCTATATAGATGTATATAAACATACCAGACCAGACTTAAATTAAATGTAAACCGTTTTAGTAATAATGGCTAAAAAGATGTTTTTACTCCGACAGATAAAACATAATATGTACAAGAATACTTACCAAAGGCGATTTTCTAGAACTACTACTATTCGATGGTGGAGGAGGTAATATATCTAAGTGAGCTGGAGGTTTGCTACGTTTAATACTGTTATCTAAATACGAATCCTTAAGGCTAGAATCATCAGGAGGTAAGGAATTTTTGTCGCTGTTAGCACCTTCTGATGTAATATCTGAAACAAACAGTTAAGATAAATATATGTGTGTAGTAACTTATGAATTACTTTGTTACACTCTATTATTTTTAATACCCCCGAACAGACTCATAACTACTATATCCGCTCTGTTATAATCATGTGATGATTATTAATTGTAAATAAAAGTTTTTCTGTTATAACTTAACTTATTTGGCTTAACAGTTTTGGATTATTTTTGTTGCTCAGACACTTTTTTGATTCGGTTGATTTATTCTGCCAAATTTGCAGGAGAAAGGACAATACATGACATTAAAATACAATGAAAAATATTGGTACAAGAGGGAAATTATAAATATCTGGGAACCATAATATCAAGCGATGGAAAAATTGATCAAGAAATAAATAAGAGAATGAAGATATAAAAAAGTAATAAGACCAACAATAATGTATAGTAGTGGGATATGGACAATGACAAGAAAGACTAAAACGCGTGTGAATGTGACGAAGAATAGAAAATAAGATCAGCAGAGATAACGATAAGCAATAATACATACTGGAAGAGCCTCGCCTTCAAACCAACAAAGAAAAAAATGAAAGAAAGACAGGTAAGTAAATTTGGTCATGTGAGTATTATGAAAAACGAGAAACTGGAGAAAAAAGTGTAGGAGACGCTAATGACAAGAAAATATAAGAAAGGAAGATCAAGAAGGAAGAAGAACGACGATGTTACGGAGGCAGTGGAAAGAAGAGGAATGGAGTAAGCAGGAATAAGACAACAGATCCAGGATAAAAATCGTAGTGAAAATGCATAGGATAATTAAGTAAAAAAGTAATAATTTCTAATTCATAATTTTGTCTCACAAAACCATTCGTTATCAATTATGGACAAAATTGGGAAATGAAAAATACTAAGCCCGCCGTATTTGATCTATAATATTAATTTTTTTTCCTAAAATATTCGCAAATAAAAAAAGCAATAGTCTAGTAAAGTGTGTCGTACTTTCCAATGCTATATTCTTGTAACTGAGTTTTCAGTTACTATTAAAAGTTACTTGCAAACTTGACCAAAATGAGCATATCTGATTGATTAGGTTAGAATTTTATTATACTTTTTTATAAAATATTATTAGATTTATTGGAACATAATATTTTTATGTTCAGTAGCATATATACATAAAATATGAATTCGAGAAAAATCACTTATACATCAATTTTAACAATACTGGATATAGAGAAACATGTGCCAGATAGAATGATGGTATTAACTTTTTTATTTCATTTTTATTTATAACTTAACAACGTCTATAAAATATATTTGTATTTTTATATTCTTTGGGGTATTTCCAGAAAGCACGAAATTTACTGAAATATGGAAACATCAGTTTGTAAGCTGTAGGGACGTAGAAATAAAAAGTGCTATGGTTCGTATAAAATATTTGCCTTAATGATGATGATAAGGCAACAGGGATGTATCTAGAGTTTTAAAATATAGGAATAGCAATATACAGAGCTTTAACTAGAAACTGATATCAAATCCAACTCATATATACTGGCATCAAATGGAGTCTGGAAAAGGACAATTAGTATTACATAGTAATAACACCAGTCAACATATACAAGAAAAAATTGCGACTGATATTGTAATGGCTGTTCGTGGGAGTTTAAAGTAACCTGATTATGAATTCAACAACGAAAATTTTTCACCACGTATAGATTTTGAGTTATAGAATGTATCAGTTATTTTTATTTATTAAAAACTTTTTTATATAATATGTTTACATAAGTTCAGGACAATAAAAATAAACAAGATATTTTAAGAATAACAGGATTTATATACAAAAATAGCCATGAAAATATATTTATAGTAAGTACATAACTTTTTTGCAAATGTTGACTTTCTTTTATATTCCTGATCGCTTTCTCTCATAAGAAACCAACAATAATCCCCCATCATTGCTGGATCCCATCTGCCTTGAAGGCTGCTAACCTTCGTTGATTCTATGCGTGACTTGGGATACCTTTTGATTCCACTCTTTCATACGTTCCTTACATCGCTGACATTGTTTTGATTCCACCCTTCACTTGTTCCTTACATCACTGACATTGTTTTTATTTCACCCTTTCATTCATTCCTTACATCGCTGACATTGTTAGTAAGTCTCTCAGGATGTTAGGTTTGATTAAACGTCATGCTAAGAAGCTTTCCACTGTGAAGTCCCTTAAAATACTCTATTGCTCTTTAGATTGAACACACCTTGAGTATGCTTCTTGTATTTGGAACCCCCAATATGATTCACATGTGTACTGGCTCGAACAGGTACAAAGAAGGTTTCTTAGATTTATTAACTTGAAATTCGACGAGGGTGCTGATGTCGATGATGTTGCTTTGTGCTCCGAGTTGAATTTGTTTCCCCTTGCTAACAGAAGAAAAGGTAGAGGCTTACAACTTTTCTTTAAAATGATAAACAGTATTACCGATTGCCTACTCCTGCTGTCTATGGGTCCCACCCAGGAGTACTCGTCCTTTCCATATATTTCACAGGCTTTTCCACAGAACAAATTATGCAAGCCATTCTTTTGTACCAAGGGTGGCTTCTTCTTCTGTTGGTGCCTATCCTCTGTGGATGTTGGCAATCACATTGGCCCATATGACCTTATTGACAATTGTTCTAAATAAATGTACCGTCGTCATTCCTGTTCATTGTCTGATATTCCTCAGCCATGATGTTCGTCGGCGACCCTGAGTTCTTTTACCCTCCATCTTACCTTGCAAAATTAACTGAATTAGTTGGTATTTCTCATTGCGCATTACATGCTCTAAGTATGATATCTTTCTGATTTTCACATTGCGCATAATTTCTGGGTCTTTTTTCATACGTTGCATCACGGTGTTATTTGTGACATGATGGATGTATGAAATTCTAAGCATGCGACGATAACACCACATTTCGAAGGCTTCCAGTCATTTAGATGTTGTTTCTGTCAAAGTCCAGGCTTCCACACCATATAGAAGAGTTGAAAATACATAACATCTCAAGACTCGCGTTCTTATATCAATGTTAGGTGCATATTGCACAAGATCTTTCTGAGGCGGTTGAAGACAGCTCTCGCCTTCTCTATGCGGCATCTAATCTCCTATGAGTGGTCCCATTCTCTGTTCAGACTGCATCCTAGATACGTAACTTTGTCAACAGTTTCCAAAGTTTCATTATTTGCTCTAAATTGGTGGTGTATTTCGTCATTTTCGCTTACTATAAGGATTTTTGTCTTTTTACAGTTTAATTTCATGCCGTATCTTTCACAGGCTTCCACTATGCGGTCTATTAGTGTTTGCAGATCCTCTGCATTATCGGCCAACAGAACTGTGTCGTCTGCATATCTTAAGTTGTTAATGCTTTCACCATTAATTTTTATGCCCTCTCTCATTCCACTGATAGCTTCCCTGAACAGCATTTCCGAGTACGTATTGAATAACCTCGGCGATAAAATACAGCCCTGACGAACTCCCCGTTTTATTGTAAATTCTTGTGATGTTTCGTTGCCTACACGTACAGTCGCCCTTTGCTGTGAGTAAAGGTTTCTAATAAGGCGTAAATCCTTGTCATCGATATCAGATTCATTTAATATTTGAAGCAGTTTGTGATGTTGCACTTTGTTGAATGCTTTCTCGAAATCGATAAAACATGCATAGACATTGCAGTTTACGTCCCGAGCTCTTTGTATCAAAATTTGAATAGAAAATAGAGCTTCTCGTGTTCCAAGTCCATTTCTAAAGCCAAACTGAACATTGCTAACGTTTTCTTCAAGTTTTCTATATATTCGAGAGTGAATGATACTGAGAAGGATTTTCAGTACATGGCTCATTAAGCTTATAATTCTGTAATCAGAGCATCTGGTAGCATTTGTTTTCTTAGGAAGAGGAATGAAGGTGGAAACTAGCCAATCTCCAGGCAATTCGCCAGTTTCGTAAATTTTATTAAGTAGACTTGTTAGGAGTTTAAGTTGGTCATCTTCAAATAGTTTTAGTATTTCTGATTGTATATTATCCGGCCCAGGTGACTTATTGTTTTTTAGTCGTTTTATTGCATATGTTACTTCGCTGAGTGTTATTTCTGGTCCGGAAAATCCAAGGACATCTGTTTCTGTCTGCTGTTCTTCATCGAATAATTCTCCCATATATTCCTCCCATCTTTCAAGTATTTTTTCATTCTCGTACAGCAGATTGTTGTGTTTGTCCAGTACTGAATTATTGCTGCGTGAGTTGGCTGGATATGCTAATGGGTTAGGTCACTTGAATTTCTTTGATACGCCCACGAATTATTCTAAATGAAGGCTGCTGGAACTGATTATTGATTGGTGTTTTGTGTTTTTGCTGTTACTGATTGATAGGTGTACATTTTTTTTCTTTTGGAAACATCCTTTCGTTATACTATTATTGGTTTCACATTGGTCTGTTTCACTCTAGCTCTGTAATTAATTATTTTAAAATAGACAGTGTTATCCATCGATAAATAAATCAATAAATAATTACAGTTATTGTTTATTTGAATAGCCCATAGAATAGAAGACCTCGAAGAATATTCATTCCAAAAGAGAGTCAGAGATTTATTTATGAATAGTATACCACTCGTCTCCAAAACTAAACGTCAAAAACAAATTATTAAATTCTTCAAAAGTTTTGTTTATTATAACCTCTTCATGTGTTAAAATTTTGCGCCTGCTTTCCTCAATACTTTTGTGAAAACCGAATTTCGTTTATTTCTTTAAGATATTCGTCTGTTCTATTTCGATGTGTTATAGTTTTTGGTAAGTATTTTAAACATCTTGTTTATAGTAGGGGAGCTCAAGCGGGGATTTTGGGATTTATGCAAGCTCGGCAGAATACTATAAAGGAAGAAAGTTGGTACCCTGTTATGAATTATCAACCGGTTATGAACCTTAAATATAGGGGGATGCATCTAGGGCAGAAAAGTGTACATTTCAATATTTTGACGGTTTTAACGTGACATAAGAAAATGATCGAGTGACAAAGTTGCAAAAAAACGTCACCAGGACATATTCGAGCGCGGTTGATTTTTTTTTTATTTTAATGGAAGTCATGTATAGATCACGGAAATAATATAAACTGACGTTTTTTGCAAGCCGAAAAAGCTAATTTGATCAATGAAGTGTAGTACGTGCAGGTGCTGAGAAAAATGTATTTCCCACTCCGCGCCTCTCTCCCCTTCTCACTCTTTCTCTATTTCTCACTCTCTCGCACCGTCCCCACACTACTTTCTGCCGCCATGATGTTATTCCAGCTGATCACAACAACGCGTTTGTGCTCTTAGATGTATAATGTTTGTTTATTGTATTTTCAAAAAGTTTAGTGAATTAAATACAGTAAGTTTTATATGTATTACTACAATGAGTGATAATAGTGATAAAAGAGTGAACTGTGTATTTTGTGGTCAAGAAATACATGAAAAAATAATAAAATTTACACCAGAAACATTAAAAAAATGCATGGTGATTTTGGAGTATCGCCGAACCAAGTCGGTTCGAAGAAAATCACGCAGCACCTACACTGAAATTGAAATTTCAGAGGAAACATCATTAAATGACGCCTATCACGCGTAGTGTCATTATGACGCTTGTAACTTGCCCCCATGCCAATCAGAGCTACGGCAAAAATTATTACGAACACAATCGTATGCTTATCGAGGAATGCCCACTTTCGAATCGTCACTGAGATGTCGCCAGCAGATTTCGGGTGGAAAAATGTGGATGGAAAGTTGAAGAGGACTTGGTTCGATGGAAATCAACTCCCAGAAGCATATGAAGATATTGTCATAACACCTGACATTTTAGGGAATTGTTCAGATTCAGGTATGTTTTCTTTTTAAAATACTAATAATGTCATGAAATAAATTAAATATTTTTAAATATCATAACCATTTCTGATTACAGATACGCAAGATGTAGATGAAAATGACCAAAATGATTCGAACTCCCAATCTGAAGACGATTCCACTGATGATGATGATGAAGATTAAACGTCTTTTTAAATTTTTTTTTCATTCAGCATTCTTCTTATAAATACATGATAATATTGTACATGTATATATTTTTCTATGACATTATATATTATTTGCTGTTCATTGAAGTTATTCCGTTCAGTAATAAAAAAAAATTAGATTTAAAAAATTCCTCCACACAATTGTCAGATTATTATATTACGATAGGGAGATCATGCTGAACCGACTGTATATACATCTGACGCGATCGAGTATTTCAAGGTCAGGTTTTTTTTACACTTTTAAAAATCGGCTATGAGTTCTAGTTGCGTCAAAATCGTCTTTCTAATATGACATCTTTAAGGGTTCACTTAACATTCTCCCTGAATATCTGACGCGCTCGAATAACTTTTTTTTTCTAATTTTTTCCACCCCTTCGTGTGGCCACCCCAATCTAGCAAGCCGTCAAATTAACATCCCTCCGTTACCAGAAACAAGTTGCGCGTATACATTGTTAATGTCTGACGCGCTTGAGTATGTCTTTGTGACTGATTTTTTTACATTTTAGAAAATTTATACTCGCTTCCCCCACCAGTATTGTGGCATACATCATATAAACTTTTTTTCTATTTAGCATCTAATCTTCACAATCCAATAGGTCCCGACAACGCTCGAGTAACTACTCATTTAACCTCTTGGGCTCCCTTACTATTATGTAATTAATAGAAAATACTACTCTTTAGATAGGAGATAACGCGAGTAGTAAATTAGTGATGATCAAGGGGTACGTTTAAATAATAATAGAAAATGATTATGAAATTTTAAGTTACATTTTAAGAAAAACACATGATTCTTTTTTCCAAAATAAAACTTTTCACGATACATGTTTAAATTAACTTCAATATTATATTTATATATTTATTGCCCACATGTGATACTTTGTACATTATTAGATACAAAATATGGACCTTTTAATTTAATTAACTCTCTCTTCGTTACTGTTCAACAGTAAAAGGAATGATTTTGGTGCATTTTATTTCATTTAATAAAAAGAATGATTTAAAGTATCACTTAAATTTCATTTTTAGTTGGTGCAAGATAAATACTTGCAACATTAGGGAAGAAGAATAGCTCGCTTGGATTTATAAAAGCATTTAGACGCTTTATAAATTATATTACTTACCTCACCAAACATTAAAGTTCATTTGAAAAATTGGTTTAAGACCCAAACATTTTATTTTAAAAACTTTGTCATTTTAAAGATATATTTCTGTAGCAGTCTTTTTAAATTACATTTTCAAATATCAGGTCAGCAAAAATGAAGTTTCGGTTTTGTAGTGTGAAATAAATCATTTTTTTTACAAAGGATCAATTTTATTCAAATATATATTTTTCAACGACCATTTGTCATTTTTATTGCAGCTTCATAACTCTGCGTTCATGGAAATTTTAGTCCTTATGAGCAAAAAACTGAACTAATCGCGATTTAAGGTAATCATCATTAGTGAAAGTTCTACCATTCAAAAAATTTTGCAAACTTCGACATAAATGTTAATTAGATGAAGCCAGGTCAGAGCTATATGGAAGACACAACATCGCTTCCTAACCAAGCTCCAATAACATTACTTTACAGCTAGTTTGCGACTGTAATGTAAAAGATAGTCTTTGGTTTATTCTTGGTCTCTAAATGTGAAAATGTAAAAACTTTCTAACACGTAAAATTTTTAAGTTATGATTTTTAGAGCAAAAATTAATGATTATTTTAATAACAATATTTTAAAAAGTAATTTGTAATATACCGGAGAGAGATGTTGCCAAATTTACCTTTTTCATAAGTTAGAGACATTGTGCATAATCTGACAACACTATGTGAGGTTGTCTAGACATGATAAGTCAACCACGAAGTCTCAGTCTCCTAGAGCTTAAAATAATGGAACTACCGAATTGAACCCATATAATCCAAATTTTACTCTGCTCCGTAGCCCAATCTTCTTATAGAAGGCCCATGTATACGAGAAGTATGCCTTCGCTTTTAGAACTTCCGATACCCGATGTTTCTAGAAAATACCAGAAGTACGGAATGGCAATAAAAGAAGCTGGCCGGCAGTAGTATCGTCAGTATTGGTTAAGCACAAGTAGTGGTCAATATTAGATAGAGAAGCGAAGTGCCCAAACAAGCCAATAATAAGAGCTTTGTATTAGTGTTATTTTTGTGCTAAATAAAATTAGTCCATGCGTGTAAACGTAGCATCACATCTCTGAACTAACGTATGCGACAGTACAAAAATATCTAAAGTACAGAAACGTGGCTGTGTTAACTTCGCGGATAGTTTTTGCTGCATATGTGGTCTGTTTACCACTAAATCGCAGAAAACAACTATTAATAAAATGACCAAAGTAGCATATCATAAGTATTTTTGGAAGTCCTGTTGGCGATCAAGATCAGGACTGGGCTCCTCACATATGTTGCCAAACTTGTGCAACAAATCTAAGTAACTGGTTAAATGAAAAACGCTCTTCTATGCCTTTTTCAGTTCCAATGACTTGGAGAGAACCAAAAAATCATTGTAACGCCTGTTACTTTTACATGACGAAAATGTCTGGTTTTTCAAAAAAAGTAAACATAATATTGAAAGTCGGGATATTCCCTCAGTAATAAAACCAGTTCTTCATGGAGGTTTACCAGTTTCAGCACCCCCAGAAAAACGGGAGGAAGATTTAGAAATATATGATGATAAGAAAGAACCCGATAATGAATCAGAAAAGTACGATTCTTATTTTCCCTACAGTAAAGGAAAAGCACCCCATTTAATCGAACAATCAGAATTAAATTATCTAGTTCGGGACCTGGAGCATGCTGAAGTATTAGGGTCTAGATTACAACAATGGAATTAACTAGCCACTGGAACCAAAGTTACAATATTTAGGAACCGTAACCAGAAGCTATCCTCGTTTTCAACGGGGGGGGGGGGAGGGGTGGCGAGATGCCAGTAACATTCCCATTTCTAGTGTAAAAGGCAGGGTCGGGTCTATCTTTCTAAATTTGAAGCTCATGGAGACGGAGGAGGCGATCACAAGAAAAAACAAGTTGCGGAAGATGCGAGCAGCATACACAATCTAAGTATAAGAGGCAGAATCGGATCTATTTTCCTGAATTCAAAGCTCTTGGGAGATGGCTATCGCAAGAAAAACAAGTTGACAACGGGGAGGGGGCATACACATTCCTAATATAAAAGACAGAATCGGTTCTATTATCATGAACTCAAAGCTCGTGGGAAGGGGAGGGGCGATCGCAAGCATACCCATTCCTATATTCTATTCAAGAACTAGACAGAATAATAAAACTGTTACCGAAACCTCCAACGTACTTGCTCCAGTGCATTAATGATGGCACAATATAGTATGAATTTGAATTATTTAAGACATAAAATCTACGGTTTATTTCACATCACAGTTTGAAAAGTTCGGCTCATAATGGGATTAAATCGATAATGATTCCCAGGCTTTGCGAACATATACTTAAATTTTTATAGAAGTAATTAAAAGCACAGTATTTTTCCCACTTTTTTTTATTTTTTATTTATTATTATTAAAGTTTCAGTTTAATCAACAGAATCTGTAAATAATTACTTTTTTTTTTAATTCTAATGGGTTTTTTCATTTTTAATCTCTAAAATATTGTGCAGTCTTTTTAGTGAGATAGTACGTATAATTCCTTTAAAATATTCACTTAAACAAGTAGCACGTGTTTTCCCCAAAATGGACTCTGTAAGATACGTTTTAGATATTAAAAATGTAAAATCCATCAACAAAAAAATATATATATTTTAATTATTTTCAGAATATTATGAAAGTTGAGTGAGCCGACAGGTTAATATGAGTATATCTTAGGGGCTGGTAATACAGGTGTTACTAGATGTTATACGACAAATGCATTGTAAATTTCGATATTTTAGACGGTATACATATACAAAACGTTTTGACATACGGACGGTATTTGTGTTGTTTACAGTAACTTCAAAAATTCATATAGGCCAAAAAGTGAAATTAACAAGGGGACAATTTTGTGCAATTATTTTTCACAAATTTCGATGTGACTAATCTCAACAAAAGTGCATTGATGAACTTAATTTTTTATATGGCGATAAAGCACCTACCAAAGTCACTGTATATCGCTAATTTAGGGAATTTGATCGTGGCTATCGTTCGCTCATGTAAGAATCCTGTGAAGGTCCTCCAAAATCGGTTGTAATGCAAAAAAAAATATCCTCCGCGTAAACTGACAATAAAAGACTATCATGTCATATACCGTGACATTGAGGTATCTCTGGGCATTAATTACATCCGCGAATATAAGATATTTCAAAAACATTTATAAGATCATAATATGTGACGAGTTTTGGATCGATGCGTACTGCTACTTCGGTAGTTTACGCCGAAACCTCACAGTTAAGTGCGAAAAAATTTAATAATAGGGTATTACGAAAATAAATATTAAAATATGTTTATTTGAAGTTTAGTAATCGCGCCAGCGAGCAAATAATCCAAGCTTACCCCTATGCCGGAGAAGAAGGGTGGGTTATTCAGAGCGCCACTACACCTGTAGCTAGGTTGGATTCAAAAACCTTCCGCTAAGTCGTTAAGAACTAGCTTTAAACTTCCTCCTTATAGAGATTTGAATGGTTGAAATTTATATTTGAATTTAAACATAGATACGCACGTGACCTCACCATGACAATACAATAACTTCCAAATTGGCTCCAAAATGTGACTTTTTAAGCACTCAAGACGTGAAATTGATGGATCATCCACCGCACAACCTAGATTTGGTACCCAATATTTTCTATATCTTCCCGTATATGAAGGAAAAACTGCGTAGTTAACAATTTTCTATACCAGAAATGGCGTTTGATAAGTCCAAAATCTATACTTGAGGGATACTTTTTTTATAGTGATAAAAATGTTTTTCGGATTGGTTCCATCACACAGAAGAATATATAGATTATCGTAAAAAGAAATGAAAAAATAGTAGAATCATTTTCAGTGATAAATATTATCATTTGTTATTATCGAAATATTATCGGCTAAAATAAAAAGGTAATAAGCCTGTGCATTAAGGAAGTGACTTAATCTCTAAGAACCAAATAACTTTAAGAATGTAAAAATAAAGTCCAAAGAAACCCCCTAATCGCTGACTGTAACAACAAAAAAGACAGATTAACAAGGGTAGTATGTTATAAATGATATAAAAGAAAATTACTTTTTTCTTTTGCTCTTAAAATTTGCTGAAAATGGTGTTGTTAGTTGACCTTTTTTATTCTTTTACACCCCTCTATTATAGCAGAACTCTGGCAATAACATATAAATGTGCTTACATAGTAGTCTCTTAGGTGTTGCTTATTACATAAAATGTGCGAAATAAAAAAATTTACACAAAATTAGTTTAGTTTCATAGATGTAAAAACTGATATCAACGATCTGAGCTGTTATAAAATTATTTTTAGTGATTGAATAAAAGTTTGAATTTATGTGCGTTACCTTTCCTAAATAACTGATACAATTAAAGCAATAGAATGAACAAGTAAATAGTGACACTGGTCGCCGCAAAATGAAAGATATTTTTTCTAAAAAGACTTTTATTTTATAATACATATATCAAAAGCTCAGCTTGTAACGGTTGAGAAAGTTTCGTTGTAAATAAATCGTAATAAAAAAGGATATTCCCAAATGGGATATAAATTTAAAATACAAATTGATCGATAGTTCGTCTGTAAATTCACAACAAATAAGTTTAACTTATTTTTGACTAAGAAAAACGATTTCGCTGTAGCATTTTAAGATATCACTATTAAGACTATTTCACTTCTTAAAATTATCATACTTTTGTTTTGTTTTGAGTACACGATTTTTGAAATCAGTACAATATCACCAATAAAATGATTGGACAATTTGAAGATATTTGTTATTCTGGTAATATGTATAAAATGGATCGTTTTGGATGTTTTTAAAGGCTATCTGGGAAACCGTAAAAGATTTTAAAAATCTGATAAAGTATTCCTAGCTCTTTTTTTAGAAAATTATAATGGCGCAAATAAATTACACTTATCGCCATTGGTTTCGGATTTACAGGGCGATTTTCGAATTTTGCCATTTTATAAAATATCTTATATTTTATTTAGCAAAGCAACTATGGTAAAACTAATAACACATTCTTGCGATACTTATTTCTGTAAAATCCAGTGGCGTAATCAGATTTTTAATTTTAGTTTTAATTACGGAGATATAATATCAAGTCTTATTTTTTTAAATAGAACACCCTGTAGTTTTTTTATTATCTTTTTGCATTTTATATTTTCTTTAAGAATATATTATACCGTCAATATAAACAACAAATAGGCTAAAAACAGTTTTTATTAAATATGTATACATTTATAAAGGCTATGTTGATATCAAATTATTTAGTTCATTTTTTTAAATTACATTTTTTGGAATGATACCATACAATCGTTAAATAACAAATAACAATCTATATAAATCTGAAGGAATTTTTCCATATAGGCAGTTCATAAATGTTTCACCTCAACGTGACAAAATAGAGGCATTCTGCATGAAAACTGGCTATAAAAAAATACTTGCAAATTTAAAAAATATTGGGAAACAAAAAAATTATAGCCAATCTAAGAAAATATGACATTTAACTTTTTTTAGTATCTCAAAAACGCAAAAAAAACAGAACCAATGCACAAACATATTTATCTAAAATCTATGGATCTAAATTCAAGTTTAAAAAAACAGTTATTTAGGAGAAATGGTTAAAATTTTCTACTACATAAAAGCAAAAGGAAATATTTCGAATTAGAATATTTAAAACCCTAGAAACAGAATATAGTAATTTTATAAGGATTTTGATAGCACCCATTGAAACGTCAAAGACTTATGATATAGTCAGAAAACCAAAAAATTTTAAAATTTTTAGTCCACTCTATCCATTGCGAACTATGCAAAATAAAATTTAACATTGGGAGTCTTAAATTTAGTAGCCTAAAAACTATGAGAGGGTACTTAGGATTTTCATTATTTAATTTGAATATAAAAAAGCTTTGAAAATTCTTGTTATTTTTCATATTCTACACTTTCAATATCACGACAAATTGTACTTTCAAACTTCATGTCAAATGAATCAAAGTTCCTCCTTAATAATTTTGTTTCTCTCATTGTTATTAAAGTATCGTAAAAATTACTTAAATTAATCGACTGAACTTAAAATAAGTCAAATTTGAACGATTTATAAGAAACTCCTGTGGTTTTCCTGTAAATATTCTAGTTTAATTCTTCGAAATCACGGTATTACTTTCACCAAATTCGCTGTCTGCATAATTAAGTTTGTTAATTAATTAAATAGAGTAAACATCTTGCAAACTATAAATGCTAGAGGCATGGCTGTAATTTTATTTTATTATTTAAATGTACTACTAAAATTTCCCTGTAAATTTTAAATGTACCTCTAGAATTACTACTTTTTTCGAAATATTAGCTCACTGATTTCGAAGAGGGGGAACTAGTTTCATTGGTCTTCGAAGCATTTTTTCACCAACAAATCTAAAACCATTCAAAGTAAAATTTCGAAATTTTTTTTTTTTAATCTTAAAATTAGTCAGTATAAGAGGTTTGTCCCAAAAGTATCGAGTCTGCATTCATATATCCGCGTCAAAACTTCCGAGTGACCTCTGTGGGGCATGGGCGTCACCAGTAAGTCTTCACGAACTCGTTGGTGTACGCAGTTACCGACTGGACGTGTTCGTTCGTGAATGGTGTGCGTTTGTTTACAGTGTTTTTTTTTCGCTCGTCGCATTTTGTTATTGTAAAAAATTACGGAAAAATTAGATCAACCAAGTTTTGCTTTAATCTTGGAAAAACTTGCTCGGAAACAATTAATATGATGAATAAGGCGTTTAGAGAATCAAAGCGACAGTCTTCACAGTGGAAACATTTTGAATCAAGACCAAAAAAAAGCACGTCAAAGTTGGGGCAAAGTGAAGACAATGTTGACTATTTTCTTTGATTATGAAGGTGTTGTGCACCACGAATATGCTCCGAGAGGTCACACGATCACTAAAGAATACTACGTTGAAGTATTGAAAAGATTTCGTAACGCAGTCAGAAGAAGGCAGCTTCACCACGACAATGCGCCAGCCCATTCATCGAACCCTGTGCAGCAACGTTTAACAAAGCACCAAGTGGTAAAGCTTCGGCAGCCTCCATAAAGTCCCAACTTAACTCTCTGCGACTTTTGGCTCTTGCCCAGATTAAAAATGCCGCTCAAAAGACACCGATTCGATGACAAAGAGACGGTTGAAACTAATGCAAAGGCAATTCCGAAAACTGACTTCTAGGACTGCTTCAGGAAGTGGAAACACCGCTGGGAATGTGTTATTCAATTAAATGAGGACTACTTTGAAGGATGTAACTTATCGGATGATAAAGAATAACACCATTGCAGAGAAATGAAGATAAGCTCGATACTTTTGAGACAAACCTCGTAAGTATCTAACTGATTCAAACTTGCTCCCACAGGAAGCTATAGCAATACATGTAAGTTAATCAACATATCAAATTTGTTGTTTTAGGTGACACAGGCCGCGGAAATAACTATGGCTGACAGACTGGTAAAAGGGGCAGAGTATATTTATTTATTTATTTATTTATTTATTTATTCAATACAAACTCTACAGATACATTAAATACCTAATTATAGAGTTACATGTTCACGTATACAAACACAAAAGATAATGTAAAAAAGAAAAAGGAATTACATTATTTCCATAAATTTACGTTTTAGTTGTTTAAACTTATTCTAAAAATATCCACTTCAGTTTGAACATCATTAGCTGATTTACAAATTATATTGACTAGAACGTTAGTACAATTATTGGTACAATGTTTTTTAAATAAAATGTCAATGTACTTCTTGTCCTATATGTAGAGATATTAAAATTTACCTGAGCGAGAAGATTCATACCGTCAATTTTATTGTGAATTATTTTATACAAAAAACTACAGAGGATATATTCCTACGTTTTTCCAAACTTAACAAATTACATTTACATCTAAACTCATCTTTGCTTACAGTTAAGTCATATACTCCTGTTTCCGTATAATAAAGGTACCTTAAACATTTATTTTGGACTCTTTCAATAGCGTATTTATGAGTATTATAGTACGGACTCCATCTTAAATTAGCGTACTCTAAAATGCTCCTAACATAAGATATATACAGTTGTCTTATACAGTTCGCATTACTGAAATCTCTACAATTTCTGACTATAAATCCATACATACTAGATGCTGTTTTTGTTATAGTACAAAAATGTGATTTAAAAGAAAGTTGAGAATCAAATATAACTCCAAGGTCCCGCATTTCTCCAACCCGTTCCAAAATTGAATTCTCCAGTACATAATAAAAGTGTAATATATTCTTTTTTTCTACTAAAGCTAGGTACGAAACATTTAGAAATATTAAATTTGAGTTTGTTTACATAAGACCATTCAACAATTCTTTTTAACTTTTCCTGAAGTTGTATACAATCATTTACGTTCCTTACCACGGAATATAGTTTTAGGTCATCAGCAAACAGAAGAACATTATTGTTATTAATTATTTTTTGGTAAACTATCAATAAAAATAATAAATAATAGGAGCAGACCGAGGTTGAAACCCTGCGGTATACCGGAGGTAGCTATAAAAGATTCTGTTGTATAACCTCTTAATATTATTGTCTGCTTTCTACGATGCAAGTCTGATTGAAAAAATTTAATTAATTCAAGGTGAAGACCAAATTCATTATATAATTTTTCCAACAGTAATGTGGGCGAGACCTTATCAAAATCCTTTGCAAAATCTGTATATATTACATCGACTTGTGCCATATTTTCCAAATGTTCTGCTATATATTAAGTTATGTTACATAAATTACTGACAGTTGACCTATTTTTCATAAACTCATGCTGAAATATTGAAATCTTTTGTGAAACAGAATTATAAAGGTATTTATAAATGATTGTTTCGAAAATTTTTGCAAAAGTCGATAATATAGCTACAGGTCTGTAATTTTGTATGCCTGTTTTGTCACCTTTTTTAAAAATGGGACATATTTCAATTTCCTTCCATATTCGTGGAAACAAACTTGTACGTAATGAAAGATTATATAACAATGTAAGAGGATATACTAAAAAATCAATCCTACCTTTTACAATGTATCAAGGAACCAACTACACTGTTAAAAATAACCTTAAATTTAATGTACATTCATTAATTAAATTTAATGGTATGTACATTAAATTGTGAATAAGTTCCATGTACTTTGAAAATAAAGCTTTGTGCATAAAATTTAATTGATTGTTACCTTAAATTTCAATAAATAAACTGAAAACATAACAAATTTAAGGTATCATTATATTAGATTTAATGTAAAAATTATTAAATTTATTGCATTAATATTAAAAGCATTTAATAAACGGTTTATGAAATTTGCTTCCAGCACATTACATTAAAATTAATGTAAAGTTTTTTTTACAGTGTAGTTAAGGATGAGTCATTTTAAGTTTTATATGTAAATATTAGTACCATTGATGAGTAAATTCATCTATTTTTATAGGAATCACGATTTTTACTATATACTTTATTTTCCGTAAATATACTTTTTTAGTAAGTTTAACTTTCAAAAAGCTTTTATCCAATAGTTTTAAAAGTTATTTCGTGTCACACCGAACTTACTAGAATTTATTGTTGTTCAGACCAAAGCTCTAAAGCTGTCTTATAAATACTGATTTCGTAAAATATATTTGTATCGTTTTTTCGTGTGTGCAGTTAACTGAGACCACGGGGAGAGCTTAAAAGAAAACGATTCTCTTTATTTTAATGGTTTAATATTATACTAAGTATCATTGAATAAAATAAAATATTTTATTTTAGAAAGTCACAATTTTTATAAAAAGTTAAAAATCAAAATCGCCGGCAAATTGGACTGGTTGCTTATTAATACAACCTTTCGAAATTTTGAAAAACTAGTTCATTTTCAACGGCTTATCAAGTCATATAGATCAAAATTGAGTAAAAATTAACAACAAATAAATTTTGACTAATACAGTTAGCAAAATGTTTTCTCTGATAATAATTCGGAACACTGGAAACACTTAATTTTTTGCAGATTTTTTGCATACCCCCTATTTTTTGGTAGTCGGACATAAATCCGAATTTTTTTGGCGGTCGCAAATAGCTTTCTGAAAAAAAGTGTTATTCATTTTCACTTTTCTGTATTTTTCGCCTAATATCTTTACAGTTTTCCACCTCAACTAGGCACATTTGAATATTTTAAATTATAATACAGTTTCTTTACATTTTACGTAACATTTTCATCAAATATGGAGAAAAACACAAGAGAAAACAAAAAGAAACTAATCTCGGTCAGAAGGAAATAAACATATACTTTTGCCAAATGTCTTACGATCACATAATTGCACTTGTTCTAATCTTCTATTCATTTCTCTTTTCTAACAGATGTTAACATCAGTAAAGCAGAGATGCACCTGACAATTAAGAAATTAAAATACAGAAAATCACCTGGTACCGATCAAACTACGAATGAGATGCTAAAGTACGGAGGTCCCAGCCTTGTCACAGAGCATTTCAAAAAATACTCCGTACAACGTCAGTACTCAACGAATGGCGGAAAAGCATCACAATTCCGATCCACAAAAGAGGATCAAAGAAACAACCCGAAAACTACAGGGGAATCAGCCTATTGAACAGTTCAGCCAAATTATTAAACAAAATACTGTCACAACGGATCGTAGACAAGTTAGGGGCGTGCGAAGAACAGCAGGGCTTCCGGAATAACCGCCCTACTATCGACGGTATATTTGTTATCAGACAGCTGGTTGAAAAATCTATCGAATACGATAAACCGCTGTTCATTTGTTTTGTGGACTTTACACAAGCGTTCGACCGAGTCAAACTGGAACACATAACAGAACTACTGCGAAGAAAACAAGTAGACGAAGCAATCATACGCACAATATACGAACTGAATTCCAAAAACATCATGGTAATTAAAACAAATAACACTCTAATAGAGGAAATCCCACTATCCATAGGAATAAGACAGGGTGATAGCCTAAGACCAATACTTTTCAATGTAATCATGGACGAAATCATTGATGAGGTAAAAAGCACAAATATTGGGTACCCAATGGGACACAACACCGTTCAGATTATATGCTTTGCAGACGATGTTGCCTTGACAGCAGATAGCGAGGACAACTTACAAAGAATGCTTTTCCATCTCAATCAAACAGCCAAACAGTATAATATGAAAATATCTGTGGAGAAAACCAAAGCAAGGGTAATAGCAAAAGAACCGGTAAGATGCAAACTAATGGTTGATGACAAACATATCGAACAGGTTGGGAAGTTTAAATACCTGGGAGCACATATAACAAGTAACAGGGCAGTAACGGAAGAAGTACGCACACAAGCCAACAAAGCGGCCATGATATCAGGCCAACTAAGAGACATAATCTGGAACAATAAACATAGGACGGTTGAGAGCAAAACAAGAATATACAAGGTCTGTGTAAAACCGATACTGACCTACGGCGCAGAAACAAGAAATGAAACAACAAAGACAAAACAAATTATGAGAACCACAAAAATGAAAACGCTGAGAATGATCACGGGAACAAGTTTAAGAGACAGAATAAGAAGCGCAAAAATACGCGAGGACAGCGGAGTGGGGGATGTTGTGAAGTGGGTTCGAAACCGTCGTAGGCAGTGGAGAGATCGCGTGGAACGAATGGACGATGACAGACTAGCAAAAATCGTGATGAGAGAGAAACCAAACACCAAACGGCCGCCTGGACGGCCCCCCAAAAGATGGAGAGACAGCTGGATTTCGACCTCAAACGAGGATCGATGAGGCATTGTGTAGATAACAGAAATTAGTTCTACCTAGAAGAAGAAGAAGAAAAGATTTTTCTTTTCGTTTCCTCGATTCTTAACTAAAGTGTAAGGGAACAAACCCTAATTATTTTATAGTGTTTAACGTGAAGTGTATTCCACTAAAAGGAGGAATTAAATAATCACCCTGTATATAGATTTTAACCATGAGAACTAAGACAGTATATATCTTATATTACCATCCAAGAAAGTATAAAGGAAAAATAAATCAATTGTCGTTCTTAAGCCCAAATTCAATTTTATTACTTTTGAGTCGTTTAAATGTTTTCTTAAAAATATATAAACCCAGATAGTTTATGACGACATAAACTAGAAATATCGTATCCCCTTTTAATATTTCTAAATAAATCTGTTGAAGAAATCCTTCCCTAGTTATGTAACTAGAACCGAAGAAATAAATGCCGAGGGTGGTCTTAACATGTGGTAACAGCAAATAATGCAATGTATTAAAATATGAAATAATATTCCCATTATTAGAAAAGCAAATAATAATGAAATAAATCGCTATAATTCAATATATTATGTGGATTCCTGAAGAAATAATTCTTATAATGACTGGTTTGTTCTATTCAGAAGTAAGAAAAAGTTGACTATCTCAGAGAGTGAATAGCTTTTTTTACGGTCATTAAAATCGTTTTTCTTTTAGTTATAAAAAGACATAGATTAGTTATGTTTACCTTTTGTAAAAAAATAGGATTAAGATGCTCCAATCTATATAAATTCGGGAATTAAATAAACGACATAGAATGGCTGACGCCCTCTACAGATGAGACGACCGAAACTTTCGAACTTTGGTGAATGAAATTAACAATTACAGGGTTGCATGGGGTGAGATGGTACCGTCGGGGCACCGGGGAAATGCAAATTTGGTTTTTGAAGATATAATAAACTTCAGTTACGATTAGAAATGCGTTAGAGGCGGTTCGATGTTGGGAACAGTTCTTAGAAAATTACGTGTCGTGTAAAATCGGAATTAATGAAGTTTTTTTTGTTTTTGTTTTTTTCTTATTTATTTTGGGGAAGATAAAGGAATATCCTGTTTTTATTTAACTTGATAAAAGGGCGACTTTAATGCCGTTTATTTAAACAATTTAAATAGCTGTTTTTCACCTTTTATTTCTTTCCTTGATGAATATTTTAAAAAGCCATTTATACGTTTTTCTTCTAAATTGGGTTGTTATATTTTCTTTATTATGGAACGGCCAACAGGAGCAATTAGTGTAGTACTTTGAAATTGGTAAACATTACTAATTTTGAGATTCGCATTGTATATAATTTTGGTTTCTATTTATTATTGTTAATAGACTTAAGTGTTTTAAGAAACTTGTTTTGTTTGATTTTACAAAACCTTCACGCGACTAAACTCGCGGATACGCTGAGGAAAAGGTACAATACAAGACGCGAGATGTGACCAGTAAATTAGCAGCTTTACCCAAGTCCTGAAGTCCTGAGTTTTGGTAGTGGTAATCTTTAAATAATCTGCAATTGTTAAGTACTAAAATTACGAGAGCCAAGAGGAATGACCAGACTTCCAGAGTGTCTTTATCATTGTGATATTTATTTACAGGTTTTTAGCATAGCTATGAATATGGGACAGTAGTATGATTATAGACGAAACAGCCATACGCTACCCAAAATTTTTCGTTTACAGGAGTCTACGATTAAATTTCTCAAAGAAAAAGAACGATTTTGAGACGGAATCAACTGAAATAAGACATCGGTAATGTCAAAAGGATTATTTCAGGTTTGCCATTAAACACAATCGGATCGCCATAAAACCCATTTAATAATATTTTATGCAGGAGTTCAGTTTAGGCTCACAAATTACGGTTAATTACAAATTATTGTAAAAAAGTGTGCGTAGTTTGCCTGATTGAGAGTTTGGGGCCGTCCATAAATCTTGTGATCGTCTTGAGGAGAAGAAGGGTTCACAAAAATATATAGGTCGATCATATAATGGAGGAAAAAGGTTTCAAAATCAATCACGTAATGTTTCGAACTGTTTTTTTATATCTTCTCAATTGATTATTTATAATAAATTGAAAGTAGAATTTATCAAATGCAATCGAAAGTCATCTTAATAGTACAATTAATTATTTTTACAACTTTTAATAATTTTAATTTGAAATCTTTATTTTGAAAACATAATTACAGCGAGATAATAACATATCAGGGATAAGATAAACCATTTTACAATCAACAAGCCGTTAAAAAAATCAGCACATTCACGTCGCACTAAATTTAACTCAAGGAAAGACTCCAAATGATGTTACTGATGAAATTGATTATGTAGAAAATGATATTAGAGAAGATATTTGTGCTGAAGAATACTCAGCTTCTTTTGTTACTTTAAAAGAAAATATGCAGTCTTCCTGGATTGAAGAAGAAAAGTGATTATAAAGCTAAACAATTTTATACTTTATTATTAATAAAATTAAAAATTAAATTATTTAAAAAATATATTTTGAAGTTATTTTTGTGTAAGTGTAATATATTCTTTTTATTTAAAATTGAAGTCACATGATATTCCAGAGAGAGGGGGGTGGCAAAAAATTATGTTCCTCTACATAAGGAGAGGGGGTCAAAAATTCCGAGAAACTTATCACAAGATTTATAGACAGCCCCTTTTGATAAAGCAAGTAGTGAAGAAATAAAAGTAACAATAGACCAGTATAAATTCGTGAACGAAAATACAACAGGGGTAGAGTAACTGAAGCTCGGTGGATTTTTGGGAATATCGAACATAATTCAAAAAAGCTCTTTTTGATTCCCCTTGAAGAACGATCAAAAGAACCCTTGCTTAACGTCATTAAGTAATGGGTACTACCGGGCACTACCATTATCTCCGATTTTTAGCGGATGAAGGATTTTAGCATCAAACGGTATACCACTACAAATATTTGTGGCCCCAGATATTGGAACTCACACTTAAAATAATGACTGAGCTGTGAGAGTTTGACGTAGAAATGTTCCGAAATTTGGTCAACGAGAATCGCATATTTTCGGCTGTTTAGTGGAACCTTTATTTAAGAGGAAATACCCTAACCACAATGATATGTATTTTTAAATACATGGCACGTCTATCATCTCTTAAACAATATTGAGGTTGAGGCAGGTGATTAAAGGACTTGTAGAGTATACAGTATGTAGGATAGCTCAAAAAAAGTAAAAAAAAATAAAAACACAAAAAATTTAAAAAACAAAATTAAAAACTAACTAGAACTAACAATTACAATCACCTAGAACACTGGTGTCCAACCATTTTTTCTCGCGAACTACTTCTAAAAACCGGGATAAATTGGCGATCCCCCTGTGTAGTCATTAAGAATAGTAAATGACACAGTAAAATTGAGTTATTAAAATTTATTTTCCGTATTGAATAATAGTTTGTAACGAAAAATTAAAACATAATCGTAAAACACCTACAGAAAAACATTATTAAAACTAATGTTATAGTGATAGCTTAACCTAAAAAAAAGAATTAATTCAAAATGAATACCATAACACAAGACTACAAAATTCAAAATTTAGTTCGACGTCTGAAAGTCTGAGTCAAGTTCCGCATTCAATTTGTTTCTTTATTTATTTTTCACATAAGTGTGTGATGAAAATCTTTTCTTACATAGATATGTTGTAAAAAAAAGCAATAAAACTTGTATGGCTTTTTCCGCCAAAACCGAGTATTACTTACTGCTTTCTTACCAAGCCAAAATCAATTAAGGAATGATCTTTAAAAAGAGTTTTTAAAGAATTGTCAATGAGCTTTTCTTTTTCTAGAAAAGATAAAGAAGCATCGGAAGTTATATCTCCTTGAAAAGGATTACGTATCCATTTTTCTGATCCAGATATGAAAGGTTTATTAGGAAAATAGCCCTTGAATGCTAATTGAAATGGTTTAAGATGTTCAATAATGTCCCTTTTAATATTTCTGTTAAGTTAACTTTTATTTTCTTATAAAATGGTGTTTAGAGAATCAAAACATTCGTACTCATTCACCTGCACACTTCAAAAGTTGAACTTCTTTAGTATGACCGCTATTCTAACATGCACATTGAAAATGATGATAACTGGGCTTTATAACTACAGATTTGATTAAAAAAAAGTAAATAAACGTGGAGGCTTCCAAAGTCCTCACAAAGTGCACGAAATAGATGAGAGTCTGTAGCATTCGACTTAATAAAATTTACAAATTTTACAGAGTTGCTTAAAGTACTCGACAACTCTGCAAGAATGCGCTTACACAGCATTGCTTGTGTATGAATACAGTAATAATTCCATTCAATATTCTTATTGGTCTTGTTTAAATACACCACAAAACCAGAAAATGTTTTGGTCATTGATTTTGCACCATCAGTGCACAACAAAAAGATCAATTTATTTCACTTTTTTCAAAATAGTTATTTCTGCATCTATCGTATAGGTTGTGTTACAGTTTTGTTATTTTACGAACAAAACTATAAATGTTTATATTAATAATACCTACAATAAAGCTAATACTCGCCATAAATTAATCTCTTATTTCCATAAAGTAATCTCTTTAATGAATATTAAATAAAAAGCTTTGGATTTGTAAAAAATCAAGTGTACCTTGAAATGCATCAAATACTCCACTTTTGCCACTTTCATCAAGGGTGTAGTTAATCTTTCGTTTTTGGCGCTCTTGAAATTTCTAGAAGCGTTAGTACAGGAAGTCTGGGCCAAGCCTTGGTTGTAAAAAGTGGCAGAAACCCAGAAAACAGATTGTTTTTTGCTGATTTCATAGGAGTACAATACTACTTTTATTCCCATGTGCAGCTAAAACCATAGTTTAGGGTGTTAAGGCATCATTTGTCAGATAGTGAGGATAAACAAAGTTTTTATTGTATCCGTTTTTCGTTAAATACACTGTAATGAAAATGGTCACATCTAAGAAGTCAACTCACGATCTTTGAGACTTTTAATATTTTGTGCACCCTTAAAGACTATCTTATATGCATGCCACAGCCGGCATATAAGTCACCACTGCTCCCATAGGGGCCATCGGCTATCCAGCCTGTCGAAAGTGTTTGAATTTGACAACAAAACTGCCCTTAAGGTATTGAAACTTCATAATAAACATTGATATTACCGATTTCAAAGTATACTTATTTTTCCCCTGTGATTGGGAACTAATAAGACTTTCTGCGAGCAATTACAGGGACACTATATTTAATTTCATTTAAAATATCGAAGGTATAGGTATACACAAGGTAATTTAAAACATCACTTCACATATTAATAGTCCAAAGCTTTTAATTAGGTTTAAATAAACATAATTTTAGACTTAATCGGCCTACTTGATAGTTTAGTCTTTTATAATAAATATAAACAGTTGAACGAGAAAAAAAGTAAGGATATTCAACGCCACATTTCCAGTCTAAAGCTGGATCTCAAGCTAACTGACTTGACGTTTGGCGCAGATGACGTCATACTAGTAATAGTGTAATTGTTCAATGTTTCCTGTTTTTTTTTTATTATATATAGCGAATAGTCACATATTTCTTTTAGATTAAGTTAAAATACCCATAGTTTGTAAATCATAATTCCTTTTTTTTACTTATTGTTAAATATAGATTTTAATTGTTTTTGGAATTGGGGTGTTTTATTTTTGTATCTAGTTGTTTTCTGTTTTCGTTAACATCATAGCTTCTTCTTATGGACGGGCCTAAAACAGGTGGCGCTTTGAATATATATATATATATATATATATATATATATATATATATATATATATATATATATATATATATATACAACCTCCCTAATCTCCAGCATGCTAGCCTAGGTACTGCACTAAAAGAAGGAGCGATCAACATCGAAAAAATAACCACCGGTACAGAAGCATTCATTTTCATTTTAATTCTCCTTCTCTCGTGGCGTAGCAGTTTTCAGTAGTTTTGGAAATAATATATCTTCTGGAATGTAATTCTTAAAAATATATCTAACAGATAAACAATACTGCAGAGCTTCGGTCGACTCGTCAAGCTGAGTAGCGAAATAATCCAATTTTATCCTTTTTAAAAGTTATCTTTCCACATCATTTGCCAAATCATTAATCCTCTGCGATACTATGTTGTGTGATAAGGGAACAAAATCAAGTTTCTTTGCCGCTTTTTCTCCAAGCATATACTTCGTGGTGTCTTAAGCACACGGTCCAATCAAAATTTCTTCCACTGTATGTGCTTTTTCAGATCTTGCAATTCTGTAAATTACTCCAGATGATGCCTCGAGAGCCATTTTACTATCTTTGTTTAAATATGTTGGAAGAGAAGAGACACTAGACTTTTTATTACCTGCCAATTATTTTAAAATACTCAACAGGTTTATCCTTGTGATCCGAATGTCGTGTTTCAAGGTGTCTATGAAGAAGAGATGGCTTTAAACTCCTATTGGCAGAATTTCATTACAAATTACATAAAGGGTTTTAGGTTCTAACTCCTCCCAAGTAAAATAAAAACCCCAGCTTTTCGTCAGACTTGATAAAACTACTGTCACGTTCAACGTGCTCACGTGCGATTTCTAAAGCTTAAGTATTTGTTGTGATTTATTTACCCCAGAAAAGATTACTAAACTGGTTTACACTACTATTAATGTATATACTATGCATTAACTACTAACTCAATTATTTTTCTAAAATCACTTGAAGTTTTTCAGTTCGATTCTACTCTTCCTTATATGTGAAGTCTTGGCTCGTCGAAGTAAAAGCTGGTGGTCGTTAGAAAATTTACATTACATTACATTTAAATTTCTCAAGACACCCCTTGGGAAACGCTGCTCTAGAACAATCATTAGAACTTTTCCCTTCCCCCATCCCAGCAGAAGTTTTTCCGCCTCCCCGTAGCCTCTGCTGGAAAACAACATTTTTAAAAGCGTAAAAAATTAATTGTAGTCTAAATATTTACCATAACAATTTAGAAATATTGTTTAAGTGTACTATAAAAAATTTAATGAAATGGCGGCTGCGCAATAATATATTTTTAAAAAGTATTGAGAGTGGACTAATATTATTAAAAAATATTGGTTAAGTTGAACAAAATGTAGTTTTCTAAAACTTAAACAAAAATTAAGAATTATCTTGGCACTTCCCAGATAATGTCATTATCAGCTTTATCACATTTAATTCCATATTATTGAAATGAATACGATTAGTTACAATTTAACTTATACGTTTTCGATTCAAATGACATTTTAACGTGACGTCACAGATCGTAACTGATGTTTCTTTCAAAATGGAAGGCAAATAAACAATCGACAAACTGAAAATTTTTCTTAGTTTTTATTGAGAATACACATTTTTCAGCAATTCTTTAATGTTTTGTTAAAAAATGTTTAACTATTGTGCTGTGTTTGTGTGTTTTACTATAAGATTCAAAATTTAAAGATGGATATTGGAAAATGAAAAAAAAAATAGAACTGTTTGCGACCGTTAAAAAAGACTTCGAATTCATATTCTACAACACAAAATGAGGGGGTATGCAAGATATGGAAAATTAGGTATTTCCAGCATTCCTAATAATTAACTTTTCCCGATGATACGTATACTTATGGGGATATAGTGTTATATTTTGTAAATGATTTTTGCAAAGCTCGTGTGTTAGATTCTATTATATGAAAATTAAATTACATAAAGTACTAATCTCTAAATCTTAATTCCAACGAGGAAAGCCTGTGTAAATAAATAAATAATCTGAAAATTCCACTTTGAAACACTTTTTCAAATAAATATTGTAATTTGGAAGTTTCATAGGCAATTAAAATTTTACGGGTTGGTAAATATTTTACTTAGAGATTTGTCTGAAAGTTTATTTTTGTAGGGAAACTGAAAATAGGCTTTCTTTTTTTGTTCAGTTTAGTAATTTATTTAACAGTTACATAATATATCCATACAAATTTGTCTGGTTATGTCGATGAGGTTCTTTTTAGCATTCAGAAAACTCAAACACTTTTGATCTATTGTAGATGCCTTCACTTCATAAGAACTTCTTCAGTTTTCTTTTACATAAATCGATACTTGACAGACTTTTTGTTGTTCTATTTAGCATACAAAATACGCAACAGTGACATCTAGTTAATTATTTTTTAATCTTTTTCCTTTCTTGGGTTTAGGTTCTTTATATAAATAAAAATACATTTGACGTTTCCCATGTCTTTAGGGCATTTTGAAAATATTTTCCATCCTAAATTATCTTTATATAATTAAATACGAGTACATTTAAAAAAAGATATCAATAAATCAAAAAACAAACAACACTTCGAAAAACGATCGTAATTTTAAATTATATCAAATTTTGCAAATATGAATGTTGACATTTTGTTTAATAATAATAAGTACTACATTGGTGGCTTGTATTTAGGTTCTCAGGATAGCAGGAATACGAATTTATATTATTTTTTATATCTTACAATGCACCAAATGAACCAAAAAAAAAGCACACATTAAATTTATACTTAGGAGGATATTCAATTTGGTATTTATTAACAGAATCGAATACCTAATATTTTAGATTAAATTAGGCTGAGGTAAATGTGGCTCCATTTCCAGTATCCGTCCTCTCATTAACAGTGTTTTTATTTTTTTATAGTTAAGAGAATATACAATTTGGTATTTATTAACAGGATCGGATACTTAATATTTTAGTAAATTATGGTGGGTAAATGTGGCTCAAATTTCTATTTAAAAAAACTCCTTAATTAGATATTTAAATTTATGAGTAGAACATAGCTTCAATCTATCAAGTAATTTGTTATAGAGGTGGATGGAGTTGTAAAGGAGAGTTTCTGAAAAATAATTTCTTATGACAAGCCATTTTCAGAATACCTTTGTTAGGCGTTTTGCGAAATGCCGTCCTTTCAAGCTTTCGAAGCCAACCATATTACTTTTAATCGTAATATATATATATATATATATATATATATATATATATATATATATATATATATATATACATATATTTAGTTGGTTATTCTCTTGGGAATATGGTTCATTTTAAATTGAATCTACATATACAAAGTAGTCATACTTATTGTATATATATATTTTTATTTTTCAGAACGTTTCGATTCTTTCGAATCTTTTTCAACTCACGGTTTCGGCGAATGCATTAAGAACAGAGATTTTTGTTTTAAACAAAAATTAATTACATCATCAACCAATTATAATCACTCACTCTTTTGTGTATTCACTTTTCAAAAGTATTTTTACAGTCCAGTTAGAAGAATGGACACTACATTTTTAACCCTATAACTGCCTTGACTTTACTGAATCATTCAGCCGAGGTTCATTCTATTTTATTTTAAATTACACGAACGAGAATTTATCTGTTTACAGGCCGGGAATTAATGTAACCATGGGACATCCAGGCCGATATATATATATATATATATATATATATATATATATATTACAGATATGTTTTTATCCATGTAACTTTAAAATAAAGTAAATCTAGGCTAAGCAGATAAAGGATTCAGTAAACATTACTCTCGTGTTAAAAAGTGCTGAGAACTCCAAATTAATGGAAAAACTCCGGGTCCGAAATATAACGACAGTGCTGTTTCGTCCTAATATGGAACTCGGTACAAACCATCATCTTGCATTTGTGCCATATAAGCTGATTTTTAAATAAAAAAAACAACAAAAAAGACAACAACGGCGACATCTCCATGGTTCAGTCAATCACATAAGAGCAACCCATGGGGGAATCGTTGGTGCGACACCTGGCTTGGACTGCAGAACGCGTAGTAGGCTTGGTTGCCGGTACCGAATAGTGCGACCCCTATTTCTTGGGTAGCGCGTTACGTGTATGAAATTGATTATATGTATATATATATATATATATATATATATATATATATATATATATGTATATATATATATATATTATATATATATATATATATATATATATATATATATATATATATATATATATATATATATATATATATATATATATATATATATATATATATATATATTCTATTACAATTTTCGAGAGGCATAAGTTTAAATATTAACTATTATCACGCTTGTATCCCCAGAATATTATACTCTCAGGTACCCTGGCGTAATACACTGTCATAAGAACAGCTTTATCAAGAGTATTTTTTAAATTTATTAAGGCGAAACAGGCCAAACTCAATTTCATAGTCAAAAGATAATGACGAATCGATAAAAGAATCCAAAATATTAATATTTATTCTGCTTTCAAAATCTATCGGTAGCGGGTTCTTAAGTACAGATTCAAAAAAATTGTCTTATCGTTATTTGAAATTAAAGATTATTTCCATATTATTGTTCACTATTTTTACTTTTTGATAGAGAGCCTCCACATCGTCGAATACGACCCCTGCAGTCATGTCCTCCGCATACATAGTCACATGATCAGCGCGAAGAGCTGTAAGAAGATAGTTAGCATAATTTAAAAATAAAAGGAGCCCAAGAACCGATCCCTGAGGAATTTCTGGTGTAACTCGCTTCAATATGACAAGGTTAATCCATACTTTACCCTCATTTCTCTAGCGGACAAATACAATTCTATTAATGATAACAAATTACTACGAATACCTACATTATCAAGTCTGGAAATGGCAAATTTTTATTGATTGATAAATCAAAAAATATAGTTACCATATATTTCTCTGATCCAAGCTGGAAGAAATAAAATTTAATACATTATGAGGAGATGCTGGGTTATTGAACCTGTCTGACAAAAATGCATGTAGATTTTTATTAATGATATTATATTAATAAAAATGACATTATTTTAAACTGAATAATATTTCGAATATTTTTGAAGTATGGAAGTTTCTCTGTAGTTCTCTATATTATCACGGCTGAAGAACCTTAGAAGTATGATGAAATTTTGTTGGTTCAATTACATCTGAACAGTATTAAAAGGAGCTAAATGCTTTTCAGTAGGGATAATAATTTCAAGAGCGGAAGGCTACGTTCGTCGTGTGCATGACAATTGCCTTCCTCAATTTTACTATTAAATGTTGGAAGTAAGTACGAGGCTTACGAAAAAAGCACAAATATTTTATCCATAATAACCTAAAATTCAAGAGCATGGTGAACCCACTGTCGCGTCATTTATTTTCAGGAGATGCGGCTTCATTATTAGGGAAAATCGTGAAGAGGCGGTTAGATTAAATAATCTGCTATGTAAAAATGATTTCAAATTTATGGTTGACACCAGAAATTAGCTTGAATAAATCCCTAAAATTATGGAGGACTCGGGCATATATGAGACATAAAAGCAGAACAGACATATAGGTACTTGGGCGTGAAACAAACACAAAGAATTGACCTATGAAGAAAAAATTAATAAATGAGTTCATAAGATGAGTAAAACAGCTATTAAAAACTACGGAATAAATATTTTAAGGCATTTACTTTCAGCTTTTCTTTTATTTTATGAAAGATTAGAGCACTCTTAACAAAAGCCCACAAAGATTATCCTCGCACTGCTACTGAAGGACAAATCTATTAAAATACCATGAAGGAACAGAATTGCTTTCTACAGATTAGAAAATTATTCTAGAATCTGTACTATAGCCGGCAATATGCGAAGAAAAGGACTTACGGTGTCTATGGATAACGAAATATCAATTGACTTTCCATCAGCAAGAAAAACTTTAAGCCTGATTACAGAAAGTCTTCATGAACGCCATTTAAATGAAGCTAACCAATAAAGTCTTGACAAATTGGCATTAAAGTATTGGCGAAAAGATACATGTTGTCAAACACCAAATGATCATTATTAGCTTTTTAATAGCAGGTTATTCTAATGAAATACTACTTGCAATTCATCATATGAGACTCCTCGATTCAGAACTACCGACCCCGATACGGATGTCGAATATCGAGGGTAAGCCAGTTAATAAGGGGAGAATGCCAAGCATTTGCGACATCAGGGTACAAAAAGAGATATTATTTAATTTCAAAGATCATTCACTAAGAGTTAGCACAGAAGTAGAACTTGCAGAGGATGTAAACAAAAGTGTTGTTTCTACTGTTAATACCGCCTGGCGTCTATGTATACTGGAAAACAACGAGTTCAAGCTATACTGGTATCGAACTGTGCTTGAAAACCATACAGTCGCACCATAATGGCCAAATATAAACACCTGGAGTCATGAGGAATAAGTAGGGTTCATGCGATCCTGACAACGCTATTAACAACTGACTTAATACCAAAGCGATTGAGGCTTAGCGAACAATGGGAGAACTACTTGTGATCGCTCGAACTATCACAAAGTTTGTAAAAAATGTTTAGGTAAGTCTATCAATAATAGTATAATCCTAAGTGGAGCCTCTTAAAAAAATAAAAAACGAAGGTAACTTGCAGTTTACGAAATTTTTAAAACATCTTACGTAGGTAATCACGTGTCAGCATGTATATTTTATTTTTATGAAGGAAATTATTAAAACTGTTATTATAAACCGAATAAAACATAAAAATAAGTTTTTACCGCAAACGATATTTTAGATGTGTTAATTAATTTATAAAAACATTACTAGTATGATTAGTGCCATCATATTTTCAGAATTTTATGTCTTATTTCCAGATTAAATCGGTAAAGAAGTATATTACGCTACGATATTTCTTTCTTAACTAGAAAACTTTATATTTTGAGTAGGTCGACGAATGAAAAATGTTTTTTATGATTTCGTAAAAAAACAATTTAGTAGAGTTTTGCTTATCTTTGAATAATAATTTTAGTAATAGCTATAGTTACGCACATACATACACACACATGGTTACAGGAATGATGTTAGAAAATCTGGAATAATTAAAGCTAAAGTTTAAGGTGAAAATAAGTTGAAATCTGATGTGAATATTTTCCCTTGAAATAACTTGTACTAACAACATATTTTTTGCCAAAAAATTAGGAAAAATAGTGCTACTTTTTTCTATATGCTTGATCCTGCCATGGAAAAGGTAGATCAATGACATCTAATTTGAAAACTCGGTAAATCACTACAAAAATATCGGATTTTTTAAATTCGAGTTTGTCGTCTTCGTCGTGTTCTCAAAAATGTAAACATGCCATTTACAATGAACATAACAGAGCATATCGTGCCCCACTGCAGCAAACTCCTTCCACCACATATAGTTATGATGAAGAGCAGCAGCAACAAATGCCCTCAAGCTGTTCCAAACTAAAAATCTCAACAAAATCCATATCGAAACCAACAGATATTATATCCTTTAGGTATAATTTTGACATAAACTATGAAGTAGTAACTGATTGTAACCAAGTGAATCGAGAGGGATTACCTCGACTAGAAAAGAATTCAATCGTATGGTTTACTGATGGATACAAGATGAAAGAAGAGTCAGAGGGGGAGTATCGCGCCCACGTTTTGGTATTGCCAAATCCCTAGGATACACCCCACTCTCCTGTAAGCAGAAATGCATGCAATCCAAATCTGGGCTAACAAGTGTCTCAATAGAAACGTTAAGAAGGCCAAAATATACATATTTTCAGATAGCCAAGTACACCTACGAGTCTAAGTTGATTTGAGATTGCAGGCAAGAAACAACACGGCACCCCTAATATGGATGCCAAGGTACAAGGAAATTAAGAGAAACAAGGAAGCGAACAGCTTCGCAAAAGGAAGGAAAATGACTCCTTTTCTTGGCCGGGAATCTTTTTGTGAAGTACCAGAAAGTCACACAACAGAAGAGCTCTGGAGCTAGGAACAAAACAAAATAAAACTAAGGTGAAATAAGATGCCTAGTCTCATACAGAATAAAAATTCATAAATCCATGATCTAGGAACGGAAAAATGCTTCTCAATCTGCCAAAAAGGGATATGCTATTAATAATAAATAACTTCACAGTTCACGATCCTCTGAGACACCAGCTCAAAAAAATTGGAAAAACTGATAGTGATATCTGCCATTTCTGTGATCATCAAAGAGACATGAATTCCTGGAAGGGGCCATCTTCATACGTGAACAAACAAAGCACCTACCCCCTAGAAGAATAATAGACTTCATGAAAAGTCGAAATAACCCGATATATTAAATCGCTCTAACGTACAAAAGATCTTATACAGTTGGTCCAGTGAGAGGATACCCATTCGTCATCAATTTACGAATATGTCAAAGATACTTTTGAAACTTGTTCATCTTAATTTGTATATTAATGATAAAACGACGGAAAACAAAACATTATTCTTTTAATCCAACCTATACGTCGCAGAAAATCTGATATTATGGGAAAAGTAAGACAGAAAGAGACAAACGAGTAATTTCGTTTTATGAATATAGACTTTTCTTTTGACTCCAATCAAAACATTATTTTATTAATAGCCATTGTTCAGAGTTTTATTTACGTTGTGTTTTTAAGAAATTTTGATCATTCTAGCGGATTTGAAACAGAAGATTGTTTTATATAAAAGCTATTAACTATTGTTTCATAATTTAATACTGGTAAGCATGTATTATTTTTATAAAAATCTAGACCTAGACGTATACATATTTCTAACCTTCAAATCTGTCGTAGGTGCCTAAATGCCCTACACACGTAGATTATTTTAAAATGTTCATATGTAATGAGATTCAATTTGTCCTTTTAGATAATGCGTTGTGAGACTCTTCACAGGCAAACACAGCAGCTGGACCCTAATTTATGTTAGTGTTTCGAGATGAAGAAAAGTAACGTCCTATGGAATCAGTTTCATCTGTTCAAGAAGTAGAAAAATAATCCTATTTTTGGAATGAAACATTTTCTATTGGGTATCATTAATTTTAGAGAGTAAACATTGTTCTTAACATATCAAGGAAACCCCTATATGCCATGTGAAAAAGAACAAAAACAATGTTCCAGAAAGATCTAAAATGTTTCCTATATGTATTGGTAATTTCCTATAAAATTTTGGTACATAAAATTAACACCTTTCATTGATACGCTGTTTCAATATACTCTTGGTTACGAGTCAAATGTGTGTAAGTAATAGAATAAGTCATGAACTTATGTAGATTTGTTTTTACATCAATTAGACATTCGTAAATAAACAGGGAGCTCAAGGTAAAAATTCCGTGTGTAATAAATAGAGTCTTGCAATGAGTTCTGTAGTGTACCTCTGAGATTGTTCGGAGCACTGCTATCTGTATCTTGAAAATTCGGAGTTGATTTTCTCAATGATCCCAAACTAGTACTCCATATTGTAAGTGTGTGGAAGAAAGCAAAATATGTCATACGTACCATATCAGATGTGATTGATTTCTTTAACTGTCTTTACAGAAATAGGTTTGTAGACAATTTTTAAGAGGCCCTCAATGGTGGGCTAACCAAGTTTATACGAAGGCCCAAAAGTTGAATATCGGTCTCAGGCTCCTCATTAAATTATAGTTTATTGAAATTAGAAAACTAGGTGTCGCCATATCGTGCGATGTGGTTATCAAATATGTATCATCGTTGTCATACATTATGACTTCTGAAAAGCAAATTATTGTGCGTTAACTGTTCGTCGATTCTATAAACAAAAACTGAAAAAACAAGTGATCACTTTCTTGGCAATACTTCGTGAATGTTTTATTCTATTAATTTTGGAGCACCGAAACTCTGGATTGTTGCTTAGTTCTTGTCTTATATAAATATATCTGAATTTCGTCCCCTATTACGATGATATATAGGAATTCGGTAGTTACTAGGTTTAATCTTTTCAGTATTTCCTTACATAAAATAATACAAGCTTTTTCCTGTGTTTCGGTCAAATGATGCGAAATCCATCGGTAACAAATTTATTTCACAATGTAAATGTTATTCAGGTAAAATCGAATGCACTGCAATCTTCGATATGCTTAAGGATGCCTCAATGTTACGATAAGTCACATGCCGATCTTCCCCAGTTATATTGCACATAGCATCGATGTTTTTTGAAAAAATAATCGATTTTTGTTGGCCTTCCCGAAACTCATTACTGGTGATGGTAACAAATTTCTACAAAACAGTTATAAAAAGTCTTTTCTGATGGTTCTTTATTATCGAAAGATGAACGAAGAGATTTTATGCATCGTATCAAATCATCCAAAGAAAACGTTCATGTGACAATTTATGATCACTGTAAAAAAACTACTAGATCAATTTTTATAAACTACAAGGTTTCTCGCAATTACAAATGTCAAATTTTACGAAGATATTAATGGCATATCTCAATAGCGTCATCTAGTGGGTGTTTGTAGAAACTTAAAAGGTTGCCTCGTAAAACCCTGTATTGTTAAGCTTGACCTGGCAAAAATTTAAAATATCCTATCTAATTAGATTGTTAATTACCTGACTGAACTGACTGACAGTTCTTTTGTTTTTAAGCCAACAATCTAGAGTCGATCTTTCCAAAAACCTTAACATATGAATAAAAAAAATTATGCTTTCCTTGACAAAAACTATCGATATCAAAGTAAAATAACTTTATTTACATTTTATAGTCGATGTAATAGACAACAATGCCAACTAAATTAAATTTTTCATTTTTGTGTCGTCAGTTTTCTCGACATGCATGACGTAATCATTTAGTTGCCAATGTTAATATTGTTATTTTTTCTGTTTCGAAGTTCATTAAAAAATGTGACTTTTACCATCATTAATTTTGATCCGCTTCTTGGCATCTTTTCCGACAGATGTATTTTCGGTTTTGTAGTAAGGTAATTTTTATTGCTGCCCACATAAAAGTTTAAGGTTACGGCCAGATTTTGAAATATAAAATTCAATTTTGCTTTTATCTTTTTACCTTCCATTATTATTTTTAAAATGACAGGCAGGAGATTCAAATTCCGACGTGTTTAAACAGATATTGATATCTAATTAAACTAAGAATTTTTAATATAATTAAAAATGCCGGAACTCATTCGAATTAACTTAAATCTCATAGGAAAAAGCCAAGTTTTTAAATATATTTTGAATATGTTATCATGAGACTAGATTTTATGCAGTAGGATAAAGGATACAGAAAAAGATTTTCTTTTCTCTAATTTTTACAATAAATTTTGAACCTGATAATTTAAGAGTTAGATAGAGGGATATAGTCGCCATGGAAGCTAGATATTTTATTTGACCAGGCGCATAATATTGCCATAATTTGTTATGTCAACAATAAACGTTTATTTGGTCGATTCATACATCTAAAAATTAACAACTAATATAAAGAATTTCCACTTAATTGATACTATGCTACGGAATAAAAATACATGTTTCTTCTTCTTCTTCTTCTTTCTCAGCCCATTGCCGTCCCCTCCTAGACATAAGCCTCTTCGATGGTCCTCCACTGGGATCTGTCTCTCGCCTTCTGGAGCCAGTCTTTTCCAGGAAACTGTCTTATATCATCTACCCATCTGCGTTGTGGCCTGCCACGATTTCGGTTCGTTTCTCGTGGTCGCCATTGCAGTAATTTACTCGTCCACCTATAGGGCTGTTGTCTAGCTATGTGCCCCGCCCATTGCCACTTTAGTCGTGATATGCGTTCAATGACGTCAACTACTTTGCTTATTGATCTTATTACTTGATTTCATATTTTATCCCGTAAAGAGATTCCTAACATTTGTCTCTCCATAGAGCGTTGCGTGACTCGGAGCCTATTTGCGTTTTGTTTGGTTAGTGTTATCGTTTCCATGCTGTAAGTAGCAACAGGTAAGACACACGTGTTATACACTTTCCGCTTAAGGTCGATTGGTGTGTTTCTATCTCTTAGTACGTACTGCAACTTTCCAAAGGCAGCCCATGCCAGCCCCATTCTCGTTGTTTCCGCCGTTTGATTTTCTTTGCCCGGTTTCATGACGTGGCCTAAATGGATGTACTCTTGGACATTCTCTATGGTATCATTTTGAATCTCTATTTGTACATTTGCGTCAGGGCTCATTAACTTAGTTTTCCCAAAGTTCATCTTAAGTCCCACTTTTCTCGCTTCTTCATTGAAATCTTGAAGCATTTGTTTTAGCTCTTCTGGGTTGCTAGACATGACAACAACATCGTCGACGAAATGAAGATGACTAAGATAAGAATTGTCGACTCTTAAACCTTTCGCATCCCAATTTAGTTTTTTAAAGACATCCTCCAACGCTAGCGTAAATAGTTTCGGAGAGATGACGTCTCCCTGACGCACACCTCTCATAACGTTTATTTTTTCGGTTTTTGTATCTTCGTCGATTTTAACCTGTATAGTTGCGTTTTTATATATGTTCTGTATGATAGTGGTATACCTGGAGTCAATTCTAGCATTATTAAGTGATTTCATTTTAAGTGATGCATGTTTACACTTTGAAATTTCACAGTTAGTAAATATAAGGATTACCAATCAAAATCGTCCGTTGACACTGTAACCTAGTAAAACGTAAATATTTTGCTTTTTAATTTGGGTTGTTTAATTAGTTTTATTTTAAAGTGTCTTCACTATTTTGTGAAACATTCTTAATAAGATTAATTTGTTTATGTGTTCTTTATTTTTCTTTCAGCCGAAAGCGGACGCAAAGTAGGCCAAAATTTAAATTTAAATTAAAAAGTTGAATGTTTTGAACGTCAACTTTTTAGTTGTTAATTGTTAATTCTTAATTTTAGTTTGATACCATGAACATATGAAAGCAAAGTCTATCATTTAACTTATAAGAAAAAATTGTTAATGTAAATTCTTAGTGTAAGTTGTTAATTTTTGGAAATATGAACCGATCAATGGGAACATTAAGGATAGAAAGATAAAGTCTTGAAACCGGTAAAAGGAATACTTGTCTACAGAAAATAAATATAATTTTCCATTTTGGTAGGTTTAACAATAAGAGGAAATGATTTCTTTTATTTTTAGTTTTTCAAAATTTAAAACTTCATTGCCTTTTTATTACGCTCGTCTGTTTAAACCATATTTTGTCAAGTGTTACCAGTTTTAGGGTCATATCAATGACTACTTATTATTTTATATAATAAAATTCACCTTTTAAAATGGTTATTTATTGCTTATGTCTATTACACTGTAAAAAGGAAATGCATTAAATATAAGGTAAATGGGCTGGTAGCAAATTTCATAAACAATTTCTTAAATTCAATTAATGTACTACATTAAATTTAATATTTTTTACAATAATCTAAAGTATGTATTTCATTAAATTTAATGTAATCGTACATTAAATTTAAAGTTTGATCATTACTTTTTAAAGTGACTATGTACATTAAATATATAGCCAGTGTTCAATGAATATAAGCTATTTTATCACATATTTAATGCACCAATATTAATATGAGGTCAAAAAATTATGCCACCAGGAAAATCTGGAAATTTTTCGCATAGACAGTGTACCGTCATCTGTACACCGATTTCGAACTCATTGGTTTCCTTCAGTACTGGCAGATATGTACACCTCATCATAGAAAAATTCAGTCCTTTAAGCAACTTATATCATACTAAATAAAAAGTTAAAAACAAATTGCACCATCTGGTGGAAATATCTTTTCAATTAGTTTATTGAAATTTAAGATACCATTAATTCAAATTTAATGTACAACGAACTGATATTTCAATGAATTTGCTATAAATTCGAAGTAAATGTAAATTATTTACGATTTAAAGTACAAAATATTTAAATTTAATGTAGAATGTACATTAAATTTTTATTAAATTTAAAGTTATTTTTAACAGTGTACTCTCAAAAAGAAATCATTCTTTCCTTTCGAATTTTACAATGTGACTAGTTGTAGAACTGACCAATGTCAATAATAAAAAAAATTCTATTTCTTTCCCTCCTTAGATACAGTTGCACACTTTATAGATTGTAAGTGGGTCATTTCAAAATTGTTCCTTCTCAAAGTACCTCGACCTATCAGATCTTGTGTACGTGACTTTAATCTACACTCCTGGACAAAAAACAAACCAACAAAACTTTGTTCAAATTCAATCTTAAATTACTTTTTAGGTTTTATATCGATTTTGATTATTATTTGTAAAGTTGTAAGTGCTTTTATCTCAATCATTATTTCATATTGAGTTTGTAAAAAGTATTATTGGTTTTGGTGTAACCAAAAGTTGAAATTTTCCCTAAATTTCTGAACACCCTATGGAAACATTGAATGACTCAATATTGTGTCATCTTTTCTTAACATTTTTTGATTCATACTAATATATTAACTCTAAAGGAAAAAACAATTTTTAAATTAAAAGAATACATTTATGGGCAAAAATAACAAAAATGAAAAACATTTCATTTTAATTAGGCAACAACGATATTTTAATGCATAGCAATGTTACAATTAGTGTTTGTGATATTTTTATTCCTTATTAGAAGTGTCAGTGTACTGTCTTTTTAAGTTTTTATTAATAGGTGGTCAGAATGACCGTGATATATGCCTTATTAACAATGAGAGGCAGGAACACTATAGAAGATTTGATCATATGCATTTGTTAGATCGTTGAGAACACATGACGTCCACAATAAGGAAGAGCATTAAGCACAAACCCGCTATATGATCATTTTATAGCTTTAACTGCTTTATGGTATCATAGAGTAACATTTAATGTTATAGTCGTCGACTTGAAAATGAACATGACGCAATAGTGTCTGGACGAACCTACCACCGTAAATTACATGAATAGGGATTAATGTCTAGGAGACTACCTACTTGTCCAGAGTTACTCACAGCGCACGGTTAAACTAATCCCGTGAATATCGACACTGGAATGACGAAGAGTGGGGATGTATGTTATTAACAGATGGATCAAGTTTTTGATTACGTACATCGGCTGGATGAGAAAGTATCTGAGGGAGACGAGGAGAACGATTTTCTGAATGTTGCATCTCTCCAGGAATACCTTTTGGAGATTTTAATATCATAGCTTGTGCTGAAATTTTAATACCAGCCCGTAAAGATATTTCTTTAATACAGTATAGCCCCAGGTTCCAAATTGGAAGAATTGTCGATGATTATTTGAATGAAACGGACATTCAACGATTTTACTGGCCTTCACGTAGTCCAAATTTAAACCTGATCGAGCATATGTGGGACATATTAGGGAGGCTTATGAACTAACAACCAGAATCTACTTCAGATCTTCGAATGGTTCTTCAAGTAGAGTGGTAAAACATTTCGAAAAAGGAGAATCAGCCATTGTAGTCAGAATTTACGTCACAAGACAGCAGCTCTTAGAGCACGATAAGGCAATATATGATATTAGGTTGTCACAGGTGTTAAGAAACGACGAAATTTAAAAATTGAATAAACTAACACAACATTGTATATTTCGACGCTTCCATAGAGTGTTGAGAAGTTAGTGTAAAATGTAACTTTTCGTTGCACCCTATATAACATCGAATTCAATATAACTTTTTGTACACTCAATATAAGATAATGGAGTATAATAAAATCCAAAAGAGAATACTCATAGAATTTGTAAGCTTCCTAGGAGGTAGCTTTCAAGAATACTTTTTCTTCTGTAAAAAGTACCTTGCGGCCACAAAGCAGGTGTTATGCTCATAAAAACAGCGAAACATCAGTTGATATAACTGTATTATTATAAAAATGGCAAATTTTGCTGTTGGTGTTTCATGAAAATATGTTGAATATCCTATTTAGGAAGCTCACGATTCTCTTTGGCATTATTTGGCCATGAATTTAAAATCTCTTCAATTGTCTTTGGCCAGACGTGTAGCTTCACCTTTTCTTTATATAATTTCATTTCATAATTTAAAACTCTTTCTGCTTTTGGTAGTCCACAAAACTTTGTTGACCGAGAAAGGGCTTAATTCTAGAAACCCCTGATCTATTAGGTAGTCCAGGCAATTTTACCCCAGCTAATCCTTTAGTTACTTCAGACACATACAGCCAGAAAGATACTTTCTTTTTGCTTACGCAATTTTACAATCAATTCCTAATAAACTAGAAGAAGTAGTTGCACTTATCGCATCAACCGTCATTCTACATATTTTACCTTTAATTAATAAAAATTCAATGGGCAAGAAATCCTTTAGCTTGCTCTTTAGCGAGGCTATTCGCTTTTTTATTTCCCTCAAGTTCCTAAAACTTAGGCATCTAAATCTAGATTACCTTCATGTTTTTTACCACCTACTTTTAGGATTGTTTGCATTTCCAAATCAGCTTAAACCTATAGAGGTTTTATTCAGGAGATGATGGCGCTGTCTTGCTTTTTGAAATTAAATATTAGTGAATATTCTTTCAGCGCAAATATGTAAGTTGCGCTGAAAAATGATTGAGGCATTTAATAAGCTTGTAATCCGACTTTAACCTGTTCTTCAATATTTGACCCATCTGTGTACTATACATGTGCACCCAAATCTAGAAGAAATTGCCTCATCATAGCATGGGTTGAAGTCTTACCTTCCACGTACTGTTGGTTTCGTTATGGTATAATCTAGCTCATTTTCGAGCTCCGTTCATTCTCATACTCAAAGCGTTAGATTTTATAGCAAAGAAAAACTGAAATATACAGAAATGTTTTGGCTTTACATCAGCATAAGGGTTTTCGAGCCCTTTTTATTTGAAAACCATTGAAAAACATAAACGGTTTGTACAAAAAACTCAACTCTATGGATTTTGTTTTATAACATTAATAAAATGAAAGTGAATTATTATTGTTCTACTTCAAATGGTGTTTTGAACAATGTAAGTTTATAATTCAAAATTGCATATTGCAAATATAGTTTTTTAATTTTCTGGTTTTTTAGAAATCCTCAATGCTATTTAGGGATATTAACATAGGAAAACGGGGTGGCATGTTAAGACGGAATGTCATGTTATATCTTAAATGGAACACAATAAACAAAAGACAGTACGCTTATGACAAGTAGTGTATCTGCTCTTCTCAAATACTTGAAAATTATCGAAGGTTGAATTCGACAACAACCCCATCTAGCCCCATTTTCACCTAGCATTTTCATTATTTATGAACAAATCTGCTGATAAAGTTCTGGCTGGCTGAATTCTCATATTTGACCGATTGAATAAAATTAGGTTTTTTCCAAAAAAGCTGAAAAATTAACATAGCAATCCAAACAAAATAAGATTATATTTAAGAATTCCATTTTTCATGGTCAAATTAAATAAGGTATATAATTATTTATTAAGCTCTGATGTAAGGCAATGTAATATATGAACCCATTATCTCATCTTTAAGATTTAATATTTTATTAAATTTGGCAAAGCATCCAATTGCGTCGATAAAGAAAATTTTTGATAAATAGTCGTAATTTTCACTACGTTTACTATGCACCAGGCTTTAAATAAAATATTCTGTTGGTATTTTATCAATAATATTATTAGTTTCAAGGTGAAATCTTAAAAAGGTAATTTCTAATTATTTCGAAACGAAATTTGTTTATATAAAGCAATCGACTTTAGTTTCTTAAAAATGATAAAAATACATTACTTTCTGTTTTGGTTTGATATCAGTAAACGTTGTTATCAACCATTTATTTATTTGTTTTATTCCGAGACACCAATGCATTTAATTTTAGTACTATTTCTTAGGATATAAAAATTCTTAATAAATAATTGAATTTATTTTTGTAACTTTGAAATAGAATTTCAAACCCTGAAGCCCTTTTTTTATTTGTAATGAAACATTCCTATCTAAAACAAATATTTTAAAAGAGTCGTACCAATTTATATTAACAAAGTAACCAACTACTAGTGCCGATGGGCAACATCTCTGTCTCTATCTGCTACCTTTACTCATGACGCGTTATGTTGCCTATACTCGCCTTGCATGTGTATCATAATATTATTTTGCTATTTTATCTCTTAGACCCAGCTTACTGATTGCGTAGTCTTTGAAAAACACTGATGGGAGACTAAAAATACGGAGGCTAGTTCTCAATCTCTTCATTTTCAACCCCTGTAATTCCGGACATTAGCACGAGTAAACACGCAAAAAAAACTTTACCAGTTAATTACAAAGATTTAAAGAACATGCTATATATATATATATATATATATATATATATATATATATATATATATATATATATATAGAGAGAGAGAGAGAGAGAGAGAGAGAGAGAGAGAGAGAGAGAGAGAAAGAGAAGTTTTGTCCGTGTAATATTAAGATAAAATAGTTTTTTCTCGGCTGTGCGGACATAAGACTATTGATAAATATTTCTCTTCTGTTAAAAAGTACGGAGAACTCCAAGACAATGGAGAAGCTCCGAGTCCGAAAAATAACTACAGTACTGTTTTGTTCTAGTACGGGGACTCATCAGGCCATTGCGTTCGATATCTTGCACCTATGCCCTTTCAACAGATTCTAAAATTGAAAAAGACGGGTGACCAAACTAACCACGAGTTCCACAGTTCAAGCAAGATCTCGCACTAATGATCGACCTAAGAGAGCTGCTACGCATTTTTTAAGCCAACAAATATATGCGAAAGAGACAACATTGTTGGTTTGTGTTGCTCTTGTGTTATTGAGTGATCCATCGAGATGTTGCTACTGTGTCTCGTTTAGTGTTTTATAATTTTAGAATCTGTTTATAGGGCATAATTGCAAGATTGTGGTTTGTACCGAAAGCAATGGCCTGATGAATCCCACATTAGGACGAAACAGCGCTATCGCCATTTTTCGGATCCGGAGATATTCCTCGGTCTTAGAGTTCTCCGCAATTTTTAACACGCTCGGCCGAGAATTTTCTATTTTATTTTAAAATTACACGGACAAAAACTTATCTCTTTTTAATATATTTGTTGGCATAAAAAACACCCAACATGTTCTCGTAGGGAGATCGTTGGGGCGATATCTTGCTTGAACTATGGAACTCATGGTTAGTTTGCTCGCCGGTGCCGAATGCTGCGGCCTCTATCTTTTTGGTAGCATGTTTCGTGTATCGAGATTTGAAATATTTATTTTTAATTTACCATCACGCCGTTACATGGCGGTTTTATACAACATTGCTTAATTGGGTCGCTCTTGTTTATTGAATGATCCCATCGACGTGTCCCTATTGTTCGTTATATATATATATATATATATATATATATATATATATATATATATATATATATATATATATACAGGGTGATTCAAAAATCGATCACGAAACTTAAGGGGGTGATTCTACTTGACAAAATAAGGGTAGAGCTTCATATAATTTTTTTTCAAAATGTCATTCGTTTTCGAGTTACAAGCCGTCCAAGTTCAAGTTTCATTTTTTGTTTTTTGAATTACTCGCTTACAGGAAAACCGATTTGACTAATATTTGAAAGATAGGCTAAATCTTCTGCGCTTCATCATTTTAGTAACAATTCACATTGATTGTTTGCCGCTAGAGGGCACTTTACCTACATTGAAAATTGTTTTTTTGTCATAATTTTTTAGTGTTGACAGCTACAGTAGTTTTTGGCATAATTTCTGAAAGACTGATGCCAGGCCTTTAAAAAAGGTGCTCTTTATTTACATCGCTAAACCCAACGGTTTAGACGTAAATCACCCTTAAAAATTAAGTGGTAAATTTACTTTTCTCATTTCATTACCACCAGCTACCAGGTAAATAGCTATCAAAGTATGCTAGAGCTGTCAGTTTAACATCAAATAAATTCGCTTTTTAAACTATTTAATTTATAATCTTAAAATAACTAATAATGGCTAATCACCAATATTCAAATATCGAATATTGTGATATCCATTTTTGTTATGGAAAAGCAAATGGTAATGCAGAGTTGGCAAGAAGATATTATATGGAGAGTTATCCGGAAAGAAATATCCCTCATGCTCAAACATTTTCCAGTGTGCACAGGAGGCTTGCGGAATGTGGTTCCTTTAAAAGTTATAATGGAAATAGGGGAAGACCTAGAACTGCTAGAAACGTGCAACAAGAAGAAAGAGTGCTTGAAATTATTGAAGATAATCCAGGTATTAGTACTAGAAAAATTGGGAATGAAGTGCGTCTCTGTCAGGCTAGTTCATGGAGGATACTAAGAGAAGAACAACTCTACCCGTTTCATTCAAAAAAGGTGCAGGCTCTTTATGACGATGATCGGCCGAGACGGTTGGAAATGTGCAATCAGATCCTAGCTAAGTATGAACACGATAATCGATTAATTGGCGTCATATTATTCACTGACGAAGCTGGTTTCACTCGTGATGGCATAACAAATCGACACAACATCCACACATATGCTTACGAGAACCCAAACAATGTGGTAGAAACGAAACATCAGCGTAGATTTTCACTAAATGTGTGGGCAGGGATAATAGGAGATTACCTTATTGGTCCTCATTTCTTTGATGGCCCATTAACTGGTGACGTATACTTACATTTTATCCAAAATCGTCTCCCATTGTATCTGGAAGATGTGCCATTGGAAGTAAGGGCCAACATGTGGATCCTCCAAGACGGAGCTCCGCCCCACTTTAGTATACGTGTCCGACAGTATTTGAATGCAACGTATCCTGAGCGATGGATAGGACGAAGTGGACCATTGGCATGGGCAGCGAGGTCACCAGACCTTAATCCTATGGATTTTTTCTTTTGGGGTCATTTGAAACAATTGGTGTACGATATTCCAGTAATCAACGTCGAGGATCTTCGCTTCAGGATAATCGAAAAGTGCCAAATTATTAAAGAAACACCAGGAATTTTTCATCGAGTTAGGCGACATTTTTTGAAGAGTGTTAGGAAATGTATGGAAGAAAATGGGGGACATTTTGAGAATCTTTTTTAGTTTGTTTAGTACTGTTTCATTAATTTTTATCAATTAAATGTATATCGCAATAATCCATAATATGAATATTTACTGATTAGCCATTATTAGTTATTTTAAGATTATAAATTAAATAGTTTAAAAAGCGAATTTATTTGATGTTAAACTGACAGCTCTAGCATACTTTGATAGCTATTTACCTGGTAGCTGGTGGTAATGAAATGAGAAAAGTAAATTTACCACTTAATTTTTAAGGGTGATTTACGTCTAAACCGTTGGGTTTAGCGATGTAAATAAAGAGCACCTTTTTTAAAGGCCTGGCATCAGTCTTTCAGAAATTATGCCAAAAACTACTGTAGCTGTCAACACTAAAAAATTATGACAAAAAAACAATTTTCAATGTAGGTAAAGTGCCCTCTAGCGGCAAACAATCAATGTGAATTGTTACTAAAATGATGAAGCGCAGAAGACTTAGCCTATCTTTCAAATATTAGTCAAATCGGTTTTCCTGTAAGCGAGTAATTCAAAAAACAAAAAATAAAAACTTGAACTTGGACGGCTTGTAACTCGAAAACGAATGACATTTTGAAAAAAAATTATATGAAGCTCTACCCTTATTTTGTCAAGTAGAATCACCCCTTAAGTTTCGTGATCGATTTTTGAATCACCCTATATATATATATATATATATATATATATATATATATATATATATATATATATAGATATATAGATATACATAGTATCGTAGATTTTCACGGATGATGGAATGTGCACTTGATTTTTTCAATCCGTTCGTCAGTAGAAAAATCTTCAAGACGTTTCGTCAACATCTCATTTCAAGTGATGCTTCCTCGACGGCTACTCGGCTTGGAATGCTGGTCTTCTGTCTGCCTTTTTATAGTTAGGGGTTTGCGCAGGTTATACCCATAGATAAAATATTTATAGATCCGCAAAGCTTAATCCCAAAAACGGCAAATTTACGACAATAAAATGTAAACATCCTAGACCAGATGTCGGCATGCGCACTACAAATTGATCAGGTGACCATCGACAGGACCGAACTTCGAAAATCTATTTAGTTAGTTCAATTAGTCAAAAATGGTGTCTAAATGAAGCAAGTTATCAAAGTTGCAATCTTTAGTAAAGAAGTCGGTCTCATGTAACTTTCTTGTTCTGGGAGTTATATCATATGGGCACAAATAATATCTGAAGCAGAAGGGAATAATCCAATCAGTGTACCGATGGGAGTTAGTTTAGTAATTTCTTATACTGTGAAAGTAAAATTGTGAAAAAAATGTATCTTACTATTTCTCTAATCTATTGTTTCCGTCTGTGTGCGTTAACTTTCTTGTTGTGGGGTGGGAGTGAATAATTAACATTTTTAAAGTTCGGCAATTTATTCTCTAATTATGAAAAAATAATTACCATCTTTTCCTTGTCTTTTTTTTTAAATTTTTTAAGAAAATATTGATACGAAATGGGTTTTTTAACGGATATGCAGGATTTGAAAATAATTTTATATAATAATATTTTTCTGTCGTAATGGTGAACGGATATATTTTCTTATCGCATTAATTTTTTCGACAAAATGATAAAAATGTTATTTCAAATAAAATAAGTGAACAAGGTCATTGCTGGGGGTGAATAAAAAAAATATACCAACAAAAGAAATTCACATTTGTCTAACTTATTTCGTAATATTTTGCTTCTGTTAACATATTAATGAATTTTTTATTTGACCATTTGAAAGTGAGGATTTCTACGACAACATGATTCATGACAATTTCATAAAATGAGTACGGACATAACTAATCTGAATTTACTTCCAAAACCAGTATTAATAATGAACGACGCTTTTTAACGTCATGTCCACAATCTTCAAACATACAAAATTATAAATCAGATTGGCTGCAGAACAAAAAAAAAACATTTGAGCTGGTTGGAAACATCGGTTAAATATAAGGTAGATGAAGTTATGCAAGAATATGGACATTGTGCAAATTAGTTACTGGAAAAAATTCGTTGGCAATTTGGAAAAATAATTCAAACAGAGCTTAGAAATTATAGAGCCAATAGCCGATTATGACTACAATATAAACCTTGTACTCAAGTATTTTATGTATATAACCAAATAATAATACATTATAATTATTGTAACTTATATATGTATGTTTTAAAATATTCCAACTTCATTATGAGGAAGTATGTTTTTATTCATAATTATACTTACTTGCATTGCCAAATAAATATATTTTGAAATGAATCGTTAGTTTTTATTTATGTAAGTAATGTAATAGATGAAGAAATTATACCATTTCTTGACATGTTGATGAATGTACTTTTTTCATATGATAGAATAAACTATTCTATGGTTTGGTGCGAATTTTGATTTTTTTTAAAGAATTGACTGTTTAAAAATTCAGTTTATCTGTTGGTAATCATTTGGAAAGTGCCAGAAATATATCATAGTACATGTTTTGGAAATTTAATGTTATACGAAAACAACGTAAATTCAAAAACGTTGTAAAGCAACACTATTTTTTACCCTATAGAGAAAAAGGAAAATAAATCAAATAAAATATGTACACATTCCATTATATTAAATAAAAACACAAGAACAAATAAAATAAATCACTTAAAACGCTATAAATCCGTTTAAATCGCACGTAACTTGCAAAGCAAAAATAAACACAAAAATGGCGTTAAGCCGATACTGTGCTGTTTACGGATGGCACTACGAAACAACCGATCGATAACAGGAAGTCGCTTATGCGCATGCCCTCATCTGGCCAGCATCCAAAAATATGACTGCCGCCCGATGTGCAGAAATGCATTTTTTCGCCCATGGTTTGCCATTTTTTGGCTTTAGCAGCCGACAAGAGTAGGGATCCATAGTAGAGATCAGTGGGTTATACCTCGATTCTGCCTGATTGGTTTCCTCGCTTCCCTGCGTCTATGCCGCCTCTCGGCTCGCTGTCCTATTTCTCTGGTGTGTGGTTTTTGGTTTCGTTTTGAGTAGGGTTTACCATGTATTTAAGAAGTTTTGTGCATCATTTCTCTTGTTAAAGTTTTTAGTGCTCTCTATTTCGAGAGCTTGTCCGATGATGCGCGTTCTATAGTGCTTTATGGGTGCGATTTGTTTAGTTTTCTGGAAATCTATAATATGTACTGTTTCCTGATGATGTTGAAATAGAGCTGATGTGGTTTACTTATTTTTTATGCTGTTTTTATGTTCTTGGACTCTGGTAGAGATTCTTCAGTTTGTTTGGCCGATGTATTATTTTTCACAGTCTCTACATAGGATGGTGTATACTCTCTGGTTTTTCAATGGTATTTTGTATTCGGAATTGCCCATTAATTTATGTATTGTTATTTGTGGTTTATAAATTGTGCATATGTCTTGTTTCCTCAGAATTCTTCCAATTACGTATGTTACTCCTTTTATGTATGGCAGTGTGGTTTTTGGTTTGGATTTGTCATCTTTTTCTTTTTTCTCTGCTATTGCGTTTGTGTTTTGTTTTATGGCCTTTTTGATATTGTATTCCTTGTAGTTTTTTTAGAGTTGTTGTGATATTGTTGAGTTCTTCTCGGCGGTTCGTAGGTTTGGTTAGTCGCAAGGATCTGCGGTGATCAATGCTGTTTAGTTCCTCTAAGAATATGTCTAGGTTTGATCTTCTGTGTGGCTATATGATGAAGATGTTATCCACATAACGTTTCCAGAGGGAAAGTTTTGTTTTGGTTTTCCTTAGGACTTCTGTTTCGAAATATTTCATCGCTCACTTGGAAATGCCAGACGCTTCAAGAGTGGTGATTTTGTGACGTCGCAGACAAAGAGCGTCCAGGTCAACCGAAAGAGTTTGAAGAAGCAAAAAACTGTGTACTATTGACTGCTAAAACCTGGTGTAACAATTATTCGCTACCAACATAGACAATAACTCATAAAACATGATAGAGTATTAAAGGAATAACGATTAATATACACCGAAAGACGCGACAATGCTCGGCCCCACGTTGCAAAATGTCTAAAAAACTATTTTGAAAAAGTTAAATAGAACATTCTACCCCAACAGTCATATTTACCGGACCTAGCCCCTTCAGAGACCATTTACTTTGATAAAACTAACACGGACTTTCAAAACAACATTTACATTCTAACGAAGAAGTGAAAATTTGGCTTAATGAATGCTTGGTCTCGAAAAACGAACAGTTGTTTTGGTGCAGAATCCATTCTTTAACAGGAAGATAGGAAAAAACCATAACTAACGATGGCCAACCGAAACACCTATTATTTTATATTGTGATTAATTTCGTAATTGTAAATCTACTTCTATACTTAGCACTTTTTCGAAAAATTTATCAAAAATATTTACACAAAAACACTCTTAATCAAGGGAAAAAAATTAGAACATAAACAACATATTTTAGTGATATGGAAAGAATACTAATTTACCTAGAATTAATTTTAAAATAACTGTCTCAACTACTATGGCGCAGACTTTAAAAAATACCAAGTAAATCGACAATTACGAGTTTAGTTAAAATATAAAACATTTAATTTTTCTTTAACTTTTTAACTGGCTTCTAAAAAAAGAATATTCTAATTTTTTTTTAAGTATGTACATCGATTACTCCAGAACCGCGACACCGACTTCAATAAAATTTTTTGCATTATGTTGAGAAAGTTTCTGTAGTAGTCTCATATTATTTTGGCTGAAATTGGTACAGTAAAATCCAAGATGGCCCTAATAATATGGCGGATAAAAAAATTAATTTTGTCCGATTCTCTCCAAAATTGGTATGGAGAAATTTTCTGGGTCGTACATAATGAATCTAATACTACTTTTAAAAACTCATAATGGCGGATCCAACACGGCGGATTAAAAATTTTACATTTCTCGATTTTCTCCAAAATTGATATAGGGTGGTTTTTGAGGATGTAGATTACGAATTTAATTTTTTTTTAAAAGATTTATTATAGCGGGTCCAATATGGCGGACTAAAAATTTTACATTTCTCGATTTTGTTCAAAATTAGCAAAGCCTGGATTTTGAAGACGTAAATTATAAAATAAAAAATATTTTCAAACAATTCATTACGGCGGATCCAATATGGCGGACTAGAAATTTAACATCGCTCAATGTTGCCCAAAATTGGTATAGGAATATTCTAAGGTAAATTATGAACTTAAAATTATTTCTAAAAAATTCCATATGGCATATGCAACATAGCGGTCCTTATATTTCCGGAGAATGTTCAAAATTGATACTGGAGGGTTTTCAAGAGTATAGATTAAGATTAGATTAAGTGTTTAAAACTATTTTTTCGAAATTTAATTTGACGGATTCAACATGGTGAGATGAAAATTTTACGTTATCCACATTTTTTCATAATTGGTATTAGGGAGGGTTTTCAAAAAAGTAGATTACAAATCTGAAGTAAATTTTTTACCATTTAATACAGATACAAAATGGGAACTAAAATTTAGAATTATTCAGTTTTGTCCAAATTGGTATTGGGGGCTTCTTGGGAAACATATTAAGGATTTTAAATTAAATCCTTCCAAATCAACATGGATTATAAAATGTGTCAGATTAAATAATTTACATGTCTCAAGTTCTTTCCATATCGGTGTTGGGGGTTTTGGGGGCCTAGGATATGAATCTAAAATTAATTTATTAAAATTTAGGATAGCGAATAAATATACGGTAAGAAAGCGGTAAGAAAGCAGTTACTAATAAAGTATTTCTCAATCTTTTTATGTGAACCATATTTCGTAAGGTGTTAATTTGGCGGCGACTTCAAAAATTTCAATTTCATAGAAAAACTGATACTTTTATTTTCCACTATTCTTAGAAGTCGGTTAATTTTTTTATAAAAATTTTATTAGTGTCATTTTTTATTCTGTCTTTTTTGTATATTTTTATCCCAGCACCCACATGTACAAAAGATTAAAACTAAAATATAATTAATTATTAAAGAAACAGTAAAAGTGCCAAGTTAATAAATATATTTCTGGTAAGCATTGAGGATTTATCACTTTTCTTAGCCACATAGACAGAATGATATGTAGGACAAAAGGAAAAATTTAAGATTTATACGAAAAATAAAAACGAAACAAAATTATCCTGGTGATAGATAAATTACTATTAAGTAAGTGCTAATAGATAAATTATTTACAAAATAAAATAAGGCACAAGAATAAGACTTCTGGAGTTTATTAATAGAGTTAATAGTAGACCCAAGTAAGGCTACTTTAATGTTAGTTCGTTTAACTTGTATTTTATTCTGGTCATGAGTTGTTTCTTGCTCGTAATCTTTTGTAGGCTCATAACGCTTTTAGAGCAGACACACTTAGATCATTCAATAACGTAACATATTTTTAATATAATTATTGATTAGATACTTTGAACAGACAGTTATCAAAGCATATTGCCTACAGGTATTCATTAATTCCTTTGTCAGTTTTTAGTATTTAGTTAGTTATATATGACTTACAATTTTTTAGTAAATTTTATTAAAAATTACATTTAAGTGAGATGTGATCTTGATTTTATTTGCCAAGTGAAATGTATTTTTATTTTTTGAATACTATGAATAAAATCAGTAAAACAATTTTACTGTCCCTCATATAATGCCCCTTTTTTTATGATTTTAAATAGATATATAACTAATATTTTCTGCTTAATATTAAAAAATAACATAACAGATATAACTTAAATTATGTTAGATTATGTTAAATTTGTTAGCAGCCAGTTTTTGGGCATGTTTGAAATCTTTATTTAGAGCATTTAATAAATTTTTATAATCGATTTTAAACTGCAAATCAGCGATAACCTTTTATTATTATTAGCGAATTATTTATCTTTATCGCACATATATATTAGGATATATGAATTAAACAAATACTCTTCACACACAAATGAAATTCAATGGAAAAAAATAAGGTTATCATAAGCAGTGTGGAAAAATGTACGACAGTAGATATTTAATTTAAAAAAAACTTTTTAAATTTTATTTTAAAATATTTACGGAAATATCACGAATATATATGTACATAAATTAAAATATAACCTCTAAACAGCCATCTATTTTCAAGCACTGAGTAAATATTTTGAGATAATTTACGTCATATGAAGTTCGGCCAATAAAAACAAAGTCTCGAGGATATAGACACAATAAAAATACTATCTGCAATCTCCATATATGTTTGTGTTTTACAATTGTGTCTCTTTTAATATATATATATATATATATATATATATATATATATATATATATATATATATATATATATATTTATTATTACTAAATAAGCTTCTATCAATATTTTTCTTTCCATTTTTTAACTTAAATAAGAAATTGCAAATGAAGTTTAAAAAACTGATATAAAAATAAATTAAATGAAAATTTACATAATGGTACTTTTGCGATTGTAGACCCGATCAATTAATCCTATAAGATGTAGAAGAGAAAATAATAATATTGAAATTAAAATAGATAAAAATCGTTTAATTCGTTTCTGAGAGAATCGAGTTGTCCTGATATAAACAAATTCAATACTGAGTTTGATGTAGGGGTCTATTTATAAAGTATTATGCTCCAGATAACACAGAAACTACTCGAAAAAATTTGTTGGGTAACTGGTCCATGGGACTATTTTCTAATGTTACTTCAATAATAAAAAAAAATCGGCTCTATCAGGTACAAGCGTAATAGATTTAAAATTTGACATTTTAAATCTATTACAACTGATTACAGTACTGTAAAATTCATATAAACACTCCCAGTTGTTCCGGTTTAAATTTCAAATTAACTGAAGTGAGTTTTAACTTATTTTTGCAGATACTCACGATATAGACAAACACAATATCTTTTTATTCCAATATCTCTCATAAATTGTTTGAATAAAACAATACCAGTTGCATATTTGGTTTTACTACGAACTCCTGTAGTTCTACTTTCTTGCTAATTTCTTGCTCTGCATGGTTGTTTTATCTTCCTGAATTTTGACTACATTTTAACACTGCAAACAACGATTTTATATTCCATTTTATTATCATTGTTGGACCCCTATCTATGTTGTTTTGCTTGACGTTCTCTAGATTGTGGGTGGATGTATTTGTGTTTGTTGTTATTTAACTTACTATTTTTTCAGTTAGTTCTCCACTTTTCTTCCTCCTATTCGAGTGAAATTCTCCCTTTCATCCTTTCTTAAGACAGTTTCCTTCAAATTACTTTGATTAGTTCTCAGATTTTGCTTTGTTTATATTTTCAGTTTAGGCTTCTACCACTATCTAATTTTTATTGAAAAGTTATTTTTGTAAGTGTTTTCTTTTACATTATCTCTTTTTAGGTTGCATTAATTATTATTTGAATCCATTGTGTGGTAATCGTCAGATTTTAATCGATTTTCTCTTTGCTCTAGTTTAATTTTCACACTTGTCAATGCATTTCTATATGTACTGAAGTTCTAAACTTCCCATCAATACACTACTCATTTGTTGTATTACTTGCCTTGTCGTTGTCGGTTCGAGATAACATCTTGTCTACGAAATCCTCAAACTTTCAGGAAATCGATAATTTTTGAGGCAGAAATTTGGGCAGGTAACTTATGCTGTGTCGGTATTGGCTGGCGGGGATTATATTTATTTAATTTAAAACTAACTAACGGATTACTTATTTAATTTTGAGCCGAAAATGTTAAGGTTAATGAATGGGTTTATATAGTAAATTTATTTCAGCAGACTGTTGTTATCCAGGTATATTTTTGAGCTGTTATTTCTTTCAATCTCAAAAATTTTAAACGCACCAGAAGAACGTATAGTTTTATGATATAAAACCGATGCCATTTTGTTTGAATTTTATTTTGCTTTCTGAAACATTTAAAAAGGTTATAAATTTATAGGGTCAAACCAGTGGGATTTTGGGGTGGAAAATTGTCTAAATTATTCTGGTAATTGAAATTAGTTCATTAGTTACCTTATCTTTTACCTCTTTTGCTGTATATTAAATTATTTTTACTAGAATAAGCCTAGAAACAAGAATTTTTTTAGTTCTGCACGTTTCAATGAAGGAACTGTTTTAACCCCCTATAAAAACTTGGTAGTTTTGTCTACTCTTTTTTTTTTCCTGTCAGTTTTTATTTTTCGTTTGTCTTTTGCGTTTACTTTTTGGTAAAAATCTTCAGTTATCAATTATTGAGCACCGATATCTAACTCTATCATATACACCACTACACAGTTGAGTAGTGTTACAGCCTGATTTGTTTGAGACCCCTGTGCTAGTATATTCACATAACAAGCAAACTTGTTAGTTTTTTTTTTAATTTCAATTTTTGCTAATCCAAATGATTTTGTAAAATTAAGTTTTTTCCATTTTTTTTGTAAGGTGCTGTGCAATTTTCTAGAGTTCTATCCTCTGATCATGGAATATATAGGGTTTGCGTTATCTTTTGGCGCAAATGGGTACTAGAGTTTATTACGTGTTAAATTTTATTTCATCCTTTTTTCATGGTATAAGATATCCTTATTAATATTTATTGAAATAATTCTACGTCTGTTTATTTTTTTACCTTAAATCATTTCCTAGTTTATTAATTAAAAAGTAGTACGTTTCACAACTCTATCAAAAAATTTGCATATTTTTTTTTAAGATGAAAATTTTGCTTTGAAAATAATTTATTATTGAATTTCTTTTCATTTAACTGAGAGATTTTAGAGTGAGAATACCAGCGTAGCATATTAATTTTTTAAATAAGTCTATGATAAATAGTAAATAGTTTTATTAAGACATTTTAGTTTTATTGATAATAAATGTACATGTAAAGGGTTTTATAGCAGTTATTGGCACTGTTTATTTTTTTTTTTTTGAAATTTCGATGCACGTATGTCTTTAAATTAATTGGAAATATATGCCTTAATCAATTAAAATACTCAGTTCTGGTATGTGGTATTTTTCTCAGAATCTTACAATCTATCGTTGGCTAAAAAGATAATGAACCATATAATCCATGGGAAATAAAAAAAATGTTGACGAAAGAGTTACTGAAAATAAAATGAAATCCAAAGAAAAACCCATTTCAACTTCTCAAAATTATTTGATTTCCTTTGAACCATCTTAAAAAAATTCGAAAATAAAAAAGCTACAATCCCGCACTTCCATATCGATGAGCCCCACACGAATTACAGCTTTTCCCCAATATCTTCATGGTGCATTCACCAAAAGTCGGGGGCCAAGGGGTCCGCAGTGGCCCCTTTAGTTTATATGGACCAACTGGAGTTTTTTTTATGTATCTTGAGCCCCTGAACAATAATTTTTAGGGTGGAAGTTAGTTCTGGTGGGGGTAAGATTGTTATAAACAAATAACTGTTTCAATGTAGTTTTCACAAAATCAACTACTGGGTCGTATTCTTTGAATGATTTTAGACAAAAAGGTCCTTACTAACTTATACGTATGACTTTCTCCCTTTCCAAGATACTTGATGTTAAACAATTAAAAATTGTGATTTTTGCGATTTTTAAATGCTAATAACTTTTGATTACACGAACTTTTTTCAATTTTCTTGAATTGAAATTTAGAATCAGCATTGATAAGCTACAATCAAATGTCAAACGAAAAAGTTACGTCTTAATTATTTATTTCGGCTATAAACACATTGCTTTCGGCCGCTTATATGCAGGCGTTGTTCCGTGTGGCGCGTAAAGGATTTACACGAGCTTTTTAGCAGACTATCTTTTGTTTGTTTTGATTTTTCACTTGTTTCAGCCTGCATCTCTTGCAGAACGTTATGAACAGTCCTTAGTTTCTTGTGTATAATGTTTTTACTTATTTATTGTTCTTGAAAGTGAAATACGTTTTGTTATCATCTGGGCAGTTGCTATAAAAATATCCATTTGAGAAAACATGGCGGAACATCAAAAATCGAGATCTACCTTCTATATTGGAAAAGATGTTTTTTAGTTTCCATCTAATGCCATGCGGAAAACTTATATTGCAGACTTATTTCGGTTATGATACATTAAATACACGCCTTTGGTCGCACGAGGCGCCTGCGAGTAGACTTCCCTGTGCGCGCCACACGGGACGGAGCATGCATGTTAGCAGCAAAGCCATTTGTTTAAAGCCTAAATAAACAATTAAGACGTAACTTTTTCGTATGGAATTTGATTGTAACTTATAAATGCTGATTTGAACTTTCGATCGCTGTCAGAAAATTGAAAAAAGTTCATTTAGTCAAAAGTGATTAGCATTCAAAAATCGTAAAAATTGCATTTTTTATTCGTTTAATACAATTATCTCAAAAACTGAGCGTCGTACTTAAAAGTTATTAAGAATTTTTTTGCTTAAAATCATTCAGGGAATACGTCTCAATAGTAGATTTTATGAAAATTGCTTTTCTATAAACTTAAACAATTATTTACTTATAACAATCTTATCCCGACCCTGTTGAACTTCCACCCTAAAAATTATTGTTCGGGGACGCAAAATACATAAAAGAAACTTGGATGGGTCCAAATAAATTAACGGGGCCAGTGCGAACCTCCTGGCCTCTACAATATTTCGTTAAATGCATTTAGCATCTAGTATTAAGCCAATTCTTTTTAGAATAAATTAGTCAAGGAACATCTCGAAAGCTACTTTTGAGGCTGATACTTCGCGAATAAACCAACTAAGCAAAACCTTTTATATACCTAGATGAATTTTGAAGTCCAACTCTACCCCACACAAAACAAAGTAAATTAAATTTTTCAAGTTTTTGGATTATTTTGAAGCAATTTCCTGCAAAATTTTATTATAAAAATCAAAAATTAACGAAGGATGTGACACACACGCATGAACAAAAGAATTCGGGCATATGAAGATCAAATTAGTAAAATCTTTAACAAAGAGATAATTGGTGTTGAAAACTAGACTTAAATGACAACAATGAAAATAAATATCAATTTTTAACCAAATTGTTCGTTATGTCTAAAGCATCAAATTTGTATCTAATTTTACCAGAGCAAAGCCCCTCATCCATAAAATTGATCTTGTAACATTTCTTTTAAGTAAACGGCTTTAAAAATAGGTGTGTAGAACTAAACCGAAAAAGAGGTTTCATAGCTTATCTTTTAAACGGCCATCTTTCCTACAAAACTTAAGACGCGACAACATAGACACAATACTCGAAATAATGCTAATCTGGAATTTCCATATTCTGTTTTTGTGACTCAATATTGTGTGCTTTTAAGAATATATCTAATAAAAAGAAATAAGATTATACCAACATAATTTAAAGTCAAAGATTTCTTAAATTTTCTATTCAATTTGTTTTTTCTAAGAAACATTAAGCAAAAATTTAAATATATGTGATAGACATAAACAGGAATGAGACAGTAAATATATGTTCAGATAGTAGAGCTGCAATATTATGTCTGAGTGCAAGGGGGTGCTATATAGTTTGAAAAAGAACTGTTGCACGATCAGAGTCGTATGAGTCCAGAGTCACTAGGATATACATGGAAATGAGGAAGCAGATCGTTAGGCAAAGATGGGGTCAACTTTCATTACGTTACGTTAATAAAGAGCAAATAAAACTGTTGCTGGAATGCAAATCTATAGAATCATGGAGGAGGGCCCCTGGCATGAGGTGTGCCAAGAAATACAAAATTAGACCTAGCACTCGATTTTGCTACGAAATTTTTATAATTTCGTCACTCTATGATTCCTAACACCCTCGTGAAGCCTATACATCGACTAATAAGTCACATGATGATTATCAATCGCAAGTAGATTTAGTTCATTTGAATCATTTTCACATTTGTCAGTGTTTTGTCTTCAAAAGGGTGTTTTGGTGACAAGAAAACGGTAATTATTGTTTATAACTTATTTCATTTAAAAAAGTCACCTTTTTGATTCGGCTAGTTTGTTCTACCAAATTAAAAAATATGTCAAATACCCTTTGAAAAATAGTTCTGTTGTAAGAGACCGGGGAATCATGAACTCGTGGTCTTCCTTCGCAGACTACGAAAGAACGAGGTACGTTTACATGTTCTCTTAGTTTTTTTTATTGGGCAGACCATCTAGCAGGTATAAATTATCTTTTGTTTTTGTTTATTTATGTTTAAATATATCTGTAGAGCATATATATATATATATATATATATATATATATATATATATATATATATATATATATCATTTTTCTTTATTTTGTCTTTTCTTGGGTTTAGGTTCTATATTTAATAAATACACAAAACGATTGACGTTTCGCCCTTTATTCAAGGCATTTTCAAAATTCTTTCCTCCTAAAAATATATAATTAAAACACATTACATAAAAAACATATTTACAATTTTTTAAAAACAAACAAGACACTTAAAAACAGTAGTCAAAACTTTAAAATTTTTTAAAAATATTTAATTTTACTGGTACACACCTTGACATTTTGCTGTTCTGTTACTAAATAAAATTTAAATTTTACATCGTTTACTGAGGATAACTGGAATGCGAATGTGTTTTTTTTTTAATATTTTTTATATTTTACATTGCATAAAAAAACAAATAAGGTATATGTTTGGTTTTATGTTTAAGAGGATATTCCATTTTTCATTCTTATTTGACCGGATCGAATACTTAATATTTTTGTTTAAATTAGGCTTGCGTAAATGTGGCTCAAATTTCCCATATCTGTTCTGTCGTTAACAGTGTTTTTATCTTTTTTAATTTCAATCATTTCCTTTATCTGTAATTTTTGGTAATTCATATTTTTGTTTTTTATAATGGTACTGTTATAATCAAAAGTGTGTTTTTCGTCCTGTATGTGTTTGTTTAACGCTGTTGAGGCGTTTTTTGTATATTTATGGCCATTTAATCTGTTCTTCAGTAATTGGCTCGTCATGCCTATATATTTTTTGGAACAATTTGTGCAAGGGATCGAATATATTATATTTGATTTATTCATTAGAGGAGTTTTACTTTTTAAATTTGTGAACAATGTATTTAATTTATTATGTGACCTGTGGCATACGATAATATCATGATTTTTTTAAAATGTATTTTATTTTTTCTGACAGCTCACTAGTGTACGGTAATGCTACATATTTTTGGTGTTTATGTTCTATGTTTTTTGTTTTTATGTTATTATAAAACTTATATGTTCGTTTATCAATTATTTTGGTGATAGTCTTTTCGTTGAAATTATTATTTATTAGTGTCTTTTTACTTTCTGCAGAATTTTTGGTCGGAATTCTGGAGACGTTAGGGAGATAGCACGATCAGATAGACCGATTATAACGCTATTATTTTGAGTTTTGAAGAGATAGAGAAATAAATTAGATATCTACCTGACCAAGTTAGTTTGGTGTACCATTCGGTTAAAATTTTGTTTTTTCTGCGTATAGGTGTCATATCTAGAAAATTTATTTTATTATTTATTCTCTGTTTCGGACGTGAACTGTAATTTTTCGTTGAAACTGTTAAACTCTTGGAGAATTTCATTTATTTTATTTTGTGGTACGGCTGCTATGCAATCATCGACAAAGCGTTTGAAAAATATTATATTAAAATTTAATTTTTCTAAAACTTTTTCCTCCATTACTAGCTGAGCAATGGTAGATGAAATTGGTGATCCCATAGCACATACATCGAGTTGTTTGTAAAAGGTACTTTCGTAATGAAAGTAATTTGTATTAAGAACGAGGTCAACAGCATCCATAAAATTATTTTTTGATAGCGATGTATGTTTTTTTTTAAATTTCCCATTTTTCTGCTAAAATACTCTAGACAAGTTGATTTGGTATGTTTGTATACAAAGATATAACATCTAGCGAAATGAGTCTGTAATTTTCAGGTAGGTTTACTTTATCAACAAATTTTTTAAAGGCGAATGAAACTTTAATAAAAAAATCGTTTTTGCCAGTAATATTTGAAATGCAATCTGATAAGAATTTTGATAAACTATAGAATGGCGATTGTATACAAGAAACAATAGGTCTTAGTAGTATATTTTGTTTATGTAATTTTGGTAGGCCGTATATTTTTGGTGGAATAGCATTGTGAATGGTTAGCCTTTTTGCATCTTTTTCAGTTAGTTCTTTTACATTGAGCAATTTTTTTATGAAGGTATTATTTTTTTTTTTGATATAAGTTCGTTGGATCACTCTTAATATTTTTATATGTATTTTCGTCCTTTAGTAAGTTGTTCATTTTTGTCTCGTAATCTGCCTTGTTCACAACTACTGTTTTATTGCTTTTATCAGGCCTTAGAACAATGATTTGAGGATTGTCTTTGATAATTTTTTTTGTCCGATTTAATTTCTTTTTTAAATTTTTTTGGAGGCTGTTACTTTTTATTGTTTGGTGTCTTATTTTGATTTTATGATTACTTAAAACATTAGTTACTTCAGCTCTAATTGCGTCCTTCTTGTCGTCTGACTCATTTCTAATAACAGATTCAATTGAGGCTATATATTCGGTTATTGGAATATCTTTTACTTTTGTAACATCTAATGAGAAATTTGGACCATATGATAAAATTTCATTAACTTCGGACGGTATCGGGGTATCAGATATATTTTCGATCCATTTGGACCTGTCGTTGTTTGTTTCTTTACAGATTTCACGCCTTTTAAATAATTGGTTTAATTTTTTTTGGTGTATTTTTTTAATTTTTCTGTGCAATTCCTCAAACTTTTTATTTTCTAACGATAAGAATCTATCTAATATATTATTTGTTAAGTATCTCTCAGTTTTTTTAATGTTTTCTCTAATGAATGTATTTAAAGAATTTATGGCTTTGGTTGCCTCTGTAATTGATAAGTTTAAAATACTATATTTGGCTTTCATGATGATATTATTAAATTTATTTTCAAGGTACGTACCTGTAAAACAAATATGTGAAACATTCAAGTTTAAAAATGTAGGGAGTAGATCCAAATGTTTGCATCTTAATAAAAAAATTCTTCTATTTTTTTGAGCGGCAAGTTTAGTGTATGACCTTGATAATTCCTTAAGATGCATTACCACGTGCGGCCCATGTGATACATCTATCTCCTTATAAAATGTCATAATGGATGTTGTTAGTAGCTTCAACCCAAACTATTAATATTTATTTTCTTGATTCTTGAACCATAGATTATATCATTTTTCTTTATTTTGTCTTTTCTTGGGTTTAGGTTCTATATTTAATAAATACACAAAACGATTGACGTTTCGCCCTTTATTCAAGGCATTTTCATAATTTCATAATGGATGTTGTTAGTAGCTTCAACCCAAACTATTAATATTTATTTTCTTGATTCTTGAACCATAGATTATATCATTTTTCTTTATTTTGTCTTTTCTCGGGTTTAGGTTCTATATTTAATAAATACACAAAACGATTGACGTTTCGCCCTTTATTCAAGGCATTTTCAAAATTCTTTCCTCATATATATATGTATATATATATATATATATATATATATATATATATATATATATATATATATATATATATATATATATATATATAAATTTGGTAATTTTCAGCGGATATCAGATAATATAATGTAATAATAAACCTGATTTAAAAGAAGACAGAAATTTTCGTGTATAAAATTTTAGAGTTCTAGTCTGAAAATAGGCAAGGTTATTTTTAAAATTATATGTCCCATTTTCTTTATATCAGTTATACTAGTACACTTTTGAAGTTAATTTTGGAATGATAAATAGTTACAAATTAGTGGCTAAATTAATGAAAAATGACAGTTCGGATAGCGAACGTGATACTTAAGTAAATTTATGTTTTAACACTACTTCTCATATGTGGTTCATTAAATTTACAGCATTTTTTAAAAAGTAGCAATATATATTTATGATTTATTAAGGAAAATTTACCATTTTAACATTAAAATATAGGTTGCAGTTGATATTATGCAATTCTTTTTACGGAAAAATTAAAATGAGACAATATTAAAAAAGAAATAATTTAATAAAACTGCATTAAAAAATAATTTGGAACAATAAATAGTAAAACCATATTATATTTTTTTATTAGAAAAAAAACTGCTTATGTTGTATACTATTATTCTTAGAGCAGGTATTCCCAAAGTGTGTGCTGCGGCGCCCTGGGGCGTCGTGAAGAGTAAACAAGGGCGCCGCAACAACAAATTTAGTTTGCAAAATTAATGATAAATTTAGATAGAGCGATGCTTCGATAGCCTTAAAACATCCATGGTTCATAAGAATTATTGCTTAAAAGCTTACCGGTCAAGGAAAGTGAAGGCTTTCAAAACTTGAAAAATTTATGCAATTTTAAATGTTCAAAATTGAACATCTCAGAGAAAAAGAAGGATATTTGAGCAAACTCAGCGGCATTTGAAGGAGTGAAGTGTTGTGATAACACATAACTTCAAATGTAAGCTAAAATCCCGTTTTGCATATTTAAGGATCTTTTAGGTTACAATTTTTCAGAAAAAAAATTTTCTTACCAACTTTTTTTTAATAAAAAGAAAAAAGATATCATTTTATAATTTTACACATATATTTATTCGTACTTTAAATATACAAAAATATTTTTTTTTGGATTTTTTTATGGGTTTTTTTATCCATAATATTTAAAAAAAAAAACATCAAAAAATGGCGGCCAACGTGATTCCAGGTGACTAAATCGTCTGAACAAAAAACTTAATTAAACTTAACCCTTGTTCAAGTGCCCAAGGTCGGAACCGGAATCATTTTGATCGGTAACAAATTTTTCGATTTTTACCCGATTTTTCACCCTCAAAAATGGATTTTTTTTTCAAATGGCCGCCATTTTGTTATTATTTGATGAAAAAAAATCATTCCAGTACCGACCATGGACACTTGAATAAGGATTAATTTGGTATATATATATATATATATATATATATATATATATATATATATATATATATATTGTTGTGTAAACTACATCTCACCGATAATTCCCGCCACAGTTTAAGTTGAAATATGAAAATCAAAAATTATATGGTGCGACAACGGGTGTCTGGGAAGGTGTCAGTCGAAACCCACTGAGGAGTCCTAAGTTTTTCGTAATTCTCGCTGGGTACAGGGACCTTAGCAGATTACGACATGGCATCCCTGGACATGGGAACGTGCACTTGTGGCGACAAGTGGCACGGGTGCTTAGCGACAGCGAATCTGCGACGGGGTGTTAGTCCCCGCAGTTCTCAGGCACCAAAAACAATCAAGCCTTCCTTGTAATCGGAATCTAGAGTACAAATCTTTAATTCTCAAGGAAGGTTGATTGTCTAGAGGCGGGGGTGTTGTGTAAACTACATCTCACCGATAATTCCCGCCACAGTTTAAGTTGAAATATGAAAATCAAAAATTATATAGTGCGACAACGGATGTCTGGCAAGGTGTCAGTCGAAACCCACTGAGGAGTCGTAAGGCTGGCACCGGGACGAAACACTCCAAATTTTTACTTTATAGTTTGTTCGTAATTCTCGCTGGGTACAGGGACCTTAGCAGATTACGACTATATATATATATATATATATATATATATATATATATATATATATATATATATATATATATATATATATATATTTCAGACGATTCAGTCACTTGGATTCACGTCCGCCGTTTTTTTAAAAAATATTATTATGGGTAAAAAAATCCATAAAAAATCAAAAAAATAAATCTGTATACTTAAAGTACGAATAAATAAATGTGCAAAATTATAAAATTATATCTCTTTTCTTTCTATTAAAAAAAATGAATAAAAAAATTTCTTTTTTGAAAAATTGTAACCTAAAAGACCCCTTAAGTTGTGATATTTAAAAAAAACTTTATGTTAGCAAGCAATTCTGAGGACGGAGTCAAATTCAGCCACCCAAAATCTACAAGAAATGACTATCTTTATTCAATATACAAATTTCACGTCATGCTGTGTAATTTCATTTTGCTTGTTTATTTAATTATATATTTTTTTTGAATGTATGTTTTTAATTCAAAAGTATACAAAGTTAGTATATAAAATACACGCAAAGTTCAACGCAGTGTCAAGCATTGGTTCATGCAAGACTGGAAAACGTGATGTGTAACGAATTATTGAATAATAAATTATTTTTAATTGTATACATTTTGATATCATGTTGAATGAGTTTTAAATTACCTAGACTGCATAATAAAAAAAATAGAAGTTTAAAATCATTATTTTACTCCTTCAAAGGAAACAAATACCGCGCGCTTGCTACTAAGCTGCCTGCCACTGGGACATTTACCTTACATATTCATCTTTACAATGTTTTCTATAAATCCAATTTATTAATATTTTATACAAAAGATTTCTAGAGCAAACAGGATCCCCAAAAATCTTATATAAAATATATTGGCACGTGTTAATAATCATGGGCAAACTGCGGTGCTTTAATGAAACGCTGAGAAATAAGGGAGACTATAACTAGGAATTAATTCAGTTTCATTTTTCATTTTTCATTTTTATCAATATCTTAATAAACATTAAATCAATTCAAACAAATAGTATTACACATTTGTTAAACTATTTATTTTGGATTTTTTAATGTGAGTATTGAGAGTACATATTCCAACAAATGTACTGACCCTACAACATAGCCGCAATAGGTCATGATACAGGATCGATTCTAACCCAGACTAATTGCCCACTCACTTTTAACCTAACCTAACCCTACAATGCCTCACGAGAGGTATAAGTACCTCAATAGTCCTAAGGGGGATAATGTACATAATGAAACAACAAATGAAGGCGGAATGAAAAAATAACCCTCGTAAAAAGGCCGGCGGCATTAATAAAAATAAAGGATTAACGTGTAACACAAAAAGGATAGGTCTTATCAGCACTTCTATCCTTTATTTGCTATCGTATGTTAACGTAACTACGTTTTTCTTAGTCCATTCCTTATTTAGTGAGAGTAAATTTACTGTGCTTAAGGGTTATTACTTATTAGTTATTCAAGAGTTTTAAATGTACTTTCGGAAGGAAAGTAGCCACTCCATGATATTTTCAAGGATATATATGAATATTTTTGGAACCTAATATAAGACTTGACTTTTAACTTGTTAAACATATTTTTGACTTTAAAAAATTGATAAAATTGCATAAAATTATTATCTGTTTATTTTATTAGCAATAAATTGGCAAATTCAATTTGATAGTGGCCCAAATAAGTCCTGAAATAAATAAGAAATCAATAATATCTTAAGTAATAATTGAGATGTTGACTGTATTCAAATAAAAATATAATTTTGCCGCGAAACGGTAGTTTCCACAATAAAAATTCTAAAAAACACAATATTTTTCTTTATTTTTATTTAATAATAAAAATGTAATTAAATCTCTTTCGAGTCACGTGGCAACTAACACCAATCAAAGTGAATGATGTCACTCCATACTAACGTTATCGCTGGCACTCCGTCCTAATACGGTTATTCTTTTGAGTCATTATTACTTTCAGTTCTATCACTTAAAGTAATCATCATCACTTCGACCTAATGATAAGTAAATGTATATTCAAAAGAATGTGGTTATTAAGTTCGTTCTTTTAACTTCGATCACTTGATAATTACTCCAAAGAATACAGCCAACGTCATCTCTGTCACGAACTTGACATAGAAATTTTTTGGTTTTATGTCATATTCGTGACCGCTGTCATAGAAATTTTTTGGTTTTATGTCATATTCGTGACCGCTGTCAGGGGCTACGTTGCCTCGTTCATATTTTGTAGTCATTTTCATGTAATTCCTTCGAAATTTGCTTACTTTTCCCTTTGAAAATTATTCCAAGAAATTTTCTCATGAAGGAAAGTGGATTTATTAAGGCAATAGTTCTAACTTACCGATAATTTTTTTAGGCTATCGTACCGTAAGTTGCGGTGATCTGCCAACACCTCTTCTCCCACCATAAGGTATGTTGAGATACATTGTTATTTAAGTGAGCATACTCGTATAATTATGTCCGTTTGTTGTCTTATTCATTCCTTTTATTAGTTCGATGTTTTCTCAATGTTATTTCCAGCATACTTCTTTTCTTTTGTTTTTTTTTGGTCAACACACAAGTTTCGCCACCACACGTTGTGATGGGAAGAATGCATTAGCCGTATATATTCGTCTCTAATTTTATTGTAAACTTCATTCTCATGAAGTAATTTAATTTTCCCATATGCCGCCCAACTTAGTGATTTATAAATCTTCATTGTCTTTTGTAAAAGTTATAGCTGTCATAACATATATATATATATATATATATTGTTCCGGACGGCCGGCCTTCAAACAAACTACACACACTGTATAATTTTAATTTTGATTGTCAACCTTTCTTTTGACACTTCTCAAACTATTTCAACTTGCGTCGACAAACTCTCAGAATATACTGACTAAGAAAGTCGATCTGGACCCTTTATATACCCTTTTGGATGATACCGGAAGATTCCCTAATTCTCTAGGAGGATTTTCATACTACATGGGGTAATCAAAATAAGAAAAAGGAATAATCCGGCGATTTCTAGACCTTCCATCATAGGCGTTCCATGTTAAAAATAAGGAGATCGAATTCTCTAAAAAGCTCCAGACCTTCTTTCATAGTCGTCTCCTGAGGAAATAAATAAAGGTAAAATTACTTAAATACATTATGAACTCATAGAAAATATACCTCAAACCCTATAAACTTCGAACATAAACTATTACTAAGAAATATAAAACGTTACAAAGTTCGTAACAATATATATATATATATATATATATATATATATATATATATATATATATATATATATATATATATATGTGTGTGTTTTTTAGGAGGATCGATGAGGCATTGTGTAGATAACAGAACTTGGTTCTACCTAGAAGAAGAAGAAGAAGATATGTTTTTCAATATGTCATAATTTTAGTTTTGCTGAAATTCATTTTTAAATGAATTCTTTTGGCTTACGATAAAAGTTCTTTAATCACTCATGCAAGTTCTTCTCTTCTTCTTCTTCCTTTAGTTTAAGTATAAAATTTCTGTTTTTTTTTCGGGCTTTAAATTGTCGTTCAATCTTTTTCGAGGTCGCTCTACACTTCTGCACCTTAAAGATGATTTGTCACATACGTGCCACCCTAACTATTCTCGAATCGTCCGAGCGACTGATGTGGTTGTTCCATTTCATCTTTCTCTTCAATAGCCAGTCGTTTACATTATCCATTTTACACAGTTCTCTTAATGTTTTCGCTTCGCTCTCTGTTCATTAGCGTTTCTCCAGCTCTCTTAAGTAGTACCTTCATTGCCATTTTTTTCATCATCTGCTGAATTTTTGTTGTGCCAGGTCGTGTTTCTGCAGTGTGTCATTGAACTAATCGTGGTCCTATAGATTCTAGCCTTCGTTTTAACACTAATATGTTTATTTTGCCAAATTATGTTATTCTGGTATGCTGGTATCCTAGCTGCTGTGTTAGTTTGTTCTTGAACCTCTGTTTCGACATCTTCATAGCTGGAAACTTTATCTCCTGTTGAATGATTTTCTCGTCGACTACAAGCTTACATCTTACCGGTGATTTTGAGGTGGTCCTGCATTTTATCTTTGAAGTAGAGATGATCGTATTAAGAGATTTTGCTGTTTGGTTAAATGCTTGTAGTAGTTTTTGTCGTCTTTATTTTTTGCCACCAGTACAGCATCATCGGCTTAACATAGGATCTTAATCTCGCTATCACCCATTCTGTATCCTCTCAATTTGCGTACTCTCATTATTATCTGATCCACGATAATATTAAAGAGAAGCTGTCTTAAAAAGTCCCCTTATTTAATTCCTTCACCAACTGGAATCGGAACTATAAGTTCCCCGTTGATCCTGGGTTGAACTTGGTTGTCGAAATATATATTTTCGATAATTTTAATTAGGTTGTGTGAGATTTGCCTATTATAGAGAAGATGTAAAATATCTCTAAGCTGCACACGGTCGAAGGCTTTTTCCAAGTCGATAAATCATATATACTGGCTTGTTGTATTCGATTGATTTCTTCATTATTTATCTTAACACAAAAACCTCATCAGTGCATGACCTACCCGATCTGAACCCTTGTTGTTCATCTGATAAAGTGATTCAGCTATTAATTTTATTTGCTATGATCTTCGTTGTTAGTTTTAGGGTTATATTGTTCTTCTCTGTCTTATGAAAATATGCATAGCTCTTGCTCATATATCATGACCCCGTGTGGCACATCCTCTGTTTCATAACCTCGACATCTAGTCATGTCATATAGTTTCATGTTACATAAGAATTTTCTTAGCTAACAGTGCCCTTTAAAAATCCTTATGACTAATAGCTGTTTTTTTCTGGACATCACCAGATATCTTTTGTTTGTTTTGATTTCCGGATAGTCTAATGACTGCCTGGAGAGTTCACAATTTATGATTTCATTTCATCGTATTTCAAGAGATGATGGGAATAGTTTTGTCATTGCTCATTTAGTCAGAGCTGCTTCACTGCTCTGGTAATAGGTCTTTAATCATTCCTTCTAGTTCTTCTTTGTCTTGTGTAAATACGATGATGTCGTTAGCATATCTTAAGTTACTTAGCTCTTTCTCCTGTATCATGACTCCTTGTTCTTTCCAATGTCCGAATGTATTTTATCGTGCCCATGTAGCACAGGTCGATTCTGGCATTTCCCATAGCGTCGAATATTTCCCATGTTTCGATCGTGTCGAAAGTTTTATTAAAATGTATAAATGGTCCACAAATATCTAGATTAGATTCTATATTCGTTTCTTTAAGTTGTCTTATTGTCTGCAAATTTTTACTTATGCTATTTATCTTCTGAAACGAACAAGTTATTTGACTTTATATATTTCAAACTTCTGGTCTGTTAGTTCATGACACGATGGACGATAATTTTATAAGTTAGCGCTCTTTCCTTTTTTTAAATATTTGAACTGTTATTGAATATTCTCAATTATCCAATACATTTTCTTATATTGGACAATTATTAAATAGTTTCTGTAGTTTATCTTTCGACTTGCTCTCATTTTCTTCAATATCTCTAATATAACGTTGTTTTCACCTCCGGCATTTCCGTTTTTCATTTGTTTTAGAGCTAATTCAATTTCTTTCATGGGGATTTTTGGTAATTCCTCAGAACTAAAACTGATTTCTTTCTTTCCTTATGTGATGTTTCTTTGGATCTTTTAAATTCCAACAAGTTTATATATCCTTGTTTAGCCTTGAGTTTATATATTTGTGTACCTGTTAAACTTGTGTTGTTCGCAATATTTCAACGTGAAGGGTACTTTTTCATTTTAGAGATATGGGCACTTAAAATTTTAAAAGTACCAAGCACGTTTCCATTTAGCGTGCTATAACCGAGACTGATGATGAACATTCTGACTTTTGAATTTGGTATTATCACATTGACGTATTGAAATAATATCAATTGTTAAGTATTGCTGTCTACAAATAGTGTAATGAATTTAAGAGCAATTTAAAATTTGGTCTTTCCATGTTAGGATCAGAAAACGGCATAAAATATAATTTCTAAGTATCTCCCTATTTTACAAGCTCATAAGAATACCTCAAAAAAGTTGTTCAACTTTTATTAGAATAAATAGAATATAGAATAAGAGTGTACGCATAACTTCAAGTTCTGATCCTGTATCTCCTCCGCAATACCATCGTGAAGACATGTCTGGATAAATGTTATCCGAATAAATGGATTTAGTGTGGAGATATTATTCAATAACTACTAAGATCTTGTGACACTAAGACCGGGTATATATTAATCCACCAATTACATGCAAAACAGGTTCAGATTTTATTTAATATATATGGATCTGATTGAAACACTTATGTGTTTGTTGTTATTCGAACTAACACAAATGCTACTTTTTATGTTAAGGGTGAGAGGCAAATTTAGTCAGGGGCGTTCCGAAAATTGGGCGGATTGTTTTATTTATCCCTATTTTCATACATCACACTTTTTTTAAATTTCTACTTTAAAATTACGATTCCCCAAAACTATTTACATAAAATGATATTCTTGTAAAAGACCACTACACTAATTATTTATGAGAAAACCCACTTTCAACGCATAAACTGATTTATTTGTGTTTAAATTTAACATCAAAGTAGACATGAAGACTATAAATTTAAAGCAACAATACATCAAGTAGCTTGTGGTCAATGTTACATTAATAAAGAATCAACATCATCTGTCCTGTTTGAGAGCTCCAATGAGAATAATTTTTTTACACTTGTATTTTAAAGTGTAAATTGAAATAAAGTGTCAGACTATTAATCTGCACAATTAGCTGATATGCAATTTGTGTATGACTAATGGTTGTAAACAGAAAGCTTGCAGGTTACAACTTTCCAATTTGTCAAATTTCTTACAAAAAAATATTTGTTAAATCATACCAGAGCTTAGGACAATGTGATACTTTTATGCCAAATATAAATGGCTGATAAAATGAAGTTAGTACTACTACTGTTACTGCTCGAACGCCACAAGCAGAAGATAGAGTTATAGAACTTGTTGCAGCCAGTCCAGGTATAAGTACAAAAAAAGCTTTAAAAGGGGGTATTCCTAAGTATACTACATAGAAAATTTTAAATGAACATCTTCATATCATCTTCATCTATATATATATATATATATATATATATATATATATATATATATATATATATATATATATATATATATATATATATATATATATTAAAGCTTTATTTTTGACTAAATCAGAGTTTACGAGTAAAGGTATTCCGCTTATTTCAGTGTTTTGGTTCGAGATCACTTAAATCGAACGTATCCAGACTGAAGGGTAAGCAGAGGTTGTCCCATTGCTTGACATCCCCGTTCACCTGATCTATATCCAATAAACTATTTTAGACGTAATTTATTCAGTACCTGTTGGTAATTTACAACAAATAGAATAACGGGTCATTGTTGCAAAAAATTCATAACAGACAAGGAATTTTTGGGAGATTAAGAACTTCAATGAGAAATCATCTAGCTACATGCGTTGAAATGAATGGAAATTATTTTCGACATTTGTTGTAAATTTTTTTAGCTAAGGTATCTATTTTTCTCTTTATTTATTTTTTTTCGTCCGAAAATTTATTTTAATGATTAAATATCAAAATAAAATACCATGTAACCTTATTATTGACGTCTTTTCTTTTTTGAACTTCTTAATTTCATTAAAGCTAAAAAAATAAAAAAGATCTTTTTATTTTTATTGTAATGAGTAAATCGAACATTCTGGTACACACTGACTAGCACCTTAAATGATACAATTGCGGTTAAAAGAAACTAACCTGTGTTACTAGTTCAATTTTTATTACCAAAAAAAAATCATTGTAGAAATAATGTAATATAGGCCTTCTTAACATGTATACATTATTTTTTTGATTCAAATATGCCACACTTAAATTTAGAAAAAAAAATATTTAATTAAATTATGTTCGATATAAATGTCACAACTTAAATGATGCAAATAAATAAAAATACACAAAACTTGACAATTTCAAATTTGCGAAGTAGGCCTTGCATCATATTATTATTGTAATTGTTTCTTATTTATTTTGACGTGTCAAAGCATTTTTTGGTTGGTTAAACGAAATTGCTTAAGAATGGGTCGACGAACAATGATTACTGAAAGAAATTTAATTATTACTCACTACAGAAATGGATATATCCAAAGGGACATTTATAAAATGGTAAATAAGTGTTCATCGACTACTCAGCATATTACTGAACGTTACCTGAATGAAAACAGGGTCGAGAATAAATCAAGGTTGGCTCCAAATAAGATCATCAACGAACGCAAAGAAAAATGGATTGTAAGAAAAATCGTGAATAATCCTCAAAAAAGTGCGCCAAAATTGCATGATGAGGTAGAAATACAGTTTGGGAACAGGTTCAATACTGAAGCAATTCGTTGAGTATTGCGAAAAAATAATTTATATGGTCGATCTGCTACAAATAAACCTTTTATGAGCCAGAGAAATAGACGCGTAATTTGGAATTTGGAATTCAATTATATTTGCTGATGAAAATAAAAATAACCTGTTTGTATCCGAGGGCAAACTAACAGTGTGAACAAAGCCCAATGAAGAGTTGAAATTGAAAAATATAAAAGTTACTGTAGGAGTAGGTAACATAAATTTTAGTGAATAGAATATGAATCCAATACATGTATTTGGATATACTAAGACAGCATTTGGTGGCTAGTGCTCAAAAACTGGGTTTTATTAATAATCATCGTTTTTATCAAGACAACGATTCAAAGCATACATCATTTCGGGTTTGTAGTTGGCTGCTTTATAACTGCTCAAATGTCATTGAAACACCTGCCCAGTCAGCAGATTTGAACGAAATTGAAAATTTATGGTTGACATTGAAAAATAAAGTTAATAGCGTCCCAATATCAAATATAAATTAATTTAAAGTAAAAATTAGGGAAGCTTGGAATACAATCCTATCAGAGAACACTACAAAGTTAGTTGAATCAATGTCTAGATGGCTTCAGGTTGTAATTGATAATCAGGGAATACCAACAAAAAATTAGCGCTCGGTTTTTAAATAGGTGAGTTTCTCTTTTTTATTAATTTTGACATTTTAAATTTTGCATCATTTAAGCTGTGATATTAAAATCGCAAAGAATTTAATTAAATATTTATTGTTATTTAACTAGGAAATATTTAAAACAAAAAATTTGTGTAAAACAGATTTAGAATTGTTATATTAATTTAATTTTGACATATTATTATTTTCAAATAAAATTTGAGCCGCTTAGACATGTTAGTTTTTCTTATCAGCGACTGCATCATTTAAGCTGTGAGTCACTGTATTCTTTTATAAGACCTTAAAAAATTTTCAAAAATTCATTTTGACCATAGCTCTCAGATAAGACAGATAATTGTGATTCTTTATTATTTTGACATTAACCACAAGCTACCTGATGTTTTTCGCTCCAAATTTAGAGTCCTCATAAGCCTACTTTGATGTTTAAACACAGATAAATCAGACTTTATGCACTGATTTAATTAAAGTGTAATGATTTTTTCCAATAATTGTTTTATGTAAATAATTTTGCGGAACCATAATTTCTAGATAGAATTTTAAAAAAGGGTCATAAAAAAATAAGGATAAATAAATCAGACCGCCTCCATCTCGGAAAGCCCCTGATCAAATTTGTCGCTTACTCTTAACATAAAAAAATACCATTTATTGATGTTCGATCGATTACGCGAGGACACATCGGTGTTTCAAATAATTTCAAGGATATTAGACAAACACCCGTGATCGAGGACAATCTTTAAATGGCCATAGTTCCTTTATGACTCATTTGCGAACCTATGTTCATATGAATTTTTTTCATATGTACAATCTATATATCGGAATTTCCGTACACTCTGTATAAAACGTTTTGAACAAATCATACATTTTTTTACACTAATCTCTGATCTCTTTTAAATTAGTTGATTTCCACCACAAATACGTGCACACGTCAGGGTTATTAGAACATCAATTAAATCGCAGTAAGCTAATTTAAAACAGCTGACAAATTCGATTTGTCAATGGATGTTATCGTTCAGATATTCTAAAGATTAATGTCTATCATAGATAGAGAATTTTCACAAAAAGTTTTCTTTTTCTCTTCTAGTTGAGTCGTTAATAGATTATTATCTCGAAAATATGTTAATTTAGATAAGGTTACTTTAAATCAGTGCTAGTCCTTATTTAAAAGATACTAAAATTCATATTCCAATAAATTATCAGCTTTAAAATTTGTAGCTTTTTATGTCATAACTAAGAAAATAAAAAGAAAATAAAGCGATCTAGTTTATCTGAAACTTGCATCAAAATAAGTCTTCGGTGTTGTAATCCCAGTTAGACTTTTTAATATTTTTGAAATGTCACAGTTTTGGCTGGAAATAGATTTACATCGTAAAATAAAATCTGTTGTGTATTTAAATTTATCGTGATCTATAAAATTACCGATGTACGCCAAGTAGCAGCGGCGGAACTACTAGAGTGTAAATTAAAGTTTGTTAGGCTACTATCAGTTTGTAGAAATTCTAACCAAGCTTATTTAAATATTAAAATGACTTAAAAAATATATGTCCAAAGAAAAATCCGTTACTACTAAAAGTGTAATAAAAAGCACCCTTCAACTATATGCACATGAAGTGAGCAAGTTTAAAATTGTACTCAAATATATACACACGACGCCTTTCAACAGTTATTCAAAAATACACCTATTAGGATGTTTAAAAAAAATATATGCAGTCCGGGACCAGACGGAAAATTTAATTAAGGTTATAACAAAGAGAGAAAACAAAAATAACCACAAATCATGCAAAATGGTGAGATGGGGTGCTGTTTAGGGGTTGAAAGTGTTTTTTTACGCTGATAGTTTATTTTTCTTTCAACCGCTTAAAATTAGGATAAAACAAAAAATAACTGTTCGGATCATGAATTTTTCTATATTATTTTTAATTTCTTTATGATAAATTTGGTATAATTTATCTTAATGTTATATTACTAAAGTAAAATGAATTTAATTTTAAAAAGTTGGCGAAAACAACCTTGTTTGAATGTGAGTTTTTTCCCAATCCCCAAATTATCCGGAGCATTTGATTATAAGAAAAAAAGGGTACCTTTTTTGGTGGATATAATTTATCCTGCAAAAAGTTGTGATCCCTTCTTAGGGACTATTATAATAGCAAGTTTTGAAAACAAAATGATCGGCGGGATAAACATTGCAATTTTATTCAAACCATTGGACTCTCCGAGTTCGCCTTTAATCAACTTTTTTGTATCACTAATTACTTAGGTTCATTAACGATCTAAACAATTTTTTGCAAAATTATTGACAATATCAAAAAGTCCTTTTTATATTATTTTTCAAATATCTTAATAAATACTGGACGGATTCAGACATACAAAAACGGGACACCAAACATAGGAGCCATTCCGCATTTCTGAAAAAATGATCTTTAAAAAGAAATATTCTATTTTCGTTTAATGTTTATTTTTCCTTGTTTTCAGTATAATCTCCTAGTCTAATACTAACCGATTCACGCCGATGTATCTTCGAACGGGCTGCAGGCTTGAGAAGTTTACCAACTTTCAATGCATACAGCATCGCTAAACTTCTCACCATATTTAAGTTATAATTTATGAAAGATTTTCAATAAAAAAAATTGCTGAGTTTCAAAAACTATTTTCATAATATTTAAATGATACTGAGAAGACTTCCCATAATTACATTGGCAAGAAGGGGTCTTCAATAAGATGGGACAGTTAAATACTTGGGAGTAATTCTGGATTCACGACTGAGCTGGAATAATCATATTGAGGCTCTAATCAAGAAGGCCATATGTACTTTTTGGGCTGATAAACGAGCCTTTGGGTGCACATTGGGGCTGACACCTAGAGTACTATTGTGGATATACACTATGGTGATCGGCCCCATGATAACGTATACCGCTATTTTATGGTGACGTGGTACAACAAAGCGTAAGCGTAGCCTTCAACTTAGAAAGTTCCAAGAATGGCTTGTGTGGAAATATTGAGTGCGATGAGGACTACTCCCACTATGGCTCTTGAAGTCCTGGTGAATCTGCCTCCTTTTCACTTATACATAGAGAACGAGTCCATCACTCTCCATGCAAACAGATTACATGATGCCGCATTTAAAACCCAACCTCATTCTGGATATATTTCTACCAAGTAGAGAGGATTGGGAGGGAGAGCAAAATATTCCAAGAAATGGATCCTGGTGGCTATACTGGTGAATCTTGACAAGATGAAAGTGCTGAAGCCGGAGTGTTCGGCAACATCTTCACAGCGGAAATTTATGCTATTCTGTAGTGTGCTCTGTGAGAGCGATATAGATAGATAGAGTAATAAATATATGCTCAGGCAGTAAGGCTGCGATATTTGCTCTAAAGTCCAGGATCGTAACTTCGCAATTTATGTTTGAGTGCAAGGACGTACTGACTGTTATGACAAGGAACGGTTGCACAATCAGACTCGTGTGGGTTCCGGGCTACTCGGGCTTACGCGAGAATGAGGAATCAGACCATCTGGCAAAGTTGGGTTCGATAAACTCAACCATATGGTCCCCAATCCTTCTACTGGTCCCGATTGCCGTTGGCAAAATGGAATTAAAATCGTTGCAGGAAAGCAAATTTATTAATCGTGGAGGGGAGCTCCTAGAATGAGGTGTACTTAGGAACATATAATTGGACCTAGCACACGTTGTACTAAGAAACTTCTCTCCCTAAGAACGAAAGAGCTAGGAATTGTGGTTGGATGGTTGACAAATCATTGTCACCTGAGGGGCCACCTTCATAATATCGGTATCGAGGACGACACGACGTGCAGATGGTGTTTGCAGGAGGATGAAACTATTGAACATGTTCTCAGAGAGTGCCCAGCACTCAACGGACTTAGATATAGTTCTTTTACCGGAAGCAATTAGGCAAGTTCAACTAACGAGGCTGCTTGAATTCGCAAACGCGATCGGTCTCGAATGACCTGCAGCTATGGTGAGATGTAAAGGGCCCAATAGAGGCCTAGGCATCGATGATCTAATATCACCACCCTCTGTTTTATTCATCCATTCAAATGGTACTGCCTAACTATTTCAATTGAAAATATAATTTTTTTCTACTAAACAATATGTTTTTCTTTGGCTTTCATTACTTTCATCATTGCTTCCTTTCCGTTTTAAGCTATAGAAAGACTTTCCTCGCCTTCTCCTCTGCATGAAAAAGAACCTTCATAGGATTTGAGTTTTTTTATTTGTTTCGTTCAGTTTCAAAATAGCTTTATTTTAGAAATATATTGAAAAAATTTTTGTTTAATCTGTGTATGTGGGCTCTTTCGATATTTGAGTGCCCGAAGCTCTAGCTATCCTTACTCCTATTTTAATCCGCTTCTATTTTTTAATGCCTTAACTGTTTTCATATTTTATCCAATTTCTTTTTCTGCAAACTCGGTGGTCTAGAATTTGAAAAATTGCAACCAGAAAATTTCCTTTTTAGGTACGCTACTGATAAATAGTTGTATATGACTTTATTCGCATCCTGTACGTATGTTTTCATTTTTGTAATAATAATGTCATAATAATTAATTTTTATTGATTTTTCGAAGACACATTTCGGTGACAATAAATTTCAGGATGTTTTCATTTCACATGTTTATGTCTAAGTTATATGTAAAGAAAACAAGGTTACATTAAACAAGCATAGGAACAAAAATACGCATGTATTTTTATCCTAGTTTAAGGGTCATCATACGCACCAAATCATGAGAATTTTGGGCCAAATTTCTGGAAGCAAATACAATTACACCGAAGATTATATTTCAAAACATTCTAAATTAAGCTGTTTGGTAAACTCTATATAATTTTTTGTACATTATCAAAGAATCAATTTTTTACTCTCTTTGTGGTAAATAATATTCAATCCTATTTCTGTTTAGAGTGACTACATTCCATCCTGCAATGTATAAAGCACTAGACCAATGCTATCGTTTCCTGTCTGTATAATCGCTGAAATTATACCGTCCAGTCTCGGAAATTTGTGGGGTTCAAAATGGTTTCTTATCAATGAATATCTGTCATGGTCCATGATTTTTTTGTTCATAATTCTTTCTAGTAGTCCTTGTACATGAATCTTTGAAGTCAAGGAGATGTTCTATTAATTATTTTACTAGATAGAAATGATTGAAGTAATATTTTAAACATGTTTTTGCTAGTGTTTGCATTACGTTAGATTTTCTATGTTCAAATAGGACCTTGAACCGAAAATTTTTGTTTTTTTTTTAAGTATTTTCAATTTCCTCATATTATCACCTCTACTGCATGCCGATCTGCTAATTATACAGAATATGTTCTTTAAATTCATTTGCCTTTTCCTCTCTGATATGCAATTTGCGGGTCACTGTTCGTATTTCGAATGATCATCGCACATACAGGTATTTGAACAATCTATGCGGCCAAAAGTTTTTTTTTTCAAAATGCTGTATAATGAATACAAACGTCTACCTGTGATAAGAAACTCTTCCGAGAACAATATTCAGCCCCTGCCGCCCCTTTCCTCCGCCTCTTGCGTGTACTATCAGTTGGAATTCGATATTGTCATTTAGTGTGCGTATCCATTATCGACGCTCTTTTATGAACTTAAGTTGTCAACTGAAATATTTATGTCTTCAAGTTCATCCCAGGATTTTGAAGTGACGGATCCTCATACTACAGGTAAAAAACTTATATCTTCTTCTTCTTCTTCAAGTGCCATGTCAGATCCCCCTGACGTTGGCAATTACATTGGCAAGTCTTTCATGGTCCTGCGCCAGCTGGAACAGTTCCCCCGCGCTACGTATACCTGTCCATTCACGAATATTCCTTAACCAGGAAGCCTGTCTCCTTCCTACCCCTCTACGTCCCTCTACTTTACCCATCATGATTAGCTGAAGAATTCTATATCGTTCCCCTCTGAATATATGTCCAAGATATGAAATTTTTCTACACTTCACAGTGTTTAATAGTAGACGAGTTGTGTCGCCCCTATTGAGTACCATTTCGTTGGTCTGTCTAGCTGTCCAAGGTATTCTCAACATTCGCCGGTGTAACCACATTTCGAGAGCCTCCAACCGATTAATCGTGGCAGCCTTAATTGTCCAGATCTCTGCCCCATATAGTAACATCGGCCAGACGTATGATCTAATCATTCTCTATCGTAGTTTTAGGTTAAGGTTATCATTGCAGAAAACTGGTTTAATTTTTTGAAAAGTTGTTCTAGCAGTCTCTATTCTACACCTTATCTCTTTATCTGAGTTTAGATTTTCGGTGATATAACATCCAAGATATTTAAAATGAGTCACCCTGTCTATACTTTTTCCTTCTATTTGTATTGAAGCGTTAAGATGAGGTTGTCTACTAAAGACCATAAATCTTGTCTTTTTGATATTCATGTTAAGTCTCATTTCTTGACCCTCAGTGTTAACACAGTTTAATAGATGTTGCAGGTCTTGTAGTTTGGCGCTTGGGATAACAGTGTCGTCAGCATATCGTATTGTATTTATATATTCTCCATTGAATTGTATTCCCATTCGTTGTCCTTGAGTAGCCCGTTTAAAGATTTTATCTGAATATATATTAAAAAGCAGTGGAGATAGTATGCAGCCCTGTCTGACGCCTCGCAGAATTTTACTTTCTTCTGTGAGTTTCCCATTTAGCGTTACTGTTGCTTTCTGCCGCCAATATAGATTTTTAATAATTCTCACGTCTCTGCTGTCTACCCCTACGTTATTTAAAATGTCTATGAGTATAACTTATATACTATTCTAAAATATTGGTTAAACTTTTTTTGGCATTACAAAAGTATATCCTTTCATAGACTTTTTTTTTTAAGTATTTTCCGATTATTAAGGTTTTTGTTATGCTATCGGGATAGAGCCGGCTATAATTTTCACTGTTATCTAAAGTTCGTTGTATCTACTAAAAAATAATATAAAAATTGGATCCGGATAAGCCAAATTTTAATACTTTCAAATGTTTACATGAAAATGTCAAAAAATCGATTTTTTAAAATATATATATTTTTTTTAATGTGAGTTTGATTTAGTTACACCGGTTACCTCGGGAATAAAGATCGTGACCAGAAAATAATTATTTGATCGCATGCGGAGCGAAAATTTGCCCAGTTTGGAAGAAATACTAAATTATTTAATAGATCAACTCTTTTCTTGCAAGGGATATGCTGAAGACCAAACTGAGACCTTGAAATGCAATTTTCCCCATTTCGAATCGGAAATAAAACACAGATGGACTAAAGCACATAATAAAGAAGACGTATTTCTTCAATACATAGATCGTGGCTAGAAGGAACCTTCGCAATTCATGTTGCTGGTAGTCAAACGCGCGCAGATAGACGATAGAGGTCGATTTAAATGGAGAAAAGTTTGTAGTAAAATACAAATTTATAATGACCATGGTCAACAGAGAGGTATGCAATGCAGTCACCGGTACGACATCAACAAGTCGATGCTACATTTTCCAAAAACTTCAACCGATTTAATTACAAAAAAGAAATGGATACTGAAGCCATTGAATTTGGCTTCTCAATGCTACATGCCAGGATACGACTATTTGAGAGTATTTTTCGTTTAACTTATAAGCTACCTGTAAAGAAATATAGAGAAAGGAAAACAGAAGAGGAAAAACTATTGGAAAAAAACTAGAAAAATAGAATTCCAGATCCGGTTCTGCAGTGAAATAGGTTTATTAGTTGATATCCCAAAGGCTATCTTTGGCAACATCAATGACGACAACACAAGCTGGAGATTTTCTGACAATCCCAGATTAGCATTTGAAATAACAGGTATCAGCTACGACCTTATATACAGACTGAAAGTTGTCCTAGAAACAAATTCAAAGGGACATATAATCGATTCGGAAAAATATGAAAAATATGCATTTGAAACATGTTGTTTACATATGGAATTGTATCCTTAGCATTATATGATGCCTACGATGCATAAAATTTTAATTTACGGTGCAGTAATAATTAAACACGCTTTATTACTAATTGGCCAGCTTTTTGAGTTATGTAACAAGCACTTTCGGTCGTATGGTCTAGATTTTGCTAGGAAACTCTCGAGAAAAAACGGTAACTAAGATGTACTCAATCGGTTACTTTTGAGTTCAAAACCTTTGTTGAGCAGCAAGACGTGCGTAAAATCGAGGAAATTGGATTCTTTTTTTGCTGAAAATTATTAAAATGCTCGTTTTTGTGGCGCCGAACATAATTATGAACTCATCAGATAGCGAAGAAGAAAATGTTCCTAATTTGTAATTTACAAAAGGTAATTTTGTGACTTGTGTGTCTTTTTATATAATTTATTAAAATGAATACGTTTGTTTCATTTTATTTCGTAGCTTAAACTCTATTTGAGTATAAAAATAATTTTGGCCGCTTAGATTGTTCAAATACCAGTATGTGCATCGCTTTATCAAGTGACGTTCTTTTAGCCATTCGATTTATTATAAAATAGACATTTTGTTAAGAGAGCGTGATATCCTGTAGATGAAAACAGGCCACCTCTACACGAGTATTTCTCTTTAGTTAAATTCTAGAAGGTTTCATTATATGCTTCTCAGATCATAACTTGCTACCGGTAGTAATTAAGACCTTCAGAAAAATGTATATGTGATTTGATAACTTTAGTAAGTCATTTACTCGAGTTACTAAAACCTTAAAATTTTTTAAAAGAAAAAAAAATGGCGTAGATTTTAAAGAATTTAGAAAACAGTTCCATAATTTATAGAGGTATTATACTCTGTTAATGCTTAGGATATCTACGATATAAAGCTGATAGCAAATCTAAGTAAATATTAATAACTTTTAAACAAAATCGATAAGTACTACTACATCATAACAGGAGCCCTGAGTTGGAAATGAACACAGACCATATGAACTCGAGCTACCGTTGTAATATACCGTTTGAAGTCACAATAGAGGATCGAATGGCAAGTAAAAGAGAAAGACCGGAAACATTCTCGGGTGCAAGCATCTGGTACATTGACGGTTTAAAAACTAGTGAGGGTACTGGAGTTGGGATATATGGGCTACAACTGGGGAAGGAATTAACCCTTCCCCTTGGAAAATACCCAACAGTATTCCAGGCAGAAATATATGCAATCTTACGGTGCGCAGACGAGATAAACAGGAGAGCTTACAAAGGGAAGCAAATTCTCATTTACTCTGACAGCCAGGCAGCCCTAAAAGCACTAAAGGGCCAAAAGGTATCATCGAGGCTGGTTTGGGAATGTCAGAGTGAGCTGGAAATTCTGACAAAAGACAACAGAGTTATGTTAAAGTGGGTACCAGGACACGAAGGCATACATGGAAATGAAAAAGCTGACCAGCTGGCTCGAGCAGGGTTAGCATCTCAATACATGGGTCCAGAACCGGCCTTTGGGGTGCCGCGGTGCGCGGCCCGGGAATGGACCAAAAGATAACATAAAAACCACTGGATGACCAGACAGGGTTTAAACCACAACAAGCTATTTATTGGGAATCCTGACCCGAAACTGGCAAGGAAATTACTACAAATGAGTAGAAACCAATTAAGGACTATTACGGATATAATGACGGGACATATGGCCGTCAAAGTACATCTGAATATATAATATCTATATAACGGAAACCTCGGCTGCAGACTATGTGAACAAGCTGAGGAAACGGTGAAGCATATCATATGTGACTGTGAGTCACTGGTGAGACTTAGACAACAAACTTTCGGATCAGTAAGATTGGATCCGGGAGAAATACTCACTCACTCCTTAGCAGGACTGTACAGATTGAGCCAGGGGGCTAGGTTGACAGAGTGGCTGTAATGTCTAGGGTGAGCACAATAGGCCTACTCTGGTCGCAGTGCATCCAGCTTTGGGACAGACCCGGGAATATAATAAAAAAAAACTACATCATAACGATGATTTACTTTTGCATATTGATACTACAAAATCGGCATTGCCATAACGCAGTTAGTTTAGCCTCAGCAATTGAACGCATTGTGATAAATTTTCTTAAAAAGGGTAATTTGCCTTCAAAAATAAGAAAAAGTATATTAGATATTGTGGGGTAGAAAACTAAAAGCAAGTGGATGATAGGTCATGATGTTGGCCATCATGAGTCAGAATGCTCATTTATGCGTAGGCTAAAGGTTAAGAGTATAGTAAAATAATTTAACTAGCTCAGAAAAATTTACTAAATAGTAATATGTTGGAAGCTTCAATAAAACACAAGAATTTCTGCTACGCAACTAAGCTGTATTCTCGAAATGTTGGTGTAATGTTAGTGAATTTAATATTATGTTACGTTATGTAAAATTTAGATTAAAATACTATTAAAGTTTCTGCAGACGAAATATTCAAATATACTACATGTAAGATGAAAACAAAGACTTCTTACTTACTTACTTAATGATATTTATTGAATTATTACAGTTGCACATAATAACTCAAAGGGCTGTTGACCTGATCCATCCGCCCAAAAATACCTCTTATTAAACAAAACATTGTAGTGTTAATCTTGAGCTTCAGATTTTGTTGTTAAATTTTAGTTTAAATAATTTACACATGGTTCTGAGAGATTAGAAAACAATCCCTGCATCGAAAGGCACATTTTAGCAGTTTCAGATGCAAATGTGACTAAGAATAAGGAAGGTATTATTTCTGATCCACGAATTAAGCAAATTAAGAAAACTCACCATAGACTATATCATTACAAACAGAATTATTCATCCCTCGAAAATATTAGATGAAAGGGTTCTAAGCTCGGCAAGGACAGGAACCAACCACAGCCTGGTATTATCTAAAGTACGGAGTTGTGTACAAAGAAAAACAAAAGACAAGCACGTCACAGTTGATAAACTTTATATAGAGTCTATCAGCGATGACTTCACGAAATATATAGATACCAACCAAGATTAAAGAAGAAAATTAGTGAAAATAAAATTTTGGAGGAAGATGTTGTTGAGACTGCATATATGAAACTTGGCAACTATATAACAGCAGCTGCAGAGGAGGCACTAGGTAAACGAAAGGTGAACCAAAATGAAACACCCAACATGAAACCATGGTTCACCGAAGATATTAAAACGCTTTCAGCAAAGAAAAGAAAAGTTTACCTTTAATTAAGAAGTCAAACTATCACTTATGACGAACACAAAATTGTGAGAAATAGAGTGAATGCATAAATCGAAAGACAGTTCTGGGAGAAATTCTCAACAGATATGGAACATGATCTATACAGAGGTCAAAAAAGAAAATGGGGTATGTTAAGAAACCGTAAAAAGACAGCTAACGAACAGAAGCATGGGAAAGTTACTTTCAAACTCTCTATAGTAACACATGCACCGATGAGACTGTAGAACTGGAAAGCGAAGCTGATTACACTGAAGACAAAGAGGTCTGAAAACAAATAATACCAAAAGACAAAATTAAACTAGCAACGGCCAAGCTGAAAAGCCAAAAGGCACCAGGGTTAGATAATATTAACAATGAGCTGCTTAAATATGGTGGCGACACATTAACGGACGAAACACAAATTTTAACAAGATATATAATAGGACAAAGGTGCGAGAATAGTGGAAACAAAATATAACTATCCCAGTTTTCAAATAAAGTGAAAAAACGAACTCACAAAATTATAGAGGAATTAGTTTATTAAGCACAGTTTCAAAGCTGTTTACAAAAATTTTCACAGAATGGCATTAGTGAAGAACAGCAGGGGTTCCGACATAACAAATCCACCATAAACGCGATATTTATTTTAAGGCAAATAGCTGAAACGGTTTTTGAGTATAACAAAACCACCTTTATGTACTTCACTTACCTTACGCGAGCCTTTAATAGAGTAAAACTTGACGATATCCTGAAATTATTAGAGAAAGAAACTTGAATTCGAAAACAATCGAAATTATTCGAAACATGAACATCGAAAACAGCGCTTTCATTAGAGCAAACAATAAGCTTTCCAACCAAATACCAGTATCAACAGGAATCAGATAAGGGGATAGTCTCAGCCCAATCCTCTTTAATGTCCTTATGGATCAGATCATCATAAAGGTAAAAACCGCGGGGAGAGTATATAAAACGGGAATCGAGGAATTTAAAAAATTTTGCTATGCTGATGACGCGGTGAGAATATCGGAAGATGACAACAATTTACAGAAGTTACTATATAGATTGAAAAAAAAACAGCAAAGGAATTAAATATGATCATGGCTGTCAAAAAAAGGCAGTCTCTGATAAGAAGTACAAAAGAAGCTGGTTATCAGGATTTCTTCGGGATGAATATGGAGAAATAAATATATGACTACTGAAAGCAAAACGTGAATTTACAAGACCTATTATGACCTACGCCACAGAAATGCGAGCAGAAACAGCTGCTACTAAAGAGCTGTTGAGAACAACAGAGAAGAAGACACTAACAACTATTATGGGCAAAATGCTTACAGACAGAATGAGAAATAGTGATATCGGGTCCCTATGTGATATTCAAGACGTGGTATGATAGTCTAGAGCAAGAAGAAGAGCATGGAGAGACCGCGTACATAGAATGGCTGATAATCGACTTGCAAAACTTGCACAAGAGGAGAAACTGAACATCTGCAGACTTCCCGGAAGACTTCCCTAGCACTGGTATGAATGCTGGACATCGGAGGGTTCTTAGAATGTTGACTCTATTTGATCCACCAAGACGCGTACACTGCTGTTAATCATTCTCCTGATAGTCTTGTGAGAAAAAATCGAAGAATATCTTTAACTGGCCATATTTAAGACATGTAAAAAGTCTATTTCTTAAGGAAAATATTTTATCAAAAAATAAATAAATTATAGAAATATACGTCGCTTATTTCTTGTTACGGTAGAATTTTTATCATATTTAGTAACATAAGCTCAGAGTCATAAATCTCATATAGTTATTTGTAATTTACGGCTCGTCTCTTTAATGTGTCTCTGTCGCTACATATATTCCTTTATAACACATATTTTATAATACATAATTATTACCTAAAATATTTAATCTTTCACTATCCAGTTTTTGCTACAAAGTTATATAGTTATGCGGGGGTTCTTCCCATATTACAGAGCCCTAAGTGACGTTATGATCTAGTGCATTCGCCACTAACTTCCGATCAATTCAGAAGGTCACCATCATTTACTAAAACCAAGTTTCTTGATATTATTCATAACACTCTTTGGTACTCCGTTGATACAATTATTGATCTCTCTGAACGTTATTCTACCTCCAGGTTTCGGTATTTGGTCCTATGTTCATGATAATAGTCCCCTAAATTATTGTTGAAAGAGATGGCAACCACGGGTAATGTTGCTCGTTTACATTTGCTAATAACTGATCATCAGTTATAAGCAACTGTCTAGTCAGTAGGAACAGTTTGATCTCAATATTTTTTTTGTTGGAATAACCTGATCTTGAATGGAAAGTGATTAAGAAACCTTAGGTCTCTGGAAATCTGGAAATATCTGTCCTGACGTTATCCAGTAGATCGACATTAACTTACCAACATTTTTCTGGATCACATCAATCGTCCATGAAAGGGCTTTTCCAGACAGGCTTCAAGCTTCTCTGATTTGTATAATGCTGAGAAGCTAGTATTGTAATCATAGCGATGTTGACTAATTTACCTCGCATTATGCCAGGTGCAGTCTAGAAAAATCTACTGAAATACGAATATAACATTGATTGACCTAATTATTTACCAATATCTTTCACTCTAGTACATTTGTAGTATTATTGTTTCAGTAGCACTACAAGAATGATATTTGTGTGCCTTTGTTAAGAATATTTTGATTTATTTCTGCAGACTTTCTCTCTCCAATCTACTTTATTGGACAACTTCAATATTTATTATAATCAATAGACAGTTTGGTTGGAAACTAATGATGGCCAACAATGTTTCAAAGTACGTATTCGAAATAAATACTATAAACATGTATTAATTTTAAATATAAGTCAATTTCTGCAAACTGGATATAAAAGTAAGTGAATTGATATTCCCCATAATAAGATTGATGAAATCTATTAAAATATTACATATCAGAAATGACTGGTACAATGCAGTAATTGTCCCCGACAGCTACTTAACTGCTTGCGAAGGCTTTTGAGCTACAGAAGCAGTGGTGACAGCAAAAATACTATAAAGGGTGAAAATTTAGTAATAAAATCTAACGTGCGGTGTAAGGCCATTAAACATTTTTTCTTTATTTAAAAAACTTAAGCTTTTAAACCAGTTTTACTATTGTGTGCCAATATTGTGTGAAAAAAATACCATCAATAAAGTTTTTATTTGGCCTTTCAAAAAGATGCTTTTGGCACGCTGAAACTTTGATAAATGAAACAGAACGGAACACGGGATATGAGTTTAATAAATCCGTCATATATCTGGTAAGTCAGATTATAGAAGGATATTGGAGGTCGTATTATGACCTATATTATGCAAATTTCTTTTAGCAATATTAAAGAAAAATACAGTTTTTTATCCTGAAAAATAGCTTTTTGTGATAAAAATAGACAAAGCTTTGTATTTTACAAACAATCGAAGGGGGAAAGTTATCTACTTCACGCAATTCTGCCATGTTAAACTAATATTACTAGCGTACTCGAAATTCCGAAGGATGTTTATAAAGGACACCATGCTAAGTTTAGGCTCGAAACAAAGTGTCCCACATGATGTTTCCCTTCGACGTAAAATATTGTAAAATTTTATCGGAAAAATATTTGATTTGGAGCACTAGCATATTGATTGCAATCGCTTTCCTTTAGTTCACAGGTCAGAACCCCTCTTCTGAAATATTTTGAATGGTTTTATTTTGATGACGTTGCGTTTTTAAATGCACAATTAAAAAACAGATTATTTTGGGAAAGCGTTAAATTAGTAAGATCAACACATCCTTTTTCAGTTAATTTGCAGGACAACTTGATGAAAAATAAGAAAAAAATGTTTCTGGCAAAAATATTCCATCAATCTTCAAGTCCACCGCCTGTAATATGTCAAAATAATAAATACATGTTTTTTATTATCAACCAATTATGTTTTTGATAGTTATTTAATTAATGTCTATACAATCGAGTGATATTGTTCAACAAATTTTATACGCCATTTTTCGAGTCCGACGCTCAGAAATTGTCAATTTTTCGAAAAGGTTTTACTGATGACCATTTGTTGGACAAAAATTGTATTTTCTGACCAAATAATGGAGTTCAACAAGTTGCTGTTTTTCTCCTTCAGGCAGTTAAAGGTAAAATATACAAACTGTTTATCTCCTGCAAACACAACTCTGATCCACTCTCTTTACGCGTTTCGACCACCTAATGGTTTCACCAATGCTGTAATAAACCAAGAGCAACATTCATGGGAAACAGCTGTATATATAAGATTTAAATTCCGAGACACATAGACAGGGTATTAAACCAGCAGATATATATATATATATATATATATATATATATATATATATATATATATATTTATATAAATACAAACATCCGTGTGTATGTGCTGAGTCCCTCTCAGGACTGGAAGGCAGCTGACGTTTCGGTGAAATCTCATTTACCATTTTCAAAGCTCACTGTATGGCGTCTACGAGCGAACTAACGCCTGCGACTCGGGTGCTGTCGGTCCCGTGTGTACGTCGGATGCGTTCGTTTTCCGAATGGTTCTGGCCAATCAGGTTTCGAGACCTGCTGCGCGTCATCGGCCCTGTTGCCAGTGTTTGGGGTTGCGTTGCCGAGTTGTAATCTATTTCGTTACTAAGTGGTACTGGTTGATGTTTTGTAAGGAGATTTTTCCAAGTATTAGGCACTCGCTGGCTATCATCTCTGCTATTTAAGTTGTTGGGCCTCTCGATAGCATTTTTGTTCCTGAGAAATCTTATGTCCTGTGTTTAACCAGCGTTGGGCCAGTGCAGAAGTTGTTTTTTTGCTTGACAGCGTTTATATGTTCATCTCTTCTGGCGCTTATTTTACGGTTGGTTTGGCCTACGTAAGATGAGCTGCATTCTCCGCATGGAATTTCGTACACTCCCTGGTTTTCTAGAGGGATTCTTTCTTTAGATGTTGGCAAGAGATCTTTTACTTTACGGTCTATGGTGAAAATTATTTCAATGTTGTGTCTCCTGAGAATTTTTACGATTTTGTCTGTGGTGCCGCTTACATAAGAAATAAAAGTTTTGGAGCTATTTTCATGGTTTTCGCGACTTTTTTGGGCCAAGTGTTTGTTTATTATAGCCTTGTCTATATGCTCTTTTTTACAACCGTTTTTTGTTAGGACGTCTTGCAGTATGTTCATCTCGTTGTGGTAATTTTCTTGATCTCTAAAGGACTGCGATCGAAACGCAAGTGATTTCACTACTGCAAATAATTGGGCGGGGTGGTAATATGAATCGGTGTTGAGGTATCTGTTGGTGTGAGTGGACTTTCTATAGACAGTATGCAAAAGAAAGTCATCCTTTTTCCTTTTCAGTAGGATATCTAGAAACAGTAGTTTTCTTTCCTGTTCTGTCTCCATGGCAGGCGCGGATCCAAGGGGGGGGGGGCGATCGCCCCAAGAGCTTGGAGTTCAGGAAAATAGACCTGATTTTGCCTCTTATACTATAGTTTATTCAAGAACTAGGGAGAATTTTTCATTACCTTTTTTTCCTTCGAAAACTACCTGTGTTCTTTAGTCCGGTGTCTTTGGAAAAATCTGTTAGACACATATATTTTTCATAGGAATGGGTTAGAAATTTTATAATAAAAAATACTGGTCTATAATAATGGACTATTTGGGTTGGAGAGCAATAGATATTTGGATGTGTGAAGTGTTAAAAAGTATTTTAATCCTAGTCATAGGCATCGGAAGGCGTCAAAAGGAGGTCTATTTTATGGCATAGAGTATTATTTCAGTAATAAACTTAAAATAAAAAGTTTTTATATTATTTTATTTCTTATGATTTTTTAACAATTCACATATATTAAAAAATATAGATAATTTTGACATATCTAACACAAATCACAATTGTAGTTTTATTATTTTTAATTTTGGCATAGAAACCGTTTTAGGCACATTCAGACTAAAACGTAGCCTTTTTCTCTTAAAAAATTCTAAGTTATAATTTAAATACTTACAAAATACCCATTATCAAAAACACAAGAAGTTAAACATATTTAAAAAAAATAAATTCGTCAATATAATCTTAAAATTTTTTTGAGGCTATCGGTCATTTTATTATTAACTAAAACATTTTTGGGATACTTGACGTTCCAGTTTATTTATACCTTAAACCATCTGCAGAATTACAATTAAACACTAAAAAGCGATTCAAATGTCATTAATTTTTATATGTTACAGAAAATTTAAATAATAAATTGTGTTAACGCTGGTAAACATTACGTATCTTATTCGTCATCAAAGTCAGTGAAGCTATCTTCGCTCAAATTAATTATAATTGATTCCTCTCTCACCGATCATGAGATCGAGTTTCCACATTTTCTTTTATTCTTTTATTATATGGATTTTTCGCAATTATCTGCAGTAACTTTATTCAAAAAATCTTTCAAAAGTCCAGTTAAATTATTAATTTTGTAAGTTGTGTTATTTTCAGCAACTCTACCTTTTATTTGAGAGAGATATTTCCTTCACCAACGGACATTTTCCGGACGATCTATAAGAACAAATTTCCTATCTGGTTTTTCCCAACAAAAATTAAGTTCTCTGAGCAATTTCCAGAGCTCAGTTCTTTTAATTTCAGGCAAATCCCGATCTTCATCGATTTTAGTTAGAATTTTGTCGACAGTTGAGATCTGCTTCTCATAATAAAATGTATGTATAACTCATTTTATTACAGTTTACATCTCTTCTTCCAACGAGGTTTTTCGTCTGCCTGTGATCGAGTGTAGCTTGGAATTACTAACAATTCCAGTCGTTTTTTTCTCCAGTCAGTGTTCGGTACATGATAGATTTTCGAACTCCTGTTATATTGGAACACATCTCAACAGAGCTTTTAACATTATTATCTAGATATTAATATTTTAAGGCATCATAAACATCCATCGTAATAAGTTTTTCGTTGAGGAAAAAATGCCCTCCATCTTTTGGGTATCTCACTGATCTCAAATAATATATAAAAACAAGCACAAACAAAATAAATCACTAAGGACACACTGTAAGGTGTACTTTGCTCACTGACAGAAATTAAATTGAATTATCAGAAATTTTACTGTTGCAGTAAATTTATAAAAGCTTATAATATTTAAATATAATTAGATTTACGGCAGTTCTCAGTTACCGGTGGCACTGAAGCAGGTATGTTGGAGGTTTCGGTAACAGTAACGGGGGACAACTTGTTTTTGTTTGCCATACTGTACTTTTGTGATATCACCACCCCCCCACCCCCAAGGAGAGAGGCTGGATCCGCCCCTGCTCCATGGTGAGTTTGATTTTCGGAGACATTTGGAATCAATTTCGGCTTCGATCAAGATGAAAAATAGTAGTCACGTGATTAACATTATACGTCAAATTTTAATTTTTTCAAAAAAAATTCCAAAATATTGAAAAAAGTTATTAGAAAAAGTTTTTTAAATGCACTTTAAGATTCAACGCAACCTACATAAAACTTAGTAAATGTGTTTTTCTACAAAATCCAAATAGGACTATTAAAATTACGTTTTCAAAAATAGTTACTTTATGAAGCTACCTTATATAAGAATAAAAATAAATAACCTTTGCATCAGATATGACCAAATTTTAACAGCCCTATTTGGATTTTGTAGAAAAACACAAATTTAATATGGCACTACTTTAAACCAAATATATTTAGAATGGAGCATTGTCAAAACTTAGAAGTTTGATGTAGGTTGCGTTAAGTCATTCTCAAAACTAAGAGATTTGATGTAGGTTGCGTTAAGTCTTATTTTGCAACAGTGGTGCAATTTACAAGAAAATGGGAAAAAAATATAAATAATCTTATACAGCTGAAATTTTGCATTTGAAAAAATTTTTTTAATAACTTTTTTCGATATTTTGAGATATAACCGCACTTTTGATTTTTTTCTTGGAAAAAAAATTTGAATTTGACACATAATGCTGCTTACGTTGGTCTAAAAACTAAAGTAAAACATTGAATCAACAAACTAAAATAGTAGAAAATAAAATTAAGGAATAATGACTTTTTAACTAGTAACTTTTTCGTTTCGAAGAATAGATAATTGAAAATTTCAGAATTGAATTAATCAACAACGCCTCTGAATTGCTACATATTAATTTAAAATGTTATTCAATTCATTTTGTTATCACAAAATCCTTCATCCATTTTTTTGTAACAATAAAATTCAATAAAGAATAATTATTTAAAATTACGCATCTAACTTCTCGAATTCGTCCAATTTGAATATTTTTTCTGTTCTTTTACAGTATTTTAAGCTATAAAAATTGTTATGTATCATAAATGTTTCTCTCAGGAAACGTTAAGCAGAATATATATATTGCTATCAATATGGTTAAAATAAAATTTTATAGCATTCCACCCCCGACACGCTAACAATTCGATTTAGTCCATTACCGCCTTTATAAATGGGACTATATCTATTTCAACTTCAATATAAACTCAAATTTTCTTCTTGTGAATCGGATGCTAGATACTTGGTTTCCATAGACGGGACAAACGAATTTCGTAGTTTTTATTAAGTACAAAATTTATTATTCTCTTAGGACTAAATCAATTAATGCTGCTTTGTAGTTATTTTGGTTATTATCAACGATAGAAAAAATATATTCAGGGAGTCCGATAAGTACCTCCTAATTTCTCGGGAGCATATAAGGAAGGTCAAAATAACCCTACTTTATCAAAGAAATAAATTCCTAGAGTGCCCTTTAACGGAGATACAGAGCCATAAATGGGTACCCAGCGATTAATCTTATCGGCTCTAAATTTTGAAGCGACTTGCATAATTTAATGGAATTTTAATATTTACCATACTACAGTAGATGTTTTAAATCATTAGAGAAGTCAGAAACGGACTTGCAGCCACACTCGTTGGGCCTAATTTTTGACAAGTGTCATATTACAGAGCTGAAAACTGATTTTTTATATAATTTGGTTATTTCTCTTCAAAAAAGGTAATTTTAATTTATTTTGATAAAATTGGCGGTTTTGAACATAACTTGGTTTTAATGCTAAAAACTCAAAAATTAATAATGGTTGACACAAACAGGTAAAAATAAGATATGCAGGGTGTGCTGATGTGTTTTAATCTATTAAGAAACGCTATCTCACTCTTAGAAGACAAGAAGATGTTATGCTGAAAGATTTCCAGCTCAGACACTGTCAAGTACAGAAGCTTTTCAAAGGGTGGAGCGTGGCTCTGGAAACCTTAGTGACCGTAAAATAGACCCACCTCGACCTATCCACCGAGGGCCGAAAACATAGGTAAGTGTTGGCGAACTATATGATTAAAATGGGGTAGAGCACTACATGCATGTACTACATTTGCATTTTCCTATCCAGAGTTACATCTTTCAATAAATTATTTAAATTTTACTGCAAAAATTGTAAATAAATCTGAGTCTTCTTTTTAAAACAAATGAATCTATAAGGTTATTTCCGATGTTGCCAATTCACATATTTACAATAAATCTTTGTTGGTGTTTATTTTGAATTATAGCTTGCGGGTTTTCATCAGCCCAAAAATGTAAATTTTGTTCCTCTGCGTGAGGGTCTTGTGCTCTCCTGGGAGGGCCCTCACTGCCACGTGGCAGCAAAAATGACCCTGAATAAAACATGTAAAAAAATTAATTCGTGAACCCAAATAATTATTTTCTAATCTTTTACCCGTTTCCTTTATATATAAGAGTATCCTTACATTTTTAAAAATTATTTTTACTTGAAGGCGGTTTTGATAAATTCCATCAATAGTAATTCATTATGTAGGTCTTAACAATAACAACCTGATTTTACCTGTTCGTGTTTAGCATTAGTAATTTTTGAGTGTTTCCTATAAAAACCGATTTATCTCGAAAACCTCCAATTCTCTCGAATTAAATTAAGAGTTACTTTTTTGAAGAACAATGACCAAATTATTTAAAAAATCAGTTTTCAGCTCTGTATAATGACACCTGTCAAAAATTAGGCCCAACGAGTGTGGCAGCAAATCCGTTCTTGACTTCTCTGATGATCTAAAGCATCTACTGTAGTATGATTACCCATCAAGAGTCTATATGGCTTCTGTAAAATATTAAAATTTCATTAAATTATATGTCAGTTCAAAACTTAGAGCCGATAATGTAAATCGCTGGTTACCCCATCAGGGCTCTGTATCTCCGTTAAGGAGCACTTCGGAAAATTTTTGTAAGACCAGGTAAGGTTATTTGGACCACCCCTGTATGCGCGGGCACCCTGTACTTTTCAGTTCTCTTTGTATTTGATTTGCAACCTAGGTTTGCTAAAAGTTAGTAAATTTATTTTAACCTTTTTAAATAATATAAAATTTGGTTAACATTCTAATGGTTGGTACAACCCGTATGGAACGGAGGGCAGATCATCATATAGCGGAGGCTAGAAGGTTGTGGTTCTAACACTAGTAGTTTAAATTATTTATTTTATATATAGAAGGTACCACTTACATTTATGTAAATAAAAAACTTATATTTTATTCAAAATACAAATATACTGCTTCTGAATTTTTACTAATTGTGAGCTATTACATACCTTTAGTTTTCGTTAGGTCTCGAATTTTTTACTTTGAATAGCTTGAATATATTATAAAATTTAAGGTTATCAGTAATTTTTAATAGATAATTCACATCAATTATTTATTTGTAAAGTTTTTTTAATACTTTTAAGGGATTGACCACCAATAAATTGACATAACAGTTTTTGTCCTGAATCTTTGATATCACCATAGTATAATTTTACGCAAAAAATGTTAAATTTTAATATAAAACGAACTTAGCATATTTTCGAAACAAAGTTTTTTTGGAAAGCTTTCTGCTGTTGAGTAAAACCTATGTCACCCCAAGGAAAGGTAAAAGTAAATTTTATCAGCATGCAAAGTAATTGAATACAAACATTGCTTGTCAACTGGTTATTTGCATGTTATGGTGGTATATGTAGGTATTAAAATATTAAAACTGCCTTACACTATTTTCTTTTTAATTTATGATCTCATTAATTAGTATTTTGGCCACGGTATATTTAATATATGATAAATTTTAATGTAAAAGATCATTCATGGGTTTATTCTTGAAACTTTCATCACCCTTATATTCAGGATTCCAACTATTTCGAAAATTCTAGAAATCACCAATTTAGTTTTTATTTATTTCCCAGATAATATTTGGAGAAAAAAATTTAAATTTTGCATGAACAGATAACTAACCATGACATTGTAAAGAAATGTTTTTTTTTTTGGTTTTAGAAATACACTAAATAAATTGTATTTTTGTTAAGGGCACCACATTTGATTTTTATATCACTTGTATATGTAATATATAGACATTATTGAATAAAAAGGCACAAAAAACAGAAGATAAACATATCTTGCGAAATAATTATTTCCACTGGTTCATGAATAGCTTCAACAGAAGGTTGAGTGCCAGAAGTGAATGAGATAGAGACACCATTGAGAAACTTAACAGAGATTCTATTAAATGATATACAAATTGTTTTAAACAACAGAGAAAACTGGAATAAACATCTACAACCAGATATTTTTAAAACATGGAAGAATCACAAGCTATTTGTCAAGCAGAAATTTACACTATAAGAAAATATTTGACAAAAATCATTATCAGGTCGGATAGTCAAGTAGTCAGCAATGCATCAAGTTCCAATGCAATCACTTCGAAGATTGTCTCTGGATACTGGGATATACTGAAGTGGATGATAATGAAACGATAGCAAAAAAGACAAAATGAACAAGAGCTCACTACTGGAAGAACTAAAAGTACAGGAAGAGACTAGGAGATTCGATTACTGGACAAATCTAGAAGGAAAAGGGCAAGCTAAGATGCTTCTGGCGCACCAAGTTACAATGCAAGCACTTCGAAGATGGTCTGTGGATACTGGGATATACTGGAGTGGAAGATAATGCAACAATAGAAAAAATACAAAATTAACAAGAGCTGACTACTACAAGAACTAAAAGTACAGGAAGAGACTAGGAGATTCAATTATTGGACAAATCTAGAAGGAAAGGGACGAGCAAAGATGCGAACTCTGACCAGAATAAATTTAAAAAATGTACTAGCCTAAGTAAAAACCAATTTCGAAATATAATAGAGACCCTAACACGGCCATGTTTAGAAACTTGGACTAACAGAGAGAGAGAGAGAGTGAGTGAGGGAGAAGAGAGCAGATTTTGAGAGGAAGAAGACAAGACCTCTATCCACATTCTTTCTTAATGCGTCGCCTTGCAAAATCCCTGGGAGCGTATCGAATAGAAGTTACTCCACATTTTTTATTTCCTGAGAGAAATAAAATTGGTTTGGTTGGATAGGCATTCCCTGCAGAAGGAGACAATATTATACTGAATATAATATCTCTTGATTTTATTTCACAATTTGTCATTGTTTCTCCTCCTTTTCCTTTTCGTGAAAATGCTTTTCATGCATTCGTGTAATATTCTTATAGGCCTATCTATTATTTAGAACGAATTGACATTAGAAACAATAAGAAAAAACACCATTTTTTAAAATTAAACCAATTTTAGAGATTTATACTTAAAAATAAGTAATAATTTCACAATAGTTTTATACTGAAACTAATTTTATAATCGTAGATTTTTACTTTTTTGAGGTCGAAGCCTTTTATATATAGAAAATATAGACTTTTACTGTGCATTCAAACACTGAGGAATGTGAAGTGAATGATCACATGTCATGAAAAATGACGAATTTTGAATTCTCGATACAGTCATCATTCACATCTTTCTTAGTGGAAAATAAACGAACTGTGGAAAGAGTTGGCGCATAGTTAAGTACATAAAGCGTTGTGTTATTAGATAGACTATTTTACAGTTCAGCTCTAGATGTGGTTTAAGCTAGTTTATCACGCTGGGACCTTGATCGATTTCGAATGGTGTTACTGTAGATGACCCATGTTTCATCATCAGTAATGATTCTGTTCAAGAAAGGGTCATTGCGCGTGAGATGCATATAGCATTGATTCGTTGTGTGAAGTGAATCTCTTTCAATTCAAACGGAACCCAAATACTCTCTGTCTATCTGCAAGAGCAAATTTTTGAGACGGCACAGTTGATTTAGATGAAAATTTTCAGATATGAAGACGAGGTTGTCAAGAGTAATAAAAACTGATTTTATTTATAACAATTGTATTTACATGCATATCCCAAATTTCACGCGAGGGTAAAAGTTAGTTATTATTTTGATAAAAAAATGTAACAATTTGGTTTTTGAAACCGTAAGTTCGACTAAGTACCTAACAGTGGAAATATTGACAAATAGACGGAATGCCTAATAGTAGAGCAGCCCACGATGTTAAATGGTGATTTACTCGAGCGTTGTGGGGACTTATTGGATTTTGAAGATTAGATGGTACAAAGAAAAAAGCTTCTGTGCAAATCCAAGACGTTTAAAGTAATTCCTGATTGTTGTGTGCGATACATTTAACCTCTCTGCAATCTCTCGATAGTTGTACGATGATTCTCTTCAATTATGGCTTAAATTTGGTCATCGTCAATTTCAGTAGACCGACTAGAATGTTGTTCATCTTTGAGGGAAAAATCTCCTGAAAGGAATTAAAAAAAAAACTAACACTGCGTTCTGTTATGCAATCAATACCATAGACTTTTTGTGAGCCACAGCAGCCTTCTTTTCTTTACGAAAATAAAAAAGTAAAATATGCCGAAAATGTTCATTTCAGCTCCCTATATTAAAATTGACCCTAAACTACCATCTACAAATAACTTACTCACAGGTTGCCTTTAAAGTAATCTAAATGTGACACCGCCGATGGTAGCTGTTGGATGGACTGAGTAACTTAATGGGTACCATTGCCGGTCCCAAGCCCTGATAAAGGAGAAGGATTCACAGGCCAGGCCAGCCCCCTACCTGTGATAAAAAAAACCCAGTACAGCTCACAGAATCACAAGTCAGCCTCGGAATCTGATTGATCGAATGACAACGATAACGGCAAGAAAACGGACTAAGATTTGGAAAAAACAAAATAAACTCAGAATCGCCACCTGGAACATCATGTTCTGGAGCGCAGAGGTCCAGGAAATAGTAGAAGAGCTAAAAGAAAATAATATAGAAATATGCTATGTCAGTGAAACGAAATGCGAAATAGACAGATATATCTTGAAATACAGTGGAGTACCCCGAGAGCAAAGGGTACGTTCAGGAGTAGGGCTGCTAATAGACCGGAAGTACGAACAACAAATAGAGAGTGAAATTTACGTAAGCAATAGGATACTACAAGTAACAATGATCATTAACCAGGAGAAGATCAATTTTATAAGTGTATACACACCAGATATAAGCAAGGAGAGAGAGGAAAGAGAGCGATTTTATGAAGAATTGCAAGCCGTAGTAGATAAAATAAGAGCAAAGATAGAATCGTTCTTATAGGGGACCTAAATGCAAGGATAGGAAACGAACCACCGAACGGTGTAATGCAGAGATTCAACGAAGAGACTATGAACTAAAATGGAGAACTACTGAAAGTATTTTGTGCAAACAACAACATGAGAATTAATAACACTTTCTTCAAACAGATCCACTATTGACGCAATATTCATTGTCAAACAAATAACTGAAAAATCCCTAGAATTCAATAAACCTGCGTACATGGGCTTCGTCGATATGATCAAGGCTTTTGACAGAGTACGCTTAAAGGACGACTTAGAAATAATAAGAACAAAAGGTCTAAACCATAGGCTAATTAACCTAATATACGATATTAACATCCAGTGCAAAACAAAAATTAGAGTAGGACATAAAACAACGAAGACATATATGTAAATACAGGAATTAGACAGGGTGATTCGCTCCACCCTTTCATATTTAATCTAATAATAGAAAATCTCCCCAGAACAGCTAGATACAAAATGGGAAATACATTCTTCTAGACCATCTGCTATGCGGACGATGCTGTTCTTATTGCAGAGTCTGAAGATAATCTCCAAAGACTACTGCACTCTTTTAACACTAAAGCGAAGGAATGTTCATCAACATCGAGAAGATCAAATGCATAGTAACATCTAAAGAACCAATACGGTGCAAGTTGGAAATCGACTCCAAAATTATCGAACAGGTAAATCACTTCAAATATCTAGGAGCAGAAATAACGAGTCATGGAAACCTTTTTAACGAAGTAAGAGAATAAACGATGAAAGCCGCGAGAATTTGTGGATGCCTAAAAGAAATTGTGTGAAAGAACAAATACCTTAATACCGAAAGCAAAACTAAGATATATAAAACGGCTCTAAGACCCATTATAACATACGCGGCGGAAACAGGACCAGATACCGGCAGAACTCTACAAATGATAAGAACAGTCGAAATGAAAACATTAAGAAATTTACAAGGCAAAACTCTACACGACAGAATAAGGAATGAAGATATCAGACAACAATGCGGGATACAGGACATAGGAAGATGGGTTAGATAAAGGTGAAGATTCTGGAACAAACATATAGGGAGAATGGAGGACGGTAGACTCGTTAAAAGCGCAAAAATGAATAGCCCAGTAGGAAAAAGATCACAGAAAAGACCACCAAAACGATGGCGAGAATGCTGGACCTCATCTTCCGGGAAAGACGTGATGGCAATGAACAGGCAATAGCCTACTTGCATGGTTAACTGTTTTAGAAAGAAGAAGAAGAAAAAATGTGACTAATGTCAAATGTCAAAAGGAAAAACCATAACACTGACAGAAGTCCTCCAAAAAAAAATATTACAGTGTCCTCTATGTGTGAAAACCAAAAATACTCTCTTGACACAATAATAATAATGCGAAAAGATTACCAATCCACTCAAAATTGATTTTAAAATATTTCCTACAATTATTTAAGTACCGCCTTCAAAAATGTAGTAAGTAAATCTACAATGATTAAATTAATTGTAATACAAAACAAAATTTTTTTAAATTTTGGTACAATTTTTTCTAAGACAAAATAGACAAAATAATATTTTTCATAATAATTTTAAAAGAAAATTATATATTTAATTAAAACTAGATTGGCAATAGAAAACAAGAAAAGTGTGTATGTGTGTGGGCTTTAAATGAAGTTTTTACCCCAGAATACTTAATCTAGATAAACAGAACATTACTATTTTTGAAACAAAACGACGGTATAAACAAATGCACGGATAAAAGTAATTAAAACTAATTATTTTGAATTTTAATGAGCATTAAATGAATATCCAGGAAGTTTCAGAGTTTAACCGGTTTTACGATTACATCTATTCTAAATAAACTATTAAAATGCTATAACAGTAACTAAGTAACAATAAACTTTTCTATTTTCCAGAGATTTTACTGCCTTCAAATTGCTATTTAAAGTGGGCATTATAATTTAATAGAATTTTACCTCGAACTCGTCCTATTTATTGCAATTTAAAATAATATGGAGCAGTCGTAGAAAAAACACCAGTTTTATAAAGTACATTTCCAAATTTGCATTATTGGTACGTACGTTGTACATACATACAGTGTGTCTGAAAATAGTATCAGGAAACTGAAAGAGTTGTTTCTGTTAAGTAAAACAAGGATAGAAAGTTATTTAAGCTAGTTCATTGGTTTTAATCATAGCCAAACGTATCACGCGCGATCCAAAGCTCTTTTATATGACACGCTTTCTACCATTCTTCGGTAGTTTTAACGCTGATCATATCCTATCACTGCTGCAAGAAGAATGTGAAGAAATAGAAGAATATCAGAGAAAATATGATAGTTTTAATATGCACAAAAAGATAAAAAAGATAACTCATAGTAACAGAAAGGGAGAACCGACACTGCTTAAGAATGCACAAGGCAAGCTAATCTTAGACACCCAAGAAACACTTAAAAAATGGACAGAATACATCAAAGACCTGTTTAAAGACAATAGAGTAGAGCAGATGGAGATTGAAGTAGAAGATAACGAGGCATTAACGATACTGAAAGGTGAAATAAAAGCAGCTATAAGAAACAACAAAAATGGAAAAGCACTAGGTCCAGATCAAATCCTAGTAGAAATCTTAAAATGCATGAATGATGATGCCATGGATATATTGTTAGATCTGTTCAATACAATATATAAAACGGGGAATATACCCAGAGAATGGTTACTCTCCACCTTTTGCGCTATTCCAAAAAACAAAAATTCAAAAGACTGCAGAGAATATAGAACAATATCTTTGATAAGCCATGTACTCGTGTTTTTAAAAGTAATACACGGACGCATTTATAAAGAACTTGAAAAGGGGACAGATGATAGTCAGCTTGGATTCAGAAATGGTATAGGCACCAGAGACGCGTTGTTTGCACTTAATGTGTATGGATATGAACACCGATATACACATTTGTTATGTTGACTTCGAGAAGGCTTTTGCTAAAATTAGATATGAAAAACTAGTCGAGATTGAAAAAGAAGAAAAAACATAGACAACAAAGATTTAAGAATAATAACTAACGTATATTGGAATTAACGCGCACAAATAACAGTAGGTAACGAAACAAGTCCGGAAATTGAAATAGGAAGAGGAGTGAGACAAGGATGCATTTTGTCACCCCTACTATTCAATATGTACAGTGAATCAATTTTCGAAGAAGCACTGTTCACGAAAAGTAAGAGAATAGTAATAAACGGAAGAGCTGTAAACAACATAAGATTTGCAGACGACACTGCTATCATAGCTAGCTCCGCTGAAGAACTCCAAGAACTAGTGAACGAAACAAATAACGTTTGCGAGCAACACGGATTAAAAATGAACACCAAAAAGACTAAATATATGGTAATAACTAAAAAACAAAACATGCAAACAAGCATAAAGTTGCGAGGTGTGAATTTAGAAAAAGTGTTGTTATGTATTTTTAGTGCTGCAGTATGGGTTGGAAGGCTGGACACTAAAACAAGACCACATAAATAAACTGCAAGCGTTTGAAATGTGGTGTTACAGAAGGATGTTGAGAATATCTTGGACGGAGAGAAAAACAAACGTAGAAGTATTGCTAGCGATGGACAAAAACTATGAAATAATTAACAACATAAAAATAAAGAAACTGCAATATCTTGGACATATAATGAGAGGCCAGCGATACGAGTTGCTTAGATTGATCATGCAGGGTAAAACAGAAGAAAGAAGAAATATCGGAAGAAGAAGAATTTCATGGTTGCGAAATTTGAGAGAGTGGTTCAATTGTAGCTCAGTAGAACTTTTTCGAGTAGCGGCAAATAGAGTGAGAGTGGCAATGATGATATCCAACCTTCGATAGGAGATGGCACCTGAAGAAGAAGAAGATACCCTATCACACGAGCGATTTGTTTATGAATAACGAAGCAATGATTCGGCAACACCGCCTATACGTGGATTGAACGTGTCGGTGTCAATGTTGTGTAAATAATATGTTGAATCGACACCAAAAATCGAAAGGAAAATTTGGTCAGAAAAAAATAGGTTCCAAAGAATTTAGTGTACAGCAGCCAAGACAAAAGCAAAAAAATCTGTGTGTTTAAAAAGTAGCTGAAGAGACGTACAATACTGTTATTAATAAAGAATTGCGTTACATAAATCTGACCAAGATGATGAAAAATCTAGTGTTGCAAATGTAAACAGACTCTTGGTTTGATGAATATAACTGCTGCAAAAAGTCTCGGTTTACATAATATTTTGTGTTGAATGTAAACTGAATAATAAATTTCATACAAACAAATTCAGATTAGATACTTTTGACTATTTTTTTTTAACTGGAGGCATTAAAAATGTTGAATCGTCTTTTCATAATCCTGAACTTAATGTCACAATATTACTACCGCTTTTACATCGTTTTGGAGTGATAACTGCAAGATTAAAGCAGGTTTATTGTTTCTATAGCAGTTCCCTGATATGATAAAAAACATGTGAAAGGAATACTACAAGTTCATATAACTTTTTTCATATAGGCCTCCTCTTCAGAGATATGGGCTCCCAAAGAGCTGTAATGAAATCAAGTTTTTTACACATAATTATTGAACCACCAGGTATACTTTTATTTTTTTTTTTAATTTGATGTATACCAGGTAAGACCCTTCAAATTACTATCCAAGCAAGTGTTATGAATTACTCACAGGTGCAGGAACGGACTAGCTATGATACTCATGATCCCATTTTTTTACGCCCTGTATGAAAGAACTTTGGACAAGTTCGAAAAAAAGGGCTTTTTATTTTATCGGCCCCAAAAACAAAGTATTGTTGTTGCAAACGGTGCTAGGTACGAAAAAAACAAATATCCCTCATTTTAGAACATGTCAACTTTCACATCGCCGACACATTGATTTTTTACTAGGATATTAATTTACTAAATTTTGTAGTGAAATTAATTGTGAAGTAATTCGTAATATGGAGTACAGGTTTAGTCAGTATGCAGATATGCATCTGATGTATGGTCCTGCATCTTGCAATGTTTCGGAAGTCAATAGGTTATATCACGACAGAATCTTATTCTTTCAGATCAAAAAACATTTCAAGGAGGAATGGTGGGCCATTCCATTTAATAAAGTAATATTATTAAATTTCTTGTACTGATGCTGGTCGGGGAAGAACAACACGTACACCAAAATTAGTGGAAATATTTTAAATGCTGTAGATGACATTCCTTCAACGAGCACTCCTAAATATCATATCATTTGAAAAAAGTACATGAACTGATTACTGAACATTTTCCCCGTAGAATACAGTTTGCATACTGGCTATTGGATCAGGAACGAAAAAATGTAAACTTCATTAGACTATTCTCTTCAGGGATGAAGCAGCATATACCAAATACGGTATTATGAATTTACACAACTCACATGTATGGGTTGATGAAAATCCTCATGTAACCATTTTTTGACATCACCAACATCAGTTCCAATCAATTAATGTCTGGGCAGGAATCGGAATCGTTTGCAATTTTTTGATTGGACCATTCGGATTGCCGGCACGACTGAATAGAGAAATTTATTTGGAGTTCCTCCAGAACGCTTTTCACGATTTAGTAGAGCAGTTACCACTTGAAACCCGCAAAAAAATGTACTACATGCACGATGGGGTACCAGCTCATTTCAGCGTTGCTGTGAGGACACCCCAAAACCTTGGTGAATTCCACTTCGGTCAATAATAGGGAGGAACTTCTACGGAGAATCACGTTTCATTATGATCAAATAGCGAACAATGCTGAGTTAATGTGGCGAGTACAGCAGTCCTCAATTCATCGTGCCCGGGAGTGTATCAGACTTCACGGAGCTCATGTTGAACCCTCTTATGAAAATTTTAACTAAGCAGTTGATTTAACTTTTTGATTGAAACTATGGTAACAGGGGAAAATTCTCTTTTTTGTATTCATCCCGATAGAAGTTAGGGGACTAACAGTGTAAATAAAATGACGTTTTTTCGAAAACAGTTAGTCGCTAATGTCGCTAATTAATGAAGAATGCTTAATTCTTAGTCAATAGTTAAAAGTATGTAAAAAACATTGTCTAAAATTCTTATTATAAAGAGCGTAAAAAAATGGGATTATGGATGTCACAGCTAGTCCGTTCCTGCAGCTGAGTAATTCACAACGCTTTCATGGATAGTATTGATAGATTTGAAGGGCCTTATCTGGTATACATCATATTAGAAAAAAATTGAAATATACCTGGTGGTTCAATAATTATGTGTAAAAAATTTGATTCCAATGCAGCTCTTTTAGAACCCATATCTCCGAAGAGGGGGCCTATACAAAAAAGTTTATATGAACTTGTAGTATTCCTTTAACGTGTTTTTTTTTCATATCTGGGAGATTTTTCACATTTTCTCCGTCACCTTGTAACAGATATACAGTTATATAGCTTAGTAAAATTATATGAAAATGATCCGTTGAACTGAGTATTTTTGTGAATTTCTAAACCTTAGTTTACGATACTAATAGGAGAGCTTTTGGCTAGCAATACTTTTATGGTAGAATACCAAGCATCAACCAAGAAATGTAACATCCACCTTTGTTCCATATTGAGCCAAACCAGGTCACCGATGTATAAACAAATATCATCACTTCTTTTGCAAACTGCAAATATTAACGTTAGATTAAGTCTAGTTTGAATTATAGAATAATGAGTAGCAGGGAGTTTTTTATTATTGGGTATATTAATAACAACATCTATCTAGCTGAAAGAAAGCTCTACCCGATAATATCATTTATGATTTTGGTTTAGTCTTGCTTTAAATTATATTTATTTCAGAGTTCGCAAAGTGACAAAGACGTCATTAATTAAACTGTCTATTTCACGTAATGTTTTATCAGGTTAAAAATAAACATACGGTGTTGGAGGGTGTATAAACTGAATAGAAGCAATCCCAGAACAAAGCCCTGGGTTAAAATAGGATTAAACAGGTTTGAAGTGTGAAATCGCTTCATGTTGACCGCTTAAAATCTATTTAATAGATAGTAAGACATAAAATTTTACACGCATTTCATGAAACCCACAAGGCCGAGAAAAGTCAGTGGAAGTCTGGGGTATATTATGGCAAATATTTTTGAGTTGTCAGGAAACACTATTTGTGAGATTGATAATTTGTTATTTTCAATTTCTGTTAGTATATCATCGGTAACTTAAGTTAGGCCTGTTACGAAGAATGTTCTTTTCATCAGTTAACTTTCTTACATGACCTTCATTATTTTCGAGTTCTTCAGTGCTATGGGTTCCTATCTGTAGATTCTCTGGGTGTGCAGATGCTTTCTCGATGAAAAGCACCACATTAAAACAACCGTTTTCCTTCTAAATTGATTTCTATTTCATTACTCACTGCCTCAGATGGAGCATCTGGCACTGTTATCTTGATTCAACATTTACATCAAGACTATGTTATATATATATATATATATATATATATATATATATATATATATATAATTACGAAAATATTATTTCCTTTATATTTTCCAAAACTTAAGAACTGGAGCCAGTGGCGTAAATAACGACCCCTAATACCCCGCGGTGCGGGGTGGGCGCAGTCAATCCAAGGACACCCTCAAGTCCCTTGATGAAATTGGATAAATACGGAGGAGATAAAGGGTGTTTTTTATAGAGGTATAGAACTTTTAAATGGAATAAAACAAAGATGAATTTTTTAAATTGACATGAAATTTACTTTATTCGAAAGATAACCTTCTAGCATTATAATTTAAATATGACTTCTGGCATATGACCGCCATGGCTGGCTCGGACGTAGTCTAATCTGGAGGTTCAATTTTCGATGACTTTTTCCAACATTTGGGTATATCGGCAATAACGCGGCGAATGTTGTCCTCCAAGTGATCAATCGTTTCGGGCTTATCAGCGTAGACTAGCGACTTCACATATCCCCACAGAAAATAGTCTAGCGGCGTTAAGTCGCACGATCTTGGAGGCCAATTCACGGGTCCGAAACGTGAAACTATGCGGTTACCAAACGTTTCCTTCAATAAATCAATTGTGGCACGAGCTGTGTGACATGTTGCGCCGTCTTGTTGAAACCACAGCTCCTGCACATCGTGGTTGTTCAATTGATGAACGAAAAAGTCAATAATCATGGCTCTATAGCAGTCATCATTGACTGTAACGTTCTGAGCAGCATCCTTTTTAAAAAAGTACGGACCAATGATTCCACCAGCCCATAAAGTACACCAAACAGTCAGTTTTTCTGGATGTAACGGTGTCTCAACATACACTTGAGGATTATCATCACTCCAAATACGGCAGTTTTGTTTATTGACGTATCCATTCAAACAAAAATGAGCTTCATCGCTAAAAAAAATTCTCTTATGAAAATCGGGATCAACAGCATTCTTGTTTTGGGCCCATTCACCGAATCTACGCCTTGCTAGGTGATCGTATGGCTTCAATTCTTGCACGACTTGGATTTTGTAAGCACGCAAACCAAGATCTTTCCACAAAATCTTCCATAAAGTGAATGGACACATATCCAATTCCTGTGCAAGATGGCGGATAGACTGATTCGAGTCTTCCTCTACGCTACGCTCTACAGCAGCAATGACGCGCTGTACGACGTCTCTGTGGATGCGTATTATCATTTAGAGTAAACGTGGTGCGAAAACGTTCCATAGTTAATCGAATTAATTGCTCTGATGGACGATTATGTTGACCGTAAAATGGACGTAGTGCGTGATACGTATTTCGAACAGAACCATGATTTTCAAAATAAATTTGCAAAATTTGGAAGCGTTGTTCAGGCGTCAGTCTATTCATGTTGAAATGCCAAACCAAACTAAACATAAATCACTTGACAGCTGACAAAATGGCCGCCAGTTAAAAACGTATTGCGAACTTAAAGTTTTATCCCTCTATAAAAAACACCCTTTATTTGCAATAGGACGGGAATCACAAACCAGTAAATAAATAAAAAAATCTTTATTTAAATTCCATATTTTTGATGGATCTTTTGAGGACAGACTCGTTTAAGAACAAGAAATTCATGAAAATTTATGTCGCTACAACAATTTTAACACTAACATCTAATATATAGTTCTATTTTCATTTGTTGTGTCAACGAAGCCAGGTTTTAAAATTTTTTTTGTCTACCTTGACTTAGAACATATTTCCAATGCCAAGAGATGAAAGTTTACTTTATAATCAATCTCATGCGTGTGGCAAATTTATTTTATAGCCATGTAACATTCCATACTATTTTGTAGTCATACATCAACACGAACTAACAGTACGATACAAAAATTTTAAGAAAACTAACATGGCTTTAACACAATCTGTAGGTTAATCTGGTTCATAATGTTGAATAGTAAATAAATCACAGTTTCGATTCATAAGAAATGCGAAATTTCTAGGAGTGTATTTGACCAAAATAAGTGTTAAAATTTTAATGACTTTATAGCTATGCGTCTTTTGACACTCGGAAAATTCATAAACTTGATTCTATGTAGCACCAGGCGCGGATCCAAGGGGGGGGGGGCGGTGGGGGCGATCGCCCCCCCCCCCCCCCAAGAACTTTGAGTTCAGGAAAATATACCCGATTTTACCTCTTATACTATAGTTAATTCAAGGACTAGAGAGAGTAATAAATCATTTTTTACCCTTTTTCCTTCACAAACCACCAGTGTTCTTTAGTTCGGTGTCTCTGGCAAAATCTGTTAGATATATATTTTTTTCCTACGAATGGGTTAGAAATTTTATAATCAAAAATACCGGTCTATAATAATGGACTATTTGGGTTGGATAACAATAGACATTTGGAAGTGTTAAAAAGGATTTTAATCCTTGTCATAGGCGTCGCAAAGAGGTGTATTTTATTACTAAGTATTTATGGCATAGAATATTATTTCCGTAATAAATTTAAAATAAAAAGTTTTTATATTATTATTTTATTTCTTATGATTTCTTAATAATTCATATACAGTACAAAATACAGATAATGTTGACATATTTAACTCAAATCACAACTGTATTTTTATTATTTTTTATTTTGGCATAAAAACCTTTTAGGCACATTCAGACTAAAACGTAGCCTTATTCTTTCAAAAAATTCGAAGTTACAATTTAAATACTTACAAAATACTCATTGTCAAAAAGAAAAGAAGTTAAACATATATAAAAAAATAAATTCGTCCATATAATATTAAAATTTTTTTGGTCATTTTATCATTAATTATAAACATTTTTAGGAAATTTGACGTTTCAGTTTATTTATTTCTTAAATTAAACACTAAAAAGAGATTCAAATGTAATTAATTTTTATATGTTACAGTTAAAATTAGATCTACTTATTTTTATTTCTATTGCACTGGCATCTTAATTTAATTTCCTTTATTATATGAAATATCCGATAGGCTTAAAAAAATAAAATAAACGTGTTAATTCTACACGCTTAAGAAAAGGACACAAATATAATAATAAAATAGTAAAGAAATTACGGCTAATTGGAATTAAACATATATAAAATTAAAGAATGGGACACACTAAAATAAAAATATATAAACAACATTAAACAATAAAATACAATAAAAACAAATTGTGTTTCCACTGGTAAACATTACGTATCTGATTCGTAATCAAATTCAGTGAAGCTATCGTCGCTCAATTAATTCAGTTTCCACATTTTGTTTTATTCTTTTATTATATGGATTTTTCCCAATTTTCCGCAGTAACTTTGTTCAAAAAAATCTTTCAAAAGTTCAGTTAAATTACTAATTTTGTACACTGTATTATTTCTAGCAACTCTGCCTTTTACTTAGGAGAGATATTTCCTTCTCCAACGGACAGTTCTTTTAATTTCAGTTAAATCCCGATCTTCATTGATTTTAGTAAGAATTTGGTGACGGATGGGATCTGCTTCTCACAATAAAATATATGTACAACTCCTTTTACTGCAGTTTTCATCTCTTCTTCCAACGAGGTTTTTCTATCTGCCTGTGATCGAATGGGGGAGTACGAAACATTCCAGTCGTTTTTTCTCCTTCGGTATTCGGCACATAGTAGATTTTCCTGTCATGTTGAAACACATCTCAATAGAGCTTTTAACATTATTATCTAGATATTGATATCTTACGGCATCATAAGCATTCATCGTAATAAGTTTTTCATTGAGGAAAAATGCCTTGGTTTAACGATTTTGGAATAAATATAGAAGTGGAGGCCACATTTTTTCGGTATCTTACTAATCTTAAATAATATATAAAAACAAGCACAAACAAGATAAATCACTAAGGACACACTATAAGGTGTACTTTTCTCACTGACAGAAATAAAAATGAACTATCAGAAATTTTATTATTGCAGTAAATTTATAAAAGCTTATAATATTTAAATATAATTAGATTTACGGCAGTCCTCCGTTACCTGCGGTACGGGCGCAAGTACGTTGGGGATTTGGGTAACAGGTTTATTACTCTCTCTAGTTCTTAAATAGAGTATAGGAATGTGTATGTTTGCGATCGCCCCCCCCCCTCCCAAGAGCTCTGAGTTCAGGAAAATAGAACGGATTCTGCCTTTTATATTAGGAATGTGTATGCTGCGGACACTCCCTCCCCGTTGACAACTTGTTTTTCTTGCGATAGCCGCCCCCCAATACCTTTGAGTTCAGGAAAATAGACCCGATTCTGCCTTTTATACTAGGAATGTGTATGTTGCTGGCATCCCCTCCTCTCCAAGAGCTTCAAATTCAGAAAAATAGGCACGACCCTGCCATTTACACTAGAAATGGGAATGTCTCCGGTGTACCCCCCCCCCCCCGTCGACAACTTGCTTTCACTTGTCATAATGTACTTTTGTGATATCACCGCCCCCCCCCCCCAAAGAGAGAGGCTGGATCCGCCCCTGTGTAGCACATGTAATATCTCTAAACTATCTCTCATTTATTATAGATTTTTATATAACCTGCAGAAATTTTTATCTTGTAATAACTTATCTGTAACACTTTTATTTCGTGACCGATTCCAGTCAAAAAATAAAATACTTTCTCCGTGAAATAGATTATTCTAGAACCCAAAAAAGCATTGACGTATTTTGCCGTTTTGCGAAAAATTATTTTCAAGGAGGTTATCGAGATTTTAAAGTTTACCTTAGAACTTTTGCAGTGAAGAAAGACGAAAGTCATTTTTTATTCAAAATTGTATATTTTTATGACTAATCGATGTAATTACTTTTTTTTTAATTAAAGTCACATGAGACATAAACTTTTAGAAAAAAATTGAAAACTCAAAAATTTTCAAAATTATCAAAATGGCGGCAGCTATACGGAAAAAAAAACCAACGCGACTTTCTCAGAAACTACTTTTTTTGACGAATTTTTTTAGAGTTCCTTGTTATATGCTTCTTCAATTACAATTGTTTTTATGGATGGTGCTAAAATGTAAGGGGAGACGCAATAACTTTTTTTCTTTTTCAATGACCGATTCCATTTTAAATCATGTAATGGGATTTTTTCAAAAAAAGAAATGTTTCTACCGTGAAACATATCATTATAGAAATAAATAATTGCGCAATTCTGTGAAAAAATTATTTTTACTGAAGTTATTGAGATTTTAAAGTTGAGATTAGTGCTTTTGTAGTGAAGAGAAATACAATCATTGCTATATTTTTCTGACGTTTTTTGATTTTCAAATAAAAATCCTATACCCAAGAAAGAATTGCAGAAAAATATTAACAAAAGGTTTATATATATATATATATATATATATATATATATATATATATATATATATATATATATATATATATATATATAACTTATGCCTCTAGAGAGCTGTAGAATCAGCTTTTAACAGTATATATATATATATATATATATATATATATATATATATATATATATATATATATATATATATATATATATATATATTATGTCGGATATTCTCACGGGTGTGATGTGTAATCGAAAGTTTTCGGGCTTCCCGTGTATGTGCTGAGTCCCTCTCAGGACTGTAAGACAGCTGACGTTTCGGTGAAATCCCATTCACTATTTTCAAAGCTCACTGTATGGCATCTACGAGCGAACTGGTGAATGGAATTTCACCGAAACCTCAGCTGCCTTACAGTCCTGAGAGGGACTCAGCACATACATGGGATTCCCGAAAACCTTCGATTACATATATATATATATATATATATATATATATATATATATATATATATATATATATATATATTTAGTTGGTTATTTTTTTGGGATATGGTTCATTTTTATATTAAAACTACATATATAAAGTAGTCATACTTATTATATATATTTTGTCGGTATCGGAGAATTCTACGCTCAGCTGAAAAAGATTCGAAATAATCGAAACGTCCTGAAATATAAACTATATATAATAAGTATGACTACTTTATATATGTAGTTTTACTATAAAAATGAATCATATACCCAAGAAAATAACCAACTAAAAACATTTTAATAATTCAAGAAAAATTACTTTATTTGTATAATTTATTTATAATTACACTCTTTTGCCAAACTAACGTGTTATTTCGAAAATTTCTACCTATGTAACCCTTACTTAATCTGTAAATTATCGTATCACGTATCAAAATTTAGAAAACATCAATAACATGTTTTGATTCAGTGCAAGGATGTAGCTATGCAGTATATAAGTTGTTATAGGATACCGGGGTGCGACGTTGTCTAGTCTACTATTTTTCTAAGAGGGGAAATTGTGAACAATCTAGCAGCACCGCATGGGAGGCGTTTAAGGATAAGTTACGAAGTCTTAATCCCCAAGGGCTTAAAATAACGGAAATATCCATTAAATCCCATGTAATTCCAAATTTCGCCATATCCCGTAGTCACCAGATGTACGAAACGGGTATATAAGCAGCCGGCCGTCGCGTCGTCGGAGGATTAGTATTGGATATACGAGTGAAGTACAAAGAACTAGTGACGTAGTAGTGCTATTCTTTTCTTGGTCTGTAACCGATATTGTCGTGATCATGTGTGAACACACCGAACAGTTTCTGTTATGTATGTGGTAAAGTGATTCCAGGCGCGAATCCAAGGGGAGTGGGCGGTGGGGGCGATTGCCTCCACCCCCCAAGAGCTTTGAGTTCAGGAAAATAGACCCGATTTTGCCTCTTATACTATAGTTTATTCAAGAACTAGAAAGAGTAATAAATCATTTTTTACCCGCGTAAACATAATTTATTATTTAAACTTTCTGTAACATTTAAAAATTAATTACATTTGAATCCCTTTTTAGTGTTTAATTGTAATTCTGCAGATGGTATAAGAAATAAATAAACTGAAACGAAAAATGTCCTAAAAATATTTTTAATTTATAATAAAATGACCGATAGCCCCAAAAAAATTTTAATATTATATGGACGAATTTATTATTTTATATATGTTTAACTTCTTGTATTTTTGACAACGGGTATTTTGTAAGTATTGAAATTATAACTTAGAATTTTTTGAGAGAAAAAGGCTACGTTTTAGTCTGAATGTGCCTAAAACGGTTTCTATGCCAAAATTAAAAATTAAAAAAATACAGTTGTGATTTGTGTTAAATATGTCAAAATTATCTATATTTTCTAATGTATGTGAATTATTTAAAAATCATAAAAAATAAAATAATATTATAAAAACTTTTCTTTTAAGTATATTACCGAAATAATATTCTATGCCATAAATACTTAGTGATAAAATAAACCTCCTTCCGACGCCTATGACAAGGATTAAAATCCTTTTTTACACTTCACACATCCAAATATCTAGTGTTATCCAACCCAAATAGTCCATTATTATAGACCGATATTTTTGATTATAAAATTTCGAATCCATTCCTATGATATATGTGTCTAACGGATTTTGCCACTCTCTCTAGTTCTGAATAAATCATAGTATAAAAGGCAAAATCGGGTCTATTTCCCTGAACTCAAAGCTCTTGGGGGGGGGGGGGGGGCGATCGCCCCCCCCCCCCCGTGTATCCGCGCCTGGTCTCAGGGGTGTCGCGCTTACTGTTTGTGAAAAGTGACAGACTGACAATTATCTCATAATCAGCAACTAATATTGTTAAAAATTAGTAATCTAAATATTTAGATATTTAAAGTGTTTTGAATTTGCTTACCTGTATTCATTTTATAAATATTCTAGTATATTATTATATATAATAGAAAAGCGTGTGCCTAAGTAATTTCTTTAGTGTGTTCTCTCTCTTATTATGATATCATCCATCAAAATAAAATAACAAAAATACATATTCAGGTATAAGTTTTAAATAATCGGACGAAACAAACAAAATCGCAGACCACAAATCACTACTGTCAGAGGCATATTCAATACACCGAAAAGTAGCCAAAATAAATCAATCTTTTCAATTAATCAAGGCGTGTTTACTGTTTATTCAAGAGGTTGAATGATTGAAAATAGAAAAGTTAATGGATTTGTTCACCGGCAATTCCTCTGATATCGACAATTATTAACAGTTTTCTATTTATATGCTTTAAAAATAAACTCATTTATTTGATAGAAAGGGCTGGTATTTGAGACGTACGAGTAGAAGCACGTATTCCATAATTTTAGTCAATCCTATTTATAAAGTGACTAGAAAATTCGCGCAATTTTCCTTTGATTTTATATGAATCACGAAAACCTAACTCAAAAGTAACCTCATAAGAACTTTCCAAAATATTTGATGTGAGCAATGAAATAAATCTTTTATTATTGATCATCTGAGAAAATAATTAGAGTTGACCAAATGGATGTCAAGCTGATCAACAGATGGCAATAAGTATCAAAGACAAACAATTTATTCTTTGATAATTTTGCGTTACAAAAATACACCCTTTTTCGGTCGTTTGCTTACTTGTGATAAAAAATTTATTTTATTAACAAAAAAGGACATTTTTTTAACCGTCTTTTAAAAAAGGAGGTTCTAAATCCGGCCGCTAAGTATTTTTTATGTATGTGCAAGATGGATCATTTTGGATGCTCTTATAGGCTATCTGGAAAACCGTAAAAGATTTAAAAAATCTTATTTTTAAGAAAATTATAACGGCGAAAACAAATTACTGCTATCGCGATCGGTTTCGAATTTACAGGATGATTTCGAATTTTCTAAAATGTCCAATATTTTATTTATCAAATCAACTACGATAAAACTAATAAGACTTTCTTAAGGTACTTTTTTTGTAGAATCTAGTGGCGTAGTCAGATATTTAATTTTAGTTTTAATTAGGGAGATATGATATCAAGTTTTAATTTTTTAAATAGATCACCCAGTATTTTTTTACATCATTTTTTGGTTTTCTTCAATTTCTTTAAAAATATGTTTTATTGTTAATATAAATTTAAAACAAATAGGCTAAAAACATATTTTTAATTTTTTTATTAAGCTCACAGACTAGCTCATAAGATCTGCCGGCTTAGAGAAGCCAAGTTGTGCATGTATATGTTAACACATTTTAAAAGACCAATAAGTTATTAAAATGCACAAATAAAAACATACTTAAACAGAGCTCAAAAAGGTAAAAATATCAATAAAAAACTAAATTAAGTACATTAAATGTTCAAACTGTTGTCCATGTTATCTAGACACAGTTAGCAACGTCTTTGTACTCCTTTGCTCACAGCGTTATGAATATAAATATTAGTAATACTTCGCGTAGTCACTACAAAATTCTCTTGTAATTCTTCTAAAGTTCTATTTCTATTTAGATAAATTTTGTTTTTCATATACCCCCAAAAAACGAAATCTAAGGGCGTAACATCAGGTGACCTAGATGGCCACATGGTCGATTGTTCGCTATCTATTTCTGTGCAAAATTAGCGTTAGTGCATTCGAAAATAATTTCCGCGTTATGAGCCGGGGCTTCATCGTGTTAAAAATACAATCTGTTACTTTCCGCTAAAGGCAAATTATCCATAAATGGGACGATGTGTCTTGAGCATTTAAATTCTCTTCACATATCTCGTAGGCCATTATTCTATTACCCAACAAAGTAACCACACATTGAACTCAAATCGTCCTTGAGACCCTATTTATTTGTTGGTAAGGGTTCTGAACTGCCCATAGATAATTTATGGCAATTAAATATTCCATCACTAGTTAATTCTTGATTCATCCATCCACATAATATTATTAAAGAAAAAATCATTATTTTGTAATACATCCAATTAAAAAAGTTTGCTCAGGGTCGGCAGGGAGAAGACGCTGAATATTTCTTGCCTTGTAACATTTAAACTCATTTTCCTTTAAAAATTTTGCATGATTTTTTATGATAAACCCTAATATTCACTTCAATAGTTCTGCTCGACGTTGAAGGATCTTCCATAACACATGCAATAACATTTGCAATTTCATTCTCTTGACCTTCTTTTTCATATTTCTTTGGCCGTGGCTTTTTAAAGAATCCAAAATTGATTAAGTTTTAATCAAGTATCTTAAAAAATACAGGGTTGGGAGGTTCGCGCTACTCCGGTGGTTGTATAGATGTCTTTTGACTGGTGAGATTTTTCAGTCTGGCATCGAATATGGCCAGTTTTTCAAACCCTACCGACATACTTTAGAATTTATATTATATATAGCAGTTGTTTCCTGCGAATATTGCTTTTGGTTCAATACAATACTGACAAGACCATAAGGTGGTCGAAACGCGTATGGATGGAGGACCAGAGTAGTATTTGCAGTTGTTTGTATATATTCTTTCCTTTTCTCTGCTTGAAAGGAAAATACATATAAACAATTATTCACTAGTTTTATTACAAATTTTAAATACAAATTTTAGATTTTATTTTAAGAAATTACAATGAAATTAAAGTTAAAAGTTATTTTAAAATTTTTAAGTACTTTAACATTTCATATTTTTCTTGAGGTTAGTTTATATATGTGTTCAAGTATATCACTAAGAGACTCTTCTCTGTCACTAGTGGAAACTATTAATTATTATTATAATATCCATTATCTCTTACGTCTTATATACCACTCACTGCCGCAATTTAAAAACGCTACTGGGCTGAGAAAACTAGTATAGATCATTTGAAGCATTCGGAGATGTTTCGAAAATTAAACTCTGAGGAGGAATTAAAAAATATTTCATCTCTTAAAGTTACTGAATATAACTTTTCAGATATTTTTATGCCATTTAAACCTATAAAAAAGTTGGAAAACCAATTTTAAACAGATATTGTCCCATTAAGAGGCTCCTCTAGAGACTTATGATCTATTCTTAGAAAAATCACAAACCAGTCTGCGTCATTTGCAAAAAAAGCCAGGAGAGAATTTATCAACTGTTCTTGGAGGATCTAAATGGCGCTGACTAGACTTTTGATTGTTTTAGGAGTGTATTTTATACGAGAGGTTTGTCCCAAAAATATCGAGTCTGCATTCATATCTCGAGCGACCTCTGTGGGGCATGGGCGTCACCAGTAAGTCTCCACGAACTCGTTGATGTGCGCAGTTACCTACTGGGCGTGTTAGTTGGTGAACGGTGTGCGTTTGTTTACAGTATCTTTTTTTCGTTCGTCGCATTTTGTTATTGTAAAAAATAACGGAAAAATTAGATCAACGAATTTGCATCAAGTTTTGCTTTAATCTTGGAAAAACTTGCTCGGAAACAATTAATGTGATGAATAAGGCATTTAGAGAAAGAAAGCGACAGTCTTCACAGTGGAAGTATTCTGAATCGCCAAGACTAAAAAAAGCACGTCAAAGTCGGAGCAAAGTGAAGACAATGTTGACTGTTTTCTTTTATTCTGAAGGTGTTGTTACACCACGAATATGCTCCTGAGGTCACACGATCACTAAAGAATAGTACGTTGAAGTATTGAAAAGATTGCGTGACGCAGTCAGGAGAAAACGGCCACAGCTTTGGACAAGCGATGATTGGCTGCTTCACCACGATCCAGCGCCTTCATCGAAACTTGTGCAGCATTATTTAACAAAGCACCAAGTCGTACAGCTTCGCCAGCCTCCGTACAGTTCCGACGCAGCTCCTTGCGACTTTTGGCTCTTTCCCAGATTAAAAATGCCGCTCAATGGACACCGGTTCGATGATAAAGAGACGGTTGAAACTAAGGCGACGAATGCACTGAAGGCAATATTGAAAACTGACTTTCAGGACTGCATCAGGAAGTGGAAATACCGCTGGGAACGTGTTATTCAATTAAATGGGGAATATTTTGAAGGATGTCACTCCCGGATGATAAAGAATAACACCAATGCGGAGATATGAAGGTAAGCTCGATATTTTTGGGACAAACCTCGTATACTCGTATTTTTATATCATAACTCTTTCCTGAAATAAACATATATGGAGTCGGTTTCCATTATGTTAAGGATCTTAAATTATAACTGAAAATGTTTTTTTTTTTAATTTTAAAAAATATTTTACTTTAAGACTATATTAGTTTTATAACAAATTTTAAATATAGGTTTCAGATTTCATTTTAAGAAAGTACTATGAAATTATATTTTATTACTTATTATAATATTTTTTAAGTACTTTAATAGGACATATTTCTCTTGAGGTTATTATATATATATATATATATATATATATATATATATATATATATATATATATATATATATATATATTATTACATTACTAAGAAAATTTTCACTTCCACTAGTGGATATTATTGATAATATCTAGTAACTCTTATATTTTCGGTTAGCACACCGCGGCACCATGCCTGTCATTTTTTAATGTGTTCTGTAGTTTTGCCCATCCAGCAAGAAGTCAAGTATGATCACAACAATGCATTAACTAACGTACTAATCCATGTGATGTGGCAAAAAACTACTAACTAAGCTATTGTTTAATGCCTAATATCATTACCAAGTTCGTAACAAAATTAGAGTATTAATGCATGGCTAAACTTGCATTTAACGTCAAACTACGATTTAATTAACAGCATTGGCTCTAGCGTAAAACGTGTTGTAGCAAATATCAGGTCAGTAAACGGACAAATACCTAATAAGGTTAAATAATCTGCTTTGAGTTATAATCCCTTTTGCTTTAGTGTTATCATATTGGAATTGGAAAATCTTTAAATATAACATTCAAAATAAGTGTATTTTAGTAGTCGTAATAACTAATTAACATTATTTTTAAGACTGTTAACACTTCGTTTTTGTTCTAACGAAATGAAATATTTGTTTTTACTAGAAAAACTCAATACAAATTTTGGTCGCACAATGACTCGAGAAAAACTATCGGTCCAACAAGAAAGAGTATGACTAGATATTTTTAAATGTGTCAGTTTTTCCCTGATTAGCCCCTAAATATTATTTTCCAAAATAAATTTAACTACTAAACTGGTAAGTTTACGAAACGGTGAGTTAACGGATGGTTCTAAAAATCCCGAAACTAATATAAAAACACAATTTTTTGGCGAAATTCGACTTTATTCATCACTTCTAGAGTAATACAATCCTCCTAGCGTGATACAATCATTGTAGCGACGCTCAAACATTTATAAGCCTTTTTATAGAACGATTTGTCCAAACCTTCCAAATTCAGTGTCTGCAATCACTTCTTCATTGAAGTCATATTTCTTTTCGGTGAGCATATTTTTGAGATTTGTGAACAGGTAATAATCGCCGGGGACCAAATCTGGGGAATACGGTGCATACGGAAGTAATTCATAGTTGCAATTTATGCAATTTTGCCTTAGTTTCGATCGACTTGTGACAAGGTGCATTGTTTTGATGAAATAGCACTTTTTTCTTCATTATTAGGGCTATTTTTTTTTCGCAATTTCTACCTCCCAAAGCACCAGTAATGACATGTAATTATAGTTATTAATTTTTTTTTTCATTTTTCAAGATAGTCGATGAATATTATACTTTGCGCATCCAAAAATACGGACTTCATAGCCTTATAAGCAGCCTCTTGCGTTTTTGATCATTTTGGTGGCTTTGGTTGGCTTTCATCCTTCTCTGTCTACTCAGCTGACTTCCGATTTAACTCCGGAGTATAGTAATGGATACATGTTTTATTATGATATCAACTATCTCACGTACTTTCATTTTATGGTTGTTTAAACGATTTAGTGGATTTTTTGATGTTTTCTTATGTAACAACCTCATTTGGGCGCCCAGAGGGATCACCATCATATGTGTCTGTACGACCATGTTTGAATTTAGAAAACTAGTGAGAAAAGGTTGCTTTCGACAGAGCAAATTCTTTATAACAGTTTTCAAGTCCTTGAGTTTTAACAATATTTTTCTCATCAAATAACCATATTTTATCAACATAGGAAACTCATTTTATTTACATGGTTTTGAAATAATCAAAATGTGTGTCACGCCAAATTTTGACAAGTACCGTTTGAAGGTTCGTACTAAATAAAAATTGTATAGATATCTATTTGCCAGCCTCGGGACATTTTGAACCACCTGCTAGAATACCCCACCATTATCCCGCCTAAAAACTTTTCAGCATTACCATCTCGTCCGCAGTATATATGAACCAAAATTGTCCATATATTTTACATACTTTTTATAATATGTAATATACAAGGTGTTCTAAAAGTTGAGTAATTTATTTTTTAACAGCTTGTAGAACTCATAAAGAGAAATCAATTTACTAATAATGGTTTATATGAAAGTTCGCAAATTATTAAAATTATTTGTTTACTACACTTAGCAAATTACATCTTTTTCTACAAAAAGTGGTGAAAATTGTCACTATTTGTTCGGTTAGCGCAAAGTCTTGCTCGACGTATCCATGACTACATGCTTCAAAAATAAATTCCTGGTCTCTACGGATAACAGTACAAACATTTTCAATGCGCTTTTGTAGTTCATCTACGGTAATTATTTCCCTATCGTGATAAACTAACTGTTTTAAATAGCCCCATAGAAAAAATCGCAGGTGATTTAGATCCGGGGAACGTGCAGGCCAAGAAATGGGTCCATTCCGCCCTATCCATATATTATAAAACATATTATTTAAATGCTCGTGAACTTATGGCCTGAATATGGCTGAGCTCCATCATGAAGAGGCAACATATTCTGTCTCACAGTTAAAGGAACATCATTTTCTAATAATTTTGGCAGATTATTTTGAAAAAAGTCTAAACAGTTTTCACCTGTCAATCAATTTAGAAAAAAATAAGACCGTATTAGCATGCCATTTACTACACCAGCCAGTGGCGTATTTAACAACCCCGCAAGCCTCGCTATACGAGGGGGGGGGGGAACCAATCTATGGGCGTCCTCTAGTCCCTGGATAAAAATGAATAAATACGAAGGATCAAGACTAATGCAAAATAATACGGCGCATTAGAAAATCGGCAGGGCCGCACATACTCTTCTTTACGCCACTGACGCCAGCCCAAACATTTACCAAAAATCTGTGCTGAACATAATTTTTTTCACTGCATGCAGGTTTTATACTGTTCAAATATGGTTGTTGTGGAAATTATTACTCCATTTCCTGTAAACTTGGCCTCATCGGTAGACAAAATAAATTTGGTAAAATTGTCATTTATGTTGTACTGATGTGAGCCAGTGACAAAATTCAACTCTTCTAGGATAATTTTCTGATTGCAATGGTTGTACCCGTTGATAATGGTACGGATAAAGTTGTTCTTGTCGTAAAGTTTTCCACACTGTACTGTGAGCAACTTCTACTTTACCTATTATAGACCTAGTGATCGTTGCTGCGTTCTTTTCGACAATTTCTAACATTTCTTCTTCGACCTCCATCATTTCGCGTAGAGGAGGTCTTCAAGCATGACCTTTAAATATCCTGTGTCGTGAAGTTTTATCACTAAATTTACAAACATCCGCGGAGACGGATGGTTTCGTAAAAAAAATATCTCCGCACAAAAAGACATGCTGTGGCTGTATTTTGTTGGCACTCCTCGTGGGTTAATGTTACATCCACTAGTTTATCGTTTTCTTAAACGTGTGCCATTTTTATTGCACCAAATACCCACAAATGAAAAATAATCTCACGCATTATTGTACGAATTATTTAGCGCTAGTCAAATCGAAAATAGCACTCAAAACCGTGAAACAATTACATATAAAAATTAAGCATACCCAGTATCAGTAGCTAACAAAACTCCTTCAATGCAGTGGTTGAAAATATCATGAAATAAGGTGTGTATTACAGTTTTTAAATTTTTTAAATAATTGTTAATAACTTCTGTCTTTGTGAACTTTTATATAAACAATTTTTGTTTAATAGATTTCTCTTAACGAATTCTACAAGCTGTCAAAATAAATTAGTCAACTTTAAGAACACCTTGTATAATATTCTCTATTTATTTATGAGAAATACTTGAATTACCTTCGAAAATCCTAAAGTAAAATGAAGGTCGACGAAAATAAGATACATATACAGAATATTTAATTTCTCAAAAATATTAAATCACTAACTTTACTTTCCACAAAAATTTACGTGTTGGTTCCATATTTTGGCATATTATTGTCTACCATCGGACAAAAAGGAATATCCATAAATAAGTTTATAATTTGAGAAGTTAAATTAACCCAAGTTTTCATTGGTCCTTAAAATTTGTCAAATTAGGGATAGGTCTACCTTTCAAGAAGTGGAGATGGAGAGCAATAAAATTCCGAACACCACTGAAAAATCGAAATCAAACTTACGTGCATCTTGATCAACCATTTATTTTTAATTTAGCTAGCATACTAGAGAAAACTTATAATATCGGACACCATAAAATTGTCTGCACACAAACTTTACCTACCTATTACCGACTATCTTGCATGTTTTGTATTAAAATGCATTTTATGTAACTATTTTAAAGCAACAGTCAGAACGTTATCCTATAAATTGTAGAGTAAGGTGGCATCACAAATTTATAGTTTCATGCAGTATTATACTAATCCCAAATCTAAAATTTATTACCACTTACGTATCTAAAAATATATCTGTTATTGCTGAAACATTATTTCTGGTTCAGTTAACTGTCTAGAAAGCTATATGTAGATGATTAAAAATTGTAGTAGTTTGAAACAAGGTTTCTTCTCCCTTAAAAGTGTAAAGCCACGATTAGGTATCATAACTGTAGCGACTTATACTGTTTTAGTACCAGCAATATACATAAACAATCCTGTAAGATTACCAATAATGATCTTTACAAAAAATAGATCTAGTTTAAAGGATTAAATAGTAAAAAGAATATTGTATGAAGGGAGGACCACGACTATTCTATCAAATATTCGACATATTCCCCAAAACGGACACAGTGCATTTATTGATAACAGTAAGTCTTATCAAAATCTATAAAAACTGGTGCAGTTAAAAAAAGGTGAAGTAGAAAATTTGGTAAAAATTCAAATTAATTAATATCAACATGGTTAAGAGGCCATTTTTTTAATAAATAATTATTCTGGAAACGAATATCTACCAATTTGGTGTTTTGATTTTTAAAACTTCCTTATTAAGATTTCAAACGAGTCAATCCACTATGATTAAGAATAATTTCGCCATTACTACATATAACTTTTCCTAATTTTAGTCTGATTTAGCAGCCCTTCGCCTAAAAAACTGTTTTAATTATGTTGTGTTGCAATACTATTACACAATGCTGAACTTTTGATATTCATTACACTTTCAGGTAAGACGCCATCGGATTTTTTTCGTTTTATGATGTTAAAGTTATAGTTATGCTATACAGGGTGTGCGAGAAAATGTGGGAAATCTCCCGAATATGAAAAAGCATGTGAAAGTAATACTATAACTTCATATAAACTTTTTTCGTATAGGCCTTTTCTTCGGAGATATGAGCTCCCAAAGAGCTGCAATGGAGTCAAGTTTTTTAAACATAATTATTGAACCACCAGGTATATTTCAATTTTTTAAAATACGATGTATACCAGGTAAGATCGTTCAAATTACTATCCAAGAGAGTGTTGTGAATTACTCACAGCTGCAGGGACGAACTGGGTGTGACACTCATGATCTCATTTTTTTACGCCCTGTATGATAAGAACTTTGGACAACGTTTCTAACATACCTTTAACTATTGACTAAAAATTAAGTACTTTTTATTGATGTCGCTAATCCTAACCGTTTTCGAAAAAATGTCATTTTATTTACATTGTTAGTCCTCTTACTTCTATTGGGTTGAATATGAAAAAGAAAAATTCACCCCTGTCACCATAGTTTCAATAAAAAGTTAAAATAACTGCTTAATTAAAAACTTCGTAAGAGGGTTCAACATGGGTTCCGTGAAGTTTGATGCAATCGTGGGCACGAAGAATTGAGAACTGCTGTACCCGCCACATTAACTCAGCAATATTCCTCATTTGATTACAATGAAACGTGAGTCTTCGTAGAAGTTTCTTCCTACTATCGACCATGTAGTGAGTGGATTACACTTAGGTTTTGAGGTGTCTCCACAGGTAAAATCCAGTGGCGTTAGATCGGGAGATCGAGGAGGCCATAGGTCCTCCTCTACATAACCAATGGATTGAATAGACGTTATTTAGGTGCTCTCGCACAGCAACGCTGAGATGAAGTCGTGCCCCATCGTGCATATAGTACATGTTTCGGCGGGTTTGAAGGAGTAAGTGCTCTACCAAATCATGAAGGAGGAACTCTAAATAAAATTCTCCATTCAGTCATGCCGGCAATACGAATGGTCCAAATAAAAATGATGTTGATGAAGTTAAACAATAGTTGCATGACGATTTTCATCAGCCCATACATGTGAGTTGTGTAAATTTATGATACCATTTTTGGCAAACCCTGCTTCGTTCGTGAAGAGTGCTAATGAAATGTACATTATTTCGTTGCTGATCCAATAGTCAATTTGCAAACTTCACTGTACGGGAAATATCTTCAGGAATCAGTTGATGCATATTTTTTAAATGATATGGGTACAACAGCTGTTTTTGAAGAATTTCATGTATTATTGTTTCGATGTAACTGCACTGATAATTCTCGAATGCTCATTGAAGGAGTGTGATCTACTGCACTTAAAATATTTTTTTCTAATTGCGAAGTACGTACTGTTCTTCCCCTATCAGCATCAGTACTTCTTTTTCCAGAATTTCTTAAAATTATCAAGAAATTTAATAATATTACCTTATTCAATGGAATCGCCTACCATTCTCCCTTAGACGTTGGTCAACTCGTTGAAATGTTTTCTTATCTGGAAGAGTACTATTAGGATATCTGTTGTAATATAACCTCCTGACTTCTAAAGTATTGCAAGATGCAAAACCATACATCAGATGCATGTCTGCATACTCAGTAAATGTGATTTCCATATTTCAAATTATTTCACAATTAATTTTACCACGAAATCCAAATATCAGTAAATCAATATTCAAATAAAGAATTAATGTGTCAGCGATGTGAAAGTTGACAAGTTTAGGATATTTATTTCTTTATATATATATATATATATATATATATATATATATATATATATATATATATATATATATATATATATATATATATATATATTATACAGTGATTCAAAAATCGATCACGAAACTTAAGGGGGTGATTCTACTTGACAAAATAAGGGTAGAGCTTCATATAATTTTTTTTCAAAATGTCATTCGTTTTCGAGTTACAAGCCGTCCAAGTTCAAGTTTTTATTTTTTGTTTTTTGAATTACTCGCTTACAGGAAAACCGATTTGACTAATATTTGAAAGATAGGCTAAGTCTTCTGCGCTTCATCATTTTAGTAACAATTCACATTGATTGTTTGCCGCTAGAGGGCACTTTACCTACATTGAAAATTGTTTTTTTGTCATAATTTTTTAGTGTTGACAGCTACAGTAGTTTTTGGCATAATTTCTGAAAGACTGATGCCAGGCCTTTAAAAAAGGTGCTCTTTATTTACATCGCTAAACCCAACGGTTTAGACGTAAATCACCCTTAAAAATTAAGTGGTAAATTTACTTTTCTCATTTCATTACCACCAGCTACCAGGTAAATAGCTATCAAAGTATACTAGAGCTGTCAGTTTAACATCAAATAAATTCGCTTTTTAAACTATTTAATTTATAATCTTAAAATAACTAATAATGGCTAATCACCAATATTCAAATATCGAATATTGTGATATCCATTTTTGTTATGGAAAAGCAAATGGTAATGCAGAGTTGGCAAGAAGATATTATATGGAGAGTTATCCGGAAAGAAATATCCCTCATGCTCAAACATTTTCCAGTGTGCACAGGAGGCTTGCGGAATGTGGTTCCTTTAAAAGTTATAATGGAAATAGGGGAAGACCTAGAACTGCTAGAAACGTGCAACAAGAAGAAAGAGTGCTTGAAATTATTGAAGATAATCCAGGTATTAGTACTAGAAAAATTGGGAATGAAGTGCGGCTCTGTCAGGCTAGTTCATGGAGGATACTAAGAGAAGAACAACTCTACCCGTTTCATTCAAAAAAGGTGCAGGCTCTTTATGACGATGATCGGCCGAGACGGTTGGAAATGTGCAATCAGATCCTAGCTAAGTATGAACACGATAATCGATTAATTGGCGTCATATTATTCACTGACGAAGCTGGTTTCACTCGTGATGGCATAACAAATCTACACAACATCCACACATATGCTTACGAGAACCCAAACAATGTGGTAGAAACGAAACATCAGCGTAGATTTTCACTAAATGTGTGGGCAGGGATAATAGGAGATTACCTTATTGGTCCTCATTTCTTTGATGGCCCATTAACTAGTGACGTATACTTAGATTTTATCCAAAATCGTCTCCCATTGTATCTGGAAGATGTGCCATTGGAAGTAAGGGCCAACATGTGGATCCTCCAAGACGGAGCTCCGCCCCACTTTAGTATACGTGTCCGACAGTATTTGAATGCAACGTATCCTGAGCGATGGATAGGACGAAGTGGACCATTGTCATGGGCAGCGAGGTCACCAGATCTTAATCCTATGGATTTTTTCTTTTGGGGTCATTTGAAACAATTGGTGTACGATATTGCAGTAATCAACGTCGAGGATCTTCGCTTCAGGATAATCGAAAAGTGCCAAATTATTAAAGAAACACCAGAAATTTTTCATCGAGTTAGGCGACATTTTTTGAAGAGTGTTAGGAAATGTATGGAAGAAAATGGGGGACATTTTGAGAATCTTTTTTAGTTTGTTTAGTACTGTTTCATTAATTTTTATCAATTAAATGTATATCGCAATAATCCATAATATGAATATTTACTGATTAGCCATTATTAGTTATTTTAAGATTATAAATTAAATAGTTTAAAAAGCGAATTTATTTGATGTTAAACTGACAGCTCTAGTATACTTTAATAGCTATTTACCTGGTAGCTGGTGGTAATGAAATGAGAAAAGTAAATTTACCACTTAATTTTTAAGGGTGATTTTCGTCTAAACCGTTGGGTTTAGCGATGTAAATAAAGAGCACCTTTTTTAAAGGCGTGGCATCAGTCTTTCAGAAATTATGCCAAAAACTACTGTAGCTGTCAACACTAAAAAATTATGACAAAAAAACAATTTTCAATGTAGGTAAAGTGCCCTCTAGCGGCAAACAATCAATGTGAATTGTTACTAAAATGATGAAGCGCAGAAGACTTAGCCTATCTTTCAAATATTAGTCAAATCGGTTTTCCTGTAAGCGAGTAATTCAAAAAACAAAAAATAAAAACTTGAACTTGGACGGCTTGTAACTCGAAAACGAATGACATTTTGAAAAAAAAATTATATGAAGCTCTACCCTTATTTTGTCAAGTAGAATCATCCCCTTAAGTTTCGTGATCGATTTTTGAATCACCCTGTATATATATAATAAAACGCCCATTTTTTGGGAACCTACGTCAAACTGCAATTAACAACTCAAATTTTGGATCGAATTTTTTTATCAGGAGGTTGGAGGTCGAATATTTGATAGGAACAAAGATATATCTTATCGAAATACATCAATGTCAAAGTAAATAAAATGACGTTTTTCGAAAACAGGATTAGCGACATGAATGAAGAGTACTTAATTTTTAGTTAATAGTTAAAGGTATGTAAAAAACGTTGTCCAAAGTTCTTATTATACAAGGAGTATAAAAATGGAGTCATGAGTGTCACAGCTAGTCAGTCGCTGCAGCTGTGAGTAATTCACAACACTTTCTTGGATAGTAATTTGAAGGGTCTTACCTGGTATATATCATACTGAAAAAAAAATTTAAATATACCTGGTGGTTTAATAATTATGTGTAAAAAACTTGATTTCATTGCATATCTTTGGGAGCTTATATCTTCGAACAGGAGGCCTATATGAAAAAAGTTTATATGAATTTTAAGTATTCTTTTCACGTGTATTTTGTTTTCATATCCGGGAGATTTCCCTCATTTTCCTGGACACCCTGTACACATATTTGTTTGTATGGAGTATAAATGAGCCAACCTAGTAAAATAATAATCTTGATAGGGATAGTCTCCATACATAGTGTCGCAGATGGCGGCACATTCAGAATCTGGTTTATAGGTTCCGACGCAGAAAGGTTTAAATATGAGTATGCAGATGTAGAAAGTGTACCAAAGCTGTCTGGGGAAAGCTCCGACGGACCCACTGATGAATCCACCGTCGATAGCTAGGACAAAACACCTCTTTTAGGGTGTAAAATTAAATTGTGACTAACCGATCGCTTCGACACGGGTGCGGTCTCGTTTACAATATGGCGACCGTGATAGGACCTAAGGCAGCAAGGGTTATCTGGATTGCTGGCTTATAGCAATAGGCCTGTAAGACCCTAAAAACGTCCGCATCTGCAGTTTCATCAGGAAACACTTTCTGTACATGCGGGATCTAACGATCTCGTCTGCATACAAAGTATTTGCCTTGGCGGGGTGATGTCGCAGATGGCGGCACTCTCAGAATCTGGTTTATAGGTTCCGATGCAGAAAGGTTTAAATATGAGTATGCAGATGTAGAAAGTGTACCAAAGGTGTCTGGGGAAAGCTCCGACGGACCCACTGATGAATCCACCGTCGGTAGCTAGGACGAAACACCCCTTTTAGCGTCTAAAATTAGATTGTGACGAACCGATTGCTTCGACATGGGTGCGGTCTCGTTTACAATAATAGCAATAATAGGAACCTGGATATGGCAAGGTCGCCCCTCACTTATATACCAAACGAATTAGTGAATTTGCAAAAAAGATTTTTATTGCCCTGATACTATATTTAAATGTAACGAAATTAATTAATAACTATAAAGTTATAATTTGAATCGACATGAAATCATCCGAACTAACCTGAAATACCTGAAATAAGTTTAATTCAAACTTATCTAAAGCGACTTGATATAACGTATTTTATGTTTGTGGTTTTTAGAGTAACCATTAACTACCGAACAAGCCTCTCTAATCGGAACCACTTTGAGTTAACTGATTTATCATGTATTTTTGGTAAAAGTAACTTTTATTTTTGATTCTCTACCAATCCGTTCAATCAATCGATAGGATGAACTCTAGTGAGTATAGAAAACCACGAACCGAATTAATTTGCGAGACAACAATATCGATTAAATCATAATGTATTGAAATGTTGTGCTTAAAAATATATGTTTAAACTTTTTAGCACAACTGTTTTTTGAACACACGTTTTTAAAACATAAAAAATACAATTTTAAAAAACACACTTACCTTTTTTGGGTTTATCACTGGCCGCATCACTAAAACGATCACTAAGGAAGTCTTGTGTAAGTGTTGTTTCTTGCTCGTCATCTAAATTATCTTCAGGAGCTCCGATTTGTAATTTATGGCACACTTCGAAAGCCTGACCTACGGTTCGGACGACCCGCATGGCTTGACTCTGTAAAGAAAAAACCCTACTATTTATTTAGTTCATAACAATATATTATTCGATCATAAAGTAGTAAACTTTTTGAAACTGACTGAAATACAAAGAGTAATTCACTCATTCAACCCGATCTTAGACGCTTAGGTCTTGTTAGGCTCTTTACCTCTCACCAAAATCACGAATCACTCGAAGCGAATCCAAACAACTTCATACCTCAACTTGTTTGATGGCTTTAGGTGATAATATTGTAACTGAGATTTCTCAGACTTTATACGTTGAGTGTCTCTCTGAAGTCATGCAGTTTTCTCTTGCTCTTGATACTCTCTTCACGCAGGATCATCCGTAATGCCAATCAGAATAAAAATGGACCTTAATAGCGAATTGTACAAGAATTTTTCAAAATTTGTCTTCTTTAAATGAATACACAACTTTTTGGGAATACTTAAAAACATCCAAAATGCCAATTTTTCACAATTAAAACTACTAGTGATATTGGCACTATTATAAAAAGATCTTATTAACAGAGGGAACAATTCACAATCTACTCTCATAAAATCAAATATTCCACCAACCCTAATATTATTTATTATCCATTTTCATTAAAACTACATTTTATTGCTTTAAAATAATAAAGTTGGAAAAAGCAAATCATGCATATTTAAAGCAGTTTTTATTTCATTATTTAACTCTAAATATAAAAGTAACTTTAATACCGGCAGTGATCATCGACTGATAACAGCAAGAGTAGATATTCGTAAAATGCTACAAAGAAAACTATATATGCATAAGCCAAAAAGTCACAGTATTGACCATCAGTTATTAAAGGAAGAGTATAAATATCAACTCAATAAAGGATTTAATAAAAACTAGCAGGCAATCAAAATTTGAAGGAAATTACTTCAGTTCTCATGTCGGCGTTAATAAAAACATTTAGGAAGGAAACACCACCCTTTAAAGTTAAGGACAAAATTTCAGATAAAACAAAACTCTAGATAGAAAAATGGGGAATGACGTTTTAGGTTGGTCAATACCGAACACACTAATATAAAAAGCAACTAAACTATGAGAAAATTACTTAGAAGATATCCTTTTATGGAAAACTAATTGAAGAGACTCTAGAAGAGAACAGAAGTTTGAGCAAAATACCAACAAAGAAAAACAAGCAGCATGAGATCATTTCTCTCGAAGACAAGAACGGTAACAATAAACTTTTAAATTACATACTAACTTAACAGAAGAATTCTAAAGTTCTGAGATCAGGAAGCCAGGCACACATAATAGAACAAAGTGGTAAATAAAGGTTTATATATCAATATCGAAAAAATACAACATTCTGTAAGTTACATTGAAAATAGTAGTAGATATCTGTTGGACTTCCATTGTCATTATTTTTGTTAAATATCACGACGTTTCGGCTAGTAGTTATCTCTAGCCGTTTTCAAGTGAAACTAAATAAATCCCTTAGCTATATGACTATTTATACTAAAAGTAAATGCAGAAGAGTGTGACTGAGATGGGTGCAGTCATGCCTGCTATGGTAAAATCCCATTTTTTTATGCTGCATTTAGTTTTAGTTTACAATTACTAAGAAGTGGTTTCCACACTTCTCTTATATCTAAAGATGGTTTACTAAAACAACTCGGGTTCTGATGTATAACCGCGGCTTCTTTGAATTTCCGTTTTCTCCAGTGTTGTTCTCGGTGTAGTATTTTAGCTTCAGACTATTTTATGTGGTGTCCATGAGTCCAGGCATGGTTGGCGGCACCATATTTTTCTGTTTCTCCTCGAGATGTGCATTTTTGGTGTTCTTTGATCCTTACATCAAGAGGTCTCTTTGTTTCGCCAATGTAGGAATTGCCACATTCACATGGTATCTGATACACACAGTTCTTCATGTCTCTATGAGTTGTTGGTTTGACCCTAGTGAGCCGACTTCTCAGAGAGTTAGATGTCTTGGTTGATAGAAATGGCAGACAAATTCGAACTTCGGTTTACAGAAAAGCCACGCACACAGGATAATACCTTAATTATTCATCTAATCACTCCAATAATACCAAACACGGAATTATAAGAAATCTCGTAGATAGAGCCTTAACTCTCTGCAGCTCCAACGAGAACTTGATGAAAGAAATAGATTACATTAAAAATGATCTGACAGCCAACGGATACCCAGTATATCTAGTGGATAAATTTCTTGAACAACGCAGAAATAGGACAATATCGACAACGAATGAAGAACGAAAACCAGTACTGAACATCCCCTATGTTAAAGGCATTTCAGAAAAAGTCAGAAGGATAGGAAAACGATATAAAATCAACGTTGTTTTCAATTCAAATAACTCTCTGAGAAGTCGGCTCACTAGGGTCAAACCAACAACTCAAAGAGACATGAATAACTGTGTGTATCAGATACCATGTGAATGTGGCAATTCCTACATTGGCGAAACAAAGAGACCTCTTGACGTAAGGATCAAAGAACACTAAAAATGCACATCTCGAGGAGAAACAGAAAAATCTGGTGCCGCCAACCATACCTGGACTCATGGACACTACATAAAATGGTCTGAAGCTAAAATACTACACCGAGAACAACATTGGAGAAAACGGAAATTCAAAGAAGCCGCGATTATACATCAGAACCCGAGTTGTTTTAGTAAACCATCTTTAGATATAAGAGAAGTGTGGAAACCACTTCTTAGTAATTGTAAACTAAAACTAAATGCAGCATAAAAAAATGGGATTTTGCCATAGCAGGCATGACTGCACCCATTTTAATCACACTCTACTGCATTTACTTTTAGTATAAATGGTCATATAGCTAAGGGATTTATTTAGTTTCACTTGAAAACGGCTAGAGATAACTACTAGCCGAAACGTCGTGATATTCAACAAAAATAAAGACAATGGAAATCCAACAGATATCTACTACTTCGCAAGAAACATCATTGTCTATGACCTTCAAACAAACATTACATTGAAAATAACGGAACACTGGGAATTGACAACATTCTTCCCGAAATGTTAAAGAAGAGGGAGAAATGATACTCCATAATTGAAAAGAAATATATAATTACCGGCTCCAAGAATAAAAAATATCTGGTATAACGCTGTAATGGTACTTTTCAAGAAAGAAGACATTGCTTACGTACAAAATTAGCGTCCAATAAGTTTGCTTACTCAGTTTCTAAAATTGTTTACTCACGCACTCGAAGGAATATTCAAAAAATTCAACTAGGAAAATAAGGGCATAGAAATAAATGGTAAACGATTGAATAATATAAAATTCGCATGATTGAAGTTATGTGCTAATAGGATTCAAATACTTTACCAGAAAAACAAAAAATAGAAATTGTGGATAAGTATATGTACCTTGTACATCAGATATTATGAATAAAACAAATGAAATTGAAAGAAGGAGAAGATTAAAATGAGCTGCTCTTGCAAGACTGCCAAATATTCTCAGAGACAAAAATATATTTACAGCTAAGATTCAGACTCTTCAATTAGTGGATACCACCATTCTTTGTATCAGGAGCAAAAACATCGGTGAGAGAAATAACATTAAAACTCAGGGTGACAGAAAACCAAGGGAAAGAGAAGTGTGGAGGGAAAGAACAAGGACTAACATGACAAGAAGTAGTTCGAAAGTGACGGACATCGTTAAAGTGTTCACATAGCTGAAGTGCAAATATGCAGGATACACGACAAGAAGACAGGACGGAAGACGGAACAGAAGAGTGATGGCGAGCTTACACCGGAAACAGAGGCAGACCACATACACGGTGGAGTTCTAACCTGAAGAAAGTTGCTGGTTTACACTGGGCGAGGGAAGCATAAAATAGGGACCATTAGAGAACAAGACAAGATGTCTATGTCAAATTCTGGATGGAAAAATGCTAATAATAAAAAATATTCAAAACTATTAATTGAACCAAAACTTACAAATGTTAGAATATCTTTGAAACTAAATGAGTATATCCTAGTTCCTACTCAACGAAAAATATGCTATATTGAGTTATTTATCTCTTACACCTAGAATACCTAAATTTTTTTTCTTAGGACCCTGTATATTCGTTTGGTCATTCTTTGAGTTAACCATATTTTTATACATTTCTAAAAAGCTATTATTTTTCTTGACATTTTAAAGCAGCTTTATTTCATTTCCTAATTAAATTCAATAAGGTTGTAATAAATATGTTTTTTTCGTAATTATAATTCGCATCCAAATAGAAAATAGGAAATACACTACATATAAGATAATCAAAATGGTTTTAGTAAGTGATCTTAAATGATTGTGAAATCTCTGGAAAAAGATATCTCTAAAGTCTTGAATTATCTAATTAAAAGATTATTAGCACATAGGTATTCGAGGAAAATAATATTTTATTTTATAATTTATAACATTAAATTCCTGCAGAGGACCATTATACATTTTGATGAAAATAAAAATATTGCGATGTAACAGTTTTAAATATTAAGTAATGTAAGAAAATATCTTATATACTTGAAAATGCTTGAAAATATATGAAAATACATCGACAACCTTGAAAATATTATTAAATCGATGTATATTTTATTTTGTTGTCAGGACTGATTAGCGCTTTATATAAATCTTTCGGTAACAGAATATTCCAGTATTGACATATTTTTAAAATAAAATTTTGAGAAACAATGTTTTATTCTATGTTATTTATGTTGCGTGTTTCTTAAGCCAACAAATATAAAAAAAGAGAAATTATCGTCCGCGTAATTTTAAAATTAAAGAGGAAATTCTCGGCTATGCGGACAAAGACCGTTGATAAATATTACTCTCTAGTAAAAAAGTGCGGAGAATTCCAAGATCACGGCAAAACTTCGGTTCCAAAAAATGATGAAACCGCTGTTTCGTCCTATTATGGAACTCATCAGGCTATTGTATTCGGTAGAAACCATCATCTCGCATTTGTGTCCTATAAACAAATTGCACGATTGAAAAATAGTTAATACGACACAGAGGCGACATCTTGATGACTCACTCAATAACACAAGAACAATACAAATCAACACTTATATAAAACCGCGACGGTAAATTAAAAAAGGAATATATCAAAACTCGCCACACAAAATGTGAGATTCTATGGATATAAGTCGCATTATCCAGCATCGCCAACTATTTCCCTATATATATATATATATATATATATATATATATATATATATATATATATATATATATATATATATATAATTTTTCTTTATTTTGTCTTTTCTTGGGTTTAGGTTCTATATTTAATAAATACACACAACGATTGACATTTTCAAAATTCTTGCCTCCTAAAAATATATAATTAAAATACATCACATAAAAAACATATTTATAATTTCGAAAAACAAACAAGATACTTAAACAGTAGTCAAAACTTTAAAATTTTTTACTAAATAAAATTTAAATTTTACATCGTTTACTGAGGATACGTGGAATGCGAATGTGTTTTATTTTTTTAATATTTTTTTATATTTTACAATGCATAAAAAAACAAATAAGGTATATGTTTGCTTTTATGTTTAAGAGGATATTCCATTTCTGATTTTTATTTGACCGGATCGAATACTTAATATTTTTGTTTAAATTAGGCTTGCGTAAATGTGGCTCAAATTTCCCATATCTGTTCTGTCGTTAACAGTGTTTTTATCTTTTTTAATTTCAATCATTTCCTTTATCTGTACTTTTTGGTAATTCATATCTTTGTTTTTTATAATGGTACTGTTATAATCAAAAGTGTGTTTTTCGTCCTGTGTGTGTTTGTTTAACGCTGTTGAGGCGTTTTTGTATATTTATGGCCATTTAATCTGTTCTTCAGTAATTGGCTCGTCATGCCTATATATTTTTTGGGACAATTTGTGCAAGGGATCGAATATATTATATTTGATTTATTCATTAGAGGAGTTTTACTTTTTAAATTTGTGAACAATGTATTTAATTTATTATATGATTTGTGGCATAGGATAATATCATGCTTTTTTAAAATGTATTTTATTTTTTCTGACAGCTCACTAGTGTACGGTAATGCTACATATTTTTGCTGTTTATGTTCTATGTTTTTTGTTTTTACGTTATTATAAAACTTATATGTTCAATTTTCTCAGTCAGATACTTTTTAACCACTGTTCTAAATGTTATTATCACACTGTCCAACTGAGTGTGTAGTTTGCCGCTCTTGACATTAAAATAGCATTTCGCTTTGTTTTCTTTTTACAGTTTCTAATCATAATTTAAATTTTTAGTTATCTTTTCGCTTAATAACATAATATTTTTCAAGAACGGTTACCTCCATTCCCAGAACGATTATTTGTTCTTGGGCAGTGTAAACTATACCTATGAAAACAGGCTTTCAACTGTCAAAAATCAATGTCATTCTCAAATGAAAATGGTGTTTCAGCGACTTCCACGTATTTTAAAAATTATTTTCCTAATTAATCAAATTAGTTTTTTCTTTTAAAACAGTTTTTTCATGCTATGTGATCTCATTGTTAAGTGATAATGATTGTATCTGTTAAACAAGACCTGGCATTTTATACATACTCACTTTGGTAGGTCTTTTTCTTTATTTTTATTCATAGTAATAGAACTAAGGAAAATTATTTTCCTTTTTGGTAGAAGGCCTGAGGAAGGGAATGAAACTTCTCGAAAGCTAGACAAACAAAAAAGAGTTTTTTTCCTGGCCAACCATCCTTTTGACTGCAGCCTCACAAAAGTGCCTCAAACCTCTCGGTTTAGTATATATATATATATATATATATATATATATATATATATATAGGTAATTCGTAAAAAAAAGTACGAAACTTGGTTACCAAAAAATATTAAATATAGAATTCATTGTAAACAATAAAAAGTTCTTGAAAACATCTAAAAATACCTAAATATAAAATATTTTTTGAAGTGCCTTGTAAATATATGGTATTTTTTTAAATAATTTATAAATATTAGTAAACAATTATTTTATAACTATTTTATTAAGAACACGACTTGATGCAAATTTCACAGTTACTTAATTAGCAATAAGAATAAAAAATTTAATACAGAAACCAATTTAAAAAATAGGCATGTCTTTCACCTTAACCGTGACTGGGTAAGAGAATTAAAATACAATACCGCAAGAATCAAACCATTGAAAATAAAGCTTGACAATAAACTCAAAGTTAATCTGCAATATTATGTTTATATATTTACTAGCAAAGCTATAAAATTACTGCATGTTCCATAATAAAATACGAAACCGGAACAATGGTTAGTTTGTCAATATCAATAAAATTTAAAACATAACATGTATAACGTTAATTCCTCACCATATGGCTTGATTCGTCACCAATGGACAAAAATAAAGTGAGAGAGAATATTTTTATTTCTTCTCTCTCAAAAATAGTTTAGAGAAAAACATGATTATGAAAATGGTTCTTTTATATTTGCCTGACAACTTTCCGATAAGAAAAAAACTTAACACTATATATTCTCGCTATTATAACTAAAAATTATTTTTACTAAGAACCTACCTCCAAATCAGCATTTTCAACACTAGGCGTTCGACGTACACCATTAGTTACAACAGTCAATCCTATTCCTCCCATACTTTGAAGACCTTTTCCCAGCGTAAAGTTATTATCGACTTTATTCCCGTTAACACTGTTTGTTTTTTGACTTTTAAGCGTTTTGTCACTAAATTTAAGATTATTAAAAGAAAATCTACTTTGAGTTTTGAGATCATTATGTTTTGAATTTAGCGTTTTATTTTTCGTTATATCACTTCCACTATTGCTATTTAAAATATTGCGATTTGGTTGTTTACTAGGCTCACTATGATTAGCATTTTTTATTCTATTAACACTACTTCCTGTTTTTTGTTTACGAGAATCAACTTCCGGTTCTCTAAAACTCAATTTTTTTCTGGGTCTTTCCAAAGCCAACGCCTCAGCATCACTTCTTCGATCAACACTAGGGCTATCAGTACAAACAGTTGCCGGTCGAAGTCTACTGATGGGGTAAAAGACTTCCTTTTCATCGTCTAGATCATTTTCAAAGGACGAAACGCGAATTTCAATAGGGGAGGCTCCAACGGATGTTTGTTTTTGTAAAGTATTTTTTGATCCTATTGAAATATTTATTTTTATAATAAATATTAAAAATGAATCTTTGTCAAACAGTCAGCCATTAGCACTTCAGTTTGACGAAGATTTTTCAACATCTATTATTTATACTAGGTGTTAACGAGATTACTACCTATCTTATTATTTTTTATTTAGTTGAATCTAATTCATATGGTCTGGTATAAATTGACAATATAGGTTTTAAATTGACAAGAACAACAATGGGTCAAAAAAGTTTTGAATATTAAAAATATCATAATCACAACAACTATGAGCCCATATTCATTCACTACTGGATATAGGTCTCCTCCCTATTATTCCAATGGTTCCTGTGTTGTGTTTCTTCTTGCAAATTTACTCCAACTACCTCCAGAATGTCATCTTTCCATTTTGTGCTTGTCTACTCACGTTTCTCTGATTTTCTATATCGGTGTTTCTTATGCGACCTGATTTTATGTTTAAGATCATTCTTTCCTACTTTTTCGGTTATAGTTTATAATCCATACGTAAATAAAGGGAGGATGCATTGGTTGTATACTTTTCATTTTAAATTACTCGGTCTTTTAGATTTGAAGATGTTATGTTTTTCAAATGCTGACCAAGCTAGCTGGATTCTTCCGGTTACTTTTTTGTTGTTGCTATTTATTATTTTTGCATCTTCTGTTCCATATACATATAGTTGTTCACAGTATTTATAAAATTATAAATGTTGGTAATGGTTTTGGTTTTTAGGCTAATGATTTTTAAGACCATGTTAAACTGGTTGACCATTTACTTCAGTTCCTTTGGTGATTCACCAAACAAAATAATATCATCCACGAATCACATCTATATTTATTCTTTCAGTAGACCATACAGAATGCATTTTGGAGGACAGTAATAAATAGTTTTGGTGATATATTGTATCACCCTGGCGTACCTCTTACCTGACTGAAAATAATTTTAAATCTTCATAAATTTTTTAGTTTCCATATATCTTTTAATTAAGAAAATATAACGGCTCTCTCCTTTACATTTAGCCAAGAAGTTTAGTAATGTTCATAGCTCACCCAATTGAAAGAATTTTCATGATCAAGGAAGGCTATATACTGTTAGACAGGAAACTCATTGAATTTCTAGATCATCGTTCCTAAAATCTGGAGATGGTTGCATGGGTTAAAACCCGACATGAGGCTAGCCTATTCACGTTAGTGGTAGAGATCTATCTTTTGTACTATTATATCTGATATTGTTTCTAAGAAAAGCTTGTACATATAGGATAGTACACTTATACATCCATAAATTTGCATCTTAGTAATTCTCCCTTTTTGTGTGTGAGAATATGCATGCCAGAACCAGCTTGCTTCATTCCGGGGTCACCGTCCTGTAGCATTTCATCCAATATGTTGTCGGGTCTAATACGTTTATTCTTTTTTTAGAGATTGTCAATTTCTTCCATATTTTTTTCGGAAATTTTCCTTTTCTTATAATTTCCCCGCTTTTATCTCTCTGATAAATTGCCAATCTCAACTTTAGATCCAAAAATTTTAATGGTATGATGTTGTTTCTTCCAATATTTATTTTTTCTTTTTGTTTTTGGTTTTGTATTGTTCTCAATTGTATCTACTATTATTCTGGTTTCACGTTTTCTCTTATCTTTACTAATATCTTTCTTTATATTTTTTTTAGTTTAGCTAGTCCACTTCATCGATATTATGGCTCACTATTAATTCTCTTTGTTTGAAGATGAGGTCTTTGGTTGTTTTGCTTATCGTATGGTCTTTGGAGTCATAATCTTTTATTTCTATTTTTTCTGCAGTATGCAATATTATATTAGTTATCTTTCCTATATATAGATCTAGAGCATGTTCTTCGATTATTGTAGAGTTGTCCTATAACTTCTTGATACTGAGAGATAATATGTCCCCCCAAATTGTTTACACTGGTAAAGGAGAATGCACTGAAACCAGAAGATTGGAGGGATAGAAATATTAATATTTCAGGCAAAAAATCCCATCACTTGAGATTTGCTCACAACATAGTCGTGTTTGCAAATATCAAAAAAGAAATAACATCGATGATGACAGATTGAAATGACTTCATGCAGGATTGGCAAACAACAACTGGAAATCGATTCAGGCATCAGACTGCCTATACAAAACTAAAAGAAATATTTAATATGGATCTAACTCTAACACTAATAACAGAGTTGTTCAACCAGTACATCTTACCAGTTACCACGTATGGAGGTATACGGTTGTAACATAAAACATAACAAGCTCCAAACTTTCATAGATATACAAATTCTAGGAATTTCTCTAAGACACCATAAAACTAACGAATGGATCAGGAGGAACACTGAGATGAAAGATGTAAGAAAATTGCCTACTATGAAATGAAGATTAACAAGAAAAAGCAGTGTGGATAACCTCACATGCGATCAGCTGTTTATGTAAAAAATGTAGGATTAAATTAGTACAATATCTCTCAAAACAGAAAAGGAGGACAGGAATTATAAAACGGCTAAGAATAATATATCAACATAATCTGCCTTCTTTTGATAAAATAAAATAAGGCAAAATATTTCTTTCTTCAAAGTGTTAAAAACTTTCTTACAATTGAATTGTTTTCTTGTTAAACTGATGATCAAAAGAACATTTTTAGTTGTCATATTCCCTGAAATTGTCAAAGTTATCTAGGTATAGGATACGGCACAAACTTAAAAAGGTCTGAAGTTATGAACTGAACCAACTTTATAACTCTGATGATTGATCATGAGTAGGTAGTAATCTCGTTTACATTTCTCTTTATTTTATAATGCAGAAACAGTCAAAAATATATAAATAAATGAGTACTGTTGCAAAAAAGATTGAATTAAGTGTTGATTTTAACACTCAGATAAATATCTAATTTAAAAAAATCACAGACCAAGAGGTATTTGCGCATTAGTACAAAAATTTAAAAAGTCATTTTTTAAGAAGGTTACCCTTACAAACCTGCTTAGGTTTGAGTCTTCTTTAAACAGTAAGAAGGTGTTTAAGTTTATTGAGCTTAATAGTTTTTTTATTGCTTTGATTATTCCTGATAAAAAAGTTTCATATGATAAAAAAATAATTTTTTAATGTCTAAAATTTGTCTTTTTTCATTCATTTAAAAAACGAGAAGGATAAAAGCAAAAAAAATGTTTGCTTAACAACCCATATATTTTGAAACAATATAATGGACACTCACTATGTTTAAAATATTCTGGAAGCAGTATTAAAAAGGTAGGAGAAGGTTGAGTGATATTTAAACCCGTTTATATTTCCTACAGGAAAGGTACTCGATGTGTCCGGTTCCGATTTTAATGGAACGTTAACATGTTGTAGAGAACACTAAAATGCAAGACATGTATTTCTTTTATGGGCCGAGATTAAGGGGCGAATACCGTTCCTAATAAAGTACACTCTCAAAAATCGTTTTTTTTTAATATCTGAAATTCTAATTAAAATATCTTTACACAACAATGTCAAAGTTATTTGTTTTTTGATACGATGTAAAGCATTGGCAACTTCATTTCCGCTGACATGATCCCCTATTTTAATAAAGATAAACGTGCACTTCATTCATGTATTTTAATTCCAAAAACTATGAATATACATTAAATTTTTTGAACATATTTTTTTCTATGGATAACATAAGCGACTAAAGTAGACGTATTTAAGATTTTTCGAGAAAAAATAAACATGATTTTTTAAACATATTAGTATGATTTTGAAATCTGTAATTATTTTAAATATCGCAATATGGACAAAAAAGATGTTATTAGCCGTAAGTATGAAAAAATTGGCAATAAGAGAATATACTGTTGTTTTTCTGTTCCTAAAAGTACCTTACTCGGTAGGCTAAAAGATCTTCAATATAATAGGTTGAGAGTCTGCCCATATATAAGAAGAATCATTAATATACTTTTGTAACTTCTTTTGTGGCTTAATTATGAGTAGACTTACATCTTTTTCCTCTGCGGAAACTCTTGTAATCGGTTTATACACTTTCGAATTTTTTCCACTCTCAGTTGCGACACAATAAATTATTCTTCATTTATTAATACTATCTAATATCTGATTTGCATTTTTTTCCAAATTGTTAATGTATTTATAATAATTTACCAATTGCAATTAGTGCTCTAAAAATTGAAAATAAAAAGTTGATAAGTATGGAATATTAATAAACTTTAATTCATCAATTTGCAATTTGATATTATCGCTTTACTAAGTACAAAATAAGAATTCAAAAATATAATAAATTATTATTAATCTAGCTATCATTATCAGACTCCTCGAAGCTATCATCTTCAGTTTTCATACACGTGTTAAGAGAAAGTGCCTCGAAACTTTGAAAGCTGTTATGTACGGTTGAAACGGAAATAATCTGGCAGCTGTCAAAACGAGCACGCCCAAAAAGCGCGAAATTCAAATACTTTCAAAAAAGGATTTTTGTACAAAAAAATTATTTTCATGGTATGATAATTATATATACTTGACTAAAGTAATATTTCATTAGTTAAATTATTTTTATGTTAAAAAAAATCTTACAATTGAAACCGTAGGTCATTTTTTACACAAAAATTGTTTGAATAATGGAATCTTATTTTAATATACCATCTATTAGTCATATCTTTACAATTATTTTTGTTTGTCAATAACTTTTTCTAAACGCATTTGATTTCGCGCTTTTAAGGTATCTCTGAGAGCACAGCTGGTAACTAGTACAATATATATGTGCCCCCACGCGATGTCGCATGTATGTTAAATTTATAACATCGGTTTTTTCATTTTAATGAAAACAGATAACGTTTCTTTATCGTTCAACTCGTTAATTAAATTCTTTTGCCTTTTTCAAAACCAAAAAAAAACAACTTATTAATAAATACCGTGCTGTTACGGGAGCAACAACTTTAAACGTCGGACTGAAAAATCGGAAAATGTAGTTTCACCGTCAAGACCGCTGGTGGCTTTAATATATCTTTATTAAATCATTCTGAAAAAATTACCTGGTTATCAGTAAATCTCCAAAATTCATCTAATTATCATGCTGCAAGTGGTGGACGACCCTTTATAAACCACAATTTTTGTCTGAGAATTTTTTTCAGTCATTTTATTTAATTATGTAATGTTTACAATTGGAAAAAAAATATAGACTTTCTTACGACGGGAAACCGACTTGTTACGGAAAAAATTGGAAAGCGAATAAACTGACTATGAGAATTATCGTAGAGAAAAAAGTTGTCGGTCTACTTATAATTAAGCCACACAAGAAGTTTCAAAAGTATATTAATGATTCTTCTTATATGTGAGCGGGCTCTCAAACTATAGCAAAAAGAGTGCAAAAAGGCAATCGTAGCACTTATCACAAACCATTTAGGATAAGCAAGAATCAGCTTTGGCCTGTCACCTTAAAAATTTAGAAAATCAAGTTAAGATGCTTAACAAAATCGAATTCCCGACACCTCTTTATAAATCTGCGGAAAAATTGCAAATTAATCATCGATTCAATAGAATAAAATATATGGCTGGAAAGAACTTCTATTATGATTTAATGAGGGAACATTCAGAGCTAAATGAAAATAAAGAATAAGAAATCAGTAGGTTTTAGCAAGAATAGTGTTGGCGGTTTTTTTAGATAAACTTTACGATTTTGTGGAAAAATACACTTTCATTCCATTGAAATTTTTTTAGGAAGATCTAATTCAATATTATGTTTGTAAACTGTGCTGATATTATAGGATATTCTTAAAATAAGTAAAATAATATTCAAAATCTGTTTATTTTGAGTTTAAGAAATGTTTTCTAAATGTTTAGCAGTCAATACAATTTAAAAGGTTTTTCAATATGGGAGGGTCGACGTTGGCAACCTGTGGTGGCCATGTTGTTCAGGTGGCGTCTGTCTAATCTACTGTTTATTATTGTGTTACAGACGCCAAATCACCATGACAGGTTACACGATTGAGTATCACGTCTAAATGATAAAACTTAATTATCGAAATGAGTGTTCGTTAGCGCAAACATTGCGAGCGTTCCGCCCATTTTATGACAGAGGCGGTGGCCCTTCAAAGTCGACTCTCCAACGTTTGGTTCAATTCAAGATGACCAGTTCAGTACGCAATCAGCTAACATCTGTACGTCAAAGGAACGCCAGATCAGCCGCGAACATCGCGGTAGTGTGTGGAAGTGTGCAGGAGAATCAGTGGCAGTCAGTTCCTCACCGTGCACAAGAACTTCGCATTTTGCAGACTACAACTTGACGAATTTTGCATCGAAACTTGGATCTACACCCGTATAAGATCCAACTGACTCTGGAGCTCAAAGTTAATGTCCATAAACAACACCGTTTCTTCGCTGACTAAGCGTCGGAGCGTTTGGAAGAGGATCCCAATTTTGGCCGATAAATCATCTTTAGCAATTAGGCGCATTTTTGAATGAATGGCTATGTTAACAAACACATTTACCGTATACGAAACGATGCCATCCTACACGAGGTCCACCTGGTGGTAATACATCCACGAAAAGTTTGGTGCAGAATTTGAGCCGGCGGCGTCATTTGTCCTTATCTTTTTTGGAAATGACGTTGGTGATGCCATCACCGTCAACGGAGAGCGCTACAGAACTATGCTAACTGACTTATTTTGGCCAAAATTGAACGACATGGAGATAGACGACATGTGGTTCTAGCAGGATGGCGCTACGTGCCACTTAGCGGATGCCATGATGAATATTCTGCATGAACGATTTGAAGGTACGGTTATCTTTCACAGAGGTGACGTGAATTAGCCACTAAGATCGTACGATTTGACCTCGCTGGACGTTGTCTTGTGGGATTTCCTGAAGTCGTAGGTCTATGCCAATAAGCCGCAGTATACAGATGCTCTTAAAGTCAACATAGCCAATGCCATCGCTCAAAATTACGCCGAATCTACGCAACAAAGTCATTAAAAATTGGACCACTCGGATCTGTGCCACCATAAGAAGCCACGGTGGACATTTGAACGATGTTATATTACATATATATTGACATACATGTGCCTTTCAAATAAAAAAAAATCGTTAATACCTCACACACAGCTTGTTTTATTCCATTTCAACCTCGATCCCTCCTTATTGAAAAATCATTTACTAGCTTTTGAAACAATGGATGTATACTATGAATCAGTAAATACTGCCTTTTATTACTATTTTTTTTCTTTTGAAAAATGTGCAAGATGCAACTTTTATATTCGAAAAAAATCTGATGCCTTCAGTTTTAAGAAATGAAAACACAAAAACCTAAGAAGTTTATTACCACCCGATCTCCTCCTAACTATGCGCAAATACCTCTCGCATTTATTATCTTCTACACGGATCTTACCTTTGTTCTGATATACATTACTATCGTCTTTATTTTGAGAATGTTTACAAAAATAGTCGAAAGTACATTGAGTCATACTTTTCGGTAGTTGTTTTTCATCTGCTTTTCGATGCTTTAGAGCATCACTGAGTATTAACAGTTTATTTCTTGCTTTAGTTAAAACATCTTGATTTTTCTTTTTCATTTCTGGATCCGCTAAATCCAAACTGGAATGTCTAATTTTGGTCATTTTAAGTTGATTTTTCCTATCGGTCATTCTCTGTGCCCTACTTCTTGATGTTGTTTTCACATTATATGTTTTTATATTTCAACTGAAACTGGTGACTTTTAAATGTTGTTCTCTTAAGGTGTTTTCAAATTAAAATTATTATTTAGCTGCGCGGAAAGGATTATTGTATAATAGTATGCCTTATTTTGAGAAGTAGCTAAAATTAAAAAATATGTCTTCGGTCTAATTGTTTATAATTAATACTAATTCTACAAAGATTTTATCTTACAGATGCGATGAAATGCATTTCAGCCAAAACTAAATTTTGTAACCTTGCCTGTCTCGCGACCCACTATATTACCCTGGGAGAAATTATAATATTAGCGAAAATATCGCCACATATTAATCAGACCCTACATAAAGTGTTCCCACCAAAAGCAAATTTCAATGCGGATTTTTTTGGATTGACCCTATTTTTACTGTGTATGTCTCGTCGTGTCGATTTCTCATTTAATCTTTTTTAAGTAAATTTTATGTAAAATTACCATGTATAAAGTACTTTTGTTTAAAAATGAAGGAACTACCTGTACTTGCCGTGACTGCACGTTGAAAACTGGAAGAAATCAGGCACCTTCCAAATTCCCATATTCAATGACAGAAATAATAAGAACAAAAAAGTAATGTACTGGTAAATTAACAACATTTAACAAATAATTAACCGTTATTTAACTGTACCTTAGTGCAAAATACTCGTATTTGTCGAGATTGCTGATAAAGAACATAAAATATGGAGTTATTTCTGTTTTTCTTGTTTATAGGTTCCGAATTAAATGAGAAATGTATAAAGAATATATTTTTAGAAACAGTTAGTTCGGTATAGCTTCTCTACAAATATGGGTCATAAAATGTTATAAGACAACTTCATATGTTATATTTTTTGTCAGTCATCTAGACAAATTACACTAATTGTTCCCAAAAACATATTCTGTATACAGTTTTCTCAAGTTCTTCGAAATCTATAAACAAGAAAAACATAACTAATTTGTTATACTTGAACTAAATCAATTTTTTTTTCTAATTTATCATATCAAGTATTTGCACCTTTTTTGTCTTTTATTTTTACATTTTGTCTATTGACAAATACATCTTGTAGAATTTATTTTTAATTTTAATCATTACTATCAGTGTTATCAAGGTATTTTTTAAAAATTTTGATACTTTTTCTCCGTGTAATATAAGGGGTCGCTAGGCAAGCAAGGTAATGAAAATTAGATCCTACATTTTCAAATGTACTGCTAAAGCTGTATCTGTAATCTGATAAAATATATGCTAATACGATACAACATTTTAAAATATTCAACGAAATAGAAAAACACAATAATAGTGCTATTGATATTATTATTAGAACGATACCTTTATTTTAAAGACCGTGACTAGTTTAATAATAGATGCTGCTATAATTTCCTATTGTGATTTTTCTTTCAAATTTTAAAGCAAAGAAATCTTTTAAGTTTAAAACTAGTTTCAGTTAATTAAAATTTTTAACATAAAAATATTATTTTACCAAAATTTATGATAAGCTATTAACAGAATTACCAATAACTCAATGGAACTTCCTCTTATTGGGAAGCCTCTTGCGTTGTATAACAATGTACTATATTCATATTTCCGTTCAGATTTAAAACTAATAAATTCTATTTGATAACGTAGCAATATTTCTATTCTTTTAATTCCGTATCTTAATTACAGCATCACTAATATTTATATCATAAATTCTTAAAAATGTGAAAAATATTTTATAAAAACTTGTGACATCGCAATACAAGTGACTAATTAACTTTATATGTGGCTTAACGCGTGTGATCTAATTGAAAGGAATATCTATTATACCGACGCAACTGCCATAAAGTTCAATCAAAATATAGGGTGGTTCCAGACTATAAAACATAAAATCGAATGACGCACGTAGATTTTATAAATAAAACAGGCATAAAAATAAAAACGACGGTTACATTACCTATAAACTTAATTTTGGGGTTGGCATAATTGCTTTTCTTAACTACGTTTACTTATTATTAGATTATTCAGTTTAATAATATGATTAATTATAATTCGAACAAATGAAGATATTTAAAAATTTTTTGTTAAAAATATCGTCAAATATTTCATAATGTTTGATGGTACGGAAGTTTCAGCACCCGAGTCGCGCTCGCTCTTGGCTGGCTATTGTGAATCTGCAACATTAATGAGAATATGGTGATCCAAGTGATACCAAGGTCACTAAAATTCAAGACGTTAGAAAAACTTTAGTATTAGAGAGCTTAGACGAACGACAGTTGTCAGTCGATCATTCTTAAGCTGTAATTTTGATTGTTCTAGAAAATCAAGAGTAGCGTCGAATAATAAATTGGTAGATGCTTTTCAAGTTAATTTCGGTTAAGTTTTTACTTTGAATTCAGTGTCCTAAAAAATATTATTAGATTAAAAATAAAAAGGTTATTATTATATGCTCTATTTGTATTTAAAAACCACTAGTGAATATCTTTACGGAGCACCTGGAAATACTTCGAGGAGCATCTAAAAACACTTAGTGCACTTTAAGAGAAGTTTTTAATACATCTTTGATTGCAGCAATTCTGTGTTGTTTTCCCACCTTTGCGATTAACCATGAAACATTATATGAAGGTCGTAGGCCATCATTTTCCTTTCCAGAGGACTACGCAAAAATTTTTAATATGGTTTCAAATATTTTTTTTCTGGTCCTTGAAAATAGGCCCATCTTTAGATCTATATATGATAAAAGACAAATTTTGTTTCGGGTTTAATAGATTTACGTGTTAACTGTATAATTTAATATTATTTATGATTATTGACTTATATCATGAATCACTCACAAATAAGGATTATTGTCAAAGCACACAATAATTAATGAGACTAATTTCTAGATCCCTACTTTTTGTATATTTGGATCGTGCATACTTTGGGGACCTCTAAATCATAGATTACAAACCTTTTCTTGTCAGCTATTCAACTCAATATTATTTATTATGATTAATGTGTTATATCATAAGTCACTCACATATAAGGATTACTGACAAAGCATACAATAATTAATGAGACTTATTTCTAGATCCCTACTTTTTAACCGACTTCTAAAAGAAGGAGGTTCTCAATTCGTATATATACGTTCCGAAGTAATAGACATAATATATATATATATATATATATATATATATATATATATATATATATATATATATATATGTATATATATATATATATATATATATATATATATATATATATATATATATATATATATATATATATGAAGTAAAATGCGAACAGTAAATGCAAACTTCTCTGCATCATATCCTTTCTGTGTTAGAGGTTGCACAGTTAGAATAAATTGTTATAACACAGAAAGGATATGATGCAGAGAAGTTTGCATTTACTGTTCGCATTTTACTTCATTCATACGCGGAGCTGCATATAGTTGTATGTTTGCTGAATGTGATTTCAGCACTACAACGGCATAATGTGGATATATCCACTGCTATTGCATCTCACACGGAGGAATCCGTGAAATCCGCATTAACGTATATACGCCATCCGGCGGGAGGCCGGAGAAGCCGCGTTCAGTATGTGCATGCTTCCTTCCGATCTGCCCTTTGCACAGTCAGGTACATGTCGGTACCCTGATGAGTCTAGTAGAGACGAAACATGTACCTCTGCCGTATCACTGTGGCGGGGAGGGTAAGTTTTGACTTTCTTCTCGGTATGGTGGTACAGGTAGGCCATCATCTCGATGGTGGTGGAATAGGATAAATTGCGTTTTATAACAATTTATTCTAACTGTGCAACCTCTAACACAGAAAGGATATGATGCAGAGAAGTTTGCATTTACTGTTCGCATTTTACTTCATTCATACGCGGAGCTGCATATAGTTGTATGTTTGCTGAATGTGATTTCAGCACTACAACGGCATAATGTGGATATATCCACTGCTATTGCATCTCACACGGAGGAATCCGTGAAATCCGCATTAACATATATACGCCATCCGGCGGGAGGCCGGAGAAGCCGCGTTCAGTATGTGCATGCTTCCTTCTGATCTGCCCTTTGCACAGTCAGGTACATGTCGGTACCCTGATGAGTCTAGTAGAGACGAAACATGTACCTCTGCCGTATCACTGTGGCGGGGAGGGTAAGTTTTGACTTTCTTCTCGGTATGGTGGTACAGGTAGGCCATCATCTCGATGGTGGTGGAATAGGATAAATTGCGTTTTATAACAATTTATTCTAACTGTGCAACCTCTAACACAGAAAGGATATGATGCAGAGAAGTTTGCATTTACTGTTCGCATTTTACTTCATTCATACGCGGAGCTGCATATAGTTGTATGTTTGCTGAATGTGATTTCAGCACTACAACGGCATAATGTGGATATATCCACTGCTATTGCATCTCACACGGAGGAATCCGTGAAATCCGCATTAACATATATATATATATATATATATATATATATATATATATATATATATATATATATATATATATATATATATATATATTATGTATGTACACCGATTACTCCGGAACGGCTGCACCGATTTGAATGAAATTTTTTACGTTATGTAAAGGAAGTTGCTGCGGTGGTCCCATATTTTTTTGGACGAAATTGATGCAGTAATATCCAAGATGACGCTTACAATATGGCGGCCAAAAAAATTAATTTTGTCCGATTTTCTCCAAAATTGGTATGGAGGAATTTTCGGGGTTGTAGCCAACGAATTTGAAATTATTTTTAAAAAATTCAAAATAGCGGATCCAATATGGCGGACAAAAAAATTTAATTTTGTCCGATTTTCTCCAAAATTGGTACGGGGGAGTTTTCGGGGTCGCAAATGACGAATCTAAAATTATTTTTAAAAAATTCAATATGGCGGACGAAAAAATCAATTTTGTCCGATTTTCTCCAAAATTCGTATGGCGGAGTTTTCGGGGTCTCACATAACGAATCTGAAATTATTTTTAAAAAATTCAATATGGCGTATCCAATATGGTGGATAAAAAATTAATTGTGTTCGATTTTTTTCAAAACTGATATGAGGGAGTTTTTGGGATAGTACATTACGATTCGGATATTATTTTAAAAAAAATAAATATGGCGGATCTAAGATGACGGATTAAAAATTCTACATCTCTCGATTTTGTCTGAAGTCAGTATGGAGGGATTTTTGTTAGTGTTAATTACGAAATTAAAATATTTCTTGAAAAACTCAATTTGGCGGATTTAATATGGTGTTATAAAAATTTTATGTATGTCGAGTTTCTCCAAAACTGATATAGAGGGTTCTTGAGGGTGCAAATTATGAATTTAATCGTATTTTTTCAGGATTCAATATTGCGAATGCAATATAGCTGACAAAAAATTTTACATGTTTCGATTTTGTTCAAATGTGAAACTGAATCGTTTTTGAGGATGTAAATAGCGGATATAAAATTATTTTAAGAAAATCTAATACGTCACATGCAATATGACCTTTTAGAAATTTTAAATTTCTGGATTTCATCTAAAATTGGTACTAGGGGGCTTTGAAGGGTTTAGATTTAGATTAGATTAAAACGTTAAAATTGTTTTTTTTTTGAAATTCACTATGGCGAATCCAAAATGGTGGGTTGAAAATTTTACTTTATTCACATTTTTTTAGATTTAGGATTAGGGCGTTGGGGGGTGGTGTATTACGAATATGAAGTTAATTTTTTACAACTATTAGGTTGATTAGATACAATATGAAGGATTAAAAATTTTACATTTTCCGGTTTTATCTAAAATTGACACTGCGGGGTTCTTGGGGCGTGTACAAATTCAATATGCAATATAAAATATATCGGGCTAAGAAATTTACGTCTCAAATTCTTTAAATATTGACATTGGAAGATTGGCCTATATTACAAATCTAAAATTAATTTGTAATATAAGATATTGGATTTACTATGACAGACTAAATATTTGTTTGACATAATTTAATTGGTATTTGGAAAACTCTAAGAATCAAAGAATTTTTACTGGTTCATTTTAGGGTGATTTACAATTCTGGATAAAATGGGTACTTTTTTGCCACCTTGGATTCATTGCAAGGTACATTAATCTCGATTAGCATGTAGTTCAAATAATTTATGAATATCATAAAGAATTCAAAACTAAAAATCGAAAAATAAAATTAGCAATTACAAATAAAGTATTTTTAATCTGTTTATGCGAATCACATTTTGTCAGGTATTAGTTTAGCGCCGACTTCAAAAATTTCAATTTCATATAAAAATTTCTAGTTATTTTTCCCTTTTCTCCGTACTTTTAGAAGTCGGTTCAATTTTTTTATGAAAATTTTATTATAGATTTGAATATTGTATTCTTCGACTGCATACAGCATTTGTTTGTTTGCGATACTGCCGCACTAGCTGCACAAACAAGTCATTACAAGCTAAACTAAAACAAATTATAATGGAAAATTTTAAAAAAATCTTGGGCGGGAATAATAAGATGAAAAATTTCAGTCAATAAAGGATGTCAGATAAGTACTTCTTAATTTCTCGGGAGCATACAGAGGAGGTCAAAATAACCCTATTTTTAAATTTCTAAAATCCTAACGGAGTACCCGCTTTATCGGCAGTTTCAATCGACTTGTATAATTTAATGAAAGTTTAATATTTTATAGGAGTCATAAAAACTCATTAAACCATACTACAGTAGATGTTTTAGATCATTAGAGAAGTCAGGAACGGACTTGCGGCCACATTCGTTGGGCCTAATTTTTAAGAGCTGTTATTTTACAGAGCTGAAAACTGATTTTTTATATACTCTGATTATTCCTGTTCAAAAAAGATACTCTTAATTTGTTTCGATAAAACTGCCAGTTTTCGAGATAAATAATTTTTTATGGGACAAACTTAAAAGTTGCTAATGTTATACACAAACAGGTAAAAATAAAATACACAGGGTGTGCTCTAAATGATGGAGAAGCGCTGTTTAACTCCTTAAATGCAAGAAGATGTTATGCTGGAAGAAGTTCATGATTAAAATGCAAAAATAGTGAAAACTTATAAATGTTATTTTGGCAGATGTTCAAGATAGGCTCCATGTACTTCAGTATATTTTCTTAATCTTCGAATATTTTCCTGCTGCACTGCAAATAATATTCCGGCAGTATTACGAATTTCGTCAGAATGCTGTGCTATTCTCATTAGTAACTCTTCTCTAGTATTTACTGGTGTTGAGTTAACTAGTTTAGGTTTGAAGACCTTGATAGTCATAAAACAACCACATCTCGACCTATATATTGGAGACCCAAAACGTTGGTTAAGTGTTAACATACTATACGGATAAAATGAGGTGGAGTACTATCATGCATGTTCCACATTTGCATTCTTCTATAAAGAAGGACGTCATTCAATAAATTATTCATATTTTGCTGCAAAAATTGTAAATAAATCTCATCATTGAGTCTTCCTTTCAAAACAAATGGACATATAAGCTTATTTCCGATGATGCGAGTCAACACATTTGCAATAAACTTTTGTTGGTGTTTGTTTTGAATTATAGCGTGCAGGTTTTCATCAGCCCAAAAATATAAATTAGGTGAGTTTATGATCCTATCTCTTGTAAAACCAGCCTCATCGGTAAACAAAATAAGGTTAGAAAAATTTAGATTTAGGTTATGTTGCCATATAAACTAGTTGGAGTATTGAAGTTTTTTCTTATGCTGTTAGAAGAATCGTTAGCAATATCTTGCAAAATTTGTTTCTCTGCGTGAGGGTCTCGTGCTCTCCTGCGAAGGCCCTCATTGCCATGTCGTGGCAAAAATGACTGAATAGCACAAATAAAAAATTAATTTACACAAATAATATTTTCTAATCATCTTTTAAACGGTTTCCCTTAGGTTTCAATCAACCCTTTGAAAGGTTTTTGGAATTGGCAATGTACAGGGTGAATCAACGATGGGATGAAGTAGGTTTGTGCCTTTTCGGTGAAATTAACAAAGAAACTATATTTATTGTTTGATACAGTTTATTTTTACGCACATTTTAAAAATATTTAGGACTCTGCAGGGTGAGCCAAAAAACTAGGACAGCATAAAGTTGTATTTTTTTAAATAGAACACCCTATATACGAATCGTATTTTCGATTTAGCTTATAATTTTAAATCTTTTTTATTAAGGATTTACTATAACAAAACTTTATAGTTTCTGAGATAATTAAGTTTAAAGAAAAAAAGTCACATTTTCAAGCATCAATTCAATCCTAAATAACGTTTTCAATTTTGTGACAAATATATTCAAATTTGGAATTTAGCAAGGCCAAGGACAAGTTAATATAATTTTTACCTAATATTTGCAATAAAAGCTACAGGGTGTTGAGCACATCGGCTCAAATTTGAACAAGTTTAAATGAATAAATATCTTTTTTTTTAAATGGTACACCCTGTATATTTTCATGTTATTTAATAGAGTAATAAAAACCCTAAAAGTTTTGTTCAACATATCCTATACCTATTTATAATAGTTTTTGAGATATTTCAGTTTTTCTTATTTTCCATACTTTTTTACAGAAATAGTCTTCATTATCATAGTAGCCATGGCAAAAACAATGTAAAAGAACATTTTTCTGTGTGTCAAATTTATAACCGCAATCGCTTCTTTTGGTTTTTATGTAGTGTAGTTTGATTTTTTTTGCATTCATCTTATATTGTAAAATGAATTTTCCAAAGAATGAGTTAATAGATATGATTTATACAATAGGAGAGGCTCAAAAAAATTACCTTCTTGCTCAAAGAATTTACAAAATGAAGTATCCTGATCGACGCCAGCTTAATACCCATACTTTTCAAAACTTAATGCAAAGATTTGATTCTTCTGGTACTGTTGATTATCCAAAACGTAAAGTGGTCAACAAACCAGTAACTAATGAAGAAAAAGAACTACAAGTATTGTTAAATGTTCAGGAAAATCCTTATATTGGTAGCCGTCAGTTAGCAGCATTATGTGAAACATCACAATCCACCGCTAATCGTACTACCAAGAAATATAGGTATCATCCATATCACATGGAATTACATCAAGAATTGCATGGACAGGATTTTGAAAGTCGTGTAAACTTTTGTCGTACAATAAATGCGGAGATTCATTTAAATCCAAATTTATTATGCAAGGTAATGTTTAGAGATGAAGCTACTTTTAGAAGTAACGGTGCCGTAAATAGACGCAACATGCATTATTATGCCACAGAAAACCCATTTTGGATTAGAGAGGTGCAACATCAAAACCACTGGTCATTAAATATTTGGTGTGGTATTCATCATAATCGAATTATTGGACCCCACTTTTTTAATGAACCACTAAATGGCCATAGTTACCTGAACTTTCTACAAGAAGAACTACCCCAACTGCTTCAAGGTCTCGATAGGGATGAGCTCGACAGTATGTGGTTCCAGCACGATGGTGCGCCTCCGCATTATCATCGTGAAGTTCGTGCGTTTTTGGACCAACGATATCCGCAAAAACGGATTGGACGTGGGGGTTTCATTGAGTAGCCACCAAGGTCTTGCGACATCACCCTATTAGATTTCTTCCTATGGGGTTATATTTAAAATAAGGTGTATGTTAATACACCAACAACAGTGGAAGATATGCGAAACAGGATTAGGGATACCTGTAGAACAATAACGCCACTAATTTTGTCCAGGGTCCGAGAAAATCTGCAAAAAAGACTAAATTTGTGCATTGCACAAGAGGGTCGTTTATTCGAACACTTATTAAAAAGAAATAATTAATCTCAGTATTTAATAGGTATTTTTTTTGTTTCAATTTAGTATAAAAGTAAATATGTATTTGCCTTGTCGTTATTGTTGTGTTAATTTTTTCACATTATTCACATTCACAAATTATTGCCGTTGTAATATAACGAATAATGTATTTCAACATATTTAACCACATTTTGTTTGTTTCTGTAGTTTCTTTTTATTATTTTACATGGCTACTATGATAATGAAGACTATTTCTGTAAAAAAGTATGGAAAATAAGAAAAACTGAAATATCTCAAAAACTATTATAAATAGGTATAGGATATATTGAACAAAACTTTTAGGGTTTTTATTACTCTATTAAATAACATGAAAATATACAGGGTGTACCATTTAAAAAAATATATTTATTCATTTAAACTTGTTCAAATTTGAGCCGATGTAGCTTTTATTGCAAATATTAGGTAAAAATTATGTTAACTTGTCCTTGGCCTTGCTAAATTCCAAATTTAAATATATTTGTCACAAAATTGAAAACGTTATTTAGGATTGAATTGATGCTTGAAAATGTGACTTTTTTTTCTTTAAACTTAATTATCTCAGAAACTATAAAGTTTTGTTATAGTAAATTCTTAATAAAAAAGATTTAAAGTTATAAGCCAAATCGAAAATACGATTCGTATATAGGGTGTTCTATTTAAAAAAATACAACTTTATGCTGTCCTAACTTTTTGGCTCACTCTGTAGAGTCCTAAATATTTTTAAAATCTGCGTAAAATTAAACTGTATCAAACAATAAATATAGTTTCTTTGTTAATTTCACCGAAAAGGCACAAACCTACTTCATCCAATCGTTGACTCACCTTGTACGTGTTGGAAATCATTCAGCATAAAGTCTTTTTACCTTCGAAGAATTTGATAGCGCTTCACCATAAATTAAATGCATACTCTGCGTAAGAATATGCTTCCATTTTTAAAAATTATTTTTATTCGAAGGCGGTTTTGACAAGTTTAGTCAATAGTAATTCATTATGTAGGTATTAACAACAACCTGAATTTTACTTGTTTGTCTTTAGCATTGGAAACTTTTGAATCTTTCGCATAAAAACCGATTTATCTCGAAAACCGTCAGTTTTATCGAAATAAATTAAGAGTAACTTTTTTAAAGAGGAATGACCGAAGTATTTAAAAAATCAATTTTCAGCTCTATAAAATGACGTATCAAGAATTAGACCCAACGAGTGTGGCTGCAAGTCCATTCCTGATTTCTTTGATTATCTAAGACATCTACTGTAAACTAGTTTAATGAGTCTTTATGGCCTCTATAAAATATTAAAATCTCATTAATAAATTATACAAGTCGGTTCAAAACTTAGAGCCGATATGGTAAATCACTGGGTACTCCTTTAGGGCTCTGTATCACCGTTAAGGGGCACTTTAGGAATTTTTTTTTCTATGACACAATAGGGTTGTTTTGACTTCCTCAGTACTTACCGGACACTCTATATGTGCCGCCCACCTTAATGCCCGCTGAATCCGCTAAGGGCTTTAGCGAAAACGCATGGTGTAAAATAACTACTTACAGTCTAATGTGAAAAATATAATTTCATGATTAGGAGTACAAGTCATGAAAAAGAAATATACTCTAAATAATACATTAGCTTAATTTGTTTAGAAAAAAAAATGAGAAAAATCTTAGATAAAATACTTTGAAGTATAATTCAAAGAAAACTTTTCTTTTTGATGTTTTACTGGAGGACAAAAACAGAATGTTTATGTTTGTCTGTATTAATCAGCGTGGGAGCTTGCAGGCCATCAAAATGCTTTATGCCTTAGTAAAAAATTAACTGGAAAATAGAACAGGCATATTTAAAAATGGAAAATATGTATTATTAGATTTAATTATTTTGTGTTATAGTTTTGTGTTATTTTAAAAGTCAGTCATAAATAATTTGTTTGCTTGTAGGCAATATTTTAATCGGTTATGTAGCCAGAAGTTTATTGAATAGTTTCTTATGTATGTAAACCTTTTAAATACTAAGCAATTATGAATATTTTGTGATCCTAAATGCTAAATAAAATTTCAATGTAAAATTTTAAATATGTCAATGAATGCTAAAAATTTTTATTCAGCCAAATAGCAACTGAATTTGAAACATTTTAAAGCGAAATATGCACATCTGAACAAACATAAAAAGTAGCCACCATTATTTTCATATCAACAAAAGATTCTTTGAAACAACGTTGTTTGCTTTTTTTCATTTAGTTTATTTCGCTACACAGATAAATTATTAATATTTCATAATACATCAAAGATGAACTTTGAATATCTTGTAAATACAAATATTTAAAAAAGTTAACATTTGCCTTGTAATTTCAACTAATTTGCATATATCATCTGCAAGGTAACATTGCAAATTATTTCGCTCAAAAATTCAATGAAAATTAAATATGTAGAGTTTCTACATCTATAACCTTTGTGCTAAACTAAGGATATGGTTTTTAAATTACGAGGACTGTTTTTCATGCTCGTCGATTGACTAATTTCCAACCCTGGATATCAAATCCTCCTTATCGCAAAATCAAGGCTCAACAAATTATTTGCTCCACAAAACAGCAAAAAATACAGTGTTATCAGTATCAAAACGCATCATGCCGAGCAACCAGCGGGATTTCCGAGAAATTGGGAAATTCTTGGGTTTACCGTGCTGTTTGTAATGGCGTTCAAAAATAATGGTATCATGAATTTAAAAGCCGTAAAATTTCATGCGAAAACGAAACAAGTGGACTCCTGGTAGCTGTTACGACTTAAGAAAATGACGAAAAAGTACATAATTTTGCTCCGCAAGAGAGATGACTGACGATGAGAGTCTTAATTAGAGAAACGTACTTGTCGTGTCATACTGTTTATATTTTTACAAAACATTCACCCTCGAATACACTAACATAGTCTAATTTTGAAACTGATCTAAATTGACAGAAATGCGATAAGTCAATCTACATTCGTACCCTATCGATTCCAAAGCTTTACTTTTAAGTTATTTACATATATATATATATATATATATATATATATATATATATATATATATATATATATATAGAGAGAGAGAGAGAGAGAGAGAGAGAGAGAGGGGGGGAATATCCAACATTGACATTGAATTGGACCTTGAAAATGGGCTCAAACTATTTATTTCAGAAATGGGAAGTAACTAAAATTTTTCGACCAACCATATACATGACACCTAGAGGGTTTACTTTATTTGAAAGTTAAATATGTTAAATCTGAGTCTCTATTAGAATAAGCAGGCTTAAGCACCAAAGATTTTCAGATGAAGGTTACTGATTATCATGTGTTTGATTCAACTGTGATCTTGACATAGACCTTAGATTTTCCTAGGATCTTTTGACGTCCAGATTGTTATTTTGACCTTGAATTTAATAGTAAAAATAAGAAAAGCTGGCATCAGGGAAGGGTTAGAAAACTGATCGACCTTTAAATTTAAAGTCATTTGATGGCCTTATGCTAATTCCCCTTATTTTTAAATTCATAGACTCTCAGTTTGCGAAATTCCACATACATTTATGTCGTAAGTGAAAATTACCTACAGTTAAAAGCTCTTTTATAATAATAATAATATCCTTTATTTGCCAACAAAATTATGATCATATAACAAAGCAACGTCTGAGAAAGAAATGTTTAACATTAAAAATTGTAAATATATCGATCTAACTACAGTTAATATAAAAACTAATTGACATTTCGATAGGAACTTTACACAAAGGAAAACAAAAGGAGAAAAAGATAGATACAAGATAATTTAAAAAAGTAGTAATAAGAGAGTCAGTTTAAACTGAACAAAGCTTTACAGTTTGCAAAATAAGATATTTCAATTTAAAAGGAATAAAATTTATACACACAAAACAAATGCATGAGAAAAAACCCACTAAACAAAAAATATTAAGTTAAAAATATTGACATTACAAAAACTATTCATTAAAATTGAAAGAGTAAAAGCACCTATCAGACAGCCATTAATTTACGCGTCTCTTAAAGCAATTAATCGACTCGGTAAGTCAGATTTCTCTTGGCAATATCCTTACGGCTTTAATCGCCATATAGTATGGTCCTCTCTCATAGAAGGTGGAGTTATGTAAAGGTACCCTTAGGTCATTCGCCCCTCTGGTAGTCATAATCATGTTTCCCCCATAAAGCTCTCTATTTAGCGGAAATAATTCCGTATTCCTTCTGACAAGCATGACTAAAGATCTAAAGTATAATGAGGGAACAGTAAACAACTTAAACTGAGTAAAAAATGGTCGACATGAAGCTCTTGGATGTAGGTGGAAGATGCATCTTATTATGCGTTTTTCAATTTTAAATATATTAATAGCCTTTCTTGATGATCCGCAAAAGGAAATACCATAAGAGACAAGAGATTGTATTTACCCAAGGTAGAAAAGCCTAACAGTCTCTGCAGTGATCACGTCACGAAACCCACGGACTACACCACACAAACTGCTAAGCGTAGCCCCAAGAGCTGAAATATGATGTTCCCAGTTTAAAGAGGGGTCCAAATGAACACCCAAGAACTTAACCTGTTCCAAAGTAGGTATAGATCTACCCCTAAACCATAAGCATCATGCCTTTCATTGGCGTAGTTATTCACGGTCTTGGCTTTATCTTATCAGCTGAAACAAAAAGCTGTGGGTAATGTGTATAGTTATATTGTATCGATAATTAAATACGGGGAATTCAGGGGTTCTATTCATAAAATAGTGTACACATCAATCTGACCTTAAAAAAAATGAAACCGAAGCCCAAGGTCAGAGTCACAGGTGGGTTGGACACTCGATAACACAGGTCTAAAAAAAATGGTGTCATGATTGTTGTTAAGCAGCCGTGGGTCATTTCCGAAGTAACTTGTTGCGTAGAACCTGAACTCGAGGTGAAAACTAGCCCATCATGTTAGAATTTTCAGATATTTGATGTTGTGTACTCGAAAAATGTTTTTGCTACTTTTAAGATTATGTGCGGGATGAACAATTTTTTTCCCTTTTTTTCCAACTGCATTTAATACTACTTGTAAAGTAACGGCCATATCTTAAAACCCTGACAAAATAGGCCGATTTAGACCTCAAATTAGGATTCTACACCGCAAATTACTTTGGAAATGCTGCCCAAAAACAGGATCTTGTAGACTTGTGTAATCATCAACCTCATCTGGATAATTCTGATCTTTAGGCCTGTTTACCTAAATAGGGATTCAAATGAACTATAAATGAAATAGAAATCGAAAAGTCATTTTCCATGTTTTCTTTTTGGAATAAAAACACGGCCATCTGTTTTTTGGAAATTATACTTACAATAGAATTTAAAGTCATTTTTAAGGCCCAATTCAATGTTTAAGTTGGATATCTCCTTCGAAATCCAACAACTTTTAATCAAGTTAGTTTGAATGAAAAACTTATGTAAAACAATACTCAAATGTAATTTTTAAAATAGAACACTCTATACAATGCAAATTAGATCAATATGATAAGCAAAGCAAAACAATCCAACTAAAAGATTTAACTTCCATGGAAACTAGACTGGATTTATTAGTTAAATCTTAAAAAGTTATCCGCATGATATCTACGATGTTAATGATATCCGAAAATTGAACTAAAGAAACTGGGTTTCGGAAGAATGGACTCAACTTTCTCGCCATATTTACAACGATGAATAAAATATGATTCCATTACTACGACCCTAAAACTAAAAGTCATAGTATGTAATCAAAACATCTGGGCTCTGCACCCGCACCAAAACTCAAATTGCAGACGTCTGTTGGAAAGTTTATGACTTCTATCTTTTAGAATGTTGAAAAAAAAATATTTGTTAATTGATAAAGGAAACAGCACATGATGACAAGACCTTATTATGCCCAATAATAATGAACTTTTTCATCAGGGTATCGCGCCTGCTCACATATCTTGTATTGCATTGACTGCTATTACAGAAACAGGATATGAAGTATTTCAAAAGACAGCTTATTCATCCTATCTGGACTCTAGTGGCTATTGTCTCCAAAACTACAACCAAATATCCGTGGCAAAAAGTTTTGGAGAGCTTCTTTCCAGGAAGCCATAAAAATATTGGTGCACCAATGAGAAAAGAGTACAAAGATGAACTATATGAAAAAATAAAGTATTTTTTCCGATTCTAATTTTAAATAGGTTATAGATGGAGCATACAGAGGTATTATGTTAATTAGTTCGAAAAAGATTTCTCTAAATTTAATGATTTGTTAACTTTATTTCAATTATTTAAACATCCTAAAAATATTGGTTGACTGGACACGTTTCTCCTAGAAAACTATTACAAAACAGACTGTACAGCTGGATTCATTTAGAAGGTTTAAGACTTAAACCCTATCTAGTTGTCATGAAAAATAGATCTTCTGGTCGGCCAGTTTAGTTTTGATTAGGATATTGCCATAATTTATATTATATAGGTCAAGAAGTGCACGCTTATATAAGGATATTAAGGATGCGACCCTAGCCAAAAAGTCTTGAAGGATGTAAGAGAAATAATTGTATCCCGAAAATAAATAAAATTCTCCATTTGTGCCGGTTCAGTAACAAACGGCAATGATTTTGTTTATGCTTGTATTTTTAGGGTTTAAACTTTGCAGGGAGACGTCATCTCTCCGAAACTATTTACGCTAGCCTTGGAGGATGTTTTTAAAAAACTAAATTGGGATGAGAAAGGTTTGAGAGTCGACGGTTCTTATCTTAGTCATCTTCATTTTGCCGACGATGTTGTTGTCATATCTACCAACCCAGAAGAGCTAAAACAAATGCTTCAAGATTTCAATGAAGAGGCGAGAAAAGTGGGACTTCAGATGAACTTGGGGAAAACTAAGTTAATGAGCCCTGACGCAAATGTACAAATAGAGATTCAAAATGAAATCATAGAGAACATCTAAGAGAACATCTATTTAGGCCACGTCATGAAACTGGGCAAAGAAAATCAAACGGCGGAAACAACAAGGAAAATAGGGCTGACATGAGCTGCCTTTGGAAAGTTGCAGTACGTATTAAGAGATAGAAACACACCAACCAACCTTAAACGGAAAATGTATAACACGTGTGTCTTACCAGTTGCTATTTACAGCATGGAAACGATAACACTAATCAAACAAAACGCAAATAGGCTCCGAGTCACTCAACGCCCTATGGAGAGACAAATGTTAGGAATCTCGTTACGGGATAAAATACAAAATCAAGTAATAAGATCAAGAACTAAAGTAGTTGACGTCATTGAACGCATATCACGACTAAAATGGCAATGGGCGGGGCACATATCTTGACAACAGCCCGATAGGTGGACGAGTAAATTACTGCAATGGCGACCGCGAGAAACGAACCGAAATCGTGGCAGGCCACAACGTAGATGGGTAAATGATATAAGACAGATTGCTGGAAAAGACCGGCGAGAGACAGACCAGTGGAGGACCATCGGAGAGGCTTACGTCCAGGAGTGGACGTCAATGGGCTGAGAAAGAAGAAGAAGAAGAAACTTTGCTTGACTTATTGTTGCTCTTGCTAGTTTAAGCACTCTGCTGTCAATTTAGAATGGTTTTAAGGTTAGACCATGTTAGTGAATTAGGTGGATAACGTTCAAATTTTTTATTATCGGTTGTTGGAAATGTAATCGTACTGTAGAGCAAATGTGCAAAATTTTTATTTTTCAGAGGAACATGTGTGAATTTACTTTCTTTATTTAATTTAATAAATACAATAGAATTACCAATTGACCAATCATACCCTCCATATAGTTTGACAATATTTGTTTCTGGTATTTTGTTCTCATTTCAGGATATTAAGTCAAAGGGAAAAACATATTTTTGTGAAATTATATACTTTTTTAACTGACTTCTAAAAGAAGGTTTTTCAAATCGTCTCTCAAATCGTCGACTATGTATTTTTTATGTATTGTTCTGGAAGTTTGTGGAAAGTACAAGGATGTCTGGGAAAGATACCGGTGGATCCCACTGATGAGTCCACCACCGGTATCGGGACGAAACATCCATATATTTCCGGTGGTCGAAAATTAGATAGCTAGTCATATGTCCTTTCCATCAGGGGCATTGCTAATTGCGACAATATGTTCACCGATTATTCCGTAACAGCGGCACCGATTTCAATGAAATGTTTTGCGTTATGTTCAGGAAGTTGCTACGGTGGTCCCATATTCTTTTGGATAAAATTGATACAATAAAATCCAAGATGGCGCTGACAATATGGCGGCCAAAAAAATGAGCTTTCTCCGATTTTCTCCAAAATTGGTACGGGGAAGTTTTTGGGGTAGTACATGACGAGTCCAAAATATTTTTAAAAAATTTAATATGGCGTATCCAATGTGGCCGATAAAAAAATCAATTTTGTCCGATTTTCTCCAAAATTGGTACGCGGGAGTTTCCGAGTTCGCACATAACGAATCTAAAGTTACTTTTAAAAAATTCGGTATGGCGGATCCAATATGGCGGACGAAAAAAGTCAATTTTGTCCGATTTTATCCAAAATTGGTAGGGGGAGTTTTCGGGGTTGCACATAACGAATCTGAATTTATTTTTGCAAAAATTCAATATGGCGTATGCGATATGTGGATTAAAATATTAATTTTATCCGGTTTTTTTCAAAATTGATATGGGGAGTTTTTGGGATCGCACATTAGATCTGAAATTATTTAAAAAAATAAATATGGCGTATCCAATATGGCGGATAAAAAATCCAAGATGGCGGATTAAAGATTCCACATCTCTCGATTTTGTCTAAAATTAGTATTGGGGGATTTTTATTAGTGTTAATTACTAATTTAAAATATTTTTTGAAAAATTGAATCTTGCGGATTTAAAATGACGTCCTGAAAATTTTACATTTTTCGATTTTCTCCAAAACTGATAAAGAGGGTTCTTGACGGTGTAAATTATGAATTTAATAGTATTTTTTCATAATTCATGTGGCGAATGCAATATCGCGAACTAAAAATTTTATATTTTTCGATTTTGTTTAAAGGTGGAACTAAATTGTTTTTGAGGATGTAGATAGTGAATATAAAATTATTTTAAGAAAATCTAATGTCAGATGCAATATGACGGTCTAAAAATTTTAAATTTCCAGATTTCATCAAAAATTGGTACTAGCAGGCATTGAAGGGTTTAGATTTAGATTAGATTAGGATTTTAAATTTTTTTTTTAATTCAATATGCTGAGTTGAAAATTTTACTTTATTCGCATTTTTTCAGATTTGATATTAGGGGGTTTTCGAGATCGTGTATTAAGAATATGAAGTTAATTCTTTACAGCTATTAGGTGGATTAGGTACTGAAAATTTTACATTTTCCGATTTTGTCTAAAATAGATATTGCGGGGTTATTGGGACGTATATAAACTCAATATGCAGTATAACATATATTGGCCTAAGAAATTTAGGTCTCAAATTCTTTAGATATCGATATTGGAAGGTTCTGGGGTCTATATTATATATAATTAATTTGAAATTTAAGATAGTGGATTTACTATGGCAGACTAAATATTTGTTTGACACAATTTCACTGGTATTTGGAGAACTCTAAAAATCAAAAAATTTTTAGTGGGTCATTTTAGGCTGATTTACAACTTTGGATAAAATGGATACTTTTTGTCACCTTGAAGTCATTGCGAGGTGCACTAATCTCGATCAGTACTTAGTTCAAATAATTTAAACTCAAAACTAAAAATCGAGAAATAAAATTTTTATAAAAAAAATTGAACCGGATTCTAAAAGTGCGCTAAGAAGTGAAAAATAACTATAAATTTTCCTATGAAATTGAAATTTTTGAAGTCGGCGCCAAATTATTTCTAAACGAAATAAATACTGATATATACAAATTATGGTAAGAAAGCAGTTACAAATAAAGTATTTTTAATTTGTTTATGTGAGTTACATTTTGTTTGGTATTAGTTTGAAGCCGACTTCAAAAATTTAAATTTAATATAAAAATTTCTAGTTATTTTTCACTTTTTAGCGCACTTTTAGAAGTCGTTTCAATTTTTTTATAAAAATTTTATTTATGATTGTATATGAACAGTGACTTCACAAAATTATCGAAAAGATCCGTAAATATATTTCAAATAAACTTTTACGAACTCTGAGAACACGAAGGAATATATAACAAATTAAAACAGAAAACTCCGAAGTATAAATTGGCCGTTTAAAGCGACTTTTGGTTCGTGCCTTAAACTTTCATCATGATCGTTACATGTTTATTGAAAAATATATTATTAAGCTACAGATTTTTTAGGTTTAAAACTCAAGAAACAAGTCAAAAAAATAAAACTTCATTTTTATAGCATATTAATGTGGTACTGATTGGTTATGTTTTTAGCAAAGCTTTGAACAACCAGCCATGAACGTATATTTCAAGATAATTTTAACAAACTCGATAACAACGCAATATTCTGACCTTTAAAATATATTTCAAGGTCAATTCAACGTCAACTTTGTATTTTAACAGGTTTTTACCTCGTTTTTATTAATTCGCTCTCTTGTCTGTTTTTTCTGTTCGATACAAATCTTGAAATCGATCTTCAACTAATTTCCTAATTAGCTAAACACTTGAAACTTTAACATACACTATAAAAAAACTTCACATTAATTTTAAGGTAATGTGCTGGAAGTAGATTTTTTAAACCGTTTGTTAAATGCATTTAATGTTATTGCATTAAATTTAATAATTTTTACGTTAAATCTACTGTCACTATACATTAAATTTAAGATACAAAATCATTAAAATGAATTAACCAATGTACATTAAATTTAAGGTTATTTTTAACAGTGTAGCTCAGAATTAGATGACAATGCAATATTAAATAGGTTTCTTGTCTGTCTGTTTATTTATCTGTTGGGAACAACTTTTTCAATCGATTTTTGTATTTTCGTTGCAAATTTTGCAATCGATTTTTAACTAAAAACTATAAAGCAGAAAATAACTATTTAAATAAAAAAATAATATATTTTTAAAGTGGACAAAAAAGTGTAAAATAATTTATCACTTTGTCCCGAAAACTTGTGATTGTGAATTTTTGATAGCTCTGAAGATATTTGTAAAATATAAAACGACAAACGTGTGGTGCAATAGATAATAAAAGTTGTGTATTTTCTCTCAATGACAGCCACGTTTGCACTCTTTACTATTATCAATTGCATGCACCCCATGTTGTTTGTTTTAAATCTTCCAAATATTTTCATAGATATTAAAAATTTCCAGTCACAAATTTTTAGGATAATGTAACAATATATTTTATAATTCTTAGTCCGTTTTAAAAACGAGTTGTATTAAAAAAAAATATTTCAATATTAAAATATTTATAGGAAACTGTTAAATCTCTTTAAGTATAAGAAGATTTAGTTACCTTTGCGTTTTAATTAGTTATAGTATAAGTTCATCAACTGCTACAAACACTAAATTTAGCTTGTTACAGTGTAATAATATGGCTTGTTATGTCCACCAAACTGTTCCTAATTAAGCTTGTAATCTAGTACATAAAGACCAAAAATGAAAGTTATCTTTATAGACAAATTTGATATACTGTATAGGTGCCTCAGTTTTATTGTTTTGTCTGTTTAATTTAGTATTTATTATTTTGGTCTTATTTCTGTAATAAGAATTTACCTGAAAAGTTCCATGCCTTGTTTAGTTTTTCGAAATGAAAATTTTTGAAATCTTCTTTCTGTTTTTTTCCATGGATTCCACTATCTTTTTAAAACTTTCAAACAAGACAAAGTAGTTCTATAGATTGTCAAAATTTTATAAATATAAAGAAATTATAAATGTGCAAAATAGTCTTTTTCCAGGACAACTTTCCCAACACTATATTATTTTATTCTTATTTGCACTGTTGGAAATAATTTTTATATATAGAAATATAGGTGTAATTTTAGTATTAATAAATATCCAGGAACTTAATCGAACTACTGCAACAAAAAAAAAGGCGGACAAAGTAAGCAATATTTACAGTACATTAAATATTTTAATATTGATTCCACTCTTCAGATGATTAAAAAAAAATAAGAAGCAAACGAAATATAACATTACATACTGTAAATTTAAAGACGGCCATGTTTTGAAAAGTGTTGAATATGATCCCTATTTATTTCTAAACATATCTGTATTTTTTTCTGGCAAGAGTTGAGCGTGTAATTTAGGGAGTTACTAATGGACGTACCTGCCAAATCCCGTATTACATATTTTCTGGTATAGTTGGTGCTATAGGGATAACTTATTTTTTACAAATCCCCACCAAGAAAAAACTAAGTGAGTCAAATGGGGTTTTTAATGAACCGATACTGCAACTCAGATTCGACACCAACAGCACAAGTTAGCACTGTTACAACAATCAATAAAAATCTTCAAACATTTTGGGGTAAGAAATAACCAGTTGTTGAACGTTGTAAAGGGCGTACATAAAAGACTAGCCATGATAGTTGACAACAGTTGCTATTGTTTATTACGAACATTTGAAGACGTCAAAGGACGTTTCTTTAATTTTAAAGCTCAGATATTGGTTACAGATAAAAAAAAGAGCAAATAATAAGTTGTAGATAGAGAACGTATAATTTGAGCTATGGTGCGATTTATTTTATTAATTAGTTATGACAAAAAAGCGAAAAAGCAACTTTTTTGTTGGTGTTATTTCCTTATTAAAGGAGCCCTCATGATAACAAAAAAATGAGTATTGTTTTGACTAGAACTAAAAGGAAAATATTTTTTTTTTCAAAAGAATAAAACAAATCCAATTTAACGCACTAAACTTGCCGACGAAGACGCAGATATTCTAATCGCGCAGTCTACACTGGACGCAGCCAAATACGGTGACTACAAGGTCATCATAGTTGGCAATGACACCGACTTGTTAATAATTTTTGTCATAATTAGCAATTACCATCAAAAAATTAGTACCGGCGAAACACCAATGGAATATTTCAATTGCAATAGTTTTAAATTTTCATAACTAAAAGAGACACATCTTTAACTTTTTTTAACATTTATAAAAATAAAATAATAGAATGCTTAGCAAGCGACAAATTAATTGATATAGTAAAATGTTTTTATGATTTTTCTGCTGATAGTGACAAAATTCTTGAACACAAATCTTAACAAAGATGTATTACATCAAACTCTGTAAACAGCTGGAGCTAAAAAGTTAAATGGAGCAGTCTTTGACCCACTTGAAATTTTTCCATTTTGAGCGGTCGACGATAAAACCTTCTTTCAAATTGGAGAATTTACAACAACATAAAGTGTAGCTGCTCATCATTGCCTGTACACTTATTTACAAATTGAGGTATAGTTGAGTAATTATCTAGACTCCCTTGACTTCGATTGAGCAAACAGTGAAAATGGTTTTGAGGTGGTATACACAAAAGATCCGTCAGTACCTGAAGTAATTTCAAAAAAAATCGCTTTTCGGTTTGGGAAAGGCTACGAAACATGGCTTAAAATCCTCAAGGTTTTGTGCATATTACCAGGGAAAGAACTGCACCAGTACGTCTAATATTGTAGTTATGCAGGAGTTATTAAACAGAAATTACTCTGAGAGTGCAAATGAATTATTGTTTATTAATTGTTCTGATGTTTAAGATGTTGAAATATCACAGCCATTTAAAAAAAAAGGGAAGTTAACTAGTAATAATCAGTACTTGTTCATTGACTTCTGGCTGGGACTATCAGATTAATTTTGTAAATCTAGTACTGATAGATTTTTAAAAAAATTTGATCTATTTCAATATTATTTAATTATTATATATTATAACTAGCATGAATTATTAATATAACTAGCAATTAATCAAATTACTCAAATGAATGAGCAAAAGTAAATACAATTTTACAAAAATAGTATCGTACAAAAACAATGTTTCAATTAGTCCAACAATAACCGAGATAGGGTATTTTTTAACGCGTCTTCATTTCCAAACGGCTAGCACATGGTTACCCCTACCACCGCGCAGACATTCTGTGACCGAAGCTCTAATTTGAAAATTGTTTAAATACTATATTACAAAATCCTCAACAGTTATAAAAGATACAACCTTTTAATTATTGAAAACCGTCCGAATGACGCCTTAACTGTTACAAAGAAAACCACAGTGATATTTAAAAAAAAATCAGTAACTCTTTTCCTATAGGTCTTAGAAAATTAAACTTTTTGTTGGTTCTGCTGAAAATTCCCAGCTTTTGGAATATTGAAACTAGATATCGCACAAGAAATAATTGAGGCTACAGTTCTATTTGTTTCTAAAGAAAAAAATTTTCATTGTTTTGAAATTTAAAAACGGTATGTTTTTATAGAAATATTAACTAAGCCACTAATATTTTATGAAAACATAAAGTTTTAGGAATAAAACGCGGTTTGGTTTAAGTCAAAAAAATGCCTCGTTTTCCCACAATAAGTTGATAGAAAAAAATATCTATCTCTGCATAAACAAATTAATAATTCTTACCAATATATAAATAATAATCTTTTTTATGAGGAATTAAACCATAGAAAAAGATATTTTTGCTACAACTATTGCATTAACGAAAAAACCGCAAATATTAATTATTGTTTCGCTCTTTTGTCGCAACTAATTAATAAAATGAATTGCGCCATAGCTTAAATGGCAGATTTTCTAATTACCTACAATTTACCGTCAAACGTTTTTTCATCATCAATCAATAATCAATACCTGCGCTTTCAAAATTAAGAAAAACGTCATCTGACGTTTACAAATGCTCATAGAAGATAACTATAGTTTATAATTAACCATCATCAATTGTCATGGCTAGTATTGAGTTTGCCTCCTTTGTAATATCAAATAGTCGATTACCTCTTACTCAGAAATGTTTGAAATACGTTGAGTGTTTTGTACTATGACATTATATAAGCAATTCTCAACGGAATCAGCTATTTAAATATTTTACAGTTTCTACTCGCCATTCAATATGTAAGGAGAATGTATATGACAAAAATCCGTTGAAATGTGTCTTCTCCTGCCACCTTATTACTCCACAATTTTTTTAATAAAATATTCAAAACCCTTTTTCCCATATCGCCTTGTAACCTATTAAAATTATCATCCTGTGTATAGCCTTGACCCCCAAATGTTGACTTGATTCATCAAAGAATAAATGAAATATGAATTTAAAACAAATCGATTATGTTTAACCAAGAATTCATTGAAAGTTTGACATTTTCTTAAATGACTTTTCTTTCAATAGATAAAATTACCCTCCAATGTTTTCTGAAAATGTCCCCAACACCCCGTTTATTTTTAAATTTACAGTCTCATCATTACAAACAATACACTTTTCTCTTTTAGTATTGTGTTAATTATTTTCAACTTAAATAAATACGAAGATTAAGTTGTTGAAAATAATTCAGTTTAGTAACACTATTTAGCCTTCAAATGTCAAATTAATAATTAATTACCTCAAAAATTAAGCTAGTTTATAGAAAACAGCGTAATCACGATATACAAACTATAATGGAAAAAAAGTAACAAAAAAAAATTGCAAAAGCTTTCCTTCTCATATTTAGTAACTTTTATTTTTTATTCAGTTCAGCTAACTTTTTTAAAAAAACGAAAATTTATTCTTGTAACCAAGATTATCATTAAAATTAGTAATAAATTAAACTAAACCAGTTATACCCTATAAACCACCTTTTGGCTATTTATGACAAAATATGTAAGTAATGCAAATTCTAGCATAAAAAATTTGTTATTATTTCTTTTTAAAATTGGTATCGCAATAAATTCCTTTTATCTCAGTAAATATTTCCGCTCAAAATAAAGGCATACTACTGATATAATTTCCGGTTTAGAGTAACAAACACCAACACATTTTGAAATAACGAGCTCTAAAAATCTTCCACTACACTGCACTTGAACTTAACAAACCGTCACAGAAAACGCTACAGTTCATCGCACGTCATCAAAATATGAGTTTCACAAACACAAACAACAATAAGAACAACGTTAGAGTTAACGAAAGATTGCATCAACGCTGCGACTTTAAAAATCGCACTGATTAAGCCATCGAATCGTGAAACGGCTCCAAAACAAAGCTTCAGGCAGTCGGTCGCGAAATCGCACCTACAGCCCTGAATTCATTTGGAATTATTTATAGGATTTGACGAATGCGTACGGCCAAAGATTGTTTGCGTTTGTTTACAAATGTGTTGAGGAAAACTAAGCGGTTTTCAGTTGTATAAACATTAGAGCACGTTTTTTATTTAATTGGCTAACATAAGCATTATAGGAAATTCTTTACGGTGCTAACAAAACCGGCATGCGCGTTAAAATACCGTTTTAACTCACAAACACTAGACTCGCTTGAGTTTTCAAGAAAAACCTTTCGAAAGAAAGAATTCTTCAGCTAAAAGAGTGTATGTTATGGAGTGTATTAAGGTAAACATAAAATGAATTAGACTAGTACATTACGTACCGCTAAACAAAGTAAAACTAAAATAACCAGGAACTCTTCTCGGCTTCGCGCCAGATGAAGTTGTCTCTCTCGATCTGTCTTCCAAAAACAATTCAGTGTAGTAGCAAAAGACAAGGAGATAGGTTCGAATTTTGAATGATATTAAGATTCAATAAGGAAAAGATTTTTATTTTAAAATATGCTTAGAAACCAAAAAAGTTGGAGGGAGTAAAAGAAAGGCGAATACCCTCAAATAAATTCGGTCCGGCATGTAACGCTATACTCCCCTTAAAGGGGTTATACTGTACTTGCGCAGGAGGTCAGGGGACAGGACTGGACTTAAGCAACCTTTTATTACGCTATTATATTAGAAAATTACAATTTAGAGTTTATTATTAAATGATTAGTAAAATAAATACTGACATAAAATAGATTTATTTCTGTGGGTAAAAATTTGCATTATGGGAAATCTAGGAAAGCGATGTTTTCCTTAAAAAAATTTCGGTACATTCCTTTATTTCGAGGTCGTAGAACACGATTCTGACCTCAATTTTCCATAATTTTTCCTCACTTTTGTGGAAAACAGTGAAAAATACTTTTAACTTTAGGTTCAATTTTTGGTACCAAATAGTTAAAATTTTGTTACAAGCAGAAATTCTACACTGGCAGAAACCTCTGTATTATATATAGAAATTCATAAATTTGCACATTTTTTATCGGAAAAATCAAAAAAAATTATCAAAAAATAAATCAACACAAAATAGTCTCCCCCATTAAATAGTGGCGTGCCTCGTTCATAAAACCCGAAAAATTAGCGCTGTTGCCAGATTGCGAATACGATTTCTGTGAAATTCACATATATTCTTTTCTTTCACAGATTGTCCCGCCTTTACATGGTCTCTGCTAGACAATAACATTTTTAATTAATAAATCGAAGTTAGTTTAGGTTAGTTTTAGTTTTTCAAACTAACCAAAACTAAGCTAAACTTGAACTAACCAAAACTGACCAAAAATTTTGGGTAGTTAAGATTAATTTTACCTTTGTTTATACATTATAAAAATTAAACTATGTTATTAGCTGTACTGGATAAATTTTATAGTTTATATTACGAAAGTATAGGTGAATTTAGGTTACTTTAGATTAGTTTCAGCTTTACAAATTAAACAAAATCAAACTTAACCTTCCCTGATATTGAATAAAAATTTAACTATGTTGTTGACTGAGATGGACAAATTTTATAGTTTATATTACGAAAGTATTTTACATCTGACAACGTGTGAAACGAATATTAGTCGTTTTCGCGAGTTTGATGGTCGATGGCCTTTCCGGAACGTATTTTTGTTCCTCGTTGAGAATACAACTTTTCTAAATTTATTCACTAAAATTTGTGCAAAAATAGTTGAAATATATTACAGACATGATATTTTAACTAGTACTATTGAAAATAAATATTCAAGTTCGGTATTTTCTTCAGAATTAAAGATGCTTGGTTAAGTGACGCTTGTCGTTTTTTTCAGTTTTCCGGGAAGCTGAGGAAAAATAGTGAAAAATCAAAGCCAAAATCGTCTTCTACGATCTCGAAACAGAGGATAAGTGTCGAATATTTTTCCAAAAAAACGTCACTTCCTAGTTTTACCATAGTGTAAATAATTACCAAAATATAAAGAATGTATTTTTCGACAATAATGAATTAACGGGATTTACAAAATCATACCATACCTTAATGCATTTTTATAAATAAAAAGTCTGCACAAATGACTTGATAACATACAGAAATATAAATTAAGAAGTTCACTAATGTCACTGCAGGTACAACAAAAAAAATCAAGAGAATTTTAAGCGCCGAGGACGATGACAAACAACCACATTAAACACAAATAATACGCCACTTTCGCAAATCATGCTCTGATTTTCTGGTTCTTATATTGCCAACCTCATACAACAAATTTACTATCAAATTTCTTTCTGCGCTTACTCCACGTAGTCACTTGATGTCAATTTATGACATTTATTTTCTGCAGGTTAGGATAATTTTTTTGGCATTTAGCATTTTGTAACTATCCATATCCCTTCTAACTTCCTTGTTAGAAATAGATATATAAATCTGAGTAAGTAATTCTGGCCGATATTCTGTAACAAAAATAAGGAAAAGGAGAATGAAAATAAGAAAATAAGGAAATAGAAACGAAAAAGGGCCTTTTATCTTTTAACGTTGGTATTCTATAACAAGTTCCTTTTCATATTGTTGAGTTTCAGGTGTACTCGTGTTTCTATACGAATTAAGAAATAAGAATTTTTCGTTCTATTTTCTCAAAAAATATCCAAATTTCAATTGTCATTTTTATTTGTAAATATATAGTTTTATGGTCATGCCGAAGCTTTCTAAGTTCACAAATTCAATACAACTCAATAAAAGATAATTACAATGTTCATGCAGAGATTTTTAATCAATCATACCATAGTATTACCTGAGAGTGTTACAGGACCAAAGTGATGATTTTTCCTTATCCCTATTAACAGTTTTCAGAACTTTTCCAGCTGAATAAAGACCTAATGCTATCTGTATTTATAAATAAACATAGTCCTATATTTAATCGAGGATGTTAGATAGAGTCAAGAATCCTAATTTCTCTGAGATTTTTGGCGACGGAAACAAAGCACAGGTGAAGAACATTTGTTATATTCACGTCAACCAGTAGTTTCTTGATGTCTTTCTGAAATCACGAAAACTACTTTAAATCAGCGGAGAGACCAGTGGATTATATTTTCCACGAGAGAAATAAGAAGACAGGGGAACATAAGTAGGCTTCATTGGAAAAGCAAATTTTTTAGGAATGACTGGATGGGTAGACTGTACCCACATATATATTATTGCATCAATTACAGAACATTACATTATATCAAAAGAAAAAAGTTGCATTTCAAGGATGAGCAAATTATTTGGAACTACGATTTGGAAATATTAACTATTTTTACCTTTCCTCGGTCATCCTACGACTTATTATTATATATTATAAGGACACATCTGTATTTTTCACTGTTTTTTTTTTAAATTAGTAGTATGTAATGAATATAATGAATGTAAAAAAATATATAATTGCCAATATTTCAAAAACTGTAAAATATTGTACGTTTGAATTTTTCAATCCATTATAATTTCAAATGGCAAATACGAGTCGTATATTATGAAAATACATACTAGCATTGTTATAATTTTATTATTATATGCCTTTTAACTATGCACAGCAACCGGTTGTTCCTGGTCAGGATCTCATTTTAAATTTTACGAACCACATGATATACGAATTAGCGTAAAAAATCAATTATATGTATTAGAGAGTTAATAGGCTACTGCAAAAAAAAAATGCAATTTCATTGCTTTGGCTTTATTTTAAAATCATATGTCCTTAAGAAAATATCAAAAATTTTGTTAAAAAATAAATATTTTTTCGTTTTCTTGTTAACCTTTCCAGGGAGAGTTTTTTTTGTAATGAATATTCGATGAAAGCAAGGATATTAATCTAAATTAAAAACGAATCCAGAAAACCTAAATTAGTTTTAGTTATACCGACACTTATCAAAAAACTATATACAGGTCTGGAAAATCCACACCAGAAACTGGAAGTTTCTTAAGTAAAATAAAGAAAATACTATATTATTCATCAAATCAGAATGAAACAGAAGAATAAGCATCGTAAGCATCGACATACGTATAAATTACCAGTTTGGCCCTCGGATGAGGGGTAATCCAAAGCTGGCGCGGTGAGAGCGGGCGGCAGCATATGCCACGCCCTAGCACAACAAGAGGATTCCAAGTTATTTGCTTTCATGCGGCCGTCGAAGCGTAAGTACCGTGTTTCGCGCCAAATTTTGTGTTATAATGGTAGTTTATTCCAGGGAACAAAAAGAGCACATTATTAAGTGGTACACTATTCTGGTAAATAATCGGCAGATTTGTATTTATGTGAGAAAATCATCCTGTTCCTTGAAAAGTTAGAATTTCGGAAATTATTAAAAAATTAGAGACAACCGGTGGTCTAAAAATTTGTAAAAAATGCACTGATAATAATGAGGAGCAACCGGTTCCTCAAATTACTGAAGAACGAGCAAATTGGGGAGACTGACGTTTGTAGTTTAGCAGAAATTAATTTTCCTTGCAATAGTACCGTAATTGCCTAAGAACTTGACATGAACGCTCGAACAGTTCGAAATATTTTAACGCTCATAGGGATATAACCCCTGAAGTTTTGGCAAATACGCGAACCATATTTTACAATAGATTGGGTTATTGTCTCGCTCAAAGTGGAGGCTTGTTTCAACACCTCTTGTAGACTTTTAGGTGTTTTTGTTGATTTAAATTGAATTTAATTATTTGTTTATTTATTTACAATTACTGAACGTGTTACTTTTATTTTTTACCAGAATAAAAGTTTATTTTTGAGAATGATTTTTAATTTTAAAGTGGTCTGTTAGCTTATTTACTTAGAAATTACCGTTGCGTTTCACTAGTATTTTTATTAGAATAAATGTTTATTTTGTAACAGAAATATCAATTTTCTTTCTGCTCAAAGGTCAACAAAAAAAATTTTTTTTTCGACTATTTGATGCATTTAAAACAATCGGTGTACCAAATAGTGATTAAATATTCAAAATTCCGTCGACTACGTTATAAATTTAGACGAAAAGTAAATATACACACTCTCATTCGTTTCAAGGTACTGCTCATCACTGATCCGAATATTTCTGATACAAACTTATTCCTAACCTCTCTTATTCCACTTCAGTTAGCAGGTATTAACACGCAAACTCAACAAGAACAGATTGTGTTGTACAATTCCAAACCCTCGTCTACTCTGAATTGCGGGTCTCTGAAATTTGAATTTATTAAGAAAACCGATCGAAAGTCTTTAACGAAAATAGAAAATTATCATCAATATAAATATAAAATGATCGTGATTCATTGCAATATTTGCTTTGTAAATTTAAATAAATTATAAACGGAGGGATTAAAAAGTTTGTACCTGTATTTTGGATTTACTATCTAACACGGCAACATTGCATCATCTAATGTCTTGCTTTTTTACTACTATTTACTATAACAAAATTTATTGAATGAGTTGAATTTAATACTTGGAAATTTCTTGTCTTGCGCTCTCGCCAAAAATAGCAAAAATAGCGGTCAAGGCATCTATAAGTGGTGAAAGTCTTGTGTTTATTTAGTCAATGGTTTAACAAATGCTTACTTCTATGGTTCACCTGAGGAATGGAAACTGTCTCGTATAATGTTAAATCAGCTAAGAAACGTATTACAACGTAAAGGACTACTGTACGAATGACGTTCGATATAAGTTTTAAAGACTATGTTAGCAAAGAAACAATATGATAAAAAATTTAAGTCGATAATAACGCACAGCGCAGATGAAGTAGCTGTGATGGACATGTTGCTCGTGAGAACGATTCCAGATGGACAAAACTAACGACTACATAACAGGCGTTGGTAGACCACAAAAGTCTTGGTGGAACAATATAAAGAAACAAGTGATGCCATTTGGCATAAGACAAAAGGTCATGAAAGAAAGCAGGAGAAGCTTATATTCAGAAGTAAACTGTGAATACCTACTAGAAGAAGAAGACAACGAGATATAAATTCTAAAATTGTTGGGTCTTTCGAAGAGGGGTCGTTCAAACAATCATAACGAAATAGAGGATATAAGGCAAATCTGTCTAAAACAGTTACGTTTTAAACTACTTGTATACGCAAAAATATAATTCTTTTCTACCATAATTTTAGCTTCGGTATAAAAATTCTTTAATGTTATTTTCAAATTGTAATATCTAATCCTACTTGCAAGATGCATCAAACTGGCAGTTGCATTAACTAGATTTTGATTACTGATATCAATTGCTCTCCCACACAGATATCTAATATGCTAGGCCAGCCAAATTGAGATTATTTATATAATAAAAATGCGCTCTAGATTAGTTAAAAGCGTAGTTTTTAGAAGTATAAAATATTAGGCTAAATAACTGCTGACAAAGTAAAAATATATTAGTTTTTAAATTAGAGTGGCGTTTATTTAATTTTGAGCCTTTGAACATCGTATTAGTATAAATATTTTACCAGGGTAAATAACCTAAAATTAAATCAAATATATAAATTTAAAAAATTAAAGTGAGGAGAAGATGAAATATATTAAATTATTATTTTTAAGGTATATTTTCAGCTGCGTTTATAATGAAAAGTAAGACAAATTTAACTTTTTATGTTTTATAATAAAACGATTTACAAATAAAACAACGAGAAAATAGAAATCATAAAAATATAAATGTACTGCCCAAAATTAATTAGAGATTACTTTAAAGTATCCGATATTTTGCTTTATATTGCAGTAGATAATAAAATAAATCAAAAAAAAATTTATACAGGGTGATTCAAAAATCGATCACGAAACTTAAGGGGGTGATTCTACTTGACAAAATAAGGGTAGAGTTTCATATAATTTTTTTTCAAAATGTCATTCGTTTTCGAGTTACAAGCCGTCCAAGTTCAAGTTTTTATTTTTTGTTTTTTGAATTACTCGCTTACAGGAAAACCGATTTGACTAATATTTGAAAGATAGGCTAAGTCTTCTGCGCTTCATCATTTTAGTAACAATTCACATTGATTGTTTGCCGCTAGAGGGCACTTTACCTACATTGAAAATTGTTTTTTTGTCATAATTTTTTAGTGTTGACAGCTACAGTAGTTTTTGGCATAATTTCTGAAAGACTGATGCCAGGCCTTTAAAAAAGGTGCTCTTTATTTACATCGCTAAACCCAACGGTTTAGACGTAAATCACCCTTAAAAATTAAGTGGTAAATTTACTTTTCTCATTTAATTACCACCAGCTACCAGATAAATAGCTATCAAAGTATACTAGAGCTGTCAGTTTAACATCAAATAAATTCGCTTTTTAAACTATTTAATTTATAATCTTAAAATAACTAATAATGGCTAATCAGTAAATATTCATATTATGGATTATTGCGATATACATTTAATTGATAAAAATTAATGAAACAGTACTAAACAAACTAAAAAAGATTCTCAAAATGTCCCCCATTTTCTTCCATACATTTCCTAACACTCTTCAAAAAATGTCGCCTAACTCGATGAAAAATTTCTGGTGTTTCTTTAATAATTTGGCACTTTTCGATTATCCTGAAGCGAAGATCCTCGACGTTGATTACTGGAATATCGTACACCAATTGTTTCAAATGACCCCAAAAGAAAAAAATCCATTGGATTAAGGTCTGGTGACCTCGCTGCTCTTGCCAATGGTCCACTTCGTCCTATCCATCGCTCAGGATACGTTGCATTCAAATACTGTCGGACACGTATACTAAAGTGGGGCGGAGCTCCGTCTTGGAGGATCCACATGTTGGCCCTTACTTCCAATGGCACATCTTCCAGATACAATGGGAGACGATTTTGGATAAAATCTAAGTATACGTCACCAGTTAATGGGCCATCAAAGAAATGAGGACCAATAAGGTAATCTCCTATTATCCCTGCCCACACATTTAGTGAAAATCTACGCTGATGTTTCGTTTCTACCACATTGTTTGGGTTCTCGTAAGCATATGTGTGGATGTTGTGTATATTTGTTATGCCATCACGAGTGAAACCAGCTTCGTCAGTGAATAATATGACGCCAATTAATCGATTATCGTGTTCATACTTAGCTAGGATCTGATTGCACATTTCCAACCGTCTCGGCCGATCATCGTCATAAAGAGCCTGCACCTTTTTTGAATGAAACGGGTAGAGTTGTTCTTCTCTTAGTATCCTCCATGAACTAGCCTGACAGAGCCGCACTTCATTCCCAATTTTTCTAGCACTCTTTCTTCTTGTTGCACGTTTCTAGCAGTTCTAGGTCTTCCCCTATTTCCATTATAACTTTTAAAGGAACCACATTCCGCAAGCCTCCTGTGCACACTGGAAAATGTTTGAGCATGAGGGATATTTCTTTCCGGATAACTCTCCATATAATATCTTCTTGCCAACTCTGCATTACCATTTGCTTTTCCATAACAAAAATGGATATCACAATATTCGATATTTGAATATTGGTGATTAGCCATTATTAGTTATTTTAAGATTATAAATTAAATAGTTTAAAAAGCGAATTTATTTGATGTTAAACTGACAGCTCTAGTATACTTTGATAGCTATTTACCTGGTAGCTGGTGGTAATTAAATGAGAAAAGTAAATTTACCACTTAATTTTTAAGGGTGATTTACGTCTAAACCGTTGGGTTTAGCGATGTAAATAAAGAGCACCTTTTTTAAAGGCCTGGCATCAGTCTTTCAGAAATTATGCCAAAAACTACTGTAGCTGTCAACACTAAAAAATTATGACAAAAAAACAATTTTCAATGTAGGTAAAGTGCCCTCTAGCGGCAAACAATCAATGTGAATTGTTACTAAAATGATGAAGCGCAGAAGACTTAGCCTATCTTTCAAATATTAGTCAAATCGGTTTTCCTGTAAGCGAGTAATTCAAAAAACAAAAAATAAAAACTTGAACTTGGACGGCTTGTAACTCGAAAACGAATGACATTTTGAAAAAAAATTATATGTAGCTCTACTCTTATTTTGTCAAGTAGAATCACCCCCTTAAGTTTCGTGATCGATTTTTGAATCACCCTGTAGATACCGGGTGTCAATGAATCTATTAGACAAGTCATAATTTCTAGAGTATTATGTGTATCAAAATGAGAATTGGTACAGATAAATGGTATGTGGAGAGGAGAGTTTTCGCATATTTTCCACTTTCCGGTCACTTCCGATTTCACCGGAAATGGCCCCGGTTTAGAATTTTTAAATAGAATACCCTGTATATTTTAACATTTTTGGATTTCTGAGACAATTCTAGATCAGAATGTGGCATTTTAAAAACTTTTTACGTCTACTTGATTTTTTTAGAGCCACTTTTAAAATTGCATCTAGGTGGCCATGATCGGACGCAAACTAATCTAAGGGCCTTAGGTGATGTCAAAAAAATACAATCGCAAAGTTATAGTTACTAGTATGAAAGACAGGATTAAGACAAGTTGACAAAATTACGTTTTCATTTCTAACTATTAATTTTCAAATGGCGACCCCTTTTTGACAACTACTTTTCAAAAAAAGCATTCTTTGACGAATCTAACGGTACTAATTTATTTGCTATTGGATTAGACATAAGAACAGAAATTAAATATTATTAAGCAAAATACTGGATAATTTATTTACTTATGGCAAGTGCGCCATGGACAGCCATGATGCATAATAATTTGCAACTGTTTTTATCAAGTCTTCTTTGGAAAACAAAGCACTCACTTAAGTACATAATGACAGTGACATACGCTCTAAGAACAGACGTAAAAGTTTCTTAATTTTCGTTAATATTAATAACATATCCACTTTTTCACTTTGAGTATACATTATTTTAACGAAAATTTAAACTAAACTTAACGAAAATTAAGAAGCTTTTACGTCTGTTCTTAGAGCGTATGTCACTGACATTATCTACTTAAGTGAGTGCTTTGTTTTCCAAAGAAGACTTGATAAAAACAGTTGCAAATTATTATGCATCATGGCTGTCCATGGCGCACTTGCCATAAGTAAATAAATTATCCAGTATTTTGCGTAACTAAAACTTTGAGATCGTATTTTTTTGACATCACCTAAGGCCCTTAGATTAGTTTGCGTCCGATCATGGCCACCTAGATGCAATTTTAAAAGTGGCTCTAAAAAAATGAAGTAGGCGTAAAAAGTTTTTAAAATATCACATTATGATCTAGAATTGTCTCAGAAATCCAAAAATGTTAAAATATATAGGGTATTCTATTTAAAAATTCAAAACCGGGGCCATTTCCGGTGAAACCGGAAGTGGCCGGAAAGGGGAAAATATGCGAAAACTCTCCCCTTCACATACTTTTTACCTGTACCAATTCTCATTTTGATACACATAATACTCTAGAAATTATGACTTGTCTAATAGATTCAACGAAACTGTTAAAGTTAGCAAAAAACTTATGTAGCAATCAAGAGCTGTTTTTTAGGGAAACTAAAAATTCCGCGAACAGAACCAAAATTTTCATTTGTTTTGAAAATAGAGGATAAAATTCAAAAGTTGTCAATTTTTATATTGTGTTGTAACGTTTTTATTTAAAAATATATTGCAATACTTTAAACTACTTATTTTTATAATATTTTAAACGTAATCTAACGGTATAATCGCAACTTTAATACCAGGTGTGGTTAAAAAGTTATTCATCATAATTTGATTATTTCGAATAGAACAAACTATATATTTTTGGATGATAAGGTAGAGTTTTTAAATATATTTGTAACAATATACCATACTCCATGACAAAATAAAAAGGTATTTAAACTTAAGGATATATTATCAAATAATTTGAGCTTATTATGAAAAACAAAAAAAAACAAATGTTAGAAAATACGCCATTTAAGTTATTGGTGATGCTTATTTTTTTGAAGCTCCGCTTCCATTATAATTACTAAAAATGAGTTATGAAAATGACGAGAAGTATATGATCTTTTGCTCCTTCCTATGCCCTATCCTCAGTGGACGTTGGCGATCATTTTGGCCCATATCACTTTATTGATAGCGGCTCTAAATAATTCAGCAGATGTATTTCCGGTCCATTGTCGCAAATTATGAAGCCACGAAATTCGTTGTCTTCCAGGGCTTCTCTCACCATCCATCTTGCCATGCACAACCAATTGTAGGAATTCGTATTTTTGGTTACGCATTATATGTTCAAAGTATGCTTACATCCTTTCTTTAATGGTCTTCTTCTTTCACATGCGCTGTAGAACAGTTTCGTTGATTACGTGATGTGTCCAAGACATTCTCATCATACGTCGGTAACACCATATTTCAAAAGCCTCAAGTCGTTTACATGCAGCCTCCGTCAGTGTCCAAGATTCCACACCGTACATCAGTATAGAGAATATTACATAATAGTGTTTTCATGCGATTGAAATAGGCTCTGACGTTCTGGATACGTGTTTTTATTTCTTTTATTTGTTCCCACTTATTATGTAGTTATGCGCCCAGATATTTGATGGATGATACTGTTTCAATAAGAGATCCTCTGACGCGAAATTGTACATTTTTGCTTATTATCAATTTGCTTATATTCAATCGCATGTTGTACTTTTCACAGATCTTATCTACCCTTTCCATCAGTCTTTGAAGTCCCACAGCTATGTCTGCAAGAGGAACAGTATCATCTGCATATCTCAGATTATTGATCAAACCCCATTTAGAGAGATACTGTCTTTTACCTCTTCAAGGGCTTCACAAAATAGTTTTTCTGAATAGATGTTAGAGAGTAATGGAGATAACACAGAACCCTGCCGAACACTCTGACGAATTTAGAATTTTTGTGATTCCTTTTCCTTTACTTGAACAAATGATTCTTGTTTCTAATAAAGGTTGGAGATAAGTCGTAAATCTTTATCATCCAATTGACCCTCTTGTGGTGTTTCTATTAGTGTTTGATCATTTACTCAGTCGAAAGCTTTTTCAAAATCAATAAAGCAGGTAAATACATCGAAATTTACATCACAACTTCGCTGAACTAAAACATTTAAATAGCGCATCTCTTGTGCCTAAGCCGCTCCTGCAGCCAAATTGCGTATCGCTAATGTCTTGTTCAAGTTTCGGGTATATTCGTCCATGTATTATTTTAAGAGATACTTTTAGAACATGACTCATAATACTGATAGATCTATAATCCTCACCTATTTTGGCTGAGGGTTTTTTGTGGATAGGAATAAAGGACGAAACTAGCCAGTCATATTTCCTGTTTAAAAAACATGATTAAAAAGGTCGGTTAAGATATCTAAATCTGGAATTACTTTGGGCAAGTCACCACAAATCCATCTGGTCCTATGGCCTTTTCTTTTTTAATATTTCTTATTGAACTTGTTGCTTCTCCTTTTGTCACAGGAGGCCTTGTTATTATTTCTTTTCCTGCAAATTTACCTCCGTTTTCGTCAATGTATAATGATTGCATGTATTCTTTCCATTTCTTACCTTATGCTCGGCTTCCACAAGGACTAGTCCATTGTCGTCCGTAATAATCCCCCTACCCGTTTTTCTTCCTGCGCCAGCAGTTTCTTTCAGTTTTTTGTGTAGATTAAACAAACCATTCTGACGATTTAATAGTTCTCTTATTTGATATGATATGTGTATATATAGAAAGCGACAAAAACCAAGAAGTTTTCGCGAGCTTTAACCCTTTAGACATATTTTTAAAAGACTGGAAAAAAATTTGAAAAATTTTGGAAACTTCAGTAAACCGAGACCACATGAATATTTTAAAGAAAATAATGAAATAAATGTTCTTGGATACGTGGAAGCCCAAATTTAGATAGGAGTATCGTCAATCATTATCTACACAGGCAAAAGTGATAAAAATTAAATATGTTAAAATTATACGAATTAAGAATTTATTCTTAGCTAAAATAGAAAAAGAAGTAGGAGTTTCAAAAACAAAGTCTCAAAAGTACTAAAAGAAAACCACTATTTTCTGTACAAAGTAAATATGATGCAACATCTATACCCTGGAGATCGTGAAAGAAGACTGCCGTTTTGCCACTGGTTCTTAAGTAAAGGTAACGAAATAACTGCTTCTTATAACAATGTTGTATAATCTGATAAAGTAAGAATTACAAGTAAAGATATTTTAAATAGACATAATGAAAGATAATACTAATCCTGACTTAAATCCCACACAACACTTATGGGATCAGTTACTGAGACGCATGAAGCGGATAAATAGCGTACAGCACCTGGTAAATGCTTTATTTCAAGAATGGGAACAGATATATCTCGAAAAAATTCTACATTTAATGGACAGTGTGCCACGTCGATTTCATCAGATAATATAAGCAAGACACGGACATACTCGTTACAAAACATGGTTCAGTGATTTGAGGGTAAAATGTATCGTTATAGAATTTTATTTAAGTATATTTTCAGAAATTCAAAATGAATTAGAATAAAATGATTTTTTTAAATAATTCTTAGCCTGCATGCCGTGTATATTAAGAATAATGTTTTAGTTTAAAATAAATTACCACAATGGTCATTCTAGAGTTTTTTTTTATTATTTATTTATTTTTTTTTATATTCCCGGATCCGTCCTAAAGCCGGATGCACTGCGACCAGAGTAGGCCTATTGTGCTCACCCTAGACATTACAGCCACTCTGTCAACCTAGCCCCCTGGCTCAATCTGTACAGTCCTGCTAAGGAGTGAGTGAGTATTTCTCTCGGTTCCAATCTTACTGACCCGAAAGTTTGTTGTCTAAATCTCACCAGTGACTCACAGTCACATATGATATGCTTCACCGTTTCTTCGGCTTGTCCACACAGTCTGCAGCCAAGGTTTCCGTTATATAGATTCATTCTATTCAGATGTACTTTGACGGTCATGTGTCCCGTCATTATACCCGTAATAGTCCTCAATTGGTTTCTACTCATTTGTAGTAGTTTCTTTGCCAGTTTCAGGTCCGGATTCCCAATAAATAGCTTGCTGTGGTTTAAACCCTGTCTGGTCATCCAGTGGTTTTTATGTTCTCTTTTGATCCATTCTTTGACTGCTTCTCGGGCCGCGCACCGCGGCACCCCAAAGGCCGGTTCTGGACCAATGTATTGAGATGCTGACCCTGCTCTAGCTTGCTCGTCAGCTTTTTCAATTCCATGTATGCCTTCGTGTCCTGGTACCCACTTTAACATAACTCTGTTGTCTTTTGCCAGATTTTTCAGCTCGCTCTGACATTCCCAAACCAGCCTCGATAATACCATTGGTCCTGTTCATTTTGTTTGGAATATTTTATTGTACGTATACTGTCCATAGAAATATAACCACTTCTTAAAATGTTCAAGTTTGGTTTCTACACATTTCTATTTTTATCCAATTTGACAAAAAGGTCTTTAATGCCTTCATATCTGAAATACACCACTCAAAATTAATTTAGGTTTGGATTCTATATCAGTAACACAGACATACAAAAAGGTATCTAGCTCCTCTATCCCCATGTAACTAGATGCGCTGGATACAAATTTTGGCCCAAATGACCTTATCAAGGTATTAGTAAATCCACGGAAGTGATCCAAAAATACCAAAATTGGCGGATTGACTTGTCATTCTGCTAACTTAAATTACTCATATTAGAATAACGTCATACCTGGATTTCCTTATTCCTTTGAATTAAGATACGCTGAATCTGAATGCGGGGTACAAATTGTCCTATCAGATCAGAATTCTCCTCAAAGTAAACTAATATGAATTCCATACTTAGCTTAAATACCATAGAGATCTGGATGATAATAAATTCACTAAATAAATACTATCACAATAATAGAAGATGCACTAAAAATGCCTAAAAAATTCACACGTTTGCAATATACGTACTTTTTTCAGAAAGAACCACAGGTATTCTATTAAACGAAACTAAATGACCTGAACTGTTTATATCTGCTCTGGGTCTCCTGAGGAAATTAACAAAAGATAAAATTAATTAAATAAATTATGAACTCGCACAAAATAAACCTAAAACCGAACAAACTAGAAACACAAACCAACACTATGAAATGTATACTGCTATAAAATCCGTTACATTATCCCCTTCCAAGAACTGATCGTTTCAATTAACCCTAAAGGTTGTGTTTTTGTTGTCGTGTGTTTTTCGTTGTTTCAAAAATTCTTGCAACTCATTCTTTAGCATCATGAAAATTTGCTCGTTGGTTTTGCGATAATTCCGCAAAACGTTGACTCTTCCTATGATGCTTTCTTCGTTCCATGAGGTCTTGCTATAGAAAAAATTAAATAAAAAAAAAAAATAATAAATAGTAATAGATAAATAATAAATAGATCTAAATGATTTCTCTAAATTACCCAAAAAAAAAAAAAGTTGTTATAAAAAAAATTTAAAAAAAAACCAAAAGAATTGTAAGATTGAAAGAGATGTTTTCTAAACTTATCAGGTGGCTGTGTAATTGGTCTCTACCTTTTAGGGCTCCCCCCGCGGCTAGCCTCCAAGGGAACGGAGAGTGGTGTGGGTATATGCGCCACCTGTTTTATGTGCCCTAAAGGTCAAAGTAGAGACCGATCTAACAAAAAAACAGGAAATTTAATTAACTTTAAGAAAAACACCCAAAAGATTTAAAAGAAAACAAGCATCTATATTACGTGCGTTGGTGTAAACGTAACCAGCGCTTCGGACAGTCAGCTGTTTTTGACAATTCGAACTAAATTATTCTAACAAAATAAGAAATGAGTGATTTAATATAAATGGTAACTATATATATAATAATGATAGTATTAAGTGCACTCTACCCGCGTAAATAGGCCTGTTTACCTGAGTTAACAAATGTGCCCCTTTTACATATGTGAAAGATATCAACTGCATATGGTTGCAAGAGTTGATTAATTGTACCATACGAGGAAACACAATAGATCTTACCAAGGTAAGTACACTAATTATTCATTTATTTTATATTTAAAATGAAAAGAAAAATACAGCGGCTTTAAATTTTATAGGTGATGCTGAAGGCATTAAAGTCTATGATACCCTGAACACGACACAGACACATAAAACCTGTTTAACGACGGCTTCTTGATGTGCTGATATTGAAGCTCTGGATCACTCGGTGTGGTGGTACGTAGCATGTAAGGCAGGTGCTGTCGAGGTATTCGCAAGGATGGCCGAGTGGTCTGGTATGTACAGCAGCCAAGGCAGGTACCGTTAAGAAGTCAGCCAGAAGGCCCCGATGAGGGTTCCAAATGAGGGCAATGAAAGGAGAAAAAGAAAAAGGGAACAGAAAAAAAGGCCTGAAACAAAAGATGGACTTAGAAAGAACTCAACCTTCTATGTTACGAGTGAGGTAGGTTACTCATTCCTTTTCTTCTTAAACATACCCACAATATTAATACTTGAAAATTAAAACAAAAATTACAACAAAGACTTACCAGTGATGTTATGTGGCCTTTTCGTGGTGGAACAAAAAAAAGCAAAATCTGATGTCGGGTTTGTCCCCCGAATTGACCAAACTAAATCAGCCTACAGCTGTTACCAACACAGGTACTATCAACTTGGTCAGGGACCCGAAACTTTCAATGAAAAAGAAAAAACTAGCAAAATTGCCAAGTGACCTTTCCGGTGCAACTCTGCAAGGAAAGTCCTTATCACTCTCAGATTTTTTTCATGTCCCCCCAGAAAAACGTCCACGGAAACGGCGGGAAAAGATACAGGGATCTGTATATTGACTGACAACTGACAAGCTTCAAAACAATAAAAAATATAAATATGAAATTTTAAAATTATGACAAGAAATTTTATTAGCAATTAACTAAGACAATTGTGGTACGTTCAAGAATTGACATCAGTAAAAAGGCTTTGTTGAAGTGAAACTAAACATGAAAAGTCGAGCAGATTCTAACCTTAAACTTTATTTACATTTGACACTAAGGTAGTTTTTCCGTTTTTAGCTCAATATAATCTCTCATAGTCGCACGATAACTGATACAATGGAAAAATTAAAGTGCCTAGAAGACATATAAGATCCAGCAGTATCCAGGGAGCTTCCACTCAGAAATCTGTTGATTCTGCAGCCAAATGATTTTCTGCTCACTCGAGGTCTCTCGATGAAGGTAACAATAACCGTAAGAGACAATTCCAATTAAGAATTTCTGACTAAATATTCTATACCGAGCCACTCTGTACAATACTAATAACTATCTATATTTTAGGTACAAAGGAGAGAAGCCTTAGGAAGTCAACATAACAACAAGGGCTATCGAACAATTACCGTCCATTACGATAACATAATTGTGAATTAAATTCTAATAAACAAGATATATTGCCAATGTTTTCTTTCATTTGTAAATCTGTTCCCAAACCAAAAAAAAAAAAAAAAAACACATAAAAGATCGAGAAGGTAAGCTTAAACATTACTACTTTAGATAGGAACTTAGATAGGAAAATTAAAACCGTAACAACACCTCCCCTTCCTCGGAGAAAAATTTTTTCCAAAAATTTTTCTTAAGTTAAACTTAAACTTATAAATAAAGAATTTATATACAATAATTACATACTAGGTTAAAAGTAGATAAAATTATTTTTACGCGAGACTGTCGGGTGGATGAGCCTTTAGGTCTTTGGCGTGCCAAACTCCAAGGTTACGTCCGTTGTCGTCCGCGAGTTCGTACGTCCATGGCGATAGGATTTTTGTTACTATGTATGGACCCGAAAACTTCGGTGCTAGCTTGGAGGTAAAGTGTTTCGCCGCGTCGGAAAGATGATAATTTTTCTTCCAAACCTTTTGTTGTAGTTGGAATTTATCGTCGCGTCTTCGCAAATCATATCCATGACGAGTACGCTCATAAGCTTGTCGAAGTCGTTTGTGGAGGTCCTCGAATATCTTATGCAAGGTTTGAGACTTGGACATTGGATCGAAAGGAACAGAGTCGCTTGTGGGAGAAGTTGATTCACGGGGTAGCTGAATTTCTCGACCGAACACCACGAAATTAGGTGTCAATCCAGTCACTTCATGTTTGGCTGATCGGATGGCGAAGCCAGCTTTAGCCAAAAATTTGTCCCACTGACGATGATCCTTATCAACATAGCTCGAAAGGATAGTTTTCAAAACACGGTGAACGCGTTCAACAGGATTAGCCTGGGGATGGTAATTAGCAGTATGCTTAAGAGTTATCCCATACCGTTCCATACACTCCATGAAAATCCTACTCCGAAACTGAGTTCCATTATCGGCGATGATCCTCCCCGGTGCTCCATACACCAAAATGACGTGGTCTTCCAACCATTTGACAATGCTTGGAGCTGTTGCTGATCGCAAAGGGAAAATAGAACAAACTTGCTGAAAACATCGCACACAGACAAGATATACGAGTAACCAGAGGATGATCGAGGTAACGGTCCAACCAAATCAATGCTGAGAATCTGCCAAGGCTGAGAGGCTGTTGGTTGGGTGCTAAGCAATTGACCAGCAGGAGCTTTTTGTTCGGGCTTGGTTTGTAGACATACCTTACAGCGACGAATGTACCGCGCGACATCGTGACGCATATTTGGCCAATAGAATCGTTGGCTGATTCGCGAAAGTGTTTTAAATATGCCGAGATGTCCGCAAGTCGGAGGATCATGATTAGATTTTATAATTGCTGATCGCTCTTCACGAGGTACTACAATTAACCAAGATTCCTGTGAAGTTACGAGAGTTGGATAAGAATATTTGGCATGCTTAAATAGGCGGCCATCGTCAAATTGCCAAAGGGGATATTTCCCAGGGTACTTTTGAACTTTGTCACACATACCGAGATACCAACGATCAGAAGACTCAGTAGTGGGCTTAACAGCTTTAGAATCAATCTGGTTATCATTTACTGCATCTATGACGGGTACTGAACGCGAAAGTGCATCTGGAAGAATGTGTTCTTTGCCTTTTCTATGGACTATGTCGAAGTCATACTGTTGCAGTCTCACGGACCATCTAGCAATTCTTCCAACAGGGTCCTTTATGGAGTTGAGCCATTTTAGGCTATAATGGTCTGTTACGACTGTAAATCTGGTTCCTTCCAGATAAGGTCTTAACTTTTCCACAGCAAACAAGACTGCTAAGCACTCTTTTTCAGTGGTACTATACTTTCTCTCGTTTTTCGTGAGCGATCTGCTTAAATAACAAATAACGTGCTCTTCACCATTTTGAATTTGGGTAAGCACAGCTCCTAAACCAAAATCTGATGCATCACACTGCACGGTGAAAGGCTGCTCGAAGTCCGGGCATGAAAGAATTGGTGCTTTTATGAGATGTTCCTTTACTGATTTAAAAGCCTCTTCACAGTCGGAACTCCAAATAAACTTAACGTTTTTCCATGTTGAGGCCGTTAGGGGAGCTAACAGGGACGAAAAATTTGGTACAAATCGACGATACCAGGAAGCAAGACCGACAATTCTTCTTACTTCAGTTACACTTTTCGGCACGGGAATCCGTAATATTGCTTCAATCTTCTCAGGATCTACTAGAAGACCTGAAGAATTAACAACGTATCCGAGATACCTAAGCTCGGGTTTGCAAAAGTTGCACTTTTCACGGTTAAGGGTTAATCCTGCGCGTACAATTCTCAACATAACCTCACGCAATACTCGAATATGTTCCTCGAATGTAGGAGTACAAATAATTACGTCATCAAGATATACAAACACAAATTTTTCCATATCAACACCGACCACTTGATCAATCAATCGCTGCCATACCGCGGGAGCATTCGTAAGACCAAATGGCATTCTAGTGAATTGGAATAAGCCGCGGGAAGGTACTGTGAAGGCAGTAAGAGGTCTAGACTCTTTCGCTATGGGTATCTGCCAATAAGCGGATTTAATGTCCAGAGTACTAAGATACCTTGCGTCGCGTAACTTGTCTAGGGTAGCAGACACGTAGGGAATGGGATACGCATCCGGAACAGTGACCTTGTTCAGTGAACGGTAGTCTACACAAAATCTCCAGCCTCCAGTCTTCTTTTTGACCATTACGATAGGAGACGACCACGGAGAGTTCGATGGCTCAAAAATTCCATCAGCCAACATTTGTTCCAACTCCTTATTGACTTCTTTTTGGATGGCAGGTGATAAAGGATAATATCGTTGTTTAATTGGAGCAGAATTAGTTTTAATAACTAACTCAACCAAGTTCGTACATCCAATTTTGTCATCAATACCTGAAAAAGTGCTCTCGATAAGCCGATCAAGGGTATTTCGCTGTTCAGCAGTAAGAGTGTCACGAGAATTAATAGCGCAAATGTGTGAAGCTTGGGCTGCGTCGGATCGAAACGACCATTCGCCACTATATAAATCCGGGACGATCTCCATTTTCATCCAGAAATCGATTCCGAGAATAAGGTTGTGAGGTAGTGAAGGCACTACTAGAACATCCAAGAGGATTACCTTATTACGAAGTCGAAAAGGAAGTCTAACCGAACCGATACTCTGACAAGCCTCACCATTCGCGACTGTGCAAGTCGACGTCTCTGATTTATCCAGATGACAAACAGACTTCAACAAATTCCAGCCAGGAGAACCAATAATGGTCCTGGTAGATCCACTATCCAGTAAACCTAGAACTAGTTTACCGTAAATAGAAACCTGTAAATATGGTCTTTCATCGTTCTTCGCATGATCTAGAATATAATTTAAAATAATTTGATTTGTTTTGGCCTGACATTTTTCTCTAGATGGGAAAGAAGGTTGGCCTACGCCTGCCTTCCCGTTGACACGTTTTTTGCACACGATGGACAGTCTTTAGATGTGACTTGATCTTTCCCACATCTGAAACAAAATTTCCGTCTTGGCTTTGTACATCTACGGAAGGAGTGACCTGGCTCTTGACAGTTCCAACACAATACGGCAGAAACAGGAGCAGTGACAGCAGTAATCTCAGGCCCAAGAGGTGACTGAACATCTGTCACAGAAGATTCGATGGGTGCGACATAGTTCGTCGGTTTATGGTAAGCTAGTGTAGGCTCCAAAAGCTGACGATAATTCACCGAAGGAGGGATAAAACGCTGTATCCGAGATTCTGTCTCCTCAATGGCACGACTTAGCCGAAGTAGATCTTGTATGGATGAAACATGATGAGTTGATAGACGAGTTTGTATATATGGTAATAAGTTACGTCGAATCGCTTGAAGTCTAGTTTGCTCAGAAGGAATGACGGGAAGTTTACGGAAAAGATTCTCCATCGCGACAACGAAACCAACCACACGCTCTTGAGCGCCTTGTGTACGCCGACGGATTTCATCCCACAATGCAAATTCATAGTCATACGGTTGGAAAGTATCCCTCAATTGATACACCAGGTCATCCCAACTAACAAAGCGACATGTACGAAACCAGAGAAGGGCATCACCGGAGAAAAGTTCAGGGGCTGAACGCAATAATTGTTCTTTGGTAGCACCACGTGACACACGAAGTTCCTCTATGCGCTCTAAAAATTCATTAACACTACCTTGTCCATTAAATTTTATATTCCATCTACTGACATCTAGAAAACTATAACTCGGATGATATACTCGAGATACTTCACGTTGAGGTCCATTTAATGGAGAAAACTGAAAATTATCAAGTCTTTCAGCGAGATCAACGAAAGGATCAGAATGGCTTAGAGTTTCATTTCGTCTGGTAGAATTAATATTTGCCAATCGAGATTCATTTTGGGTCTCATCAGCGAAATGTACCTGAGAGTCTCGTCTTTTAGGGACAGGAATCCTGGGCATAGTATGCTGAACATTCACGTTAGAGAGTTCATGAGTTTGACCAACTTGACCTCCAACATTCAGTGATAGATAATCTGGTAAAGGATGATTACGATGTGCTGACGAAGTAAAGCGAGGTGGATCTACGAAAGTTTCTGGGCGAGAACAATGGTCGTTAGGATTACCTCTAGACAAGCATGACTGAACTGGCTGCACTAACGAGTTTGCTCTAAAACGATCATTTTCTTCCACAAAATTGTATACTTCACGCTGATTTGTGCGAAGGTTTTGAGAAGCAGGGAGATTCGTATTGGCTTGCTCCAACGAATGAGACTGCGTGACATGTCTGCTATCGCGTTGAGTTAAGTTCGACACTCGAGGAGTAATTCGATCCAACGGTTGATCTTGTGTAATTCGTTGTTCGGGGATGGGTTCCCTAGAAGAATGAGATAGGTGATATTCTGGACCATTCCTAGCTATCTGATCATTAAGAGTATCAAAGTTTAAGCGACGGACTGGAATATCTGAATGTGCAAACTGCAAATCCGACTGAGTCTCGGTAGTCAATGTACCTAAAGAAAGAGCAGGGGCATGAATAAGACGTCTCTGTTCAAAATTGGGATTGATATTAGCCGGGACAGAAGTAGTTGGGCAACGTTGATTTGTAGAGGAAGTGGCTAAAGAATTCTGACTTGTTAAGGCTGCTTCCGAAATATCAATACGAGAAGGGATAATTTCGTTAATTAAAGAATTCCTAACATGAGGCTGTGAAACAACGGCGGACTGTTCACTAGTAGCGACCGGTAATTCATCGTCAATATTTATTAAATCATAAGAGACTTGAGTCCTTTCTTGTACGGCTAAGGTATTATTCCCTATAAAATCATTTTCCGTATCTAAAATGGATTGATTTGCCTGTGATGTAGCACTATTTGTGACCTGTAATTGTGGCAAAGCTGTTGCGCCTCGTTCTAAAATTTGACTTTCTTTGTTTTGAACATGAGTCCCTAACTGATTGTTAACCGATGTAAAAGGTAAATCTTCGAAAATTAAATGTAATTCTTCTATAAGTTGTTTACATTTTTCTATTAATACATTCTTTTGGTTGACCGCCGATTGTGTTGTCGTTGGTAAGCGCTGTAGACGCGATTCTACATGAATTAAAAAAGTATACATTCTTTTAAACTCGCCGTCTCTATTTGCATGATCAAAATTCAATATATCTCGAGATAGTGTTACTAATTTTGCATGACACACGCAAAGCTCTGACTCCACATCATAGCAAGACATTGTGGGTGGTTCAACACGACCTTCACGTTCCATACGTATTGCTTCCCTGAGCGTTGCGCGTTTTTGCGGAAAGGAACCGGTTATAGGTAAACCGCGAACCGCAAGCTCATACTTTATTTCCTCGGCACCCAGCAGATTGATTTCCATTTTCGGTTTCAAATTAAAAAAAAATTATAAATGGGAAATAAAATTAATATCTACAAAACTAAGTATATAGTATGTCACAAAGTGACATAAACCCGACCCCTACAAAAACAAAAAAAAAAAAAATAAATCCGGCAAAGGATTTAAACAAAAAATCCACAAAAATCCAGAAAAATACCGCAATTATTAACACCCTATATAAAAACAGAAATGTCGCAACCAAAAATTATCAATTAAAACTAAAAATAAATATCCACCCTCTGTAATTGCATATTACCTTAACACATATTCAATAAATATATTGACTGTACCCCGTATATGCAAAATAACCCAAAATTATTTTTCAATTATCACTGGCCCTCAATAAACAACATCATATGGTACGAGAAAATAGCCTTAAAAACGTTTTAAACTGGTTATTTTTTCCTTATACCGAAAGCCACAAAAAAATTGCTTGTTTAGGTTTTATCGACACCGAGTGATAAAGTCGTAGCAACGTTTTTTACTGGATTTTATTACTGTGCCAAAAAAATTGTGAAAATTTACAATTTTATTAAATTTAACCACTATAACTATAAAATCTTGAAATTATGCCAAATCACGTTTGGGGCGCCAAATTTGCCATAGAAAAAATTAAATAAAAAAAAAATAATAAATAGTAATAGATAAATAATAAATAGATCTAAATGATTTCTCTAAATTACCCAAAAAAAAAAAGTTGTTATAAAAAAAATTTAAAAAAAAACCAAAAGAATTGTAAGATTGAAAGAGATGTTTTCTAAACTTATCAGGTGGCTGTGTAATTGGTCTCTACCTTTTAGGGCTCCCCCCGCGGCTAGCCTCCAAGGGAACGGAGAGTGGTGTGGGTATATGCGCCACCTGTTTTATGTGCCCTAAAGGTCAAAGTAGAGACCGATCTAACAAAAAAACAGGAAATTTAATTAACTTTAAGAAAAACACCCAAAAGATTTAAAAGAAAACAAGCATCTATATTACGTGCGTTGGTGTAAACGTAACCAGCGCTTCGGACAGTCAGCTGTTTTTGACAATTCGAACTAAATTATTCTAACAAAATAAGAAATGAGTGATTTAATATAAATGGTAACTATATATATAATAATGATAGTATTAAGTGCACTCTACCCGCGTAAATAGGCCTGTTTACCTGAGTTAACAAATGTGCCCCTTTTACATATGTGAAAGATATCAACTGCATATGGTTGCAAGAGTTGATTAATTGTACCATACGAGGAAACACAATAGATCTTACCAAGGTAAGTACACTAATTATTCATTTATTTTATATTTAAAATGAAAAGAAAAATACAGCGGCTTTAAATTTTATAGGTGATGCTGAAGGCATTAAAGTCTATGATACCCTGAACACGACACAGACACATAAAACCTGTTTAACGACGGCTTCTTGATGTGCTGATATTGAAGCTCTGGATCACTCGGTGTGGTGGTACGTAGCATGTAAGGCAGGTGCTGTCGAGGTATTCGCAAGGATGGCCGAGTGGTCTGGTATGTACAGCAGCCAAGGCAGGTACCGTTAAGAAGTCAGCCAGAAGGCCCCGATGAGGGTTCCAAATGAGGGCAATGAAAGGAGAAAAAGAAAAAGGGAACAGAAAAAAAGGCCTGAAACAAAAGATGGACTTAGAAAGAACTCAACCTTCTATGTTACGAGTGAGGTAGGTTACTCATTCCTTTTCTTCTTAAACATACCCACAATATTAATACTTGAAAATTAAAACAAAAATTACAACAAAGACTTACCAGTGATGTTATGTGGCCTTTTCGTGGTGGAACAAAAAAAAGCAAAATCTGATGTCGGGTTTGTCCCCCGAATTGACCAAACTAAATCAGCCTACAGCTGTTACCAACACAGGTACTATCAACTTGGTCAGGGACCCGAAACTTTCAATGAAAAAGAAAAAACTAGCAAAATTGCCAAGTGACCTTTCCGGTGCAACTCTGCAAGGAAAGTCCTTATCACTCTCAGATTTTTTTCATGTCCCCCCAGAAAAACGTCCACGGAAACGGCGGGAAAAGATACAGGGATCTGTATATTGACTGACAACTGACAAGCTTCAAAACAATAAAAAATATAAATATGAAATTTTAAAATTATGACAAGAAATTTTATTAGCAATTAACTAAGACAATTGTGGTACGTTCAAGAATTGACATCAGTAAAAAGGCTTTGTTGAAGTGAAACTAAACATGAAAAGTCGAGCAGATTCTAACCTTAAACTTTATTTACATTTGACACTAAGGTAGTTTTTCCGTTTTTAGCTCAATATAATCTCTCATAGTCGCACGATAACTGATACAATGGAAAAATTAAAGTGCCTAGAAGACATATAAGATCCAGCAGTATCCAGGGAGCTTCCACTCAGAAATCTGTTGATTCTGCAGCCAAATGATTTTCTGCTCACTCGAGGTCTCTCGATGAAGGTAACAATAACCGTAGTAGTGGGAATAGGGGGCTTCTAGTTGACCCCCCCACCACTTTTTTGATTGGTCAGCCAAGAATGACCTTGTTTCTGATTGGCTGCCCAAGTTCGCCACCTATTCCGATTGGTTTCATAAACTCCGCCTCTTTTTGCTCCACCTCCTACCTCCTTCCTAACCACCACAGTAGTTGGAGGGGAGCTGGTATTTTAAAGGACTGAATCTGAGCGAGCTACATTCATTTACAACTAGTCTTAAGCTTATATAGAAGATTCACCACTAATAAAGAACAGTGTTAAATTAAAAATAAGTGGTAGTTATGAACAGTGATTTGCAAAATGAAATAATCAAATTAGGTAAACAGTTTACTAAACTTCAAAATTCCGAATTAAAGAATGCAATGCTAAGGAAAACACACCCCGAGTGGGCACAGGTATATTATGAGACTGCCTTCCAATACCAATTAGCTGCAGAAGCCTGTTTAAATTATAGAAAAACCCAAAATTTGCCGAAGTTCTTTCATGAAATAAAGAAAATAGGATTCAGTTACTTTTTAAGGATATTGAAGGATTATATAAAAGATCCTGATATATTAAAAGAAATCGTGGAAGAGGAAGAGAGAGATAAAGAGATATTGAGAAACAGGGAGGTTTTAGTGTAGGATTTATTATGGAATTATTAATAAGAGAAATGTATGAAGAGTTTTTGATGTCCGCAGCCTGTTCCGAGTTTTATGCATATGAAGGTCAAGAAAGTGAAGCGCAGAATATTATATTGTTTTTAAATTATATGGAACATGCGGAATTATGTTTACTAGCAGCTAAATGTTGTAGCGAATATTTAAAAAATAAAAATATAGATATTTTAATATGTAAACTTCAAGAACTAGGATTAAATAATAATATTTCATGTATTAAAACAATGTTAGAAAATAAAACACATAATTTGTAATCAAGTCTTTTATTACATAAAAAAATTGTTGTAAAGGTAATAAACATTTGATAATGCACATACACATGGTATTTTTTGATGATAAAAGCAGCAAGGATCCATTTTCTTTAGGGTGGGTTGTTCATCAATCTCGATAACTGGTTTCATGGAATACTTCTTTACGAAATCTGCCTTTTCTTCCCCTTTTACATAAACATAGTCCACCTTAGCGCTTAAATCTCTTATGATATCTCCACATTTGTGTAATGGTGTAAATCCTTCACACCATTCAATGCAATGGTAATTTTTTATTAACCACAGAGCTTGTTTGTGTAAATAGGATGGTAAATGACCCATCAGAAATGGAGCTTTGAAAATAAAATGACTTGTCTTTTGCCCATCGTACGCTGCTAATTCCTTTACAATAAATTTATTATTTTCAATTTTGAATCCTTGAAGATCTAGAATAAGTTTCATATTTTCAAATATTTGAATTTCTTGATCATTTCTACTTTTAATTGATATTCACTTATTTGTTTTTTTAATTTCTGCAACTGAAGTTGAAAATCTAATACTCGAACTGAAATCTCGTAAGACATTATATAAATGAAGAATTCTGGTTTGGCTACGTTAATAAATATCAAAATTGACGCGTGCGCTCTTAAGCGTAAGTAGCGGTTTGTTTAAAAAGAGTATTTTATCTTAAGGAAATTGTATTACAACTGTTTCACAATTTTTGTTAATGGATTGTAACTGAAAACTTTATCATGAATTATAACACAATATGCCGCTGTTTTAGGGGGAATTTTTTCCTTGGTTTCAAATTCAATTCTCATGGTTACTGGACCTGTTTGTAGTAAATCTCTTTGATGTGAACAATTAATGTAAACTATAGGAGCATTTTCTTTAAATTCTTTCGGATTAAAAATTGGTTCCACTGGAGAGTTATAATACCCTTGACGAAAGTCTGTAAACATTTCATACAGAGTAGCAAATTTATTATTTTCAAAGTCAAGTTGAAGATCATTGTAAGGATATCTTTCTGAATTTAAAAAGACATTCATATTTCTTAAATTACAATGATCAAATTTACTCATATCCATTTTTAGATTACCACGTCTATTTTTCTGAAAAGCAATTAGAACATGACGTGGCGTTTCGACTTTTGTAGATGTTTTTACGGGCCAGTTGTGCCTCGTAGTTTCCAATAACTCTGGATATTCAACTAATTCCCAGCTTCGGAAGGTTATTAGTATATCACTATTTTTGTCAATAATTTTGGTAAGTGCTAATTCTTGCGGAATCGCTACAGTAAGATGGGGAACTCTCCAACACAACTTGGTAATTTTAACTTTGGGTTTTTCATCTTCATTACTGGATAATAATGCATTTGTATCATCATTACTTCTTATTAGAATAAGTTCTTGTTGTGAATTAAGAATAATCTTATTATAATCTTCAAAAAATCCTGAATACATCTTTAATGGTATACATAATGAAACATTACCTTTGTCATCAGTCATAATTTTTTCTTTAGATTTTGTTTTCGGATACCAACCGGCATTTTCCAATTTAGCACTTTCATTTTGATTAAATGAAATATATCCCTTAAGAGTTGAAGTTATACCAATATCCCGAACGGAGTCAATAGTAACACCATTTAAAATATAGCGTAATTCTTTAAATAAAAATGCCGGAGCATTATTAATTAAAACAGTATTAGCTAAAGGGGAATCATCTTCTTTAGTTACTTGCAATTCCACATAAATTTCACTTTTGCAAGGTAAAGGATATTTTCCTGTTTGTTGCAAAGCAATTCTGATTTCATCATTTGGTCCGAGTTTTGTAGGATTAAAAGGATCGAAAGAAAGAATTTCCCAGCTTAATATTGATTCATCAACCAATACATTTTCTCTTACATTTAAATAATCCATTTTTATTTAAGTTTAAAACCCAAACTTTGAAGAAATTTTCTATTAGAAGGTGTTAACCTTTGGAAGTTTGATTTCCTACTAAAGGAAGTTGGTTTCTTTCTTGTCTTATTAATGTTTTTATTATTAAATTTTCTAGTAAAGTTTGCAGATTTATTGTTATATAATATTACCATCTTTAATCTACTTTTTTAAGATGTAGTCTGATAATTATGGTTTCTTCTCTAAAATTAACCAAATCACCTTCTTGATCTATTATTTTAATGGCTATTTTATCAATTACTTTAACGGTGACTGGGAAATATATGACGTTTTGAGGTGACTCAATTATTTTGAACCCTGGAGCAACGCTCGGGAAAAATTGGTGTATTATATGAACAGGTTTCCCGTTTAAATATGATCCCTCTGCAATACTGCAGTCTATATTTATTGAATTTACTTTAATTATTTCCGCGGGAAAATCTGATATATGTTCAATGTTGGCTTCCAATCGCCCATTTTTAAACCCTAATAATTTACCAATAGTTCCTTCACGAAAAGTTATGGGGGCTGAACATTTAAGATGTGTACGTAAAGTATTATTATTTGCATAAAGACTAAAACTAATTTTATCCTCATCCAAGTGTTTTTTTAAAAAATCTGTTATGTCTTCTAATTCGTAGCTACCTGGGGGTATGGCTATTTCTAAATTTTCATCATGAATTAATACATTATTCCCAACATCAATATTGGGAATTGCATTAAATGTTTCGAAATTTACAAGACCGATAACATATTCAACATCTTCATCTAAATATATTGGAGGATGTAACTCTGATGTTAAAATAGCGGAATTGCCGCTAAGAACAAAACTATATGACATTTTACTTTAAAAATATGTTTAATAATAAACTAAAATTAGGTGTTACATATGGTTATAAAGAAATTTTAGACACAATTGACCACAATTTGTTTTGTTAAAGTTTTGATAACTGTTATAATTATAATTAACAATATTATTATTTTGGTCGCTATAAAAATATTTAATTAATTCAGAAGGGGGTCGCAAATTACCATAACTATCAAAATATATTATGTTTTTTCCTTTTTTTGTATATGCTATCCAGTGAGTACCAGCACCACTGTGATTATCTAGATTGACAATTGCACTTTCAATTAACTTTATCTTTTTTGGTAATTTATCCCTCATAAAAATACCACGAAAGTTGGGAATTTGTAAATATTTAGCGTATTTAAGCAGATCGTAATTTGTAAGTGCTTTTCGAGGTATATGTTTTAACAGTTTTTTGAATAAGGTTTCAAGTATAATCCACATCCTGTTTTATAGGGTTTTAAATAAAGTCCACTTCCTTTTTTTCCTACCGAAATGGACTCCATCATTTGATTGTGTCGTTTAGATTCTTCTAATTTCGCTTTGGCTGCTTTTGCATCATTTACTGCTTTAGCAATACCTGCAGCCCCTCCTCCAAGAGCACCAAGAGCAGACAAACCAGCAAATAAAGGTATAAGTGGAAGAAATCCACCAGTCTTTGGGATTGGAATTACCCTTTTCTTTGGAGGTAACACTTTACCAGTTTTTTAATAGCTTTTAAAGCAGTTTGAATACTTTCATTTAGGTCTTTAAAACGTTTCCCCTTAATTCCTTTTCTAGCTTTTGAAATTACCTGAGATAATGATAGTCCTCGTCCTTTTCGAGTTTTTCGCTTGAACTTTCTTCTCGTTCGAAGTCCCATACCTAATTTTCTTTTAATTTTCATAGCACCAGTAATTCCTAGTGCAGCAGTTTTTTCCCCAAAACTAGAATCTTTAGCTTTGAACCTTGATAAAGCTTTGTCAGCTAATACTTTATCAGCTAAATGCCTTCTTTTTATATCATTTGATTGTGAGTAAGCAATATCGTGTTCTTTACAAGCCTCATCCAATAAATTTATACCTTTATCACCTCTTGACAATCGTTTTTCCAATTTTGTTCCAGGTCCACAAAAATTATAACCAGGAATATGCAATTCAAAGGGTAATTTATTTATTAATGAGTTTACTAAACCACTTCCTTTCCTTTTGCTGTTTGTCTTGTAAATAATTCGTTTATTATGTGATGGAAACATTATATATAGTTGCAATCCTAGTGATAACTAACCAGTTACATCACAATACTGAATATTAATAGTTTGTTTTATATATAAAATGAGAGTTGAGAAACAACCATACTCTATAACAATTAAGGATCATGAAAGTTCAGTGAATGGTTTTAGAAAACATGGAAAACTGTTTGAGGGAAATAGTAAAAGAGGGTTAATTATTGGCCCGTCAGGCTGTGGCAAAACCAATGTTATTATTAGTTTGATTGAAGATCCGAATGGTTTGCGATTTGAAAATCTGTATGTTTATTCAAAATCCTTATATCAACCAAAGTATAAATATTTGAGAACACTTTTTAAACCTTTGAAAAAAATTGGATACTATGAATCTGAAAATGAAGAAACAATTGTTTCACCAAAACAAGTTAAACCAAACTCTATAATAATATTTGATGATATAGTGTGTTGTAATCAGAATGTTGTAAAGGACTATTTTTGTTTCGGAAGACACAAAAATACTGATTGTTTTTATTTATGTCAAACATATTCTTCTATTCCGAAACAATTAATTCGTGACAATGCAAATTTAATTGTTATATTTCAACAAGATCGAACAAACTTAAAACATATTTATGATGATCATGTTAATGTTGATATGTCATTAAACCAATTTAATGAGTTGTGCTTAATATGTTGGAAAGATAAATTTGGATTTTTAGTAATAGACAAAGACTCTAATGTGAAATCTGGCCGATATCGAAAAGGATTTGATTCATATATTTACTTATAAAAATAAACGTTTGATGGTAAATTATACCAATCATGGATGAACGTTTAGCAAGAGAGCTAGTTAAATCAAGAAAAGCTGTTAAACAAAAATATCAGAGTTTAAAAAATGCGGAATTTGAGGCGCAAACTAAATTGGAGGAAACATATAAACCGATAACTCAACCCTTACAAGAATTAATTTCAACGATTGGTAAAATTGAACCTGTTGAAATAAAGGAAGAGCTGCACACACCAATTAAAAAAATTTATGAAACACCACAGAAAAGATCAATTCAAACACTAACACCAAAGAGAAAATTACAATATGGAACATCAACACCAGAAAAAAGAAAGACGGGAAAAACTCCACTCCTTCCTACAGAAATACCATCGATTATTGACTGGGACGCGAGTTTAGCTTCAGCAAGTCAAATGCCATCTATACAACAAACAAGTATTATTGCAGAAACAAACCCTTCTTCAGGTTCACACTCCACAATAGGAAATCTTTCAGATATACTGGAACAAACACGGCAAACAGTTAGAACATTTGTTGATACAGATTTATATAAAGAATATTTATTAGGATTTGATGAATTACCTCGCCAATATATTGATAGCGGTGTAAAAGATGTTGAACATGAGTTTGATCACCAATATGGAATAGTTCATGATTTGGAAACCGAGAAATTCTTTTTGGGTTTAACTCAAAAACCTGTCGAAATTATTGGTAAAAACATCAAAATTGAAGGAATAACCTATACAGGTACACCAGGTTTATATGAGTTATTATTTAAAAAAGAACCAATAGGGTATAAAAAACAAGATTTGGAAAATTATATGGATATTTTAAAAAGAACCAATGCATACCGTAGAAATAATGATCCAAATGAGCAGGTGCAGGGGAATGGATCACATAAATATATTTCTATAATAGGACCTTATTTGCAAAGCAAAGGAATTACAAAAACTAAAACTCTAAATCCCGAATCTCAACAAGCAGTCCAGGGATTTTTTGAAAGACGCAAAGCTCCATATAGAGAAAGTCGAGTGTCTTCAAAAAAAACCGGATTTGGTATAACTTTAAAAGTTAATAAACCTAATACAGATTACATATATTGGGATAATGTAAACGAACTTGTTGAGAGACTTCGACTATTGGTAGCATCCATGCTTGCGGGACACACTGGTCATAACAATGAAATTATTTCCATTATTGAAGAACTAAGAGAAGCGAATATTATTATATAAAAGGACATAATAGATACTTTTAAACATTTCTAAAATGACCATCGATAAATTTGGTCGTCATATTTCAAAAAAATCTGCTCTAAACACATTATTATCACTAGAAAATAAAATATTATCAAATGTTGAAGAGAAAATAATAAAAATTTTTAAAAGCGATGTCAAATATATTGAAAACAAATTAATTCAAAATTTAGATCCCGGGTTGAAAAGCGATGTTAATAATTTAAATAAGAGAATAAATGAATATGATAACAATATACAAAATATTGCAAAAAAGATTAAGTTATTTGAGGATAAAGTTATTCCTGAATATAATGACAAGATAATTAATTTGAAAAATACTGTTGATGGAAATGATGAGGTAGTAGAAAAATTTTCTCAGAAAGTTTCTAAATATGCAAATGACTTTGACGTAGTGAAGTTAAAATATGATAAAGTTGATGATTTTGAAAATGAAATAAAAAATGAAATTACATCAATTAAATCAATAATTAAGGATACTTCAGCAATTGACAATGTCAAGAACAGTATTTCCAAGGAAATTACATCAAAGTTTCAAAATTTTACTAATTTGCTTAATGATAGAGTAGCAGAAGAAGTAAGGAATTTTAAGAAAATACATGACGTTATGGATAAAAATACACAAAATCTTGAAAAATCAATGAACACTCATTTCCTAATTCACAAAAAAGATACCGACAAAGTTAATGAATTTAAAGAACAAATTAAAGAATTTGAAATTAAAATCAATGCATATAAATCAAATTTACAATATTTAGAAGACAAATTGAAGGAGGATTTTCAAAACGAAAATGAAAAAATTGAAACAAAATTCAAAGATCAAATTACAAAAGATAATGAAAAAATCGAGGATATACTAAAGCAATTAAACAATCTAAAAACCAAATCTGAAACGTCTTTTGACGAGGGAAATTTTACAAAGGCAATCGATGAGAAATTACAAAAAGAATTAGAATCCTTACTAGAAGTAGTGCAAGCTATAATAGAAGTTTCTAAAAAGGATGTATTAATTAAAATTAAAAATAATAGTTCAAAAATCGAGGAGACTTCTTTACTCATAAAAGAACTTGAAACATCTTATACAGATATACTACACAAAGCTGAAAAGACAGCGTCAGACATAAAAAATATAGAAAAAAAAATTGTGAAAATGACATTAGATATTACAAATGCAGAATTTCAATTAGGAAAAGATATAAAAAATCTAGAAGATAAATTAACAAAAGAAATAAAATCTTTAAACGAATTAGTTCAAAGAGCTGCTGAAGTTTCTAGAAAAGAATTTAATGATACAATGAATTATGCAAGAGATGAAATGAATTCAACATTAGGTGGTTTCAAAAAAGATTATACGTTATCAAATGTTCTTTTGGAAACTAAATTTAATGTAAAAATGTCTGATCTTAATAACAACATCACCCAAATAAATTCGTCAATAAAAGAAATTAGAAATGAAAATAACAAATCATTTGAAACAATGGAAAATAAATTTAATGTAAAAATTTCTGATCTTACTAACAACATCACCCAAATAAATTCATCAATAAAAGAAATTATAAATGAAAATAAAAAATCATTTGAAGCAATGGAAAATAAAATTAAAGAACTTACTAAAAAAAACTGAGATGATTTTTTTTATATTTTACAACATCAGCGATAAAGGGCTTTTATAAACGGTTTAGAAGGAGGTAAAGTTATTTGTGGGATTTATTTTCGAGAGTAAGGTATAAATTAATAATGAGTAAAATTAAGCAAGACGTTGTAAATGAATTACATAAACCGGCGAGAAGGCGATATAGAAGGAGACGAACAATTGTAAAAGGGCTTAATGATCTATTTCAAGCTGATCTGATAGAAATGCAGCCATATGCGAAATTTAATAGGGGTTTAAGATATATTTTAATGGTAATAAATGTGTTTTCTAAATTTGCATGGGCAGAACCTGTAAAATCCAAAACTGGTAAAGATGTAGCAGCTGCAATGAAAAAAATTCTATTAACTTTAAAAACTCCCCCAACAAATCTGAATACTGATCAGGGTAAAGAATTCTTTAATCAAGACTTTCAGAAACTTATGGAGCAGTTCAAAATTAATCATTACAACACATTTTCTAATATGAAAGCTAGTATTGTAGAGAGAGTAAATAGAACGATAAAAAACAAAATGTGGAAAAAGTTTAGTTTACTAGGTAATTATAAATGGATCAGCTTTCTTAAAGAAATAATTACAGAATACAATAATACTAAGCATTCAACAATCGGAAAAAAACCAAACGAAGTTAACAAAAAGAATGAAATGGAAATCTTGAAATCAGCTTATACTCATAGGAAAACTGTGGATCCCAGATCACCAAAATTTCGTGTCAGTGATAGAGTACGAATAAGCAAGATTCGCGAACAATTTTCTAAAGGTTACACGCCCAACTGGTCAAACGAAATTTTTCAAATAAAAAAAATCCAGCTTACTAATCCAACAACGTATTTGATTCAAGATGGAAATGGGATAGATATTCAAGGAGGTTTCTATGAAGAAGAACTTCAAAAAGTAAGACACCCAAATGTATATCTGGTGGAAAAAGTGTTAAGAAAGAAAGGAAACAAAGTATTTGTAAAATGGTTAGGATTAGATAAATCTTATAACTCTTGGATCTTCAAGAGAGATGTGATGTAATAGTAATTAATGCTGTAATAATAATTGATGTTTGTAATAAAAAAAAATGATTTTTTATATATATTTGTTTTATTTAAAAATAAGCTTATTACATAAACATTTTTTTAAATACAATATTCCTATAATCAGAGTCTAATATGGGATTTAAAATTTCTTCAGTCAATTTAATCCTTCTTCTAAAATGTTTTTGATTTATAAACTCTTCAGAAGTCATACGAGCTTTTCTGTAGGCGAAGTTCCAAGCAACCATCAGATGAATTTGGTTTCTTGATTCATCAATAGATACTGTCTTCTTCATAATAGTGCTTAGACTTTAATTTTTGTTCTAGTTCTTCGGGATGATTCAACAGCAGTTCCAGCATGGAGCACACATTTTCACTATTTAAATTTTGTTTTGGAGAAAGGACATTATATATTTTGTCAAAAGAATCTCCGTCGTAAAAATTGTTATTTCTAAAAACGTTGAAATAACGTCGAAAGTTTTGTTATTGTAAAACATTTAGTCTATATTCTATAAGTGGAATTTGTTCCCATAGTCTGCAGACAGTTTCATTTCCATAGTAAATAAAATCACAGCTTTTCACAATCTTCACTATTGGTAATTCACCAATCTTTTCAAAATGAATAGATAAATTTTGCAAATATGTCGGTTCATTGAAAACATTTGGTGAAAACATATAATTTGTTATAACTCCTTGATATTGCAATAAGTTCTTCCAATCATCTTCATTTAATATCACAGACTGACCATTTTTACCACCAAGTTCAATGCATGGTAGAAAATCACTTTCCACCCACAAACCAATCACAGCATATTTAGAGTTAGAATTATTTAAATTATATTTTGTAGAATTTATAATTGTTTTTTTTATTTTCTTTTTTAATGGTGAATTTTCAAATATATTTTTACTCTGATTACTGAACATTTTAAATGATGTATTTCAAAAACTAACTGGCTATCTGCTTGCTCTCAAAAAACTAACTATCAATCCGTTTGCTCCTAAATTTCATACATTTTCCCTCTCCTCTCAAGTGGAGGGGTAAACTTATTTTCCCTCTCCATTTAAGAGGAGGGGATAAACTTTAAATGTCTTTATACTAACGAGAATCAATAAAAAACAAAATTTATATTATTTTTTTAACATTTATTAAATATTTTTATAGATATTTTTTCATGAAATACAATAAAATTAAACATGTACAAATAAATATTGCTGCTGTAAATATAATAACAAATATATAACAACAGACACAATGACAAGATTCTTCTTTTTTATTATTGAAAGGAATCCAATCTGAATATTGTAATGGTTTGTTTGTCATGGAATATTTAATTTTTATGTATGTATTTTCACACAAAGCAGAATCAGTTACATTATAGGTAAAAAAGTGTGAATTTCCAACAAGATATGTCATTTTCATCTGTTTGTAGCAGTCGGTTTCATTTTTGAGGGCATTTATACATATATCAGCCCTAACTGTATTAGGAATGTAATTTACATATATCACATTTCCAACAAGGGAAACTAGAACTATTAAAGATGCAGCAGTCATTGTTGTAATATTACTAACAAATAATGGTATTTCTATACAATATATATGTTTTTGGATTCAGTTCCCCCTCCAACTTTTAAAGCTTCAAAAACGACTTACATAATTTATCATCATATAAAATGATGTCTTTATAAAGATGAAAAATTACTAGGAGTAGTTAATTCTAATCGCGGTTTTTTATTTTTAGATCCATTTTCGTTTCCAGAACTTAAAAAAGTTAGAGTATCATACATCATTTTCATATCTTTATCAAAAAAATCTGTTTCCAAAATATCCTTATGTCCCCATGCAAGAGTTTTTGTGGAATTTGGTATACAATATCTTTTATCATCATGAGTTGTTAATGCCAATTTATTTAACAAATTAGTGTATATATTATGCATATCTGACGAATACATACATGGTGCAGAATATTTTGTCACCTTTCTCAACAACATCTTTATAATCTGATAATGTTAATTGATTTTTTATACATGATCTACTAACGCCTTTTGCTTTTTTATCTACACTATTTTTGGATTTTATACAATATGCTTTAGCACCAGTTCCATAAAAACTTTCAATGGGAATCCCTTTGTACTCATCTTTAAATTTACCAACAACTGATGTTGTAATAGGCATGCAATGAATATTTTGTTCAGAAAAATTAGAAGTATCAAATTTATCCAGATTTAGCTTCATATCTTCATAAAAGTTTTGGGTCTGAACTTCAAGAATTAAGGAATCAGTATCCGTATATAATAAATTTAAATTATTACCATATTTTACTTTTAAATACCCATAATAAAAATTATACATTACAGTTTTTGCAATATCCAGAATACTCATCCCAACATAAATTGGTTTATTGTATTCAATGCAAACCTGTTGAAGTTGAAGAGCAACTAGATTTTCAGAGAAAATTTTAAAATCCTTTAATTGAGGTTTAGAAATAAGTTTTTCGGCACTAAATTTATTACCCTGTCTTTCCCATTGAGATACTAATTTAATATCTGCTCGCCTATCAACATTTTCCATGGTTTTACCGAAAATTGAATTATTTGCCAATTTATAACAATTTTTATCAAATTTATTTTTAGATAAATTTCGTAAATTTGTATTTAAATCTATATATTCCGCTAACCATGGTGATTGTGTAAACTTAACTGCTCTGTGTATTTTTATGATTTTGAGTCCAAATTGTAGACATTGTTTCAGATATCGGTAGTGAATGATATAGTTATATTTATTATGTAAGTTTGGAATTAATTTGGAGTGGTTTGAAATTGGTGGTGTATATTGTTCAGGACAAAATGGGAAATCATTATGACTATCATGTAAATAATTTGGATATTCTAAATCAACTTCAAATATGTATCCTATAGATGATGTATCTGAAAGTTCGGATATATTTAAAGTTTCTATTTCGAGCTTAGGTACCCAAGCAAAATTTTTTTCAGGCAAATATTGTTTCATAGCATAACCATACAAATTTGTGGCGTCTAAGTAAGTGATATATGTTGTAGGTCTTTCAGGATTAAAATTTTCTAAGAATGGATTATTTGCTTCAGATTTGCGTTTGGAACAAGTGCTAACCCCACCACGAACACCTTTTTTGAAAAAATGAAGCATATCTGGTTCCGTTAATAATTCTAATTCTACATTAGTTAATTTCATCATTGCATCCCAGCACATAGAAGGGCTAGTGACATAATTAACAGGATCTAACTTATAGGTTTTAATACATGTGGATCTATAATTTTCAAAAACATCAGCCAAAAGTAAAACATCAGATTTTAAGTAAATATCGGAATAAGCCCCTATTGTAGAACACTTAAATAGATTCCACACTTCTACAGCACGATTGTAGTCTTGAGGAGAGATATTTTCATCGGTTAAGTTATTATAAAATTTATCAATCGATGGTAGAGATTTCTCATTTAATTTTTCGTTGGAATCTATGTAAGAGTATGGAAATACCCCTTTTTGTCTAATGTATCGAAATTCATCAGCATTTGAGAAAAACTTTTTAATTTCAAAACATTGTGAATCTTGTAGAGTTTGTGATAGTGACTCTAAAGACTCTGGGAGAAATTGAAAAGAATCTATAAAGCGTAGTCGCAAAGCAACTGGTTTCCGCTTTTCTGACACATCAACGAAAATTTCCTTACTAAAAGAAATATACTTTTCTTTATTTTGAGCTATAACACTAATATTTTCTTTATTATAGCAAAGCGATTTAATAAATAGGTGAGAATCATAGTTTTTTAAATTATGCAATACTATTGGTATATATTTTGGAGGTTTAAAATGCAAATTACATATTGAGTGGGCGGCTCCTCGATATTTACCTGTAATATGACAATGATCCCTACACTTTATGAAATTTCCTTTTGAAAAAGGTTTTTCACATACATAACAAATGCTAGAATTTTCATATTCAATCTGTTCCACAGATGATAAATCTTTCAATGGTACTTGATATTTTAAATATTTTTTATAAATTTCTTTTACATCATTTTCAATGTATTCAATAAATTTTATGGCACAATCTGTACCTCTATAAAGTTTAAGACACACAACATTCTCATCAAATGATGATTTAATATAATAAGCAAATGAATAGGGTATATGTTCAGCAGTTTTAATAGTATATGAGGTTGTCGAATCAGGTGTAGATTGTTGGCACTCAATGTTTTTCAAATAACATTCAAAATCGGCATAAATAACAAAAGGAGCTTTATACTGTTTCTGAATATTTTGAAACTTTAATATATTTGCAGGAATATAATTGCCAAATTTATCCAAAATCAAATTATCTGAAGGAAGCTCAATTCGAACAAAACTACAATCACGTTCTAAATGTGTGTTAAGTTTTTCATATGTTCCAAAATATTGAAGGCATCCATCACATAAGTATTTTTTTATTTTCTTTTTTGATAATTGTTTGTATACCAAGCAACCTAAATCCTTTATCCAACAGTAGTGGTTATTTCCATCATCAGAACTTATTAAAAGCAAATTAATATGTAATTTTTTCTTTTCATTATTATAATGTAAAGGACCGACAATCTCATATACCTTTTTATTATCCCTTAAAAATTTTTCAACTCCATATACATTTATGGACAAATTATTTTTTTCCTCAAACTTTTTTATATCTAATAATTTTACTGGAAATTCAATACCTGTAAAATCGAAAGCGTCTCTGAAGTCTGGATATGATGAGGTCTTTCGAGGATTACCGGTTGGCTGGTATGCTGCTGAAACCACTGCCCAGGCGAAACAGCAATTGTCCTCATTCATCACATTCACTATTGATTTAGAAAAGTGATGCATCTTAATGTAGGAGGAGGCATTCAATGGGTTGTACTTATTGATGTTGACTTCCAAATGCAGAATTCTTTGTAGAGCCCACCCTGTAATAGGAATTAAAAAATTAGTTCTGAATAATATTTGTTAGAGATGTACAAGTGATATTAAGAAAACTTAGCTCTTGAGATTAAATAATAATTACCTGAGTCTCTTTCCGGCAATTCATCTGCTTTGGTTTCAATAATCTTGAATAAATCATCGTAAAGCTGTTGTAGATCAGTTGTATGGGTTACAATGAAGAACGGTGTATTAAATGACTTAATTGAAGTAGAAGTTAAAGTTGGAGAATAATATATCCCAAATAACTCCAAATTTACTTTAGCACATGTAAATTCTTGTTGGCGCTGGCGTATTAATGTTTGCACTTTATTACCAACATCTTGCTGAAACTTTTTGATGTCGATGTGATAATTCTGCGAATATATTCTGTAGGAAGCTATTCGACATTTAAATGCACTCCTGATAATGTCAATTCCATTTCCATATTTTATGCAGCTCCTGTTTTTATGAATATTTGTCCTCAAGTGTGTGCTCCAGGAATTAGATTTGACATTTACTTCACAATCTTGGCAATATCGCATTTGAGGTCTTGAAAGTAGTTCATCAACTGAAACAATTATTATTTTTTAATTTCTCTGTAAAACTTTATTAATATTAAAAAGTACAATTAAAAGAAAAATTATAGCTAAATATGTTATAAAAAAATACTTACGATTAATTATATAATCTTCCAAGTTAAAGGTGTTTTCGTTATTAACAACATTTTCTCGAAGGTGGCGTACAATATTTTGTTTTCTTTTAAATTCTCTTAAGCAGTGCGTGCAAAGGAGAGTCATTTTAAAATGGAATCGATTAGGGCCGTGTCGCTTTTAAATAAATACAATTTCGATCTATCAAGACCCAATGACATAGAATAATTAGCAATTTTTTCAGCTCGCGCAATTTAGAAAACTTTTGGATTTACTTTTGAATTAACTTTTGGATTCACTTTTTAATTTGAAGAAAAACATGGATTTTAAAAAAAAAATATATTTCCCAAATTTAAAAGAAGATCGCCTTATCTTTGTATACAATTTTTAACGTCTTTTAAAGTCGAATTAGATAAATTATTACATATACTATCCAAGTTGAAATAAGAGAACACCATTGATTTAAATCTAGATGCCGCGCATCTTGTGTCACTCTTATTTAAACTCGGCTTAGATTTCATGCGAATAAATTTATCTAATTCACTCTTATTTGCCGCCAGCTGTCGCTCTGACTGCTGTCGTTCTGCCTGCTGTCGTTCTGCTTGCTGTAGCTCTGCCTGCGGTCGTTCTGCTTGCTGTCGTTCTGCTTGCTGTAGCTCTGCCTGCTGTCGTTCTGCTTGCTGTAGCTCTGCCTGCTGTCGCTCCGCCTGCTGTAGCTCTGCTTGCTGTAGCTCTGTTGCTGTAGCTCTGCTTGCTGTTCCAACCACGATGGCTATAGAACCTCTCTGTTTAATCTCAGAGTTTCGACCAAAAGGTCCACTCGTTGTCGCGCAGTTCAAAAATTAAAATTAGAGGTTGAAACTACTTCAATCGTTATTTGTTGATTTAACTTCTCCGCACACCCTTAAAACAGAACACTACTAAAAAGAATCGGAAAATCACATACTAAATTGGGGGTAGTTACCCTTACACGAAGGGTTTGCAATTTAAGCCTGTAATATTTCAACAATGATCGCCCACATACATAGGAATCTAACCCCAAAACTTCGTTAAAAGGCATCAAGTAATAAGCTCAAAATACGGCATCAAAAATAGGGGTGAAAACTACCCCAACCCAAAATTCTTGTTACTATTAAGTGGTTAGGTGAAAATGCCTCCTAATGCACACACTTAAATTCTCTCAGTGCAGCCCGCAACTATTTTCAGTTATACACAAAAACTACCCTCTAGGAATATAATGATCATCTTCAAAACCTCCAACCACGATGGCTGAAGAACCTCTCTGTTCAACCCCAGAGAATCAATAGAAAAGGTTCACTCCCTGTCGCACAGTTCAAAAAATAAAATTAAGGGTTGAAACTACCCCAATCGTTATTCACTGATTTAACGTCTCCGCACACGCTTAAAATAGAACACTACTAAAAAGAATCGGAAAACCACATACTAAATTGGGGGTAGTTACCCTTATACGAAGGGTTTGCAATTTAAGCCTGTAATATTTCAACAATGATCGCCCACATACATAGGAATCTAAACCCAAAACTTCATTAAAAGGCATCAAGTAATAAGCTCAAAATACGGCATCAAAAATAGGGGTAAAAAGTACCCCAACCCAAAATTCTTGTTACTATTAAGTGGTTGGGTGAAAATGCCCCCTAACGCACACATTTAAATTCTCTCAGTGCAGCCCGCAACTCTTTTCAGTTATACACAAAAACTACCCTCTAGGAATATAATGATCATCTTCAAAACCTCCAACTACGATGGCTGAAGAATCTCTCTGTTCAACTCCAGAGAATCAGTCGAAAAGGTTCACTCCCTGTCGCACAGTTCAAAAAATAAAATTAAGGGTTGAAACTACCCCAATCGTTATTTACTGATTTAACGTCTCCGTATACCCTTAAAATAGAACACTACTAAAAAGAATCGGAAAACCACATACTAAATTGGGGGTAGTCACCCTTACACGAAGGGTTTGCAATTTAGGCCTGTAATATCTCAACAATGATCGCGCACATACATAGGAATCTAACCCCAAAACTTCGTTAAAAGGCATCAAGTAATAAGCTCACAATACGGCATCAAAAATAGGGGTGAAAACTACCCCAACCCAAAATTATTGTTACTATCAAGTGGTTGGGTGAAAATGCCTCCTAATGCACACACTTAAATTCTCTCAGTGCAGCCCGCAACTCTTTTCAGTTATACACAAAAACTACCCTCTAGGAATATAATGATCATCTTTAAAACCACCAACCACGATGGCTGAAGAACCTCTCTGTTCAACCCCAGAGAATCAATCGAAAAGGTTAACTCCCTATCGCACAGTTCAAAAAATAAAATTAGGGGTTGAAACTACCCCAATCGTTATTTACTGATTTAACGTCTTCGCACACCCTTAAAATAGAACACTACTAAAAAGAATCGGAAAACCACATACTAAATTGAGGGTAGTTACCCTTACACGAAGGGTTTGCAATTTAAGCCTGTAATATTTCAACAATGATCGCCCACATACATAAAAATCTAACCCCAAAATTTCGTTCCGATTAGGAAATTATTAAATTTTTTCGAATTATCGTACATTATTTATAACGTTGTTTCGAAAAGTCTCTATATACCTACTCGATAGCCTGCCTAAGACCGAACGGCTTCGCTGCTCAAAGTAAAGTGCATGCATAACGATGCTGGAGAGGAACGAGATGAGGGGCGGAGCTAAATAAATAACAGGTGTAGTTTATGTAACCAATCAATATAGGAGGCAAACCTGCACTTTCACTATTATGAATAGTCGCACGAAACCATCAATATCTCGTTGGAATAAACCTTAACTAACTTCTGTACTCCTGATAATCGAAAAATTGAAACAGCCTTTATTTTACGCTAAAAATTCCATAAATATTGTTTTTATTCACAATGTCTTTTAATATTTGGCCTATAGAATATTCAAATTGCACTTTGAATATCTTGTTTATGTTCTTTTGTTTTTAACCCTATGCAGGGATATTACTTTTGTTTTTAACCCTATGCAGGGATATTACTTTAGTTTATATAATCTTCCTTGTACACCCTGGTGCAAGTATCCTAATTTACTTACGAAAATCTTAATTTTCGCGAGTTTTCTAACAATTTCACCCAGAAAAGACACAAAAATTCGTAGTTTTCCGATTTTACACCGTACTTATTCAGTCTGTGGTATTATTATGATCTAAAATCCATTAATTAAATTTAAATTCCAAGACCATTCAGCTCTCAAAAATATGTCTGCACGGCTTCGCTGTTCGAACTGAAGTGCTTACATAATAGTGTTAAAGAGAAAAAAGACGAGGGGTAGAGCCAAAGAAAAAAGGTGTAGTTTACGTAACCAATCGATATAGGACTTCCACGACTAAGAAGAGTTGCAGAATACAATCTATATCTTTTTCTGATATACCTTCACTAATTTCTGTACTCTTAATAATCGAAAATTTAAAACAATTTTAAACACTTTAATGTTACCCTAAAAAAAAGACCACACAAATTTTTTAACACTTTTTCAGTCACCCGTAGAAAACAGCCAGATAAATGTTGTTTTAATTCATAATGTATTTATAATATTTGACCTATGGCCTATATATCCTGCACTTTGAATACCTTGTTTATATTCTTTTGTCTGGAACCCTACACAGGGATAGTCCCAAATATGCCAAGTTCAGAGACAAGAGTATAACAATAGGTCACGAAATCTTTCTTGTACATGCTGGTCCAAGGTGCAAGTTCCCTAATTTCCTTAAATGACATTCATTTTCGTGAGTTTTTTAACAATTTCACACCAAAAAGATACAAAAACTCATAGTTTTCCGATTTTGTACCGCACTTATTCAGTCTGTGGTCTTCTCAAGATCTGAAATCCATTAATTAAATTTCCATTCCAAGACAGTTCACCGCCACATAAGAGACGTCCGCACGGCTTCGCTATTCAAACTAAAGTGCATATGTAGTAGCGATGGATTGAAAAAAGATGAGGGGCGGAGCTAAAGAAAGAAGAAGAGTAAGAAGGAGAACGTAACATATCGATGTAGGGCTTCCACCACTAAGGATAGTAACAGCATACCATCAATGTCAGGTTCTGATATATCTTCATTAACTTCTGTATTCCTGATAATCGAAAATTTGAAACGGGCCAATTTCACCCTAAAAAAAAATAAAAAAATGGCCACACAAAATTTTTAAAACTTTTTTAATCCTGACCCATACAAAAGACAGCTATAAATGCTGTTTTAATTCACAATGTCTTTATAATTTTGAATTGACCTATGGACTATACATCCTGCACTTTGAATATCTTATTTATGTCCTGCTGTTTTCAACCCTATGCAGGGATATTACCAAATATGCAAAGTTCAAAGACAAGAGCATAACTTTAGATTACGTAATCTTCCTTGTACACCCTGGTTCAATGCGCAAGTTCCCTGATTTTCTTACGAAAATCTTAAATTGCATTCATTTTCGCGAGTCTTTTAACAATTCCACCCCGAAAACACAAATTTTCATAGAGTTTCTCGATTCTACATCGCGTCTATTCAGTCTGTGGCCTTCTCAAAATCTGAAAATGTTTCAATCGTACCCATTATTTAAATTTAAATTCTAAGACAATTCGGCTCCATAGAAGACGTCTACACCGGTTCGCTGTTCGAACTGAAGTGCATACATGATGGTGTTGCAGAGAAAAATTTTGATGGGCGGAGCTAAAGAAAAAACAGGTGGAGTTTACGTAACCAATCGGAATAGGGGGCGAACTTGGGCAGCCAATCAGAAACAAGGTCATTCTTGGCTGACCAATCAAAAAAGTGGTGGGGGGTCAACTAGAAGCCCCCTATTCCCACTACTAACCGTAAGAGACAATTCCAATTAAGAATTTCTGACTAAATATTCTATACCGAGCCACTCTGTACAATACTAATAACTATCTATATTTTAGGTACAAAGGAGAGAAGCCTTAGGAAGTCAACATAACAACAAGGGCTATCGAACAATTACCGTCCATTACGATAACATAATTGTGAATTAAATTCTAATAAACAAGATATATTGCCAATGTTTTCTTTCATTTGTAAATCTGTTCCCAAACCAAAAAAAAAAAAAAACACATAAAAGATCGAGAAGGTAAGCTTAAACATTACTACTTTAGATAGGAACTTAGATAGGAAAATTAAAACCGTAACAGTCTGTTTAGCTATCTCAAACTGAAGGGTATAAGCAAGAGCCTCGGAAATTTTCTTCAGTCGAGCTATTCTCAGAGTCTGACTTGTTTTTGGGTCGCGTAAACCTTCGATAAAACTGTTTACTGATAAATCTTGCTTTATTTCTTCCGGATATGTTGGTTAAGTCAAATTTATTAGCCGACCTCATGTCGTACTTCGCCATGTACGTCTTCTCTAATTTTGCAAATCTTCTGTTGCATTTCTTATTCCATGCGCTTTATGTCTTCTTTCATTTCTTGTTTCATATCTTCTTGACTCTTGTTTTATGCTTTCGTGATTTTTCTTAATGTCCTCTCTTAATTCTTGGTCCATGTTTTCTTGGCATGTTTTCAGCCTCATCAATTCTTATTTCATATCCTCTTAATTTTTCTTTCAATTCTTGATCCATGTTTTCTTGGCTTGTTTCCAGTTCTTGTTTCATATCGTCTTGGCTTGTCTTTAAATTCTTGTTTCATATCGTCTTGGCTTGTCTTTAATTCTTGTTTCATATCGTATTGATTTTTCGCCATATCTTCTTTCAATTCTTGTTTCGTCTCTTCTTGGCTTGTTTTCATATCTGGTATCTTTATCAGTATATGATGTAAACTAGTTTGAAGTTGTTCTTCCATTTTTGCTTTTTGTTTCCTAGTTTCCACTGGCATACACTTTCAATTCACTTTTTTCTAATTTTCTAACTTGAACTAACTCTTTTCGGTTTGATCCCACTTCTGATACAAATTTGTTCAGGATGGCCGGTTTTGATAAACACTGTGTAATTTGTAACCTTTTATTCAACATCACAATTTCTGGCACTTGTCAAACAATTCAAATTACTTCTACGACGTATAAAAATAAACTGTCCGTGAAAGCCAATCTGGACCCTTTATATACCATTTTGACTGATACCAGAAGATTCCCTAATTTTCTAAAAGGATTTCCGTACTACATGGTGTGATAAAAATACCTTCTGTTATAGGCTGTGTAAGACTAATCGAAATCATGGAAAGAAGAACGAGCTCAAGTGAAAATGAGCTATGTATGTCACTCAAAGTGGGAACTGATAAACCAAGACAGTTCTCAAATAGAGACCACGCAACATATATTTAATAATAGTTCATTAAAATGAAATATTCGTTGCTTAAAACTACTGAGAAGCACAATAATTATTAAATCTTAAATAATGACCAACTATATTCTCAGAAAATATTTCCTTGTGCGTATGAAGCCCAAAAAAAAACGTAAAGTGAAAAAGCAATTTTTAATCTTAAAATATTATCTAGACAAGGCGTTTTTCATTTATTATGTTTATTTGCTTTTCTATTCTGATACCAGTTTACACAGCGAAATCCAAAAATCAGTCAAATTAAAAAATGACGGACAAGAGGTTTATTTGTGTTTCGTGCAAATGTAAATATTACATTAAAATTTCCTCATGAAAATCTACACAAGCATCTGTTAAAGCATAACAGATAATTATCCCGATCTGAATATTTCTTCAGGCATATAGTCAGAGTGTCTATTATTTCAAGGTTTTAGTAATAATAAACACTGGTCGACAAATTTTCCCTTTGAAATATCTTGAACCTCGTTTGGAAATTAGTTCGATCCATAACAAAATGGTGAAACAATAAAAGAATTAAAACCAAGGAATTATAAATATTATATTACTTATTTTTTATAAAAAATATAAATTACAACTCCTTCTCAAAATGACTAAATTAAGAATCGTACTTCTTTCATTATCAAGTCTCATGACTATTATGGCACGCATTATATTTGATGACAATAGGCCGGTTAGTAGAGGTGACAGTTTGCTAATTGTTTTTGGCTGATCTGATTGGCACTGACTAGTTTCTGATTGCTCTGTAAACGGAGCTAATGTAGCTGATGAGGTGACAATAATACTTCACCTCTCAAATATTCCACAAGTAGTTATCAAAATTAATATGTTTTAGATCCTTTGTAGCTAATCTTTAAGATCAATACATGGATAAATTCATATTTAATCAACGCTTTATTTATGACGGCACGAAATTCCTCTGAAATATCTAATACGTTCTTGTAAACAAAAGATTTCATTATTCAATATGTTATGTCGTAAGATTTATACCCTAATTTCAACCTTTTTTTGTTTTCATTGTCGTAATTTACACCCCAAAATAAATCTATTCCTAAAAAATTATTAATTATGGTGTGTTATGAATCTAATTAAATAATTGCAGCAGTTTTATAAAAAGAATTAAGGGTTAAAATAAATTTCAACGGATATGCAAATTTGTGCCTTCTTTCTTTCCTAATTTTAAAACGATCTAAAGCATTGATTCCCAAAGTGATCCCCAGGTGTCGACTTCGACCTGTCCTGAGCCCCTGCCAACGGGACAAAAATTGGTGGTGAATGAGATCTTAATGAAGTTCCACGAAAGTGTCCTATTTCATTAAATCTCCACCAAAATATAGGCGTTCTGTAAATTTCATAATGTACGTAAACAAGATGTGCCTAAACAAGGTGATTCTAAGGGAAATTTATCGATCTATTGTGGGAAAACTATAATTAGAAAGAATCTAAAAATTTGACAGTGTACTAAAGTGCATGAGAGAAAAATATTTTTTAAATGGCGGCACTTCCGGTTATACCGGAAGTAGATGTCAACTTGCTTATTTTAAATGAAAAACCCTATATATTATTGCATTTTTGATTTCTACGTAAAATTCTAGACATATTTCTTGTATAATGTTCTATACCTAAGTCTTACCGTTTTGGTCATATTTAAATTTTAATGTCAAAAAACACATTCGTGGACCAAAACTTAACAATAAATTTTTCCTATAAAAAAGTCTTTATTATTAAATTTGGGTTAGTTTTCTTATAGACGAAGATCGATTTTAATTGTCTTTTATGCTATTTTGAAAATTGTTTATATAGAATGGTCAAAAAAGAAGAATCAAAATTATATTTAAAAAGTCGTCAATAGTCAATTTTTTCAAATAGAAAGCACCCATTTTTATAATTTTATCATATTATGCATTGAAAATAAGGGTAACTTTGTATAAGGTTGTCTACTCCAAAAATTTGTAGTTTCAAAGTATTGGCAATTCCACATTTTTCTATTGTAAAAATGCTATACGGTTTTTAAGTTTCGTTATTAGTTGGCCATAAAGGCTAGGCGTGGCGAAAATAAAACAATCGAACCCTACAGAATTGTCACTATTTCTTGCCATTAGGCATTTATTAATAACAATCATGCCGGGGCGATTAAGTTACACGCACGAAGATCATTTAAACTTATTTATTATTTATGGAGAATGTGATAGAGTTATTTCAAGAACATGCGATACATTCGGGATCCGATATCCGAAGAAATAGAAACCAACACTACCAACTGTTAAAAAGGTTATGAAAAACTTCAAGAACTTTGGATCAATAAAAGCTAAAAGAAATAAAAATAAACCAATTGTTAATAAAATAAAGTTACAAAAATTATTTGAGTAAATGTTCAAATTGACGCCCTTGAACTTCCAAACATTTATCGTACTTATGCAGGAACTTTTCATGGGTGGCTCTTCTTACTGACTGGATTAAGTTCTTCAAATGCTATTTTGACGCGCTGCATGCAATCTTCCATAGTGGTTAATGCGGTGTTGTATACTTTATTTTAGATTATCCCCCCAAATAAAAAAGTCAAGTACTTTTAGGTCCGGGGAGTGAGGTAGTCAAATATGTGTCCAATTCTTGGCTATCAATTGGTTATTAAACAAGTTTTGTTAACTAAATGTCTATTATGTGGAGGCGCCCCATCATGTTGATAAAACACATTTCTATGATCAGCCAGCGGTAAATTATCTAAATAGTTCACTTCCAAATTTTCAAGATGTCGAAGGAGCGCTCACCTATAAGTTAGGAAACGTATTTTGTATCTAGACGTCTTCAAAAATGGCTAACTTACCATTCAGATTATTTTGGTAGAATTCTAGGGCGACGACGCCGTCATTGTTATAGCACAATACACGTTAAACTGCTAAGATTCTTGAAAATTTAATTCTCTAAATCAATGTACGTTTGAGTCGCTCCAATAGTGGGAATTGCGTCGATTAAACAATTCATTTTTTGTGAAATAATATTATCCAAAAAAAAAACAGCATTTTCTTGTGACCAACGTAAAATAAATTGACAGAACTCTACTCTTCGTGGAAAATCAGTGCGTTTTAAATGTTATATTATGGAATATACATATGGATGAAAATTATGTTTCCACAAAATCCTTATAACTATTGTTTGAGATAACCCAGACTCTAATGTTACTTGCCTTGTCAATATTGTCGGATATGCGGCAAAATATCCTAAAATTTCAGTTTCAATATTTACATTATTAACAACTGGTCTATTTCTATTTCTTTTTGCTTTTATGGATCCAAAGTTCTTGAAGTTTTGTATAATCCTTTTAACAGTTGGTGTTGTTGGTTTATGTTTCTGTTGATAACTGATCGCAAATGCATCGCATGTTCTTGAAATAACTCACGTTCTCTATAAATAATAAATAAGTTTAAATAATCATCGTGCTTGTAATTTAATCGCCCCGGCATGATGATTATTATTAATGAAAATCAAATGGCAAGAAATAGTAACAATTCTGTTGGATTCGATTGTTTTATTTTCGCCACGCCTGGCCTAATAACAAAACTTAAAAACCGTAAAGCATTTTTACAATAGAAAAATGTTGAATTGCCAATATTTTGAAAACTAAAAATTTTTGAAATAGACAACCTTATACAAAGTTACCCTTATTTTAAATGCATAATATGATAAAATTATAAAAATCGATGATTTCTATTTGAAAAAATTGACTTTTGAGGATTTTTTAAATATAATTTTTATTCTGTTTTTACCACTCTGTACTAATAATTTTCAAAATATCATAAAAAGACTGTTAAAGTCGAACGTCTACAAGGAAACTGACCCCAATTAAATAATAAAGACTTTCTTATAGAAAAAATTTATAGTTAAGTGTTGGTCCGCAAACGGTATTTTTAACATAAAAATTTAGATATGTCCAAAACGGTAAGACTTAAGTATAGAATACATGAAATATGTCTAGAATTTTACGTAGAAATCAATAATGCAATAATATATAGAGTGTTCCATTTAAAATAAGCAAGTTGACATCTACTTGGTATAACCGCAAGTGCCGCCATCACTGTCAAATTTTGAGATTCTTCTTAATCATAGTTTTCCCACAGTCGATCGATAAAGTTTTCGGAGAATCACCCTCTGTAGTAATGTGGTACCTATAATAGGATAGATAAAAAAATTATCTATTTATATATCGAAAGCAGCAGAACCATATTTGCAAAAAGAAAGGATCATAACTGTATTCTGTATTTTTATATAGAATGAGGATGTAAAGTCTGGAATAAATTTATTATTTAAAAAACGCTGGGCTTTTTGAAAAATCGTTCCGATACTTTTTTTTTGGTAGGTATTTTTTCCAATATATCAGTCATACAACAGTAACTTCAAAGCAGCTGTGTTATAATTAACTTTGATTTTTTAAATTTTGATTCCCAGTTCTTTGTACCGTTTTGAACTTCCTGCAAAATTCTGAACATTTTTTATGACATATTCTATACCTATGTGAAACGAATACATAAACCAGTTGTTCGAAGACCCAATCAGATCGGAAAATCCTCCCACTTACCGGGTACCAAATTTCTTGCCGATTACCGTTGATGAGGTTACTCGAACCATAGTGGGGTTGAAGAATGGGAAAGCACCAGGGCCAGATAATATCCGAAATGAATTCTTAAAACTACTAAATGAAGAAGATATCAGATGGCTTACAGATATATTTAATGAAATATACTCCACTGGAATTATACCTGAAATATGGCTCAAAAGTACATTTATAACGCTACCTAAAAAATCAAGTGCAAAAAATTGTGAAGACTTTCGTACTATTAGCCATATGAGTCACTCTCTTAAACTTTTCTTGAAATTAATTCATCAAAGAATATATAGGATTTGCGAAGAACAGATTAGTTGTACCCAGTTTGGGTTTAGAAATGCCCTAGGTACTAGGGAGGCACTTTTTAGTATCCAAGTCTTGTTCCAAAGAGCGCGGAATGTTAATCACGATATTTTCGCGTGCTTTATTGATTATCAAAAAACATTTAATAAGGTTCAGCATAATAAGATGATGAAAGTTCTTGAATCAGCTGGATTAGAAAAACAAGACCTAAGAATTATAGCAAATCTTTATTGGAACCAGACCTGTTCAGTCAGAATAGAAAGTGAGGAATCCGAGGAAGTTATGATAAAGAGAGGAGTTCGACAGGGATGTGTACTTTCGCCATTGATATTCAACATATATTCAGAATACATATTTCGAGAAGCCCTGGAAAATACCTCCGACGGGGTGATTATCAATGGCGAATGTATTAATAACATAAGATACGCAGACGATGCGGTAATTATCTCAAATGATTTAAGAGGACTCCAAGGATTGATGGACAGAGTGGTAGAAGTAAGTGAAAGATACGGACTGCAGATGAATACAAAAAAGACCAAATTCATGATTATTTCTAAAAATAAACGCATACACGGCCAACTACTGATACATAACAGACCCATCCAAAGAGTTAACAAATATATCTACTTGGGAACAAATATCAATGAAGAATGGGACCACTCGGTTGAGATAAGATGCCGTATTGAAAAGGCCCGCACTACATTCCTTAAAATGGCAAAAATATTCAAAAGTAGAGACCTATCCTTAAACACTAAAATGCGAACATTGAGATGCTACGTATTTTCGACCCTCCTATACGGCGTTGAATCATGGACGCTATCTGAAGCATCATGCAAAAAATTAGAAGCTTTTGATTTTGGCTATACCATCGCATTCTGCGGATTTCATGGGTAGATCATATTACCAATGAAGAGGTGCTTCATAGAATGAAAAAAGAAAAAGAAATCTTGTTTCAAGTAAAGAAGCGTAAACTTGAGTACCTGGGCCACATCATGAGAAATCCTGAAAGGTACCGGCTTTTGCAGCTTATACTACAAGGCAAAATACAAGGCAAAAGGAGTGTAGGAAGACGAGGAATCTCATGGCTGAAGAATCTCCGAGTATGGTTTAATACATCAATTGTGGGCTTATTTCGTACAGCAGTGGATAAAGTCCGTATAGCCATTATGCTCACCAACATCCGGTAACGGATAGGCATTGGCAGAAGAAGAATGTGAAACGTAACTGTTTTCGATTTATCGACAATTAAAACTTAATAATTATTTTCCAGCATAACTGATTCAGTGAACTGTTCCTTTGTCACATTTTGTCAAATTGAGTTAATTTTAACTGAAATTCTTATGATGGTAAGATATGGCGATAGGGTAAGAACACACGAAGTAAGTTGGTTATTTTAAGAAAAATATTCTAATTTTCGGCTAGCTTCACAAGGGGACCAATCGAGTAGCCGTCGAGGTCTCCAGACCTAAACATTCTTGACTGATTTTTGTGGAGTTACATATACATTTAGATATAACATACATAATAGAAGAAATCTTCAGAATTTTATAGGAAGTCTAAAAGTTTGTTTAATTTCGAAAACCTGGGAGGAACGGCATTTCACAAGACGGGTAATAATAGAATCCTTAAGATGCCTTATCTTAAAAAATCCTTTTCAGAGGCTCTCCTCCATACATCTGCGTTCACCTTTATAAAAAACTACATTTGTTTTATTCATATATTTAGGTACCTAATTAAGGAATTTCTTTGTGAGAGAACTTCTTACTCCCTATCAGCATCCGGCAATTTCAGGGAATGTACCTTCTGACTATAATACACGTGTGTAGGTCTACATATGTATGTGTGTCATATATATATCTGTATGTGTATATATATTTTTATGGTATTTTACTATACTAAATTTGTATAATTTGATCTTTATTTATAATTATAAATATTTTTATGTCTGTTGATTATCAATAGTGTTTTTTTTTGTGAACATATTATTATTTTGTAGCTATTAACCACTATATTATATTCAAATTTTCTTTTGGTTTAAATTCGACGAATTACGAATATTATCCGTACCTTTTTATACTAATTATTATTTGTGTTTATTTTAGTTTTCTATTTATGTTCATTCAAATTTTTAATTTAGAATTTATGACTATTAAAATCAACTCATGACGAGCCCATGCCCATTTTTGATGATAACAGAATATACTCTATTCTATTACATTATTACGTAGTCACACTGACTGTAGTCTATGAAAACTTGCGCATTTGATAGCAAGACATTGCGGTCATATGCACAATAATAAATATATCAAGACTTGAGCCAGAGCTGCAAGTACGACGGCGCAGATTTCACATTTGATTCGTCTGTTATTAAAACTAGTGTCAGAGGTAAACACTGTTCACTAATTTATTAAATTTTGACAAGGAAGTTGATAACTAAATATTTTCAAAAATTAAAATAGACATAATATACAAGTTAAAGTGAATCAAAATTTTTTTTTTTGGGATCCTGGAAACAAGTTCATTTTTTTAATAATATTATTCGTTTTTAGTTTCTTTGATAGTCCGATTGTCGACCATGACTTGAGGTAAAGGTCATTCCATACTCTAATCAACTACTTACACCCCTATTAACTTTTTTAGTTATTTTATTTGTTTTTCTATTTTAGCAATCGGTAGTATTTAATTTTTGTCTCTTCTTTTCTATTTCTGTCTAACTATAGACAAAATTCAATGGTATATGTACCTAAATATAAAACACCAGTGATCGCCATAAAGATTAAATAAGGTTGTACGTGGGGAATCCATTCTAAATATAGACTCATTTTGTATCTCCTGGAAGAATAATTTCCAAAAAGAAAATTTCCACTTACATTTAATTTTTCTTTATCTAATGTCACTAAGCTAATAAGGATTTTACATCAAAAAATAAAGCTAGTGATGAAAAATTAGTGTCAAATTCATGTTCTGTGACCTACACTTCATATGAAGTCACTATTATGAAAAATAAAATAATTTCATGACCCATTTGTCTTCTGAAACAATAAAAAAAGTACAATATTTTATTTACAATTATATGCTTGATTTTATTTACGTATTTTAAAGACACTTTAAATAAAAATCTTTACTTTAAGTAACTTTTTCGATTGATGATTTCCTTCTCTTTTAAAACTTTTTAAAATTTGTTTGTTGGTGCTTGGGAAATTGATCTCCTACGTAGTTATACTAAAAGTTTATATTTATTTAGTGTAAAGCTTTGACTGGAACTTTTGTCATTGATAATTACAGTTTAACCTCAAACCGTCATCTAGGAATATTTTAGGTTTCGTATTTATTAAAAGATAAATATTAAATTAATAGCTATGACGAGATGAACTTCCTGAAAGCCTGTCTTAATATTGGAAGTTTCGTAATAAATATTTATTTTATATGATCTTTAATAACTTGGTTAAATAAATCTATTTATTTTTCTTAATTGCTTATAATTGCAAAACTCTTGTTTTTTGGTTGTTAAAATACTCTTGTAAAAGCAAATAATTTAATAATAAACGGGAAAATTTTATTTAAAGATAATTTTTGCTAAGGTATATTATAGAAGCTTTCTATTTTTTTATATTTTACTGATGAGCTAGATAAAGCAAAATATTGAAATATTATCTGACATCTTCCAGAACTGGTGCGAGAAATTTTCGGGTGGGTAAATTACGAATTTAAAATTATGTTCTAAAAATTCACAATGGAGGGCTAAAAAAATTACATTTTTGGTGTTGCCATTGGGAAGGTTTTCGAAGGACTAGATCTCGAATTTAAAATCATTTTCATAAAATTCAATGTGACCAGTCAAAAAATTTACATTTTCCGAATTTCTTCAAGATAGGTATTTGAAGTTTTTGGGAGTATATTTAGGATACTTTTTTTGCGACCTTGGAAACGTTGCTAGGTATAATATACATTTTGTTATAGTATCTAGTTATGTTAAAAAATTACGAATATCGAATGAGTTCAATTATAAATTGAACTACAAATAGAAAAGTTATTTTCAAAAAGGATTTAAAATAAGAGCAAGGAAGCAAAAAATAAATCTTCTAAATATTTTTTTATTTTAAATCGGAGCCCAATTAACAGTAAAAAAATGAAGCAAATAGCTAATATATATATATATATATATATATATATATATATATATATATATATATATATATATAGATATAGATATAGATATAGATATAAATGTATTTTTATCTACCGTACACTATTGAATTAGGGAAGGAATTCCGGGTATTTGATCTATGGACGAGATAAAGACTCTTTTTCCTTTACTACTCAATATATACAACTACAAAATAATACAAAGAAATGGACAAATTAGCAAACTGAAACAAACAATATAAATGACGTTAACTTACAGATTAAATATCCTCTTGAATAGTTAAACCTAGCACGCTCAATAGAGCAATAAAATGAAATATAAAATTTTAATAAAGAACGTCAAAAAAGAGGTAATTATCTTCCCTTACTTAAAAAAAAAACAATTAAATTTAAAATATACACTACACTCCATATACAGGTACTCACACGCAGTATCTTATATTATATAACACTCAAGTTAAATTTAAAATATTATAGTAAATATTGCTTAGATGAATAGTGTCCAATTTATAATTAATGGCATTTTTTTGTTAATTAATATGACACATTTCAAGGAATAGTCTGCTCTTGTAATTATTTTGGTTATCGAGAATTTTTACATTATCACAATCAAAATTAGGTCTTGTTGTTGGGTGATGTTCCACAACGGTACACGAGTTTTTACCCAAACGACAATCACTTTTATGTTGTGTACTACGATGTTTAAGCCAATGTGCGGTTTGTCCAATGTAACAGCCTTGACATCTCAAACAAGATATTTCATAGACAACATTGTTATTATATAATAGAGGTGTTCTCTCTTTAACTTTTGTAAAAAGATTGGCATTTTTAACCAAATTAAACTTTGCAATCTTCACGTTAGGGAACTCTTTGAAAAGAGAAAGTATTGAATGCGTAAGTTTTTCAGTGAAAGGAATTTTTCGGCAAGTAATATGCAAATTAGTTTCCCTTGTTGCACTATCGTACATATTTGAATTATAAACTAATTTTTTAAGAATATTCTTGGGGTGTCCATTATTCACAAAAATATCAAATGATTGTTTAAAATTAGAGGTAAGAAACCTCTGATCACTAATACGTGCTATTTTATTCTTCATTGCAATGATAGTGTCGTATTTCTGGTTTTTTTGGATGATTTGAAAAGTAATTCTTTATTGCACAGCGTTATTCCCCTCTTGCCCTTTCGTTTACCATTTATCTAGAAGTATGTGGATGATCTAATTTGTGCAGTACCGTCCGACTGTACTGATATAATTTTGGACATTTTTAATTCATTCAATGACTGAATACAATTCCCTATTGAAATAGAAAACAACAACAATGTACTATTCTTAGACAGCAAAGTCTTAAGAACGGAAAATAACAAAATATCCCTAGACTGGTACATTAAACTAACAGCTTCTGGAAGATTTTTGAATTACTTTTCAAATCATCCAAAAAATCAGAAATCTAATATTGTCATTACAATGAAGAATAAAATAGCACGTATTAGAGGTTTCTTATCTTTAATTTGAAACAACTATTTCATATTTTTGTGAAAAATGAATACTCCAAGGATATTATTAAAAAATTAATTTTATAATTATTATTATAAAAATTACAATACATACAGTGTTTTCGTAAAATAGTGAATAAATTCAATATAAACTAAAAGCTGCGGTTTCGATGACTCACAAGCTTTTAGCTCATTTTCATTTAAAGTCAATATTTTCTAGACACTGTTATATTCTTGATAAAACCCATATATGAATGCGTCTTTTCTAATATCAAAAAGAGAGAAATGACAAAATTAAGAAATTGTAGAAGTTTGGAAATATTTCACTTTTGAAAGCTATTTTGAAAAAGGTTCCTTTGATTTCATTGCATTATTAAGGTCCAAGTTTGATTAGATTGTTTTTTTACTTCTCAGCTTTAATTTTTTTATTGTCAACTTAGGTGTGAAAATTTAACACTTAAAATGTTATTTATTTGAACTTAACTATGCAAAAAACTGTTTATTAAAAAATTTAATGCTTATGTAGTCCTACCAATATTTTTATTTCAACGATTGAAACTTAAGATCATCTTAGACACTCTATTTTTATAATAGCAAGTATCATAACAGCAGGTATAATTATAATTGTAACAGAAATAGCTGGTAAATAAGTTTTGCAACTTATAGGTTTCAATAATATAAATAATGGCGTACCTAACAAAATATTTTTTATCACATACTTAAGCTGATAAATGAATTTTGTATACTTCTACTTTTCGGTAGGAATATAAAAGTTTTCGGGATAGGAAAACCCTTTTAATGGCAGGTCAGAGTTGGGCTTTCCTTATGAAATTTTAATAAAGTAGGAAAAAAGTTATCGAATGGCAAAATATTGCTTCGGTGTTTATACGTGTAAATTTTTTAAAATATTCTGACAAAATACATAAGGTTTGTGTACCATTTTATATTCTTCAACATTTAGAAGTGTTCAAGGAAGATTAATAAAATGTAGTCATTCTACAAGCGCTGGTTTTGCGTTGTAAATTACAAGGCTAAGTAACAATACTAAATGGAAATTATAATAAAAATATGAAGAGTTTTTTGGTACACTAGTCTTGAAAGTTTCTTTTAGGTGACATTAATTAAAGGAAACTAAGTAAATTATATAAAAGGAACTCTCCTAGTACACCAGTCAATAAAAAATTTTGGGAGTTGTAAAGGCAGTAAATACCAGACTGGCCAAAATAGTTAGAGATAGGTAATGTTCAATAATTACATTTGAAAATGTCCAACGATGGTTTTGTTAACTTTAAAAGTTGAGATATGGATTATAGTCAAAAAGTTTAAATAACTTTGTTAATTAATTACTGCAAATAGTGAAAAAAAAACCTTTAAAATTAGCATCTTTCTTTTTATGCAATGGTTATTGCAAAAATAACTTTTTTAGTTGGTTTTATTCCTATTAAGGAAGGTCCTTAACATATCAAGAAAATGAGTATTTATAAAATGTGGTCCTCTTTTTAGGCATGTGTTAGCAACTTCACAGCATGGCTTTATGGCAGGTCGATCGACTACTACTAATCTGTTTGTCTATGAGCAGTACTTGGTGGAGGCTTTGGAGGGGAGGTGTCAAGTGGATGCTAGTTACACTGACTTCTCCAAGGCTTTCGACAATGTTAACCATAAACTTCTTATTTACAAGCTGGAAGGCTTGGGCATCCATGGATCATTTCTACAATGAATAAATAGTTACCTGTCTGGTAGAGTACAGCGAGTAAAAATTAATAATTATGAATTATTTTTGCAAAGGTTGTTTTGCTGCTGAGATACGTTAATTTGTTGATACAGACACCTAAACCAAACTTCATTTTACTCTTAAAGCTTTTTATTGGGTATCCGGTAAGTACCTCTTATTACTCAGGAGCATACAGGGGAGGTCAAATAACTCTAATTTGTCATAGAAAAAAAATTCCCAGTGTCTCTTAACGGAGATACAGAGCCTTAAAGGAGTACCCTATAGGCTCTAAGTTTTGAACCGATTTGTATAATTAATGAAATTTTAATGTTTTGTAGAGGCCATAAAGATTCATTAAACCATACTAAGTAGATATTTTAGATAATCAGAGAAGTCAGGAAAGGACTTGCAGCCACACTCGTTGGTCCTAATTTTTGACAGGTGTCTTTTTACGGAGCTAAAAACTGATTTTTTAATACTTTGGTCATTCCTCTTCAAAAAAGATACTCTTAATTTATTTCGATAAAACTTGCGGTTTTCGAGATAAATTGATTTTTATGTGAAAAACTCAACAGCTACTAATGCTAAAAATATGTAAAAATAAAATAAACAAGGTGTGCTGATGTGTTTTAATTTATGGGAAAGCGCTGTCTTCTCTTCAAACGCCAACTCGAACATTGCCAAGTCCAAAAACCTTTCAAAGGCTGCATCGAAGCTTCAGAGAAAAGCACTTTTGCAGCTACGTGGCGGTGAGGGTCCTCCCAGGAAAGCACGAGAGCCTCACGTAGAGGAACAAATTTTGTAATACATTCCTGACTACCCTTTAAACAGCATAAGAAAGCTCGTGACACAAAACAATGTTACAAAATAGATTGCACATAAAACCCTAACAGAACAGATACTTAACCCGTACTACGTTGAAAAAGTACACGCTTTATCTCCAGAAGATTATTCCGCAAGACTTCAATACTCTAACTGGTTTATACAGCAACATAACCTAAATCTAAATTTTTCTAACCTTATTCTGTTTACCGATGAGGCCTATTTTACAAGAGATGAAATAATAAACTCACACAATTTACATTTTTGGGCTGATGAAAACCCACACTCTATAATTCAAAATAAACATCAATAAATGTTTATTGAAAATGTGGGGCTGGCACCATTGGAAATAACCTTATAGGTTGATTTATTTTGGAAGGAAGAATCAATGGTGAGATTTTTTTACAATTCTTGCAGCAAAATTTAAATAATTTATTGGAAAACGTACCTCTTGAAAGAAAGCATTAGCAAATGTGGTACAGGCATCTGATGCTCCACCTCATTTTAGCCGTATAGTACGTCAACACTTAACAAACGGTTTTGGCCCTCGATGGATAGGTCGAGTTGGGCCTGTTTTATGGCCACCAGGGTCTCCAGACCTAAATTTTTTTGACCTTTACTTCTGGGGACGAATAAAAGAACTAGTTTATTCACCGGTAAATACTAGGGAAGAACTAATAGCGAGAATAGAACAGCATTTTAACGAAGTCTGTAATAATGCCGGGATATTATTTGCATCGGAAAATATTCGAAGAGTAAGAAAATGTGTTGAACTACGTGGGGCCTATATTGAACATTTGCCAAAATAATATTTAAATGTTTTCACTATTTTTGCATTTAAAGAACATTTTAAATTAATTGTGCCCCGATCAACCCTTTGAAAGGTTCCTGGACTTGACAATGTCTGAGCTGGAAATCTTTCAGCATAATATCTTCTTGCCTTCGAAGAGTGAGATAGTGCTTCCCCATAAATTACAGCACATCAGCATACCTGTTTATAATTAGCATTAGGAACTTTTTGTTTTTCGCATAAAAATCGATTTATCTCGAAAACCATCAGTTTTATCGAAATAAATTAACAGTACCTTTTTTGCAGAGAAATGACCAAAGTATTTAAAAAATCAGTTTTTAGCTTTGAAAAATGTTACCTGTCAAAAATTAGACCCAACGAGTGTGGCTACAAGTTGGTTCCCGACTTCTCTGATGATTTAAAACATCTACTGTAGTATGGTTTAAGGAGTGTTTCTAGCCTCTATAACATATTAAAATTTCATTAAATTATACAAGTCGGTTCAGCCGATAAGGTATCATTTTAGAACTCTGTATCTCCGTTAAGGGGCACTGTAGAAATTTTTTTCTATGACCAAGTAGGGTTATTTTGACCTCCTCTGTATGTTCCCGAGAAATTAGGAGATACTTACCGGACACCCTGTATATGTTCCGTTTGAACCGATTGCTTTCACATATGAAAATGACTCATAAAAAGTTGTCGGATTTCGCCCGGACATTCTGTTTATTTAACCTCGATCTTGACCTTCAAAGTCATTTAAAGATCAACATAAGAATTGTGAATGAAACCTACTTCTTTTGACACCATGGATAAATTGAGCAGTAAATTTTACGTCTTTTATATTAACTGACTAGATCAGCGGGGTTGCCATGTCCTTGAATGATTACAGCTATTCCAGAAATAGAAAGATCCACTACATTCACCTTGCTATGACCTTGACTTCAAATTCAAGTCTGATCTAGATGTAAAATTTACTATTCATTTATTTGTGAGTTAAAAAGTAGGGAGTCCCGATTGAAATTCTGAAATTGACTTTTTGGTAAACTTGAAGTTCATGATCGAGATCATATTTAAGATCCCTATTAGATCGCCCAATATGACATTTGCCCAAATATTTATCCTGTATTGTCATTATTTTTAAAGATAAGGGGTTCCGCTATTTTGACCTTGCTATGATCTCAAGTCCTAAGTCAAGGCAATATGTGGATGCAAATTTCTCTGATGTTCTCATCTATGTGGTCAAAAGTAAGAGGTATCATTTAAAATTTCTAAGTTGATCCTTAAATGACTTTGAAAATCAAGGTCAAATTTAAGATCACTTCAAGACGCACCGTTCGGTTTCCTGAAACTTTTGATGGAAAACTTTGTCTCCATCACACTTAGTTGGCGAATCATTAAATAATTTTAAATCGTTCGACAGAAAATCTTCTCTGCTTTCCATTTCTACAATAAAAAATTAGGGTTTCCATGTAAAAAATTCAACTTGACCTTCAAATGACCGTAAAGGTTGAAGCCCAAGGTCAAATTTGAGATCGCCTTGTCCGGGTAAAATACTAGAACTTTTCTACGAGTCATTTTTCCTAGGTTCCGTATTTTTTAAAATAGAAGAGGTCAGATTCTTTGTAAACATCCTTTGTATTAATATATATATATATATATATATATATATATATATATATATATATATATATATATATTTTAAAAGTTTTGAATATTCTAAATATTGACTTTCAGTGTATTTCAAAATTCAGATAGAATTTAATATTAAATTATTAAAATATTTAATATTAAAATTTTACAAATATTGGAGAAATTCGATAGGCAGACATTGTTTTTAATTAGATAGCTGTGAGACATGAATAATTCAGTTACTTCAAAGAGGACGTTGGCCGACACTTTGACACATGTTACACATCAGATCAATAAATATTTATATTAGTTAAGACAATATTGGCATAACAACTTTAGTGAATTCTAAAAGAACAGGTGACTCGATCCGGAGCCAATTTTCAAACTTCTGTAACGAACGATAAGCCACAGCGATTTTTTCGAAAAATAATCAGTAACTCTTCGTCTATTCATCGAAAGTTAATTTCTTTTTTAATGTGCAGAAAATTTCCAGCTCTCGGAATGTCGGAGCTAGAAAGTAGCACAAGCAATAGTTAAGGTTACATAAAAACCGGTCTTGCCAATACTATGTTATAAAAATATTGGGTCTTAGGGGTTCTTGGCATAAACACATTAACGTATGTCAGCAAAAAATAACCTTTAAATACAGATATTTATTTTTTGGCTACCATGAGGGTTTTCTTTTAAAGAAATAATGCCAAAAAAAAAATATTTTTGCAATAACTAGTGCATAAACAAGAAAACGATAATATTAGTGGCTTTTCACTTTATTTAAAGTACTCAATTAATGAAATAAATCACGCTGTAGCTCAAACTGTGGGTTTTCTCATTACTATATGTTATTATTTAAACTTTTTTGCCTATAATCAATGTATGAACTTTTAAAAGTAAAAATATATCTTTAGACGCCTTTAAATGCTCGTAGTTATTTGTTAAACAGTACCAAACGTCTTTAACTATCATGGCTAGTCTTTCCTTCAACCTCCAATAGTGGATTACCACTTATTTCGAAATGTCCAAAATTCTCTGGATCAATTTTTTACCGATTAATTTATAGAGCGCATGGTGAACTAATCTGATGCATTGGCGGACAAAATCAGATATTTCCTGAAAAAAAAAGGCTGCAGAGGTGAGCCTGGGAACATTCGAGAAGGAGAAAGGTGCAGAATTTAGGAAAATTATATCAAAATTTTAGCTTTACAACTCATGATTTTACAAGCTTAAGAAGTCGCTTTTTAAGCTTAACTATTTCTAGAAATGCGAGTTTTAATATTTTTTGAAGATACTAACAGTTGTAGTTAAGTCCAGAGATAGGCAGGTTTTAATACCCCAGCTCACACAACCAGACATATTCAGAAAGCTCAAAAACTTTCAGTTCTAGAAGGTAATGAAACTGCAATTTATATATACCAGAAGCGCAATTTTTAAGAATTTTTAAGGCTTTAATTGTCTATGGAAGTTTTAGAGATTTTGAATAAACTAAAATCGACATAACTCGTCTTGGACAGGTCTTTTTTTGGTATGTCTACAAATTTTAAAGGTGGCGTTACAAGAGACTATCAAAGTGTTAAATATAAAAAATTTGCAGAGTTGCGAGTTAACAACCATTTGAGATTTAAAAAAATCTTAATACTTTCGAAAAGCTTCCAAATTCACAGTGCTAGTGTCAGTTAGGCTTAAAAACGAATTTTGTCCGGTTTTTAGTAGTTGTAGAGGATAATGGAGTTAAGTTCAAGATTTCAGCGTAATTTTCGTCAGTTCTACACTTTTCTTCATTCGAATGCTTCCTTGCTCGTCTATGTAACTCCAGTTTTCAAGAAATATTTAATTTTGTCCAAATTAAATTTACTCTAGGACTTTTTTCTTTACGTAAAAGTAATTCCTTGTTTCATGTTAAAACTGAAACAACGTGAAAATCGTTAAAATAACTTGAGATATTTTTTCAGAGATGACTAGAAGTAAATAGTTTACATCTGCTATAATTCCATTAGAAAAAGTTTGATCAGAAGTAAGGATAATTATAAATTGTAAGGAATTAAAAAATTTGAAACTAAAATAAAAATTAAAAAAGAAATGCAAACGTAAGTCCTAAAATGCTTTATTAGAAAATACGAACAATTGGGAATGTTAACCGAGATGCTATGTTAAAACTTACTGAAATCATGAATTTTTGGCGCAAATGAAATCTTAATATTTTACCATGGAATATAATATAAAATTTCCAACTATAAACGCCTTACCAAATTCTGGCTTCATCCTGTAAGGTACTTCAGTTCAGACTTACCTAATAGCTCATCTCAGGGTAGATTCGGTATTTTTATATTTTTTCCACTATTTTTAATATATTGCCTGTGTAATTTTTATAAATATCTAATTCAGGAAAAAGGCGCCACCAAATTTTACTTTAGAATGTGCCCTAATGAATATACTACGAGCAACTGTAGTAGAGAAAACTTGGAAAAGAATAAATATTTAATATGTCATATCCGGGTAAATAAATCGCTGAGTTTAACTGCTTAGTAGATCTCTAATTTAAGATTATAGGAAATAAAACCAATTAAATAGAGGCCAATACATTTATTCCTCACGGTATACCCCTTCCCAGAAAATAAGGATAACTGAACTGAAAAAAGCCATCACCAGTGTGAATTATTGCAAGCTCCTCTAATGGGGCTATCTGTTACAAAAGGTAATTGCAATAAATAAGAACTTTGTTAATGACTTAGTCGAAAGTTATTGACTTTCTATGACGTAGAAAAAGTGAAAATTAAAACAAAAGAGAGTAAGTTAAACTTGACAGTATCCTGCACGGCGAACGGCAAACCGATCCAAAAAGTAAACAAATCAACTACTATACTTTGAAGGTTAAAGTCGAAATAGCCTAGTCATAGAAGGTAAAAAAATTCTCTATTTTAAACTTGACTATGAAGTTCCATAAGCCCAACAATGCAGGAGACTATCAACTTTGCAGTAATAAGAAAAAAATAAGCAATATCAAAAAAACTAGAAAAATGTCTGCAAAGAGAGAGAATTAGAAAATTGATAATGAGAGAGATAATGAGTGTTTAAATGATAGTTAACAGAAATATAAGCAATAGAAAATTACACAAAAAAGTGATAGATAATGACAAAAATTAGATCATAGAAATCAACTTATAACTGTCGCTCAAGTGGTTAAAATCTTAACAAAACTTTGCAATTTTGTACAAAATAATTAGTTTCCAAAATATTGAATTGTTAAGCAATTAAAATTTTCAATAAATTTATCATTATAATATTCATTACTTTAAACAAGTATTAAATAGTTAATTAGCCACTCTAGGACTCTAACAGAGAACCATATTAAAAAAAATCTCAATGACAGTAGGGTATCGCAAAATAAAACATTAAAATTTGAGGTTGTAGCGCCACGGAGTCGACTTCGTTTCACTTTACAAAATTTACTGGTTCTCCGCACAGATTAAGTGATATGGTAAATTTAGCAAAAGATAAATATCATTAGAAAAATATTAAAGTCCAAATGTTTAAAGTCTATTAATTAAAGAGGTTCAAAATCATGAACAGAAGAATCCCTCACCTGTTAGCCCTCTAGGTAATCGAAAAGGAAACTTTGCTCAGAGAACTAAGCGATTTAAAAATACTGCTTTAATACCCATCAGGCTTAAAAGTTAAAAACTCTCGGGTACATGTCTTTGGCTACAATTAGGCACTTAGATGAATCCCTTTCAAACATGTGGATAAACAAGGCCTGTGACGTAGACGGCTTCACCAGAAAGGACGTCGAACTGGCTTAATATGGAGATTGTCCCATTCAGAGGCTCGCAATCCCAGAAGTGCAGCACGATAACCCAAACTGCATATTACTTCCCAAAATGTCCATTATAAAATTTTATCCAAAAGAAACAAATACTGAAGAAATCCAAAGACATACTGAAATTGTGCAAACGCAAAGCCTAGCAAAATTTTGCGTAAACACAAAAACTGATTGTTTCAAAAGAAATATAACATACCTTGAACTCAAGAAAATGGTGGCATCTGATAAATGTTAAGCCGTTGTTTCTGGCCGGCTGAAGAAAAATAATCGCCAAACTGGCTATACGGTGAAACAACCAAATCACCAAAGAAATGTTTGCACCCCGACTTGGTTTCGTTAATTTAATCGGCCATTTATGACCAAATCCCTTAACTTGGAAAAATAGTAAAACTAAAGCATTTCTTTTCGCTCTTGCGTTAGATAGCCAAAAGAGAACGATTTTCTCAAATCACTCGCACATTCCTTCCAACGGAAGTTACCAAAAAACTTAATAAAAAAAGTCCATCAAAAATCCATCCAAAAAAAAAATAACCTTAATCTCGAGGCAACAATCTCGAACACTTTATTTTTATCATACAATTTGAACAACTTCCGGAAAATATATACAAAAATTCTTCTATTTCGATTTTAAACTGGCCAGTACTCAAATCAAACAGAGACAACCAATATCTTAATAATCTAAACTGCCTCGTCCTACAAAATAAATATCCAATGAATAAAGTACTTTACGGATTCGAAATATTCAAAAATGAAATCCAATTCGTTCGAATTAGTTCGAGGGTCTAATTTCAAATATTATAATTACCAAAAATTCTAACTAGTAAGGTAGAGGGAAATAATCTACTAATAAACTAAAAACAACATAATGAAAAAGTAGATTTTAACTTATTTCGAATTTGGCATTTCAATATATTCAACAGATGTGCCATCTTATAGGCAACCATAAAAACTTTCTACGCAATCCAGTGGATTTGACTATTTATCTGAAACAGCTGATATGTGAAAATAAATAAACATTTTCTGAAAAAGGAAAATCAACAAAAAAACAAATAAACACTGTTCATATTTATCCAATCATCATAAAAACAGTTTACCCAATCTGTGATACATTGTCTCGAGGAACCCAACGAAATTTACAAATTATAGAAATAGGTTACGTCTCGATGTCAATTAAAATTTCAAAATGTAAACAAAAGGAATGATCTGAATATAGATGAAACCCATATTAATGAATGAAAAACACAAGATAATCATTAGTTTTATTGTAGAAAACATCGTTTACTGTAAATTTACGTACAAAACAAAAATCTATTTATTACTTTAGTAATCTGAACCTGTAACTTAATGTAGACAAATATAAACGAAAATATTTATTATTTAAGATCAATTTTTAACCGTAACATTACACAAAAAATAAAATTTACGTACATTATCTGGAATTTAAAAATCAAAATTTCGGTAAGAAATAAAGAAATATATTTGTTATATGTAAGTAGTTGTTTATATGTATTAGCCTTTCAAGTAGAGGAAAGGAATGAATATACACAAACTGTTTGTTTCTTGCAAATGCAACTCTGGTACTCTTTCTATACCACCTTATGGTCTCGCCATTGGAGCTGTATCAAACCGAGAGCAACATTCGCGGAAAACAACTGCTATATAAAATATAAATTCCAAATTATGTCGGTAGGATATGAAAAACCTGCAGACTTCGATGAAAAATATCGCCAGTCAAACGACATCTATACAATCACCGGAATAGTGCGAAATTTTTAAAAATCAAAATTTCAGTAAGAAATAAAGAAATCTATTTGTCGTATTTAAACAGTTGTTTATATTATTATTTCGAACTACTCCGGTGATTGTATAGATGTCGTTTGACTGGCGATATTTTTCAGTCTTGCATCGAAGTCAGCAGGTTTTTAATATCCTACCAACATACTTTGGAATTTATATTTTATATAGCAGTTGTTTCCTACGAATGTTGCTCTCGATTTAATACAGTTCGATACAATCGAAACGCGTATGGAGAGAGGACCAGAGTGGTATTTACAGGAAACAAATTGTTTGTATATATTCATTCCTTTTCTCTGCTTGAAGGGATAATACATATAAACAATCTGGTTTTTAAATTAATTTCCACCTTAATTAATCAGTGCTGAAAAATCTTCTGAACATATGGGTTAATAAGGTTTCCTATTAAAGTTTCCTAACGGCTGTTTATGTATCTATTTAGTTTCCCCAAAAACAGAACTCTGAAGAAATAAGCCACGTTTACCTTGGGTAGTTTATTTACCCAACGGTATGGTAAATTAGTATAACAGCAAAAGTAGACAAATTCTGAATATGTATCTTGTACTCAACATGTTTTGAAGTTTATGAAGTTCTTAAGTTAAATATTAAAATTTACCACATAGAAGAATAAAGACGATGTTTCGTATGTGATTTTGTAACTTTATTTATATAACGGAAAGTTACATGAAAGTTTGGGCATGTTAGCAGAATTTCATTGACCTCAACCCATTCGTTTCGGCATTAGAAACTGTAGCGGACTTTTGGCTTAAGTTCATATATCAAAAAAATATTGTTTTAGTCGAGCATGTCTTCAAAGAATTTGACTACATACAATTGTTAATGGATAAGAGAAATTTATAAAATCAAATTTTTGTTTCCTTTCTAACTTAATAGGTATTCTAGAAAATGTCTTACAATTTATACTGGGTGGAAAAATAAAATAACCAAATCCATATTTAACAAACAATATTTAAGAAATAAGTTGATAAGCAAATGAGGCTAATATAAAATATGATAACAAAATCCTGCAAAGATATGTTTCAAAACAAAAAATGTAATATTTATTTGAAACACTCCGTTTTCATCAAATATTAAAGAAAAACTTAAACTATCACTATTTAATATATCTGAAAAAATAAAACTTTAGAAATATTTTCAATGTACTTTAAATAAACTGTAAAAATGCAATTTTTCTTATGTTTACTGAGAGTTTCCTTTTATCGTTTCGAAGATAGTCCTAATGATATAGTTCGAATTTAACAACCTGTATTATGCACAAAATCATGGAATTGGGAGATGTTTGTCTAACTATTGCATACTTATAAAGTGAAAAATTGTATCTCCTAATTTACTAACATGGTCTGACTTAAAACTTATCTAAGCTGATAACAAAGGGTTCGAAATGATACGTGTACAATTACCGATTGATTGATTGCTTAATTGGATCATATAGAAAGCTTAGATTGAAAAGCCCCTACACTGTAGCCTAGGTTTTATTGGGTTGCCTGTTATATATATATATATATATATATATATATATATATATATATATATATATTCCATTTGAATAGGTTGCTTGCCTTAATCAAGTCTGGGACTGTGATCACTAGTTTGTCCACTAACAAAGAAGGTACCTGAAGTATCCTGCTCCGATTTCAATGAAATTTCAATATGTTGTAGAGAGTACAAAAATAAGAGATGTGTATTTTTTTTTATCTGCGGAGACTCACTTTAACGGGGTGAAGGTTCTGAGTAAGATATCTTTACAAAACAAAATGAAAATTATTTGTTGTTTGAAATGATGTTAAACTGCAGTCTTTTCATTCCAAAGGATATCAGTCCTTATTTTTTATAAGGGTAAACCCAGGGGCAGATCCAAGGGGGGGCGGTGAAGGCGATCGCCCTCCCCCCCACCCCAGAAGCTATGAGTTCAGGAAAATAGACCCGATTTTGCCTCTTATACTATAGTTTATTCAAGAACTAGAGAGAGTAATAAATCATTTTTTACCCTTTTTTTCTTCGCAAACTACCTGTGTTCTTTAGTCCGGTGGCAAAATCTGTTAGACACATATATTTTTCATAGGAATGGGTTAGGAATTTTATAAACAAAAATACATTCTATAATAATGGACTATTCAGGTTGGCTAAAAATAGGTATTTGGAAGAGTGAAGTGTTAAAAAGGATTTTAATCCTTGTCATAGGCGTCGGAAGGAGGTTTATTTTATCACTAAGCATAGCATATTATTTCGGTAATAAACTTAAAATAAAAAGTTTTTATAATACTATTTTATTTCTTATGATTTCTTAATAATTCACATACATTAGAAAATGTAGATAATTTTGACATATTTAACACAAATCACAACTATATTTTTATTTTTGGCATAGAAACCATTTTAGGCACATTCAGATTAAAACATAGCCTTATTCTCTCAAAAAATTCTAAGTTATAATTTAAATACTTACAAAATACCCATCGTCAAAAATACAAGAAGGTAAACATATATAAAAAAATAAATTCGTCCATATAATATTAAAAATTTTTTGGGCTATCGGTCATTTTATTATTAATTAAAAACATTTTTAGGACATTTGACGTTTCAGTTTATCTATTTCTTAAACCATCTATAGAATTAAAATTAAACACTAAAAAGGGATTCAAATGTAATTTATTTTTATATGTTATAGTTAAAATTAGACCTATTTATTTTTATTTCTATTGCACTGACATCTTAATTTAATTTAGTTATGGAAATCCGATAGCCCCTAAAATAAAATAAACATCTTAATTCTACACGCTTAAGAAAAAGACACAAATATAATAATAAAATAATAAAAAGAACTACGGCTAATTGGAATTAAATATATATAAAATTAAAGAGTGGGACACACTAAAACAAAAATATATAAACAACATTAAACAACAAAATACAACAAAAACAAAAATTTAAATAATAAATTGTGTTTACACTGGTAAACATTACGTATCTAATTCGTAATCAAAGTCAGTAAAGCTATCTTCGCTCAAATTAATTATAATTGGTTCCTTTATGTCACCGATCATGAGATCGAGTTTCCACATTTTCATTTATTCTTTTATTATATGGATTTTTCCCAATTTTATGCAGTAACTTTATTCAAAACATATTTCAAAAATTCAATTAAATTACTAATTTTTTAAGTTGTGTTATTGCTCGCAACTCTACCTTTAATTTGAGAGAGACATGTCCTTCTCCAACGGACAGTTTCCAGACGATTTATAAGAACAGATTTTCTATCTGTTTTTTTCCAGCAAAAATTAAGTTCTCTGAGCAATTTCCAGAGCTCAGTTCTTTTAATTTCAGGTAAATCCCGATCTTCATTGATTTTAGTTAGAATTTGGTTCTGCTTCTCATAATAAAATGTATGTACAACTCCTTTTATTGCAGTTTACATTTCTTCTTCAAACGAGATTTTTCGTCTGCCTGTGATCGAATCTGGCTTGGGAGTACTAACAATTCCAGTCGTTTTTTTGTTCTTCAATATTCGGTTCATAGTAGGTTTTCCAATTCCTCATGTTGGAATACATCTCAACAGAGCTTTTTAACATTATTATCTAGATCTGATGTCTTAAGGCATAGTAAACATTCATTGTAATAAGTTTTTCGTTGAGAAAAAAATGGCCTGATTTAACGATTTTGGAGTAAATTTAAAGGTGGAAGCCATATCTTTTGGATATCTCAGTAATCTCAAATAATATATAAAACAAGCACAAATAAGATAAATCACTAAAGACACACTGTAAGGTGTACTTTGCTCACTGACAGAAATTAAATTGAACTATCAGAAATTTTATTGTTGTAGTAAATTTATAAAAGCTAGTAATATTTAAATATAATTAGTTTTGCGGCAGTCCTCAGTTACCTGCGGTAGTGGAGTAGGTACGTTGGAGGTTTCGGTAATAGTTTTATTACTCTCTCTCTAGTTCTTGAATAGAGTATAGGAATTTGTATGCTTGCAACCGCCCCTCCTCTTCCTAAGAGCTTTGAGTTTAGGAACCGATTCTGCCTTTCATATTAGGAATGTGTATGCTACTGGCACTCCCCCTCCCCCGTTGACAACTTGTTGTTCTTGCGATAGTCCCCCTCTCAAGAGATCTGAGTTCAGGAAAATAGACCTGATTCTGCCTCTTATACTAGGAATGTGTATGCTGCTGGCATCCTCCTTGTTGTTTTTTCTTGTGATCGCCCCCCTCTCTACAAGCTTCAAATTCAGAAAAATAAACCTGACCCTGCCTTTTACACTAGAAATGGGAAAAAATTATGATTTAATCTAATTGTTTGAAAATATTTTTTTCACAAATACCATAAGTAACTTAAGTTGACGGGTTCCAGAGTTTCTAAAAATAACTAGTAAAAGAGGGTCAGCCACCCCCAAATATTTGTTTTTGTTAAATATCAAGTTATATTTGAGATATCTCTATAAAATAAAATGGAAATTATTTGTTATTTATAATGATGTTGAACTAAGGTATTTTCATCCCAAGAATATTATCCCTTATTCTTTATAAGGGCAAACCTTCTATTCGCGCATGTAATGTAATTTTAAAAATTACGAAATTTAATAACATTGTTTAAAAATATTTTTTCACGAATATCATAATCAATTGAAGTTGATATCTTTCGAGGTTTCCAAAAATAAACTAGTAAAAAAGGGTGAGTCACCCCCAAATATTTTTTTTTAATATCTCAAGTTCTGATTAAGATAACTCTATAAAACAAAATGAAAATTATCTGTGAATCCAAATGATATTAAACTATGTTATATTCACCCCAAAGGATATCATCCCTTATTTTTTATTATGATGAACAATATATTTGCGCACGTAATTTAATTGTTAAAATTACGAGATTTATTGGAATTGTTTGAAAATATTTTTCCCACCAATACCATGTCACTTAGTTTATCGTATTTCGAGGTTTCTAAAAATAAACTAGTAAAAGAGCGTGAGCAATCCCCAAATACTTTTTACATCTCAAGATCTAGTTGAGATAACTTCACGAAACAAATTGGAAATTACTTGTTATTTAAAATGAGGTTAAACTATAGTAATTTCATCCTAAAGAGTATCATTGGAAGAATGCCATTTCAGACATGTATAATTATTCTTAAAATCGCCAAATTTCAGTTGAAATGAACGTTACAGAGCTTACTGAATTTTTTCTTTTAATTAATAAGAAAATATAAACTTATTTCATTGGTCAAGCATTCATGTCTGTAAATTATTATAATTCATGACAAATGTTGATTTTTAATTCTGCAACGTTCATTTAAGTTAAAATTTGACAATTTTAAAAATAATATTATGTAGGAAGTGACGGTTTACTTTTATAAAAAATAAGAAATAATATCCTTGGGAGTAAAAATACCATAGTTTAACGTCATTTAGTATAACAAGTAATTTTATTTTGTTTTGTAGAGATATCTTAACTAGAACTGGATATTTTGTTATATATGTAATTCTTCTTTCAGGCAGAGAATATGAAAAATATATATACAAACAGTTTATTTCCTGCAAATATCGCTCTAGTCCTCTCTCCATACGCGTCTCGATCACCTCATGATCTCGTCAGTGGGGCGGTATCGGACCGAGAGCAACACTAGCAGGAAATAACTGATATATGAACCATAAATTTCAAGGTATGTCGGCAGGATATTGCACCTGCCATCTACCAACTTCGATGTCAGACTGAAAAATATCGCCAGTCGAACGACATCTATGAATCATCGGAGTAACGTGAAATTTTCAAAAAATCAAAAGTTCAGTAACAAATAAAGAAATCTTTCTGCCGTATTTAAATAGTCTATTATATATGTAATTCTCCTTTCAGGCAGAGAATATGAAAAACATATATACACATAGTTTATTTCCTGCAAATACAGTTCCAATGACGAGATCATGAGGTGATCGAAACGTGTATGGAGAGAGGACCAGAGCGACATTTGCAGGAAATAAACTGTTTGTATAATATTTTTGATATTCTTTGCCTGAAAGGAGAATTACATATATAACAAACTATTTAAATACGGCAGAAAGATTTCTTTATTTCTTACTGAAATTTTGATTTTTTAAAAATTTCACGTTACTCCGATGATTCATAGATGTCTTTCGACTGGCGATATTTTTCAGTCTAACATCGAAGTTGGCAGATGGCAGGTGCAATATCCTGCCGACATACCTTGAAATTTATGGTTCACATATCAGTTGTTTCCTGCTAATGTTGCTCTCGGTCCGATACCGCTCCACTGACGAGATCATGAGGTGATCGAATCGCGTATAAAGAGAGGACCAGAGCGATATTTGCAGAAAATAAACTATTTGTATATATATTTTTCATATTCTCTGCCTGAAAGGAGAATTATATATATAACAATCTATTTAAATACGGCAGAAAGATTTCTTTATTTCTTACTGAAATTTTGATTTTTTAGAACTGGATATATTAAAAAAACGTATTTGGAAGTGGTTTAGCCTATTTTACTAGTTTATTTTTGGAAACTCCGAAACAAGTCAACTTAATTTGGTTTAATTTAGTAATGTCCAGAATTAAAGTATGCAAAAGAATCTCAATAAAAAGTAAGGGATGATATATATGGGGTTAAAACAACATGGTATAACCTCACTTCAACGAACAAGTAATTTCTACTTTGTTTTATATAGATATCTCAATTAAAATTTGAGATTAAAAAAAAATGTATTTAGGGGTGACTCACCCTCTTTTACTACTTCATTTTTTGAAACCCCAAAACTTGCCAACTTGAGTTAATTATGATATTCGGGAAAAAAATATTTTGAAACAATTTCATTAAATTTCGTAAGTTTTAGGATGTGAAAATAACATAGTTCAACATAATTTTGAATAAAAAGTACCTTTCAATTTGTTTTGTAAAAATATCTCACTTAGAAGCTGAGATATTTCAAAATTACTCTTTTTAGGGATGAAATTAGGGGCGGTTTCTATCCCGTTATAATGAATCTCCGCTGATAAAAAAAAGACGTGTCTCTTATTTTTGTATCATCTATAACATATTGAAGTTCCATTAAAATCGAAGCCGGACACTTCAAGTGCCTTCCTTGTAAGTCTACCTTCTGGATTGAACGATTCTTGCAGATGTCCTCAATAGGGTGATGTGTGGGACTATTTCATCCTCTTCCTCACATAGATTACCGATTTGGTCTTAATGTACCCATTGTGTGTGTTATTATTTTCTTAGGCGGCAGTGACCAGTTTTTAGTCCTATCTCCAGCCCAATTAATCTGCTGTTTGCCTAAGTGTAGGACATCGCGGCATATTTTGCTGGATGAGGTGCTCAACAATCCTTTTTTGTGGTCCCAGCGGTTATGGTGTTGATAATTTATATACCAGGATATCCACACACAAATATCGATTTTAATGATTCTTAGCACTTGCTCTGGTCCAATAAATGTGGAACTAGATCTTGTCTGCTTTTTAATACTTAGGATATCCTTGTATCTTGATACCCAGAAAAGAGTTACCTTATTGTGTTTTATCAGGACAATCAGGTTTTGAAGACTATCTTAGACTAGTTACTTTACAACATGTAAGACCTTTTAGCGCTGCCTGGCTGCGGAAGAAAGTGCCTGAAATACAATAGCGTAGCCGTGTATTCCGTCCAATATTTTGTTTATTTTGGAAAGACCGATGACTTCATACTAATTTCAAAGCTTAGGTATATCTTTTTATCTGTAGTTTCGCTATCTAAAAATTTACCCTTATATATATATATATATATATATATATATATATATATATATATATATATATATATATATATATATATATATATATTCGGATTCCTCCCGTGTGAGATGCAGTAGCACTGGATATATCCATATTATGCCCTTGTAGTGCTGAAATCACATTCAGCAAACGTACAACTATATGCAGCTCCGTATATGAATGAAGCAAAATGCGATTTGTCCTTTGCACACTCAGGTGCATGTCGGTACCCTGATGAGTCTAATAGAGTCGAAACATGGATCTTTTCTTTTTCAGGAAACAATTTTTTCTTACCTATTTCTGTGCTTTGTCTATAGATTTTTATCCTTAATTTTCTTATAAAAAGATAACTTACCAGCTAAAAGAAATCATTTTCATGGCAACTGGGCCCGGTTTAAAACTTAAATCTTATTAGTGGCTCTTACTGTTAAAACGCTACATTGTAGATTCTTCAGATGTTGGAACGGGAATGAACAAGATTTATTACTATATTCTGTTACTCGTCTAAGGGCTATAAAAATTTGTGTTTTCAAGTACCTGTGATATTATTAATGCTCGTAAAATATTACTGGAATCAGTTTAATAAAAAGAAATTATTTGAATCGACCTTATGAGTAACTAAATATTTTTATCCTTTCGGTTATTTCAAAAGATTTAAGTAAATTCAGTCTTAAACTTTTATTTTTGGTATAAAATACTTCAATATTTTCATCCTCATTATTAAACTTATTCTACTAATATTCATCAATAATGGCAAAGCTACTTCAAAAAACTCACGGATTTATATAGCCTTTATAGTCTAAGATAGGGCTACAAAATTTTGCACTGATATTTTTTTTTCATTAAAAGTAATTAGATAAGACATTATTAACAAAATAATATTTTAGGGCCGAATTGCTTAGCCAAAGCTTGCATCAATTACCCATAAGTACCGGAAATGTAATTCATCTCCTTCGAATAACTTTACTCCGATGTTTTTTGGTGAAACGTCGTCTGAAAGGTAATGTCAGACCGAATTTGAAAAAAAAGTTGCCAGCCTCAGCCTGCCGTACCTTCCAGGTTTAATAATGAAAGAAAATTATTTCTTTAACCTTGGGTTTTAAAGATTCAAAACTTGCTTTATTTAATATTGCCTTTGTTAGTTTAAACTCTTTATTGCAAACTTTTACTAGTTTTAAAGTAAGACCACATTATTAGTGAATTAGCAGGTAAAATTTTAGTCCATTTATCTTTTTGAAAACCCTATCGGGACTCTGTATCATACAAACTATACAAGCAACTATATTCTGCTAAAGAGTTAAATGTGGTTGTTAGTTATTTGAAAAATATCTTCTAACCTAAATGAAAATTTTAATTTTCAAGAGAAAATTTTAAAAAACAATTCCAAAACGATTAAATCAACTAGCTCAAAAAACACGCCGTGAAGACATGTGTAAATAAAAGACCTCTATACATCAGCTTAATGCGAGAACTTGGCCGGTACACTAGCGTGAGCTTAAAACATCCAATTAAATAAGGAAACTATTCGAAATATCTTAACAACTTGTCTATACAAAAAGGTTTTAAATATTTTTATTTTTAAATTATTTCTATATATTTGTAGTTTTAATTAGCAAATGGTGAATATTGCAGAAAATACACACAAAAAATATAATTTAAAATTATTACCCCAGACCAATAAAACGTGAATATTCGAAATTAATTTTATGAACCGTAGCCAAAAAATTTTCCCGGAGAATTTAGATTTATATACCGATTATTTGTACGCCCTTTGTTCTCTGGTTATTTGATTGAATTTTATAAAAAACGGGTGGTGTGAAGGTGAAATATTGCTTTGGGAATATGGTTCTCGGTAGAAAAGATTAAGTTAATCTTTTCTAATATACAGTAAATTCCATCTAATTTCTCAGGACCATACAGGGGAGATGAAAATAATCCTACTTTGTAATAGAAACAAAACTTCTAACCCCTTAACGGAGATATAGAGCCCTAAAGGGATACTCAGCGATCTACCTTACCGGCTCTAAGTTTTTAACCGACTTGTATGATCTAATGAAATTTTAATATTTTATAGAGGCTATGAAGACTCACTAAATCATACCACAGCAGATGGATTTGCAGCCACACTCGTTTGGGTCTATTTTGACAGGTCTCATTTTATAGAGTTTAAAACTATTTTTTTTTAAAGACTTTGGTCAATCTTCTTCAAAAAAGATACTCTTAATTTATTTCGTTAAAACTGGCGGTTTTCGAGATCAATTGGTTTTTATGCAAAACTTGAGTGTTTCAATTCATTTACATGTTATTAAAATGCAAAAATAGTGAAAACGTTTAAATGTTACTTTGGCAAATATTCAATATAGGCTCCACGTACTACAATATATTTTTTTATTCTTCGAATGTTTCTCCCTGCACTGCAAATAATATTACCACATTACTTCGTTAGAATGCTGTGCTGTTCTCGCTAGCAGTTCTCCTCTAGTATTTACCGGTGTTGAATAAACTAGTTTTTTTTGTGTCCCCAGACGTAAAAGTCCAAGAGATTTAGGTCTGGACACCTTCATGGCCATAAAACAGGCCTACTTCGATCTATCCATCGAGGACCCAAAACGTTAGTTAAGTGATATCCAGGTAAAATGAGGTGGAGCACCATCATGCATGTGCCACATTTGCATTCTTCTATCAAGAGGTACGTCTTCCAATAAATTATTTAAATTTTACTGTAAAAATTGTAGATAAATCTCACCATTGAGTCTTCCTTCCAAAACAAATGGATCTATAAGGTTATTTCCGTTAATGCCAGCCCACACATTTACAATAGATCTTTGTTGGTGTTTACTTTGAATTATAGCGTACGGGTTTTCATCAGCTCAAAAATGTAAATTGTGTGAGTTTATTATGCCATATCTTGTAAAATCGGCTTCATCGGTAAACAAAATAAGGTTTAAAAAATTTAGATTTAGGTGATGTTGCTGTATAAATTAGTTAGAGTATTGAATTCTTGCCGGATAATCATCCGGAGACATAGCGTGTACTGTTTCAACGTGGTACGGGTAAAGTAACTGTTCTGTTAGAGTTTCATGTACAATTCATTTTGTAACATTGTTTTGTGTTGCGAGCTTTCTTATGCTGTTTGAAGAGTTGCCAGCAATATCTTGCAAAATTTGTTCCTCTAAGTGAGAGTCTCGTGCTCTCCTGGGAGGATACTTATCGCCACGCCGCGGCATAAATGACCCTGAATAAAATATGTAAAAAATTAACTCGTTAACTCTAATAATTATTTTCAAAACATCTCTTACCTGTTTCCCTTAGACTTTGATCAACCCTCTGAAAGGTTTGGACTTGGCAACGTTCAAGCTGGAAATCTTTCATCATAAACGTTCTCACCTTCGAAGAATTTGACAACGCTTCACCATAAATTAAATGCATATCAGCATACTAGCCTTAAAAATATTCTTCCATTTTTTTAAATTCTTTTTAATTTAAGGCGGTTTCAGCAAGGGAAAAATAAATTAGGTCGACTAGTCATAAAAATATACAAGTTTCGCTATTATTTTTCTTCACTGCAAAAGCCCTAATCCTAACTTTAAAAACTCGATAACTTCGTTAAAAATGATTTTTCTGCCAAACGACACAATTCGTACACAATTTTTGGTTCCTATAACGATATATTTCACAGAAAAAGCTTTTTTTTTTAAATATCATTGTATGATTTGAAATGGAATCGGCCATTGTAAAAATAACAAAAATTTATTGTGTCCCCTCTGCATTTTAGCACCCATGAAAACAATTGTAATTGAAGAAGCATATAACAAGAAACCCTACAAAAAATTTCATCCAAAAAAAAAATGTAGTTTTTGAGAAAATCTTCTTTGTGTCTTTTCGAAAAATTACCGCTACTTTCTTAATATTGAAAATTTTTTGCTTTTCAATTTTTTTCCTAAAAGTTTGTTACTCATATAACGAGAAAACTAAATTTCGTCGATTAGTCATAAAAATAAACAATTTTGAATAGAAAATTACACATTTTTCTTCCCTGCAAAAATTCTAAGCTCAACTTTAAAAACTTCCTTGAAAATGATTTTTTCGCAAAACGGCAAAATACATGCACACTTTTTTGAGTTCCAGAATAATATGTTTCATGGAGAAAGCATTTTATTTTTTGATCAGTTTCACTGCAGGATTTTGAATGCAATCGATCATGTACATATTTTAGCATGATTTGCCCTATTCTTTATTGCTTATAGGTCTGCGGAATTAGCATATGGAAAAAATTTAGTGTTAGTAGACTTTCCAACGTAGAAACCTTCAGAATGATAATATTAGTTATGTGGCATCTTTAGGTCCCATTTTCTTTTTTGGGGAAAATCATTTATTTAACAATTAAAATGTGAAAAAAAAACAGTTTTTTTTTCGAGTTCTAGGAAAAACTATCGTTTTTTAGTAAAAAAGTTTGAAACAAAAGTTGTTAGTTATTGAAAAAATGGCTGTTTATTCAATTGTTAATAAACAATAGAAAAATATATTGCATTAACTTTATACTGCACCAAAAGGAGCCTCTGTTGTTGTTTAAAACTTTTTGTATATTAATATATTCATAACCTTTCATGTGATTGTTTATTCGCAGTGATCTAGAGGTCGTACAGCGGTCTGTGGATGCGTAAAGGAAAATTCGAGACTTATACTAATAATAACAAAAAAGAACCAAATGATCTGTTGATTTTAAATTGTTGAAATAGATAAACAAATTTGGGGTTTGTTTTTTCGTTATAAACAAATAGAATAACTCTTCGACAATTGTTGACATCGAGATGCCGATAAGTGGAAGTGATAGGTGAGATTTTTGCACACATTTTGAAAGAAACAAAAAATTCTGAATACGTGGACCCACAGTGTTGGCTAAAGAGACGCTCTCTTCCATTGTTAGAGCATTCACCATGTGCTACCAACATTACACGCAATTTTAAAATCACGTAAATACGGTAAAATTAAAATTATGCATAAAATGTATAAAAGTGCAACAATTTATTTATTGCTATGTTTTGATTACAAAAACATACCATTCATTGTTTATGTCTCGTTGAGAGACGAAATATTAAAAAAAGTGAAGGTTCTATTGTAGCATTTAAATTTACCAGTTTGCATCAATGCTACATGTTTTTAGTAATATGATATAACTTGTATATTATTACCTGATTAAATTTAATTATTTATCCTGTAATTTAAAATAGTAAACATGGAATTTGTTTTTTTTTGGTTCACAACTCTTTTGGTCTTGTAACTTATCACTCTTTCTTCTTAACAGAGTTTGTAAATTGCTGTAGTTTATTTATCACATTATTTGGTTTGAATTTAAAAATCATAAAATATTTTATTATTTAATAAATTCTCATTTGTTTCAATATTAAAAATATAAGGTTATAGTCGGTAATATAGTTCAGTTAGCATTTGTTGTGGATGTATACCGATTCGTTGACACGAGCACGGCATTTAGAGACCGATCATTTAAGGTTGAGTATACAGTATGGAATTTGTAGCAATTTTTTTGAACTTTGTTTTTATCATGATTAGTAGCTTTGGACTGTTTGATCATAGTTTTCTTTTTGATAATTTTCCATGGCTTGCCAATATTTGATGTATTACCTGGTAATCAGTGTAAGTTCGGAACTAGGTTAGAGTGCTCCAGGTTGAGAATAAGGCTGGCAAAAGTAAATACAAATATCCCTAAGATTTGTCACGTCTGGTTGCAAGAGAGATTTTTATTTTCATTCCCTTTACTGTTGAACCATCGAAGGCAGTAGATCAATCCTGCCATCAGTTTTGAAAGGGCAGACGGTCAAGTGTTTTTTTTAAGTCCACTAATCAATGAGGTAAGATTTTGCCCCTTATCTTTACGAACATGTGGTAAAAACAACATTTTATTTCAGGGCTATCTCAAGCCAATCTTTTTCATCTTTGGCTTCATCTCACTCCTTTTAATGTGATTTCCATTTTGATATTGCTGTCAAGGCTTTCTGATGGTTCCGGCCCTAGTTTTCCTGTCCGTGTGACCACGACTATTTTAACCCTTACCCTGCGTTTGGTTGGAAGTGGCCCTGTGAAGCCTCCATTCATCCACAACAACAACATGAATCCTAGCAACAGCGCTGGATCAAAGAATAGAAGTAAGAGTTACCATAGCATAGACCAGGTAGGAGAAAACTTTAAGTTAAAGAATTGGAGCTCTACATCAATTTTTTTCATGCAAACAAAACAAATATATTTTCATTTGATATAATAACATGTAAGAACTTTTTGATAACTGTTTTTATAAAAATTAGGTTATTGGCAATTAAAGGTTCTAGAACGTTTGCGGCCAAATTTTATATAACCTTTTAAAAACGAGATAACAACAATAGTTTTCAAGAAAGAGTATAAAAAAAACTGTAGGTACCATTCTAATTTATGTACATAATATTTTTTTTTTTTTGGAATAAAATGGAATTGTTATTTTTTTTTAATTAAGTCTTTTCATTGTGGAGCTATACACCAGCAGTCAATAAATTAAAATCATTCCTCGTACCTAAGTGTTTTCCTGTTTAATCACTAGGTAAGTAATACAGATAATGTGAAACAGGTGGCGCCTATTAAGTAATCAAAGCAGAGCATACCTATCTCTAAAAGAGATACGAACCTAGCCTCCAACATATTGAGCTGCCGTACGCATCCGTTGCCGTACCCTGTAAAAAGGGAGACGCCGCACTATGACTGATATTCGCCGAGATAATCCAAATTTTTCCGGCGAAACAAATTTGAAGCGTCCAAGTCGCATTCTTTTCCTCGCGCCGCTAGCTGAAAAAAAGCTCTCGCCACTGCTCACTTTCTGACTTTCGGAGTAGATGCAACTTTAAACTATTGCAACATCAACAATTTTGAAATAATTGAGTTGAAAACTGATGCATACAATAGTTTAACTATCTCCCAATGAGTTCCTACTTAAATAATTCCTTAATGTTAATAAACAACGTCTCAGCGATTTTGGGAAAAAAAACTCTATCTCAGCTTCTAGTGGTCATACAGATTTTTTTTCAAAATGTGCGCCAAAATCTCAGCTATCACGTTCACTTATCGGCACTTCGATATCGACAACTGTCGAAGAGTTATTCTATTTGTTTATAACGAAAAAAGAAACCAAAAGTGTGTTTAAAGTATAAGTCTTGAACTTTCATTTGCGCGCCCACAAACTGCTGTACAACCTCCAGATCGTTGAGAATAAATAATCAAAAACATAAAGACGTATTAACAAAATAATTCACAAAAAGTTTTTTACTTGTAATTTTGCACACTTATTGTATGCAACAAGAGGCTCCTTTTGGTGTAGTATAAAGTTACTGCAATATATTTTTCTCTTGTTTATTACCAACTGAAAAAACAGCCATTTTTAGCAGTTTTTTTTGCAATAACTAAAAAACAAATTATCCGATTTGGATTAGTTCATTTTGTAGGTATTTTCAATGCGGACAACTTTTGTTTGAAACTTTTTTACTGAAAAACGATAGCTTTTCCTAAAACTCTTATCTTAATTGTTAAATAAAAAATTTTTTCCATAAAATAAAATGAGACATAAGATATCACATAATTACTATTATCATTCTGAAGGTTTCTACATAGTCAGAAGTCTACCAACACTAAATTTCAAAATCACCTTATTTTGAGGCTAACTCCGCCGGCCTACGAGTTTGTATTGAATTTTAAAATTACCAACTAAGCTAAATCTGGGTGTCCGTATTGCCCATTTAGGCCTTCATAAATATGAAGATATTCTCTAGTAGTTTCTCAGTAAGCCAACTTAATCTTTGTGACTGGTTTGACCTAAGTTTACGTCTTTTTTCTGGATATGCATCTTTGTATGCCTTCACCAAAACATATATAAACCGTTCAAATTTTTCGACAGAACTTAGATTATTAAAATTTATTCTGATACCTTGTTATGGAATGTGTTTCCAAAAAATTTTAAAAATTAAAACTTTGAATCCCTGTTTTTCATAAACTATCAATTTTAAGACTAAGGTAATTGCGCTGGCATTTAGAGATACCCTGTATAATCTGGCAGCAGTGAGCTAAAAATGATTTTTTAAATTTGTTATTAGGATCCTCACAAATTAATCCTCATCTAAATAAACTTTTATTCACTCCAGATAACAGTATTTACCGTGAAAGTTAAAATTTCAATTCGAATGTTTAAAGCCTAATGGATTTTGCTGGTATTATCCTCTACGGCTACATTCATTCCATTGTTTTCTGCTATTTTTCAAACACACGAAAGTAATGGAATCTGAAGCATACTTGACTAAACCCTTTTATTAGGGAACTAATCGAGAAAAGTACGGATTTTCTCATTGTATAAAGTAGATGTGGACTTTTAAAAGCTAATGGAGTGTCACTTATCAAGATTTTATATAAACAAAAATTTAAATATGTTTTCTATCGTTGATTTGTATATAGAATATTTATAAAATAATATACTGCAGGAAAAGTGAATATTTTAATGTTTTCACCACAACATTACGACCATTATTAATTTATTAAGGCTGATTAGAAGATTAGTAATTAGTTTTATGTTGACTACAGCGTAAAAAGAAAATGCATTAATTAAAATTGAATTTAATGTAAATATACTGGAAGCAAATTTCACAAAGCTTTATTAAATATATTTAATATAATGCATTAAATACATTAATCTAAATTAGTTTATTCCATTACATTTAATATAAACCTAACATTAAATTTAAAGTTTTATCTTTAATTTTTAAGGTAACTATATATATTAAATATACAGCCATGTTCATTGAATTTGAGATACGTTTTCACATATTTAATGCACCAACATTAGTACGAGCTCAAAAAATTCTAAAACTATCAGGAAAAGGTGGAAATTTTTCTCATGGGTAGTGTCCGCCATCTAAATCGGTTTCGAACTCATGGTTCCCGTCAGTATGGGACATACATAGACACTTCATCATAAGAAAATTGAGTTCTTTTGAGCAACTTATGTTATACTAAACAAAAAGTTCAATACAAGTTGCGCCATCTTCCGCAATCTTATGCAATGTATATTGAATAATAATGTAAATTCTTTTAGAATTACATTATATGTGAATTAATTTTAATGTACAGAAGTTGAAATACCTTTTCAGTTACTTTATTGAAATTTAAGATACCATTTAATTAAATTTAATGTACAACAAACGGATATTTCAATGAATGGCTTTAAATTCAAAATAAATGTAAATTATTCACGATTTTTGGTACTAAATCATTAAATTTGATATAGAATGGACATTAAATTTACATTAAATTTAAAGTTATTTTTGACAGTGTATCTAACCGAACTTGTGTACTTTTTATAGTACATGTCCTATTTCGAACATTTAATTTTATTCTTAATAAATAGATTCAAATTTTAATTCAAAAATTACCTTTTAGCAGTGGAACTAAGAATAGCTAAAAAAGCGGAGAAAAAGATAAAAATAATGATTTCACAAAGAAGTTGTTGGCAAAAACAGAAAAATTATGTTCTAGGAAAAAAATTCTATAGAATATGCTGAACAAATCCAAACGATTTCGTGACAAATAAAGACCTGAGGAAGTACAACGAAAGCAAAGTAGAAAGTGTAATAGAAATGAATGAACCTTTATCCAAACTAAGGATAATATCATTAAAGGATCAAAATCAAAAATTTAAAACAATATTTTTTTCCTCCATATTTTTTACAGTTTTATAATAACCGCCTGGCGTTTGTACCATTTGTAACCTATCTAACTAAAATGTTCGATTCTAAGGATAGTTAGCTGAAAATTTTGTGGTGAGCGTGTTTATTAATTGATTGAATCTTACAGTGTATCCCAATATTCACTGCGGCGATCAATATCTCAAAAATGAGATATTGGAATATTTTTAGAATTTTGAAGTTTACAAAAGTTGATGGGGCAATTCGGCTAAAATATTTTCAAAATGGTGGTACTTCCGGTTATACAAGTTGATGCCTTCTTGTTTATTTTAAATCGAATTATACATTATTGCATTTTTGGGTTCTATGCAAAATTATAGATATATTTCATGTATAATATCTCATACCTAAGTCTAACTGTTTTTGGCATATTTTAAATTTTATGTTAAAGATGGTGTTTGCATAACTATTAATTTTTCCAATATAAATGCCTTTATTCCTTAATTGGGGTTGGTTTTCTTCTAAAAGGAGATCTACTTTAGTGGATTGTGTTTATATTTTGACAACAAATTAATACTGGGTGATAAAAAACTAACCTTAAATTTTAACTCCTTAAAAGTAAATTTTTTAAAGCGCAAACTCACTATTTTTACAATTTTATCCTATTTAGCATTAAAAATAAGGGTGACTTTGGTTATCTATTTCAAAATTTGTACTTTTTTAAATATTGGCAATAGAACACTATTGTATTGTAAAAACGCTATACGGCTTTCAAGTTTTGATATTAGTTGGTTATGACAACGAAACGCGACGAACAAAATGTCACTATTTCTTGCCATTTGAATTATTAATAAAACTCAAGCCAGGGCGACTAAATTATACGCACGAAAATTATTGATTAATTGATTGATTTATAATGGGGAATGTAACAAAGTTTTATCAAAAATATTTGCTGAGAGTTATCCAAATAAACAAAAACCGTCGTGGAACTGTGTTAAACGAATATTAGAATATTTCAAAAATTTTGACAGAATTAAGATTGAAACATATTCTCAATGATGAAGATATCAAGATTACAATTCTGGGATATTTTTCGGCATATCCTAAAGAATTCTGTTGAAACACAACTTTTACCCGTATTTAATATCTTTGGTTCAACACGTAAGAGATACCGATTTGCCGAAAAGAGTGCAATTTTATATTAACGATAATACAAGATCACCCTCGATTTTGGACAACTTAATTTGGATTAATGAAGCAAAATTTACGAAAAATGGCCTTATGATAGACACAATTCCCATTTTTGGAGTACTTGTAATCATCGTGCAGAAGATTGTGGAATTTTAAAGAAACTTGTCAATTTAACGTATTTTGTGCTGTAAGAAATGATGAAATAGTAAAACTACATTTTTATGAAGAGACCTTAAATGATAATTCATTAATAATAATACAAAGCAAATTATGTCCACGCTTTAAATTATGTATTAACTTTTGTAGAAAAAGATATTTAAATATTCTAGAAGAGTTAGATACTCGATATTTAAGCAATTTACCTCTGGCTGAATACAGACAAATTTTTTACCAACACGATAGCGCCTTACCACACAGAACCGTTCCAGTTAGCAACGTCTTACAAGCAACATTTTATGACAAGTGGATTGCCAACAATCAACCTTTTCTGCGACTTCCTCATTCTCCTGATTGACTGTCTTGGAATATTTTATATAAAGGACGATAAAAATATCACGTTTGAAAGCTTATCTTCAAGATGAAATAACTCGAACATGCGAAGAATGTTTGGAAGTTCATGGTGGAAATTTTGCACATTAAAATCAGTTGTTTCCCTGTATAGGTAAGCCGTTTAGCACTTTTACATTACAAAAATGTTAAAATGTCAATATTTACAAAACTGCAAATTTCTGCAATAGACAACCTTATATAAAGTCACCTTTATTTTTAATGCTAAAAACCTAAAAACATTATGAAAATAGGGAGTTTACATTGAAAAAAATTGACTTTTAACGATTTTTTCAAGTTAACATTTAATATTAGTTTCACCCTGTATTTATTTATTATCAAAATATCAACACAGTCTACCAAAGTAGATTCCTTTCAAGAAGAAAAACATGCCCAATTAAATAATAAAGGCTTTGATAGAGAAAAAATTGATAATTATATTCAGGTCTGCAAAAGCCTTCATAAAATTTAAAATATATCAAAAACAGCTAAACTTAGGTATAGGACATTATATCAGAAATATGTCTATAATTTTAAGTGGAATCTAAAAATGAAATAACATATAGGGTCTTCTATTTAAAATAAGCAAGAAGGCATCGACTTCCAGTATAACCGGGAATGCCACCATCTTAATCGACTTTAGTAACCTGCCAAATTTTAAAAAATTTTGTAAGTCTAGCGTTGAAAAGATGATATGTGAAGCTATGTCGTTCTATTCGTCACATATATTTACATGTTGGTTCTCCATTATAGAAGCCCAATATGTATAAATATTTCCTTAGATTGCAGTACTCGGTTATAAGAACTGTCACCAGCCGAATCTGTTCTTTGCTTAAACCTAGGAGAATACGGCTTAGTTTGCTGTGCCTGTGGCTCGCAGTGTGGTTCCAGTGTGCTAAACATGTGATTTATCCAACAACATATCCATTAACTAATGTCCTGGTATCTATGCAAGTGTAAACTCGTTGTATTTTGCCAGAGCAGTAGGATTTTGAAAACAGTCCTTGACGTGTAAGGCTTTTATTTGAATACTGACTACAGCTTTTAGCGCTGCCTAACTATCGGAGAAGATGTAATGGTCTTACCTCCACCCATCATCAAATTCTCTCGAGAACAAGTATCACTTGCAGATACACTGCCTGAAGTATAGAGGCGTACTGCTTCAGTGCCTTCTATTTAGTGTGGGGGCGCGTCCATGTATTTCGGCTCCTGCATCATGATTAGTTTTCGACCATTTGTAAACCAGACAAGGTTTTCTGGATAATTTAGAGATCAGATCCTGCCTTCCAGTCAGTATGAATATTGTACGGTCTCTCAAAACTATGGGCTCTGCTTATCCCCAACAATGAATTCGCCACCATACCTTTGATGCTGTTCGAGGGTAGGACCAGTCTACCAGATATTTTGTCCCAACCTTAACCGCTCCCATCTTATCAGCCTTGATAAGAGGGGAGGGAGAGATTTAGTTTTCTATGACTGCTATTGGGGAGGTACTCATTGCTTCCGTGAAGTACTGGCAGTCCACTATCTGGAATTTAGTTAGTCCTGGAGTGCTTTTTATTTGCCGAACCTTACGTTGTCTTGCGTCTTACCACAACTGGGTTTAGCCAGTGTAAAATATATGGTTTCAATTCCCATGTTTTGCTTAGTGCGCTTTTTGGGACCATGATGACCATTTTATTTTTGGTAATAATTTTCTGCAAGTGCCCAAAACTACGGAAGTATGTTTACGTTTTAGCGTCCTAAAAAGGCCATTTTTGTAATTAAATCTTGCGTATTCAAAAAAATGCTTTGTTTAAGATCCCAACTTAGTTGTATTTGTACGATAATTTCAAGAAATTCTTGACATAGTTCAAGTTAAACTTATATTTAAACGGAATACACAAAGTGTGCCGATTTGTAGACACTAATGTAGCGATTTCCCATATATCTCAAGTTTCTATAAGCAATAAGAAGTCTGTGGAGAGTTCAGGTGATAATAAATTCAAGTGTGGTTTTTGTATGATAATTTAAGAAATGTATCTTAGATTAGATATTACAAGACAACAAATGTTTGACTTTCAAAATGAGGGAAATAAGAAACCAGAAATTTAGGCCTAAGAATGTTAAGTTTTTAATTGGTTGCATGCCGAATATTTTATAAATTCAATCTAAAAGAAAATAAGTTTTTGAAAATTTTTAGGACATTTCATATTGGTTGTCCTGTTCTATCTAAACATGGAGAATACGTTAAAGATTTTTGTCGGTATTATAAAAATTATTCTCATTATCGACATTTTAAAACAATTAAATTTAAATTGAATCAAAATTTTAATATTTAAATATGAAGCATCACAGTCAGTTAGACTTTGAATATAAAGGAAAATTTGATATTCGGCTCCCATTCGTTCTAGGAGAACTTTAATGTGGATACCTCTCAATAAGGCGACAGGCCAAGTCAACGAAATTCAACCATAAAAAGATCTAGAGTATAGTGGAAATCTAGTAGCAGCACCAGCGAGCAAAATGCCGAACTTTCCCTTATGCCGGAGAGTAAGGGTAGCTTATTTAAGGCGCCACTGCATCGGAACCAGGTTGAATGCAGAAACCTTTCACGATGTTGTTTCAACTCTAGTCGTCAAAATTAGCTATCAACAATAAACTAAAGATTTAAGCGCAAGTAGTATGCGGGACAAATAAAACTCGATTGAGATAGTTATAATAAAAATCTTTAATTAAAATTTAAAATGCGGAGTTGTTAAGAAAGGTTTACAAAAAAAAAAAGAAATAAATTCACATTAATATACAATACCGTCTACTGGCCCAAAGCAAACCTATGCATTCTGTGATCACAGAATTATGTTTGTTGCGCAACGACTAATACTAATTGAGAATAAGATCCCTAAGTAAATATATGAAAGTAATTCAAGGTTTTCTTGAGAAATGATGAGTTTGACAGTTCTTTAATCTCTCGGCTATGGTGTAGACTGACGTAACCACAAGACAGGAACACGCATGTAGGGTGGATTACGAAATGAGATAACCAGTAGGGTAGACTACGTAATGGGGTAGTCAGTAGGGTAGACTCCGATATTTGCGGGGTCTAACAGAATTTCTTCGATGACACGTGCAAACTGACCAAAATTCCTGTCTCCAGGTTTATCCCGGAAAAAAAATCATAACTTCCAACCAGGCAAAAAATAGGGTACTCCAAAACTCAACAAAATTACCAGGATAATATACGACTTTCCATTTCAGAATCCCAAAAAAATTGACATATAAATATTGAAATGGAAATCTGCAGCTGCTTCAGCCGAATTAAAGCAAGAAAAAGTGAAACTCAAGGCAAAATGGACTCCCTTTATAACCATGGCCCAGCTTGCGCACTAATCAGATTCCTTTAGGCGCAGTCAATTGCTACGTGTGAAAGAAAAGACAAGCTCAAAAAGAATGACACTGGGCAACAACAATTGACTGAAGTACATTTGTTACATAAGACAATTCGTTAATCATTGGCATGTTCCACTAAAAACAAAAATAAATAAAATAAGTATCCCAATAGTTATTTTTAAATACGTTTCGAATGAAGGAATAATTTTTCCTGCAACCAAACATACACATAATTCCACTCAAATGTAAATATAAATGGCAGGGACAAAACTAGATCTATCTGAAGAAAAAAAGGTAGCAGTAAGTTCAACATTGATTAGAAAATACCTAAGCACAGTGTAATGAAATACCGAATAATGGTAAAACATGAAAAATAAAATTAATTAAAACTGTACTTTATGAAATACTTTTCTTCAAAGAATCCCTTGAAGTAAATTTGAACATAAGCGGAAAATTGAACCGTGACAAGGTGGAAATGAGATTGACTACTTTAGAGCCGTGATTTGAATTCAATAGAGCACAAATAGGATCGGCTAAAACGCCACATACCATGAAGAAATTCGCTTCTAAGTAGAATACTTTCTAACTATATTTAGTAGTATTCCAAGGAGGATGCGAGCAATAGGCAAAGCTTGAGGAGGGAATAATCTTGCTAATCAGGATCTTATCAAAGAACTAGTATTTGTTATCTTAATAATATTTATATAGACATAATTTACATAAGATTGGGTACCGATTTTCTCTTGAAAAATAACTTTTTCTTCGTATAAAGCGTTTAACTAATAACTGAATTTATCAAAATTTATATTTTCAAAACGAAATTATAGAAACTTATGATATACGAAAATTTCGTCCATGAAAAAAAAATTAAATTGTTTTAGATACTTCCGACATTTCATCACTACTACTCTTCTAATATAGTTTCTTTACTTACCCAAAAATGTATATTTTCAAGCAAAAATCGAAAGAACAAAATTTTTTATTAGGTTTCATGTATTTTGAGAAATTACCTCACCTTTATTTTACATATTGAAATAGAATTGTTTTTATAATCAAAATCATTACTAACATTCCGCATCACAAAAGCAGTAAACAAGAGCTGACGTTTCCGACTCAATGCCATTTTCATTTTATTTTAAATTCTAAACATATACGACACAACCTTAAGAATAAACAGAGCATATATTAGAGAAAACAAGGAGGCATCATGTGGAAAAATAGAGAATATGGATTCTGATAACTTCCTAATTAAAAATCATGTTCGGAATATGTTCCTTTGTTTTTGACTTTATAAATTTTGAATTATAGGTATGGCATTTTCAGCTGCTTTCATGTAAATAAGGGACATTTAAATATAACAAATAACTTTATGGAGCATGGAACAAAGGACAATGATAAGCTAATAAATAGTATTCAATAACTAACAAAACAAAATACAGATAGATATATACCTGTTGATGTTATTTTAGTGTCTTTGGATGTGACAACTGTGTTATGAATATTTCTCGTCAAGAACTTGTCCAAATTGTTGAAAACCGACTTAATTACAGTTCCTTATCAGATGATGAGACTATGGAGTTAATGATACTTTTGAAAGTCTATCAGATTCTAAATTTCTTTTATTTTGATGATAAAATATATTGTCAGGAAGCCATGTCGCCTTTGCTGATTGATATATTTATGAACTATTTTGAAAATAACTTTATTCTGGTTAACAATAGAGATATGTGAAAGATATTTTGATGTTTTTGTTAGGCAATGAGCTGCAGTTGATGCATTTTCTGAGTTTTGTTAATTCAACACATCCTAATATTAAATTTACTTTGGCATTAGAAACCAATATATGAAAGAATTTTTGGATCTTACTATAATGAATATAAATCAGAAGCATGTTTTTGATATTTTGGGGAACCATCTCATACAGGGGTTGTAACTGATAATAACATAAAATTGCAGCACTAAATAGTTACGTAGATAGAGCTTTCGATTTTCTTTCAACTGCTAAATCGAAAGATAAAATATTTAATTTATAATTTTAATATTGATTTGGTTAAAATTCTTATATAAAAGAAATTATCACGTGATGTTACTAGAAGTTCTTATATTCCGTCTATTAATAATAACAACATTGTTAACAAATTTTACTCTTTGACAGCTTAGCTGCGAATATGGTTGCTCCAATATAGGCAAACTAAACGCGATTTTAAAGTTAGATTTGCTGAATATAGTCATTTCCTAAGACAAAATAACAATAACTATAGAATTTTACATATAGAAAATAATTTCAATTTCTCAAATAATTTTGAAAGCTTAGAAATCTTGAGATGGTGTTGATAAGATTCTCAACTCGCAAGTCGGACCAAATACTAATAAACTCTTAAAATTATTAATAATTATTTCTTTGTCAATTCGATCACACCCTGTCCAAAATTTGACGCAACATAGAGCGTTCTATGTAGACTCATTTTGAAGCTACGCTTATGTAGCTTTTTTAAATCGTGGTCTTCTTAAAAAAATCAAAATGGCGGACCCTATACGGCGCTTCCAAAGAACAAACTTTTGAAAATGCAGAGAAAAACAATTCGTACAGTTTTTTGTGACTGCAAAATACTTCGTTTTAGAGATCAGTTCGTAGCATTTGGATATGTTGATCACGGAACTGGTATCAGAATATCGAGATTCAGATCGAGACTGATCCAAAATGGAAGCCACTAACCCCCAAAATGCATATTATGGCTATGAAGAAGAGTACAAGGAAAGTTCGATTACGAGGGTTTATGACATCGCTGACCAAATAACCAGATTTAAAATGTTTGGAATAAAGAATTGTCAAAACTAAGAAGTTTTATGTAGGTCGCGTTGAGTATTATTTTGCAACAATGGTGTAATTTACAAAAAAAAATGGCAAAAAATCTAAATTGTCTTATACAGCTGAAATTTTGCATATGCATTGCATGCATTGCATTTAGAAAATTTTTTAAATATATATATATATATATATATATATATATATATATATATATATATATATATATATATATATATATATATATATTTATATACATATTCTCCAGTACACAATTTATTAAACTATATCTCGAAGATACCAATAAACTTAATGGTGCGTGCACTAAAGTTCACAAGTGCTACACAACCTCAGTTAAGAGTTAAAATTATTTTAAAACATTCTAGTATCTAGCACTGTATAAAAAATAATATAATTCACTTAAACCGCAGCTAAATGGCTAGTTCCCAATTTTGAATACCAAATGATAATTATTTTACATGTGTCATATAAATTAATATAGTCATTTTAACAAACGGTTATGTCCGACTTTATTTATGTCTTTTTGTAAATGACAATTGTTGAAATGGTAATGTTGGCAAATAACTGGTGGAAATTTTGGAGCTAATTAAGAGATGCGTGCCATAAAAATTAAATTATTTTGTATTAAATGTATTATGTCCAATGCGAAGCAGATATAATGAATATGTTAATAGCTTTATTTAAAATTAACGTATGAGTATAAACATAAAAAGCTCCGTAAAAATCCTTTAATACAAAAAAAAATACAACATAATAATATTTTATACCAGCGTTTCCCAACCTTCTTCTTCTTTGTTACCAAACTGAATAAAGTTAGATAGATAGCATGCAGTTGTTCTTAAATCATAATTAGTTTTCTTCTGACCTTCTTAGAATTCGGGACTTGTGTTCTGCTTTAGCCACATCTCTTTAAATATTTATTTATTTTTTCTGATCTTTTTTGGTTGGAGCTCGTGTTCCTCTTTAGCCACAATTTTTCTAAATCAATACTAGTATAGTTTTATTTCAAATCTTTCTAAAAGTTAAAGCTTGTGACTGGTTTTAAGGCCTATTAAAACAATATGTTTTAAATTTTAAAAATTACCAATTTGTTAAGATGATAATTTTATAAAATAATGCAGTTGGATCGAGATTGCAATAGTGCGTAAAATGTGCATTAGAACTTTTAATAGTTAAGAAGATTTTGTTAAAAATTATCACAGATAGTAGGGATTATACGTTAAAAATTTATTTTTGTTTATTTAAATAATTTTACATATTTAAAAATTTTCTTTATTTGAATGATACAAGAATTTTGTGAAAATTGTCAAATAAAAGTATGAATAAATTTTAATTTTAGCAGGTGAAACAACAAAAAAGCTAATAAATGTTAAAAACCAAATAGAGCTGTCTAATTAAGCATAATTTATAGTTTCATTATACACGGTAATGTTTGAATATTTTTAGTAAATGAACATGAGAATGATTTATGTCTATTTTTATTTTAAATTTTAAAACTAAACCGCAAAATTTTATTATATCACAAATCATATCTTTATGCATTTATGTCATTCCTTATCAGCAACATCTTCATTATTTCAACTTAGGCAATACCATATACTTTGTTGTTGAAGTCGGTAATAATCTTTTGAAGTGTAATCTTAATATTCTTGTAACAAAATTATTCCCAGCCAAAAGGTGTAAACATAAAGCTAGAGAAATATTAAAATGCTAAATAGTTTAATTCACATGTCGGAAGTTTGGTGTCATTAGAATCATCAAAATTTTATTCCTGTTATTACCCATAGCATACCGTTTTATATCCCATTTAATATGCCTTAAAATTCTTTTTCTACGACTGATAAATAATACCTTTATGGCATGCTTTGAATTTAGTAACAGCATTTATTGCGGTGTTTTCCACGGAGCTTGCCCTAATTAAAAATGGACCAAAATAATAAATATTTTTATTTGCATCATAATTCAACTTCCAGAAAAAGAAATAGTAACAGGGCCTCCAATCACAAAAGGAGAAGTAATAAATTCAATACGAAATCTCGAAAAAAAAAGGCGATAGGACCAGATGGAGTTTGTGGTGACTTGCTGAAACTAATCCAATAAGACCATTTAGATATCTTAACTGACTTTTTAATCATGTTTATGATACAGGAAATATTCCTGATGACTGGCTAGTTTCGTCCTTTATTCCTATCCCGAAAAAAACCTCAGCCAAAAAATGTGAGGATTATAGATCCATCAGTCTTATGAGTATGTTCTAAAAGTATTTCTTAAAATAATACAAGGACAAATATATCCTAAACTTGAAGAGAGGCGCTATTTAGTTTAAATGTTTTAATTCAGCGAAGTCGTGATGTAAATTGCGATGTATTTGCCTGCTTTATTAATTTTGAGAAAGCTTTCGACCAAGTAAATCATCAAAAACTAATAGAAACACTACAAGAGCATCAATTGGATGATAAAGATGTACGAATTATTTCCAACCTTTATTGGGAACAAGAATAATTTGTTCGGGTGGAGGAAAAGGAATCACAAAAATTTCAAATTCGTCAGGGTGTTCGGCAGAGTTGTGTGTTATCTCGATTACTCTTTAACATCTATTCAGAAAAACTATTTCCGAAAGTTCTTGAAGAGGTAAAAGACGGTATCTATCTAAATGAGGTTTTGATCAATAATCTGAGATATGCAGATGAAACTGTCCTTCTTGCAGACACAGCTGAAGGACTTCAAAGACTGAAAGGGTAGATGAGATCTGTGAAAAATACAAGATGCGATTGAACATAAGCAAAACAAAGGTTATGATAGTAAGCAAAAAGATATCCCCAAATGTACAATTTCGCGTCAGAGGTTCTCTTATTGAAACAGTATCATGATAAGTGGGAGCAAATAAAAGAAATAAAAATACGTATTGAGAAAGCCAGAGCCTATTTCAATCGCCTGAGAACACTATGATGTAATATGAAACTTAATCTACAACTAAGAACTCGTTTACTAAAATGCTATATATTCTGTATTCTGTTGTACGGTGTAGAATCTTGGAGATTGACGAAGGCTGCATGTAAACGACTTGAAGCTTTTGAAATGTGGTGTTGCCGACGTATGATGAGAATATCTTGGACACATCATGTAACCAACGAAACTGTTCTGCAGCGCATGCGATAGGAGAAAGAGATCATGAGGACCATTAAAGAAAGGAAGTTGGACATATAATGCGCAACCAAAAATACGAACTGCTACAATTGATTATGCAAGGCAAGATGGATGGTAAGAGAGGTCCCCGGAAGACAACGAATTTCATGGCTACATAATTTGCGACAATGGACTTGAAAAACATCTACTGAATTATTTGGAGCCGCTGTCAATAAGGTAATATGGACCAGAATAATCGCCAAAGTCCACTGAGGATAGGACACAGGAAGAAGAAGAATAAGAATCATGATTCTTAGGTTTAGATAGTGTCAAATTGTAATTATTGTCCGACGTTTCACCTACAACTGCACGAGGCATTTTCAGGCTTTTTTACTCATCGAGACTAAAACATTGAATGACCATCGATGAGCAACAGTCCGGTATTTACACCCCACTGGTGCTCGGCGAACCGTGATTCAGCGGTATAATCGGTTTCCACGTGTAATGTAGACTGTAACCGGTATCTCTATTAATATTATTTGGATATTTACAAATTTTACGTTTAAAGAAACCAGACACTGCTGATAGCATCTTGGTTTCTTTTATATTAAAGGTGTGGCCTGTGCAATGCTGGTGTTCAGCTACTGCTGATTGTACCATTTGTTTCGTTTTAATACATCTTTCATGTTTCTTAAGCCTAGTGGATATAGATCGTCCTGTTTCACTCACATTCACTTTACCACAGGAGCAAGGTATCATATTAACGCCTACAGTTTGTAATAGTATTATGTCCTTTGCTGACTTCAGACTTTGTCCAATTGTCTTACATGTGGTGAAAATTGTCCAAATGTTTGATTTTCGGAGCAATTTGGCAATCTTGTCGGTGATTATGACATTTTGTTGAGTGGTTGAGATTTATATTTATTAATAGAACGTCTAATTTCTTCAGCGCAATATTCGTTGCCTCTCAGAGCCTTAGTCAGTTTTTCTGTTACTGATTTTGATGATTGTTTGTCACATATGGAAAGAGCTCTATGTATCAAAGAGTTAATGACGGATTGTTTTTGAGAAGGATGGTGATGTGACGTTGCATTAAGATACCGACTTGTATGTGTTGATTTTCTGTATATAGAATGTCCTAATTTGCCATTAACTTTCCTTTCTACAGATACGTCGAGAAAGGGAAGGGCACCCCTTGATTCTGTTACGTAGTGAATTTTATGATAGGGTGTTGTTGATTTAGATGATCCAGGAAATTATGGAGGTTATCTGCTCCATGCTCTCAAATTACGAATGTATCATTTACATATCTGCACCCAAGATGCCTGGTGCAATCGCAGACGAAACGTTGAATAACAATTTCAATTTGATATGATCTTAACTGAAGAACCTTGATTTTTAACTTGACCGAAGCTGCGAAACCTTTCGTTCTTTATTGCATACTCCATACTACCTTGCAATTATAACGTATTCGTTATCATAGTATACCGTTTTAAATCCCATCAAATTTTATATTGATTTAGTAACAGTATTTAGTGGATACACTAACTTACAATTGCAGCATAGCTAATACCATAGTATACCTTTTTAAATCCGATTAAATTTATTTTTACTTTAGTAAAAGCATTTAGTGGCATGTTTAGCATGGAAGCTAGGGAAGCTGAGGCTCCCTTAAATAAAATAAATGAAACTAGCAAATAAATATTTTATTTGCGGCCCGATGAAATAAAGAATTTAACACTAAATTGCAATTATAACATTCTCAGTACCATAATATACCATTTTAAATCTCATTAGAATTGGTTTTGATTTAGTAACAGCATTTAGTTGCCTGTAACTCCACTATACCAATCTCAAGCCCGGGGTCTCATCATTTAAAGATGAGAAATGAGGAAGAGGAGAAGTAACATCCTCATAAAAAAATCAAGGTTAATCTAGCCCGGATGATATTACCCTGCATAGGGTACAGGCGAAGATGCTGCCTATCATTTAGGTGTTGGATCATCAAAGGCTAGAGGAAGAACATCTGTATAAAAAATAACCGAAGTTAAGCGTTAGAGTGTTAGGTAAGTATATAAGATCTGGAAAAATTCTAAGACCGTTAAAAATTCTATACTTCGCTTCCGGGCACCGGACGGATCAACTGGTAAAAAACAAAAAGCAAGGAAAAGGTTTATGAATCATGAAATATGGAATGTACAGGGCAGTAAAAATAAAATGGATGAGATTCTAAATGAGTTGGAAAAGTTTAAGGTAAATATAGAAACGATAACAAAGAAACGTGAATATGGATCGTAAATATTGGGAAAGTATTTTTTTAGTGGAGTTCTCCAGGATATTTTTTTCTCCTTTTAACATCTTGAACATATATATTATTATCTGTCTAGAAAATTTTAATTTTCGTTTTTTTTTTCATTTTTCGTATGTCCATTTAAAAGCAAATTGGATTTTCACCACTTATCCATGAACTTCATATTTTCAAATATGACAATAATTTTGTAAAAGCTCTATTCATTGGAACATGTTAAAATACTTTAAAACTGGGATCGGGTTAACTATGTTTCTCAATTAAATTGTTTATACAGAAAAAACACATTTTTATAACTAGTGAAATAAAATGTTAACACCGTTCAGATTTTCTCCTGTTTGTATCTGTAATAATTGAAAGTTTATAAAGTTTTATTAGAATAAAATTGATTTTATGTAATACACCTGTAAAAATTTAAAAATAAAGTTTTAAAAAATTAAATTAAATTACGAGGGATAAGCATTTTGAGGTGCGTCAATCAAGTTAATTTAGATATTATGCACAGTAATGCAAATAAATACGAAGAATTTACGAGGGACATAAGAAAGGTATGCTCGCTGACAATAAAACGAAAAACTTACAATATGTTTGATAATTTTACATTTCCACGTATTCTTCTTTAACTGTAACGCATTTAGGCCACCTTTCCCACAATCGGTTCATCCGTCAGGAAGACATGATTCTTGCTGACTTTCAAAATATGCGTCAATATCCTTTTTCAACTGCAAAGTGACATATTTTGCTGTACTTTTCAAAATTTCTAAATAAAAAGAAACCAGACAGTACCAAATCTGGACTACACGGGTGGTGGTTCAGCTAAGACCGGTTGCACTCGCGGAGGACGCATTGAACTTTGGCTGCTTCATAAACTCACGCATTGTCATGAAAAAGGAGGACATTCTTGAGTCACACATAAATAATTTTTAACAAAAAAAACTTCTGGTTAATCCCAAAATACATGGCGATGTGCTTCTCAGCTGAAGAATGTGCGTGGACTTTTTAAAACAGAACACATTTATGGCAAAGGGTGCCTGGACTCTCACTACTGTATTTAATTCTCATTGTATCTCATTATCTTAGAGAAAAAGTCAAATTTTGCATTAATAGATTTACCTAACGATTTTGAGAAATTTGCTACCTAAGCAATTTTTGTTAGGAAGTTAACATTGAAGTCTCAAAATGCTTGGCAGAAATGTTAAAAACCAAATAGAGCTGCCTAATTTAATGCTTTAGCAATAGTAAGCAATTTGAAAAAACGATCTTTATGAATCACTATTTCCTTCTCCTGCAAAAATATGATAGCGTCTGAAACTCGGGTTTGCGGATTCACTTCAATGGATTCCCGACCCTAAAACTCTTTTGTCTAACACCTTACTTTTAAGGGGGCAGCAGGAGGAGCAAATGAGGGGCATTCAGGTAGTCAAAGTAGATGGCGGCGTATTGAAAAAATTAAAAAATACACACTTTATTATTGTTACACAATTTTTTTAGATCCTTTCTCAAATACAGATACAGCAGCATTATCAAATTTATAAGAAGAATTGGTAGAATTCCCAACTAACGAAAAACTTAAAGCAAAATTCAGAAATGGATATCAATAATTTTAGCTTTAAAAATCAATACCAGAACTTTATCCAAAATTGTGGGAAATAGACTGTGGTGGGTACTTAGAATATAAATCACTGGGCATAGCGAATTTCGACTGTTGTCAAAATTGGAAATCAATATTAACAAAACTGTTGAAACACCACCAGCCTCAAGCTACTTATTATTTTTTTTTATTACTTATTGGTTTTTATGTCAATTTTCTAATTCTTAATAAACAAGTTCTTAATACATTTAATGGTGAATTATCTATCTATATATATATATATATATATATATATATATATATATATATATATATATATATATATCCGATATCCAATCGCCATCTTTCTCGGTCTGTCCCGAGATTCTCTTCCAGTTCTCTATCTCTCATCTCTCGGCCGATTCGTTCTCTCCAACTAAGACGTGGTCTTCCTCGTTTCCGTCTTCCATGAGGTGCCCACTTCAAGATCTGTTTTGGCCGTCTCTCCTCTGGCATTCGCTGTACGTGTCCATACCATCTCAACTCCTGGATTCCAATTTTGTCTACGATTGAATGCTGCACATTCATAATTTGTCTGATTCTGTAGTTCGTAATTCTTTCCAACCTGGATCTTCCGGCTGAGCATCTCCAGAAGTCCATCTATGTAGCTTCTAGTTTCTTTTTGGTTCGTTCCTTCAGCGTCCATACTTCGCAGTTATAAATAGTTACGCTTTTGACAATCGTGTTGTATATTCGGTATTTATTTGTGTTGGAAATTGTTTCGTCCCACAGTACACTGTTGAAGAATATGATGGCTCTTCTTCTTTGATTGTTTCTTTCTTCTATTCCCCTGTCCATTCCTCCGCCTTTTTTTTATAGTTAGTTCTAGATATTTGTACTTGTCACAGTGTCTAATTACTTGATTGTCTTTCACTATTAGGTCTCTCTGTTCGCCATCAATACACATATATTTCGTTTCTACTATGTTTATGTTCAATCCCCATCTCTTGTATTCTTCAATTAATTTCCTCGTCATATATTTCATATCTTCATAATCATGCGCTATGAGTACTTGATCGTCTGCAAAAGATAGTGTATATATGGTATTGTTGTTAATCGGTACAGCCATATTTTTGCATTTGCTTTTCCAACTCTCTTCGAGGTCTATTTTAAATAACGTAGGGGATAGACAACATCCCTGTTTGAGACTCTTTGTGATATTAAAACCCTCTGAGGTACTGCTTTCAATTTTGATCTTAGCTATGTAGTTGTACATATTTTTCACCGCTTTAATTAAGTTGACGTTCAGGTTTGTGTTCTCTAACGCTTTCCATAGTTTGTTTTGTGAGACATTATCATATGTTTTTTTTTTCAGATCTACGAATACAAACTGTATTTCCTGATTTACGGCTATTTTCTTTTCTATAATTTGTGTGACGCAAAAAAGGTAATCAATCGGTGACCTCGTTTCGATTCGTTTTTTTAGTAAGGTACCGTATATTCTGCAAACTATTCTTGTAATAGCAATGTCCCTGTAATTATTACAATCCTTTCGGCTTTTATTTTTGTATATGGTTGCTGTTAAGGCTTCCTTCCATTCCTCTGGAATATCGTCTGCGTTGATGCAGTTTTGAAAAAGTTTTGTTAAACTTTCCCATAGTTTTTCAGAACCGTTATTTATTTGTTCAGCCGATATATTTCCTGGTCCTGGCGATTTATTATTTTGTAACTGTTTGCAAATTTCTTTCACCTCTCTTGCTTTTATTCGTATCGGAGAAGCTGACATGCTTATATCATGATTGGTCTGGTTGCCTATAAATTCTATCCTATCTTCATTCAGCGGTGTTTTAAAATAATCATCCCATTTTCTAAGAGTGATGGTTGATATATAATCTTTTTTCCTTTTCTATCTCTGTGATTTCTCCAAGTTTTGTTAGAAGATCAGGGTTGGAATTTAGAAGATGTGATTTGTGTTGGATGTGATGGAACGGCAACTAACACTGGTTGGAAGGGTGGCGTGATTCAACATTTAGAGCAGTACTTGGATGTACATACCAATAAGTTACCCCTTCGTTATTTATTCTTGATTCTAGATGATTAAATTCAGGTCCTAGAGAATATTCTGGAGCAATTGGAAAACAATTAACCGGTTGCGAAAATTAAACCACAGTGTTTTTTTTGCGCCGTAGCTGCTAATTTGCCTGACTTCCGAAAAATGTGGTCGATGAACTAAATACGGATCAAAAATATCTTTACGAGATATCTCAAGCTGTATCAAATTGTTTCTGTACTCCTGACCTGGCAAACCAACAACCTGAAAAAATGCGCACTCCAGATGGCTGATTTCCGCTAATCGTATACTCAGACTTTACGTAAGTACTTATAAACCATCAGAAAATTTGCAATTGCTTTTCAACTATGTGGTTATAGTATACGCTCCTATTTGGTTCCTAATCAAGCAAAATACGTCTTTAAAAGACAGAGGCAAACATATTTTTCAACTAATTATGTACTCTCTATTTTTAGACGAAAATTTGAGATCTGTTGTGGATTCTGTTATCGAAAGAAATGTTTTTTTTGCGCACCCAGAAAACCTACTTGTTAATATGTTGTTTGATGAAAGAGATCACATTCGGAAGCTGGCATTGAGAGGAATAATAAAAGCTAGAAAAGCTGAAAGTACCACTAAACGTAGGACATTTAAGCCATTAACTTCTCTGGCAGAGATTATACCGAAATAATTATGTCGCATGAATGTCAGCTTACAGCGACATATTTCTCATGGAGACCTTCAAATCATGGCAAAAGAGTAGAGCTTGGAAATCGTTGACTTCTCTTGTCACACACAATATGTGGAGAGATGTGTTAAACTGGTTATCAGAGGCCTCACAATCTGTAACTAAGGCTACTTCCACAGATGGCTTTATTCGAACCAGGTTGCAATCCCGAGCAGAAATGCTAGAATTTGGGCACAAAAATAAGTTTCAATTCTAAGTTTTTATTATTGACTATAAGCTTTATTTCGTTCATTTTTTCTTCTGTTTTGTTTAATTAATTTCAATAATAAAATACCTTCCTTATAAACTTGATATCTGTATTATTTTAGACATTCGGTTTAAATCTGTAAAAACGTAAAATTTACAAAACTTTAAAGTGCGGTAGGGCACTCAAGATGACACACGATTCTAGATTTTTTACGTTTTTCGAAATTTGCGTAAAATTACGTAAATTTTGATACCTCCTTGCGATAGTGTGACTTAAAATTTTATTTCATACATGGACGGGACACCCTAATGGATCGGGATCATTGACAGCTTTATTATTGGTCTTGTCATCTTACCAGTGACACTTTATGCTTAGATGCAAAGATAAAGGAAAGGGTGGAGTTCAGCTTTCTCCGTAGAATTAATTTTAATGTACTTGAAAATTAAAGTTTTTTTAAACATTTATATAGACAATTAAATAAAAACAAATTTCTGTTTTGGTTTGTAATTAATTTTTTGTATTATTTTTATTATGATTTACAAGCCAAACGGCTTCGCACTCCCTCCAGGGATTATTCACTCATACCAGGCATACAAAGACATCAAAAGTATGAAGCTCTGTGGGAACTCTTTCCATGTTATCGGGTCCTAGGTGACGTTGTCTGCTATATTTCCTACGAACTTTTGGAGGGTTCTCGCGGTTGCAAGTAGAACTGCTTTCTGCATAGGTTTATACAGACGCTCACTAAGGCCCAGTCCCTTGATGTTCTGCTGGAGGTTCTTTGGTATCACTCCAGTTCTTGACAGTATTATGGGAATCGTTTGGACGCTGTTCATTGCCCATTGTCTTCGGATTTGGACCTCCAGATCTCTGTACTTGGCGATCTTCTCGTTGTATTTTGGCCTTAGGTTGTTGTTGTTAGGTACAGCAATGTCGATTAGTGTCATTCGTCTAGAAATTTTATCTATTAGTATAATGTCTGGTCTATTATAAGCTACTGCCGATCCGTCAGAACCATTCGGTCCCAGTATAACTTGAACTGGTTGTTCTCAAGAATAGGCTCTGGATGATACTTGTAATAAGGCACTTTTCCTACCTGTAATAGGTTTATCTTTTTTGCTAACTCTTATTTTTATTATTATTTGTCAGTTTATTCTTGCATTATTATCATTGTTACTTGTTAATATGTCCATTTTTATTGCTGTTGGCCTATTGATCCTTAAATATGTATCAAATTTCTTGAACCTGTCCTAAGTCTGGACAGTATGTGAATGGGGTCTGTAATGAGTCTTAATACGCAATAAGACATATGCAGCCAGATTCATTAAAAAGTTTAAAATTTAGACCCGACCTAGTTGCCATAGAAGTTAGATCCTCTAGATGGCCAGTTTTGTTATAATTTATATTACATATGTCAACAAATAAATGTTTATACAGGACTATTAAGGACAAAGGCCAAGAGATAAAGCCTAGATATAGATAGTATCTCCCAAAAATAAACAAAGTTTTCAACTTTTGCTGATTTAGTAGAAAAAGAGAATGATTTTTTTCTTTGTATTTTTAAAGTTCAAAATTTGTCAGACAAATTATCGCTATATAATAAAAATTGGACCAAATACTCCGCTGACCACAACTTTTGAGCTTATTTATCAGAAAATTATATCGAAAGACTTGCTTCGAAAACCCTATATATTTTATAGCTGTTTAATCAACATTTCTATATAATTAACACAGTGATCTGCTTTGGATATATCCCAGAGACCATCTCACCGAATGTTCTTTATTTAATAGGTGGAGAAAGAAATAAAATGGTTACCACTATGAAACGCTACTCACTAATCTCCATAATAGACTCTTGTAGACCAAAATGACGAAATATGGACGAAAAAGAGCATTTGTATACATCAGACGACAGCAATATTATTTGAAAATCTGGTACTTATAGGCATGCGCACAATCGATTTAATATTATCGATAGGTTGGTTGGATAGCATTATTTGTAAATGAGCAGTACCGCTTCAATGCCATCTTTTGTTTTTATGGTTTTAACTTGCGAGTTATGTGCAATTTAGACGGATTTATAATATTATAGGTGACCTATTTTCTTGTGCTTTGTGTGTTTTATCTAGTATTATAGCTCCGCAAAGTATATACTTACGTTTTCCCAAAACAAAGGCAAATAGAGTTTCGAAGTTCAGTCCTGTTTAGGGTCAGCTGAAAATTTTGTAGTCGCAAAAGTATGGGGCTATGTTTTTTGTTTTAACATCGTAATTAATTGGAATTTTTGGGAATAAATTTAAAAATTTTGTCTAGGACAATACATTCATCGTAAATGCAATTGAAGAAAAGTAACGAATTCGTTACACAGGATTAGGACTAATAACAAGGAATTCCAACAAAACAGTTTCACTAAAAAGGTTTAAGTTTTAAACCAGATCTAGTTGGAATGAAAGTTAAATCTGCTTCTTAGCCAGTTTTATTTTGCTTATGATATTGTTATAAATTGAGTTTATATGTAAAAAAGTAAACATTTATATAGAAAAATTAGGAATAAATATCTAGAGACGAAGACTTGAATTAGGTAAGAAAAATAAGTTTTTTTGATAGTCATCTACGATTAGTAAATCATATAAAAAATAATCGTTTCATATATTATCATCTATTATTCAAATATTTTCATATAATACGAATATTGCGATATTATTTATGACTTCTGAAATTTGATCTACGATGGGTAGTATATTATTTTTAATCGCATTTAACATACTTAAAAATGTTTTAGTTATTGTTATTACTCAATGGATTTTCAGCCGCGTAGTAGTAGTATTTTTACCTAACATCCTAGAAATATTTTTTATTAACAATTTGGCAAACTTAAATATTTATTTTAAGTTTTCAGTTGTTGATTTGAAAACAAATTGGGTTTTCATTGCTTATTCAGGATGTTACTAATTTGCTATATATAATTTCACATTAAATTACGAAAAGCCCAACAAGTTGAAAAATTGGTATTTTTGGTTTTTAGAATACATGCACGGTAATCCAAATAAAGGATAAGTAAAAAATTAAAAAACGAGATTTGCACTGAAAAATTCAAATTTGGACAAATCTTATAAAAAATATTGAAATGTGAAAGGATGCCTCGCCACTAATAAACAGAGAACTTAAAAGGCCATTGAGAAGTTATAATATGGCACACGTTTAAAAATTTACTCAAAGAACCCTTAGTTGGTAATATTAACGAAATATTATTATCACTGACAGATATCCGGATGATATTTCGTAGGCTTGATGAATGAATAAAAAGACAAGTTTCAAAATTAATACAGTCGTCATTATTATTACACTACTTAAGCCACTGACAAATGAAAGGATAGATAAATGGTTGTGAAATTAGCAACAGAGAGTCCTGAGAAGGGTGAATATTATTGGTAACAACAATAATAAGGCACATGTACGTTCTTTTATATATTGCAAGGTGGTACCAATATTAATTTATGAGCTATCAAAGTCAACGTTGTCTTTATATATAGTAATATAAAATCCCATAGCCCATATCCGTACTTTTGAATTTATTAAAAGCGTATATTAAACAAATTAAACAATGAAAATAAGCTATTCAAGGGGCCCATTGTCCATCTTTTGAATGATAATTATAATATAAAAATTCATGTAAGTAAGAGAAATTTTTTATTCGACTTTTAAAAGAAATTCGATATATTTTTATTGTGATTTTTTAAATTAGAAATTTAATTTATAAATTATGTGCTAAGGAAAATAGCTACAGCTACAAAAAAAAACAAATAATTAGATGGAAATGCGTTTATTGTTCCTTTGCAAATGAGTAGATAATGATAAATAATAAGAATAATAACACCCATAATTACATACATAATAATACAGATAATGCGGGGAAATGAATAGAAAAAGTTAAAAAATATATTTGCTATGAGAAAGTTCAAATATATTGTCATCAATGGAACTTTAATTAATGATTAAAAAATCAAAATTTCAGTAAAAAATAAAGAAATCTTTCTGCCGTATTTAAATAGTTTGTTATATATGTAATTCTCCCTTCAGGCAGAGAATATGAAAAATATATACATAAACAGTTTATTTCCTGCAAATATCGCTCTGGTCTTCTTTCTATACCCGTTTCGATCACCTCATGATCTCGTCAGTGGAGCTGTACAGGACCGAGAGCAACATTAGCAGGAAATAACTGATATATGAACCATAAATTTCAAGGTATGTCGGCAGAATATTGCATCTGCCATCTACCAACTTCGATGTCAGACTGAAAAATATCGCCAGTCGAACGACATCTATGAATCATCGGGGTAACGTGAAATTTTTAAAAAATCAAAATTTCAGTAAGAAATAAAGAAATCTTTTTGCCGTATTTAAGTAATTTGTTATGTATGTAATTCTCCTTTCAGGCAGAGAATATGAAAAATATATACATAAACAGTTTATTTCCTGCAAATATCGCTCTGGTCCTCTCTCCATACGTGTTTCGATCACCTCATGATCTCGTCAGTGGAGCGATATTTGCAGGAAAAAAACTGTTTATGTATATATTTTTCATATTCTCTGCCTGAAAGGAGCATAACATATATAACAAACTATTTAAATACGGCAGAAAGATTTCTTTATTTCTTACTGAAATTTTGATTTTTTTAAAATTTCACGTTACTCCGATGATTCATAGATGTCGTTCCACTGGCGATATTTTTCAGTCTGACATCGAAGTTAGAAAATGGCAGGTGCTATATCCTGCGACATACCTTGAAATTTATGGTTCATACATCAGTTATTTCCTGCTAATGTTGCTCTTGGTCCGATACAGTTCCACTGACGAGATCATGAGGTGGTAGAAACGCGTATGGTGAGAGAACCAGAGCGATATTTGCACGAAATAAACTGTTTTTGTATATATTTTTCATATTCTCTGCCTGAAAGGAGAATTACATATATAACAAACTATTTTATTAATGATATTATTTTCATTATCATTAGCATCATCGTCATATGCGACCTAAATCAGCAAAATTTCTTTAACTGAGGACGGTAACTGTTGGCTTCACTTCAACTCACTTCAATTGAAATTAGCGATCTTATGAGGCGTGTGTGCTACTGCACCTCTGACTAGATGGCGGTAAACTAGAAGCGTCTATATTTTTAAACTATTTTTCATTAAAAGGGTCATTGTTATTTTTTATTCTGTAAATTTTCATAAATAATTCAAAAAGAGCTTTATTTACTGTGGAAACCAGAAAATTTACATTTTTTTATACAATATTATACAGGTGACTAACGAATACCTCTAATTTTGAAAATACCTTATCATTTGTATTATCATCGCCAAGATTAGAAGACACTTGACAATTATTATTTGATTGCATTAATAATTTTAAAGGTCTAATTTCTTCTTCAGCATTTCAGCGCATTCTATATAAATTTTGGATTTGTTTTCAATCTTTTGCATATTATTCAATTTTACAGTCAATCTTTTGGTATCTGCCATCTTCATTTTTGACTATGTATAAAGAGCATTCATTAAAATTTAAAATTACTCTTTTACGAACAATTTCATATCCACTCTAATCTTGTATAATGAAACTTACAAAAACTTTTTTAAAATACTATTTTCCAATTATATAATGAAATACAATAGTCGCGGTTGGTTTGCTCCCGAAATACGAAAACCTCTGCCTCCGGAAATATTCATAATCTTTAACTGAGGGCATATCTATCAAAAATTATATGAGTTTTAGAACCACAATCATATGTAATTTTTTGCAAAAGTTTTATAGAAAGCTTACCAAATGTTTTTTAATTATACATAAAATATGAAAGCCATCAATTAAAATTGTGTCCATTCTCTTCAGTTAATTAAATTAAATATTTAACGATAGCAGATTTATCTATCTTACAAATCACTTAATCTAGATAGGAAAATATTATAGGAACCGGTGTAATGGAGAAAGAAAGAATTTTTTTTTGATATCGACTTTACTATCTGACATCAATATTCCGAGCATTTGTCCAAACAGATTATTTATGTTTAAAACTGTAAAGTTGAAAATTGTATTCTTTTATTGGCTGTGCTTCCAAAACGGAATATTCACTGATAAATATCCACCTAAAATGAATCCTTGGCCTATAGACTCGTAATCTACCATTCCTTCTCCGTCACTTTCAAATCATAACAAGACTAGAGAAAACGAAAATTAAAAGAAAAGATACCATCTGACATGCCACTGGCTACCGCAAAGGCAACCGGATATCCGTCTGTGGTATGTACACATTTCGTTATTATAATCAAGTTCGAATTCTTTATGCAAGTTTTAAAATGTATACTTGCTCATAATTTTTTCAACAGCTCCAACTCTTTGACTATAAATGTGATTTTGTTATGGGATGCAACATCAACTTGCGGTTTTCCCAAGATCCAGTTAGTAAAGTTTCTGCGCTGTGGGAGTCAATAGGCTACCATTCTGGAGTCAGCTTGATCTTGTAGGCATGGAGGTGTACATTTTTTGTTTCTCAATAGCGGGTAGCGACGATCATTTACGCACACCCAAATGATAACGTAATTTTCTGCATCTTGTAATGGATTTTCCATATTAAAAAATATTTCCAAACTGTAATGGGTAATTTTTGTAAATATCTAAATTTTTATTAAAACAATACCAACCATTGACAGGTGACAATAATGCGCAATTCGAAATTTAAGACGCTTTAGGAAATTTTATTTGGAGGGCGTGAGTTTCACAGGGTCATAAACTGAAATAACAAATATTTTCCTAAAATATTAACCCTACGTTTCTGTAGTAACTCTGACAAGCAAATTGAATATGCAAGAATGAAAGCTTTCACGGCTTTGGTCAAGTTAAAAATCATAGTTCTTAGGTTTAGACCGTGTCAAATTGAAATTATTGTCCGAAATAGCAGCCAAGATGCAGATGAATTCAATAATGCAATAACTAAAGGCAAAAGTTATTGCAGCTCCTAACGACGGCTTGCCCTTCAATTTTCGCGCCAACGTACTGAAGTATTCTGTCTATCAAAAAAGGGCTATTATTCCGCTTTTTTTTGCAACCCCGGAAATACGACTATAGCCCCTTGCTCAACTATTTGTCGAAACCATTTCTAGTAAAAAACTCCGAAAAAAAAACAGCGATTTTCAAACTTTAGAAAAATCGAAATGTTTTCGACTTGAAATGCTGTCGTACACTGAGATAGCTCGGAAAGTTAACGTGAAAAAAACACACCGATACGCACACATTCACAAAACGTCAACAAATAACCGCAATACCCTTCCGAAAAAGAATTTATACCTAAAAGAGAAACGCAGCGGCCATGCGCGATTAGAGCGCTCGAAAAGAACGGGGTTCCACCATGGACGTTTGGACATGGAATGTTTACAAAAACAAAACGCCACGAATGGGTCACAATCAGTAGTAATTTGCCAACTGTTTTGGAAAAAATAAGGGAAAACAATATACTTTATTAATACCCAGTTTTCATGAAAAAAAATTATTATTATGATAATATATTTCATAAAACATTTATAAACAATTTATTGCTACAATAGTAAACTAATATCTTTAAAATAGTGTGCTTTATAATGCTTCAGTTTAACTCCCAGAAAATTGAAGATTTCTAAGTCGTGTGATAAACTATGAAATCTGGCAACCTCACAAATTTCTTTTACGCTATCGTACGATCAAGGTTGAATCCGGTCCATTCATAAAAATTTTGACATATGACATTTTTGTGGTTGACGTTGAGTGTCTTGGATCGTTTTTTAATTTTTTGTGATTCCAAAAGTGTTTTTGTAAGTGGCTAATTATTCATTAGTGACAAAATGGTCAATCAGTGCCAAATTTGCCGAAAATTGGATTATTTATTTCCAAATTTAACTTTTCACAGGTAATGACATAATTTAAGTTAAGTTTGGTATCATAGGCGGGTAATTTGGGATTTTAGATTTTGTTATCAGTGATTTTTTATAGGTTTCCCAGTGATTATAACCTCCGAGACCTTTGGATTAATATATTAAGACTACAAGATAAAATCTTGCCCAAATCACTTCATATCTGTAGTGAACATTTTGGCCTAAACGATTTCTATTATCGATTTGATGGTGTTCGTGTTTTAAAGTGAGACCAACATAATAGAAGCCCACCATTTTCTATTATTGTTCATTAACATTTCCCTTGTAATATTACACCAAATAAAGCCGCTTTCCTTATTTTCTTACAATTTTTTCCTTAATTTTTGTTTTCCCTATTACTTGTAAAAGTGTAAAATTTTTATTTAACCAAGATATTACAAAATCTGCAAAAAAAACTCATAAACGTTATAAATAAATATATGACTTGCGTAATAACTGTCATGTGTGAAAAGTCTAGAAATGAAACTTTAATTGCTGCAATTTTTATTTATTTTTATTCGATGTCCGATAGTTACATAGTCTCAGATTTGCTTTACACAAACTATTGTACGTTATTCTATTTTATGTATATAATTGTAATATGACCAACAAGTAATATATTTAATAATGGGATATACTTATTTTTATCCCACACATTTCCTTATGGGTATATTTTGTCATAAATATTTTAGGATACTAGAAACAGTGAAAATCAAGAAATACACTACTCATATTAAAATAAATAATTTCCGTTAGAAACATAACAGATTCTCGATTTGAGATATTAAAAATTTTCGACAATAGTACTGCCAAAACCTGATGGGCAAACAAATTTAATTGTTATTTGCTTTTGTAATATACAATTTTATTTTTATTAATTTGTTTTATTGTATTTCTTTAAATACCAATTTCTTATGATTGGAGTTTGGGGACTGTTCAGTGAAACAGGTTAAACTGTAACAAGTCTTTCAGATTAATATCTAAATTGAAACAGTCTATCATATATATTCCAAATAATAATTGAAATTATATACAAATATTAACAGGTTATTTCTTGAAAATGAAGTTGTAAATACTCTATTTTCTCCTGAACACATACACCGTCGAATATATATTTTTTAAATATTTCCATTTTTGCTGTGCTTCATTTATTAACTTACAAAAAATATCTCCATTTTCTCGTTTTAGGAATTTTGTACAAGTGTTATTATTTTTAAAAATAATTGGTATACTAACCAAACGTCAAAGTAGTCATATTTGCATACCACAACGTCATTACATTTATTCAGTATTGCACTTCAATATTTGAGACATTATAACTTGGGTAAGACTACTTTTTTACGATGTTCATGGCTGACGTTAAATTTCATATGCGAATAGGAATAATAAAAATAGACTCGAGTCCATAAAATTTAGAAAAAAAATTTCAATCAAGAAACAAAGTTTTTGGCGATTTTAGAATTGTGGGCATTAATTAGCCACTTAACTACAATCCGGTAAAATATTACGCAATTTTTTACTTTGGACTTGGATAATTCTTACATGGTACTCTGTTTTAAATAATAACTAGTGCCTTGGATAAAAAAGGTTTATTTCAAGTCATTAATGTCGTAAAAGATAAATGATATGAATATTACGATTATTTTTATATTGAATACTGATTTATGTTCAAGTACAACAACTTCCGTATCACGACATATTGATAGAGTAATTAACTATTTCTTATGAAAAAATATTTATTTCAATTCTGCAAATAAAAACGTCATAGAATATTAATTGATATTTTTATTCGTTTTAAAATTGTTACGCCGCTGGCGTATGATAGATTGTGAGCTATGACACCCCTCTAACCCCTGGCCCTCAAACATGTTGGCGCTTATAAATTTCCTTTTCATGAATGACTAACCTGGTCCATTCTCTACTATGTCTATGGGTTCCACATACCTACGAAAGAAAGTTTATTTGACAAAATCCTTCATATGGCGTGTTTTTGATTACATCTAGATTTTAAACATGTAAAAAAAAATCGATTTTTCAAAACTGCAATGATGGACGGCTCACTTAAGCCATACAATAGTATTATTTTTATGAGTTCGATATATACTATGCAAACTGATTTAGAAATTGAGATATTCATTCTCATTTTTGTAATAAAGTATTTGTCAGTTGTTATAGGTGACTTGATATATTTCTATGCCACATGTCTCATCTTACCAATGTTCTATGAGATTTAAAATGTGGCGTTTGGTTGGCCAGTCCATAAATATACTGTTATCTTGAAAAAATTATCTTGTTGAAAGTTTTAGGAAAGGTAAGTGCATAGGACTGTACAATCTCAATAAGTTTTTGACAACCTGTTAAATTTTCACGCTGAATTACACCGAGTTCGACTTTCCCATTAGAATTTTTGTAACCTACACCATTATTAACGCTTCTTCAAAACGGCGAATCTCTTGAACGGTATTGCCATGAGATTTTTCATGGCGTCTCCCATAAACTCGAATATGTTCATCCAAGATTCGGAAACGAGACTTGTTGTTATTCCTGTTCAATCCATTGTGCATGTCGCGACAAAACGTTAGGTGTCTGGTGAGATGTGCTACACATAGAGAAGGCTTAGATCTAGTAACTTTCTCCTCAAGGGTTTTCTAACAATATTTGTTGTAATTGGCCTGTTAATAAAAACAGATCATATTTTTTGATAAAATATAGTCCTGCTGAGCGGTTGAAATACGTACACGAAATCTATATGGCCTACTTATCGAGCAACTGGTCTCCAGAGTTCTATTTAACATTTTTGTAATAAGGTATTGGCTTATGTGAAGTTAGGCTACCATTCGTAATTTGGAGAACACCATTTCTGATACGTCTACTTACCAAAGGTTCTTGAAATCTGCTTTGCATCCTCCTTTCTTGATTGATCACAGAAAATCTTAAAAATTTAAAAATTCCTTATCATAATGTGAGAGTGAATATAATAATAATACTGATTATGAAAATTTGTTAGTTTCTTCCTCTTGGCTCTAAGAAAAAGGATGAACTATAAATATTTATTATACCGGGACAGATTTTCATTTATAAGAACTGATTTTTGTTTACACCTGTTGCGAACTAAAGCAAAATATCAGAAAAGTCAAGGTGACCTTTAATTGACTTTGCGCAGTATATATAATTTTTTCACTTGACAATAGATTCAATGGAAATATCTAACCTCAATTCAAACGAGAGGTACTGAATTTGTATATTAAATATACTATCTAGTTTGGAGGTAGGTGTATCTGTTGTTCATCTCTATAGCATTTGACAATGATTGCTAGTATTTTCGATACTATATCAATCTAGAGACATAATAAAAATAACATCATCAAAAGAGAAAATACTTTACATGTAGTTTATATAGCATCATTAACTGTACAATTTCAAAATAAAACTTCAATTTGTCTTTTAATTAAAATTTGAATTAAATAAATATTTGGAATTGTTAAAGTGTAGATGTGCCATAATAAATCGAGTTTAATTACCCTGTAAAATTAATGGATTCACACCTGGCAAGGAAAAAAAATATATAGAAACCTAATCTGCAATAAGTCACCGGTTTCTAAATGTTTGTATTTTGGATACGCATAAATCTTGAAGTGAAATTTAAAAAATTCTGCGAAGGTAGTTTTGTTTTATTGGGATGTTAGTGTGTATTCATAGATTTAAATACTATCTAATTATAATTATTTTAGTAGGTTTTTAAAGCGGACCAAATATACCTGAACCTTTTCCTTTCTGGCATTAAGAGATTAGAGCTCTCAGAACTAATCTGGAAAATTTTGTACAATGATCTGAAAGAACTTTCGTTGAAGAAGAGCTGTTTTTCTTAATAAATTATTGGCCGAAAATTTTATTTACGACATTACAACATCTCATTAGAAAAACGCAATTAGATTAAGCTTTTAAACAAAATATTCTCTCCAATAACATTTGGAGAAATCGTTTTTATTCAACAAGCTGGTTTTTTACACGAATTAAAAAAAATACATATATTTTGTCAACTGAAAACCAATATATATATATATATATATATATATATATATATATATATATATATATATATATATATATATATATATATATATATATATATATATATATATATAACAATAATTTATTAAGAAAAACAGCTCTTCTTGACCGACTAGTTAGAAAAGAAAACTCTAATTCTTGGGATAGCGGTCCTAGGGCTGAATGAAACTCTGTTTTTACAAACGCCAAGCTTTCGGAAGTTTATTATTTCCTTCTTCAGGGCTACAATACAGAACAGTTCTGTTGATTATAATTTTAGATTTTACAATGTATGATATTTAATAATAAGAAGAAAATGATTCTAAATTCAAAGACTTACGTGTAAATTGAGTCCATTTATGGCTTTTAGAAAATGAAACGGAAAATTCATTTAGAAACTGTTGATTTTTGCATAATTATCACATTTTATTCTTAAAATGGTTTTTTAAACACCAATATATTATTTTATTTTGTAGGTCTTTTTAGTTATACTGAATGTAGGTTTATCTGATAAGAAAATCCTTGAAACACTCTTTTTTTGGTAGATGGGATATGTCAGAAATGTCTAATTTTATTTTAGCGGTAATTTTGAATGTGGAATAATTATGTTTTACAAGAAATGTTAATTTTAATTTTAATTTATAAGTTAGGTATTTAATAATATTATTTTTCTTTGTATTTCTATTGATGAGGTGTATGTTAATTTAATGAGTAATTAAGTTCTTATGAGTATTGTTGCGTTTAAAAATTGTAATAATTGTAAGAAGGTAATAGGAAATGATTAATGAACATTATTTATATAGAACAAAGAAAGTTAGAAAACAGTCTTCCAACCTCTCGCCTTCTCAATATTCAAAATTGCAAAATATCTATTAGCAATGTAGTTGTTATAGGTAAGTGACAAAAATGCACTTACGTAATTTGTAGAAAACTATGGAGAAACTGTGAAGTCAAGAGGCTGGGAGGCTTGTTATCTAGTATTTTTATTATTTAAGGTAGACAAGAGATGAGAATAGATTACAACGAGATTTTCAATATTTTTTCTTTTGTTGATACAGTTATCATCTAAATAAATTTCTACCATCTCCAGAAAATGCCTTTTATTATTATTTTGTTCTTTGTTGATCACCTCAACACTGACAAAATCAAACCTGTGATCCTCATCGATTACATATTCCGACAAGGTGCATGTCCTCTTTTGCAATCTACAATCACACACACAGGAGCGAAGTTCACTCGTAGGCGCCATACAGTGAGCTTTGAAAATGGTGAATGAGATTTCACCGAAACGTCAGCTGCCTTACAGTCCTGAGAGGGACTCAGCACGTACACGGGATGCCCGAAAACCTTCGATTACACATGACACCCATGAGAATATCCGACATAACATATATATATATATATATATATATATATATATATATATATATATATATATATATATATATATATATATAATAATCACTATTTATAGGAGGAAAGAAAAAGAGGAAAACCGAAAATATTATGGGAAACAGGCAATAAGTGCCAGAAATCTGGAGTAAGGACAGGGAATGATAGGAAAGAATGGAACTTAGGAATCGGATAGCGACGTAGTTTAGAATCGATCGTGATCTCTGTTTTCTCCCGAGGTTTGAAAAATTGACTCGCTTTCTGATTGGTAGAGCTGTTTCGCAGGGTGCTTCCTTCTGCAAAATGTGATATATTTGTTTACTGTGTGCTGTGTTCTCGTGTTTTTTTTTGTGTTTTGTCCTTTAATTCATTACTGTTTTCCAGATAGTTGGAGTATTTAAAGCATCGTTTCATTTATTCAGTTGTCCCGCTTTTTCAATTTCTAGGGCTTCTCTTGGGGCACGTTCTTTGTAATTATATATTAGTAATATTCCTTTTGCTTCTTTCGAAATCAATAGTATGTCCGATATTTTAAGGGTGTTGAGACTATTTTTGTATTCCTGAATTCTTTCTGATACACGCCTGTTTGTTTGTCCTATGTAGGTTTAATGGCAATCTGCACATGAAATACTTTAAATAACGTGATTTTCAAGCTCTCCTTATCTTTGGGGTTTCCTTGTATGTTGGGTATTGTTTTTAGTCGTTTCAATATGAGCTGTATATTATATTTTGTGAAAATTCTCCTAATTCTGTCCATGATTATTTTTACAGATGCTGCGTTGGCTTTGATACTTGTTTCGTCTTGGTTTTTGGTTTTTATTGTGATCTTCCCTTGGCTTTTAACGGTTTTCTTTGAGCCTGATTGCGAGATACTATTCCGTTCTAAGGTTGTTGAGATGTGTTTTATTTATTCTTGTTTTGTGTCCAGTTCTGTTAGGCGGAGAGATCTTGATATTAGTGTATTGACTACGGCTTGTTTTTGTGAAGGATGGTGATGTGATTTTGCATGGAGAGATCGATCAGAGTGTGGGTTTTCTACCTAGTAACAGATTCAAAAAAGAAGTTTTTTATCTTTCTCGATTTTTAACGTGAATTGGATTCTATAATGGATGTTGTTTAGTAAAAATGTTATCCACGTAGCGTATGGCTTTTATGGCCTTCCAAAAATGTAAAAAACAAAAGACCAATAGTGAGCGCCGTAGGATCTCCAACAAAAAAACTGGAAAAATATCTAGCAAGTATCATGCGACCAAGAGTTGAATTGGACGATTTCTTCGTGAAAAACTCTTACCAGAATGATCCAAAAAAATTAATCTTGAAGAAAATCACACCTTAGCAATTCTCGACTTAAAATCACTTTATCCAAGTATGCCGGTGGAGGAGAGCTAAGGCAATATCGTTATGCAAATGGTGCCTAGTAAGTCAAAATTTTGGAATCGTTGCGTAGTTGACATTTTTGTATATATAGGTGTATTTACACCTGAATGATTTTCTACTATACCTAAAAACATCCACCATAGAGTTCAATTCACGTTAGAATTATGATATTTACAGCATTCCATGTGCAGATTGCCAACAAACATAAAAATAGTCCCAAAAACGAACAACCCTGGCTCTATTTCGACATCATCAAACGGCTGAACATACCACTGATTTCGAAAAAGTAAAAGAAATAACACCATTACAAAACTACAATATACGCGCCATAAGAGAGGCCCTAGAAATCGAATAAGCAGGACAGCTGAATAAAACTGGATGACGTTTTTAATATTCGAGATACACAGAATATACCTTACTTAATCAACTATATATTTTCAATTTTGTTTAATTACACTTTTCATCTTTCTTGCAACTTCATGAATCCGCGTTCATAGAAATTTTGGTCCTTATCAGTAAACAACCGAACCAGGTGCGATTTAAGGTTATCATCATTTGTGAAAGTTTTACTATTCAGTTTTGCCAACTTTGAAGTAAATGGTAATCAGATTGTCAGTGCTATATGGGAATGCAACATCACTTTCTAACCTAGCTCCAATAATTTCCCAAGAATTGCTAAAATAAGTGAGGCCTTGGATTATCATGATGGAACACAATTCCTTTGAGATATGCTAATTCTGGTCGTTTTTCTTTGATTGCATCATTAAGTTTCGTTAGTTGTTGACAGCAAACATCTAAGTTGATCGTCCTGTCAAAATACACAACGCCTTTGCTGCTCCTCCAAATTAACAGAATTATGTTTGTTGAATGCAATTCAGCTTTAGATGTAGTTTGTGCTGGTTCATCATACTTGAACCATGATCGTTTTCAAATGATATTACTGTAGTATACAACGCCTTTGCTGCTCCTCTAAATTAACAGAATTATGTTTGTTGAATGCAATTCAGCTTTAGATGTAGTTTGTGCTGGTTCATCATACTTGAACCATGATCGTTTTCAAATGATATTACTGTAGTTTACCCATTTTTCATCACCAGTGTTGATTTTTTCTAGAGTCGGTTTCATTACGCGTGAAGCATATGGCAAATATTGATTCGTTGTGTTAAGTGAATCTTTTTCAATTGATACGGAACCTAAATATCGAGTTTCTCAGCGAATCCATGATATTTTAAGTGATTTTCAATTGTTATGTGCAATACACTTAACTTCTCTCCATTCTCTATAAGAGTTATATGATGATTCTTCTTTCTTATGCCTTATCAGGTCCCCCTAACGTTGACAATTACGTTTAATCATGGTTCTCTGCTATTCTCAATAGTTGTTCAGCACTGTGTATTCCTGTCCACTCTCGAATGTTCTTAAGCCAAGAGATCTGCTTCTTTCCAACACCTCTGCGGCCCTCGATCTAACCCTTCATAATCAGTTGAAGAATTCTGTACCGATCCCCTCTGAAAACATAGCCAAAATATGCTAGTTTTCTGCATTTTACAGTTGTCAGCAATTCACGAGTGGCATCTGCCCGATCTAAAACTGCTATATTAGTTTACATAGCTACCCAGGGTCTTCGAAGCATTCGCCTATGCAACCACATATCAAATACCTCCAAACTATTGAATGTCGCAGCCTTCAATGTTCACACCTTCGCTCCATACAACAACACTGACCAGATGTAACATTTAGCCATCATTTGACGAAGTTTTAAATTTAGATTGCCATTGCAGACAAGCGATCTCATTTTGAGAAAAGTTGTGCGAGCGGATTCGATTCTGCATTAAATTTTTTTATCAGGGTCAAACTGTTGAGTAATATAACATTCCAGGTACTTGAAGTGGGAGAGTTTTTCAACGATTTGTCCATTTCTCAGGAGCGAAGTATCTGGGTTTAGTAAACGACTGAGGACAATAGATTTAGTTTTAGCAACATTTATGTTGAGTCCCATTTCCCAACCCTATTGATAGAATCTGAGAGTTGTTGTAGACCCAGAAGAGCTTCCTTAAAAACTTTGTCCGAATATAAATTAAACAGCAATGGAGAGAGAATACATTCCTGTTTAACGCTTCGTTGAATTTGGCATTCTTTGGTAAGCTTGTCATTATCTCAAAGCACTGCTCTCTGATGCCAATATAAGATTATCTATAATCCGCACATCCTTGTCATCCACACCAGCATTCCTCAGTATATTTATGAGCTTTACATGCTATACCCTGTCAAATGCTTTCTCGCGTCGATAAAGCATACGGAAATGTATTTTCGTTGATCTTAGCACTTTTGGAGAAGTATATTTAGAGCAAATAGCGATTCTTTACTACCAAGAGCATTTCTAAATCCAAACTGGGTCTCATCTAGCCCGCTTTCACATTTATTTCTTATTCTACAGGGAATAATTCTCAGAAAAACCTTGAAGGTGTGACTTATGAGACTTATTAATCGGTATTCGTTACCTTTTGTCACATTGTTTTTTGGTAGTGTTATAAAAACAGATTTCAGCCATGCTTCCGGTATTTCTCCAATATTGTACACAGAATTAAAAAACTTAACCAACATATTGATATTGTCTTCATGAATTACTTGCAGGAGTTTCACTGGAATTGTTTTTCTGGATTTTACACATCTTATGCCGTGAAGAATCCCTGACTTTAGAATTTCCGGTCCTTCAGTTCCATGTACATCGTCAGATATGTTTGGTCTTTGGTCTTCAAATAATTTAGAAACTCCAAGCATTAAGGATTTCTTGTTCATCAATGAGAGGTTTGCCTGTTGTGTCTACTAGTATATTAGAGGGCCTCTTGTTGAACAGTCCAGAAACTTCTCTAACCTTCTTATACATATTGAAAATATCGTGTTTTCTCTCTAGTTCCTCTACTTCTCTACATCTGTCTCTCATCCACTTCTCCTTAGCTGCACAAATCTTTGTTTGATCTCCTTTTGCTTCTTTTTATATTCCTCTATGTTGTTCTTATACTTTTTCCTTTCCTCCATGACGATTATTGAATTCAATTATGGCTTTGATTTGGTCATTATCAGTTGTGGTAGGTCGATCAGAACGTAAGTCATTTTTGAGTACAAAGTCACCAGAGTGTCACAGTTGTGACATGTTCGTTCTATACCATAAAGTATACATATCTCTTTGTGAGTCTCAGTAGCTTTCTTTTCTTTGTGGAAATAAAGACGTAAAATATATCGAAAATATACATTTCTGCATTCTATATTAAAATTGGCCCTAAACTAATAGTTACAAACAAAATTGCACACAAGATACTATCAAATGTCAAAAGACAAAAAATATAATAGTGACAGAAGTTCTTCTAAATACTTACAACGCTCTCTATGTATGAAAACCAAAAATACTTTCTAGCCGACCCAATACGTGTGACTATAGTTGCTTACTGTTTACTTGACTATAAACTTTTTGACTGAACTATGCAAAATGAGGAAATTTTTAAGTTTAAGTAAATAAAAATTCTATACTATTAAGTTGACTATATTTTTTTCTATATAAAGCCATTCAAAAATAATTTTCTAAAATACCTTCTGGTTGATCGCCATTTTAACATTGTCCATATGTTATTTCCGTAATTTGCATTTTTTGTATGAATTTTCAACAGTCTAGTTAATAATTAACACGAAACTGTTACAGGAATCCACTTGAAAATAAACAAAAAACAAATACCAATTTTGTCGTGATTATAAAATCTCTCTCATCCGGCGTAATTTGCCAAAAACGGGCAAATTATAAATTAATATTATCAATTAGTGAAGGACAAGCAGCAAAGCGGAATGTAACTAATATCCGCTATCAATTAGCGAAAATGTAACTTTGTTGTAGTTATTATTTTTGAATTTGGAGAGATAAATTTATTCCCAAAATTTGGGTCTGGAAATGCAATGAAGATCGTTTCAATATTTTTTTTCTTTTTATAGAAACAAAATCGAATAAAATACAGTGATATTCCACGGGGCCCTTATAAGTTCTTTTTATTCAATCAATATTAGTTTACAGTTAGTAGTTACAGACGGATTTTTTTTTGCAAATGAAGTAAAAAACAGACAATAATCTATGTGCGTAATAATACACGAAAGCAACATGTTCATCGGTTTTTTTTACAATTGCTTTTTCCTCATTCGACGAACCGCTCATGATTTATAGAACATAAAAAAACGCTCACTTGGTTTTAATTACACATACAGGAAGATAGTGAGCATTATATTTAAATGGTTCTCTAGAATCTCTAACAAGAGATTTTTAAAAATCAAGAAATAGACGGATTTTGTATTTCAGTGTATATTTTTTGAATTATTACTATCGGCCAAGTGCTTTCGGTCTAACTTAGACGATCCTCAGGGCTCAGACCCTAGAAACAAGAGAATATGGGCAGCAAATAAGCTTACTCAGTATTCACCAACCACACTCACTCGTCAAAGGGCATACCTTAACCCTGCCAGTCTGAGAACAGTCTCCAACGCCAGCGTAGCCTCCACACAGAACAAGGCATAACCTCACTCTTTTGAGTTGTTATTGCAAAGGTTTTATTGTTTTAATAATTTTAATTTATGCAGTGTTTTGAATGTTTCAGTTTTAATTTTAATTTGGGACAAATGTTTTAAAATTTTTTTAATTGTACATGACTTGTTCTGTGTCGAGGCTACGCTGGCGTTGTTGGAGACTGTTCTCAGACTGGCAGGGTTAAGGTGTGCCCTTTGACGAGTGAGTGTGGTTGGTGAGTACTGAGTAAGCGTATTTGCTGACCATATTCTCTTGTTTCTAGGGTCTGAGCCCTGAGGATGGTCTAAGTTAGACCGAAAGCACTTGGCCGATAGTAATAATTTAAAAAATATACACTGAAATACAAAATCCGTCTATTTCTTGATTTCTTCGGTGTATAACCTGTTAATAACTTATTTTTAAAAATGTCTAAGACATACATGATGGTTTTTATAAATTCCTTCGTAATTCGGAATCCTTTATATTCGGAAATCGAAATCGGTCACTGTACAGTTGAAGATAAAGATCTTAAAAAACATTTTTAACCTCTTTAAAACGTGACAAAATATCTTGATAAAAGTAAAACCATAGTCACTTTCGCAAAAATTAAAATACCGGTACAGTAGACATCACGCATAGAAATACCGGCACAGTAGATATCACGCATAGACATACCGACACAGTCGACACCAAGATCGTATTCTAACTTGAAGTAAAGGAATGGTTTAACTGCTGCTTGAAGAAGAAACCTTTACTTGTTACTGGCAGCGTCACACGCGACTGAAACCCAAAGTTCAATTGTTCGTCCAGTGGGTTGCATAAAAGAAATTTTTCTAGTACAGTGATATTTTCAGGAATGCTCGTTAGACTAATTATACGATAGTCTTTAAATTTCCTTGGATTACTGATTTTCGGACATGCAATAAACGCCGAGCCCAGCCATTCAATGAGCAATATTTATGTACTATATATGCTATTGAAAGGGTCTACAAATATGAAGATGTTATGTTCTCCAGTAGTGCTGGAGGTAGAACGTCCGGTCCAGATGCCGTTTCTGTCTTCATTATTGATGGCCATTATTACCTCTTTTTTGTTATATAAAGCACCTTGTCTTTATGAATTTCTATAAGTCAATTTTCGCCTCAGAACACATCTTTTATATATTTCTTTCATTCATTCTATTTCTCCCCCGTAGTTCTTAAAGTTTCGTTTGCAGAATTAATTAGTACGTTTCCTGTATGCTCGTACTATTTCTTGTTAGTTCTCGAACTTGTTTATACAACTCTCGCATATCACTCATTCGATGTAGAAGTTTTATGTCCTCACATTTTTTTTTTCAGCTCCTCATTTTGTGTCTTTCTTACTTTCTTCCTTATTTTCTCGTGTAAATCCCAATAATTTCTTTCTTTGTTACTAATTTTTAAGATTTTTTTCTGTTCCATCATATCAAGGATGCCTCTAGTCAACCATGTTTTATCAAGAGTTTTCTTTTCTTGTTTTAGGGTGTCATGATAAATGTTAGTGATAGTTGATTGAAGGATGGGCCACTTTTCTTGTTCATCATGTTCGTGTTTATAATTCTGCCTTAGGCTGTTATTAAGGAGTTGAGAAATGGTTGTACACTTTTCTGTTGTCTTAAGTTAGTCAAAGCCTATTTTTTTTGTCATCAGTTTTTGAGCTGCTCGAAACTTAATCCGAATATCTACTATCACTGAACTGAAAAATATTTTTCTAAATCGTTATTTACAATGATATAGTAAATTAGATATTGAATGTGGTCAGGGTTATCTGTAGGTGATCTCCAAGTATACATTTTGGAAGCTTATGCAAAGTATTCGTTATGATAAGTTTCTATTCCAGACAAAATTGTATCAGCCTCTCGCCAATTTCGTTTCTGTTGCCAATAGCATCCAAACCCAAATGCAACCTCAAATATTTGAATGACAACAAACATTTTAAAATCATCAAGAATTAAAAAATAGTTTATAAAATGGTTATCTACATTAGACCTAAATATATCATTTATAAACCTCAAAAATAATAAAGTTTTACGGTGCAAGTTTGAAAGCACGTCCGACAAAAATATTTATTTTTTTTGGGGAAATTTATTTATATTTAGTATTTAAGAACCGTTCATAATTCAGCTATTTTTAGCTGCCTATATATGTCAAAATATCTCAATTTTATCATTTAAATGACATAATTCATTCGTTCTATGGCTTAAAATTGTTAAAAAAGTAACATGTAATTTCTATTCCAGGACTCGGACACCTTTACCAGTATATATAACTTTTCAATCAGAAATCTATGCAAAACATTATTTATTGACATCACATTGGATTTCATTGATTCTCTTCTAGTTGCATTTAAAAAAATTGTATGCACCAACTCAATCTCTTCACACTGAAGTATTATTTATAATACTAATTTCTGTGTCTTTAATTCTTTATTTTGGAATATTTAAACTCTATTCCTGGAGATTATAGACAACAATTCAGGAGATTTATTTTTAGTTTCATAGATTTTCATATAAATAAATTTGATATAATATTTTACCCTAAATCATTTGAGACATTAAAAGAAACATAAAAAATAACAAAAATATTTAGTAAAATTTTATCTATAGTATAATAATTTTAACAAATAGGTCATATATTATCATAACCCACACACTTCTGTTTACTAATACACTAAAATAATCTTTATTTATAGACGGTTAATATAAAAAGAATTTTTTCAAAAAAATATGCGGAAAATATCTACTTTGCAGACATTTAGGTGCTGAAAGTGACTTTTAATATATATTTGTTGCCATTCAAACGTCAGACAATTTTCAATATAGCTACAGGATTAGAAAAATAAATATGTCAAAGATTTAAAATAAACTTTAAATATTTTTATATATTTTATAATGTGATTTTAGCGGTCTTTTTGGATAAAACGACATATATAAATATAATTTTGCCTTAATGTAGCTGATGATCTGATCTGATCAACAATTACTGGAAAATTGTTAATCAACAAATCTAAATTAATAATTTCGAAACCAAAATTATAAATTAATGAAGTAATTGCAATTTTTTTTTCATCAAATTATCAATTAATAAAATAATTAGTAATTTTATTCCCACAATTTTGAATGAACAAAGTAACTGATAATTTCATTCTTAAAATTATCAATTAACGAATTAATTAATCATTTTAAGAATAAAATTACAAATTACCAGAGTAATTGAAAATTTAATTTTTCAAATTATACATTACAAGAGTAATTAATAATTTGATTTTCCAAATCGCTGAATGAACAATTTATTAACGTTTTTTAGCAAATAATGCAGGATCATATAAATTAGCAACATAAATATGATTATTTATCCTACTTATGCAATTATGATTAACCTTCACTTTCAATAAAGAACAGAATATGAATGAAAACCATACTTATATTATGATATCCGAAATATAAATAAACTTAGCTTTAACTTCGATACGTTGGTGTGAAGATATTATAATCAAAAGGTACGAAAAAATGTAAAATTGTTGTTAAAAACTCATTTTTCATTACCAGAGGCGAACTCTTTTCTGAGATTTTTGAGTTAAATTGATAAATTTTAATTTTTTTGAACATTTTGGATCCTATTGAGGAGACTAAAACATACCATCATGGACAAAAGTAGGGTAATTTTATTTTTAATTATTTATTATTTGTTTTAGTCTGAACAAAAAAATGTTCCAGTGATGTAAAATACGTTTTCTTTAGCATTTTTCTCGTGTAATTAAATAATGCAATTGACAAATTTTTCTTACTTTTAATTTTCTATTACTTTATCTAAAAAGAGGAACGTTTCAATTAATTAATAACATTATAATCGGGAAAAATAAATTATGAATTACTCTTGTATTGGGTAATTTGAAAAATGAAATTTTCAATTACGCTGGTAATGTATAATTTTATTTCCAAAATTATCAATGACAAAAATGACATTAGTAATTATTTAGATAATTGATAATTGTAAGAATAAAACTAACAACGACTTTATTAATTGATTATTTTAGCAATCAAATTACCACATTACCAATTTACTTATTTAATGCTAATATAAATATTAAAATTCAATTGATAAAGTAATTGATAATTTTATTTCGTGAAAAAATGATTATCTATTAATTGATATTCCGATTTTTGAAATTATTCATTACAAAATTATTTGATAATAATACCCGATAATATTACTTTAAAAAAGTATTATTGCCGATCTCTGATTTCTTCATTTTCGCAACTAACTAGGATGTTAAGATATTAAAAAGTCCCGCTCCTTCAATTATATTCGACATCTCATTAACAATTATCGTAATACAACAATTACAGCATATACTGAGAAATCTCCTCAATATGTTAAAAAGATCAAAAAACCTGTTAAAAGGAAAGTATTAATAAATTAATTAAAAAATTAGCTTACCTTTTTATTAGACTTAAATACAGCACATTTGAACACATTGGAAGCACCATCTCTGGCAATATAACTAAAAATCTTAAGATCTTGGGAATCATGTGATACGTAAAATATTCGGTAGATGGGATGATGAAAAAGAAGTGATTTATCGTCATTCCAATGTCTTCTCTGAAAAAAAAAGAACAGTATTAATAATAAGAATAAAAAATTATACCAAAATTAGGAGTGTGAGTAACTGTGAGAGTAATTATTGTATATGGATTGCCCTCTTTCATATCTGAAATCCGTGAACAATCCATACAATTTACGTCCAAAACATTAAATATTCTGGGTTCCAAATATGTAGCGGTACATCTATAATATGTATATTTCAGTTTACCGTGAGGAATCTATGCCATGGTTATGATTCGACCCACTTTTACAGTATGGTTTTCTAAGCCCGTTGTTATATTATGCCCTAGGTAAATATAGCTCTGAACAATGCATCCTGAGCATAGTTCATTTTCGGCGAGAAGATTTACCGTAACTCATTTTTGTTCCAGTTCGTTCCAGTCTACGAAATTTAGCATTATATAATCGTCGAAGCACAGAAGTTTAAATATTCTGTATCTATATTTAATCCATGATCTTGCCCGTTCAGTCCCTTAAAATGTAAAGATAAATAAACTTAGATGGTATGCATTTGAATAATTGTAATTATATGATTATAGATGATCACTAACTTATTTCTTTCATCACTTCTGTAGTTTTTTAAAATAGCAACCAGTCGCTACAGTTCGATAATGTCGAAAGCCTTTTTAAAGTCTACAAAAGTCAGTGCTAAAGACCTATTGTATTTATTGCATTTTACAGAATGCCGCAAGAGTTCGCGGATTATTCGTGCTGAATCCCGACTTGAGTTTAATTTGTTCTTTAAACTAATGTGCGTCTAGATTAATAATTAGATTAGCGACAAAAATTTTAAACAAGTTCAATACGTGGAAGAACAGGCTTTTTTTTATGTATCAGTGATATCACCTATAGTATGTATATGTGTAATTATCGCGTTATTCCAGTTGTGGTTATTAACCTGTAAATAGGCAACAATACTGCTAAGTTTTTGTATACGGTGTGATCACACTGTTTCAGTATCTTTAGGTATATCTGTCTTCAGTTGGGATTTTTTATTTTTACTTCGCAAATGGTTTATTATGCTTCTTCAGGTGTTATGTCAACAAATATTTTCGAAATTGATATTCATTACAATTTCTAATCTTTGGAAGTGGTTCTTGGAGAAAAGTGCTTTTGAAATTTTAGATTGATATAGCTCTATTATCTTTACTATTTCAAGTAGTATTTCCTTGTTTATTTTCCACTTAAGGATTTTCCACAGATAGTTGGTGTCTCAATGTCAAAGGGTCAATAAATACTTTTACGAAGAGGTTCTTGAAAAACTTCGGAAAAGGTCATGCATGTGAGACCAAACATCAAGAATAACTGGTTTTTGCATCACAGCAATACGACTTGTCACAAAGCAATTTCAATAAACGAGTTGTTGGTCATTTAAAATATTCCTGTAACTTCTCAGCCTTCTTATTCGTCTGACTTGAGTACTTGTGACTTTTTCCCCTTCCAATGTTTGAACAATCACTTCATTTTGGAACAATCGAAAACATTTAAACGGTTGTAACCGATCAGCTGAAGACTATTTCAGTATTCGAATTCCAGCACTGCTATGAAGATTAGGAGAACCGTTTTTAAAGCTATGTAGTTACCCGAGGAAATAATGAAGGAAATAATATTGAATTATAATTCTATTTGAATAATTTTTTTTTTAATCAGCACAATTACTTAATTTACACACCTCGTATCTATAAACAAAGAACGTCCGACTGTAGAGTACGCCTACAAGTAGGTTTTCCTCTCCGCACCCTTCAGACGACACGAATACATAAGCAACCAAAGGCTATTGGTTTATAGTAGAAAAAAATTCCTAAAATAAAACTTTTTCTTATAGTAATGTATAGCTTGTAAATATTAATTCAAACTATCGATAACTGAAAGCAAAATTGAAAAATGTTTATTCTGTTAAAAATTATTAATGTACAAAAATTTCATTTTTGAAATGTTGAATGTTATTTATATCGGAAACTAAGCATCAAAAGAAAAAAATACACTGTAAAAAGGAAATGTATTAAATTTAAAGTAAATCTGCTGGAAGCAGATTTCATAAACCGTTTCTTAAATTCAATTAACGTAATGAATTAAATTTAATAATTTTTATATTAATCTAAATTAATGTATTCCATAAAATTTAATGTAATCATTTAAGATATGTTATCACATATTTAATGCACCAACATTAATATAAGGTCAAAAAATTCTGCTATCAGGAAAAGATGGAAATTTTTCCTATAGGTAGTGCACCGTCACCTATACACCGATTTCGAACTCATTGATTTCTGTCAGTACCCACAGACATGTCCACCTCGTCATAAGAAAATTGAGTCCTTTAAGCAACTTATATCATACTAAATAAAAAATTCAATACAAGTTGCGCCATCTCCCGGAATCTCATGCAATGTACCATGAATATTAATGTAAATTCCTTTAATGTCAAGCTACACGTGAACTAATTTTAATGTATATTGTAAAAAAACTTCACGTTAATTTTGGGGTAAAGTGCTGGAAGAAAATTTCATAAACCATTTCTTAAATTCAATTAATGTTAATGCATTAAATTTAATAATTTTTACATTAAATCTAATATATTTATAACAATAATTTCAGTAATTTTATTGACATTTAAGTTAATATTCAATTAAATTTAATGTACAAAGCTTTAATTTCAAAGTATATGTAACTTATTCATTATTTAAGGCACAAAACCATTAAAGTAAATTAATGAATGTATCTTAAATCTAAGGTTCTTTTAACCGTGTAAAGAAAGTTGAAATATCTTTTCAGTTACTTTATCGAAATTTAAGATACCATTTAATCAAATTTAATATACAACGAACTGATATTTCATTGAATTTGCTTTAGATTCAAAGTAAAGGTAAATTATTCACGATTTAAAGAAAAAATCATTAAATTTAACGTAGAAAGTACATTAAATTTGCATTAAATTTAAGGTTGTTTGAAATTAAAAAATGCGATTTAATCCTATTGAGAAAATCGAATTTTTAAATTATTAAGCAACTTCCACCATAAAAAAATATGTACAACGGATCAAAGTACATACGTTGAGACAACAAGCAATTAGAACTCATCTGGCCCCTACACTATATCTGAATTTATGAAAACATTATGGAAAATCTTTTAGAGAAAGGTAACTTGTATGTGAATACGTATTTTATATTTAATTTAAAACCATTTTAATGGTTAAAAATAGATGGAAGTTGATAGTTATTTTACTTAATATTGACTCTTTCTGTAAAAAATATTTTAAGAGTTTAAAAATGGGGATTTATACTTGTTTTTGGTATATTTTTGCTCTCAATCCTCCAGAATAATGCCCATAACAATAACTGCTTCACTTATTTATTTAAAAAAAAATTTTAAAAAAATGATTTTTTCCTTATAACTTTAAAATTATTCACTTTAGAGAAAAGTTGAAGAGAGGAAAAGCTTTCGCAATTAAATTTGCTATAAGCTAGATATCTCAAAATTTATGACGCTTGTCGCAAAATAGTAATATTTAAAAGAAAAAAGTAAAAAAAATAGCTTTTTAAACGATTTTTTCGACCACTTACATTTCTCTGAGGACCTTCATATTTGGGAAAATAAAACTTCATATTATAAACAACGTGCTGAATTTTGTTAAAATCGGTTAGATAGGTTTTGCATGATAAGTTTGCAGTCAAATTTGTTTTTTCAAAAAAAAAAACAGAAAATTTTTCAATTTTAATATTTTAGGCTTTCAAAGATTTTTCTACAGATTAAAATCCGATAATCAAGGCCTGCTCAGAAATTGTTCAAAGTTATTTTAAATTTTTTGCTTAAAAACAAATTACATATTCCCCACGAATTTTCATCGAAAAATTGTTCTGAAAACATGGTTTGTAAGTACTCGGAAAGACGATTGTTTTGAAAAAAGTTAAAATTTTGTCAGTTGGTTACCGAGAGACAAGCTGTCAAAGTTAGAAGACGTTTACAGCGAATCTATAAACAAATGAGAGTTAACTCTTAAACCATTAACTTTTTTCCCAGTACTTCTCTGACAAAAATGTTCGCATATCGTCCACGCACGTGAAAAATAACAAAAAGATGAGTGGGGAGCTCCCGCTCGAAAATTGAATCTACAGGTTCAAAAAAATGCAAAAAAATGTCATTATCTCGACTTTTAGTGGATCAATTTTGATCATTTATTGTTTAAACTGACATCACATGAATAGAGGAGTTCAAATATCTCAATACCATTGTCAATTGTGCGTTATTTTTGTTATAAACAAATTACGTCAATTATACATTATATACACTGCACACTGTAACATATGGTAAGTAGTCTTCCTAAAAAAAGAGTTTGCCGATTTATATTTTAACTTACTGAATACAAATACATTTGATTGTAATCTCTAAAATTGTTTAAACAAATAAATGAAAAGAAATGTTTTGAAATTACTTTATTCGTAGAATCAAAAAGATAATATTAAAAAACTACATAGAAGTTGTTTTCAGAAAAATTTGTCGATCAAAATTCGCGAAACTATGTTTAAAAGCAAAAAATTTAACAATAACTTTAAACAATTCCTAAACAAGCTCTAATTACCCGATTTTATTTTTGAAAAAGCTTAAGATCTTCAGTATATGTGAAAAAAATAATTAAATTTACCTCACTCTTTTGGGGTTTTTATTAAAAGGTTTATTGTTTTAATAATATCAGTGTTCTAGTGTATTGAATGTTTTAGTTTTAATTTTAATTTGTGACAAAATTTTAAAAAAAAATTTTAATTGTATACGTTTTGTTCTGTGTGGAGGCTACGCTGGCGACTGCTCTCAAACTGGCAGGGTTAAGGTGTGCCCTTTGACGAGGTCTGAGCCCTGAGGATGGTCTAAGTTAGACCGAAAGCGCTTGGCCAATATTAATAAAACATACACCGAAATACAAAACCCGTCTATTTCTTTGTTTTTGTTTATTACTCTCTATATAACCATTTTACCATATTATACTTTTCGAAATTTTCAAATTTTACCATTTTAAGTCTTTAAACAGACAAGTTGACAAGCTAATGAACCTCAAACAGGCTTTAGTCGAATAAGTGGTTCTTTTATTTATCCATAGTCATAGCCTAATATTTGTAAATATAATCCAACTAAAAAGGTGTTTTTAGCAGTGACCTGCAATGATTTAAATATTTAAACAGTCTTTTTAATCGAGATCAGTATTTATTATATTATAGACTATAGGTCAAGAAACTGTGATTAAAAGAATGAACTAAATGATTTTATATTGTGTCAATATAGATTCGTTACCAGACGTTTCCTATTGTAAAAAGTTTACAGAGAGATATCGACAATATAATATATTCTCAAAGAAAATACAAAATGAAGAAAAATGATGTAAGAAAATATAAAGTGTTCCATTTAAAAAAATTAAACTTGGTTTATATCTCTGTAATTAAAAATAAAATTAAAAATCTGACTACGCTACTAGATTTTACAGAAAAAGGTATCTTATACATGCCTTATTAGTTTTGTCGTAATTGCTTCGATAAATAAAATATAGGATATTTTAAAAAATTGTAAAATTCGAAAATTGCCCTGTAGATTCGAAAACGATCGCAATAGTCGTAATTTGTTTTCGTCATTATAATTTTCTAAAAAAAGAGCTGTGGACCATTTTATCAGATTTCAAAAATCTTTTACGGTTTCTCACATAGCCTATAAAAACACCCAAAAAGATCCAACCGTAAATTCGACTAAATCTTCAAGGGCTTTTAAGTTATAAAATGATTTTCCCTAAAACTTTTATATTCTTGGGCCCAACACGATAAATTCAAAATCAATTTATTTAAAAAATAACACTTTTTTACCTTTTTAAAAATCCTCATTTATTTACTCTAAACGAATAAAACCAATGTCTTCATATTTTGATAAAACTACCTGTATAGTAAATTATATTGTCGTCGAATCTAAGTCCATAAATAACTCAAAAACTCTCTCAAAACCACACATAAAAGTTAAGGAAATTGAAACGTGACACATATATTACACCTAAAGTTTAAACATGGATATAAACTTCTTGACTTTTATTAAAAAACTTACTTTTTTCTTTTTTCTGAGGGTGACTTTTACACCATCCACCGATACTTCTATCGTCACCTTTTTCTTTTTGATTCCCTTCGCTTTGAACTCATACTGAAACAAGGAAAGTTTTATGTTAGAAAAACAGATTGCTAAAAGAAAACAGGATGTTAAAATGAACCAGCAGCGTAGATAGAAGAAAATTTAAATTTAAGAAACTCTTAAAAGAATTTATCAAAATATTTCTAAATTACATTGTCTTTGTAAACTGATGAACAAAGTAACAAAAAGAATTTAAATATACGAAATAATAAATTGTTGGTTTGAAGGTTGTAGACAATGTTGAAGATTGACTAAAATGTGGTTGTCGGACTTGCACTGGCTTTATTTTTATTTATTTTTACGACGTTTCGATTAGGTTGTATCTCTAATCGTTATCAAGTAGAAACTGAATGTTTTGTCTTAAGACTACGAGTTTATATAGGGACTTTGTTCATTGAAGCGCAAAGTTTCGGGTCACTGTACACACCTCAGTGATTTGATGTTACAAAGTGGTGGTTGCCAAAGATTAGGTATTTCAACATTTGGTTTACTGAAGATTCCATTATTGTTTTTAATATAAGGTGCTTCTATAAATTTTATTTTTTTGATGTTCGGTTCCATATATATTGCTGCAGCCTCAGACTATTTTATATGGTGTTTTTTTATCCCAGGCGTGTTCTGCAATACCTGATCTCGACGTTTTTCCTTTTTGTGTGTGAATTTTATGTTCCTTAATTCTAACTTCTAGTGGTCGTTTGGTGTCTCCCATATACATTTCACCACACTCACATGGAACTTTGTAAACACATTCCTTCTTATCGGTAGTTTTTGGTTTTCTTTTATTAAATTAGCTCTTTCCCGATTTAAAAGCTGTTTTTATATTATGACTACTGGAAATTCGTCTTATTTTCTCCGAAGTTCGCTTAATGTACAGAATTGTGAAGAAGGAATGTGTTTCTTACTATCCAGTGTTCGTTTATCTAAAGTCATCTATAACATCGTCAATTAGTTTTAAAGGATAACCATTCGGTTCTAAATCGGATTTAATATTTGCCACCTCTTTTTCCAATGAATCGACATTATTGCATATAGGTATAGCGCGATAATAGAGGTTGCATATAATTTCCTGTTTTGTTACAACAAAATGATTAGAACTATGATATTGTCCAGTATGTGTTGGCTTTCTGTATACTGAAGTTTTAATAGTTTCGTTTGAACGGTTCACCATGACATCTAGGAAGTGCAATTGATCATTTACCTCTTTTTCCATGGTAAATTTAATTGTAGGTCAAATGGTATTTCGATGTTTCAAGAAATCATTAAGTTTTTGATCATTACCCTTCCATACGATGAAGGGATCATCGACATATCTCAACCAAACTTTCTTACTGTGTTGTTTTTATGGCATGAGTTTCCAACCATTCCATATATATATATATATATATATATATATATATATATATATATATATATTGGCGGTGACTGGAGAGAGTGAAGAACCCATCTGAAGCCCGTAGTCTTGAGCGTAGAACCTGTCCTTTCCTAGAAACTAAGCACTACGAAAGCAACACTCCAAAGGGTCCATCATCCTGTCCAGTGGTTACGTGGTTCGATCTAATAAAGTAGTATCTTTTGAAAGTCTTGAACACTGGACGGCAAGAAACACATTCCTTCTTCAAAATTCTGTACACTAAGGGAACTTCGGAGAAAATAAGATAAATTGCCAGAAGTTATAATATAAAAACAGCCTTTAAATCAAAAAATACGCTTAGAGCTCATTGAACAAAAATAAAACCAAAAATGACCGATAAGAAAGAATGTGTTTACAAAGTTCCATGTGAGTGTGGTGAAATGTATGTTGTGGTGAAATGTATGTGCGAGAAATCATACGACCACAAGAAGTTAGAATTAAGGAACATAAATCCCACAGAAAAAAAAGGGAAAACGTCGAGATTAGGTATTGCAGAACACTCTTGGGATAAACAATACCATATAAAATGGTCTGAGGCTGCGACAATATATATGGAACCCAACATGGAAAAAAGGAAATTTATAGAAGCAGCTTACATATAAAACAATAATGAAATCTTCAGTAAACCGAGTGTTGCGATACCTAATCTATGGCAACCACTGTTTTGTAACATGAAATCGTTGAGGTGTGTACAGTGAAGCGAAACATTGCGCTTCAATGAACACAGTCCCTATATAAGCTCGTAGTCTTAAGACAAAACATTCAGTTTATACTTGATAACGATTAGAGATACAACCTAATCGAAACGTTGTAAAAATAAATAAAAATAAAGACAATGCAAGTCAGATAACCACATATTAGTCAATAAATTGTTTATTGAGTACATTCCACAGAATGTATAAAACATAATATCTTCCAAAAATATTCAAATTTAGTCTCTATAGACTTATTTTTCAAGCAGATATATGACTGTGGTGTCATAAATGACCTTCAATGGTACTGTCAAAAACATGATAACAAAAAGATCTTTAAGCTCTTCTTATAAACTTAAAAATTCAATACGAAATAAATAAATCTTTTTATTGCTGTGTTTAATAAGTTGCCTATATTCATTCTCCTTTCAAGCATTTAAATGAGAAAATATATACACAAGTTTCGAACTATTCCGGTGAATATATAAATATCGTTCGACCGATAATTTTCAGTCTAACATCAAAACAGTCTACAGGTTTAATACCCTGCCGCTATACCTCGGAATTTATATTTTATATAGACAATTGTTTCCTGCAAATATTGTTCGTTGTTCGTTACAGTTTCACTGATAAGAAGTAAATAAATCTTTTAATTTTGTGTTTAACAAGTTGCCTAAATTCATTCTCTTTTCAAGCAGTTAAGGGAAAAATATATACAGACAATTTTTTAAGTTTCGTACTACTTCGGTAGATGAATAAATGTCGTTTAATGGTTGATAATTTTCAGTCTGATATCCAAAAAGTCTGCAAGTTTAATATCCTCCCGATATATGTCGAAATTTATACTCTATATAGACGGTTGTTTTCTGTAAATGTTGCCCCTGACTCATTACTCCACTACTATTAGGTCAAAACGTATATGGACAGGTGAATAGTGTATTTGCAGGAAATAAATTATCTATATATACTTCTTCCTTTAACTGCTTCAAAGCAGAATGAACTTATAAAGGGATTTATATTGCATTTTAACTAAAAATATATTTCTTGTTACAACTTACATACAGGTAAATTCAAAGTCAAAATAAGCTCTATCTTTATTTGACAAAGTATTAACCCAAAATTAATCAGTAATATCAAAAATCATTGAATATAACAAAAAAAAAAATAACATTAATGCAAAGAAAACAAACCTTATACTTAAAACAAACATATAATTAAGAGAACAAATTGAATATATACAAATAATTAGATTAAAAAAAAACATAACTTAATTGAAAAGTGAAGTAAAGTAAAGCAAAATGAAGCAAAATAAACTAGGAAGAATATTTAAAATTTGTCGTCAAAATGGTGCAGAAATAAGTGATAGGCTTTTTGTCGCAGTAATAATTTTACTGCCTGTCATATCATCAGGCAAGTGGCTAAACGTATTTTTGGCATTGTAATATACTGTCACTGTTTTAGCTGAGCAGAGTGAGGAATGGGTAATAATATATTTCCCACCTGTCGAGTATTGTAAGAATAACTTATATATTTAATGTGACCAAACTTTCTCTAGGTAAGACACACCGTTTCAAGAATCAAAATACAAGTAAATGTTGAAATTTTAAGTTTTATGGATAAGGGTCGACAGAAATCTCCAGCTTATGCCCCACACATGTATCTTAAAGCTCGCTTTTATAAAATGAAAACTGAATTCAACAAATATTGGCTCGAGTTTCCCCAAAAGGAAATACCGTATCGTAAATGTGACTCTACAAGCGGGAATTTTATGGTTTTTACCATACCAAAATTCAATTCTTGCAAACACAAATCTTAAGTCGTATCAGCTACATACTATTTTACTGCATAAATTGAAAATATGTATTTTAGAAGTTAGTTCATGTTAGTTCAGGTTAGTGCCTAAATAAATCTTTTTACTGCTGTGTTTAATAAGTTGCATATATTCATTCTCCTTTCAAGCAGTTAAAAGAGAAAATATATACACATTTTTTTAATTTTCGAACTATTCCGGTGAATATATAAATGTCATTCAACCGGCGATAATTTTCAGTATAACATCAAAAAAGCCTGCAGGTTTAATACACTGCCGCCATATCTCGGAATTTATATTTTATATAGACAATTGTTTCCTGAAAATATTGTTCGTTGTTCGTTACAGTTCCACTGATAAGAAGTAAATAAGTCTTTTAATTTTGTGTTTAACAAGTTGCCTAAATTCATTCTCTTTTCAAGCAGTTAAGGGAAAAAAATATATACAGACAATTTTTTAAGTTTCGCACTACTCCGTAGATGAATAAATGTCGTTTAATGGTTGATAATTTTCAGTCTGATATCCAAAAAGTCTGCAAGCTTAATATAGTTTACCATCTATAAAGATACCAAAAATTATGTACTGGTATTTAAAATAATTTCCTTATCAAGATTAACATTTTCTTTTTTTTTTGGAAAAATTAAAATGTAATATATTTATTTTGGAGATACTAAAAGAAAGGTATTTCATATCACACCATTAGCAATATCTTGTAAAAGTGCTTTATGCAAATCTTTGGAGCTTTTATAATACCATAATATTGTAATATCATTGGCAAATAAAATAAAGTAATCTCGGATTTTAGGTAAAGTTATATAATTGATATATAATAACAAGAGGATAAGATCTAATACAGAACCTTGTTGAACCAATTTGTAACCCATCAGAATCGGCTCCCTGAATTCGCGCTTTCAGTCTGATCGGGTTCATTAGGCAACATCTAAATCACTTAAGAATTACGCCTCTAAATCCATAAAGTTCAAACTTCTGGAGCAATATTCCGCAATTCGCACAGTCAAAGGCTTTCAGTAAATCACAAAAAGCTGCCGTAGCTGCATCTCTATGTTAAGCTTAAGGTAAACTTTCATCAAGAATCAAAAACAGGCATCATCTGTTGTTTTGGGAGAAGCGTAGAAGATAATTTAGTAAAAATTGAAAGTATTATACATGCAAAGAGTTATCACAGCATTCTCGTACGGTATACCATTCCATCTGATATTTAGTTTCATTTTAAAACAGAATATAAGGTCAAAGAAAAAAAAAAAAGAAAGTAAATTAAAAACACGGTTTAGTCGCCATAAAGTCCTGACGGCAATCCGATTGACTTTTTGTAGGATCACCTTGATAGGTATATTCGAAATATTCAAATCACAAGCCCAAATCATCTGTTTGGGTACCATGAAAAAAATTTAATGCACTTGAGATTAATTGAAGAAATGCTTTATATATGTGAAACTGTGATTAATGTGGAGAAAAGTTAACGATGAGAGAAGATATTTCGAAGAAAGTAAATTTGTAAAAATGAAATAATCAAAACTACCATTAATTATTGTATAATCACGAAGCATTTTGTTTATTTTTACTATATTGCAGAAAATATATAAGAATAATCAACAAATCTAAAAAAGTTGAAAAGTTGATAGATGTGGTAGTAGTCAACGTAAAGTTTGAGAATATTATATGCAATTTTAGAATAACTAATAATTTTACCTTTAAAAATATTACATTCTTTCCAGTAATATTCTGTTTTATTTAATTACTTTTATTTAATTACTTACTCGTATCCTTCGCATGGCAGCCACAATTTCAACCCTACTCGTCGGCCGGGGTACGTCCAACATGCCAATATACTGAAAAAGAAAAAATATTTTTAGAAACTTTTATTTTCTTTGTTTAGCAAAATAAATAGACTCTTTATATATTGTCCAATTATATAATTTGTCCATAGATAGAGCATAATTTCTTCGAAAACCTTATATTGTGGTGAAAGTAGTATTAAGTAGTATTGACACTAGCCAATTTTCTATGTTACTTGAGTATTAATATATATATATATATATATATATATATATATATATATATATATATTATATATATATATATATATATATACCTTGGGATTAGGTTCTCATAATAAATTGAATACACTATTTATTGATTTAAAAAGTAAAACTCCTCTCATGAATAATGTAGTATATTCGATCCCATGCTCAAATTGTCCCAAAAAAATACATAGGCATGATAAGAAAATTGTTAAAGAACAGATTAAATGGTCATATAAATATACGAAAAATGCCTCAACAGTATTAAACAAACACACACAAGATGCAAAAAAAAAATTTAGATTATAAAAATACCATAATTAAGAACAAAAATATTAATTATCAAAAATTGCAGGAAATGATAGAAATTAAAAAAGATAAAAACACTGTTAACGATAGAACGGATATAGGAAATTTGAGTTATATTTACATCAGCCTAATTTAAAGAAAAATATTAAGTTTTCGATCCTCTTAATGAATCAAAAATTGAATATCCTCAAAACATAAAATTAAATGTATGCTTTCTTTCGTTTCTTTTTTGGTCCATTGCAAGACTCATTAAACCATACTACAGTAGATATTTCGGATCATCAGAGAAGTCAGGAACGGACTTGCAGCCACACTCGTTGGGCCTAGTTTTTGACAGGTGTCATTTCACAGAGCTGAAAACTAATTTTTTAAATACTTTAGTCATTCTTCTTCTAAAAAGATTATGTTAATTTATTTCGATAAAACTGCCGGTTTTCAAAATAAATCGATTTTTATGCGAAACACTCAATAGTTACTAATGCTAAACACAAACAGGTAAAAATCAAATTGTTATTGTTAATACCTACATAATGAATTAGTATTGATGGAACTTGTCAAATTTGCCGTCAAGTAAAAGTAATTTTAAAAAGTGGAAGAATGTTATTAAACAGAGTATGCTGATATGCATTTAATTTACGGTGAAGCACTATCAAATTCTTGGAAAGCAGGAAGTTTTATGCTGAAAAATTTTCAGCTCAAACATTGCCAAGTCCAAAAACCCTTGAAAGGGTTGATCGAAGCCTAAGGGAAACAGGTAAAAGATGATTAGAAAATAATTACTAGAGTTAACGAATTCATTTTTTGCCTGTTTTATTCAGGGTCATTTTTGCCGCGACGTGTTGACCCTCCCAGGAGAACACGAGACCCTCACGCAGAGAAACAAACTTTGCAAAATATTGCTGACAACCCTTCAAACAGTATAAGAAATGTCGCGATACGAACAGAACAGTAACTTCACCTGTACCACGTTGAAAAAGTACACGCTATGTCTCTGATTATCCCGCAAGACTGCAATACTTCAACTGATTTATATAGCAACGGAACCTCAATCTAAATTTTTCTAACCTTATGTTGTTTACCGATGAGGCCGGTTTTACAAGAGAGGGCATAATAAATCAACACAATTTACATTTTGGGCTAATGCAAACCCGCACGCTATAATTCAAAACAAACACCAACAAAAGTTTATTGTAAATGTATGCGCTGGAATCATCGGAAATAACCTTATAGGTCCATTTGTTTTGGAAGAAAAAGACCAAAATATTGAAAAAATCAGTTTTTCATCTCTGTAAAATAATACATGTCAAAAATTAGGTCCAACGAGTGTGGCTGCAAGTCCGTTCCTGACTTCTCTGAAGATCTAAAACAACTACTGTAGTATGGTTTGGTGAGTCTTTATGACCTTTATAAAATGTTAAAATTTCATTAAATTATACAAGTCGGTTTAAATCTTAGAGCCGATAAGGTAAATCGCTGGGTACCCATTTATGGCTTTGTATCTCCGTTAAGAGACACTATAAGAATTTGTTTTCTATGACAAAGTAGAGTTATTTTGAACTCCCCTGTATGATCCCGAGAAATTAGGAGGTACTTACACCCTGTATAAGGAATCATACTGCTGTTCTTCATACTGAAATAATTTAAATCATAAAGTTGGTACAATTCATTTAATAATAGATCATTGATCTTTAATCTTAATAGGAAAATAAACATCAATTCTTAATATTTTTCCGGCAATCTTTATAAATGATTCATCTCACCCGTTTTTACGAGTGTCGAAGTCTGCCGACCACAAAATTAGATTCTTATTGACGATTATTTATTGATTTCCTATTCCCTTTAATCGTCGGTCTGTATATTTTGTTGCCAAACTTCTAAAAATAATCGTACTTCTTTGAAACATTTTAAGGTCCGAAAGTGATATTAATTAATTTGAAGATTTACAGACGGTTTCCAAGTTCAGTAATATTATTGTAGATACTTTTAGAGTTCTCAAAATAGGATAGTTAACAAGAAAACTATTATAATCAAGAGTAGCTGTAAGAATGTTTAATTCCTTTAGTAATATTATTGATACAATTTTGAAAATTAAAAATTTAATTTTTCACCTTTTTACACCAATTTTTTCAATACAAAAAAATCCTTTTTCCTAAGTGAACATATGGGAGAAATAAAGTAGAAAAATTTTTGATTTTTTAGATAATAGTATTAAAATAATTCCTGTATGCTCTAGCATCTTGTTTAAATTAGAGACAAAATAATAACGGATGGTTGCAAAAAAGATTTGCATTTATTTTTCCGCTAGCTAATTTGCTTTGAGAGATACGAGTATAAGTAAATGATAATTGTTATTTTAGACATCCTGTATTTATAAATAAATAATATATGCCAGCTTTCCATGAGAACTCGCACACTGTAATACTTGAGACTAGTAGGGTAGTGCCGCAGTGCCGTGGAACTACCTATTTTTTATAAAAACCTTTTTTTCACTTTTATTTTTAATATAAACTTTTGTCGAATACTTTATTCATATTAATTATTTTGACATCTGGCAATAGAGCAATAGCTTAACAAGAGCTAATTTTCAATAATCGGCCACATAGGATAGATCATTTATTGGTGCAGCACAGTGGAAAGACAAAGATCTAACGAGGCTTATATATGAGCAAGAAAACTGGAAGTAAGTATGTTTTAATATTTTCCGTGTGTTGATATGTCGAAATAAATCGAAAAAGGAACACACTTGTTACCGGGTGACATTAGCTTCTTATTTCGGCCTTCACCTGTCTTGTTTGCATTTTACGATTAAAAATAAATATTATTTTAAATTTAGTTTAAATTATTTATTGTGAATTGATCTGAGTATTAATATAATATTTATTTTCCTAGGTCGGCGTGTGTTTTTGTTTTGTTACTAAAAGTCGTTTCATTTTCCGCTATGATTACAGAGAAAATTAGTTTCTTAAAGAACTCTCTTAGTGCGCTCTCTTGAATGAAAATCTTTAAGTAAAAAAATCAGAACGACCACTGCCTGATGTAAAAATTGAAAAACAAAGTGGAAATCACATTGATTTTTCTAATCTATTATATTTTTATAATTGTTCTCTGTCCTTACTTAAAACTAAAATAACACAAGAGAGCATAATAGTTTCTGGAAATACTGTTGATTCATTTTGTTTGTTAGATTTAAGAAATTGGAGAGGGTCACTGAAGGTCATTTCAGAAGGAAAATTGTTCTACACTCATCGAAATCCCCAGTACTCTAATTTCCCCTAAGCCTTGTACAATCCCAATATCATGTCATTTAGGGATTTTTTGATATTTGACTTTGAAATAGCCTTGATCTTGCCCTTCGAGATCGTTTCAAGGTCATATCCGGTCGTACAATATTCCACTATCCCCATTTTCGAATGAAAAAAGTATGAGCCCCATTTAATAACGTGTCAAGCCTTGATATGTCCTTCACAGTCAAGGTCAAATTTAAGGTCATCTTAATATATACGGTTTGATTTCCAGAAACTTTTGTAGAAAAAGTTTTCTACATCACTCTTAGTTTCCGAATTATTGGTTTATTCAAGGTATCAGGATATTTGACCTTCAAATAAGCTCTAGATATTATTTTACCCCTTATGTTATTAATACCGCCGGATAGTAAATTTTCTCCGCGTTTCACTTCTGCAATAAAAAATTGGAATTTCCATATAAAATAATCATTTTGACCTTCAAATGACCTTAAAAGGTGACATCAAGGTCAAGATCATTAGTACAGATAAATAACTCCTTCTGCCCTTGATAATTTTTTATGACCTATTTTTTTTTAAATGGAGTATTTTAAAAGGTATTTGGATCTGTAGATTAAAACGGCTCACTTATTATATATATCGTGGTACAACAATTAAAAGTGGAAGTATAAAAAGTACTAAAATGGAACACTCGGCGAAAAATTGCAGAAAAAGAAATGTTCCGATTAGTCTAACAACAATCGAGATAGGACATATTTTTAACGTGTCTTCATATTCAAGGAGCTAGAGTGCAGTTACCCCACCACTGCGCAGGCATGCTGCGGCCGCCACTAATTTGGCAATTTTTTTAATATGTTTAAATAACTATTTTACAAAATCGTCAACATTAATAAAAAATATTATCTTTAAAATAGTCAAGGCCAACAGAATAGTTTTTTAATTGTTATAAAAAAAGCCACGGTAATATTTTGAAAAAAAAATCAACAACTTTTCTCCTATTGGTCATAGAAAGTTAAATGTTTTAAGTTTGCGGAAAATTTCCAGCTTATGGAACCCCCTAAAAATAATTTTTTTTTACATAATAAATTAATTCCTGTGATTTTTAATCTACTGTTTCTTGTAATTAGAAAATTAATCTGTTTTAATAAATCCCTTTTCCTTTCGATTTAAAGTGGTAAAATTAATGTTTTTAGATTATTTGCACCATAAGTTTTATTTGTGCTCTAAATTTTAAGTTCTAGAAATTCCTGAATGTTTTATTACACTAATTTTATTCATTAAAAATCCCATCCCTTAATTTAGAAATTTAGATTGGTGAGTTTGAAATCTAGGACTTTTTACTGTATATTACTAAATTTTGACAACAACTTATTTAAGGGAAAAGTAGAATTTTTTAAAAACTTTTTCAAAATAATAATAAAAATAAAAAATCTGACATTTTTAATCCACTTGTTCTTTCTAATTTGGAAAACAAAATTTGCTATTTTAGAGGATTCCTTTTCATGTCGAATTGAAGTAGGTAGTAGAATTAATGTTTTTCGATTATATCCTTTATTTGCACCGTAAATTTTACTTGTGCTCCAAATTTCAAATTCCAGAAATTCCCGAAAGTTCTATTACAGTAATTTTCTCCATCAAAAATCGCATCCCTTCAGAAATTTAGGATGGCAAAGTTTGGGATTGAGGACTTTTTCCTATATTTGTACCCTTAATCCGAGCTGGATTATCTTGGTATCTAAACAATGATTTTCCTAGGACTTTTTTCACCATATTACGAATAATATCGTTTTAGAGAATCAAATTTATGGAGGTAGTTAAAATGGATTACATTGTATAGATAAACATAGTTGCGCCGATTATAAATCTACATTGTAAACAAATTTTGGTAACTTTAAGTGTTTCCGCCTGTCCCTAAAGCGTCGTGTTGAATATGTCACCTTGAAATGTCATCTTTTTTCATTACCACCTGAGTTTTTTAGAGAGGTGTTATTTTAAGTCTGAGATTTCATGAAGTGGTCAAGTTTTGTTTCCTAGGTATGGAAAAAAAAAGAAATATAAGCCGTGATAAAATATCTATTTTATCAAAAGTGTATCTTCTACAAATATTAAGAGTGAATTTATAAGTTACATTCAAGAAGACTGTTTCTATATTTAGAAACACAAAAATGCATGATCATGCAAGAAGCCCAGTGTTCTACAACACTAAAATCTGCCACAATCGAAGAGATTATCTAAAAAAGCATCGACTAAAATCAAAAGAGGTAGCTGAGATTGCTCGTAGATCGAGAAGAAGTGATTATCGTATCTTAACTGATTTCTCTATGATGGGAAAAATGTTAGTAAGATGTGTGCCGCAATTGCTGACTCCAAGAGATAAACTGTATCGCATGATTTTATTACAGCTCTCTATAGGTTCAACTAGTAAGTAGGTAAACTAATCCTGGATCTACTACTACATACCGAAGGAAACATGTTGAGGTAAGGAAGAACCAACAGCAAAAACGGCCTAGAGGGTCCCATCTGCTGGGAAGGTTATTTCTACTGTTAGAGGTTTAATATCTAGGACTGGGCGTAAACAACAAACTCCTCTGGAATAAGCATGAGAAAGAAGTAATTAACAAGGCTACAAAAGCCTTGATGGTCTGTAGAAATTTGGCGGGAAAAAGATGGGATACAAACCCGAAAATCATGCAGTGGACGTACACTCCAATAGTGAGATCGATCATCACATATGGGTCAGGGATCTGGAGCAAAAAACCAATCTGGCTAATACGAGAGCTAACCTCTCAAAAGATCAAAGATTGGCCTGTGGATGTATAACCGGGGCAATGAAAACCTGCCCAATGACCGCCATGGAAATAATTCTAAACCTCACACATATACATATATTTCCAGAAAACATAGAGAAGAGAACGATTTATAGGATGATGAAAGATGAGGTCATAAAACGAAAGCCCAATCTCTCATCCAGAAATCAACAAATCTTGGACGTGCCCCAAAATGAAATGGCAAAGAAATTCAACTTCAGCAAAAAATTGAGTTGCAAGACAGAATGTGACAGAAACACCTTTGAAAATCTCAGAAAGATATCCACTATATGGTATAAAGATTGCTCCAAAACAACGGAGGGAACTAGAGTAGGAGCGTATGGACCCGGAGCCAGACACTACGAAAGCTTGGGTAAGTCACCAAGCATTTTCCAGACAGAAATACATGCCATTAGGATGTGTACTCAATTTAACAAGGAGAAAAACTATCACGGTCAAGAGATTATCATGATGAAGGATATTCAAGCAGCCATCAGTTATCAGTTCCAAAATGATTTGGGAATACCTAAAGGAAGTGAATCATTTGAGTAAGAAAAATAAAGTCACCTTCATGTGGGTACCGTATCACATACCGTGATAGAGGAGAGTGAAATATTAGTCAGGCTCTGATACCATTTCTGGAGCCAGAGCCTTTCTGTGGAATCAGTAGCAGCGTAATGCGGGAAGAACTAAAAATAGAAGAAGAAAGGAGGAGATCAAATTATTGGACCGAACTGCAAGGATTGAGACAAGCTAAGATACTTTTGAGGTATTACGACTAGAAGAGAATCAAAGAATGAGTTCTGATCAGGACCGGATCCAGCCTCTCTCATTGGGGCGGGGCAGTGATATCAGATCAGGTACAGTATGGCAAGCGAAAGCAAGTTGTCGCCGGAGGGGGGGGGGAGATACTGGAAACATTTCCATTTCTAGTGTAAAAGGCTGGGTCGGGTCTATTTTTCTGAATTTGAAGCTCTTGGAGAGGGGGTTTGCCAGCAGCATATATATTCCTAGTATAAGAGGCAGAATCGGGTCTATTTTCCTGAACTCAAAGCACTTGGGCAGCAGGTATCGCAATAAAAGCAAGTTGTCAAAGGGGGGGTAGTGCCAGCAGCATACACATTCCTATACAAGAACTAGAGAGATTAATAAAACTGTTACCGAGACCTCCAACGTACCTGCTCCAGTGTCGCAGGTAACTGAGGACTGCCGTAAATCTAATTATATTTAAATATTATAAACTTTTATAAATTTACTGCAACAATAAAATTTCTAGTAGTTCAATTTAATTCCTGTTAGTGGGCGAAGCATACCTTACAGTGTGTCTTTAGTGATTTACCTTATTTGCGCTTGTTTTTATATATTATTTGAGATTAGTGAGATACCCAGAGAATATGGCTTCCACCTCTATATTTATTCTAAAATCGTTAAACCAAGGAATTTTTTCCTCAACGAAAAACTTATTACGGTGAATGTTTATGATGCCTTAAGATATCCATATCTAGATAATAATGTTAAAAGCTCTGTTGAGATGTGTTCCAACATGACAGGAGTTGGAAAATATACTATGTACCGAATACTGAAGGAGAAAAAAACGACTGGAATTGTTAGTACTCCCAAGCCACATTCCATCGCAGGCTGACGAAAAACATAGTTGGAAGAACAGATAAAAACTGCAATAAAAGGGGTTGTTCATACATTTTATTATGAGAAGCAGATCCTAACTGTCGACAAAATTCTAACTAAAATCAATGAAGATCGAGATTTACCTGAAATTAAAAGAACTGAGCTCTGAAAATTGCTCAGAGAACTTAATTTTTGCTGGGAAAAACCAGATAGGAAATCTGTTCTTATAGATCGTCCAGAAACTGTCCGTTGGAGGCGGAAATATCTCTCTGAAGTAAAAGGTAGAGTTGCTAGAAATAACACAACTTACAAAATTAGTAATTTAACTGAAATTCAGAAAGATTTCTTTGAATAAAGTTACTGCGGACAATTGGGAAAAATCCATATAATAAAAGAATAAAACAAAATGTGGAAACTGGATCTCATAATCAGTGAGTTAGAGGAACCAATTATAATTAATTTGAGCAAAGATAGTTTCACTGACTTTGATTACAAATTAGATACGTGCTGTTTACTAATGTAAACACAATTTATTATTTAAATTTTTGTTTTTGTTGTATTTTATCGTTTGTGTTATATATATTTTTATTTTTTTATATGTTTTTATTTTAATGTGTCCCACATTTTAATTTTATATATATTTAATTCCAATTAACCGTAATGTCTTTATTATTTTATTATTGTATTTGTTTCTTTATTTTAAGCCTCTAGAATTAACACGTTTATTTTATTTTTTTGTGGCTATCGGATTTCCATATAAAAAAATAAATTAAATTAAGATGTCAGTCAATAGAAATAAAAATTAGTAGGTCTAATTTTAACTATAACATATAAAAATTAATTTTATTTGAATCCCTTTTTAGTGTTTAATTGTAATTCTGAAGATGGTTTAAGAAATAATTAAACTGAAACTTCAAATGTCCTAAAAATGTTTTTAATTATTAATAAAATGTCCGATAGCTGCAAAAAAATTTTAATATTATATGGACGAATTTATTTTTTTAAATATATGTTTAACTTGGGTATTTTGTAAGTATTTAAAGTATAACTTAGAATTTAATAATAAGGCTACGTTTTAGTCTGAATGTGCCTAAAACGGTTTCTATGCCAAAATTAAAAATAATAAAAATACAGTTGTGATTTGTGTTAAATATGTCAAAATTATCTATATTTTGTAATGTATGTGAACTATTAAGAAATCATCAGAAATAAAATAATATTATAAAAACTTTTTATTTTAACTTTATTACCGAAATAATATTCTATTCCATAAATATTTAATGATAAAATAAACCTCCTTCCGACGCCTATGACAAGGATTAAAATCTTTTTTAACACTTCACACTTCCAAATACCTATTGTTATCCAACCCAAATAGTCCATTATTATAGACCGGTATTTTTAATTATAAAATTTCTAACTCATTCTTATGAAAAATATATGTGTCTAACAGATATTGCAGGATTAAAGAACACAGGTAGTTTGCGAATGAAAAAAGGGTAAAAAATGATTTATTACTCTCTCTAGTTCTTGAATAAACTATATATAGTATAAGAAGCAAAATCGGGTCTATTTTCCTGAAATCAAAGCTCTTGGGGAGGGGGGAGGAGCGATCGCCCCCACCGCCCCCCTTGGATCCGCGCCTGGTTCTGACAGGGTTCCAGACGGGGGCATTGCCACCTGAAGGGATGGATACCTCAAGAAACTGGTAGAAAGAGAAGAGTGCAGATTCTGTGAGAAGGAGGACGAAACCTCTATTCATGTCCTAGCTGAGTGCAACTCTAGAATGCGGTTCTTGGGAGCACACCAAATCGAAGAAGGGGAGCTACTCACCTTGAAGCCGTCCAATATCCTGAGATTCCTCAGGGAAATAGGACTGGACGACCTGCTCTAGCCGATAGAGTAACTTACTACTGGACAGCAATAGAGGGGTACAATAATCTACCAGGTAGCAATGTACAGACCCCAAATATACGCACATACATACATGCATCTTTACTGTTTCTGAGAAAGCTTAAGAGATCTTGGTAAATTATTTAAAAAATTGGAAATTATTAACATCGACTAATATGTTACGCTCTTAGATTAGTTGAAACCTAAAATCAATAACAAATTTCTTTTGCATCAAGACAACGTTTCCAGTCACATTATCTCATATAATAGACAAAATTTATGAACTGAAGTTTAAAGTCATGCCTCATGCATTTTATTCACTAGGCTTGGTCACTTCGGATTTCTACCTCTTCCTAAATCAAAACTCAAAAAATTCCTTGTTTAAAAAATGTATTAGATCGATTACGAAACACCTACAGATACAGGATCTAAGCTCTGGAGTACCACGCAGTTGGCAGAAAGGTCATTTTTTATTTTAAAAATTCGTCGCCAGGTACCACATCTCAGGAAGTGATGGTCCAGGAACTTTGGGAAAAATCTCCTTAAGGAAAGTGGCTAAGAGAAATTGTTGAAAACAGTTTTTAAGGCCCTAACTCTGTCGCAATGTGTCGTAATTGCCATGGTCATGTAATTTTTTTTTTCTGAAACATTGCCCTATATAATCTATCAAAAAAAAATATTACACTGATAATTTTACCATAAGTCTACATATTTCTGGTTTAACACTTTTTTCTGTAAGATTTAGAGTCAGGGCAGGAGAGGAGGGGAAATCTACTGATAAAAGTTACCACAAGTTTGGTTTGGCTAAAAGAAATTTGATTAACTTGGACTCGTTTAAGAAAGGAAGGTTTTAAATGAAATAATAGCTATATTAAGGATAATTAATATCACTTTGAAGGGAAAAAACAATTGTTTTTAAACGTTCGTTGTCAAGTGTGGCGTGAAAAATAATAAAACTCTATTTAAACTTTGCACAAGTGTGCGTTTTCTCCATTTTTATTAATTTTTTAAATATTTTATTATTTTATGGCTACGATTAATGTTTATTTGTTGTCTTGTTTTTGTGTACCTTCTTTCACACTTTATCCAGGCATAGAACTGGTTCAAACTATGTGAGACGTAAGACATGAAGCTAGTTTACAAGCCCACAAGCCAAAACAAGAATGAAAATAACATACACTTTAACATTATTAATGAGACCATATCAAATTTGTTCGACAAATAACAAATAGACTTTATAAACGTTCAAAATGAGCACCATTGTGAGGTGATATCACAAAAGTACAGTATGGCAAGCAAAAGTAAGTTGTCGATGGGGGGGGGGAGAGACGCCAGCAACATTCCCATTTCTAGTGTAAAAGTCAGGGTCGGGTCTATTTTTCTGAATTCGAAGCTCTTGAGGGGGGTGATCGCAGGGATAAACAAGTTGTCAACAGGGGGGGGGGGGGTGTAAACCAGTAGCATACACATTGCTAATGTAAAAGCCAGGAATAGGGTCTATTATCCTAAACTCAAAGGTCTTGGGGAGGGGGGGGGCGATCGCAAGAAAAACTAGTTGTCGACGGGAGGCTGGAAGCAAGCAGCATACACATTTCTAGTATAAAAGCCAGAATCGGGTCTATTTTCCTAAACATAAAGCTCTTAGGGGGGAGATCGCAAGAAAAAACAAGTTGTCGACAGAGGGGTGGAAACCAACAGCATACACATTCATAGTATAAAAGCCAGAATTGGGTCTATTTTCCTAAACATTAAGCTCTTAGGGGGGCGATCGCAAGAAAAAACAAGTTGTCAACGAGGGGGTGGAAGCCAACATCATACACGTTCCTAGTATAAAAGGCACAATCGGGTGTATTTTCCTGAAATCTAAGTTCTTGGTGAGGGGGGCAATCGCCCCCCCTTTAGATCCTCCCCTGATTCCCTGTGGTAACTGGGTGCACTCCAGATTCACATCTCTAGATTTTCAGGTTAGGGATTTGAAAATTTTAAAAGCATTACTTCAAAATTCTGAAAATATATACTGAAAGATATTTTATATATTAAAATTGATCTTTGTCAGCATGCTAAAATCTAATAATGTTGTATTAAAAGGCCTAGTAATCTTGTATTAAATACTATATGCCATTTTGGACTCATTTTTTGAGGATATGAATGACAATGCCGAAATACCACACATGGACAATGACACTCACTCACAAGTACTCTAAGCAAAGATTCATTCAAATCGATAGAGAGATACAACTTGACGGCAGATTCTTGAATAAAAAAAAATACTTTTGCATCAGTGGCACAAGTTTATATTTTTAAAAGAGAATTATATAGAAATATAATATAAATTTAGGTCATAATTTTTGTATTTTCCCTGTGACTGATAGTATTATCGTATGAAATATTGAGCTGGAGATTGGATTCATAACTTTAGTATCAATAGTAATGTGCAAAGGTGACTTGCCACTACTTTTTCAAGCATAAAAATTTGTAGTAAAGTCCAACGATGAAATAAAATCCCTATTTCTCTACACTTCTGCTGCTCACATATCATTAAAGGCCATCATTTTTATTAGGAAAGGCTCATTAACTTTTATCAAGGACAATGAAAATGTCTTACAAATTGCAATTCCTAAAAGTTAATGAGCCCTGAAATTGTGCCTGCAGGGTAAACAGCTTAAGAATTTTAAGTGCCTTTTCGACTATTTTCTTCGGAGTTTACTCTAATGCTTTATATTAAGGTTTATTAGACACTTGAATTTTGCAGGGTTTTAGGCGAATATGCTGACAGAAAATAGAGTCATCTGCTTTTTCAAATTAACACAGATGCCATGCATGAATAAAATATGTATATATTAAGTTACCAGAAGTTTTATTATTCCATTCCTCTCAAAATATATTTTCGGTTGAAGGGTCCCTATCAAAAGAAATATATCAGTCATAGAAAGAGTATAGAAGATGCCAAAATAACTGTATTGTTATATATATATATATATATATATATATATATATATATATATATATATATATATATATATATATATATATATATATCATTTTTCTTAATTTTGTATTTTCTTGGGTTTAGGTTCTATAATTAATAAAACACAAAACGATTGACGTTTCGCCCTTTATTCAAGGCATTTTCAAAATTTATTCCTAAAAAAATATATAATTAAAATACATCAATATAAAAAACATATTTTACATTTTGGAAAACAAACAAGACACTTAAAAACAGTAGTCAAAAACTTTAAAACATTTTAAAAATATTTAATTTCACCAGTACATACCTTGACATTTTGCTGTTCTGTTTCTAAATAAACTTTAAATTTTCATCGTTTACTGAGGATACGTGGAATGCGAATGTGTTTTATTTTTTTAAATATTTTTTATATTTTACAATGTATATAAAAAAAACAAATAAGGTATATATTTGGTTTTATGTTTAAGAGGATATTCTATTTTTGATTCTTATTTGACCGGATCGAATACTTAATAGTTTTGTTTAAATTAGGTTTGCGTAAATGTGGCTCAAATTTCCTATATCTGTTCTGTCATTAACAGTGTTTTTATCTTTTTTAATTTCAATCATTTCCTTTATCTGTAATTTTTGGTAATTCATATCTTTGTTTTTTATAATGGTACTGTTATAATCAAAAGTGTGTTTTTCGTCCTGTGTGTGTTTGTATATATATATATATATATATATATATATATATATATATATATATATATATATATATTTATATATATATATATATATATATATATATATATATATATATATATATATATATATATACATATATGTGAGTGAAGGGTGGTGGTAGTGTGTTGATTTTCGATATACTATGTGTCGTGGATCTCCATCCATTGTTTTGGTGAAGAGGACGTCTAGAAATGGAAGCTGATTATTTTCCTAAAATTCCAGAGTAAACTGTATCTTTGTGTGGATAGAATTAAGAAAATCATGGAAACAGTTGAGCTGTTGTTCGCCATGAAGCCATATTACTAATACATCATCAACGTAGCGACACCAGAGTTTTGGTTTGAGGTGTAATTTTTCAAGAGCTTTCATTTCGAAATAGGTCTTGAAAAACAGGGCGTAGCCAATACTCTAATATCAAGATCCCTTCGCCTAATTGATGACCAAGAAAAAGAAAAAGAACTGTCACACATAAAATAGGCCCTTCAATAAAACAGCTACAAGACACCAACAATAAATAAAGCAATAAAATTGCAACAAAAATCAATGCAAGAAACAAGGCCACCTGCCGAGGATAGACAAATCATCATACTTCCTTACATAAAAGGCACAACAGACAGAATCGGCAGATTACTCCGGAAACACAACATATCTACGGCCTACAAACCATACAAAACAATACGCTCTTCTTTACGAAATCCAAAAGATAAAATCAATCTGGACAATCAAGACGTATATAAAATCGCATGTGGCACCTGCAATAAAACATACATAGGCCAGACCAACAGAAGAGTATCAGCTAGACTAGGAGAACACAAACTCAGTATAAGAAACAAACAGACAACATCAGCGCTTTTTCAACACCAGCACAAGACAGGACACAAAATTGATTTTGACACCGGCCAGCAAATCGCTAATATAGAATACTACAGGGCAAGATTGATTTGTGAATCCATCGAAATTGAAAATAACGGCACTCTGAATAAGGGAGACGATGCACTCAATCTTCCTTCTACTTGGAAAACTCTCGTTAACCGGGACCATTGTACCGACACGCATGCCACGCTTAACCTGACACCAACGGTGGCGCACGAGAGGGAGGCGGAGCCAACGGCAACCATCCGTTACTATCTGTGACCGCCTATAAAGCACGCTGCACATTGAATTTCTTTGAGTTGATCTACAACCACCAAGCACAAAAAATGCCAAATGAGATTTTGGCCAACCGTCTTCAAACCTCTACAGGAAACTAAACGAACGAACGGATGTATTCCCGGATTAATACTGAATCACATGTTCCCATCCGTGAAACACTTGTACGAGTATTTTGAAATGATATTCTGGTGTTTTGTAAAATCGATAAAGACTTACAAATTCTCAGATTTAGGAACTGGTTACAACATATCCAGGTTCATATTGGGTCGGACCATAATCCTCTCATTGCCGATATTAATGTTAGTTTGAAGAAGATAAAGAAAAGTACTCGGCTGAAAAAGTTCAATATAACAGATATAAAAAAGGATCAGGAAACAGACATCAACAACCACATGAAAAGATCAATTTTATCAACAATGTAAACAAAATGTAAAAATTATTTCATGATCTAATTTCAAGGTGAATGGAGAAACATGTTATAAATAATACCAAACGTAACAAGCAACGATAGGTGACTGAAGAACTATTAGGTCTCATAGAGGAAAAGAGAAAGTATACGAACAACATAGAGGAATATAAAAAGAAGCAAAAGGAGATTTCCAAGTGGATGAGAGACAAATGTGGAGAAATGTAGGAACTAGAGAGAAAACATGATATTTTCAACATGTAAAAGAAGGTTAGGGAAGTTTCTGGATTATTCAACAAGAGAACTCCTAATATACTAGTAGACATAATAGGCAAACCTCTCATTGATGAACAAGAAATGTTTATTGGTTGAAGTTCCTACATAACCGAATTATTTGAAGACCAAAGATCAAACATATAAAGATCCTAGATATATTGAAGAATGCTAGTGTGGATGGCAAGGACGTGGGGACTATAGAGAATTGACGTCAGAGGGCAGTGGTTCGAGTTAATAGTAAGCTTACCAAAGAGTGCCAAATTCAGCCAAGCATTAGACAGGGATGTATTTTCTCTTCAACGTTGTTTAATTTATATTCGGACAAAATTTTTAAGGAAGCCCTACCTAACAAAGTATTTGGGATTAAAGTCAACGGCGAACTAATAAAGACGATTCATTATGCCGACGATATAGCCTTCATAAGTGATAGCCTTCAGGGTCTACAACAACTCTTAGATTCTGTCAGTAGGGTTCGGAAGGAAATTAGACCCAACGTAAATGTTGCTAAAACTAAATTTATGGTTTTGAGTCCTCTACCATATCCTGATGCTTCGATAATGATAAATGGTCAAATCATTGAAAAAGTCTCCCACTTCACGTACCTGGGATGATATATTACGGAACAGCTTGATCCAGATAAAGAAGTTAAATGCAGAATCGAATCAGCCAACACAGCTCTTCTAAAAATGAGATCGCTTGTCTACAATGACAATCTAAATTTTAAACTTCGTCAAAGGATGGTTAAATGTTATAGCTGATCAGTGTTGTTGTACGGAACGGAAGTGTGGACATTAAAGGCTGCACGATCAATCGTTTGGAGGCATTTGAGGTGCGGTTGCTTAGGCGAATGCATCGAATATCATGAGTAGCTATGCAGACTAATATCGCAGCTTTAGATCAGGCAAATGCCACTCGTGAATTACTGATAGCCGTAAAATGCATTAAACTAGCATATCTTGGCCATGTTCTCAGAGGAGGTCGGTATTGAATTCTTAAACTAATAATGAAGGGTAAAATCGAGGGCCATAGAGGTATTGGAGGGAAGCAGATCTCTTGGCTTAGGAACATCCGAAAGTGGACAGGAATACACATTGCTGAACAGCTATTTAGAATAGCAGAGAACCGTGATCAACGCGTTATTGCAATTACCTAAAATTTTGACAAGTGTCACTTTTCAGAGCTAAAACTTGATTTTTTTAGATACTTTAAAGAATTATTTAAAAAAGAGGTACACAGCATTTATTTCGAGATAACCATGCATACTTATCCTAATACTAAGAGGAATTACACATTATACGAAACTAGCAGATACCCATCGCGGCTTCGCCCGCACTCAAGATCTCAGGGGGACTTTAAGAAACAAACAAGGCTAATGAGATTTTGTCGGATCTCAGATCAAATAGATCAGATTTAGTTAATTACCTCATACAATTGATTAATAATGCTACAAAATCAAATTAACTCATTATAGTATAAATATTTCAGAGCATTAAATGACAAAAATAATACATCTAAAATCATGAAAATCGGATCATTCTATGATGACAGCGAATTGATTAAACACATGTTGGAAACTTAAACTTACGGCTGAATAGCGCCTGTGTGATTGTACGAAGAAGTGTTTCCCTGCATAGTGTGCATCAGTATTACTTCCCGTATATCGAATCAATAATAGCCTATGGAATAGGTTTTTGGAAAGTCTCTAGTTCTGCGGATTGTATCTTTAAAACACAGAAAAGATAAATTAGATGCATATGGAAACTTGGAGATCTTGATGTCATGATTGTACCATCTCTGTATTTTGTATCGCTGATTATGATTTGTTAAAGGAATCCTGACCAGCTTCAGTCCAATCTACACCAATATGCTAATAGCACACAAATAATTATGAGGCTCATAGCTCAAAATTTGATAAGAAAAATTGCAACTATATGATAGCTAAAGCCTCAATTTTTCTGGAAATAAGAAGCATTGCAAGTATAGTGGGGATCACAAGAGTTGTAATCCGATATACCAATGCTTTTACATCTTTAGATTCGGCTAATACTACAAAATAATGTGAATCCAAATATTAATTTTTTATTACTTTTCTTGTATACTGAGTTAAATTCTGGAAATCATGGTTCTTGGGTTTAGACCGTGTCAAATTGGAATTATTGTCTGACGTTTCGCCTACAATTGCACGAGGAATATTCAGGGATCTTTACTCTACGAGATTAGAACACTGAATAACTGTCGAGGAGTAACAGTCCTGTATTTATACCCGACTAGTGCTCACCGAACCGTGATCCAGCATTGCCATCAATTTCCAATTGTGATGTAGACTATAACCTGCATCTCTATTATTATTATTTGCATATTCATGAATTTCGATTGATCCTCTAATTTTACGTTTAAAGATACCAGGCACTGATGCTAGCACCTTAGTTTCTTTTACACTAAAGGTGTGACCTGAGCAATGCTGGTGTTCAGCTACTGCAGATTATACAATCTGTTTCTTTTTTATACATCTTTCATGTTCCTTAAGTCTAGTGGAAATAGACCGTCTTGTTTCACCTACATGCACTTTACCACAAGAGCAAGGTATCGTGTAAACGTCTTCTGTTTGAAATGGAACTGTGTCCTTTGGAGACTTCAAACATTGTCCAACATTCTTGCGTCCGTTAATAATTGTCCGAGTGTGTGATTTTCGGAGCAATCTGGCAATCTTGTCGGTGGTTCCTTGTATGTAAGATAAAACAACACTGTCCATAGCAGGTACATTTATAAATGTAGAATGCATTTACAAGATACCTTGCTCTTGCAGTAAAGTGTCCGTAGGTGAAACAGGACATGAAAGGTGTATAAGAAGAAACAAATTATACAATCTGCAATAGCTGAACACCAGCATTCCTCAGGTCACACTTCTAATGTACAAGAAACTAAGGTGTTAGTATCAGAGTCTGGTTTCTTTTAACGTAAAATTAGAGAATCAATCAAAATTTTTGAATATCCAAATAATATTAATAGAGATGCAGGTTACAGTCTACATCACACATGGAAATCCATTGTAACGCTGGATCATGGTTCGCTGAACATCAGTCGGGTATAAATACCGGGCTGTTGCTCCTTGACAGTCATTCAGCCTTCTTATCTCGTGGAGTAAAGATCCCTGAAGATGTCTCGTTCAATCGTAGGCGAAACGCCGGATAATAATTCCAATTTGACATGTTCTAAACCCAAGAATCATGATTTTTAACTCCACCAAAGCCGTTTTCGCTCTTTATTGGTTAATTTATATTTTAATTTTTTACTCACACACTCATGCTATTGCAAATAGAGTTTCATCAATTATACTTAAGTAGCGACGTAAATGAATAGAAGTGGAAATCTACTTACAGGCGCCATTATTTACGAGAAAATATAATACAAAGGAAATCCTCAAATAATACATAAATATGAAAATATTTATAATAGACTACACAAAAGTGTTTAAAATTGAACAAAATAAATACGTTTACTACAAAGCTTGAAATATTTTGAATTTCTATTTCCGAAACGCCAATTTACTTATAAATATAGAATAAATATTGAATATTTAGGAGTCAGGAAAATGTTATTGAAATATTGTTTTCATTTGAAAGTGATTTAAAATGATTCCAGAATATGTTAAATATAAAATTACCTTTCTTAATGAAAGATTGATAAGCATTTCAATGATTTTTGAATATGTTTATATCTGGTGCATAATGAACGTAGTTTAGATTTTTACAATCTTTATTGGGTAAATATTCCCAACTTTTTGAATAAAATATATCTTTAGTCTTCTTATGGAGCATTTATGCATATCTACCAGATGCATTTATGTGGATCTGAACTAACAATTATTAACCTAAAACCGTAATGTGGCTCAAAAGATCTACAGCATACAAATTAGGAACTTGGCACATTTCATATCTGCACTATTATAGCAAAAAAGATTTGTCGTTAAATATACAAACTGCTTTAACAACTTGTCGCATAGAAAAATTATATTTTTAAAATGAAACATCCCAAATGTATAATACATTATTTCCTTTTAAACCCCACTCTGTATATACACTTGTCCAAAATGCACGTAATATAAATTTTTTCATTGAAACTTTATTGGCGGTAATTTGCTTAAATGCCGTCGCTACCTAACTATGTTATTTTTTATTTGTAAAATCACTTTGTTCGTTTTAAGTTAAATGAGTAAAAAAACAAATAAATACCACAGATTGAGTGAGTTTTGGTGGTTCCTTTAAAGTTGGAGGGTCTAGTATTTGTGACCTTGCTTGCTTCGTGACCCACTATATTACATTTGGAGAAAATGTTGAAATTAGGAAAAAATCGCTGTTACACTGAATAAAAGAAAAGAAGCAATAAGTTTTTTGAATTAAGGCCATCATATCACGTTTTTCCCATTATCCTTATTATTTGTGACAATATTGATTTAAGCACTTAAGACGTTTTTAGGGAATTTAAAAAGAGTCAATTTTTCTCCAGTTATCGAATGACAATTACTGCAAGAGCAAGAAATTTTTTAGAGCAAAATTATTCACTAAAACATAATAATTTCATACACAAGACATAAAATTGGCATTAAATGCAAAAATGAAACGACACGACAGAGGTTATGGTCTACATAGAGATCAGTGTGATTCAGTGGCCAAAAAACTGCAAACAATATATCAGTATGGGCAGCGTGCCCACCCGATACCAATCAAACCTACCGCCATTTAATTTGACTTGGGTTATTATTACTGTCATTGGTTATTTCGTCGCTTCGGGCGTGTTTGTTGATGTTATTTGGAATTGGGTTAATTTATGTTAACTATTTCTATCTTTACTAATATAACGGTAAGGATAAGAAATCAACTTATGTTTCTAGTTTAATACAGAGTGTCCAAGAGGTCATGTCACATCAACCGTGGATGGACCACATCATGGTCTACCAAATATCAAGCAAAAGTGTTACGGTTTTAGAGTTTTTCTAAAATTTTAGTATCCTTTGAAAATCAGTACCAGTGATCTGACAATTACGAATGTAAACAGATAAAATGAGAGCAAAATTAAATTTAAACGAAAAAAGTGTTGATTCTACGTTTTACTAACAAAGTTAAGAAACCACTACAAGATAACTTAAATGTAAGCTATACGAAATTACAATAAGGAAACAACAAAAGAAAATTAAAACCAATATAAAGTCACAATAAGATAACGTCAGAATCAGTACTTCATAACGAAGTAAGAAAAATTAACATAATAAGCAAATAACAAAGTAAAATTAACTGAATTTGCCATAGTAAAGCTACGCTGAAATTTGAACCGTGACAAAGATATTAAAATTGCCTTTAAATAATTGGATTTTTGGGAAAAAGAATTTAGAAATTAATATCTTCAATAAGGTTCATGGAAAATATAAAAATGCAATATGGTAAAGTTTTTTATAAAATGTTGTTGCTTTAGTCGATACCTACTCTCCTAGTATATTTCAAATTTTTCTTTAAAAATTATTAGTTTAGGTTAGTTCGGATTATATCAGTACCCCACTAATAATTATACTTTTTGAGCAAATTTAAAAATATATAAGGAAAATTTAAATCATTTACAAGTAGCCATTTTTTAAAATAAAATATGTTATGTATTGACTGTGTTCATCTTCTATTTTTAACAATGAAATATAGGAACAAAAAGAACCTTTGTAGTTTCTTAGTTGTGCTCAAATATTTTAAAATAATTTTAATTTACTATTCCGAAGCTCAAAATATGTTATAGTTTTTACATTATAAGCGAATAAAGGTTAATTATATTACATGTTTGGGCCATTTAATTCAAAATATTGTGGTTATAACTACAAAATGTTCCCATTAACTAAAGCGATATAATTTTAATGGAACAAGCCATGTTTATAAACTGAAATGTAACTTTATACCTAACTTTGTATAAATATTTGTATATAGGTTATACAAAGTCGTTACAGTTCAGGATCGCTTTCAGAGAAGTCACGAATGTCGAAACTACCATTCTAATGGCTGAAAATATGTTGTTAAAGGTGAGGGGTAACACAAATAGTGGGTTCAATTCACTTGCTGTGCAACATAGGTCATTAGAGCCATATATACTTGGTGATTTGTTATATCTAAATACTTACATAATGTATTAACTATATTCTATAATTTAGAGTAACAAGTCAAGACGATTAAAAAATAGTCAAGAAATAAAATTTTATATTAATAATGGTTGTAAACAGGCTACAAGAATTGACCATAGCACTATCAAGGCCGAATTGACAGCCGAATTTATCAGGAGGGTAAGGCGGGTATTACGAACTATTTTAAATAGTAGAAATTTGTTTAAGGCGCTCAACACATATGCTTGTTCTGCGCTGAGCTACTCTTTTGGAATTGTAAAGTGGAGCAGGACGGACATCCAAAACCTGCAAAGAAAATTAAGAACACTCCTAACAAAAGCACAAAAACATCACCCTCGGAGTGCTATTGAACGTACAATGCTTCCAAGATACCAAGGAGGAAGAGGATTGATTGATATTGGTAAGCAGTTCGACCAACAAATAATAAACTTACGTTCATATTTCCACAGGTTAGCGGACTCTTCCATACTACACCGAGCAATATGCGAGGCAAACAATTCAACGCCGTTACAGTTGAGGGAGCAGGATGTTGCTTCTCACCACCGAACGGACCAAGAGAAGTTACAAACCTGGCTACGGAAACCACTTCATGGACGGCATCCAAATGAGGTCAATCAGGACAATATCGACAACTCAGCGTCGAACTACTGGTTGATTTCAGGACAGATGTTTCCGGAAACAGAGGGCTTCTTGTTAGCTATACAAGACCGGGTTATTCCGACGAAGAACTATCGGAGGTTCATCATTAGAGATCCTTCAATAGAAAATGATCCATGCAGATATGGTTGACGAACATTGGAGACAATTCAGAACATAACTGGAGGATGCTAAACGTTTGCCGCAACCGAGTATAAGGAAAGACACGACTCAGTCGCAAAGATACTCCACCAAGAGTTAGCAGAAAAGTTGAACCTATTACAGGTAGGAAAAGTGCCTTATTACAAATAAAATCCGGAGCCTATTCTTGAGAACAACCAGTTATATTGGGACCGAACGGTTCTGACGGATCAAACAGTAGCTCATAATAGACCAGACATTATACTAATAGATAAAATTTCTAGGCGAACTACACTAATCGACATTGCTATACCTAACAACAATAACTTAAGGCCAAAATACAACGAGAAGATCGCCAAATACAGAGATCTGGAGATCCAAATCCGAAGACAATGGGCAATGAACAGCGTCCAAACGATTCCCATAATACTGTCAACAACTGGAGTGATACCAAAGAACCTCCTGCAGAACATCAAGGAACTGGACCTTAGTGAGCATCTGTATAAGCCGATGAAGAAAGCAATTCTCCTAGCAACCGCGCGAACCATCCGAAAGTTCGTAGGAAATACAGCAGACAACGTCACCTAGGACCCGATAACATGGGAAGGATTCCCACAGAGCTTCATACTTTTGGTGTCTTTGTATGCCTGGTATAAGTAAATAATCCCTGGAGGGAGTGCGAAGCCGTTTGGTTTGTAAATCATAAAAATGGTTGTAAATATAATGATTTTTAAAAAGTCCAGGTAAGTTAAATGTTAGATCCAACTAAAACTTGTTTAGAGCTACAAGAAGAAACATCTAAACAGCCTAAAAGAACAATACATAAATGACCTTGTTCTTAAAATGTTTCAAATTTTACCAGAGGAGTCGCTTTCTGAGATAATAAACTCATATTTTGAGCTAGATAGCTTTCCTTCCAGCTTAAAAACAGCGAAGACTGTTCCCTTGTTTCATCAAGGAGATCTCAAAATCCAACCAATTTCCACCCAATTTCTCGGTTTCTGACTTTATCAAAAAGTTACATTATGGTAAGAATGAGCAAGTTTTAATATTATGATCAATTTTAAGTTTGGTTTCCAGATCTCCAAAGTATTACTGATGCGGTGTTTAATCTCCTGAAACGTGTGTATATGGGTCTGAATTAGATCAGTGTTGCGGTACTATGTGACTTTTCAAAAGCTCTTGATTGCGTAAACCAAAAGATACTGCTGGAGAAAATATATCGACATGGCTTTAGAGGAGTATCATTTCACTGGTCTTCTTCGTATTTATTCCTCCGAGCTTGGCCATCAGTTCTGTTCTTTTTGTTGTATCTCAATAATTTTGCTGACTTGATAAACAAGCTTCATTTGCTTATTTGCCAGATTGTATCACCATTCTATGGGTTAATCGCGATTCGAAAGATAATTATGTCTTGTTACGGAATTTTCGGCAATTCCGTCACTCTATTTTTCCTAACACTGTCAGAAGACAACTATCGCAGGCGCAGGATTTAACCAGCTGATTATCTATCGCATATGACGTCCATTCAATCATTTCTTGACATTTTCCAGAGTAATTTTTTTCAAAAAGGATATAGAGAAAAGAACAAGAGGTATTTAATTTTTTATAACCTATTTAGTTTAAAAGAATTTCGTATTATTCTTGTTAGTTTAGTTATTTTTTTAATTCGCTTGCTTTGTTCGGCCACACTAAAAAAATCTGTCAAATGCCTTTGGTCTCCATGTGGTGGGGAGTCGGAACATGAAATTCGAGTTAGTCCTTCCCTGACTACGAAAGAATGAAGTACGTTTAAGTGTTCTATTATTATTTTTTTTTAATTTAACACATTATCTTGTTTGAGATACAAATCACCTTTTGTTTTTGTTAAAGTATGTCTTAACGTATTTGGGGACCACAAATTATTTTGATTTTTAACAATAATGTTAATTTTACTGCAATTTTGCTTAATTTATGATCGACCACCTTGACACCAGACAATGAAAATTATCTTAAATACCTGCTACTAGTCTTAATTATCTATTTTTTTATTAAAACCACCTGTTGCTAAACCGTTTTGTCAACCTAATGTCGTGTTAGGAGTTGTACTGCCTAGTTTTATATTTTTTCAGCGCCAGGGTAAAATGTATCTAAAGGATAATGGCCGTTGTGTCATCTAAGATTCCTGAGGAGATATTATGTTTATCTGAGGGAATTTGGCTGACAAAGATTGGACGAAAAACAATGGGGGCAAAATATATGAAAAATAATACTCGTGTTCCAACCTACTTCGTCAGGAGGATTGGAGATGAGTCTTAATTCGTATCTTTAACCTTTTGCTTATTATAAGTTTATTTCTAGTCTTTTGACTCAACTATTAGACTGTTTCAGGTTTGAGGAGCTCGATTATTCTTATCTTATTATCTTATTGTGTTTTTGCAGATGACAAATTATCTAAAAATGCCTTTAGCTATACTATTTTGAAATAACAGGCTTCATTTAAGTTATTTTGTTATATCATATCTTAGCATCTTATTGTGTTTCTGTAGAAGACAAATTACCTTGAGTGAATGATTGAATGAATGAAATAAAGAATGGTGATACTAGATCATCGATGCCAAGGCCTCTATTTAGCCCCTTACATCCCAGCATAGCTGCAGGACATTCGAGGCCGCTCGCCTTTGCGAATCCAAGTAGCCTCGTTAGTTGAACTTACCTAAATGCTTCCGGTAATAAAATTGTATCTCTGAAATATCTCTGTCTCAGTCTGTTGAGTGCTGGGCACTCTCTGAGGACATGGTCAACAGTTTCATTCTCCACCAGATACCATCTGCACGTCGGGTCGTCTTCGACACCGATCTTACTAAGATGGCTTCTCAGGTGACAATGTCTTGTCAATATTTCCACCACAATTCGCAGCTCCTTCTTAAGGAGAGAATCTCCTTAGTACGCTGTGCGCCAGGTCTAGTTACATATTTCTTAGCACATCTCATTCTGGAAGTTCCACTCCACGATTCAATATATTTACTTTCCAGCAACAATTTTAATTCCCTTTTGTAAAGGGCAATTGGGACAGGCAGAATTAGCTGGGGTCCATATGGTTCAGTTGCCGAAATCAACTTTACTAGATCGTCTGCTTACTCTCTCTTGCGTATGCTCGAGTAGCCCGGGACCTACACGAATTTGATTGTGCAACCGTTCCTTGTCATACCATTCAGTATATCCTTGCACTCAGACACCAATCGCGAAGTTACGACACTGGACTTCAGTGCCATTATAGCATTATAGCATTCCTGTCTATATCCCGCAGACTGTAGTAGACCACCAGAATCCATTTCTCGGAAAATTTTGCTCTTCCTCCCAATGCTCTCTATTAGGCAGAAATATCTCCAGAAAGGGGTTGAGTTTTAAAAGCGGCGTCATGTGATCTATCTGTATGGGAAGTGATGGACTCCTCTCCACCACGCTTTCCCAGACACTTGAATAGCCTCCCCTTCTAATTCCAAGATGCCCTAGGCAACTGATACGATAAACAGTTTTCAGGGCCTCAGTAGTGGATATATGAGAGAAGGAAAGAGGAGGAGGAGGAGGAGTAAGAAGAGTAAATCATCAACACTTTTCATCCTCCTCCTCCTCTTTTCTTCTCTCATTATACTTTTCAAATCTCTCATTATACTTATTAAAAAACCTCGTATCATCAACACTTTTCATCCTCCTCCTCTTTTGTTCTCTCATTATACTTTTCAAAAAGCCTCGTATACATCACCTTGAGTTTAATCTTAAAGTTAACAACATGGCTAACCTTTCATCGAATCCGATCATAGTAGGAGATCTAACCTTATGTTTGACCTTGAGGTGGATAACCTTATTTGACCATGAAGTCGATATAAAGTCCTACCACCAATGAATTTTCACTTCAGTAAATTTATAAAATAGATATGTGGAGCAACAAAAGATGATAAATTAAATACCAACAAATAATAAGTAAATAATAAAGTAAATAATTTTATATTTAATAGTAAATATTACAAAGTAAATATTAAAAAATTCATTCAAAAATTTATGGATAATAATATTGAAGAAGAAAATCCAGATCTAGATGAATTAATTGGAGTATTGGATTACAATACACATCTTAACGAAGAAAAATTTCAGAAGAACTTCAGAAATTGTTTAAACTACGATATAAATAATTTCGAACAAATTGAAGCTGACTCTGGTGACTCCGATATTGAAGAAGATAATGAAGAAGACAGTGCTAGTGCTAAATTTTGTTTAGTGAAACATAAGTACACTGATCCCAAAGAAGTTGTGTTCTGTATTACTCAGAGTTATATCGTAGTGTTTGTAGTGACGGAAAATCAAGAAAAAACTCTTTGTCACGCATGCTATCAAATTATACAATTTTATCAAAGAGCAGGGGCTCATAGACATGTAAATACTCATAATAAGAGAAAATTAAAACGCTTAAGCAATGATTTACATTGCGATATGTGTTCAAGACAGTTGTATCAAATTATTACCCCCAAAGTTTGTTTAATTTGAAATAGTAGTGTTAAAAATATTGATTTAGATTGGGACGCAAATGTTCCAGTGGTGCCAATATAATGCCTGGTAAAAAACCAATATATAAAAACGGTAGGAAGTCGCGAAGGGTAAAAAAAAAAGTTGTTAATGAAATAATTGAAAATAAAACCGAAGAATGTCCTATATGTCTTGAAGATATATTATCTAATAAAATGATATCACCAGAACCTTGTAATCACAGATTTTGCATCCCTTGTTTAGGAATGTGGATGTTAATTAATAAAACATGTCCAATCTGTCGCAATGAACTATGTGTAATTAAATGTGAAAATGAAGAAACTGTAGTCCTAGAATATTTAGATTAGAATGTATTATTTAATATTTATGTATTGCAAACCACTTCATAAATGTGAAAATGAAGAAATTATAATCCTAGAATATTTATTTTAAAATGTATTATTATTTAATTTTTATTATTTTAAAATTATTATTGTTTGTATTTAATTTATCCATTTATTCTTATCTTATTGGAATAAAGAATTGAACAATTTCGAAAAAAAATGTTTTATTTATAAGAATAACGAACAAACATAACAACTAAATACAAGAGTTTTGATTATTCATAATAGATTGAAAAAATATTTTAAATTAACCACCCTGTTCAAAAATTCTTAATCCTTTCTTATTTTAGAGAGTTTAAAATCTAAAATTAATAAGTTTATAAATATGAAAGAAAAATATTATAGGAAATTTAGGTACAGTTATCTTCATACTCCTTTATAATTAGATCAATTAAATAAAATTTACATTACCTTAAATCGTCTCCGTTACTATTCACTATCACTTAAACACTTTAACTTAACCTAAAAATAGTTTCACTTAACACTGTCCCTAAACTTGGTCTATTGTTTGTATCTGTCAACTGAAAAAAAAAAAATCAATTAGTATTTTGATATTAGGAAGACTAATAATAAATTTAATATAAGCTTAATATAAGCTACTTACTTTGTAGTGGAATCGACTTCGTCACACTGGACTGGTTCCTCCGGATTTATCTGAGGTTCCGCTTGAGGATCCTCATTTTCCTCTGGATTTGTCGAGGAGGTTATGGATGGTACTTGTACCGGAGGAGGAACGTTGACTCTTCTTCTTATTACAAGTCTATTACCATCCATAACCTGAATTTCATAATTTCTGTTCCTGAACATATTGATAATTAAATGAAATAATAAAAATTAAAATTTAGGAAGACAGCACTGGTGATGAACCAAAAATGAAAAAGTCACCTCGCAAAACAGTCATTTTATGAAAGTAGGTCAAGGTAAAATTTCGATTTTTAAATCGCGGAGAGGGCCCCTCATACCGCCCCTATACTCCTCCTATACCCCCCCGCCCCGCCCCCCGAAGGGGGGAGGAGGAAGGGGGGCTCCGCGGGGTGTGACGCGCAGAATTGAGGTCATTGACCTTTATTGAGGTCACTATACGTACGAGGACAAACCGTGGTCTGCTTTCATATAAAACGGTCGAGGATCAGTTTATAGCAAGCTTAAGTCGAGTTTACCACGCTTTAAATTTAAAGTCTCCAATTTTAGTTTGTTTTAGTTTGTTTTAGTTTGTTTTAGTGTGTTTTAGTTTGTTGCTGTCAAGTGTACTCAAATTTTAAAGGTATGTCTTTTCCTTTTGCCTCAACTTCCACTGAACAGTTAGGAGTGGTGAACAAAATTAATATAATTTCAAATATAATAATTCAGCCTGCTTTTTTGAAAAATGAAAATGAAAGTGACAACCAAAATTTAAGTCAGAGAACCCAAAATTTTAACGCGATGATTAATACGATGCAAGAAAAAAATTTAGAAAACAAATTACTCCAAAATTGTTCAGAAACGAACATAAAATTTTTAGAAAATTTGGAATATTTGCCTGAACTAGAGAATATTTCGGAGACAGACTTTGACTTTCAAAATTCAATTTTATCACAAAATTTAGATTTTAATAATATTTTAACGCCGGAAACCCCAAATTTTTTAACTCAAGATTTAGATGTAACAACGGACACTCCCATTACAAATACTCCCGACATATTAACTCAAGATTTAGATAATATCGACAATTTTAAAAAGCTAATGGGGATTCCCAAAATTAATAAAAATTTAACAAATTATCAGAGTAAAAGTGACAATGACAATGACAATGATTCGAGTTCAAATAAATCACAAAATTTTTTTGGAATGTTGAAAACTAGAAATTTTGAAAGTGAAAACAATTCTGGAGGAATACCGGGTAATTCTTCATTTTCTCCTCTATCTCTGTTCAAAATTTCAACTAATCAAAAAAAAAATAAAATTTCGGAATCGACTAGTAGTGGAAATATGGGGGTTGATGTTTTGGGGGAGGAGGATGGTTCACGGGATAGTTACAAAATTTCAGATTGTAGTGAAGATTTGGGAGCATCGTTTACTAGTGGTGGTGGTTCCCAAGAAATTCTTCCAATAATAAGTGAACCATCTGAAAAAAATGAAAATTTTAGTCAAAATTCAATTCCGTGCGGCCAAAATACCTACTGTGAATTAAATTTTCCAAATTCTCCAATAATTTTTGAAAACTCGCCACCAGATTTCGATAAAATTTTAAATTCTGTTTCTACACAAACAGAGACAGTTCAAAATTCTGTTTTAACACAAACGGAAGTGTCAATCCCCTTCGAAAACGATTATCCGAAACTAAGCTTTCATTCAAAATCAAATTTCAAAATTAAAAATAAACATTTGTCTTATCAAAGATCATTAGGATTTGTTTTGGATTCTATTTTAAATTGCGATCCTAATAAAACAGCTGAGGAGAAAAGGAAGATGTGGGAAAGGGCGATAGAACTTTATAAAGCTACTCTTAGCTTTTTCCATCCCATTCCTTAACTCCCCTCCTACTTCTTTTCCACCATTTAAATTCATACCTGACCGTGTTACCTTCAGTATGTTAAAATCGACTTGGGCTTCACAATAAGAGATTCGTTTTAGAAAAATGGATTTTAAATGTGAAGAGTGCTTCAAAATTTTTACTCGAAAAGACAATTTGAATCGCCACAAGAAGATAATTCACTCTAACAATGGCCCCCAGTTAGAACAGAAGAAGAAAAGCTGTAAGTTTAATTTTAAATAGAAATTTTGTTTCAATTTAATAATTAGTTATTAATTTGATGAATTAGAGGCAAATTTAATAAAGAAGTTATTAAATTTTAGGTGAAAGAAGATATTGTCAATTCTGCAAAATATTTATAAAAAAGTCATTATGGTTCTGTCATTTGAGAACAAATAAACACAAAACCAATTCAATGGTGGTTAGGGATGAAAATGTGTCTGTAATAAAATCGGCATTTAAGGAAAGAATCATTTCATATAAAATATCATCGACTCAATACCAAATCAACATTTATGATTTTTTCTCCGAAATACAACAAAAAATAATTGAGGTAATCAGTTATGAAATCCAAAGACACACCTGCATCAAACTCAACATAGAGTTATTTGGTCTTTACTTAAATCCTTCCAATGAAAGTCATGAAGTTAAGTCTTTCAATACCCCATTTCGGATTTTATGTAATAGTTCAGAATTAACGCAAGAACTAGAAGATATTATTAAAATTATTGACCGGAAAGCTGATGAACTGGCAGAAAAAGATTCGGGTAAATTATTTTTTATTAAATATTTAGTAACTAAACTTAAACCAAAAATACATTTGTTGTTAATTATTCTTCTTTAATTTCAGGATGGATTTTAATAAAAATATTACACGTTGAGCTTAACATCAACAAGTACAACCCCTTAAAAGCTTCTTCATATATACCGCTACCGTCAGAGATCAAGTTGAAAAATGCTGTAGTCAACGTTCAAAACAATGATGAATGTTGTTTCGCCTGGTCTGTGGTTGCAGCTCTTCATTCACCTAACGGACCAATTGAAAAGGTGGAGTCGTATCCACATTTCACCACTATTTTAAACTTTAAAGGTATCAATTTTTCTTTAACTTTAAAAGACATAAGTAAATTTGAAAATTTAAACAATATTTCGGTTAATGTTTATGGATTAGAAAAAATCAAGAATAATTTAAAAACTCAATTCGAAATTATAGGACCTTTACATTATACAAAAAATAAGCGAGAACGTCACCTTAATTTATTATTAATTGGAGATGATAATGGAAATTTCCATTACTGTTATATTTCGGATTTATCTAGATTAATTTCAAAACAATTATCTAAACATCATGGGAAAAAATTTTTATGCGACGGTTGTTTACAATATTTTACTACTGAAGAATTATTAGTCAGGCATAACACATATGATTGCGATTTTGTAAGAATAAATCTACCTTCAACTGAAACCAAAATAGATAGATTTGGAAATATTATTCCCGAAAATATTTTAAAATTTCAGAATATACAAAAACAAATTGAAGTTCCATTTGTTATATATGCAGATTTTGAATGCATTCTTAAGCCTTTAAATAATGAAATTAATGATGTAGATCCAAGTTCTCCATATACTGAAAAAAAATGTCAACATATTCCATATTCGTTTGCTTATTATATAAAGTGTTCATTTGATGATTCAATTTCCAAATTTCAAAATTATATGGGTCCCAATTGTGCACAAATTTTTATAACTTACTTAGAAAGAGACGTTCTTAATATTTACAATAAATATATGAAAAAGTTAATACCAATGAAAAAATTAAATGTGTTGGAACAATTACATTTTGAATATACGAATGATTGTCATATATGTGATAAACCTATAATTTCGGATAAGGTTGCTGATCATTGTCATTTAACAGGTTCCTATAGAGGTCCGTCACACTCTATATGCAACTTAAATTATAAATTATCTAATTCCATTCCGGTAGTTTTACACAATTTGCGTAATTATGATTCTCATCTGTTTATAAAAAATTTATGTCCAAATCATGAACAATTATTTGTCATAGCCCAGAATAAAGAGAAATACATTTCATTTCAAAAATCTATTGAAGTAGATCAATATTTAGATAAAAAGACTGGTTTCACCAAGTCAAAATTTCTATATCTTAAGTTTATTGATTCATTTCAGTTCCTACCATATTCTTTGTCAAATTTAGCTTCCATCCTTAATGATGAACAATGCAAAGAAGTGTTCAAATATTTTAATGAAAAGGAAAAATTTAAGTATATCCATCAAAAAGGCGTTTTCCCTTATAAATATATTGATAATATCGCCAAATTAAATGAAACGGAGTTACCAGATAAAAAAAATTTTTATAATGACCTCACGGATGAACACATTACTGATGAAGAATATGAGAGGGCTAAAAATGTTTGGAATTTATTTGAATGTAAAACAATCGGTGAATATTCCGATTTATATCTTAAATCTGATGTATTACTTTTGGCAGATGTTTTTCAAAATTTTAGAAAAACGTGTATGGAAACTTACAAACTTGATCCTGCACATTATTATACTTTTCCAGGTTTAAGTTTTGACGCTTGTTTAAGATATACTGGAGTCGAATTGGAGTTAATAACAGACCCAGATATGTTACATTTTTTTAAAGGTAGTGTAAGAGGAGGAATCAGTACCTGTGTATGTAGGAAATCTATAGCAAACAATTTATTTCTTTCAAATTATGATCCATTACAACCATCTAAATATATTATGTATTTTGATGCAACTAATCTTTACGGATATACGATGTCTCAATATCTGCCCGAAAAAGATTTTGTTTGGTTATCAAATCAACAAATTCAAAATTTAGATATAATGAATATATCTGAGACTAATGACAAGGGTTATGTGCTAGAGGTTGATTTAGAATATCCTGAAAATTTACACAATTTACATAATGAATTTCCATTCTGTCCAGAAAATTATAAGCCTCAAAATTCTAAAACTTTTAAATTAATTCCAAATTTAAAAAATAAAGAAAAATATGTAATTCACTATACTTTATTAAAACAATGTATTCAATATGGAATTAAACTAACTAAAATTCATCGGGTTGTAGAGTTTACACAATCTCAATGGTTAAAAAAATTTATTGATCTAAATACAAATTTAAGAAATCAATCTAAAAATCAATTTCAGAAAAATTCTTATAAATTGGCAAATAATAGCATCTACGGAAAAACAATGGAAAATGTGGATAAAAGGACAGATATACGATTGGTTACACAATGGGCAAAAAATCATAGAAAAGATGGGGCAGAAAATTTAATTGCTAAACCATCATTTAAAGATGTAACAATATTTTCAGAGAATTTAGTAGCTGTGCAAATGCGTAAAGTGTTAGTGCAATATGATAAACCTGTCTATGTAGGCTTTAGTATTTTAGATATATCAAAAACGGTGATGTATGACTTTTTTTATGGGTTTTTAAAACCTTTATATAAGAATAATATTAAACTTCTGTACACAGATACAGATTCCTTTATTTTGGAAATTGAGACAAGTAATGTTTATGAAGACATTAGGGTTAATATTGAAAAATTCGATACTTCAAATTATGATGTTAATAATATTCATGAAATACCAATAACTGAATCTGTTGTTGGAAAGTTTAAGGATGAATATGCTGGTGAACCAATAGAAAGCTTTTATGGCACAGGGGCCAAAGCTTATTGTGTTAAGTCAGAAAATGGGTTGCTTAAAAAAGCTAAGGGGATAAAGAAAAGTAGCATTAAAAAACAATTAGAATTAACACATTATAAAGATGTTGTAGAACAAAATTCAAAAGCTTTCTGTACAATGTATTTGTTTAGATCTCGACTTCACAATATTTATACAGAATTAGTTAACAAATTAGCTCTCACTTCTAATGATGATAAAAGATTTAAAATTCCCAATAGTTATGATACATTAGCATGGGGTCACCAAGATATTCCATTTTTTCAGTGGTTAATAGACCATGAAAATGAATTATAAAAATTATTTTAAGATTAAAAGTTTTACTCTTCAAGGCTAAATTTGAAGTATTTAAGAACATGGTAAATTTTAAAATTATATCAGTATAAAATATACCACCGTCTAGAATAAATATGTGTTTAGAATCTTTTGAAAAAGAAATTGATAACAAATTATATAGAACATATGAAAAAACACTTTCCTCATTTAAATTCTGGAATGGAAAATTAAATCCTAAAGTGTTAGCCCAATCAGGGTTTTATTATTTAGCTATTCATGATGTTTGTAAATGTTTTTACTGTGGTGCAGAAATATTTGCCTGGAAAATTGATGATTGTCCAATTGAGGAACATTATCGTCACTGGAAGAACAGTGACTTAATCAAGTGTTTGTGGTTAGGTGAAAAAAATAAAAAATGTGAACCTGTTGTCCTTAAAGTGAAAGAAAATATGTCGACATCTTTCATTTTTTTATTAGTTTTAATAACTATGTTTGTATCTCTAATTTGTAAACAAATTATTTAATGTCCTTAAAGTGAAAGAAAATATGTCAACATCTTTCATTTTTTAATAGTTTTAATAACCATGTTTGTATCTCTAATTTGTAAACAAATTATTTAATATTTTGAAAAAAAAAAGTCTATATATTGTAGAAAATTAATTAAAACTGTTCAGTCTTATTTCAATCTCTTATTGTTTTGTTAATAGACATTTAAAATTGAAAAGTGTTTTAATGGCATCCCTTATCAACTACATTGTTTTACATTCAATTTTAAATAATACTTTATATGTACTTTATCCTCCAAGGGTTTTACATGGAATGGTGTGTTTTGAAAACGAAACCTCTACTATTAAACCTGAAATATGTAATTATATGAAAGCTATGAATATTAATAATTATTCAACTGCTTTCGCATATAATATGAATAATAGTCAATCTAATAGTAATTTTTTCAAAATTTACTTTCATTATCCAAATAATACAATTTTTGACACTAACTGGATTGAAAAAAATAAAAAACCATTTACGATTTCTAGCTGTGCTCATATTAAAAATGATGAGGAAGGTAAAAACTGTTTAATTCTATTTATCTTCAATATAATTTTATCAATAGGTAGTTTTTCACTTTTGTCGTTCTTGACAATTTTGTTTTATCAAGATAGGTCATAAAAATTTAATAAACTTGCTTGACCTTGAAATTTATAGAGGAGTGGGGTGGATAAGATATATTCAGACTCAGTATTTTAGTTTTCAGTTAGCATCAAGACATCATGTTTAATAGTAGCAATTTTAATGGATATAAATCCAGTTCTAGTGAAACCAATGATAAAATTAGTCAGTGTAATGAAAAATTATTAAATTCAAAAATCTACTATCTTAACAATTCCTTATCAAAATTTGTTTGTGTTGGAATTGGTATAAATGATTTTACACCAAAAGTTCTAATTGGAGGTCGAAATGGATTTCACATTTACTTGAATGAAGAAGAATGGAAAGAACTTCAAAAAAATCAAGGAGTGTTGGTGAATTATTTTTATTCTGCTCAAGCATATGCATACCCACTAAAAATTGAAAAAATCACAGTGTTTTTTGAAAAAATAAATCATTCTCCTGTTATCAGAATTCAAAAGGATGAACATTACGTGATTCTGGGAAAAGAATCAATAGATAAATTAGTTGAAATCGATGAACTTGTTGACTACAGAATTCATATAATTAAAAAGCAAGAATTTTCCAAATATTTTAATTTGTTTCATCACTATAATTATCAGTCAGGAGATGTGTTGTCTCATATTTATAGTGTTTTGGATCCATGTCAGAATTTAAACAGTGAAAATGTCGGAACTGTTTTAGAAATGTTATCTCTACATAAACAGGAATTAGAAAACAAGTTAAGAAAATCCGGTGCATTACAATAGAAATATGAAGAAATCAGTGACAATCAGTGAGAACAATAATAAAGTTTATATATTAGTGACATGGGACTTTGCATTTAGACAAGCTCGAAAAAGTGAATATCAGAAATTTTATCTTGACAGACTAAGATTTGAAAAACGAGTTGAACAATGTGAAAGTATTCTTAAAAGTATTTTTGATGTAGATCATAGAAAAAAAATATATATTGAAAGATTTAATGTAAAAATATAAATTTATATTGTTAATCTCAGTTGTAAACATCTTAAAATTATATTGTTAGTATTTGTTGTAAAAAGGATTATCGTAAATAAAAAATATGTTATATAAATAGGTCTTTTATTTAAAAATTTGATATACAATATTACTTAAAATTAATTACAATACATCTTTTTTAAGAATCCATGAATTATGTGATTTATCGAATCCTAACCATTTAACAAAAACTTGGTTCCCTTTCTTCCTTAAAATTTTTTCAACCAAAAACACATCTGGATGTTTAACTTTTTGTAACTCTTCTTGATAGAAACCTCCTTCAATATATTCATTTTTACTATCTTTTAATAAATAGGTGGGTGGATTTGTTAACTGAACCTTTCTAATTTGAAAAATTTCAGTTGACCAATTTGGAGTATATCCTTTTTCAAAAGCTTCTCTTTGTTTGGAAATTCTAACAAAATCATTTTCTTTAAATTTAGTGCGCTTTAAATCAAATGTTTTTTTAAAAGTAAAAGAATTTTGCAGTATAGTTTTCTAATTTTTTTTATTAACCTCAACAGGTCTATATCCGGTAGTTCTATGAATACTATTATTATATTTTTCAATAATAGTGGGTAAAATAGAGTACCATTGGTAATTCCCTCTATTACTAAAATATTTCCACATTATATTTTTTAAAGTTCGATTTACGCGTTCTACAATACTCGCTTTGAGATTAGAGTAAGTATTATAATGATTAATTTTGTAATAATTCATAAGATCTTTAAAATCTTTATTGAAAAATTCTTTTCCCAAATCTGTCTGCAAATTTTGCGGTTTACTTGTTTTTTCTAAAATTTTTTTCATAGCTTCAGTTACATCTTTTCCTTTTTTACTTTTAAGTGGTTGAGTCCAAACATACTTTGAGAATGCATTTATCACCACCAAAATATATCTATAACCTTTATTAAATTTGGAATAGGGTTGCATCTCTACCAAATCAGCTTGCCATAAGTCATTAAGGCTTTTAACAATAGTTCGTCTTCTTCTATATCTTCTTCTTGCCGGTTTATGTAATTCATCTACAACTGTTTCTTTAATATTTTTACTCATAGTACTAGAATAAAATTTCTTAATACCTTCTTTAAATAACTTATTTTATTTGTTTGTTATCTTTTTTTAGCAAATCTTCGATTTTATATTCCAAAGTTTTAAAAGATGCATTATTCGAATCTTTGACTTTTTTGATTTCATCTTCGATTTTATATTCCAAATTTTTAAAAGATGCATTATTCGAATCTTTGACTTTTTTGATTTCATCTTCAATGTTGGTAATTCTTACATTAATTTTAGTTTCAAAAACAACAAGTGATTTTATACTTTCGTTTCTCATTTCTCTTACTGTTGCGTTTAATTCTTCTCTAGCATATGCCATTGTGTCATTAAACTCTTTTCTAGAAACTTCGGCTGCTCTTTGAACTAATTCGTTTAGTGATTTTATTTCTTTTACCAATTTATTTTCTAGATTTTTTATATCTTTTCCTAATTGAAATTCTACATTTGTTAAATTTAATTTTATTTCTACCAATTTTTTTTCTATTTTCTTTATATCTAAAATCGCTTTTTCAATTTCAATTCTTACATCGTTCAAAGATTTTTCATAATCATTTAACTTTGTTGAAATTTCTTCAATTTTTGAACTGTGTTGTGCAAGTCCTTTTTTTAAATCATGGATAGAGGTGTTAATCATAGCTTGTATTAGTTCTGCTAAAGATTCTAATTCTTTTTCTAATCTTTTATTCAACATCTTTTGAAAATATTCATCGTCAACAGTGGTTTTTAATTCTGTTTTTAGATTGTTTAATTGTGAGATTATCTCCATGATTTGTTCACTATTTTTTAAAATTTCATTTTTAAATTTATTTTCAATTTTTTCATCTACATTTTGTAAATCTGTGTTTAATTTCTTTTCCAAATTTTTCAAGTTTAATAGAACTATTTCAGCATTATTTTCAATTGAATTAATTTTCTGATTTATTTCATTAATATTATCGCTATCTTTTTTATGGATTATAAAGTGTGTATTCATAGCTCTCTCTATTTGTTGTGTGTTTTTATTCATACCATCATGAATGTTTTGAAAATTACCTATTTCTTCAGAAACCCTATTATTAAGTTTGTTCGTAAATTCTTGGAACTTTGATACCATATCTTTTATAATAATTTGTTTAACATTTTCTATTGCAGAAGTATCATTTATTTTTGATTTAACCAATGTTATTTCATTTTTTATGTTATTTTCAAAACTCTTTACTTCATCATATTTCTGTTTTATTGTTTTAAAATCATCTTCACACTTCGATGTTTTTTGAGAAAAACTTTTTAATAGTTCATCATTGTCTTTGACAATATTTTTTATATTTAATATCCTGTTATCATAGTTTGACACAACATTTTCTTCAAATAACTTAATTTTTTTCGAAATAGATTCCACATTTTCATCATTTTCACTAACTCTCTTTTTTAAATTTACAATATCATTTTTTAACACAGGTTCAAATCTTTGAACAATATCATCACTTTTAAAATTTTTTAATATTTCATTTTCAACATTGGCTAGTATTTTATTTTCTATTGTAGGTATATCTACTGTATACTTTTTAGAAATATGACGTCCAAATTTATCAATGGTCATTTTAACAATGTTATGTAACAATATTTACTACATTCTTTTATACAATTATATTGGCTTCTTTCAATTCTTCAATAATAGAAATAATTTCGTTGTTATGTCCTGTATTCCCAGCCATCATAGATGCTACCAACAGTCGAAGTCTATCAACAAGTTCATTTACGTTATCCCAATATACGTAATCGGTATAAGGTTTATTAACTTTTAAAGTTATTCCGGATCCTGTTCTTTTCGAAGATATTCGAGTTTCCCTGTATGGAGCTTTTCGTCTGTCAAAAAATCCTTGAACTATATTATGCGTTTCGGGATTTATGGTTTTAGTTTTTGTAATTCCTTTATTTTGTAAATAAGGCCCTATTATAGAAATATATTTTTGTGATCCATTTCCCTGTACCTGCTCATTTGGATCATAATTTCTACGGTATGCATTGGTTCTCTTTAAAATATCCATATAATTTTCCAAATCTTGTTTTTTATAACCTACTGGTTCCTTTTTAAATAATAATTCATATAAACCTGGTGTACCTGTATAAGTTATACCTTCAACTTTTATGTTTTTACCGATAATTTCTATAGGTCTTTGTGTTAAACCCAAAAAGAATTTCTCAGTTTCAAAATCATGTACTATTCCATAGAGGTGATCAAATCCTGATAAATATTCTTGATATAAAGGTGTACTGACAAATGTTTGAATTGTTTGGCGTGTTTGTTCTAATATATCCGAAAGATTTCCTACCGTAGATTGTGAAATTGAAGAAGGGGTGGTTTCTGCTATGACACTTGTTTGTTGTAAAGATGGCATCTGACTATGTGAAGCTATACTGGTTTCCCAATCAATAATTGTTGGTATTTCTGTAGGAAGAATTGGAGTTTTCCCTGTCTTTCTTTTTTCTGGTGTTGATGTTCCATACTGTAGTTTTTTTCTTGGTGTTAGTGTTGGAAACAATCTTTTTTCTGGTGTTTCATAATTTTTTTTAATGGGTGTTTGTAGCTCTTCCTTTACCTCAGCCGATTCAATTTTACCAATTGTTGAAATTAATTGTTGTAGGGGTTGAGTTATTGGTTTATAGGTTTCCTCCAATTTGGATTGTGCTTCAAATTCAGCATTTTTTAAACTTTGATATTTTTGTTTAACAGCTTTCCTTGACTTAACAAGCTCTCTTGCTAAGCGTTCATTCATGATTAGTTAAATTTTTCACAAAACTTTTATTTTTATAAGAAAATATATGAATCAAATCCTTTTCGATATCGACCGGATTTTAAATTCGAATCCTTGTCTATTACCAAAAATCCAAATTTATCTTTCCAACACATCAAACATAACTCATTAAATTGATTAAATGACATATCAACATTAACATGATCATCATAAATATGTTTTAAGTTCGTTTTGTCTTGTTGAAATATAACAATCAAATTCGCATTGTCACGAATTAATTGTTTTGGAATCGAAGAATACGTTTGACACAAATAAAAACAATCAGTATTTTTATGTCTTCCGAAACAAAAATAATCTTTTACAACATTCTGATTGCAACACACTATATCATCAAATATAATTATGGAATTTGGTTTTATTTCTTGTGGAGAAACAATATTTTCTTCATTTTCGGATTCATAATATCCAATTTCTCTCAATGGTTTAAAAAGTAATCTCAAATATTCATATTTTGGTTGATATAGAGACTTTAAATAAATATATAAATTTTCAAACCGTAAACCATTGGGATCTTCAATTAAACTTATAATGATATTAGTTTTACCACACCCTGATGGACCAATAATTAACCCCCTTTTACTAGAGCCTTCAAACAATTTTCCATGTTTTCTAAAATTATTTCTTGAAGTCTCATGGTCTTTAATAATAATTGAATAAGGTTGTTTGACAATTTTCATATATAAGAGGATATATAAAGGGTAAGTTCTAATTTAAAACTAGTCAGTTTGTTCCAAGATTTCAATTATATAATGCCAATCTCATATAAGCAACAATCCATTTATAAAAGAAGAGTCAGAAAAAGAGGTAGTGGTTTAATTAATACTCTAATAAATAAGTTACCTTTTGAATTACATCTACCTGGGTATAATTTTTGTGGACCTGGAACCAAACTAGAAAAGAGACTAGCTAGAGGCGATAAAGGCATAAACTTATTGGATGAAGCTTGTAAAGAGCATGATATTGCCTATGCACAATCAAATGATATAAAAAGCCGACACGCTGCTGATAAATTATTAGGTGACAAAGCTGCCGAAAGGTTCAGAGCAAAAGACGCCACTTTTGGAGAAAAAACTGCTGCACTTGGAATAAGAGGTGCAATGAAAATTAAAAGAAAATTTGGTATGGGATTAAAAAAAAGAAGGAAAAACAGAAGTCGAAAAACTCGTCTAGGACGAGGAATAACTTTATCTCAAGCTATTTCAAAAGCAAGACAAGCACTAAACGGAAAACAATTTAAAAGTTTGACTGATATTATTCAAACCGCACTTAGATCTATCGGAGATAGTAGAATATTATCACCAAAAAATAGAATCATACCAATTCCAAAAACTGGTGGATTTCTACCTCTTATTCCTTTATTTGCTGGTTTGTCCGCTTTAGGTGCTCTTGGAGGAGGAGCAGCAGGTATTGCGAAAGCTGTCAACGATGCAAAAGCTGCTAAAGAAAAATTAGAAGAGTCCAAAAGACATAATAAAATGATGGAATCTATAGCAGTAGGAAAACAAGGAAGTGGTCTTTATTTAAAACCATATAAAACTGGATGTGGATTATATCTGAAACCTTATTCAAAAAACTGTTAAAACAAATACCTCGAAAACCACTTACAAATTATGATTTAAGTAAATATATTAATCTACTTAAAATTCCCAACTTTCGAGGTATATTCATGAGAGATAAATTACCAAAAAAAATTAATAAAAATGAAAGTGGTATTGTTAATCTCGATAAGAATAGTGGTGATGGAACTCATTGGACTGCATACATAAAAAAAGGGAAAAATATTTTATATTTTGATAGTTATGGCAATTTGCGACCATCTACCGAATTAACAAAATATTTTTTCAGCGATAAAAAGAAAAATATTGTGAAATATAACTACGATCATTATCAATCAATTAACAAAACAAATTGTGGTGAGCTCTGTCTTAAATTTCTTTATAATAATGGTTGAAAAACAATATTAATTCATTTTGTTAAAAATTTTTAAAGAGATATGTCGTACAGTTTTGTCATTAGTGGTAATTCCCCCACGCTTTCTGTTAATATTCATCCTCCAATATATTTAGATGAAAATTTTGAATATTCCATTGGACTTGTAAATTTTGAAACTTTTAATGCTATTCCAAATATTGATGAGACTAATAATCTTTTCATTTATGACTCAAATAAAGAAATAAGAATAGAAATAGATGATGTAAATAATTTTATTCAAAAATTTTTGGACAATCGTACTTTTCTTCATATTTATGCCAATAATAATACTTTACGAACACATATTAAAACAGATATTCCTATCTCGTTTCGTGATGGAACTATAGGAAAAATATTAGGTTTTAAAAATAAGGAATTAGAAGGTCTTAAGGAGCACATTTCAGATTTTCCAGCGGAAATTATTAAAGTAAACGCCATAAACATCGATTGTAATATTGCCGAAGGATCATATTTAAATGGAAAACCTGTTCATATAATACATCAATTTTTTCCTAGTGTAGCTCCTGGTTTTAAAATAATAGAATCACCACAAAATGTCCTTTACTTTCCTGTTACTGTAAAGGTAATAGACAATATAAACATTAAAATAGTAGATCAAGATGGTGATCTCATCAATTTCAGAGGAGAAACGGTAACAGTAAGACTACATCTTAAAAAAATAGATGAATAATGGTTATTTTATATAATCTCTAATCATCTAGAATATGCATCTAATATATGGTCTCCTAGTGCAAACGTGCATTGTGATGCTATTGAGCGTGTTCAAAAAAGGTTTTTGAGATATTTATATGTTAGGAAAAATAACTTATATCCATATCTGATCTCTTATAGCAGTATGTTAGAAAGCTTTAAATTTCAAACTCTTCAGAAAAGAAGGCAAATTCAATCTGTGATATTTGTTTATTGTATTATCAATAACATAAAATTTAACAATTGTTCTTTGATTAATTATATACCTCTTCATGTACCAAAGATAGGATTAAGGATACAAAAGGAAAAATTCTTTCATGTCTCCATTGGTAGTCGTTCTCCAATGAATTTAATGTTAACTGAGTGCAACATACTACATAAGAATAATGATATTGACTTTTTTAATTGTACCAAGAAATTGCTATTGCAACTTATGCAGTGACCTTTAGGTTTATTCAGGTTCTTGTCTGTGCTGTCTTTGTTCTGTGTTAGTTAAGTCTGTAAAATTTCTCTTACTTATAATTACCTTGTAGCATGTTATGTTTAGGTGTTTGTAAGAGTATCAATAAATAAATAAATAAATAATAAAAAAGTCTCAAATTATAATTTTTCAAAAAAATTTTACTCTAAAAACATTAATAAGAAAGATACTAAACGACATTTAACTAGTAATAAATTAAACTCTCAAAGGTTAACACCTTCTAATAAAAAATTTCTGATAAGTTTAGGTTTCAAACTAAAATAAAATGGAATATTTAAATGTAAAAGAAAATATTCTTGTAGATGAATCAATATTAAGCTGGGAAATACTATCATTTGAACCTTTCAATCCTACAAAACTTGGATTAAATGATGAAATTAGAATTGCTCTACAACAAACAGGAAAATATCCTTTACCTTGCAAAAGTGAATTATATTTAGAATTTCAAGTTACCAAAGAAGATGATACTCCATTGGCTAATACGGTATTAATCAACAATGCTCCAGCATTCTTGTTTAAAGAATTACGTTATATTTTAAATGGTGTTACAATTGATTCAGTTCGAGATGTAGGAATTACTTCAACTCTTAAAGGATACATATCATTTAATCAAAACGAAAGTGCTAAATTGGAAAATGCTGGATGGTATCCAAAAACGAAACCTAAAGAAAAAATTATGACTGATGAAAAAGGAAACGTTTCCCTATGCGTCCCATTAAAAATGTACTCGGGATTTTTTGAAGATTATAACAAAATAATTTTAAATTCACAACAAGAACTAATACTAATAAGAAGCAATGATGACACTAATGCTTTAGTAACCACAAGTGATGATGAAAAACCGAAAATTAAAATAACCAAACTTTGTTGGCGAGTTCCACATCTTACTGTGGCCATTCCCCAAGAATTGGCACTAACGAAAATTATTGATAAAAACAATGATATTCTTCTTACTTTCCGAAGTTGGGAATTAATTGAATATCCAGAGTTATTAGAAAATACAAGACATAATTGGCCTGTCAAAACCTCCACAAAAATTGAAACACCAAGACATGTACTAATTGCTTTTCAAAAGGATAGACGTGGTAATTTAAAATCAGATATGAGTAAATTTGATCATTGTGACCTAAGGAATATAAATGTGTTTTTAAATTCAGAAAGATATCCTTACCAGGACCTTCAGCTTGATTTTAAAAATAATAAGTTTGCTACCCTGTATGAAATGTTTTCTGAATTTCGTCAAGTATATTATAACTTTCCAATAGAACCAATATTTAATCCCAAAGAATTTAAAGATAATGCACCTATTGCTTACATTAATTGCTCTCATCAGAGAGATTTATTACAATCCGGCCCAGTAACCATGAGAATTGAATTTGAGACAAAAGAAAAAATATCGGGAAAAACAGCTGCGTATTGTGTTATAATACATGATAAAGTATTTAGCTATAATCCATTAACAAAAATTGTTAAACAACTTTAACTTCTCCCACCACATCAAATATCATTATTAAAATGAAAATATATCGAATAAGATCAGTTGTTTCTATACCATAGTTTGTTGCACATCAAATGGAATGTACAAAATACAAAAAGAAAAAATAGAACTATTTTTAAAAAAAATTAAACATCTAAAAAATCTTATTGAAGACTATTCGAAAAAACAATTTGTAATAAAAAAATTTAGTACTTTAAAAATTTGCTAAATAAAAATGAGAATAGTTATGGATGTTCAAGGATTTAAGGATGAACACAACAAGTTTATTCCTAAAGAACTTGCAATGTTTGATGGACATAAAATGAGTCATTATATTTTTAAACCACCGTATCCACTACAAATGCTTCCACCAGAAACATACAAGCAAGCAGAATGGTTAATGAAATTTCATCACTGCATCAATTGGAATACAGGATATATTCCTCTTCATAATTTTTCATCTATAGTAAAAAACTTAACAGAAAAAGGAGAATTCATTTATATTAAAGGAGAAGAGAAAGCTAATTTTATTAGAAAATATTGTACTAAGCCAATAATTGAATTGGACGAACAACCTGTTTTAATTAAATCATCTGCTAAATGTTTTTATCATTCTCAATCACCTTCAATGTGTGCCCTTTCTAATGTATTCTTTATGTATAAAAATTTTTTTATGAATGAATAAATTAACAATGAATGTAATAATATTTTTTTATTTATCCACATCCCCACATTACTAACAGAAAATTATATTTTCCTATCTTTACATAATCAAATATTTAAACATAACAGCCGTTACACAATAATAAAACAACTATAAAAATTTAAATATTTTATTTCACACTAACTTTAATTAACCAATAAATCAATACATAAATTTATTTCTTTATTGAGTCCAATTTTTTTAAGTTCATCAAAGAATTTTAACACATTTTTAGTCTTCAAAAATTCACTACACAATTCTGCTGCTTTTTTACAAAAATTTGCATGATCAACATATTTTATATATAACAATAAATCTTGACCCTCACTTTCTTCTTCAACTAAACAAGATAAATATCTGGAACATGCTTCGTTCATAATGAACCCTTCATAAAGATCCCTCACAAAATTTTCAATTTTAGGCATCATCTTCACCACGCAATTTGATTAGTTCTTGTAATACAACAGGATCTCTAATATATTGGTTTAAATGACGAACTTCATGATGAAACCAACTTAACTTCACTAATTCACGTATAAACTGTACAATATCTTTCTTTTGAAAATAACGTTCGCACAATTTCACAGCCTCTGTATGGTTTTTGGATATATCCAAATAATATTGAAACCAAGATGGACCACTATCAACTGCATAATGTTCGAACTCAAAAGCAGAACTTTTACATTTTTTATAAAATTTTTGAATTAATAAATTTAATTCACTTTCGTTAGAAGCAGAAGACATATTTCATTTTAGTATGTTTTAAGCTGGTAAAGTGTTGCTTTTATAATCAAAATTTAAAGAAGGGATACAAGGTCATGTTAACATGTATACGAAGTAACTCGAATGTATACGAAGTAACTCGAATGTATACGAGATAATTCGAATGAGAAAACAAAAGAGGAGGAGGATGAAAAGCGTTGATGATACGAGGTTTTTTAATAAGTATAATGAGAGATTTGAAAAGTATAATGAGAGAAGAAAAGAGGAGGAGGATGAAAAGTGTTGTTTACTCCTCCTCCTCCTCTTTCCTTCTCTCATATATCCACTACTGGCCTCGTTCTCTATGTACAATTGAAAAGAAGGCAAGTTCATCAGGACTTCAAGAGCCCTAGAGGGGGCAGTCCTCGTCACACTCAATATTCCCACACAAGCCATTCTTTGAACTTTGTCAAATTGAGGGCTATTTGCGCTTTACAAATTATCTTAAAGTGCCATTAGCTATCTTGTCTTGAAGTAACAGGCTTCATTTGAATTATTTTATTTATCTTTAACCTACAGTTTTCTATATATAAAATATTTCATTGTCTTTTTGTTTTCAACCAAGGTTTAACCAATTTTCTTTCTTGTGTTATGTACACTTTTTTCTTGCGTTATGTACTATTTAAGTTTCTTCTCTCCTTGTTATCTTGTTAAAATGGTGAATGTTAATTTTAAATATAATACTAATTTTCGGAAATTATCGAAGAGTATCTTATTTAATTTTTTTGACATACTACATACTTGATTTTATTTATTTTTTAAAATTTCTCCGTATTTTAGTAATATAGTTCCAATGTGACTGTAATTTTAGTTTATAGAAGTGCTTTTAACACTTAGACTTTTGAAATACAATTGCCAATTTCGATTTTATAACCTAATAAAAATTGTAATACTTAACTGACCGCAAAAACTCCCTGGTAGCCCGATACCAAATGTCTTTAAGTTTAAAATTAAATAAATATTTAATTCAAATTTTACCCTGCACAAGGCACAACCGCTTACAATGGAATTAACCATTTATTTAACGGATCTACGTGAGGGTTTTAGATAATGAATTCTTTAATGTTGCATGTGCCACCGGGCTGTTAATTTGTTAATTCTTGTAAAATCGTTTATCGTTTATGTGTACTTACATGAATAATATAAGTAAGTGAAAACGTGTCTTTGTATACAACATTTTGTAGCGCAGCACGGATTAAGTGAGACTTACTTAGTTTTATTTTTAAAAAATTAATAAAAAGTAAACGTTTCTTGATTTTTTAAAAAGATTGGCAACAGCGCCACGCATCAAGAGCGTAACCACCACCAGGGAGGAGAGGGAGTGGACGCAACGAAACCAATGATTTTTATTCCTTAGAACCAGACCAAGGAAAAAAATGAGAGCTCAGAAGAACATCGCAAATGTTACGTCTCATTAAAGGAATTGGAAATTTATTTTAGAAATGGGCGAGCCATTGATGATTTGCAACGTACGATTTTCACAGAAATAGAGAAATGAATACTATTCGGTTTGGTGCAAAAAACAACCCAGCACTCAGAGGTAGAGTAAAATAATTCGTACAGCATAGATCAGGTATTTTCCTTAGTACCTTAAAAAAGCTTAACGAATATAATCCACAAATTGCTCAACATGTATCTCCCATTGCGAAAAGATCTACTTCTACAGATTCTGTAAACTTGGTTCGACTTCATGCTTCGTGTATGACACCGTAAGTAAGTACGTTATTTGGTATATTGCAAACAATATTTAACTACTTTTCTGGATCAACAGAACGCTGGAAAGCTTTGTGAAATTTGAAATTTACTTTAAAAGGTCATCAAAGATAATGCAGTTTACTCTGTGTACACCCAACTTCAAAAAGTGATTAAAATATTACGGTTTTTAGCAGAATGAATGAGTGAGAAAAACCTTACCTCAAAATCTGTGTCTTAGGCCAAAAGCCAAATAAAAATGACCGGATTTAAATTTATTTGCGTTCATAGAGCTTGTTTCAAACCTTAAAGACCTTAAACAATCTTGACACGATGAAATTAAATACGAGTGTTGCTCCTGGTTCGATACTGCTCCACGAACTAGACCATAAGGTGGTCGAAAGACGCAGGAAGAGAGAACCAGAATTGTATTTGCAGGAAAGAAACTTTTATTTCTGCTTGAAAGGGAAACACATATAGACAACTAATCTAGCAATATTGTCCATAGAGTATGATGTAGTTAAAAATATTAATTTCGACCAACTAATTTTCAAAATGGCAATCTAAAAAAGTAATGTTATACATAATATAAATCAAAAAACATTTCTCGAGTCAGACCCTCCTGTCTAACTTACATTGATTACAATAGTCTTGGTTTAATATACTGTTTACATGTTATATTTATTTAATAAATAAGACATAATAAGTAATAATGAGCATTTTAAGAAGTACATTTAGATTTTTTGTTTTGTCGTATAGACTTTTCAAATTTCGTAATATATTTCCCAAAAATTATATATGGCAGTGATCCCAAACAGGTAGGTTGTAAGCTAGGAGAGGGTTACCTTGACTTTTTTGGGGGTTACCGGTTATCAATTTTAAAGATCAAAATTATATTTAAAATTTAAAGATAATTGGTAAAAACTTGGACCTATGCAACTTTTTTCATACCTTGTGAAATCCAATTGGGACAAGCTAACCGGGTAGTTAGCAGCAGCCGCGACATTCTGTTACCTCTCGAAGTAATGTCTAAGCCAAACCGCTCATCAAAGTGTTAGGCAAGTGACGTAGCAGCGAAATGGTAATATGCAATGAAATGCAGCAGCGCTTATTAATTTAGGGTGAAAGTGGGGTAATAAATATGCTTTAGTGATTCCACCTGCCAAATGGTTATCACGTCGCTGCCTTGTCACTTGCTTTTACCACTTTAGTATGCGCCTTGGCTAAGAGAAAAGTTTCAAGACGGACAACCTGATGTTTCAGTAAACTGAAAATAGTCGGGAAAGTATTCCCAACAAATAAATCTCTAGGAAACAGTCTTCAGGGATCTAGTTTGAACTTTCGAATAATAATGTAAGCGGATAGATACATTTTCGCGCTCGGTAAAGCTGTTGGCTGGTATTATCTCGTTAATATGTTCTTTTTATAGTTTGAAAACGAATAATTTCTTGTTGGTCCTATTTGATCCCAAGCAACCTTACAATTCATCTTCTCCTAGAAATATAGGCGGTCCTAACATTTAATAATGTTAATAATTGAAAATATTTAAACATTTTTTAGAAATTATTTTGAAATATTTTATTCTCCAGATATTAATCTTACGGAAAAAAAAAGAAAATATTAGCAGAACTCTTTAAAATTTGAATTTTTAACCATTAATAACAACAGCGCCGTAATTATGCAATGCTGGATCTTTAAAATCCTCAAAGCTCAAACATCACTTAGAAATAAAGTATCCTCAATATATTATTAAAGAGTTGGATATTTTTAAACAACATGAGGCTGTCTTATAATGACAAAAGTGCTATTTTATTGGCACGTCTCAACAACAAAGCCACATACAATTGCAGAAGACTCATCAAATCCTGTTTATTAAAGCTCGTTGGAGAAACGAGTGAGCTTAAAATGCGTAATATACCCGGCAGACAAATTTCTCTATTTCTTACTGAAATTTTGATTTTTTAATATATCCTTGTTCAACAGCACAATTAATAGTAGCATTTCAGATATTCCAAAGGAGTAATGAAACAAATTTTATTAGAAACAGAGGCATCTCCTGCATTTTCCTTTCAACTTTGAAAGTTCATCGATATTAGTTGATGGGTCTAGTTGGTTATTTTCGAAAGATATTTACTTGGAGGATATCAGCGAGGAGTTTCTACTTTGTAAAATACTAAAACCGACTATGAAAGATGAAGATACCATGGAAATGATAAGTTCATTCTTTGAATGTAATGATTTATGATGAGAAAACTTGAATGGAGTATGTGTCGATGGAGCACTAGCCATGTTCGGATCGAGATAGAGCTTTTAGTCAAAAGTTAAAAAGATTGTGCCCTAGGAAAAACTCATTTTTCTTTGCTAACAGGATTCCCAAAGCCTTTGTAAGAAACGTTCTACTCTTTGGTGACAATTGCGAATTACATAAAACCTAGTACTCTCAATACTCATCTGTTCAAGGAATTGTGCAAAAACATTAACTCTGATTTCGAGGTTCTTTTCCACACTGCTCTTTCTGAGTTATAAAGAGGGAATGCTGTTTTAAAAACAAGGAAGAACAGTTACCTATAGAAATGAAAATAACACGTGAGTTTATGACACACTTTAACGATAAGACCTGGATCTAAAAAGTCCTATTAGTCTTATATTTCATATCAACTAAACAGGATAAATTTAAAACTATAGGGTAAAGAAACGCACATTATTCACTTCAGAGATAATATACAAGTTGAGAAACTGAGGAATCCGAGACGGGAATTGATAGCCACTTTCAAGTCTTAAAGTCTGAAATTCATCACTATATCCCGAAATTCTCTAAACAATAAGCTACATTGGTACGAAAGTTATATCATATATTTTTGATATGGCCGACATTCTCAATGCGACATAATTCCTCGGTACGTGATATAATTCACCAAAATCCTTACCTCCATTATTTACACCTACCGAAACATATTTATTTGATGTTATATATTTACAATTTAAATAATTTTCTTTGGAAAAAGTAACGTAAATATTATAGTAAAGACAAAAAAACTAATTTTGCAGTAGTAGGTACATAATAAACCGAGAAAAATATTTCTAGTCGTTACTGAATCCAAATAAGTGATTCAGATAATAAATATCGTTGTGGACAGTGCCTTTATTCTCTCACAGAATATCAGGCCAAGTGCCTAAAGCTTCGAGCATGTAAAAACTCTCAATTATTCTTATAACGTCACATTATATTATTATTATTTTATAACAATAATAAACAGAGAAAAATATTTGTATTTGTTGCTATATCCAACTAAGTAATTGAGATAATAACACTGGACAACAGCCAAAATATATCTAAAATAAAATCGACTAAATCTCACAATAAAGTAACCGCAAAAATGCACGCGGTCTATTTGTATTATTAACAACAGAAGGGTGCGACGTTGCCAAACATAAGTTGTCGACAAGTTAAGAAAATTTTGCACAACTTGGCAGCACCGCATGGGGGATCTCTAGGGACCCCCCTCCATATAGGAAGTCCCAGATCATATAAAGGCTCGAATCAAGAAAGCCATATGTGCTTTCTGGGCTTGTAAACAATCCTTTGGGTGTACATAGGTGCTGACACCTAAAGTGCTATTTTGGATATACAATATGGTAATCCGCCTCATGATAACGTATGCCGCTATTGTATGGTGGCGTCGTACAATAAAGCGCAAACACATTCTTCAACTTGACAAAGTTCAGAGAATGGCTTGTGTGGTAATATTGAGTACGATGAGGACTGCTCCCACCAGGGCTCTGGAAAGCGGGGTGGAGAGGTGTCCATCACTATCCATGCGGACAGACTACATGACGCCGCTTTTAAACCCAACCTCTCCCTGAGATCTTTATTCCAAGTAGAGAGGATTGGGAGGGAGAACAAAATCTTCTGAAAAATGGATCCTGGTGGTATACTGATGGATCTCGACAAGATGAAAGAGCTGGAGCTGGAGTATTCGGCAAGACCACAGGAGTCAGAGAGTACTACGCTCTCGGACAATGTGCGACAATTTTCACAGCGGAAATTTATGCTATTCTGCAGTGTGTCCGTCTCTGTGAGAGGGACATTGACAGGAATAGAGTAATAAATATATGTTCAGACAGTAAGGCTACGATATTGGCACTGAAGTCCAGTGTCGAGACTTCTCGACTGATGTCTGAGTGCAAGGATATACTACATGGTATGACAAGGAAAGGCTGCCCAGTCAGACTCGTAAGGGTCCCGGGTAACTCGGACATACGCGGAAATGAGGAAGCAGACCGTCTGGCAAAGTTGGATTCGGCGACTGAACCGTATGGACCCCAACCAATATTCCCTGTCCCAACTGCTATTGGAAAAAGAGAATTAAAATCGTTGCTGGAAAGCAAATTTATTGAATCGTGAAGGGAAGCTCCTGGAATGAGATGTGCTAAGGAATATATAACTGGACCTAGCGCAAGGCGTACTAAGGAGCTTCTTTCTTGGAAAGGAAAGAGTTGCGGATTGTGGTGGGATTGTTGACAGGACATTGTCACCTCAGGGGCCTTCTTCATAGAATCGGTGTTGAAGGCAACCCGACATGCAGATGGTGTTTGAAGGAGGATGAAACTGTTGACCATGCTCTCAAAGAGTGCCCAGCGCTCAACGAACTGAGCAGAGATATTTCAGAGATACAGTCTTGTTACCGGAAGCAGTTAGGCAAGTTCAATTAACGGGGCTGCTTGGATTCGCAAAGGCGATCGGCCTCGAATAACCTGCAAATATGGTAGGATGTAAAGGGTCCAATGGAGGCCTAGATATCTATAATCTAGTATCACCACCACTTTTTTATTCATTCATTCATTCATATAGGTATTTAAACCCATGTAAATCGACTTATATGGGTGCTTTGTACCGAACAGCCACTGTATACAAACAAATGACAAATGCCACTATCCAAAATGTATATCCAAGAAGAAAAAGTCGATTTTAAACTATCCAAATATACCATCTGCCATGAGGCCTGTGCTTCATAGTGACAAATTTCCTATTCCAGACCCCCAGAAACATTAACTTACGAATCAGATAATAACAATACACCGATTTCTCAAGAAGACGATATCCCATCAATATCAAGAGATCCTGATTCCGCACCCAGCACATTATACCACCAACCGCACAAAATAACCCAGTCAGAATTAAACGACCTTGTGAGAGACTTTTACCGTCTATTCATGTTGGATATGCAGTTCATATGAAGGAATCATACGACAATATGAAGTACCTATTAACAAGTATAAGATACAATGAGTACCAATGGCAGATCTGTGGTGACTTAAAAGTGCACTTTTACTTGGATTGGAGCTAGACTACACCAAGTTTTGCTGTTTTTTGTGTGAATGGGACATTCGGGCAAAAGCGCTTCATTATAAGAGAAAAGATTATCCTTTCAATTATTATTAGAGCCAAGTGAAAAGAATGTACAACATATGCCATTAGTAGACCCAAAAAGACTTTGCTGCCACCACTGCATATCGAATTGAATCTAATGAAAAACTGGGCACTGAATATAGATGGGACAGCTTTTCAGTATCTGTGTCAGAAATTTCCAAGGCTAAGTAAAGCAAAAATTAAAGAAGACATTTTTGTTCTGAAAGACAAACATTCTGACAGCACTCTATCAGATATTGAAAAAAATGCTTCGAATGACTTTCGCCTCGTGGTCACTAATTTCTTCGGAAATAAAAAAGCTGACAATTACGTTACATTTGTTGAAAATGTCATCGTATCAAAAAACGGGTTGCAATATGTCTCTAAAGATGCATTTCCTACACTCACATCTGAACTTTTTTCCTGATAATTGCGGAGCTGTAAGTGATAAGCAAAGCGAACGTTTCCATTAGGATATACCAACAATGGAGGAAAAGTACCAAGGAAAGTGTAATGCTTTATGTTTGCTGACTACTGTTGGACTCTTATTAGAGATGCTCCAGAAACAATTCACAAAAGAAAGTTAAAAAGATATGATATTATTTAATATCTCTACAGGTGTAAAAGTATGTATTTTTTATTATTCATACAAGATACAAGAAATAAACTAAAATTTGTTGCGTAGTGTAATTATAGAAGTTGTGGATAGTGTTGATTAATTCATAGAAAATCAGGCCAAGTGTTTCAAGCTTCGAGCGGATAAAAACTCAATTATCTTCATAACTTCATATTATATTGCTAGTATCTTTAAAACCTAAAATTAAAGAAAAAATACAAAAATAAATTTCATCCAATTAAAAATTCAAACAATTTTTATTTTTAGAAAGAAAATAAACTAAAGGTTACTGGCAAGAATAAAGATATCCCTACTCAAAGCCAGACATTATTAAATTAATATTTTGGCACCAAATAAACTTCAACAATTGAATTTACAGTTTACTTAAAATTTAGTTTTAATTTAGTTCAAATGTAATGGTAGATTTGGAGATATCAAAAAGAAAACAGAAAATTATAAGCTGTTTTAAATTAGCTGACTTATTTACTTAGAATTTTTTGAAGTTTTATGTAATTGAAGTCTATTAACATTTCACTAATCAAAAAAAAATTTTCAGTTTTCTACTCTACTCTCAATAAACCTATCTCGTAAACAATTTTATAGGACCTCTTCAGAGAATACCCTAAAACCTGCTAAACATTTCATCAAAATGTCTTACCCCTATCCAATGATATATGCAAATAGAGTTAGTTAATTTTTTTTCTAATCATAAGTTTTTTCAGATTTTTTTGTTTTCATCCATTTTTCAAGACACCTATCTTGTAAATATTTTAATGGACTACTCCGGAAACCTCTAGGATATGCTGAGAATTAAATGAAGATATCTCACTCCTATCAAAAGGTATATGCGAGTGAAGTATGTTAAAGATTTTACTCGCCTAGAGATATTTTTCAGTTTTAAACCCGTTTACAACAAACCTATACTGGAAATATTTTTACAGAACCACCACCAAGAACCACAGAACATCTGCGAAAAGCTTTATTACAATATCTTCCTACCATCAAAAATTATGCATTAATATATACAGTACTTTCGTAAAGTAGCGGATATATTCAATATAAAATAAATGGTTACTTCTTTGGAAATACGCTTGAATCCGTTGAATTTTCTTTTTAGTTTAGAGGTTTTTTTGCGTGATGCCGAAATATACAGGGTAATTCAAGAAAGAGCCATGACGATATATATTTTCAATTATAAACCCCATCTAAATTCCATATTCAAATTGGGCCCTTATAACAATATGAGAATGGCCAAGTTGATTAATAAATTCTTTTTGAACACTGTCAATTACATCTGCGGTTATATCTCGTATTTCTTGGCATATTCGGAATTTTTGGACCTCTAAATTTTCGGCTGGATCAATTATACTTTAGTTTTTAAGAATCTCCACAAGAAATAGTCAAGGAGAGTCAAATATGGTGTACAGACCGGTCACTCAATTGGCCTTCTTCTGCCTATTCAACAATTCGAAGAATCCTCATCCAAATAAGGCAGGGGCATATTCGGGCGGCGCTCTATCGTGTCGGAAAAAAAGATCACTCTGGAACATATCAATGCAGGAATGAGGTTACTTTGAAGAAACTCCACCAGTGAAGGCTCAGTTTTAGGATTTAATATAAGTGGTACCAATTTTCTTTTTATATTTTAAAGTTTCACAGTAATTTTTCTTGACAATTTCCACATTTATCTTTTGGCTGATACCAGATGATACCTGAATCTACTAGAACGATTTTTATACTTCATGCTGTAATAAAAACAAGAAAAAGGAATAATCTATCAAGTTTCAGACCTTTTACAGACGTCTTATGAGAAAACTAACTAAGGTAAAATTAATTACATACATTATGAACTCGTAGAAAATAAACCTAAAACCCTACAAACTACTAACACAAACTAATACTATGAAATATATAATGCTATAAAGTCCGTCACATTTCTCCCTTCCTTGATCTTGTCAATCTGTTAAGATGCACGACTTTTATCTTTGCATGAGGATTTTTATGAATTCGGTGCACAAGATCGTTTAGTCGAGTCACTACGTTGTACGGACCTTCTTACGATTTCTAAGGGTTTGGTGGAAGCCCTTTGGCTCTTGTCGAATCGTACAACCAAACTTTTTCACTGACCATAAATCCACCAATATTGGCTTTGAGGTTATAGGAGGTCTTCATTCTGTCGCTTTCTATCTATAATCGTCGCTGTAACTTCTCAAACATGAACTGTAGGACTTTTTCTTTCGCAGTGCCTTCCGCGGAATCAGTTCCTAGTCGACGTACTATCTCGAGGATGACCTGTTGAACGTTCTTCTTTCTCTTCCGTAGCGATCCTTTCTGCCATCGCCTCCACCAGCAGTAGTTTCCAGGCAATCTCGGTAAAAGTGACCATTGTATCCGCATTGGTAACAACGTATGTTATACAAATAGTACCGGTGACCCTTCTGCTTGTTCTTGGTCTGGCATAAGTCACTGTAATGCGACAACCGCGTACTTCAACTACATCGCAAGCCTTGATGACAACTGCAGCGTCTTTTTTATTTTTGTAAAGGGTAAATCTAAAGCCAGGGGTACTATTTGTTAACTAAACTTCTTTAAGTTCACTATAAGGAGCAAATACTTTCTTCAAGTCGCTTCTTCGAACTTTATTACCTATATTAGCAATATGATACCATTACCACTGTCAGGACCAATAATGCTAGTACAGTGGACTTTGCACATGCTCCTCTTGGCTACACTTCCAATAACGAATTCCATTTCTGCCATGAAATATTGTATGTTTATTTTCGTGTGTTTTTTTTGTTTAAAAATTCTTGCAGGTTCCTCATTAGCCTCATGAAGATTTCCTCGTTAGTGTTGCGATCATTCTGGGAAACGTTAACTTTTCTTATGATTCTTCCGTGGATCCTTGAGGTCTGTTTGGCTGTCTGAAACTGATGGGCATAAGCAAGAGCCTAGGAAATGTTCTTCAGTCGAGCCATTCTTAGAGTTCGATTTGTTTCTGGGTCGTGTAAACCTAGGATAAAACTATTTATTACTAAATCGTGCTTTATTTCATCCGGATATGGTGTGCAAGTCCCATTTATTAGTGTCATTGTATCCGCCTTATATTCTTGAAAACTTTCATTATATGTTTGTCTTCATCCTTGGAATTGGGCCTTATAAACTTCTTGAAGATCGGTCGTCGCCATCGAAGGTAGGTGGCTTCATCATACTAGTTGCAGGAACACTATTTACCTTTATTATACCTATACTGGCTACCTTCTCGATTTGTCAATATAATTGTTGCATCTGCTTCTGGATTTCAATCACCTCATGTTGTACTTCGCCATATGCGTATATGGCCTTCTTGAATTTTACTAATCTTCTATTGCATTTCTTGTTCTATACACTTCATATCTTCTTCTTTTTTTTTTGATGTCTTCTTTCAGTTGTTGTTTCATATCTTCTTGACTTATCTTAAGTTTCTGTTCCATGTTATCCGGTCTTGTTCTTAATTCTTGTTTTATACTTTCTTATTTTGTCTTCTTGACTTGTATTCAGTATCATCAATTATTGTTTCATATCATCATGGCTTGTCTTTAATTCTTGTTCCACATCGTCTAGATTTTTCGTCAAACCTTTCGATTCTTGTTTTATCTCTTCTTGACGTCTCGATCAACCTTCTTGATCTTGGTGATGTGCCAATCTGTATAGAGTATGAATTTTCGGGTATACGGTCTGCGAACAAGTAAAAATGCTTTTGTCTTTTTATCTCAATATTTCGTCAACAAAATTCTTAACAAGAGGCTTCAAAACTTATGTGTATAATAAAATTATAAATAAACTTGAATATAAAATAATAAAATTATTTACCGAACTAGAGTAAGTTCGTTATAATTAAATCAATTGTCGCTTCAAACATTGTTTTGAAATTTACAGATAACCTGTATCTTTGTTAATTTATTTTCTTTTATACGGGGTCATAAAAAAATCAATATTTAAATTAAATTGAGAATATAACAATAAATATTACTTAGGTGGGAGTCGTCTAGTATCGGGCACCTTAGCTTTTTTTCAAATAAAAAATTATGTTGATCTGAAATGGATTAGGAAAGTCATAAACAATTCTTCAATATATCGTCTATATACACCGTAAAGAGTGTAATGCGAAACAAGTAATTTGCCTGGACGAATTACGAATTATCATGGCAATTACAAGTACAAGATATCAAATGCCACCTTTTAATAAGGGACGTTTTGCTGGTATGAAAGGAAACATGATATTTCGTGAATAATTTCTGGCGATTCTTCTCGTTTCACGACTAAGTTGCCCGGAGAGAAAGGCAAATTCCCTCGACTAATTCGCGCACGATAAATGAAGTCTTACCCCTTTCCGAAGGGTGTTTTACGGTGGATCGCCCTAATTCTTTAGCGAATAAATCGGAAAATTTCATTGCCGATCCAACCCCAGTGATAGGGGTGTTTTTTGAGGATTCGCAGCAAAACACCCCCCGGACGGGGTAATACTTCATTAATCGCACAAGAATTAACCGTGAAAATTTACGGTTCACCCTAGGTGAATTAGTTGTGAATAGAGTTTATTATTGACGAAAGAAATGATTTTTCGTGGATTAGCAGCACAACACCTTCTGGAAAGGATAAGACTTTATTTATCGCTCGTGAATTAGTCGTGGAATTTTGCCTTTCACCCCGGGCGAATTTTCTGTCGACATGGGGAATTTTCCCCGATAAAACTTGAAAATTTGCAAAAAAATGCTTTTTGAAGAATTCGCAAACAAGGGTCCCCAGGAAGGTATAAGACCTCATTTCTAGCGCGTGAATTGGCCGTGGAAGTTTGCCGTGCGTCTTGGGTGAATTAGTTGTGGATTTGCGAATTTTTCGAGTTAGAATTTCTCGACTTATTAGCGAAAGAAGTATTCGCCGCAAAAAAACCCTAACATTTGATATTTTGTACTCATAAATTTTGTACCAGGAAAGTTTGAAAGTGATCCAAACAAATCAGTTGAGTGCACTCGAATATGACGTCATTGGTTTTAGCTAATTGTGCTTCCAGATTTCCCGCCATACGAACGGTAAATTCAATGTTTTTCTCGCGAATAGATCATAAAAATTCACCGTTCCTTCGAAGAATTCCCGGATTGTTTTTTTTTTGGTCCGTGATAATTTATAGTATTTGCGGCAAATTAACATACGGACAATTTCTCGATTCGAACAATGTATTTTGCTAACCTCCTATACATTGTAACTTAAGCATTATAACTGTAAAATTTGTCATTTTTTTTCACTAATGATCTTCTCCTTTCAAACTGTAATGATGCATTTTCATAAATGTCTATATTTTAATTAAAAAACTGTCAAATATATCTAATTTAACAAATGGCAGACAAGGAGAGCACGCGAATTGAAATTAAAGTTCCTATTAAGACACCCTCTATAAACTTGATACTTAAAATAGAGTATAATTTTTTCTTTATTAAAAATATGTTTCTTGAAACAAATATTTACACCAAATTTAAATTTTCACCTATTTGTTTTTAATAAATATTTTTGAAATTCTCATACTCTTCAAATTTAGAGAATATTTTTATCTGTGTATTATTAGAATTGACCGATGTTCGAAATTTATTACTTTTAGTTGAACCGAAATATGACATTTTCACATAGAGAATGAAAAGTTAGGATTGGAATGTGCAACTTATATTTTTTAGTCTCTCTAGCAATCAATTATCTTACGATCTGAAGACAGTGGCCTATTGTCTCAAACCTAACGGGATATTTTATTATCATCAGACATATGTAAGCATAAAAAGATTCAAATTCCTAGAAACGAATTTAAATTCGATGTAAGAGATTGGCTGAAATTAATTTTGTTTGTTTCTCTTATTGATACTTTTTATTCGATAATCATATCGCCAGGGTTCTTTGACAATTCCATAATGGGGAGATTTGAGAGGTTGGAATAGGGAGTGTATTGGCTCTAATACATAATTTCATTTTATATTTTATATTTACTCTGGGGTCCAATGTAGTAGCTTCACGGATAATTTTTAAGTGTAAAGAGGTACTTGATAACTGCACCATTAGACTCGTGTGGATCCCTGGTCACTCGGGTATACACGAAAACGAGGAATCGGAAAGTTTGGTAAACATGAAGACCGCTGTGCCATACCACCCCCAACTCATTATACCTATTCTAACTACTGTTGGTAAGAAAGAACTGTAACTGTTAGTGGAAGTCAAGTTTATATAATGCTGGAGGAAGGACCCTGGAATGAAATCTGAAGAGGAAAGAACTAAGGATCGTAATGGTATTGCTAATGAGATATTGTCACCTGCTAGGCTCCATTTATAGGATTTGCGTCGCAGATGCAATATGCAGATTGTATCTGAAAGAGAATTAAACTATTGACCGTGTTCTCAGAGAGTTCACAACACTCAATGAACTGAGGCAGAGACATATCTGGGAAACCATAACATCACTCCAAGCAGTCAAGTAACGAGGCTGTGGTCATAATGGGATGTAATGGGCCCGAAAAGGCTTAAGCATTGAAGATCGAGTATCACCACTCTTATTCTTTCATTCATTCATTTAATCTCGTTTTGAAATTATACACTTGCGACACCGGAGCTCCAGTGCTTGGATCCTGCTTTTGTAGGATTTTTCGTCTAAGTCTGAAAGACTAACACTCTTCCCATATGATTACGAGTTACAGCTTTTTTCTTCCGAGTCAGCACACGCAGCAACTACATTGCTGATAATTTTATCATCCCCAAAATATCACTTGAAATATGATGCATCTTTTCCTGCAACGTGTCAGCAGTCTGCGGTTTATTGACTTTTTAGGCGACTTTGTCGATTAAGGCGGATTTTGGCATTTCAGAACGTTCAGCATCTTGAGTCTTTGTATAATCACATTTTCTGCAACCAATGTTTCTACAGCTATAAATGAAGGCGTAGACTACCCGAATGCAGACTATATTGATTGATTGATTGCATTGCAACCCAGTGACTTATTGTGTTGCCTGTTATATCCCTTCTCAGGTCAAGGAGTCTATTCACTAGTTTGTTCTATGAGTATACATCTTCAGGATTAAAGATTACTCCAGTAAGTTATAGCTCCGCATTCGAAGATGATATGCTATTTCGTCGTCATATTCGTCACACAGTCTACTAGTTGGTTATTCATTATAGATGCCCATTCTATGTAGATGTTTCCTTAAGCTGCAATGGCCTGTTATCAGTTTTGTTACAGCCAATCTGGTATCTGCTTAAACGCAAGATATGTGGCTTGGTTTACCGAATAGTTTACTCAGCAACAGTTACTAGCAGTGTGCCTGTGGTTCGAAAAGTAATCCCATGGGTCTTTTGTTGATGGTTTATCCAGCAAGATATTAACTTACATATAGCAGCCGATTTAGAATACTGGTTTCAGTCTAATAAATGTGATAGCAGACAGCTGTCGAGGTTGAACCACTTTTTCACGGGCTCGAATTTGATTGATTGATTTTAATTGCATGACACAGCAAGCGACTTATTGTATTGCTTGCCATATTCGTTCTAGTTGAACAGGTTGGTTGCCTTTATCAGGTTTAACAGCCTGCTCACTTCTTTATCCTCTGAGTATAAGCCTTCCGAATAGATTGATCCCTGATGTTTCCAGTAGGCCAAAGCTTCGCATTCGAAGATGATGTGTGAGGCCGTCTCGTCTTCTTCATCGCATAGTCTACATAGTGCTTCCTTGTTGAAGATGCCTATTGTATGTAGCTGTTTTCTTAAGCTGCAGTGGCCAGTTAGAAGTCCTATCACCAGCCTGATTTGTTGTCTGCTAAGACGCAGAATTTCATGGCTTAGTTTGCCAAATGGTATTCTCAGCAATAGCTTGATGTGTATGTAACCAATAAAGTGGTTACAGTGGATCTGGTGTTTTTGATTTATGCACCAGGCATAGCATCCTTAGTAATTCAAGATGCTGGCCCTGGTCCAATAAATGGAGTGATATACCCTTGTCTTGTAAATTGGTCCACTTTTTCATTGTCTTAGATACCCTGTTGTATTTTGCCAGAGCCATAAGGTTTTGAAGACAGTTCCAGACCTGTTTTGATGTTATTTGCTAACAGGCGCTGCCTGACTGTCAGAGAATATGAGAAGAGTCCTGCCCCTGTAACCCTTTCTCAAATTCTCCCGAAGATAGACTGCTTGAAATATTGTGATACGCTGCTCCAGCGCTACCCTCATATTGAGTCTGGGTGTATCCGTATGTATCCCGGCGCCTGTACCATGATCAGTTTTGGACCCGTCCGTGTACCAGACGAAGTTTCTTGGATGTTTCACTATTTGGTCAGACGGCGCCTTCCAGTCAAGCTGAATGGTGTAGAGTCTATCAAAGTTGTAGGTTCTTGGCAAGGTATCACTGCCCATTTCAAGCATTGAGTTCATTACTACGCCTTTGATACTGGTGTGTCTCAGGGCAGGTCCAGTCTACCAGATGTTGTTTCTTTTCAGCCTGTAAGACCCCATTCTCGCTTCAGCATTGACTATTACATCAAGAGGAGGGAGGTTTAATAGGGCTTCCATGGCTGCTATTGGGATGCTTCTCATGGCATCCGTGATGCCTTGATACCCACGCAAAAGTAATCTGATTGTGTTTTGCCAGAGCGATAAGATTTTGCAGAGAGTTTCAGATCTGTTTCGATTTTATTTCATGACGTGTCAGGACTTTTAGAGCAGCATGACTATCGAAAAGAACGGAATGCTTCTACTCCTCTAGCTCCACGTTATTCTTTGCAGGGAATAAACTTTCGATAACAAAATATTTTATTGTCGCATGTCGGTTTTTTTCCATACTTAAAACCAACGAAACTTAAAAATCTTATAAAATCGCAGAAAAAAATAACAGAAAATAGCTCTCTCAAACACCTAGATAATACTGAAGAAAGATGACGTTTCGTAATGGCACATCAAAATGACAGTACTGGTGCTATCTCTAAAGAAGACCACAATCATTCCTTCTATGAAATGAACCAAAAATTAATTGTCAGTTTTAACCTTAACATATCAGGAAACAAATTAAGATTCCAGATTAAATTAAGTTGCGAAAAAAAGTTTCACTCCAAATATTTAAACTCAAAATCTACGACTAAAGCACACCAAAACAAATAGGATTTTCAAAAAATGGCTATGTTTATTTTTAAACTTGGCTCCGTGGCGTCACATTTATTTTAGGATATAGGAGCATCATGTGTTTGGTGACGTCATATTGATACAGGTGAACTAGGTTTTATTTTTAAGTTGAGGAAAATTTATAGGTTTTTACTTTACAGACGTGAAAAATGTTAAATATTGGCTCCGAAACAAAGCTGCCGAATTATAGAAAACAGATTTTGAATTCTTTCAACGATTTCGGTAATGATGTTGTAAATACAGAAAATTATTGATTGGTTTGCTAGAAATAAACTTAATTTTATTTTGGCTGAAATTTAACTTACGAAGGTGGTTCCATAATGAATTATACTGGCGGATACATAAGGAACAAACAAAACATCAAACGACAAGTAGACAGATTTAATGACTTTTCTTTTAATATTGAGTTTTCGTAAAGCAGAACAAAAATTCGAAAATGGATATATTCTGACAATGGTTTGACATTTGATTTTCAAGTGATAGCTTACCACGTATGGCAGCTTGTTAAAAACGTAATTTTGTATGCCCTTAATCTTCTGTTTAAGAATTTATTTTAAAAACGTTTAAATATATTTTGATGGAAACAAAAGTGCTAATTAAACATTTGTACCAATAATGTCAAACAATATTATGTTTAGCAGATTTTAAAAATTATACATAATATGGATAGCACATACTTTTTTGGGTATTTTATATAAAGGGTGTTTTTTTATAGAGGTATAGAACTTTTAAATGGAATAAAACAAAGATGATTTTTTTAAACTGACATGAAATTTACTTTATTCGAAAGATAACCTTCTGGTATTATAATTTAAATATGACTTCTGGCATATGACCGCCACGGCTGGCTCGGACGTAGTCTAATCTGGAGGTCCAAGTTTCGATGACGCGGCGAATGTTGTCCTCCAAGTGATCAATCGTTTCGGGCTTATCGGCGTAGACTAGCGACTTCACATATCCCCACAGAAAATAGTCTAGCGGCGTTAAGTCGCACGATCTTGGAGGCCAATTCACGGGTCCGAAACGTGAAACTATGCGGTTACCAAACGTTTCCTTCAATAAATCAATTGTGGCACGAGCTGTGTGACATGTTGCGCGGTCTTGTTGAAACCACAGCTCCTTCACATCATGGTTGTTCAATTGATGAACTGTAACGTTCTGACCAGCATCGTTTTTAAAGAAGTACGGACCAATGATTCCACCAGCCCATAAAGCACACCAAACAGTCAGTTTTTCTGGATGTAACGGTGTTTCAACATACACTTGAGGATTATCATCACTCCAAATACGGCAGTTTTGTTTATTGACGTATCCATTCAAATAAAAGTGAGCTTCATCGCTAAACAAAATTCGCTTATAAAAATTGGGATCAACGGCAATCTTGTTTTGGGCCCATTCACTGAATCTACGCCTTGCTAGGTGATCGTGTGGCTTCAATTCTTACACGAGTTGGATTTTGTAGGCACGCAAACCAAGATCTTTCCGCAAAATCTTTCATAAAGTGAATGGACACATATCCAATTCCTGTGCACGATGACGGATAGACTGATTCGGGTCTTCCTCTACGCTACGCTCTACAGCAGCAATGACTTCTTCTGTACACACTGTACGACGTCTCCGTGGATGCGTATTATCATTTAGAGTAAACGTGGTGCGAAAACAATCCATAGTTAATCGAATTAATTGCTCTGATGGACGATTATGTTGACCGTAAAATGGACATAGTGCACGATACGTATTTCGAACAGAATCATGATTTTCAAAATAAATTTGCACAATTTGGAAGCGTTGTTCAGGCGTCAGTCTATTCATGTTGAAATGCCAAACCAAACTAAACATAAATCACTTGACAGCTGACAAAATGGCTGCCAGTTAAAAAACTGTTGCCAACTTAAAGTTCTATACATCTATAAAAAACACCCTTTACATCCCAGTTTAGATACAATTAATTGGTTTACTAAAAGAATGTCCATGCGTAATCAATGTATGAACATATTACATACAGTTTTAAGACATGTTCATCTTGGTCTAATAATGAAAGAAAGGAGAGAAAACAAAACACAGTTCTTTTTATCCAAGCCACTCCTCGTGAAGAATCGAACATTCTGTGCAAAGCAAGATAAAAGGAGACAACCAAGATAAATGTGACGTTCTATGATTGCAAACGTTATTTTTACTTTTAAATCCACAAATTGGCAATAATTTGTTCAAGTTTATTTTTGAGAAATTTTAGGGTATCTAACAAGAGAACCACCTCAACCCGAACTTACCGATTTTGATTATTTTTGGATATATTGTAGTACTTGAAAAAATAAAAGACACGTATTTTTTTTATCGGCTCACATGCACTTTAAGGGGTGAAATTCACCCCCAAAGTTAACGATTCCGTTTTTTTCAATATATCTCAGCATCTAGTGAATATTTTTAAATAAAATCAAGTGGAAAATATTCGTCATAAAAAGTCACAAATATGAGATATTTATGACCAAAGGGGTGGCAAGCTCTATTTTATATTTAAAAAAACTACATTTTTTGATTTTTTATATAACTCTCGGAGAATGAACTTAAAAAATTATAAAAAGCACATTCGTTAACAATATTGATTATTAGTGTTGGCGTATTTTGGGATTTTTCAAATTACCATCCCTAAATACCGTTACCTACCCCGTTGAGTAATGGACGACATACAAGTGGTAAAAAAATTTTTTCTTAAAGGTTATCCAATGTGTAAAACGAATGTAATTGATAATAAATGTAACTATATTATTTTTTTTTTCAATAATATTGCCAAAAGGGTGAAAAAAGTCACTCCCTAAAGTAAATACCTAATACATCACGAGTTCGAATTAAAAATTTTTTAATGAAAAAAGAAAATAAAATAAATTCTGTATAACTGAAAAAAGAAATACCATTGTTGTTTTTAATACAACATTTTTTGAAGGGGTGAAAACCTCCCCTAGAGTTCACTCTTAAAGTTCTTTCACCTTACCATTCAACGGAAATTTTTGAATAAAATCAAGTGCAATAATAGTTGCATTAAGAAGCCTGAAATATAAGGTGTACTTATGACCTTAGGGGTTTCAACCCTTATATTATATTTTAGAAAAACTACATTTTTTATGAATATTTTTTTATAAATATTGGGAATGGACGTAAAAAAATTATAAAAAGCATTTTCGTTAACAATATCGATTATTAGTGTTGGCGTGTTTGAGGATTTTTCAAATTACCACCCCTAAATATCGGTAACAACCCCTTATAGTGATGGATCAGATGTAAGTAGTAAAAACTTTTTTTCTTAAGAGTCATTCCATGTATAAACCGCTTTATAACAAGTGCAAATATATTACAAACTTTTTGCAATAGTAGTATCAAAAGGGGTGAAAAATATCACACAGAAAAATAAATATCTAATATGACATGAGGTCTCATTCAGCAAACCATGGACAGGATAAAGATGCAAAAATAACATCTGCCTTCGATTGAGTAAATATTAATATTTTTAAATTTACACTAATATTTTCGATTGAGTAAATATTAATTTTAATTTAAGAAATATTTATCAAAACTTAAATATTAATAATGCTGTCGAAAAACGATTTTATTCAAATTAAAGAAATAATTATTTCATAATTTTTTTAATATAAAGTGTATTTTGATAATAGATTGGAATAATATTTAAAACTTTTTTTCCGTAAATCAAATTCATACTTGCGTTTATATTAGTTACAAATCCTATAGAGTTTACACATGAAATAAATCTTAATAAAAAAAATCCATTTTTCACCGGTTGCATGTGAGTCATCAATTTAAGGGGTACTTGCTGATAGGAAGTGATTCATTGAAAATTGTTTAAACAAATATACTTTATTATTCAGTATTAGACGCGGAAATGCTTTTCTGATTTTTTTGAGTTCATACTCTCATTTTTATGAAAAATAATTCTTGAAAATAATGAATTTTTTAAAATATAAAATAAGGGTTGCAACCCCTTCGGTCATAAATACACTTTATATTTCAGGATTCTTACGAAAAATATTTTTCAACTTAATTTTATTAAAAAATATTCATAACATGCTGGTGCTTATGAAAAAGTAAATGGTAAAGTTTGGCTTTAAAGGTAGTTTTCGTCCTTTACAAGTGAATGTTGGTATGTTAAAAAAATCATACAGGACTTATTTTATATTTTGTTTAATTAAAGAATTTTAATTAGACCTCAGGTTAGTTCAGGTTAGGAGTGACTTTTTTCACCCTCAGGGTACTATTATTGTAAAAAAATTTAATATATTTGCATACAACAACATGTGTTATAAATTACATTCACTTTCTATTTTCGATGACTTTAGGAAAAAACATTTTTTTACCACTTAGACGTGATCCATTACTGCAACGGGTAGTTAATCGTATTTAGGGGTAGTTATTGAAAAAATTCCGAAATACGTCAACACTAAAAATAATCGATATTTTCAACAAAAATGCTTTTCTGTAATTCTTTTGAATTCATTCCCCGATATTAATAAAAAAAATATTCATAAAAATGTAGTTTTTTCTTTAAATATAAAAAAGGGATTGCAACCCCACCGGGCGTAAATACACCTCACTTTTATCACTTTTTATGATATGCTGAGATTTATTGAAAAAAAAAAAGATTTTTAGGGTTACACTTGGGGTGATTTTCACCCCTTAAAAGTGGATGTCAGCCAATAAAAAAATGTGTGTCTATTATTTTTTCAAGTACTACAACATATCCAAAAATGATCAAAATCGCTAAGGTCTGGTTGGGATGGTTACTTTGTAGATGAATTTAAAAGAGAAAGCTATTTCATACAAAAGCAACTAATTATTTTTTTTTATAATTAATTACCGATAAGTGTTGTTTTTATTGAAAACATATATATCTAAACACGTAAACACTTTTAACTCTCAAATCGACCTGTCCCTTTGTTTCCGAGTTGATTTTACATCAATTTATGAAAAAAATTATATTTGGCCCTGAAATGACTTCTAGATGTCATTGGATGTTATTTATATCGTTGGATAGGAAATTTTCTTCGCTTTCTATTTCTGCAATAAAAAATAAGGATTTCTATTTGAAAAACTCAACTTAACTTTCAAATGGCTTTGAAGGTTAGGGTCACCATCAAATGCGCCGTTTAATTTCTTACAACTTTCACCTGAGATATTTTTCTCTAAAATGTTTTGTTGAGGAAATGTTCTGCTGTTCCTTGACCTTGCGGGAGTGTACCTGTGCGTGCGTTTTGTTTCTTGAAGAAACTTTCAGACGTTTCGTCAAAATTCCATTTGGCATCTTCTGTGCTTGCTAGTTGAAGATCAAGTGAGGAAACTTTAATATACAACGTGGTTATTAGTTGGCGTTAACCCGCCCCTTTTCTGAGAGCCATTGTTGGTGTCAACCTAGGCTCAGGCGTGTTGCCGGTACAATACAATACAATTGACACAAAAGTGTTATATTAGACGAACTTTTGGTCTTTTACAAAAATTGATGAAGTACGTTTCAAGCAATGGATTAATTGTAAATTAATAACTTAATGCATCTATAAGTTGGCGAGCATGCAAATAACTATCTCAAGTGAACCCATTATAAGAGAGTAATTGAAAGATATAGACAAAAACATTTAAACATTTTTAATTATTTATAATTGTCATACATAAATAAAGGATAACTAAGGGTAAAACTACAACAAACATCAATGACTAAATGTAAAGATTTTTGTGTAATGTTTGTGCGATAGTAAACGGTGAAACGTAAATCCCATATAAATTTATCGAAACTCGATCATTACTGCACGTGTTTGACCTATATTGACTTCTTTTATCCCGACTGGCTAAATCTCTTCCACGTGAGGATCGAGAATAATAAATTTATGGAAGATAGTTTGAACATTGTTATCGTGGCATCGAACCCTCTATTTGATAGCGATTCGAATGATTTGAAGTCAGGTATCTATATGTTAAAAAAACTGTAATATTTCAAAGAAGAGGGAAAAGAATTAGGCTGCAAGCTTTTTGAGTTATTATGTATGAATGTAATAATTCAATAAAAAAAACATTAAATATTTTAAAGATTTGAAAATGAAGCAGCACGTTTTGGATTTTTGCTAAAATTCGCATATTGTTTTTAGAAGTTAAATATAAGATTCAATAAAAACATCAAATTGGAAACGAAAAATATAAAAGTAATATTTTTGAAGGTCAATACTGTTTAACAAGGAAGGTCCAGTATTGTCCAGCTCCGATTTTAATGGAACTTGAATAAGTTGTAGAGGGTACAAAAACAAGAGAGATGTATTTTTTTTTTATCTGAGGAGATTCATTTTACCGGGGTGAAAACCACTCCTAAAATACACCCCTAAAAACAATATTTTTGAAATATCTCAGGTTCAAAGTGAAATATCTTTAAAAAACAAAATGAAAATTACTTAATGTCCGAAATGGTGTTAAACTGTGGCTTTTCACCTCCAAGTATATCATCCCTCATTTTTTATAAGGGTTTTTTATTCGCATACGTAATTTAATTCTAAAAATTACGAAATTTAATTTTAAAGTTTATGAAAATAATTTGTTCACGAATACCACAAGTAACTTAAGTTGACGGGTTTCGAAGTTTCTAAAAATAGCTAGTAAAAGAGATTGAGCCACCCCATAATACTTTTTTTTCTTGAATCTCAAGTTTTCATTGAGATATCTATACTAAACAAAATGGAGATTATTTGTTATTTGAAATGATGTAGAACTAAGGTATTTTCATCACCAAGAATATTATCTCTTATTTTTGATAAGAGTAAATCATCTATTCGAGCATGTAATTTAATTCTAAATATTGCGAATATTTTTTTCACGAATACCATAATTAACTCAAATTGACATCTTTCAGGGTTTCCAAAAATAAACTAGTAAAAGAGGGCGTCACCTCCAAATACGTTTTTTTTTAATATCTCAAATTCTAATTAACATAACTTTATAAAACAAAATGAAAATATTAAACTCTAGTATTTTCGCCCCCAAAGATATCATCTCTTATTTTTATTAGGGTAAATGCATGCAATTTAATTGTGAAAATTACGAAATTTAATGGAATTGTTTGAATATATTTTTTTCACGAATACCATACTTATGGTATGGTTACTTAACTTAAGTTGAGGGTTTCCAGGCTTCTAAAAATAACTAGTAAAAAAGGGCAAGCCACCACCAAATATATTTTTTTCTTAAATCTCAAGTTCTAATTAAGATATCTTTACAAAACAAAATAATAATTACTGGTTGTTTGAAATGATGTTGAACTATGGTATTTTCACTCTCAAGGATATCATCCCTTGTTTTTATAGGGGTAAATCATTTTTTTTCACAAATATCATAAGTCAGTTAAGTTCTCGTGTTTCGGATAAACTAGTAAAAGAGGGTGAGTCACCCCCAAATATTTTTTTTACATCTCAAGTTCTAGTCGAGATAACTGTACGAAACAACTTGGAAATGACTTGTTATTTGACAAGTTAAACTATAATATTTTCACCCTCAAGGATATCGTTGGAAGAATGTCATTACATACATATATAATTTTTCTTAAAATTGCCAAATTTCAGTTGATATGAACGTTATAGAGCTTAATGAATTTTTTCTTTTCATTAATACGAAAATATAAATTTATTTCATTGGTTAAGCATTCATGTCTATAAATTATTATAATCCATGACAAATAGTGATTTCTAATTCTGTAACGTTCATTTAAATAAAGATTTGAAAATTTTAAGAATAATCGTATATGTATGAAGTGACGGTTTACTTTTATAAAAAAAGGAATAATATCTTTGGAAGTGAAAATACCATGGTTTAATTTCATTTCGAATGAAAAGTAATTTTAATTTTTTTTTGTAGAGATATCTTAATTAGAACTGGAGATATTAAAAAAACGTATTTGGGAGGGGCTCACCCTCTTTTACTAATTTATTTTCTGAAACCTCGAAACACGTCAACTTAAGTTACTTATTGTATTCGTAAAAAAAATATTATCAACAAATATGGTTTAATTTCGTTATGTCCAGAATTAAATTATGTAAATGAATTACAAGATTAACCCTCATAAAAAGTAAAGGATGATATATATGGGGTTAAAACAACATGGTATAACCTCACTTCAACTAACAAGTAATTTTCACTTTGTTGTAAAAATATCTCAATTAGAATTTGAGATTTGAAAAAAATACATTTGGGAGTAACTCATCCTCTTTTATCACTTAATTTTTTGAAACCCCAAAACATGTCAACTTAAGTTAATTATAGTATTCGTGAAAAAAATACTCTGAAACAATTTCATTAAATTCTGTTGTCATTAGAGTTAAATTATGTCCGCTAATAGATGGTTTACCGTTATAAGAAATAAGGGAGGTGAAAATAATCCAACATCATTTCAAATAACAAGCAATTTCCATTTTGTTTTGCAAAGATATCTCAATTAAAACTTGAAATTAAAAAAAAAAAGTATTTAGGGGTGGCTCACCTTCTTATACTAGTTTTTTATTGGAGACCCTGAAACGCATCAACTTAAGTTACTTATGGTACTCATAAAAAAATATTTTCAACCAATTCCATTAAATTTCGTAATTTTTAAAATTAAATTACGTGCTAATATATATTGTTTACCCTAATATAAAATAAGAGATGAAATCTTTGGGGGATAAAAATACCATAATTTAACATCATTTCGAATAAATAGTAACTTTCATTTTGTTTTGTAAAAATATCTGACCTAGAACCTACGATATTCCAAAAATAGTGTTTTTAGAGGTAAACTTTAGGGGCGGTTTTTATTGTTAAAGGAAAACACGCATTACTTGAAACAAGGCATTTATTCGACTAATTGTTTTACAAACATTACTGTAACAACCTGTAGTATACTTAAAATGAACATCACGAGATGTTGCCCCCTTTTGCAGAATCCTAAATTAAGTATGAGATATTACCAACAGTTTTCACCCCGTTATAACGAATCTCCGCAGATAAAAAAAAACGTGTCTATTATTTTTGAACCTTCTACAACATATTGAAGTTTCATTAAAATCAGAGCCGGGCACTTCAAGTACCTTTCTTGTGACTAAAGAAAGTGCACAAATATAATTATAAAGATAGCTAAAAAGTGGATCATTCGCCTAACTATCAGTTTTTTGTTTTCGTGCTGTTTCTATTTCCTCTTCATTAATCTCAAGTATTTCTTCAGATGCAACATTCAAGACGTGTTTCTGTTTTTGTGGTCTTTATCTTTTGGATGAGTGTAACTTCATGTAGAAATGTTTCAATAGTTCTGACATTTCTTTATTATATATATATATATATATATATATATATATATATATATATATATATATATATATATACAGTGTGAACAGTGAAGTCCGCATCATATGGGATTTTTTTATTAATAGCTTTATTAGAAATTTGACTTTGGCAACAATTTCTGCTTCGATCGAGATGGAAATTAGCGAAAAAAATAGTAGTCACGTGATTAGCATTGTCTGTCAAATTTTAATTTTTTTCAAATTAAAATTTAAAAGTGAGGTTATATCTCAAAACATCGAAAAAAGTTATTAGAAAAAGGTTTTCTAAATGCAATTTTTAGCTTTTTAGCCCATATGAAAAATTTCAGCTATATAAGATAATTCAGATTTTTGGCACATTTTTTGTAAATTGTAACACTGTTGTAAAATTAGACTCAATGCAACCTACATAAAACTTTTTCGTTTTGACAATGCTTCATTACAGACATATTTTGCTGCGCTACTTTAAAGCACCATATTAAATGTGTGTTTTTCTACAAAATCCCCATATGACTATTAAAATTTGGTCACATGTTATGCAAAAATTTATTTGTTTTTGACCTTGTATAAGGTATCTTCATAATATTACTATTTTTGATAACGTAATTTATGTCTAAAAGTAATACACTTAATATTAAGAAAATAGTTTAATTGAAAATACTCAAATTTTCTAATAAAAAAATCATAATTTAAAAATTAAACACATTTAAAATTCCACCTTTTTAATTGATAACAAACTATTTTTGGTATTTGAATATTAAATTAAAAATAATCTAAAAACTTAAAATTTAAAATTACTTTACTGTGTACCTTACATCGCGTTCAATATAAATAATTGTTTTTGAGACATCTAATGGAGTTTCTGATACTACGGGACCTTAGTTCTAAAATACAGTTTCCAATCACTTTTTACAAATAAACAACATTACGAAAAGGTCTTTGTTTGTAAACTTTTTTTAGGTAACCCCACAAGAAAAAATCAAATCAAATTTTAATAATGGAGTTTTAAATTAAGTCGTTGAAACTAGATAAACTTTATGTAAAGTTAAATAAAGATTTATTTTCCACCTAATGCAGACTTTACTGATGACACTGTGTACTTGTTTGTCTTAATTATAATGTGTATTACGTTTAAGCACAAGCTACGTTTTCAAAAATAGTTATTTTAATAATTTACCTTATACAGGCTCAAAAACAAATAAACTTTGCATCACATGTCACTAAATTTTAATAAACTATTTGGATTTTGTAGAAAAACAGACATTTAATATGGCGCTACTTTAAACAAAATATGTTTGGGATGAATCATTGTCAAAACTACGAAGTTTTATGTAGGTTGCGTTGTCTTATTTTGCAACATGGGGGCAATTTACAAAAAATGGACAAAAGATATAAATTATCATATAGAGCTGAAATTTTGTATATAGGCTAAAAATTTCATTTAGAAAAACTCTTTCGTATAACTTTTTTCGATATTTTGAGACATAATCTCACTTTAGATTTTTTTTTGGAAAAAAATTTTAATTTGGCAGATAATGCTAATCACATGACTATTATTTTTTTGGTTAATTTTCATCTCGATCGAAGTAGAAATTGTTGCAAAAGTCATATTTCGAATACAGCTATTAATAGTTCTCACATGACGCGCACTTTACTGGTCACATTTTATATCAAGCCCGAATCTAAGGGGGGGGGGCGTGGGGGCGATTGCCCCCCCCCCCTCCCCAAGAACTTTGAGTTAAGGAAAATAAACCCGATTTTGCCTCTTACACTATAGTTTATTAGAGAACCAGAGAGAGTAAAAAATCATTTTTTACCCTCTTTTCTTCGCAAACTACCTATGTTCTTTAGTCCGGAGTCTTTGGCGAAATCTGTTAGATATATATATTTTTCATAGGAATGGGTTAGAAATTTTATAATCAAAAATACCGAGATATAATAATGGACTATTGTGTTAAAAAGGATTTTAATCCTTGTCATAGGCGTCGGAAGGAGGTTTATTTTATCAATAAGCATAGCATAGAATATTATTTCGGTAATAAACTTAAAATAAAAAGTTTTAATAATATCATTTTATTTCTTATGATTTCTTAATAATTCACATGCATTACAAAATGTAGATAATTTTGACATATTTAACATAAATCACAACTGGGTTTTTATTATTTTTAATTTTGTCATAGAAACCGTTTTAGGCACATTCAGACTAAAACGTAGCCTTATTCTCTCAAAAAATTCTAAGTTATAATTTAAGTACTTACAAAATACACATATAAAAAATAAATTTGTCCATATAATATTAAAATATCTTTGGGGCTATCGGTCATTTTATTATTAATTAAAAACATTTTTAGGACATTTGACGTTTCGGTTTATTTATTTCTTAAACCATCTGCAGAATTACAATTAAACACTAAAAAGGGATTCAAATGTAATTAGTTTTTATATATTGCAGTTAAAATTAGACTTACTTATTGTTGTTTCTATTGTACTGACTGAATTTAATTTATTTATTAAATGAAAACCGATAGTTCAAAACAAAAAAAAAAACAAAAGTGTTCATTCTACACGCTTAAGAAAAGAACACAAATACAATAATAAAATAACAAAAAATTACGGCTAATTGGAATTAAATATATATATATATATATATATATATATATATATATATATATATATATATATATATATATATATATATATAAAATTAAAGAGTGGGAAACACTAAAATAAAAATATATAAAAAAATTTAAAAATACATAAAAAAATTAAAGAGAGAGAATTTTAATCAATAGCGCATCGACAACGAGGTCATTTAGCAAAAAAATTAAAAAATATATAAACGACATAAAACAATAAAATAAAACAAAAACAAAAATTTAAATAATAAATTGTGTTTACACTGGTAAACATTACGTATCTAATTCCTAATCAAAATCACTGAAGCTATCTCCGCTCAAATTAAATATAATTGGTTCCTCTATCTCACCAATCATGAGATCGAGTTTCCACATTTTGTTTTATTCTTTTACTATATGGATTTTTCCCAATTTTCCGCAGTAACTTTATTCAAAAAAAATTTTCAAAAGTTCAGTTAAATTACTAATTTTGTAAGTTGTGTTATTTCTAGCAACTCTACCTTTTACTTTAGAGAGATATTTCCTTCTCCAACGGACAGTTTCCGGACGATCTATAAGAATAGATTTTCTATCTGGTTTTTCCCGGCAAAAATTAAGTTCTCTGAGCAATTTCCAGTTCAGTTCTTTTAATTTCAGGTAAATCCCGATCTCCATTGATTTCAGTTAGAATTTTGTTGACGGCAGGGATCTGCTTCTCATAATAAAATGTATGTACAACTCCTTTTATTGCAGTTTGCATCTCTTCTTCCAACGAAGTTTTTCGTTTGCCTATGATCGAATGTGGCTTGGGAGTACTAACAATTCCAGTCGTTTTTTCTCCTTCAGTATTCGGTACATAGTAGATTTTTCAACTCCTGTCATATTAGAACACATCTCAACAGAGTTTTTAACATTATTAACTAGATATTGATGTCTTAGAGCATCATAAACATTCATCGTAATAAGTTTTTCGTTGAGGAAAAAATGCCATAGTTTAACGAATTTGGAATAATTATAGAGGTGGAAGCCATATCTTTTGGGTATGTCACTAATGTCAAATAATATATAGAAACAAGCGCAAACAAGATAAATCACTAAGGACACACTGTATGGTATACTTTGCTCACTGACAGAAATTAAATTGAACTATCAGAAATTTTATTGTTGCAGTAAATTTATAAAAGCTTATCATATTTAAATATAATTAAATATTATTAGATTTACGGCAGTTCTCAGTTACCTGCGGCACTGAAGCAGGTACGTTGGAGGTTTTGGTAATAGTTTTATTACTCTCTCTAGTTCTTGAATAGAATACAGGAATGTGTATGCTTGCGATCGCCCCCCTCTCCCAAGAGCTTTGAGTTCAGGAAACTAGAACCGATTCTGCCTTTTATATTAGGAATGTGTATGCTGCTGGCACTCCCCTCCCCCCACCGTTGACAACTTATTTTTCTTGCCATAGCCTCCCCCCCCCCCAAGAGGTTTGAATTCAGGAAGTAGAACCGATTTTGCCTCCTATACTAGGAATCCCCTGGCATCCCCCCTATCGGCAATTTGTTTTTCCTTGTGATCACCCCCCCTCTTTCTGGGAAGCTACAAAAAAACTATAGCGATGGCTAAATACATATAAATAAATTTATCAGGCGACAAAATAAGTTACTAGGCTGTAGTATAAGAGCCTCGCAGCACTAGCCTGCTATATCATTTAAACAATCGATTAACCAAAAACCTCACTAATTTTTAGTCCTTTAATAAATTCTACTCGTCTAGGCAATAAGAATGCCATCTTAAGCCTTATCATCAGATTAATGACGACAACTTCCAGGTCAATGGCTTTGCAAATTTTAATTATTTACAAAACGTGACGATTTTGCATAACAATAGAAAAATGTATGTGTCGTAATTTAAATAAATATTTCTTGTTCTTAGAAATTATAAAATAAGCAGCATTTAGTAAACTATTCCATTTTCAATATTTCGATACTTTTGAACGATAAAAGAGACAAACATTCGGTTTCCGCTATATTAAGATAAAGAAAAGTAAAATATGGAGGATGCTGGGAAGGATTTAGTCAGTTATACGCTTATGGAATGTTAGAAATCGCACAAAAACAGTTTATTTCCCCGATCCAAATTTATCATCTTCTCTTTGAAAATGTTCTAAGTAAAAACTTTTCAAGTCAAGAATCCTTATATATATATATATATATATATATATATATATATATATATATATATATATATATGTATATATATATATATATATATATATATATATATATATATATATATATATATATATATATAGGGTTATATAAAATGGCATGTTCCAAATTCATTTTTAATATTTATTTTACATCATTGCCTTCAATATTGGAATTCATTAATGAAATAATAACGGTTTCCTTAAAAAAAACGTTCTTGTAAATTGTATATGACTAATATTTAGTTTCAAGTCATGCCATATAGAATCTAAGTTAACAAATTTTCATATTCTTAAAAAAAAAGATTTTAAGAGTAGTGACATTTAGATATGAGATAATATTTTAGAAAATTCTTGCACCCATCTCTTTTTAATATGGTTGGAATATCCTGCCAGATATAGTCATAAATTTTTATACATGAAGACGAAGCGGATCACACAATGTTTGAAAGCATAATATACACTAACTAAAACTAAGATGCTATTATTTATAAAGATTGTTCTGCATATCTCCGTTTTGAAGACTGAAAATTAATATTTGTTCCTAGATTGAAAAGTTTCTATTAATGACAACACCATCTCTTTTAATAATACGAGTATGTTATGATAAGGCAAAATAAGCCATACCTAGAAGGATGTACCTTTGTCAAAATCTTATCGAAGCTTCAACAGTTTTAAGGTAATCCTATTTACATATTTTGACCATGTGATGAGAAGGACGAGATGGTCTCACACATCAAATTCAAATGAGAAGCTTTAACCTACTTGAGACACCTTCAGGGACTGATCCAAATATATGCTCCTACTTCTCATTAACCGAATAATGAAATAGAAAAGTTTTACACTAATAGAGCTGTATGAAATATACTCGGGAGCTGATGTGCCTTTAGACCATGTCCTCCTGCTAATAAGTCTTAAACTGAAACTTGCTCTAACAAGACTTAACGGCAAACTATGTTCATTTTGCATGAAATATAGATCTATAATTTCATAGTATATATAAAAATTATACCATAAAATTGTTACGGTACATAGGGGATTTCGTTTAATTTAAGAACATTTTATCGAATTCTCCCTTAGAACTAACATATCGACAGAGAACTTGAGCCTGCTGTATAGCTGCTAAATAAAGCGATAATAATTTTATTTATGTTTAGAAAAGTGTTGATAAATAGTGCCAGTTCTTTTGATTCTTTGATATTCATACCGATTCTATGCTATCCTTATCAAATTGCCTTTTTTTTAACCTAATATAACATGCATGCGTGATACTTCATTTGGAGAATAAAGTAATCAGGCAATAAAGTAAAAGTATGAATTTCTGGTTGCCTAAATTATATTGTTATTTTCAATATATAAATAATATCTAATAGCATATATATATATATATATATATATATATATATATATATATATATATATATATATATATATATATATATATATATATATATGTATATATATATATATACATACATATATATATATATATATATATATATATATATATATATATATACATACATACATATATATATATATATATATATATATATATATATATATATATATATATATATATATATATATATGCTCCTACACCAAGAGGGCAAACTGGTGAACAGGTTGCTAAACCTGTTCAAGGCAATGAACTTCTTCACATTGAACAGATAAAACAGGCTACACATTAAGTCTAAATGCTGCAGTGTATGGGCTCCTCAACCCTAGCCTGCGATATCACGCAATCAATCAATCAATCACTCAGACCTTATTTATCTTTGTGATCATTCTAAGCCCTTCGTGGATCTATTACTATCTATAAATATCTAACTAGTCCCTAAGAAGTTGTCTTCTACCAAGTGTGATAATTTTGGTTTTATAAGAATTTTAAAGTAATCTATTTTTGTATATCACACACAAAACTGCATAATTTCAACGTTATAGTATCTTGAAGCTGGTCAAAAGACGAATTTGCATAGTTAACCAGAAATTCATTATGTGTTATGGTAAATCATTTATAAATAAAATTATAGTAAAAAAATACAGATTCGACCACTACCAGACCCTTAAATCAACTCCATACTAATCAGGGACGCAGCTATTAACATGTGTAAATATTTAATAGTTAGTAAGAAGAGAGACAATCCAGTCTTGCGAATACCTATATTAGAAAAAGTGTTTGTAATACAATCAGCATTGTTAGAATTAAAAGATTTTGAAAGATTAAGCAAAATTGAAAACTCTGGCAGTAGGCCTACCTTCATCCATCTTTTAAAAACTAAGTTTTCAACCTTCATTGCAGCAGTTTATATTGACTTCTTTGTTCTAAATGCATGCTCAGAATATTGTAACAATATAAAAATAAATATATCCTAACATACGTAAGTCGGTCTAATAATTTTGAAAAATAAGGATACACATACAGTTCGATAGCTACCAAATTTGCATTATATTTTTTTAAGCACTGCTTTCATTTTACCAGCCTTCTCAATATAAATAAACTCATCGTTAAAAAACTACAGATGACTAAAGGTACACGCTAGAATACATTCCAAATTGGAGCTGGATATTAGTGACACACAGTTTGGCTTCCGGAACGGGATGGGTACAAGAGAAGCAGTATTTGCTTTTAATGTGCTTACTCAAAGATGCTTGGATATCAATCAGGACCTCTATGTCTGCTTCATAGATTACAACAAAGCTTTTGATAGAGTCAAACATGACAAACTGATAGAGATTCTCAGAAGCAAAAATTTGGATGAAAGTGATTTAAGGTTGATATCAAATCTGTATTGCAATCAGCGAGCGGCAGTAAAAATTGGACAGGAAATGTCCGGAGATGTGGAAATACAAAGGGGAGTCAGACAAGGGTGTATATCTTTACTATTTAACGCTTATTCTGAAGAGGTCATATTGGAGATTCTTGAATCTGAAACAGCAGGGATAAAAGTAAACGGAGTTTTAATCAACAATATTAGGTATGCAGATGACACCGTAATAATAGCTAATAGTTTGAAAGACCTAGAAAAAATAATGAATAAAATATTAAGAGTTAGTGGAGAATATGGACTCTCTCTTAACACGAAAAAGACCAAGTTCATAATAATTAGTAAAAACAACACCAATAAGAATGAAACTCTAATGGTAGAAGGCCAGCACATAGAAAGAATTAAGGAGTACACTTACTTGGGAACCCTAATAACAGAAAATAATGACTATACCGTCGAAATAAAAACCAGAATCGAGAAAGCACGTGCCAACTTTATTAGAATGAAAAAGGTTATCTGCAGCAAAGATCTAACGTTAGCTTTGAAAATACGACTGACTAAATGTTACGTATACAGTGTTCTATATTATGGAATGGAAGCATGGACACTGAATCGAGAGGCATTGAGAAGACTTAACTCTTTTGAAATGTGGACCTATAGAAGAATTCAGAGGATTTCGTGGGTGGATCGAGTTACGAACGCCGAAGTGTTGAGAAGAATGGGGAAAGAAAAGGAAGTCGAGATAACAGTAAAACAGAGAAAATTGCAATATTTCGGACACATTATGCGGGGAGAAAAGTATAACATCTTACGGCTCATAATCCAAGGCAAAATAAGTGGCAGAAGAGGCGTAGGACGACGACGAATTTCATGGCTAAAAACCTAAGAAAATAGTTTGGATGCAGTTCAAAACAACTATTTAGAGCAACTGCATGAAAAATTAAAATAGCTATTATGATTGCCAACCTCCGCAATGGAGAAGACACTTGAAGAAGAAGAAGAAGACTAAAGGCAGTGAGATTTATAAAAAACAACTCTCTACATAAAATCTAACTTCCGAGGTATGTCAAAGGATGTTAAACCTGACATTTTTTGTGCTAGATACCAATAGCCAAATGACATCTATGCATACGCTGGAATAGTGAGAAGTTAAAATTGAAAATTTCAGTAAAGTAAGAAGAAATTTTTACAGTCGTAAAACTAATTTAATAAGCCACCATTTTCCTCCTTCAGACCATTAAAGGAAAAATATAGATAGACAGATTATTTCCTGCAAAATCAATTTCTTTATAAATTATTGAAATTTTAAGTTTAAAAAAATCATGTTTTCAACAAATATAGGATTAATAATGTATAATAAAATCATAAAATATTATCTCCACAATCTATTTCAGGTTTAATAGGAAATACACATTCATTGTTTTCCAGTCTGTTACTCAATTATGTTCAATGTCATTAATGCTTGCAAAAATTATATTTAAAAAATAATGGCATTTACTTTGTCATCTAAGAATTGCGGATCCTTTTTTAAAGTAAATATTTGATGAAGCAATTATTTGTTATAAATAGATCGGTGTAAGATGAACACCAATATTTTATGAGTTTGACTTTACAAATTCTTATTATTTGAAATTTAAGAATAACACAAATTTTATATAAGAAACAATAAACAAATTTATAAGTTACTTACACATGGGTACAATTAAAATTCCAAATAAGAGTTACGTAATAATTTTATTTAGGCAGGCGTAAAAGAATTTGATATGGTGCTTAAGGAAATTTGGCATAGCAATCAATGTGTGCCTGTATTACAGCTAACAGAAAGGGTGATAGACGAGACACTCATGCCTTAGAACTAATATTTTTTCGGCCGATCCTTCGACAGAGGGGGTGAAAAAATTGTAAAAACATAGCTTCGAAATCACGGCGGAAATTCATTACGACCTACCTTGGAATCTGGATAGTTTGCTGAGTAAAGAACAATATTATGAAAGTAATACATAGACTAAAAGGCTACTGATTAGATATCGTAGTTTTTTTTTTGTAACGAAAAAGAAATAAATCAGAACTAAACTGATTTGATAACTTTATTCATATATGATAAGATGTCTCAAAACACATGCCAGCAAATGCCATAGTCTCCATCTTAATCAATAAGAAATAGATCAAGCTAATTTGTGTTTGGACGAATAATACAAGCTACTTTCAAGATATCAAATGAGCATACTCTTCCACAGATGGCTTAGACTAACATTTTAAGGATTTTTCTATCGGCACGTTCCCCAAGAACCTAAAACCAAGCCCACACTGCTGCTGGCTAGGAACTTTTACGTTAAGACTTCAAGCAGGATAGTGAATCGTTACAAGATCAGCAATATCTTCAGAAAAAGACTTCTGGAGCTATGCAAGCTTAATCATCTGTTAATAAGAGACACACGTTTTACCTATAAAGCTATCCATCGTTACGAGGAGAGCAATGACTCTAGAGAACGATTTGTAGAGCTATGCGAACCCAATCATTTGTTAATAAAGAACACACATTTTCCCCATAATCTATTATAGATTACATGATTATCAAACAATAATCACATTTTGCAGAGTAAACAGAGGAGTTAACTCTAGATCGGGTCACAAAATTAAATGCATTACTACAGAATCTAGAAAATAATCCGGACGTGATGACAACAAATCTGAACATCAAGAGCACTGTACATACGATAGGCTTTGAAGCTCTAGTCGCAAATAGAAAAGCAATACAGAAATTATTCACTATGACTGACGGAAAAAAATGAAGGAACTTACTAAACAAAAGAGACAAATATATCGGCAGACAACCAAAATACATATAGAAATACAAAATAGGAAATGAGGACAGCTATATAGAGGAAAAAGAAATCTTAAGGAAATAGATGATTTGAGAAAAAAAACTCAATAAGAGGTTCTCAGAGTACTAAGGGAGGGTCATTATAAATTTGATATTGATAAAGAACATATCAACGTGGTGTGATCTAAATACTTCAGGTAGAATAAACACCCGAATTTATAAGATCGACCAAACGACATAGTATACATAAGAAACAAACAGAATTGTAAATGAGGAAGTAAGGCAATTAACACGTTAAAGACATAATATCTCCAGATTCAAGCTATATACTGACAGAATTGCTTAAATACTGCCGTGAAATTCTATTAGATCAACTAACATACATATTGAATATAGTCCTAATTCTCATAGGGATATAGTCAACAGCAAAATTCTCCAGAACAAACTTGGAGCTGACATCGGACATAAAATCAGGGACGACTAAAGCAGATTTACGCCTGGAAGATCGTATATCAAAAATCTTCTCCTTCTTCATTGACCTAGGGAAAATGCCTATGAAAACTTTCCTTAAGACCAATTATGAGAGGCCTTGGGAAACATTGGAGTATCATGACCTCGTAATTATTCAAAACTTTTGCAGAGACAACCAGGTGTTTAACAAAATGGGTAAGAAGCTATTTCCACAACTAACAACACGCCAGGATTTTAAGCATAGATGTGGTGAAATGGGTATTCACATTGGAGATACTGTATAGTCTCAGTTTGGCAGACAATCAAGCTGTATTTGGGCAAAACACGTTTCAATATTCATTTTAAACAGATTCTTTGGAACACACAGTAACTGGGATTTGAAAATCAGCTTCAGGACAACCGAGTTTTTAGTAATTAGCTCAGAAATTTAATTTAAAATAATTATTCACGATAATGTGACCATAACATAAAACAGGAGATTTAGGTTTCTGAAAGCGACTATCAACGGAAAGCTCCCTGTCTAAAGTGTTAAAATAACTGATTAGTTGTAATCTTGTAGTGAAACAGACATATCTCGAAAAAGCCAAAAAGGAATAGGTTAATTGCTCGTGGAGAAAGTGTCTTGTTATGAATGTGAAGTATAAAGCATAAATGGAGATATAAAACGAGACTCTTAGCTACAGAAACAGATTGTTTAGGAAGCAATGCATCAGTTTTGGAAAAAAAATGACATTATGATAGATCACATTGACGCGAAAAAACTCAAATTGTTTGGCAAGTTAGTTCTAATAGAAGATGTGCCAAGCCTGTTTCTAATGAATCCGTTCACAAAATAAAAGAAAAAAATAGGCCTAAAAAGTATTGACGCGACGGAATTTTTGGCGCATATGATGTCTAGATAACTGAGAGGCGACGATGCTTTCAGCAGAGAGGTTTAATGCTGGGATTCGGGAAAAAATTATGGTCATGGAAGAAATAAGAAATACATTTAATGTATTTTATCTTCACGTCATACAGACAGACATGAAGTAAAAAGATGCATACAATTTTTAAATAGAGTTGATAATTTTAAGTCTTAAAATACTTTTAAAACTCATCAAAATAGGCCTAATTGAACAGAAATACATGTTATTACCAAATAAGCCAGCTTTTATAACAATCCCATTTCTGAAGCAATGTTAAAAAAACAATATCGTATTACAAAAAAAGAAACGATTAAATTATACAAACGAAAGCGAAGATCATTTCAGTAGACTAAACAAGAGTGCTTAAGAATTTAAATATTAAAAGAAAGCCATCAAAGCAAAATTAAATTCGCTTTGAACGGGTCTAGTAGACATAACAGAAGAGTTTGCTTAAGAAGTAATTTTGTTTTCTGAAGGTTATGGAACATTTTTTACTATTTTTTTTTGATATATATAAATAATGAAGATAAATTTGAAATCATTTATAACCCTTTCGGTAAAAAGTTAAAAAATATTTAAGTTGCTCAATTATTTAATACTAGACAATACAAAAATCATATACAGTTTAACAGATATCTTAGTATATCAATATTTCTTTATTGGCTTATATTTAGAAAATAGTATTATTTTGGTATCTTTATTTAAATATCGGAAAAAATATAACTATATATATATATATATATATATATATATATATATATATATATATATATATATTCGTTCCAACCATATCCTTTCCGTGCTAGAGGTTGCACAGTTTAGACAAATTGCTAAGGAACACAATTTATCCTATCCCACCACCATCGAGATACCTGTATTATTTCGGATATTTAAATAATGATATATATATATATATATATATATATATATATATATATATATATATATATATATATATGTATATGTATATATATATATATATATATATATATATATATATATATATATATATATATATATGTATATTATGTCGGATATTCCCACGGGTGTGATGTGTTATCGAAGGTTTTCGGACATCCCGTGTATGTGCTGAGTCCCTCTTAGGACTGTAAGGCAGCTGACATTTCGGTAAAATCTCATTCACGATTTTCACAGCTCACTATATGGCGTCTGCGAGCGAGTTGACGTCCGGGACTCGGGTGCTGTAGGTCCCGTGTGTACGTCGGACGCGTTCGTTTTCCGAATGGTTCTGGCCAATCAGGTTGCGAGACCTGCTGCGCGTCGTCGGCCTTGTTGCCAGTGTTTGAGGTTACGTTGCCGAGTTGCGATCTGTTTCGTTACTAAGTAGTACTGGTTGATGTTTTGTAAAAAGATTTTTTTCCAGTATTAGGCACTCGCTGGCTATCATCTCTGCTATTTAAGTTGTTGGGCCTCTTTTCAATTTCAATGGCTTCCCTTATAATTCTTGTGGACAGGTTTTCACATCTCGATAGCATTTTTGTTCCTGAGAAATTTATCTGATCTCCTGTGTTTAACCAGTGTTGGACCAGGGCAGAAGAAGTTATTTTTTGCTTGACAGCGTTTATATGTTCGTCTCTTCGGGCGCTTATTTTACGGTTGGTTTGGCCTACGTAAGATGAGCTGCATTCTTCCCATGGAATTTCGTACACTCCCTGGTTTTCTAGAGGGATTCTTTCTTTAGGTGTTGGCAAGAGATCTTTTACTTTCCGGTCTGTGGTGAAAATGGTTTCAATGTTGCGTCTTCTGTGAATTTTTGCGATCTTATCTGTGGTGCTTCTTACATAAGGAACAAAAACTTTGGAGCTATTCTCTTGGTTTTAGCGATTTTTCGATGCCAAATGTTTGTTTTTTTAGAGCCTTGTCTATATGTTCTTTTTTCTAACCCTTTTTTATTAGGGCGTCTTGCAGTATGTTCATCTCTTTGTGGTAATTTTCTTGATCTGTAAGGACTGCGATCGAAACGCAAGTGATTTTACTACTCCAAATAATTGAACATGATGATGATGTGAATGTGATGAAACAGATACCTCAACGCCGATTAGATATATTGTTGTAGAATTCTATCTAGAAGAACCTAAAAAAAATCATAAAAATAAAATAAACGTATAAAAACGGTTGAACTTCTGAGAAATAAACTGCGCATAGACACCAACACTGACGGCGGCGCAGACACAAAGCTTTGGCAGACCGCGCTAAGCGCTGATTGGTTCCTTTTGGAAGACCGACGGAGTGCCGAGAAAGTATAAATAGCACCCGATGTCGCGATTCGTTAGCAGAATCTGATTGTTTTTTAAAGAGCACAGATCTCTAAAATCTCTCACACTCTCTGCCGTTGCTGATTAGTCTGGCACTTGCACTACGTCAGAGAAAGGCACGGGGAATCTTCAATAGGTAGGTCACTCGTCGGTAATCTCGCAAGAGATTATTATCAATTTCCCTTCCAGAAAAAAAAATTCAACAGATTAACACGTGAATAGGGAGTTTTAAATTTCTTAGAGGTTTTCCTGGAGCGCTCCTTTCAGCATCAAGAAGATCACTAAGCTGTTTACGCTAGTGCAACGAGGGAGGCCGCTCTGCTTACGATGGCTTAAGAAGAGAGGTTCTTGGTTGTCCTAAGAAGACGATCAAGAATTCGATTCAAGAAAGACGATTGCGGTATTTGAAAGGCCAGGAAACCTCGTCTGTTAGGCAAAAATTCATTAGAGGCGAACTCTAGTAGCTGATATCAGTTCAGTGCTAGGGGAGGAACCTCAAAGTAAAGTCTTCAGTTAAATAAAAGTCGTAAAACGAGAATTTTAGTAAAATTCCTACGCCGTCGGAAAAAAATAAGCTTCTCTAAAAACCTTTCCACGCCGATTTTTTTAAAAAATTCTTGTGGCAACTGTTTAAAATAAATTACATACGGAGTATTCATGTGCCTGCCTCTAGGAATAAAATAATTTGCGGAAATTAAATTGCGTAAAGGAAACCTGATAGCGACATACCCGATTAAGACATTCCCGATAACCACTTAAATAATTTTCTATCAAGAGAAAATTAGTGACGACCTGATAGTAACGAATCTAAGGACACTAAACGTGCCTTAGTTTGCGTTTAACACCAAAGCAAAAATTTTCGAAAAAATTGAATTTCAGAAATTTTATTAAGAGTTCGAAACTTAAGAATCCCAGTCAAAAAAAACTTTTACTGCAAAAAATTATATAAGAGCTCACGTCTAAAAAAAATAAATTAAAGTAAATATTGGCCAAGTTCTCATTCAACGCAAATTCCATATACTTAATTTTTCTTATATATTATGTATATTAAAGCCCAGCCCTAGATAACTTTTGTATTTTTATACAAAAACATTCCAATTTAAGAGGAAAAATTATTTATTTAAATATTTCCAATCCCTTCTCTTAGTTCATTCCGATCTGATGAGGCGGGTGGCATTTTAGGCTGTCCAGGTGGTTTTGGTGGGATCTCCGCGGCCCCTCGTGGGGTCGCGCCAGACCTAACAAGATTCTACATTCGTAATGAATATGAAATGAGTCCAAATACTCAGTTAAATCTCAACGCTTTAATTTCTCCAATAGGACAATTTTTAAATGACATCCAAGTTTCACTTCGAGTTAAGGACCACGTAATGCAGGGACAAACGCATACCAAAAATGACCAAATTCCTGATACGCAAGTCATTCACAGCTCGTATACGTCGTTCGCGTTCGATCGAAACGTACCTCGTGGCGTTCTCGAGGAAAATCCGATATCCATGAATAATTTTCCGGAAACAACGGACGTGAATATACGATAGTACCAACCAGGATAATTTGATAATGCCGTTCAAAAAATGAAACTGAATATACAAATAATGGGACTCAGAGAAGTTCGATGCACAGGTCCGGAATATGTAAAAAGGCAGACGAAACCTTATATTACTCCGAAGATAATCACTACCATCAAAAAGGAGTCGGCATATATATATATATATATATATATATATATATATATATATATATATATATATCATCATCATTATCATCATCATTTTCAGCTATTATCTATCATTTCTAAATTATGGTGCAGCCTCCCTTATTAAGTTGTTATTATGATGTTCCTTTATAGTTATTTATTATTATTATTTTTCTTGTTTTGTTGTTGTTACTATTACGTGTTCTTATAATCATTACTCATTTGTGCCCAACTCTTTCTATCGATGGTTAATCGGGACCAAGTTGTTCCTGCCACTTTCCTGATGTCATAGTCCCATCTAATGTTAGGGCGTCTCTGTGGCCTCTTCGCGTTTCTGGGATACCACATAGTTGTTCTTGTGGTCCATCTATTGTCAGTTCTTCTTGCTACATGACCTGCCCATTGCCATTTAAGGGATTTTATTCTTTGGACGACATCTGTCACCTGGGTCATTCGTCGTATCCAATCTATTCGTTTGCGATCCCTTTTTGTTATCCCTAGCATACATCTTTCCATGGATCTTTGAGCTACTTGGAGTTTCGTAATTATTTCGCTCTTCAATGTCCAAGTTTCGCAACCATATGTCATGATCGGTAATATGCATTGATCAAACGCTCTTTTCTTAAGGTAAAGTGGCATTCTGGATTTGAAGATGATGGAGTTTCGTCCGAATGCTGACCACGCCAGTTTGATTCTTCTGTTAATTTCTGGAAGTAGTGAACCCGACTTGTGTATAAGTTGACCCAGGTATACATATTCATCTACTACTTCCAGCGTGGTTTCGTTTATCCTTATTTCAATGTCTCTTATTAGATCGTTGCACATTACTTTTGTTTTTGCTAGGTTCATCTTTAAGCCAACTCTATTACTGGCAATGTTCAGATCATTAATTTGTTCCTGCAGTTCTTCAGGATTTTTAGCAATCAGAACGATGTCATCAGCGAATCTTAAGTGGTTTAGATATTCACCGTCTATACATAGACCTTTATTTTCCCAGTCTATTTTGCGGAAGATACTTTCTAGAGTTGCTGTAAATAGCTTGGGGGATATTGCGTCACCTTGTCGGACTCCTTTCTGAGTTGGAAATTCTGGGGTATCTTTGTATACATTTACTCTAGCTGTGGCCTCTCTATATATGTTGGCTAGCATTTCTACGTAAGGCTTATCCACTCCCTGGTCGACTAGAGCTTCTATAACTGCTCTTGGGTATATTGAGTCGAATGCCTTTTCAAAGTCTACGAAAGCTAATGTCAGTGGCAGATCATATTCTTTTGTTCGACTCATAATTTCTCGTAGTGTTTGAATATGATCCATTGTGCTGAAGCCACTTCTAAAGCCTGCTTGTTCTCGAGGTTGAGCAACATCAAGTGTGTTCTGTATTCTGTTGTTAATTATTTTTGTGAATATTTTGTATATTACTGGTAGCAAGCTAATTGGTCTGTAATTTTTAAGGTCCTCTTTGCTACCTTTCTTGTGGATTAGGATTATATTAGCGCTATTCCACTGTCTCGGAATGCGTCTTGCTTTTAGGTAGTTTGTGTATATGTTGGCTAAGATTTTCCAAGTTGAGTTTCCGGCGTATTTTATGAGTTCAGATGTGACACCGTCATTCGCAGCTGCCTTGCAGTTCTTCATGCTCCTAAGAGCTGCTTCTACTTCCTCCACAAGAACTTCTGGAACATCTTCTTGTGCTGTAGTTGTCTCTTCCTCTACTTCCTGGTGTGCCGGTATTTTGTATAAGTCCTCATAGAATTTGGTTATGATTTTTATTATTTCATCCCTGTTTGTTATTCTTTCATTTCCGTTCACCAGTGCTATTACTTGTTTCTTACCGATGGTTAATGCGCTTTTTGTTTTCTTGTAGCTCTTATGATTTTCGATTGCATCTTCCACAAGCCTCTCGTTATAGGATTTTATATCTTGTGCAATCTTCTTTCTTATCGTTTTGCACAGCTCCCTGTATTCTATTCGGTTTATGTTCGAGCTGATTTTCATTTGTCTTCGTTGTTTCAGAAGAGCTCTCGTTTAATCGGAGAGTTTTCTATTGTGGTTACGTGGTTGTGGTCCTCCAATTTCCTTGGCGCAGTTTAGGATCGTTTCCATCAAGTGTGAGCCATCTGTTGCGTCTTGTAGTTTTTCATTAATTAGGTCTTGATATTGTTCTGAGTTGTTTCGTAAGTTAGCGATATTTATTCCAGATGTTGGTTTTCGTATTAATTTTATTCTTTCTAATCTTGTATTGAGAACTACTCGAGCTCTGATTAGTCTGTGATCGCTACCTGTTCGAAACTTATTAAGAACGCTTACATCTTGTAGGGTTGTTATGTTGTTGGTTAGGATGAAATCAATTTCATTTTTAGTTTTTCCGTCAGGACTTATCCACGTCCATTTTCTATTTGGATTTTTCTTGAAGTAGGTGTTGCCTATTGATAGGTTCTGGAAATGTGCGTATTGAACCAGTCTTTCACCTCTTTCGTTTCTATCCCCAAATCCGAAATTTCCTATACATTGTTCTAAATTGGCCCTTTTCCCCACTCTAGCATTGAAGTCTCCTATTATATACTTAAATTGACTTTTGTTCTTATTTAGCACCTCCGTTATTTCATTGTAGAGTTCCTCTATACTTTCATCTGGGTATGAGATTGTTGGTGCGTATACTTGTACAATTTGAATGGTGTATCTTTTTGATAGTCGCAGAGTTAGGCTAGCTACTCTATCTGAGGTGTTGGTGATATCGACTATCCTATTTTTCCATTTCTTATTGATTAGGAATCCTACACCACTCGTTCGGCCATTTGTTGTACCTTTGTGATAGAGGATATTGCCAGATTTAAGTTCAATGAGGTCTTCGTTTTTCCGTCTTACTTCGCTGATGCCTATAATATCCCATTTAATATTAACTGCTTCATTCTCTAACTCAGTGAGTTTGGTTTGGTTCGATAACGACCTGCAGTTATAGGACGCTATGTACAAAGTTGTTGGAACAAGCGAATTTTCGCCTCCCCCAGAATCCTCGAGGCAGACCTTGTTCAAGGTGTGGGATTTGATACCCACCTGGGGTACACTGTCCGTATTTGTTTTCAAACTCGCCATTCTTTTTAAGGGGTTGTGAGGCATACCTTATCACGCTGCCTCAATGCGGGTTGATAAGGGGCAAGTGTTGTCGTCTATTGGCTTTTGCCATTTACCAACAGACCATTGTTCCCCCCGGATTTTTCTGAACTTTTTATTTATGAAAAAAGCCCAGTGTCGGCCCCAGGATTCGAACCGGGGACCTCCTGGTTGGAAGTGCAAGCTCTTACCAACTGAGCCAATCGGGGGATAATATATATATATATATATCTATATATATATATATATATATATATATATATATATATATATATATATCAGATCAGTTTTTATCCGTGTAATTTTTAAATAAAATAGAAAGTTCTTAGCTGTGCGGACATAACATTATTGATGAACATTACTCTCATGTTAAAAAGTGCGGAGAACTCCGAAACAATGGAGAAGTTTCGGGTCAAAAAATCACGACAGCACTGTTTCGTCCCCATGGAACTCATCAGACCACTGCATCCGATAAAATCCATAATTTCGCAATTGTGCCATATAAACTGTTTTAAAATAAAGAAATAACAAACAAGACACGAATAGCTACATCTTGACGAACCACTTGTACTGCAGAAAGTCGTAGTTAGTCTGGTCATCGGACCGAATGATGCTACATCTATACTTGGGTAGCATGTTTCGTGTGTCGAGCTTTGATATATATTTTTTTTTGATTTACCGCACGTCATCACATGGCGCTTTTATACAATATTGGGGGTTTATGTTGCTTTTGTGTTATTGAGTGATCTGTCGAGATGTTGCTATACGTACCTTATTTGCCGTTTTATCGTTTTAGAAAAACAATAGTGAGATGATGGATTGTACCAGAGCAATGGCCTGTTGGGTCTCATATGAGGACGAAACAGAGCTCATTTTTCGAATCCGGAGCTTCTCCATGTCTTAGAATTGTCCGTACTTTTTAACACGGAGTAATGTTGATCGACAATCTGCCACACAGCTGAAATTTTTTTAATATACATATGTGCTGAGTTCTTCTCAGGACTGTAAGACAGCTGATGTTTCGGTGAAATCTCATTCACCATTTTCAAAGCTTACTGTATGGTGTCTGTGGGCGAACTGATGCTTGCGTCTCGGGTACTGTCAGTCTCGTGTAAACCTGGGGCGCGTTTGTTGGCCGGATGGTTCTGGCCAATCATGCTGCGAGCCCTACTGCGTGTCATCGGCTCTCTTGCCGGTGTTTGGGGCAACATGATTCCACTGGAATGAATGTTATATCCGATAAGAGGCCTTTCTTAAATGAAAGAAATATGTCTGATCATACTTTGTATTCTCAAACAGTCCTGCATAAAACTCGTTATGACATTAAAGGAGGTTAATATAGAAACGTCAGTACGGAAGTCAAATTGACAATGGTTCGATTCCAGATGATGGGTCAACTGTAGTACGACCTCAAAGATCTTCTCAAATATAGTGACCACTGATCTATAATTTTCCCCATTTTTAGCGTCACCTTTTTTGAAGATAGGCACTACTCTTGATAGTTTGAGACATTCTGGAAAAGCGTGTTCGTCTATACATTGATTTATAATTTTCCCTGGGAATATAATATAATTTTCCTAATGGCCTTTATGATTTAAGTTTTAAGGTTATAGGCATCTTTGTGAGACATCTTTCATGCGAAATGTCCCATATGAGTTTGAGAAATTTCGGGTATCAACGTCAAAAATTAGAGAGTGACGAAATTCCATTTATAGTTGTCAAAGTTTACTGCACAGCTTCGATTATACCAGTTGATCTAAACAATAATAAATTTGTTTAAATGCTGCTTATGGTAGATTATTTTTGGCAGACAGAAATATTTTTTTTTTGGCCTATTAGTTTGTTTGCTTATGTTAACTTTTTTAGGAAATTATTACAAAGGTAAAGTTTATAATTAATATCAACACAAACAGGATTTAAAAACCCATTTTTTATCCATAAATATAAATTATTTACATATTGAAAATATTAATAATAATAATTTGGTCAACCACAAATTCACACGTTTACATTTTTCTAGAACTGACATTCCTATTAGCTTGTTGTATTAGTTTATATTATGCATTTAAAAAAAGGATCGCTTAGAATCGGTGCGTGGTACTAAGAAATCTTATTGTTTATCAGCATTTTTCCAAATATGAATAAAAATATTATTAAAATATTCAGCATTCAAATAAAGGTCTTTGGTTCTGACAATATGATAATTTTACTAGAGAATTCGATGCTGCAAGCTGTGCCATTTTTTCCCTGATAAAACTCAACGTCTGTTCGCTTATAATCCCAGAACCTCAGAATAGATTTTTTTGTGAAGCTTAAACAGTTATTAATTTGTAACTGGTTATATGACTGATTACCGGATGCCAAGGAAAAAAAGAAAACAGTTAGTTAGAGGGCATAAACCAAGGCACAAAAAAAGCTAAGCAGATGCAGGCCGAGACATTCTTAAAACAAACCTGCAAGCTGCAAGTGCTGACAATAATCTGACAGTGCATTTCTGCTGCACTTTCATAAACCATATAATATTACACAAAAAACATCAAATTATACAAATGAAAGTAAAAAACAGTTCAGTAGACTAAACATAATCGCTGAAAAATTTAAATATTAAAAGAGAACCAACAAAACCAAATTAGATTCGCTTTTTATTTGAAGCTACTAGTCTAGACAACTGTCTATATCCTTCGCTTTGGCATTAATCATGATCGCAATTTTGAGGTCAACAGCGTTGAAAATTTAAATATTTAAACAGTTTAAAAAACGTGACAGAGAATATTAAAAATATACTTATAATTTTTCAATTCATTTAGGAAGGTATAAATCAAACTTGAGCAAATATGAATGATTGGACTTAGACTAATTTTAATATAAGTGTTGCTAAAGATACATATGTGTCAGTAACTATTTTCATATTTTGCAATTTAGATTGCAGTTTTAGAAATGCTATCGTTTTTCATGTATATAAAGTTAGCTAGAAACGAAGAATCTTTCGGATGATAATTTGTCGCCCAATAGTCGCCTATTAGTTATCAGAAAAAATTTGTCGTTTCTTTTTTTTTAAATTTCATATTTTGCTAACTTGATATAATCTTAGCGAAGCACCTAAGGCGATTACTGTTAAAAAATAACTTTAAACAACAATACACCTGCTCGGAATTTTCCGTTAATTTAGCGTGATAGAAAAACAAAACACGAAATTCACTCGATACCGATTTCATTCATTATGTATTCGCGATTATTTTTGTTGAAATACCTGAGTCCGTGTATTTCTGAATAATTCCAAAAAAGCGAATACGACAAATTTTCACGGCCAGAAACCAATTTCCAGAAACCTTTCGATACGGCGGCTAATTATTATAGTGTATTCGTCGGAAATACATTGAATCTAACTTTTTAGAGACGAGCATTTAACGAGAATTCTTAAGGCTGACATATTTGGACGCACAACTAATTTGCCTGGATGAACCATGATGATTACAAGTACAAAATATCAAATATCACCCATTGATGGATGGTGTTTTGCTAGGATGATCCGAGATGTAATATTCCATGGATAACTTCTGGTGATTCCTCGAGTCCCACGATTAACTCGCCCAGGTCGAAGCCAATTCCTACGACTAATTTACGCGCGATAAATCAAATCTTATCCCTATCCAGGTGATATTTTGCTGCGAATCACAAAAAAAATCTCTTTAGTCAATAAGTCGGAAAATTACTCGCGGAAAATTCACAGATCGATTCGTTCAAGGCAAAGGGCAAATTCTCACGACAAATGTTTATTACCATTCCGTCGTAGAAAATTAAAAGCAAATTCCCAGGAGTCAAATTATTGCTAAAAATCATTTTTTAATTGTAATCGCATTAGGAGTTTCGTCAATTTTATATGAAGTTAGCAAAAGATGTAATATTAAAAAAAAAAGACAATTTTTGTTTTTCACAACTAATTAACTATTATTTCGTCGAAAATTATAATCTGGACGATTTTTGATCCGAAGAATTCGTCTAATTAACTTTACACGCATATATATATATATATATATATATATATATATATATATAAATATATATATATATATATATATATATATATATATATATATATATATATATATATATATATATATATATATATATGTGTGTGTTATATCGTAGGTTTTCACGGATGGTAGAATGTAGTGGTCATTCACATATTAGTATCAAGATCTCTCCGCCTAACAGAACTTGACACAAAACAATAAGAAATAAGACACATTTCAACAACTCTAGAACGGAATGGTTTCTCACAATCAGATATAAAGAAAGCCCTAAAAAGACAAGAGAAAACTACAACAAAGACCAAAGACCAAGATTAAACAAGGAACAAAGCCATAATACCATACATAAAAGGAATAACAGACAGAATCGGAAGAATCTTAAGAAAACACAACATACAGCCCATATTTAAACCAAAAAAAAACAATAGCCAACATCCTGGGAAATCCCAAAGACAAGACCAACCTTGAAAATCATGGCTTTTACAGCATTCCATGTGCAGATTGCCATCAAACTTATATAGGATAAAAAACAGGCGCATATCAGCAAGAATCCAAGAACATAAAAATAGCCTTAAAAACAAATAGACAACCTCAGCCCTATTTCAACATCACGAAACAACCGGACATACCATCGACTTCGAAAAAACAAAAGAAATAGCACCAGTACAGAACTACAAGGTACGCGTCATAAGAGAGGTCCTAGAAATCGAAAAAGCGGGACAGCTAAATAAAAGAGACGATGCTATAAATATTCCAACTACATGGAAAACATTAATAAAGAATCAAGAAAGAAAACAACAAAAATTAACTAGTACACGAGAGACCAGCATACAAGAACAAAATATATCGCACTCGGCAGAGGAGAGAAGCCTGCGAAGCCACTCATCCAATCAGGAAGCGAGCCAGCTAAACAAAACTCGAAATTCATCAGAGGCCACCATTAGTTCTCAGCGATTAACGAGACGAACCGCACTTGAAAATGTCAAATGATATTTTGGGGAAACGTCGTGAAAACGATTTTTTGAACGAACGGATTGAAATCCGGAATAACCAAACTATTCATATATATATATATATATATATATATATATATATATATATATATATATATATATATATATATATATATATATAACCAAACTATTCATATATATATATATATATATATATATATATATATATATATATATATATATAAATCTCCTAATCACCGACACCAGTAAAAACATAAATTAACTTGGAAATGAAAAAGCCAAATTACTGAGATCTTTGGAAAATCTAATACCGCTAAACTTATTAGGAAATTTTATCAATAAATAAAATGAAAAAAACGATTCGATATTCCAAAAAGTAAACAAAATAATATCAAAAAAATTAATTGACTTGATAAAAAAAACTACCAGTCTTAATAAAATAGACCACAATAATTCATGTTGGATCGAAAACTTGATGGAAGTACACATCTCAGACGATGTAGCCGAAATTCTTAGTTTAAGACCGAACTTTGCATAGCCAATTAAAAATAAAAAAGACCTACCAATCTCAGAAATTATAAGTAATATAGAAACTTTACTTACAGCCTTTACAAATGAAACCAAAGACGAAATTAGATCTGCATGTTGCAACGTCGTCTCAAAATACAAAAACAACTTTTCTAACAGTACAAGAAACAAATCTCAAAAAACTTTTCCAAAAAAATTAACAAAACTAAATCTTTTTTAAAAGGAAATAATAATTTAAAAATTCTAATACCCGATAAATCCAATAAAACTCTTGTCATGTTTACTGCAAAATAACACCATCTACAAGGAACTAAAAAACGATACTACTACTATTTACCAAAAAAACAACAACGAAATAATAGCCCGTTGGGAAAACAAAATGTAGACATCACCAAACATAGCAAAAAAATTTAAATATGCAAAATGTATTCCCGCCACGTATATATGGACTCCCAAAGTTGCACAAAGAAGGTATTCCCCTAAGACCCATCGTAGCGTGTATTCAATCTCCCTTAGAAAAACTCTCAAAATTTCTCAAAAACATTTTACAAAACATCGTCAATGAAAATAACTATTATGTAAAAGATTCGATGGACTTTAAAAGCAAAGTAATAACCATCTCAGGTGGTCATGAATTTATATCCCTATACGTTGCTTCTTTATATACAAACGTACCCATCAACTTGGTAAAAAAAAATAACAAAAAAATGGAACCAAATCAAATCATTTACCAACATACCTTTAGTGAATTCTTAGATGCACTTGATCTAGCCTTAAACTCCACATACTTCATACACAACCAAAAATTTTATAAAAAAATAGATGGATGTGCAATGGGAGCCTCCATATCCAGCGTTGTAGCACAACTTCAATTAGAGGACCTTAAAGAAGTTGTAATAAAAAAGCTTGAATTAAAATTGGCCTTTAGCAGTACCTCAAAATCTATATGACTCAGTATTAAAAAAATTTAACTCCTACCACCCTAAATTCCAGTTCACAATGGAAAGAGAAAAAGAAAATTAAATCAGTTTCCTGGACCTAATCTTTTACTATATTAAGAATACCTTAGAAACAGAATGGTACACTAAAAAACATGGTCCTCCAAGTATTTACATTTGAAATCTCAACACCCTCTCTTTTACGAAAGAACCGTCGTTTGAATACAGAAAACAGGCCATTCCAAAAACAAAAGAAGCCTTAAAAACGAACAGATCTCCTGCCAACCTAATAAATAGTATCTTTAAAAAAGAGTTCATAAATTTTTGTAACAAAAACTAATCAAACACGAAAATAAAACAGAAAAACGAAAAATTCGTATCACTTCTATATATTCCGACCCTCTCCGAAAAATTCCAAAATACGTTCAAGGATCATAACGTAACTGTTAGCTATAAGGGTCAAAACCTCCTAAAAAATTACTATAGTTAACTAAAATCTAAAATACCAAAAAACACATGTCATTTATAGTAATCCATGTAAAGTCTGCAAAGGCGAATACATAGGTCAAACAGGCCTACATTTAAACAAACCGATTAACTGGACACAAGTATGAGAAAAACAATAAAACGGCATTACCAACATATGGCATGGAACACCAATATTCCTTTGATTTTGAGAGAATGAAAATCTTAAAAACTGAAAATCACACATAAAAACGAGAAATTCTGAAAATGATAGCTATTTAAAAAAGCAAACTTGCCGTAAACGCCAAGGCAGATACGAATCAGCTTAGCAGAATATATAACAATCTTATAAAATAACAACTAAAAAATATAATTCTAAAACCCAAAATGAATTGCACTTTCAGGCTAGAACCCTTAAACCCTCAATAGCCAGAACAATCTTTATTACTTTATAAAAAATCCCATTTGACCCTATCAGTGCTACTTTAACTTCAAGATGACACACGTGGTCATTTTTATTTTATTATTTTATCAAATCTATATTTCCGTTTTAATATAATGCTCAGTTGAGTTACACGCAGAGTGCAGTGTTTCTTCGTAAATTATTCTTCAACATAAATACGCAATAGGTAAAGAGTAGATAGTTATATCAAAAAAATACTCTATTGTTTTAGCTATATACTGTATATTCTGACGATGGTAAAATAACTTACCTAAATGCTAATATTTAAAAAATGTAAAAAAATATAATACCATTATTTCATTTTGATCCCATTTTTAACGGACCATAATCCCAAGAAAAACAAAAGAAATAAAAGATATTATATTGAAGGCCCAAGAAATAAATAATAAATACTTCATATAGATATAGATCCGATTTTTCCTCTTATAATATAGTTTATTCAAGAACTAGAATGAGTAATAAATCGTTTTTTACCCTCTTTCTTCTTCGCAAACTACCTGTGTTTTTTAGTCCGGTGTCTTTGGCAAAATCTATTAGACACATATATTTTTCATACGAATGGGATAGACATTTTATAATCAAAAATACCGGTCTATATTAATGGACTATTTGGGTTGGATAACAATAGATATTTGGAAGTGTGTGTTAAAAAGGATTTTAATCCTTGTCATAGGCGTCGGAAGGAGGTTTATTTTATCACTAAGTATTTAAGGCATAGAATATTATTTTGGTAATAAACTTAAAATAAAAAGTTTTCATAATATTATTTTATTTCTTATGATTTCTTAATAATTCACATACATCAGAAAATAAAAACAATTTTGACATATTTAATACAAATTACAATAGTATTTTTATTATTTTTAATTTTGGCATAGAAACCGTTTTAGGCACAGTCAGACTAAAATGTAGCCTTTTTCTCTCAAAATACCTATTGTCAAAAATACAAGAAGTTAAACATATATAAAAAAATAAATTCGTCCATATAATATTAAAATTTTTTTGGGGCTATCCGTCATTTTATTATTAATTAAAAACATTTATAGGGCATCTGACGTTTCAGTTTATTTATTTTTTAAACCATCTGCAGAATTACAATTAAACACTAAAAAGGGATTCAAATGTAACTAATTTTTATGTATTACAGAAAATTTAAATAAGAAATTGTGTTTACGCTTACATTATGTATCTAATTCGTAATCAAAGTCAGTGAAGCTATCTTCGCTCAAATTAATTATAATTGGTTCCTTTATCTCACAGATCATGAGATAGAGTTTCCACATTCTATTTTATTCTTTTATTATATGGAGTTTTCCCAATTTTCTGCAGTAACTTTATTCAAAAAAATCTTTTAAAAGGTCAGTTAAATTACGAATTTTGTAAGTTGTGTTACTTCTAGCAACTCTACCTTTTACTTGAGAGAGATATTTTCCGGACGATCTATAAGAACAGATTTCCTATCTGGTTTTTCCCAGCAAAAATTAAGTTCTCTGAGCAATTTCCAGAGCTCAGTTCTTTTAATTTGAGGTTAATCCTGATCTTCATTTATTTTAGTTAGAATTTTGTCGACGGTTGAGATCTGCTTCTCATAATAAAATGTATGTAGAACTCCTTTTATTGCAGTTTTCATCTCTTCTTCCAACGAGGTTTTTCGTCTGCCTGTGATCGAATGTGGCTTGGGAGTACTAATAATTCCAGTCGTTTTTTCTCCTTAAATATTCAGTACATAGTAGATTTTTTAACTTCTGTCATGTTGGAATACATCTCAACAAAGCTTTTAACATTATTATCTAGATATTGATATCCTATGATATCATAAACATTCATCGTAATAAGTTTTTCGTTGAGGAAAAAGTGACCTGGTTTAACGATTTTGGAATAAATATAGATGTGGAAGCCATATCTTTTGGGTATCTCACTAATCTCAAATAATTTATAAAAACAAGCACAAACAAGATAAATCACTAAGGACACACTGTAAGGTGTACTTTGCTCACTGATAGAAACTTAATTGAACTATCAGAAATTTTATTGTTATGATAATTAGATTTACGGCAGTCCTTAGTTACCTGCGGCACTGGAGCAGGTACGTTGGATGTTTCGGTAACAGTTTTATTACTCTCTCTAGTTCTTTAATAGAGTATGTGTATGCTTGTGATCGTCTCTCTCCTTCCCAAGAGCTTTGAGTTCAGAAAAATAGAACTGATTCTGCCTCTTATACTAGGAATGTGTATGCTGCTCGCATCCTCCCCCCTCTCGACAACTTATTTTTTCTTGTGACCGCCCCCCCCTCTCTAAGAGCTTCAAATTCAGGAAAATAGACCCTACCCTGCCTTTTACACTAGAAATGGGAATGTTGCTGGTGTCATCCCCCCCCCCCGTCGACAACTTGCCTTCGCTTGCCATACTGTACTTTTTTGATATCACCGCCCCCCCCCCCCAAAGAGAGAGGCTGGATCCGCCCCTGTATATATATATATATATATATATATATATATATATATATATATATATATATATATATATATATATATATATATATGAGTTTGTGTTTTTCCGGGAATACATCCGTTCGTTAGCTATTTCCATAGTTGGAATTTGCAGACGTTTCGCCAAAGTCTCATTTGGCATCTTCAAGTGCTCGTGTCCGTAGTTGACGATGAACTACGGACACGAGTACTTGAAGATGCCAAATGAGACTTTGGCGAAACGTCTGCAAATTCCAACTATGGAAATAGCTAACGAACGGATGTATTCCCGGAAAAACACAAACTCATATTTCTCCATCCGTGAAACACTAAAAACTAACATATATATATATATATATATATATATATATATATATATATATATATATATATATATATACAGGGGCGGATCCAGCCTCTCTCATTGGGGGAAGGGCGGTGATATTACAAAAGTGCAATATGGCAAGCAAAAGCAAGTTGTCGACGGGAGGGGGGGGGACATCAGAAACATTCCCATTTCTAGTGTCGGGTCCATTTTTCCGAACTAGAAGTTCTTGGAGAGGGGGAGGGGCAATCAAAAGAAAAAACAAGTTTCCGACAGGGAGGGGAGGATGCGAGCAACATACACAATCCTAGTATAAGAGGCAGAATCGAGTCTATTTTCCTGAAGCTCTTGGGGGAGACTATAGCAAGAAAAACAAGTTGTCAACGGGGGCAGGAGTGCAGCAGCATACACATTTCTAATATAAAAGGCAGAATCGGTTCTATTTTCCTGAACTCAAAACTCTTGGGAAGAAGAGGGGCGATCGCAAGCATACACATTCCTATACTCTATTCAAGAACTAGACAGAGTAATAAAACTGTTACCGAAACCTCCAACGTACCTGCTCCAGTGTCGCAGGTAACTGACGACTGCCGTAAATCTAATTATATTTAAATATTATAAGCTTTTATAAATTTACTACAACAATAAAATTTCTGATAGTTCAGTTAATTTCCGTGAGTGCAAAGTACACCTTACAGTGTTTCCTTAGTGATTTACCTTGTTTGTGCTTAATTTTATATATTGTTTGAGATTAGTGAGATACATAAAAGATATGGCTTCCACATCTATATTTATTCCAAAATCATTAAACCTGGGCATTTTTTCCTCAACGAAAAACTTATTACGATGAATATTTATGATGCCTTAAGATATCAATATCTAGATAATGATGTTAAAAGCTCTGTTGAGATGTGTTCCAACATGACAGGAGTTGGAAAATCTATTATGTACCGAATACTGAAAGAGAAAAAAAGACTGAAATTGTTAGTACTCCCAAGCCACATTCGATCACAGGCAGACGAAAAATCTCGTTGGAAGAAGAGATGTAAACTGCAATAAAAGGAGTTGTACATACATTTTATTATGAGAAGCAGATCCCTACCGTCGACAAAATTCTAACTAAAATCAATGAAGATCGAGATATACCTGAAATTAAAAGAACTGAGTTCTGGAAATTGCTCAGAGAACTTAATTTTTGCTGGGAAAAACCAGAAAGGAAATATGTTCTTATAGATCGTCCGGAAAATGTCCGTTGGAGAAGGAAATATCTCTCTTAAGTAAGAGGTAGAGTTGCTAGAAATAACACAACTTACAAAATTAGTAATTTAACTGAACTTTTGAAATATTTTTTTGAATAAAGTTACTGCAGAAAATTGGGAAAAATTCATATAATAAAAAATAAAAGAAAATGTGAAAACTCGATCTCATAATCAGTGATATAGAGAAACCAATTATAATTAATTTGAGCGAAGATAGCTTCACTGACTTTGATTACGAATTAGATACGTAATGTTTACCAGCGTAAACACAATTTATTATTTAAATTTTCTGTAACATATAAAAATTAATTACATTTGAATACCTTTTTAGTGTTTAATTGTAATTCTGCAGATGGTCTAAGAAATAAATAAACTGAAACGTCAAATGTCCTAAAAATGTTTTTATTTAACAATAAAATGACCGATAGCCCCAAAAAATTTTTAATATTATATGGACGAATTTATTTGTTTATATATGTTTAACTTCTTGTATTTTTGAAAATGGGTATTTTGAAAGTATTTAAATTATAACTTAGAATTTTTCGAGAGAAAAAGGCTACGTTTTAGTCTGAATGGGCCTAAAATGCCAAAATAAGAAAAATACAGTTGTGATTTGTGTTAAATATGTCAAAATTATCAATATTTTCTAATATATGAGAATTATTAAGAAATCATAAGAAGTAAAATAATATTATAAAAACTTTTTATTTTAAGTTTATTACCGAAATAATATTCTATGCCATAAATACTTAGTGATAATAAACCTCCTATGACACGACGCCTATGACAAGGATGAAAATCCTTTTTAACACTTCACACATCCAAAAATATCTATTGTTATCTAACCCAAATAGTCCATTATTATAGACCGGTATATTTGAATATGAAATTTCTAACCCATTCGTATGATAAATATATGTGGCTAACAAAGACACCGTACTAAAGAACACAGGTAGCTTGCGAAGAAAAAAAAGAGTAAAAAATTATTTATTACTCTCTCTAGTTCTTGAATAAACTATAGTATAAGAGGCAAAATCGGGTCTATTTTCCTGAACTCAAAGCTCTTGGGGGGGGGATCGCCCCCCCCCCCTTGGATCCGCGCCTATATATATATATATATATATATATATATATATATATATATATATATATATATATATATATATATATATATATATTTAGTTTAGTTTAACGGTATAAGATTTTCCAAAGAACTCAGTAATTTGGCTTTTTCATTTCCAAATTCATTTATGTTTTTACTGGTGTCGGTGATTAGGAAATTTATATATATATATATATATATATATATATATATATATATATATATATATATTCATTTTCCGGTGGTTAGATACAAAATAGCTAAATTTTTTATCAAATTTTCCCTTGTGTCATACAAACTCAATCCCATGGACCTGTGGGGCTTGCAATTGCAACAATGTCTGTTTTAAAATTCAAGAAAAATTTAAATCACAAAAAAATAGCTGAATGAATCCCACACATTCTGCAGGGATTCGCATTAAAATTTTTTATTTTTTTAATATATATTTAATAAAAAGGATATTTATGCCCTGGTGGCAGACAACTGACGGGTACAGGGTGAGTCGATGATTGAATGAAGTAAGTTTATGCCTTTTAGGTAAAATGGTATACCTTGTATTTTTTTATTTTATTTTATAGACGAATAAATCCCACTTTTTAACTTTTGTTTAATATATTGTTCCGGACGGCCGGTCTTCAAATAAACTACACACACTGTATTATTTTAATAACCTTTTATTGTCAACCTTACGTTTGACCTAAAACCCTACGAACTACGAATACAAACTAATACTATGAAATATAAAATGCTACAAAGTTCGTTACAGTAGAAAATATACCTAAAAACCTACAAACTACGAACTCAAACTAATACTATGAAATATAAAACGCTACAAGGTTCGTTACATTAGAAAATATACCTAAAACCCTACAAACTACGAACACAAACTAATACTGGGAAATGTATAACGCTATAAAGTTTGTAACAATATCATATATTTATTCCTAATAGTTTTTCATATTTTGATTTCTTTTATTTTTCTTATCCTTTTTTTTTTGAAGCAAGGGAAATTTTTACTTTTTAAATAAATTTGAAAATCCATTTATTGAAAATGGTAAACTATAAAGAAGCAAACCTTTTCTTAAAACCAGAATAAATTTGCGAACCTCCTGTGTGGTCATTAGGAACAGTAAATGAAGCAGTAAAATTGGCTCATTAAAATTTATTTCCCATACTGAACAACATTTCTCTTTAACTTTTTTGTTATTTGCTTAAAATCGATAACAGACTTACCGAAATTGATTCAAATATTTTTAGTAGGATTGGTAACCATACCTAAAAAAAACACATTTGTTAGAACAATATTTGGAATATATAACAAAATAAGTTAAACACATTCATGTATCAGTTCATTTACCAACATTATTAAAGCTAAACCTAAAAAAAGAATTAATATATAATTTAAAAAATATCCTCAATGGGATATTTGTGCCTGTTTGGTGAAAAAAAGAAATTCAATATTTGATTTAATGTTTGAAACTTTTAGTCTCAAATCGGGTTCTACTTTTTACCTGCTTCTGTCCTTATGTTTCAGGTAAGTATATATTGAAAATTCTTTTTCACATATATAAGTTGTATAAAAGAACAATAAAACTTCAATGGCTTTTTCCGCCAAAACAGGATACTTATTTCTTACACTAAGCCAAAAATCAATTAAAAGGTGATCTTTCAAAGTCAATGAGTTTGCATTTTTCAGGAAATTTGAAGCAGTATCCGAAGTTATACCTCCTTGAAAAGGATTACGTATCCAGTTGTTCGATCAAGATATAATAGGTTTATTATTATGGAATTTGAATTCTAGTTGTCTGAGATGTTCAGTAATGTCCCTTTTAATATTTTAGTTTTACTGAATTTTATTTTCGAATAAAACGATGAGAGAATCAAATCATTCACCTGCAGACACTGAATCCATAAGTTGAACTTCTTTAGCATGGCTTCATGCACAGTGAAAATTATAATATCTGGGCCTTGTAAAGATTGATTTAAGACATTTAATTTAGAAAAAATGTCGGCTAAGTTTGCAAATTTTTGCAGCCACAGAATATCAGATACACAATAGGACAAAAATGCTTGAACTTCAGATTTCAATTCAAACAAGCGGATGAAAACGCTGCCATGAGAAAACTAACACGCGATTTTATAAAATTTAAAATTTCTACAGTGTCGCTTAAAGGACTAGATAACTCTGCAGAAACGCGTTTACGCCAGTGCTTGTCTATGAATACAGCAATGAGTCCATTCAGTATTCTCGTTGATCTTCTTTTCCAGCACCACAAGATCAAAAAATGTTAAATCTAACATAGACAAGCAATTTTTGCGAAGTAGTATCTGTTGGACTTCCATTGTCTTTATTTTTGTTGAATATCACGACGTTTCGCCTAGTAGTTATCTCTAGCCATTTTCAAGTCAAACTGAATAAATCCTTTAGCTACATGACTATTTATACTAAAAGTAAATGCAATAGAGTGTGACTGAGATGGGTGCAGTCATGTCTGCTATGGCAAAATCCATTTTTTTTTATTTACAATTACTAAGAAGTGGTTTCCACACTTCTCTTATATCTAAAGATGGTTTACTAAAACCACTCGGGTTCTGATATATGACCGCGGCTTCTTTGAATTTCCGTTTTCCCCAATGTTGTTCTCGGTGTAGTAGTTTAGCTTCAGACCATTTTATGTATATATTTCTTCATATATTTTCACATATTTCTTCTTCTAATCCTAAGACCGTTACAAGGAAATACATCGTCCTGGGTTAAGAACTCGAAACATTTCGTAGAAATTATACGTGAAATAGAAGTACAACCAGAAGACCATTTTATTAGCTTTAACGTGGAAAGTCTATACACCAACGTTCCAGTTAAGGACTCACTAAAAATTATTAAAAAAAAAACTTAAAGAAAACCAGACCTTAGCAGAAAGAACATCTTTATCACCGCACGCCATTATGGACTTGTTGGAAAGTTGTTTGACTAATTCCTATTTTCAAGAAAAGGAGAAATTCTACATCCAGAATGATGGACTACCGATGAGGTCTTTACTATCACCGGTGGTCGCAAATATTTTCATGGAATGGTTTGAGATGTTTGCAATTGAATCCACAACTAAGAAACCAAAGTTATAGCTCAGATACGTAGACGATACTTTTATTATTTGGAGTGGAAACGACGAAGAACTTCGAAACTTTCTTTTTCATCCCAACAATATCAGTCCAACTATTAAACTCATCATGGAGAAAGAAGTAGAAAATAAATTACCATTTTTAGATGTCTTGATTGAAAGAAATGGCAGACAAATTCGAACTTCGGTTTACAGAAAAGCCACGCACACAGGACAATACCTGAATTCGGCTTACTAGGGTCAAACCAACAACTTAAAGAGACATGAAGAACTGTGTATATCAGATACCATGTGAATGTGACAATTCCTACATTGGCGAAACAAAGAGACCTCTTGACGTAAGGATCAAAGAACACCAAAAATGCATATCTCGAGGAGAAACAGAAAAATCTGGTGCTGCCAACCATGCCTGGACTCATGGACACCACATTAAATGGTCTGAAGCTAAAATACTACACCAAGAAGAACATTGGAGAAAACGGAAATTCAAAGAAGCCGCGGTCATACATCAGAACCCGAGTTGTTTTAGTAAACCATCTTTAGATATAAGAGAAGTGTAGAAACCACATCTTAGTAATTGTAAACTAAAACTAAATGCAGCATAAAAAAAATGGGATTTTGCCATAGCAGGCATGACTGCACCCATCTCAGTCACACTCTACTACATTTACGTTCAGTATAAAAAGTCATGTAGCTAAGGGATTTATTTAGTTTCACTTGAAAACGGCTAGAGATAACTACTAGCCGAAACGTCGTGATATTCAACAAAAATAAAGACAATGGAAGTCCAACAGATATCTACTACTTAGCAAGAAACATCATTGTCTATGACCTTCAAACAAACAATAGACAAGCAATACTGAGCGCTTGCTACATCGGTCGACTCGTCAAGCTGAATAGCGCAATAGTTCAACTTTATTCTTTTTAAAATTCACTTTCCACATCATTTGCCAAGTAACTAATTCTCCGCGACATTGTACTGTTTGATAAGGAAACAAGGTCAATTTTCTTTGCCGCTTTTTCTCCAAGCTTACACTTCGTGATGTTTTGAGCACACGATGCAATCAAATTTTCTGCCATTGTATGAGCTTGTCCGCATTTTGCAAATCGGTAACTAGCTCGAAATGGTACCTCGAGAGCCATTTTACTATCTTCGTTTAAATATGTTAAAAGAGAAAAAACACTAAAAGTTTTATTACCTGGCAGTTTTTTTTAAAGTACTCCTGGCAAGGATTTTATTACAGATTACACAAAGCGGTTTAGGCTCTGACTCTTCCTCCTTTTCCTTCCCGGTAAAATAAAAATCCATTTGTAAATAGTCACTATCATATTTTAATTTCTTTCCTTTTTTCTCACTCTCTTCGCCTATTTTTTCTTTGCTTTCAATTTGGTGAGATGGTAGCTCACTAAAACTGCCATCCTGTGCTGGTTCCAATTCAGGGACTGAACTGAAAGGAGCAATGGCTCGTTTGTCCAACTTTTCGCCACGCTTGACAAAACTACCTGTTTTTAGCCAACGGTCCATCATACCTTGATGGAGCAATAATTATTTATTTTCACGTTCAATGTATTTGGGTATTTGTTATAATACACGAGAAGCAATCACTAAAGTGGTTTACACTACTAATATTTATGTACACACTATGCATTAACTGCTAACCCATTTATCTTTTTGAAATCACTCGAGGTTCGTAAGATTATAGTATTCAGTTCGACTCTACACTTCTTTATATGTCACTGCGGCGTTTTTATATCGTCAGTCGTTATTTTCATTCTTTCGTTAGCATTCGGGAAAAATCTTGGTTCGTCGAAGTAAAAGTTCCGGCTTGTTCGAGAACATACTTGCAGCATCGCCAGTGGCGTAGCAACTCGTCACGTTACGTTTGTTGCTGGTTGCGATGTTTAATTTAAAATGATGAAATTTTTTTGTCGCGAACATCCTTTAAAAAATTTTGTTTTTACAAGATTTTGACCTATATTTGGAGGCTCAAAAAAAAATTGAGAGTAAAAAACAGCTACGTACAATCTTAGCTCCTACAATTATAAAAATTTTCGTTTTTGAAATTTGAAATCGGATTGGGCAGTTGTAGCTAGAGTTATATTTTCGGCCGGTTTTAAGAAAAGTCGTTTTAAGAAAAACCATATTGAGAGTTTAAATAAACGAAGATAAGTTTTTGATATTTACTAAACTTCATCGATTCCGGGCTCATAAGATAGACCTTCTTTACCATCATTTTCCTCGTTTTCGCAACTGAATGCTATACAGTATACAATTGCATAGAATTATTACGTGTAACAAGTATGGACATAATTTGACGCCCGAGGTACAGATGACCGCGCTATGTGTGTTGGGTATAACTTCGTTATCTTTTCAACTTTTGGCCTGTCAACTTTATTATACACTTCAAAAGTAGTATACAACTAACGGAACGCAGTATAAAAAAAAATTAAAAATTACTCTCAAATATCGACAATTAGATTCTCAAAACTCTTAAGTGATATGATATTTAGTATTATATTCATAATTTGTGAACATAAGCTAACAAAAAAACATATTTTGCTTAATAGTAAATGGGAGATGATAAGTAAAATTGACGCAAGAAATCTAAAAAACTAAATTTTTGATCGAAAGTAAAAAATTAATTCAGTGTGACATCATTTGATCATTGACGGAATATTTTGGGTAGCGTCGACCGTTCCGTCTACAATCATACTGCTGTCCCATTATTAATAGCTATTCTAAATACATGTAAATAAATTTCATAGTGTAAAGGCAATTTTTAGAGTTGTTCCTTGTGGCACTTACAGTTTTAGTTCCAAAGAACTACAGGTTATTTAAGAATTACCACTATGAAAACTCAGAACTTCACCTGTAACCGTCCATTTGATTCTCTAAAGTTCGAAAAGTTTCGGTCTTCTCGTCCCGCGGGCGTTAGCTATTCTATACTGTATACTTAATTCCCGAATGGGCCTCTGAGCGTCTTAAGCTTATTAAGGATTAATATAACTATTCTATGTCTTTCTATAACTAGAAGTAATCGATAACTCCTGTCTAACTCGTCATTTCTTGTGAATAGAAAAAAATAACAATTATACGAATTCTTTTTACATTTTATCAAACGGTAGAATAAATTATAGTGAGTTTATTTGATTATTCCTTTGTTTCCTAATAATGGGAAAAATCCTTCAATATTTTAATATATTTCAATGGTATTTTGCAGATACCGCATGTTAAGACCTCCATCGGCACTTATATCTTCGGTTTTAATTACATAACCAGGGTAAGGTTTCTTCGACAGATTTATTTACAAATATTAGAAGAGGGTATTTTATGCAGTAAAGTTAAGATTAGGCTTAAGTATGATAATTAATTTATTTTTTCTTTAGACTTTCTTGGATAGTAATAAAAAATATATACTATCTCGTTTCCACGGATAAAATCTATCCACAAAGTGATTATTTAATTACTCATTTTAGCAGAATATACTTCAATTTAGACAATATAAAATAACTAGTGTTTGTTCCATTACACTGATGTAATTGAACAAACACTATCGATAACATCAGAAATAACAAAATTATACTCAATTTTGATCCAGAAGACACTCTCTTCGAAAACAACGTAAATGATTCGCTTCAAGCTTGTAGTGATGGTCAATTTTGAGGTCAGTGACGTGAAAAATTTATACCTTAAAATTTTAATTATTAATAAGAAAATTTTTGAGTGAATATGCACAAACAATTTCTCAATTGATTCATTGAACAGGTTGATCTCAGCTTTATGTCTAACATACAAAAATTATCTAGATACAATTTCTTTTTTCTGTGTTAAGAGACTACTATCACTTTCTAATAAAAAACTCTTGTGATACTTATGACTTATCTATGCTCAGTAAAATCGGAAGGCCATGTTCATCAAAAATATTTTTTCTTATTTCTTCTCTCTTTTATCATATTTTATCTATTTTCTGAAATTTTTATACTTGTAGCATTAAATCTACTACTTGAGTATCTTTTTACCATCTTTCACAAATATTTTCTATTCTTTAAGCATTTATTTCATAAACTCTTCCCATGCAAACTACCTCTAGCATCAGAAACATCTGGTTCTTGAAATATATTTGTTTGGCAAAAGAATAAAAATAAACTGCCTGACATAAATAACCTTTAAGTTAAAAATAACAATGCAGTATATATCCATACACAAGGTATAGAAATTTAAAAAATATTTTTTTCAGGAATGGCCAGGGGTGTACGTAGGATTTTGTTTAATATCCCTCTGGATACAATATTATATCTCGATCAGAGAAGAATTGAAATTTAACTTGGAGACAAATGCATAAATCGGAAGATTACACTTAAGAAGCATTGTTTACTTTGGCATATTAAAATATAACAACCTTTCTAATTATGAAAAAGTTATATTCAACGAATTAATGACCAAAAATTACCGAAAAATTTTGAAAAATGTGTAATTTATGACATTTTCAAAACAAGAGCTTAACTCCCGCCGCTGGGGTTGGCTTAAAGAAACATAGGTGTTTAAAGAACTTTATTATTAGCTTAGGTACCAAAAATCACCAAAAAGTGTGGAATTTATGACCCTTTCAAAATAAGAGTTGAATACTGGCCGCTGGGGTTGTCTTAGGGTAACAAATTATGAAACCCATATAGATATTTGGAGGACTTTATTATAAGCTTAATTGACGAAAATCACTGAAAAAATTTTAAAAATGGGAAAATTAAGACATTTTTAAAATAAGGGTTGAACCTTGGCCGCTGGGGTTATCTTACAGGAACAGATTATGTGAAGGCTATATTATGTGACCAGTATAGGTGATATCACCAAAATTACCGAGAAATTTCGAAAAATGTGGAATTTACGATTATTTTAAAATAAGAGCTTGTCTCCGGCCGCTGGGGTTGTTATACGGGAGTGAATTATGGGACATATATAGATATTTAGAGACTTTATTGTAAGCTTAGTTATCAAAAATTACCGAATTATTTTCAAAAATGTAGACTTTATTACCCTTTCAAAAAAAGGGCTGAATCCCGGTCGCTGGGGTTATTATAAGCTTAATCACCAAAAATCACCGAAAAATTTTGAAAACTATGAAAATTAGGACAATTTTAAAATAAGGGTTGAACCTTGGCCGCAGGAGTTGTCTTAGGGGAAAAAATTTTGTAGCACATATAAGTGTTTAGAGGACATTATTATAAGCGTAATTATAAAAATTTCGAAAAATTTGGAGGTTATGACTCTTTTGAAATAAGAGCTGAATCCCGGTCGCCAGGGTTGTCTTAGGGAAAGAAATTAAGTAATCGATATATATGTTTAGAAGACATGATTATTATGATTATTTGCCAAAAATCGTTGAAAAATTTTGTTAAATATGGATTGTATGATATAATTAAACATAATTAATTAACTCTAATCAATGGAGTCGATTTTTTGAGGTACTTAGAGGAAGTTATAATAAACGTAATTACCAAAAATTACAAAAAATATTAATAAATGTTTATTTTATGGTGTTTTAAATATATAGTTTTAATCTATACTTAGTACGCTGTCCACTAGCTTCAGCTCTATGCTATCATAAATATTCTAGAAATAATAGTCAAAATGATTTCAAATTTACTCTCTCTGACACTTTTTCTTCTTTTTCTATCTTGTTAATAGGCATAATTGCCTGTTTATTATTTGGATGTCCTTGGTTCAAATATCAAAATTCCATCATTTTCTTGGTTTACATATTGACCTTTATTTCTTTTGGTGAATTATATTTTACTATCCATACGATTCTGGTGTTTGTCCTTATTTCTTTTTGATCACTCCCCTCTTCTTTCCTTACTCTCATTTCTTCTATTTATACTGTTTATCCTACATACTTTTCTTATATGTTCACTTTTTCCTTTTAGAGTTTTATGGATTATTTCTCTTATTATTCATCTTCGATGTTTTTTAATATTCGTTGGGTAGTGTTTGTTTCCTATGTCGTTTCTGCCATATATGACATGACCTGATCACACTTTTATATACTCTGATCTTGATATTGACGTTTGTTCCTTCAAACATTTTACATCTAGATACTATTTACTTTGTTCACTTAATGTTTGAATTCTTCTTCCACCTTGCCGTCATTGAATATCTTCAGGTGGCAAGTAACCAGCAAAAAAAAGGTGAAAACCTCTCCCATTGGCAGTGGACCATCATCTGTAGACCGGCTTCAAATTTATTGTTTGGCATCAAGACAGGGTAGATTAGTACACACAACAACAATAAAAGTGAATCCCTTAAGCAACCTAAGTTTAACTAAATAATTCCAGAAGATGATGCAGCCTGTACCGGACTTTATATTTAGTTGAATAAAGATTGCTTAAAGGAATGAGTTCTCTTGTGGTGAGGTGTGATTGACTACCTTGCACTAATGAAAATTAATAAGGGCAGGTTATGGTGCACTGACAATAGGGGAGGTTTCTACTTTTTTCTGACAGTTTCTTGCAATCTGAAGCAGTGATTTTAATTATTAACTAGAACAAAGCACGCCTGCACTTAAAATATATGGCTTTTTCAGTTGATTTCTCCTATACATACATGTATTATTTATTGAATTCACTATATCCCTTCATCTCTCTAAAAACTGACGGGGGCTAGCCAAAATTGATATTCACATTTTGACTCAGCGACACAAAATATACAAGAGTACAAACAAATTCCGGAAAGAAAAACTTTTTTATACATCATAATGTTACTTAATATAGCAGAAATAGTTATTATTGTCAAATTCATACATTACTTGCAATTCATGAGTTATGAAGTAGCTGTACGAACTAACTGAAAAATGAAATAAAAAAGAAATAAGCAAATAAATACATTTCGATTTTTTGACAATTTTGTCAGTACCGATTCAATAACCAATAACATTTAGACAATTTTCACAGACATTTCTTGTTGGAAAAATTGTCATAATTTATATAGACGTTTAAAAAAAAATAAAAAATAACTATATTAGGAGATTAATCTGGTTCATCGGTTTCGGTTTCATACTATACCTTCTCTTGCTAAGACTTGGACACTTTTTCTCATTAATTTTACCTTAAGCTGACACGTTTGATCACGACCAATTATCGCAAAATTAACAATGTAAACAACTTCCATATTTTGAGTAAAAAATTGTAAATATCTGCTTAGCTTATGCGAAGAAGGATTTAGTTAGGCAGATTTGAGTGATTTATTTAATCTATTCTGATTATATTGAAAAATCAAATTACTTTTTTATCGCCATTTGGGACATTCCATTTTGCATTTATGTCTTTTAAATTAAATTTGCTTTAAAACGTTGTCACAAGAAATAAGAAAACTAATTATCAGCTATTTTGTATGCCAAATTACAACTTTTCATATCCGATTTCAAAAATCGTCTGGTTATTTTGGAAATGCAAAAAGGCAGCTTAAATTCCCAATGGATTTGATAAAAAATTATATGTTTTCAAATAACTTAATTTCTTATTGCAAAAATTTAAAGGGGGGAAAATTTACCATTCAACGGTATAAATAACTTGGAAGTTGAATATCATTTGGCGTTCAAATGTTTCTTTCCTGTAAATTAGTAAAAAGTTTAGAGAATAAAATGGGACATCTCATAGGAACGTTAAAGTTGAAGTTGATGATTAAGGTCATTTCAAGGTCAGGTTGATTTTTTAATTGGAACCTATATTTTTTATTGCAGGAATGGGAAGTGGTAAAAATTTCGCAACCAACGGTATGGATAACTGGGGCTCAAATGTCATCTAAAGGTCATTTGAAGGAAATTGTATTTTTTCAGTGAATTAGTAAGAACAGTTAGCCTATATCACGCAAATTATGAATACAAAAATTGTAGAAAATTAAACTGTCCCTATTGTGGCTTTGAGGCTGGCCTTGAATGCGCCTCTCGGTCTAATTTCAAGATTCGTGATGATTGATTTAATTGAAGAACTAATTATATTCTATGTTAAATCTTTTGTTTAATATTTTATTAAATTATCGGTATCTTTAATTATGGATTGATCGATTTTTTTAAATAGGTAGTTTTTTTTATTTTAATGAACCTGTTATTGAACTGTTGCTAGATTATTTTGCGTGAATAACTGAAGTCATACTGGAAATTTTACTTGTGCATCTTTATCACATTATTACTCCTATGTAACTCGAGCTCAATAGTTAGAGCAAGCGACTACTCTAAGTTAATGATTTGTTTAATTTTGCTAATTAGTTTTATTATTTCTTATGCTATTAACTTGAAGTTTACCTTTAATAATTTTTCACTCTTCTTTATGGTGTAAATTTGAACTTTTGGATGTAATTATTTCTTGACATTTTGGCGGTAAATAATTTATTCGCTTGTTCTTCCTATTATATGTACAGGGTGAGTCAACGATTGGATGAAGTAGGTTTGTGCCTTTTCGGTGAAATTAACAAAGAAACTATATTTATTGTTTGATACAGTTTATTTTTACGCAGATTTTAAAAATATTTAGGACTCTACAGGGTGAGCCAAAAAACTAGGACAGCATAAAGTTGTATTTTTTTAAATAGAACACCCTATATACGAATCGTATTTTCGATTTAGCTTATAATTTTAAATCTTTTTTATTAAAGGTTTACTATAACAAAACTTTATAGTTTCTGAGATAATTAAGTTTAAAGAAAAAAAGTCACATTTTCAAGCATCAATTCAATCCTAAATAGCGTTTTCAATTTTGTGGCAAATATATTCAAATTTGGAATTTAGCAAGGCCAAGGACAAGTTAACATAATTTTTACCTAATATTTGCAATAAAAGCTACAGGGTGTTGAACACATCGGCTCAAATTTGAACAAGTTTAAATGAATAAATATCTTTTTTTTTAATGGTACACCCTGTATATTTTCATGTTATTTAATAGAGTAATAAAAACCCTAAAAGTTTGGTTCAATATATCCTATACCTATTTATAATAGTTTTTGAGATATTTCAGTGTTTCTTATTTTCCATACTTTTTTACAGAAATAGTCTTCATTATCATAGTAGCCATGTAAAATAATAAAAAGAAACTACAGAAACAAACAGAATGTGGTTAAATAAGATGAAATACATTATTCGTTATATTACAATGGCAATAGTTTAATTAAACATAATGTGAAAAAATTAACACAACAATAACGACAAGGCAAATACATATTTACTTTTATACTAAATTGAAACAAAAAAATTACCTATTAAATACTGAGATTAATTATTTCTTTTTAATAAGTGTTCGAATAAACGACCCTCTTGTGCAATGCACAAATTTAGTTTTTTTTGCAGATTTTCTCGGACCCTGGACAAAATTAGTGGCGTTATTGTACTACAGGTATCCCTAATCCCGTTTCGCATATCTTCCACTGTTGTTGGTGGATTAACATACACCTTATTTTTAATATAACCCCATAGGAAGAATTCTAATGGGGTGATATCGCAAGACCTTGGTGGCCACTCAATGAAACCCCCACGTCCAATCCATTTTTGCGGATATCGTTGGTCCAAAAACGCACGAACTTCACGATGGTAATGCGGAGGCGCACCATCGTGCTGGAACCACATACTGTCGAGCTCATCCCTATCGAGACCTTGAAGCAGTTGGGGTAGTTCTTCTTGTAGAAAGTTCAGGTAACTATGGCCATTTAGTGGTTCATTAAAAAAGTGGGGTCCAATAATTCGATTATGATGAATACCACACCAAACATTTAATGACCAGTGGTTTTGATGTTGCACCTCTCTAATCCAAAATAGGTTTTCTGTGGCATAATAATGCATGTTGCGTCTATTTACGGCACCGTTACTTCTAAAAGTAGCTTCATCACTAAACATTACCTTGCATAATAAATTTGGATTTAATTGAATCTCCGCATTTATTGTACGACAAAAGTTTACACGACTCTCAAAATCCTGTCCATGCAATTCTTGGTGTAATTTCATGTGATATGGATGATACCTATATTTCTTGATAGTACGATTAGCGGTGGATTGTGATGTTTCACATAATGCTGCTAACTGACGGCTACCAATATAAGGATTTTCCTGAACATTTAACAATACTTGTAGTTCTTTTTCTTCATTAGTTACTGGTTTGTTGACCACTTTACGTTTTGGATAATCAACAGTACCAGAAGAATCAAATCTTTGCATTAAGTTTTGAAAAGTATGGGTATTAGGCTGGCGTCGATCAGGATACTTCATTTTGTAAATTCTTTAAGCAAGAAGGCAATTTTTTTGAGCCTCTCCTATTGTATAAATCATATCTATTAACTCATTCTTTGGAAAATTCATTTTACAATATAAGATGAATGCAAAAAAAAACCAAACTACACTACATAAAAACCAAAAGAAGCGATTGCGGTTATAAATTTGACACACAGAAAAATGTTCTTTTACATTGTTTTTGCCATGGCTACTATGATAATGAAGACTATTTCTGTAAAAAAGTATGGAAAATAAGAAACACTGAAATATCTCAAAAACTATTATAAATAGGTATAGGATATATTGAACAAAACTTTTAGGGTTTTTATTACTCTATTAAATAACATGAAAATATACAGGGGGTACCATTTAAAAAAAAAGAAATTTATTCATTTAAACTTGTTCAAATTTGAGCCGATGTGTTCAACACCCTGTAGCTTTTATTGCAAATATTAGGTAAAAATTATGTTAACTTGTCCTTGGCCTTGCTAAATTCCAAATTTGAATATATTTGTCACAAAATTGAAAACGTTATTTAGGATTGAATTGATGCTTGAAAATGTGACTTTTTTTCTTTAAACTTAATTATCTCAGAAACTATAAAGTTTTGTTATAGTAAACCCTTAATAAAAAAGATTTAAAATTATAAGCTAAATCGAAAATACGATTCGTATATAGGGTGTTCTATTTAAAAAAATACAACTTTATGCTGTCCTAGTTTTTTGGCTCACCCTGTAGAGTCCTAAATATTTTTTAAATCTGCGTAAAAATAAACTGTATCAAACAATAAATATAGTTTCTTTGTTAATTTCACCGAAAAGGCACAAACCTACTTCATCCAATCGTTGACTCACCCTGTACAACACAGTTTTAGGCATTGCTATTTTATTCTAGTGTCCATCTTACCGGGTCTTTTACCGAGCAGAATACTGTCAACTGCCACTCCTTTTACCGGTCGGAAAGCCATTATTTCCTCCCTACCGGACCACTCCACCCTCAGTGGATTTGTTATGCTGCAGTAGATCCTTGCAGTTTGAAGAGTATTTATTTCAACAACTATTTTAATTTAAGCAAAGTACTTAATTAGAATTAAACTGTAACAGTCAAATTCACTAACATAGTTTAAATTTAAAACCGCCCTAAATTTACAGCTGAGTTCTTAAATTGACAAGAGCAGCAGTAAGTCAAGCAAATTTTAAACTATATCCCTATATAAGCGTTTATTTGTTGACATATCTAATATAAACTATGACAATACCATAAGCAAAACAAAACTGGTCGACTATAAGATTTAAATTTAATGGCAATTGTCTCTAACAGTTTTATTTTGTCCTACAAACTTCTTACCATTGGTAGTTCGTTTCATTTTTTTTATTAATTTCTATAAGAATTGAATTGAAAGATAGATCCAAGCGACAACGTGGAGGATTTCTGCGTTCACTCGGCTTAAATGCAGTGGCGGCTTTAAATACCCACCCCTACTCTACGGCATAGTTTTTAGCTTGGTACTTTGCTCGCTGGTGCCGCCACTAGCCTTCAGTTCTGCTATTCTAGTTTTACCTTACATCTCTCTACAAGGTCTGGCGCCTTTTACAAAAAAGAGTGTAGCAAATTGGCGCCCCAAGTTGGGCGCCAATTTGCTATAACGCCTTAAAAAAACAGTTGAGCGGTTTTACATAAATTTGTCGGCTCTAATGGACAAATATAACTTTCCATCTTAATCTATTTACAATATGAATGAAACAGGTATGTTCATCATATTTAACAAACAGTCCAAAATATTGTCTAGAAAGGGTAAGCGTTCTGTCAACAAAATATCTATCGCAGAGCGACTGTCGTCAATGCTGTGTCTGCGACTGGTTATTTTATTTCACCGGCATTTCTATTCGTCAGAAAGATGATGAAGTCAGAACTCCTAGACGATGTACCACCTGGATCTATCGTCTCGGATTGGCTCACTCACTTCAGAGATCACGCGAAGCCGACTAAATATCACCCATCCTACTGATTTTAGACAACCATGTCTCACACTGTAGATTAAGAGCTGTTGACTTTTACCGCCAGAATAATATAATTGCACTGGCGTTACCGCCCCACAGCAGCCACAAAAAGCCACCTGTTGAAAAAGGTTTCCATAGAGTTTTGAAGAAGTTTTATTCCAGCGAGAGCGAAAAATGGCTTCGTAATCACCCGGGGAGGCAACCAGATGACTTGGATTTTTGCACCCTGTTTTCATCAGACTGCAACAACTGGCCGTGGAATGACACTGGTATTGTGCTTGGAATCAAGACATTTTTACCGACACCGATTTTCTGGCAAGCAACGTTACAGAACGGGAAGAACCAGAAAATAATCAAAATACCCCATCTGATCCTCAGAATCTGTCAGTTTTGGTAGCGAATGCCTCATGTATATCTGTACAGACTTCGATGTTTTCTTCAATACAAATAGCAAAACCATCTAATGATTGATTGAAGTTGATCCACCACAACCAGGGCCTTCCTGCTCGAAACCAAGCGTCATTCAGAATAGTCTATAATACGTGCACCTGCATCTGAAAAGCAATCATCTACTGCAGAAGTGAGGTCTAGTCTTCGAACAAATTCAGCGCCGTTGGCGGAGATAATTTTATTTCCCAAGTCGACTGAAATTAAGAGTTCTTATTGGAAGCACAAAAAATCAGAAGTGACCAGTAGTTCGCCATATAAACATCATTAAAAGAACGAAAACGAAGAGAAAAATAAATCTAAAAATGAACAAAAGACAAAAAAGACTAAAAAAGAATACAAAAAACCGAAGACTAATAACAAAAAGAAAATTTTGATATGTTTATGTTGCAGCGAAGTATAAAGGAAGCCAATAGAAGAAGACTGAATCGAATGCAATACGTGTGCGAGTTGGTGGCATGAAAACTACTCAGATTAGAATGGCTTCGGTGCTTTTATTTATGATATGTACCAGGGGCGGATCCAGCCTCTCTCTTTGGGGGGGGGCGGTGATATCACAAAGTACAGTATGGCAAGAAAAACAATTTGTCAACGGGGGGGGGGGGGGGAGTGCAAGCAGCATACTCATTCCTAATATAAAAGGCAAAATGGGTTCTATTTTCCTGAACTCAAAGCTTTTGGGACGGGGGGGGGGGGCAGCATACAGACTCCTATACTCTATTCAAGAACTAGAGAGAGTAATAAAACTGTTACCGAAACCTCTAACGTACCTGCTCCAGTGCCGCAGTAACTGAGAATTGCCGTAAATCTAATTATATTTCATTATATTTAAATATATTTTATAAATTTACTGCAACATAGAATTTCTGATAGTTTAATTTAATTTCTGTCAGTGAGCAAAGTACAACTTACAGTTTTTTATTAGTGATTTATCTTGTTTGCGCTTGTTTTTATATATTATTTGAGATTAGTGAGATACCCAAAAGATATGGCTTTCACCTCTATATTTATTCCAAAATCGTTAAACCAGAGATATCAATATCTAGATAATAATGTTAAAAGCTCTGTTGAGATATGTTCCAACATGACAGGAGTTGGAAAATCTACTATGTACCGAATACTGAAGGAGAAAAAACTACTGGAATTGTTAGTACTCCCAAGCCACAAGAGATGAAAACTGCAATTAAAGAGGTTGTATATACATTTTATTATGAAAAGCAGATCCCAACCATCTACAAAATTCTAGCTAAAATCATTGAAGATCGCGATTTACCTGAAATTAAAAGAACTGAGCTCTGGAAATTGCTCAGAGAACTTAATTTTTGCTGAAAAAAAAACCAGATAGAAAATCTGTTCTTATAAATCGTCCGGAAACTGTCCGTTGGAGACGTAAATATCTCTCTCAAGTAAAAGGTAGAGTTGCTAGAAATAACACAAATAATAAAATTACTAATTTAACTAAACTTTTGAAAGATTTTTTTGAATAAAGTTACTGCGGAAAATTGGGAAAAATCCATATAATAAAAGAATAAAACAAAATGTGAGAACTCCATCTCATAATCGGTGAGATAGAGGAACCAATTATAATTAATTTTAGCGAAGATAGTTTCATTGACTTTGATTAGGAATTAGATACGTAATGTTTACTAGTGTAAACACAATTTATTATTTAAATTTTTGTTTTTGTTGTATTTTATTGTTTAATGTTGTTCATATGTTGTTTTTTTTTATTTTTTTATATATTTTTATTTTAGTGTGTCCCACTCTTTAATTTTATATATATTTAATTCTAATAAGCCGTAAGTTTTTATTATTTTATTATTGTTTTTGTGTCTTTTTCTTCAGTGTGTAGAATTAACATGTTTATCTTATTTTTTTGGGGCTATCGTATTTCCATATATAAAAGTAAATTAAATTATCAGTTCAATAGAAATAAAAATAAGTAGCTCTAATTTTAATTACAACATAAAAAAAGTAATTACATTAGAATCCCTTTTTAGTGTTTAATTGTAATTCTGCAGATGGTTTAAGAAATAAATAAACTGAAACGTCAAATACCCTAAAAATGTTTTTAATTAATAAAATGACCGATAGCCCCAAAAATATTTTATAATTATATGGACGAATTTATGTTTTTATATATGTTTAACTTTTTGTATTTTTGACAATGGATGTTTTGTAAGTATTTAAATTATAACTTAGAACTTTTTGAGAGAATAATCCTACGATTTAGTCTATTATTATAGACCGCTATTTTTGATTATAAAATTTCTAACCCTTTCCTATGAAAAATATATGTGTCTAACAAATTTTGCTAAAAACACCGGACTAAAGAACACAGGTAGTTTGCGAAGAGAAAAAGGGTAAAAAATGATTTATTACTCTCTCTAGTTCTTGAATAAACTATAGTATAAGAGGAAAAATCGGGTCCATTTTTCTAAACTCAAAGCTCTTGGGGGGGGGGCGATCGCCCCCACCGCCCCCCCCCTTGGATCCGCGCCTGATATGTACATACAAATAACGTAGTCGCGCAATCTTATCGGCGACAACGCGCAATTTTACACACTGAGGTGTAAAAAATTGGGCAAATTCCAATTTGTGATATTCACTTAACTACTAAGAAGATTCTATATGTTGTGTTAAAATAAGTATGTCAATTTGTTGCCATGATAATAAGGATAAATAAATAAATAATTGATCTCAGATAACATTTGTATTTTGCAATTTATGAGCCTTTCATTGCAAACTGTGCAACCTAATATCACCCTACCCTAATCAAATTTATAAGCTCGATACTAGTAACTAAAGTAATGAGAATAGTCATTATTTAAACAAAAAAAATATTTAATAGATGCTCAACAATTGTAAAATAAATAGATTTAAGAAGAGATGTTTTTCACCTAATAACCTAAAGAAGTATTTCGCTCGACTAAGAGAAGATAATTTTTTTATTTACATACACTTGTTCTATATTTCTTAGTATTTTGGTTTGGTCCAACTACTTACTAAAACAATTAATTTATAATTATTGGTTGACTCCTAAACTTAGTTTTGTATTCCTCCGCAATAACAAAGTGTATCCCAAAATTTTCCAATTTTTATAAACAATACATCCAACCAGAAATGTTCGTAATTTTACGCAACCGAAAACAACTGCTTGCTTTAATTAAATAAAAGTAATTTTATTTCACAATGCCGTTATCTTTTACTACACTGGCAATATAAATACGCTCATATGATTCATTAATAATTATTTATTATAAAACTCGCTTATCAAGTTTTGTAGCTTGATTTATCTGATATCATCAGACGAGGTGGCCGAGTGGTTAAGGCGTTGGACTGCTAATCCAATGGGCTCTGCCCGCGTGGGTTCGAATCCCATCCTCGTCGAAATTTATTGGAAAACTTTTTAAATTTTCCTTTATCATTAATTGATAAGATAATTTGATAAAATAGCAGTCTGCTTCTTGTTCAATTTTTAAAAGATTTTCACCATATTTTGAATATGGTGAAAATTCAATTTCTCTTTTAAAATATTTTTTAAAATACGGCAACACATGAGACTTAAAATAATTATTTTAAAAATTTCTTTTGAAATCGGAGTTTTTCTACTTAGTAGTTTTATTTCTAAAAATTTAATTTTCTTCGGTCATTTGGTTAGTTACTGCCTTTTTTAACTGACTTCTAAAAGAAGGAGGTTCTCAATTCGTCGAGTATGTATGTTTTTCTTTTTATGTATGTACACCGATTACTCCGGAATAGCGACACCGATTTGAATGAAATTTTTTACGTTACATTCAGGAAGTGGCTGCGGTGGTTCCATATTTTTTTGGATGAAATTGGTGCAGTAATATCCAAGATGGCGCTGACAATATGGCGGCCAAAAGATTAATTTTGTTTGATTTTCTTCAAAATCAGTATGGGGGAATTTTTGGGATCGTACACAACGAATCTGAAATTATGTTTAAAAAATTCAATATGGCGGATCCAAGATGGCCGTTGTCTAAAATAAGTATTGAGGTGTTTTTTTAAGTGTTAATAATGAATTTAAAATATCATTTGAAAAACTCAATCTAGCAGATTCCATATGGTGTTCGAAAAATTTTACATTTTTGCCGATTTTCTCCCAAACTGATATAGGGGGTTTTTGAGGGTGTAAATTATGAATTTAAAAGCATTTTTTCAGGATTCAATATGGCAAATCCAAGATTGAGGACTAAAAATTTTACATTTTTCGATTTTGTTCCAAGGTGGGACTGAATCGTTTTTAAGGATGTAAATAGCGAATATAAGTCTAGAAATTTTAAATTTCCAGATTTCATCCAAAATTGGTACTAGGGGGTTTTGAAGGGTTTAGATTTAGATTAGATTAAGACTTAAAATAATTTTCTTGAAATTCAGTATAGCGGATGCAATATGGTTGGTTGAAAATTTTACCTTATTCGCATTTTTTAAGATTTGGTATTAAAGGGTTTTCGGGGTCGTGTATTACGAATATGAAGTAAGTTTTTTACAACTATTAGGTTGATAAGATACAATATGAGGGACAGAAAATTTTACATATTCCGATTTGGTCTAAAATTGTTATTGTAGGGTTCTTGAGGCATATACAAACAATGCAGTATAAAATATATAATAATAATAATGTGGATTGTAAAGTAGCAAATTTATTGGCACTCTTGTAGTATGAAGGGACTGGAAGCAATATCAAAGGTATCTTTCTAAAAGAAAATTCATACTGCCCTTTTAACTTTTAGATAGTCACAAATCGATTATCAATATGGAGGTATGGTAATTTATTATAAATAAATTCATATTTTTCTAAAACAAAGGTTGTTGTTTTTGCCATTTATTTCATATATGGCGTCTAATCAAAATATGATACATTACGAATTCAAACATAAAGCCATATTTTTGTAAAATATAGGTACATATTGACATTATTTTTTTGTTTGTCTCTTATAAGAGGTCTAATCAAGATTTAACCATTTATAGTTTCTCATTTTCGTGTCCCCTACAATATATTATAGTTTCATCAGAATTGGAACTCGACGCTTAGAGTGCCTTTCTTGTAAACGTATAACTAAGAAAAAAAAATGATCATCGGAGAAAAAAGTTGTGAACCATGGATTTTAATGTTAGGTTTTTCTATTTCTTTCAATATCCGCAAACCAAATAAAATACTCTGTTGCAAATTTATAGAGCTATATAGAAGAAATCATCAAGCAATTTGTGATTTTCTGTAATAATCATTTATTAAAAAAAAAGAAGAAAAAAATTTCCACTCTGACATTTTGTCTACAACCTGCTCAAAATATTTTGTAACGAAGTTACTAAATTTTTGGGCAAGTGTATGTTCGCCGGGATTTAATTTATTTAATTTACAGGCTAGGCTTGTGTGTATATGGTGTTTACCATACACTTCCTTCCTTACGTCCTACCCCTCTAATGGCCAGCATTGCCGAGGACCCTTATAAGAACGGGCAATGTTGTGTCATCCTACAGTCACTGTCGAGGACCCTTATAAGAACGGGCAGTGACGGTTCCTTTCCTAATTTCCTACCGCTATTGGTCGACATTGTCGAGGACCCTTATAAGAACGGGCAATGTCGCTCCATCCTGCTGACGCTGTCGAGGACCCTTATAAGAACGGGCAGCGTCAGTTCCTTTCTTTCCTTCCTACCGTCACCGATACACACACGCACTGATGCCGTAAGTTTGTTATTGTTTCCGTAATGACCAGGAATGTCTTTACCGCCAGGTGCCCTCCGACGTCCGTTGACAAGGGCGCCAAACAATTGCTGCCCCGACGCCTATCGCCGCCGCCGCGTGTAAAGACCGTCGCCGTGTAGAGACGCCGTCTATCGCCGATCGACGCTGTGTTATTGTTACATACCGCGTATACCGCCGTCGGTCGAATTTTAATACGAAGCGCCATGAACGCGGATTTTAGATACGAGGCGCGATAATTTACGTACAAGCCGTAGTGAATAGTGTCGCGACCGTATAGTACGAGCCGTCGTGAATAGCGTCGCGAATGATGCCGCCGGGTTACTGTCTTCAGCGCAACCGAACAGAATGAGCTACCGTGAACAGCTCTCAAACCATACTCTTGCCCTCCAGACCGTTTTGTTTGTTTATATTATTGTACATCTTAGATTGTAAGTTAGTTTTAGGCCATGTCTTTGTATAAAAGAATGGAATACAGGATACAGGATATTTTATAACCGTTTGTTTTCTTACCTAGTCCCATTTTTACCATTACGTGTGACAATTGGCAGCCGGCAGCCAGCACTAATACGCACAATTGACCCCTGGCTTGCCGTTTCTCCACTGTAACAAGCTGCCCGGTGCATAAAGTGGGCCCTCGACCACATTAAATCCCGAGGGTGGCGCCCGAGAACCGACCACCAAGTGGATGTTTTGACCTTCAGGCAGTCAAACCGTTGATCAGTTGAGAGAGCAGGGATATCCCGAATATACGTAGATGCCGCTGACCCGATACCCCTGCGCTGAGCATTTGACCGATGACTGTCTGCACGAGAAATATCCACTGTCCGATGTTCCGTTGCCGTGAACGAAGAAGAGCCGAAGAGCACGACCTGCTCCCCCGCTCCCCGCCTACGAAAAACGCGTCACAATTTAGTTACTAATGATACCAAATTTCTTATGTCGGCCTTTTTTTGCGAAATAAACATTTTAAAATGTGTAGTTATTAATTCTAAGTGCTATGTTTTGATTAGACCCAACGGCAAATAGAAAAAGAAAAAGAATCACTTGATTTTTAGGGTAATTTTTATATTTTTAAGATCTTGTAAAACTATACATAAGCAATGTATGAATAAATTGGATATTCCATGAAATACCTCCTGATTAAAAATTTCCAGGAATTTTCCATTCAAACAAACACCGCTTGAGATATTGTCAAAATCTCTCTTTTCTGGATCTGTCGGGAGTTTGTGCGTAATAGCTTTGTAAACAAGTCAGTGTTTGTTGTGTTCTGCTAATTTCGCAATATCAAATTCAGTTAAGCAAAGAGTTTGTCTGAAATTTTGTGTTTTTTTGCAAAATAGCATGTACGGAAGCACTGAAAATGTTAACGGTAGCCTACGGGGACTCGAAACACAAGCGTATGAGTGGTACAAAGAGTTTAAAGCGGGCCGTGCTTTAATTGATGATTTTCCTGGTTCCGGTCGTCTATCTACCAGTGTGACTGACGAAAACGTCGAAAAAGTTAAGAAAACTATCTTCATAGATCGTTGTGTGAGTTGAGAGATAACAGTAAATCTTGGTGTCTCGTTCGAATCGGTACAAAGCCGTTATTCACGATGTTTTGGGCATGAGACGAAGTTGAAACGTGGCTTGTGCCGAGAATGCTGAATTTGTTGCAAAAACATCATCGAATTCATGTCGCTAAAGAAATACTTGCTTTGGGCCAAAATGTTATCGACGGTATCATTGAAATAATGAAATGAAATGAACTGAAATGAAATGAAATGAAATGAAATGAAATGAAATGAAATGAAATGAAATGAAATGAAATGAAATGAAATGAAATGAAATAATTTATTAGCCATAAGACTGATACTTCAGCATGGGTTTCGTCAACAGTATACAATTAAATAAAAAAATTTATACATAACATACCTTAAAGCTAGAAAAAACAAGAAACAATTATATTAGTTAGTATTATAAAATACTTGTTATAATATAAAAAATGTAAAATAACTTAATCAAATATTTAGTAATAAAAACCACAGATTAAAATACTAAAACAACTAACAGGAAAGAAAAAAATAAAATGGTAAGAACACAATCCGTAGCACTAGTCAGCGAAGGACGCAACGAAATAATAACTCAGTACACAGTAAAAGAGTCAGTACATCCTACAGGCTTAAGTATTCGTTAAAAGAATAAAATGATCCCTGAACAAGAAATTTTTTTATTTCTGTTTTGAATTTATTATTGTTTGATATGTTTTTTAATTTTGCAGGCAATTTGTTAAACAGAATAATGAAATTATAAATTGGGGATTTCTCAAAGAATGCCGTTCTATGTTTAGGTATACTAAGAATGTCACTATTTCGTGTATCCATATCTGTGACCCTGGTCAAGAGTTTTAAACTCTGAGTAATTTCGTTTTACATATACGCATTCAGAATATAAATAGAGTAAAAAGTCGACATGCTGTTTTCCTTAAAAATGGGTCTACACGAATCCGTCGGCTTAAGACCAAATATCAACCTCAGTATTCTTTTCTGAGCCAGAAACACTCTATTCACCTCAAACCCTCTTCCCCAAGACATGACATTGCTTGACAGATGACTGTATGCCAGAGAATAATACACAGTCAGCAATCCAGCCCGGTCTAGAGATGGCGTCATCTGCAAAATAGCAAAGAAGGCAGAATTTATTTTTTTACAAACATGTTCAATATGGGAAAAGAAATGCAGCGATTCATCAAACCACGTGTCTAAAAATTTAGCATAAGCTGAGGTTTCAATATTATATGTTACTTTATCCTCTACCAGCAATGGTTTTCTAATACTGAAATTTATATATACAGTATTTGTTGGGTTAAGTATTAACTGATTACACTGACACCAAATCTCCAACTCCTCACATACTCCTCCTGCTGTACGCAACAGCTCCTCTGGGGCATCTGCAGATATAGCTATCGTGGTATCATCAGCAAACATAACCAACTTTCCCTTACTGATAAATCTAGGTAGGTCGTTAACATAAATCATAAACAAAAGCGGCTCCAAAAGCGACCCCTGCGGCACACCCAAGGCGACTTTTTTGCAATCTGATTTACTTTTTTGGTATCGAACAAACATACTCCTATCAGACATATACGAGTCGATGAGTTTTAGAATATTTCCTCTTATACCCGAAGCAAAGAGCTTTCTCAATAAGAACTCTCTACTCACAGTATCAAACGCACTTGTTAAGTCAAACATTAGACACATCACATACTTGCTCACATACTTACTCTGTATATACAAAATCACAGTATGCTGTCTCGATGGATTTATTCTGTCTGAAACCATGTTGTCAAGGAGTAATAATTGAATTCTGGTTAAAAAAATTTATCAAATTTTCGTATATTATTTTGTCAAAAACTTTAGAAAATACACTCAGTATAGATATTTGCCTGTAATTGACCGGGTGGTGAGGATCATCCTTTTTATATATTGGCGTAACTGCCGCCTGCTTTAGTATTTGAGGAAAAATGCCCTCTGAAAGTGATCTGTTTATTAAATATGTCAAGGGAAGTGCGACAGATTTTGAAATTAATTTTAAAATTTGAGGACTTATACTATCGGAACCTAAGGAGCGTTTGTTCTTTAACGAATTAATAGTCGATACTATCCTTTCTTAAATCACCGCAAAAACTACTATTGTTTGAGGAATTGATTCTATAGTTGTTGCTGGTAAGGACATGTTTCGACCGTAGGCCTCAAACAACTTCAACTTGGTAACAGAGCTAAAATATTCAGCGAAGTGGTTAGAAACCTCTTGAGGGTCATCGCTTATACCATCGGTGAAGCGCAAAACGATGTCATGGTTTGTTACCCTTTTCTGTCTATTAAGATTTTGGTTAATTCAATTCCATATTTCTTTCGTTTTGTTGGTTGCATTGTTTATTTTGTCTCTATAATAAGTTTTTTTTTGCGTTTTGTATACTCCGCCTATAATCTTTTTTTTTTGTTGCGATAAAGCATCCTATGTTCGGTACTGGCTATATATCTTTGTAAGAAATAAAGATTATCCAGTTCCTTTCTTTGTCTTGCCAAAAAAGGACCATATCACGTATTAATTTTTGTCATCGATTTTTTGTAACTTCGTCTCACCCCCAACGGACAACTCAAATCCAAGTAATGGCCCACAGTAGATGAAAACTCCGACCAGGCAACATCCGCGCTTGGAAGTTACAATAGAAAATTCCAATCAACCTGCTCTAAAAGATCTGAAAAGTGTGATAAGTTAGCCGGGCTTAAATTTCTGCCCACCCTATCTTCCGCTGTGCGATGATTAGTTACATTAAGATCATAAGAAACACTAATTATATGAGCAAAGTGGTCTGCCAAGTGAGAATTTATTAACTTGCAACTATAATTAGACCTTGGCAAGTTGGTGCAAACATAATCAATGACATTCCCACACAGATTACCAAATCGAATTAATGCAATTCTAGTAGGCAAGTATGTAGTTATTTCTAGATTAAAAGAATTAAGAATATCACATAGAATTGCTTTTTTGCTTGTATCCTCAGAATAGTCTATATTTAAATCACCAGAGACAATTACATACTGTGAATATCCTAACAGTAACTCTATGGCCTTAGAGAAAACATCAAAGAACAACTCGACATCGCCCGCTGGTGGTCTGTATACACAAAGGATAGACAGTTTGTCAGAAATCAACAAACCAAACATTTCCACGCAGCATTCCACAGATAAGTCATTTGGCCGTTTTATGGGTTTTAGGTTTCCCAGGGTGCCATTCTTAACAAAAAAGGCACACCCACCATGCTGATGGTCAGTTGCAGAGAAGCGGGATATCAATGAGAAATGAGGAATATTCACCTGAATTACGTCATCGTTCGCCAACCAGTGCTCAGTCACACACAACACATCAATCTCCTCAGCATCAGTAAACACAATAATTTCGTCAAGTTTGTTAAGAATACTCCGAACATTCACATGGCTGAGCATGACACTATAAGCAGAGGCTTTACTGGTGACGAAACCTGGGTCTATGAATATGACATCGAAACTAAACAAAAATCATCGGAATTGCGCTACTCGGACGAGCCAAAACCCAAAAAAAAAAAATATGACAGAGTCCACTCCGAATTTCTTCCACCAGGTCAGACAGTAAATAAGGAGAATTACGTGAGCGTATTAAAGCATTTAAGGGAAAATGTCCATCACGGGAGGCTAGAATTGTGGAGAAACAACTCGTGGTTTTTTCATCACGACAACGCACCGGCTCACACATCTCATCTTGTACGCGACTATTTTACAAAAAGCAACATTCATACGATTTCACAAGCTCCGTATTCACTAGACATGGCTCCTTGTGGCTTTTTCCTATTCTCACGACGCGTTTTGAGACGATTGAGGCGATCGAGGAGCAGAAAGCGATTCCAAAATTGCCCTATGAAAAGTGTTTTCAAGATTGGAAGAAGCGTTAGAATTTGTGTATTGCTGACAATGTAGATTAATTTGAAAAAAATACAATGAATATCGATAAGTAATTGAACAGGTTTCATTTTGTTGAAGAATTCTGGGTACTTTTTAATTGGAAGGTAAATCTGACACCAGTTAATACGAGGTAAGGATTTTGTCATTTTTAAGCGACTTATAAAAGAAGAAGGCATATCGATTACTCCGGAAATTTTGTCCGATTTTCTCCAAAATTATACCAAGGAGGAGTTTTTGGGGTCGCATATAACGAATCTGAAATTATGTTTTAAAAATTCAATTTGGCGGAAAAAAAAATTGATTTTGTCCAATTTTCTCCAAAATTGATATTCAGGAGTTTTCGAAGTAGCCTATAACGAATCTGAGATTATTTTAGAAAAATTCGATATGGCGGACTAAAAATAATTTTTTTTCGGATTTTCTCCAAAATTGGTATAGGGAAGTTTTTAGCATCGCACATAACGAATCAGAAATTATTTTTAAAAAATTCAATATGTCGGATCCAATATGACAAAAATAAAATTTTACATTTTTCGATTTTCTCCAAAATTGATATAAAGGCGTTCTTGAGGGTATAAATTACGAATTTAAAATTATTTTTAAAAGATTAAATATCGCGAATCCAATATGGCGGACAGAAAATTCTACATATTCAATTTTATTCAAAATTGGTAATGTGTCGTTTTTGACGGTATAAATAACGGATTTAAAATTATTTTAAGACAATTTAATCCGTCGGATTCAATATGACGGTCTAAAAATGTTATATTTTCGGATTTCGGACCCAAATTGGTATTAATAGGTTTTCGTGGATGTAAATTCAGATTAGATTAGGAGATTAAATTATTTTTTAAAAATTCAATATGGCGGAGCAGTATGGCGGATTCAACATTTAACGTAATTCTTATTGTTTCAAGTTTGGTATAAGGGAGTTTTCGGGGTAGTACGTTACAAACTTAAAGTTATTCTCCTGATTTTTTCCAAAATTTATAGGGTTTTTTTTGGGGCGTGCACAAACTCAATATGAAGGATAAAATAAGTCAGAATAAAAAATGCATGTCTCAAGATCTTTAAATATCGGTATTGAAAGGTTTTAGGGGCCTATGTTACTAATCTAAAATTAATTTAAGATTCAAGATGGTGGATTTATAATGGCAGACTAAATATTTGTTTGATATAATTCGTTCAAAACTGTAAGAATTTTTAGTTGTTTGTTTTGGTGTTGTGTACAACTAGGGATAAAATGGATACTTTTTCCGACCATGAAATCATTGCGAGATACATTAATCTCGCTTAATACTTAGCTCAAATAATTTATGGATACCATAACAAATTCAAAACTAAAAATAGAATGATAAAATTTTTATAGAAAATTGAACCTACTCGAAAAAAGCACCAAAAAGAGAAAAATAACAATATAAATTTTATATTTGAAATTGTAATTTTTGAAGTCGAAGCTAAATTATTTCTTAATGAAACAACTACTAACACGATATATGTATATATATATATATATATATATATATATATATATATATATATATATATATATATATATATATATATATATATATATATTGATTACAGATTGACATATTTCACGTCCGCTAAGCCAAGATTTTATTTTATTTCTGTTTTTATATTACACGGACAATAACTTAATTATTTATTTTTTACTTGTTTGACTTTCAACACACTAAACGGTGCTCTCATAGGAGGATCGTTTGGTGCGACACGTGGCTTTCGTTGTCAATCTAGCAGCAAGCCTGGTTGCCTTGTACCGAATAATGCGACACCTATCCTTTGGGCAGCGCGTTTTGTGTATTCGATTTTACAGATTTCTGTTTTTATTCATCGTCGCGCCACCATATGGCGGTTTTTACAAATTTTGTCAATCTGTGTGGTTCTTGTGTTATCGAGTGAACCATCGAGATGTCGCCTTTGTCGTCCTATTTGCTGTTTTTAAACTTAAATTCAGTTTTATAGGATACAGAGGCGAGATGATGGTTTGTACCGACTGCGGTGGCCTGACAAGTCCCATATTAGGACGAAACAGCGCTGTCGCCATCTGTCGGACCCGGAGTCTTTCCATACTTTGGAATGCTTCGCACTTTTTACACGAAATAAGTACAGATTGACATATTTCACGTCCGCTAAGCCAAGATTTTATTTTATTTTATTTCTGTTTTTATATTACAAGGACAATAACTTATTTATTTATTTTATATATATATATATATATATATATATATATATATATATATATATATATATATATATATATACGCGGAGCTGCATATAGTTGTACGTTTGCTGAATGTGATTTCAGCACTACAACGGCATAATGTGGATATATCCACTGCTATTGCATCTCAAACGGAGGAATCCGTGAAAGCCGCATAAACATATATATATATATATATATATATATATGTATATATGTATATATAAATTCTAGTAAGAAAGCGAATCACATTTTGTCAGGTATTAGTTTGGCGTCGACTTCAAATCTTTCAGTTTCACATAAAAATTTGTATTGTTATTTTTCGTTTTTTTAGAAGTCAGACAACTTTTTTTTTAATTTTGTTAATATTGTGTTTCAGAAAAATGACCCAATGCGTTTAAAAAAAGTACGAAAATACGGTTTTCGAAACACAATAAGAAGGTATTTTAAACTTTAAAGTTATTCAATTAATTTTCACCACCATCCTGTTCATTGCATGAATAATTTGGTGGCTGCACAATTTTTAAAATTAATTTAAGTTATTTCTTCCCGAGAAAAAGTTTTACTTTAGCTAAACCTTATCCCGTTTATTTCATCGAAATCCATTAAAATTTAAATTGAGGAACTTTAAATTAAATCTTCAACAAAAAATATAAATTAAAAAGTTTACCCTAAAGATAGCGGCGATCACAGTCTTTCATCGAACATACATCTTTCAGCTAATAGAATTTAAATTAAGACTTTAGGAATTTTTATTAAAAATTTTAGTTTGAGATGAAATTTGGGCTGACAATATCTCAATATTGGAAATCAAACAATACATTTTACAAGACCAAGAAAAGTGTTTAAAGTAAAGCTTTTTATTTTTGAAGTAAAATTAAAGAATGACCTTCAATTTCACCCAAAGCTTGACCTTCAAGGTAATTTCGAGATCAGGCCGAAGTTTTCAAACGGGATTCCCTATTTTTCATTACAGAAATGAAAAATAGAGAAAATTCCCTATCCAGCCGTATAAATAACATAGGAGATCAAATGACATACAGACATTTAAAGGTGACATATTTTGCACGCAAATTAGTCTAACCGGAAGGCCTAAAGCAAAAAAAAGTCTAGAAACAAATGTTTTTATTTCAAAGGAAAAATCAACTTTCAATTTGACCTTCAGCTTGAACATCAAGGTCATTTCAATATCAAATTGATTTTTTGACCTCTGCATGTGATTTGACCCCTGTTATTTGTGAGGTTGGATAGAAAATTTTCCCCACTTTCCATTTATGCAATAAAAAACGATACCCCTCTATAGTATTTTTTTTCATACCCACTTTACATAAAAAGGGACGGTTGTATCACTAAAAACACATTAAGGAGCCTAAATTCACATAATATAATATTGGTTTACTGTTTTAATAGCATTATAAAAGCCATTAAGAATTATCAAAGAAATATTAATCGTTAAGCCTCGAAAATTGAATTTTCTGACGGGCCCGCTTTTTAAAAGCCTCATTACGAGCCGACAAATATTAATGTAAATGGGAATCGGACATAAAAATGAATTATCAACATTTTACAGCATTTCGCACCTATTAAATTACCTAGAACCAGGGGTCATAAAACAGGATATAATATTTTTATTAGTTAGTTTGTATGTACATAGGTAATTACGGATTGTTTCCATTTTATTTCTGCATTCGGTAGTAAGATGAAATAAAAATCACCTATTAATGGCCCTAAATTTCAAGTCAGCGCAGGTCAGTCTTAGAATCTTATTCCAATAAATACTACTGATGTGAAATTTTAAGAGTTATACAGTGTGTCCTTCCTGTGTGTTACCTTCTAATTTCGCGGAAGCATACAGTGGAGGTTAAAATAACCCTATTTTGTTTTGAAAAATTCCCTAAAGTGCCCCTTAACGGAGATATACAGCCCTAAAGGGGTACCCAGCGATTTACTTTATCGGCTCTAAGCTTTGAAGAGACTTGTATAATTTAATGAAATTTTAATATTTTATAGAAACCATAAAGACTCATTAAACCATACTGCAGTAAATATTTTAGATCACCAGAGAAGTCAGGAATGGATTTGCAGCTTCAGTCTTGTGCCTAATTTTTGACAGGTATCATTTTACACAGCTGAAAACTGATTTTTAAATACTTTGGCCGTTCCTCTTCATAAAAAGCACTCTTAATTTATTTCGATAAAACCTGCGATACATCGTTTTACATGTTAAACACTCGAAAGTTACTAATGCTAAACGCAAACAGGAAATAATCAGGTTGCTATTGTTAATACCTACATAATGAATTACTATTGACGGAACTTGTCAAAACCGCTTTCAAGTAAAAATAATTAAAAAAATGGAAGAATATTCTTAAGCAGAGTATGCTGATATGCATTTAATCTATGGTGAAGTACTGTCAAATTCTTCGAAGGCAAGAAGACTTATGCTGAGATATTTCAAGCTCGAAAATTGCCAAGTCTAAAAACCTTTCAAAGAAGATTAGAAAACAATTTTTAGAGTTAACTTACTAATTTTTTACATGTTTTATTTAGGGTCATCTTTGACGCATCGTGGCGGTGAGGGCTTTCCAGGACAGCTCGAGATTTTCACGTAGAGGAACAAATTTTGCAAGACATTGCTGACAACCCTTCAAACAGCATAAGAAGGCTTGTGACACAAAACAATGTTACCAAATAGATTGTACATGGAACTCTAACAGAACAGTTATTTTGTCCGTACCACATTGAAAAAATACACTCCGAATGACTATACCGCAAGACTTCAATAATCCAACTGGTTTATATAGTAACCTAAATCTAAATTTTTCTAACCTTGTTTTTTATGTACCGATGAGGCCGGATTTTCACGAGCTGATGAAAACCCATACACTATAATTCAAAACAAACACCAATAAAGATTTTGGTGTAAATGTGAGGGATGGCATCTTCGGAAATAATCTTATAGGTTCATTTGTTTTGGAAGCAAGACTCAATGATGAGATTTATTTACAATTTTTGCAGTAAAATTTAAATAATTTATTGGAAGAAGTACCTTTTGATAGAAGATTGCAAATGTGGTACATGCGTCATGATGCGCCACCTCATTTTAACCGTATACCGTACGTCAACACCTAACTAACGTTTTTGGTCCTAGATGGCTAGGTTGAAGTGAGCCTGTTTAATGGCCATCAAGGTTTACAAACCTAAGTCCCTTAGACTCTTACTTTTGGGGGCATCTAAAAGAACTAGTTTATTCAACACCAGTAAATACTAGAGAAGAATTATTATCGAGAATAGCACAACATTCTTACCAAGTTCGTAATAATGCCGAAATATTATGTGCAGTGCCGCGGTAAAATATTCGAAGAATAAGAAAGTACATTGAAGAATGTGGAGCACATATTGAACATTTGCCAAAAAAAATATTTAAACGTTTTCACTATTTTTGCATTTTAATAACGTTGTAAATTAATTGAGCTCCGATGAACCCTATGAAAGGTTTCTTGACTTGACAATGTCTGAACTGGAAATCTTTCAGCATAACATCTTTTTACCACGAAGAGTGAGACAGTGCTTCTCTGTAAATTAAGGCACATCAGTACACCGTGCGTATTTTATGTATACCTGTTTGTGTTTAGCATTAGTAACTTTTGAGTTTTTCATATAAAAGGCGATTTACCTGGAAAACTGTCAGTTTTATCGAAATGAAGAGTACCTTTTTTGAACAGGAATGATCAAAGTATTTAAAAAATCAGTTTCCAGCTCTGTAAAAGAACACCTGTCAAAAATTAGGCACAAGACTGAAACTGCAAATCCATTCCTGACTTCTCTGGTGATCTAAAACATCTACTATAGTATGGTTTATTAAGTCTTTATGAGTTCTATAAAATGTTAAACTTTCATTAAATTATACTAGTCAGTTCTAAACTAAGAGCCAATAAGGTAAATCGCTGGGTACCCCTTAAGGGCTCTGTATTTCTGGCACTTTAGGTTTCTTTTTCTGTGACAAATTAGGGTTATTTTTCCTCCCCTGTATGCTCCCGAGAAATTAGGAGGTACTTACCGGCCTATCCTCTATAGAAGCACATATTACTCTATCTTACAGATGTGACAAAAGGCTTTTTTGGCCAAAAGCAAATTTCAATGCCGATTACTATTAGACCGAACCTAACTTTAATGTATACATTTCGTCGTGTTGATTTCTATTCATATTTTTTGTGAAACTATCTTATATAAAATACTTTTGTTTAAAAATAATATGAGGAAATTTCTGTGCTTGCCGTGATTCTCTCTCTCTCTCTTTGTCAACCTCTGTCCATCCACTCCTGGATGTAGGTCTCTCTCAATTGTTTCCGTCTTTCTCTATTCTTCGCCAATCTCATCCACTGTTTGCCTGCCACTGTCCTTATGTCGTCTACCCATCTTTTTTGAGGTCTTCCCGAGTTTCTTGTTGTCTCCCTCGGTGTCCATTCCAGGATTCTTAATGTCCATCTGTTGTCCTCATATCGGGCTATGTGACCAACCCATCGCCACTTCATCTTTGCAACCTCCTCCACGATGTCCTCGACTTTCGTTTTGCGTCTTATCTCGGTGCTTCTAATCCTTTCTCTTAATGATATTCCAAGCATGTTTCTTTCCATCCCTCTTTGGGCTGTTTCTAATTTTTTAGCGGACTTTTTGGTGAGGGACATGGTCTCTAATCCATACGTACACACCGGTAATGTGTCGTATACTTTTCTTTTTAGATTTATGGGAATTGAATTATTTTTCAGGATGTATGCAAGTTTACCGAAAGCGGCCCATGTCAGCTGTGTTCTTCTTATTATTTCAGCATCCTGGTTTGATTTCCCTAGTCTGATGTCATGACCCAAATATACATAGTGTTCGACGTTTTCTATCCTCTGGTTCTGTATTGTTATGTTGGCCTGTTCGTGGCTAATTATTTTTTTTTGTTGTAGTTCATTTTAAGACCTACAGACGCGGATACGTCATTTAACTGTTGTAGCATTTCGTTCAATTCTTGGAGATTACTTGCTATTAAGATTATGTCATCAGCAAATCTGAGATGGTTCAAGTATATTCCGTTGATGTTTATACCTTTGATGTCCCATTAAAGTTCCTTAAAATGTCCTCTGGGACTAGGGTGAACAGATAGTGTCCCCTTGTCTCACTCCCCTTTGTAGTTTTATGGGGTTCGTTTTCGTCTTGTCGTCTATTTTTATTTGAATAGTTGCATTTTCGTATATGTTCTTTATGATGTTTATGTATCTTGAATGATTCTTGCGTTTTCTAAGGATAGTAATACTGCCCATTGACGGAGTCGAATGCCTTCTGGAAATCTACAAAAGCCATATGGAGCGGTACGTTATATTCGGTGCACTTCTCAATTAGTATTCTTATGGTGTGTAGATGATCTGTGGTGCTAAAGTGTTTTCTGAATCCAGCTTGTTCGACAGGTTGGTAAAAATCGAATTTATTTGTTATGCGGTTGGTTATGATTTTAGTTAGCAACTTGTAGGTGTGTGATAGTAGGGATATTGGTCGGTAGTTTTCAATATTTGTATTGTCCCCCTTTTTGAATATTAAAATTACTTCGGAGTTATACCAATCCTGTGGAGTTTTTCCCTCTTCAATTATTTTATTAAATCGAATCTTCAATATTTGTTCTATTTTTCTGCCGCCAATTTTCAGCATCTCTACTGTAATTTTGACTTCTCCTGCATATTTATTGTTCTTTAATTTATTTAGTACCATTCTTATCTCTGAGTTTGTTACTTCTGGAATTTCCTCTGAGCCTATGTTGAGTATGATTCTTTTTGTTCGTTGTTGCTCTTGTTGTGCGTGTGGCGAGTATAGCTTGGTGTAGAATTCTTCTATGGCTCTGCTTATTTCCTTTTCGTCCTGGACGGTAACATTTTTCACGTTTTTTATTTTTATTATTCTTGTTTTGCCTCTTGAGTTTTTTGTTTTTAGTACTTTCATGTTACAGTTTTCACTTATTGTGTCTTTTATTAGTTTATTGGTGTAATTTCTATTGTCTTTTCTAATTTCCTTTTTCACTTCCTTGTTTAGAGTTTTAAAACTGTCTGTTGTTCGATCTGTCCTTTCTCGTCTTTCTTTGAGAAGTCTCAAGGTATTTGGTTGTAGTTTGGAGGTCTTTGTTATTTTTGATTTTGAGCAGACTTTTTTAACCGATGTGTTTATGGTTTCTTTTATTTTCGTGGCTAGTTCGTTTATTTGCATTTGCTTTATTGTCCCTATTGGTGTTAGTCTTTTTTCTAATTCATTTTGATAGTTGATTTGTTCTTATGCCAGGGTTTCCGTGGTTGGGTAGCGTTCTTGTTTGATGAGTTCTCATGTGTATTTTGATCTTCGCTCGTGCTAATCTGTGGTCGCTTCCGGTATAAAAATTATTCAGTGTTGTCACGTCGGTACTTATGTTTTTCCTATTAGAGAGAATATATTCTATTTCGTTTTTAGTTCTTTTGTCTGGGCTGGTTCAGGTCCACTTACGTTGTTTGGGTTTTTTATAAAAGGTTTGAGGCAAAATAGGTTTTCGTTATTCAAGTAGTTGTATAACATCTCCCCTCTCTCGTTCCTATCACCCAGCCCGAAGTGGCCAACATAGTGTGTGTCTCCCTGCTCTTTCTTTCCGATTTTTGCGTTAAAATCTCTTGTAATTATTACGACTTGTGTTTTCTCTTTTCATCTTGCCGTTACCAAATCTTCATAGAAGGTTTCAGCTTCTTCGTCTTCTGAGTTTCCCGTCGGTGCATATCCGTGTATGATCTGTAGGCTGTATCTTTTGTTTAGAGTTATTATAATGTATATGACCCTGTTAGACACTGCGCAGTATTTTGTTATTTCGTAGGGAAACCTTTTATTTATCAGAAGTGCTACCTCATCTATATGGCTGTTTTCGTCTGAGTTCTTCTGGAATAGGGACCGGATTTTAAGGCCGTGCATTTCTCTCCTGGCAAGCGAGTTTCGCAAAGTCCTAGTATATCCCATTTGACTTTGGCTAGTTCGTGTTCTAGTTCGTCAAGGTGTTCTTGGGTCCTCATAGTTCGAGTGTTTTATGTGGCTATATCGAAGTAAGATGGGTTGAGTTTTTTTTCTGTATTTTCAGTCGAGTATTTGCCTCCCCCAGAATCCGTGAGGCTGACTGATTGCTCAGTGTGAGATTTTGAGTGGTTTACTCTACTCACCTGGGGTAATCTCGTGTTGATACTCGATTAATTCATGTTGAGAGGTTTTGTCATCTTAAAACGCCACGCTTGCCGAGCGGGTTGGCGAGTTGTGGTCTGGGATATTGGAAAGGGGAATGTTTGGGTTCGGATAAGGAATTGAGGGTGTAACAATGGTTTCCCTATGGGTGCTAGGGAGTAAAATTGAACCAAGGCTCGCGTAAGGCAGGGGCGCATCCCTGAAGTAGATCTGTCACCTATTGGGATTATAGATGCGCTACCCACCCGTGATTGCAGATCGAAAATTGGAGAAAATATAGCTGTTTTTAAATTCCCTTGAAATTTTTCAAAAAAGCATTTGAACATTGTCAGAAATGATAAGAACATCAAAATATGATGTTCTGGTCCAAGGGAGCAAATGATTAGCTTATATTTAATTGTAACGGAACACAACACCTATTTTATCGCGGTCCTAATCAGTCTGTAATGCACAAAAGACGAAAAATTAAAAACATTATTTACGTGCTCATTAGTCGAAATGGCTGCTATGTTAATACGATAGTGTCGTTCCCAACAGTGGTGTTAACAACTAATGCATATGGCGAAGGCGCTAGAGAACGAGGAAAATTATTTATTTTTTAGTGAATAGTATTAATATTTTGATGTTTTATTTTTGCATATTAAAATAGATTTATTAACACTAATAAATTCAACAAAAGCAATAAACGTCAAAACATTAATTTATCGCGTGAAGAAAAATTAGGGGGGAGGAAGGTAAACCAGAACATGAGATAATTCTGAACGGAACGATTGTACCTAAATTACAAAACACGCCGTGCTTAGTGTTAGACCGTTATCGGAGTGAACCAAATGAATTCATTGATCAAGGTATGATTTTTTTTTTAAATTCTGTTATCTACCATGTAACTTTTTGATAGATAAAACTCGAAGTAGTTTTACTATAGTTAATAGTAGATTTCATGGTGAATCTTAGGAGCAACCAGACCAAATATAACCAAAAACTACTATTATTTTCTATTATCTTACTTTGAGAGTCAATGGCGAATGGATTAGGTCGGGTAAACTCAACCGCTCCGCATTACGCCATTTGGTGGAATGGTATAGTTTAAGCTATTTCTAGTATACATATCGTAGCTTATTAAATAACATTTAAGACTACAAAAGAAGACAGAAACTCGTTACAAGACTTGTAGAAAGCTGTTCAGGATGTAAGAAGTAAAAAAGTTGACTCTAGGCAAAACAGAAACTTTATATGCGGTACCTAAAACGATCAATTTTGATCTCTTTTGAAGAAAGATGTTATAAAACAACCTAGATGTGGAAATAAGCCAATCTTCACCGAACTTTAAACATTGAAGTTGAAGGAACATGTTATGAACTGTAGCAAACTATTTTACGACCAGAAGAAATTCAAAGAATGCATAAGCTTGAGTAAAAACCAGCTCAGAGTTCTGAAAGGGATCCTGTCGGGCCATTGCCACCTGAAGGGATATCTCAAAAAATTCGAACTGGTAGAAAGAGAAGAGTCCAAATTCTGTGAGGAAGAGGACGAGACCTCTATTTATATCCTTGCATAGTGCAGCACTCTAGAAAACCCTAGGATGTGGTTCTTAGGAGAATAACAAATCGAAGAAAGGGAGCAACTCACCTAGAAACCGTTCAACATCCTGAGATTCCTGAAGAAAATAGGACTGGAGGACCTGCTCTAGCCGATAAGGCAACTCTTACGACTGGACAGCAGTAGGGGGGCACAATAGATCTACCAGGTCGCAGTGTACAAACCCCCAACTCTACGCACATATATACAAACTATTTTACGAATTGATAATCAACATGGTTCGCAAACTCGCATATAAATTTGCAGAGAACTTATCAACATTGATTTGGCTCGTATCAAGAAATGGTGTCGTAATCTATTGTCTTTTATTATTTCAAAAATAAATGTATTGAGTTCAAATTTAACTTGGGTGGTCATTTTTTTTGAAGTTAGAGAAATCGAAAGCTTGACACATTGTATATATATATATATATATATATATATATATATATATATATATATATATATATATATATAAATATCATTTCTGCGTCTTTTCATCTTTGGGCATCTACCAGAAACAATAAAGTATATTAGTTTATTATTGTTTTATAAACTTATATTTGATCGTAAAAACAACATTATAACTTTTTTTAAAATATACCTCAATAATTAAGATGTTATTTTCGACTTCATTCTACAGCTGTAGCTGCGCCCATAACTCATTCTGTAATTGCTGCGTCCACTTGAATATTTATTCTCATAAGTATTATTTTTGCGTCTTTAATGAGAATTTTTGTTTATTTAAAATATTTTTCGGCGTCCACCATGTTGCCAAACTGACATCTTCTATTTATTCAATTCTCAAGCTTACACATAAAGAAAATTTATGTTGTCTATTGCAAAACAATGCAATTTATTTATATTAGACAAGAACTATATCTCTGTTTTGATTTAATAATTGCCAATAACTGAAATGTTTGAGTGTCGAAATACACACAATATTTTACGGAAATTTGTTTAGCCATTCTTAAGTTGAGACACGTGATAGGAATTTAGAGAACAGATCGACATTAGACATTAAACAATAAATATTTGTTTGATGTAAAATAATTTTTTTAGTCAATTTTTTTATCAAAAACTAATTTTTGGTTATAACGATAAAACTTTAAGGGTGTTATTTGGAAAAATTTTAAGGATGGTCATAGATAACGCAAAAAATTTACGAAAATAATATTTATTAAACTATTTATTAAATATGATACACAGGGGGATTTATTCTAGTTCTATTGGAAAACATATAATGGTACAAAAAAAGGGTAAATAATTATTTACTTCTGTAGATGTTTTGGACAAAAACTTTTATTTGAGGCCAAGTTTTATTTTCAATATTTCCACTGTATTTTCGTTTTATTTATTCATATTCTCGCTTCTTAGGTGGGATTTTATTTTGAATATTGGATTTGAAAAATTGTAGCGTTAGCTTCTTTTGTTCATCGGTCCATGAAATTAAAATTCTTGACTTTTTTAACTACTTAGAACTAATATCTTTGGATATAACTGATTTTTATTGTTGGATAACATCTTCTACTAGTGCTTCTTCTTGGTTTCCTAATTCTTCATTTTCACTATTACTATTATTTTCTGCAAGAATGTTATCTTCCATCATCTATTTTGTCTAATGCTTTTCCTTTAAATTCACCAGCTTCCCCTTTCTCGATTAGCATAAGAAGTTTAGAAATCTTAACGGTCTAATACATGTCGTCTGGTGGACGATAATTCTGCTTATGTCCGATACTTGTATAACCCATGAAAGTTGCCAATTGTTTTATGTCATTCGGTGACATATTGAAAATTTGTGTTTATTCGGCCAAATATTTCCTTAGCCGTCTTGAAGTTATCGCACCAGGATTTTTTTCATTTTATTTAAGTAGCTTCAAAGTTTCATCGGCTTTTTGTAAAAGATATTCTCTGAAACATTTATGACCTGTTGCTAAAGGTAAAATTGTATATTTGTTCCATTTTTTGTATTCTAACAGTTGTTTAAAATTTGCTTCCATCTCTGTTGTGGATACAATGGAATTGTGATATTTTTGCTTTAAAGTACATCATATATTGCAGCATTGCTTTAGTCATGTTTGAGTGTTCATAGCATAGGTAGGTGATTTAAATACTTCAGTTACTCCATCGAATTTTGACACAGCCTTGGTGGCTGCAACAAATAATTCAATTTCGCATTTTTCGAGAGCCAAACATGTATCAAGCGCTTTTCCCTATGATTTTGCACCAAATTTGCAAATCAAAAGATCTTTTTTAGCTACCAAATATATTTTATCTGCCATCATCCTGGGAAAAACTGCTTTTCTCAGTTGAAAGTCAACAGGAAAGTTCCTTGTTAAAACATCTTGAGAGTCGAATAAAAGGAAAAATTTTGTTCCCTGTCCTTTGTTTTCAGGACAAGTCTTTACATGTCTCCCAAGCTACCTTTGCCTATAATAACCCAAAGAAAACTTACAGGGAACACATTCGGAATTTTCCCTTCCTGAACTTGAAAATAATTTGATTAGAAATTAATGAATTCCATATAAAACAAAATTCAATTTATTCTAACAGAATGAGAGCAAAAATCTAATACTCGACCGCGAGAAATGAACCGAAATCGTGGCAGGCCATAACGCAGACGGGTAGATGTTATAAGACAGTTTGCTGGAAAAGACTGGCTCCAGAAGGCGAGAGACAGATCCCAGTGGAGTACCATCGGAGATGCTTATGTCCAGGAGTGGACGTCAATGGGCTGAGAAAGAAGAAGATTCATACATATATATATATATATATATATATATATATATATATATATATATATATATATATATATATATATATATATTATGTCTTTCCTCAATAAAGCTTATTTGATTTGGTTTTGATTTGATACCACTAACATGAAAATTAACTTCGACATTGACGAAAAAAATATGCCATACACTGACGGTATCTCAGAAACAAGGTGTAGGTCTTCGAAATGTCACTTCATAAATGTTTTTGCTGTAAATTTGTGACTTTAAAAAAAAAACTGCATAAAATATATTGTTACTATTTTTATTTTGAAATTTAAAATAATAAAATTAAACAATAGCTACAACAATTGACTACAATTTTACTGTTCTAACTTAACTCTGATTCATAGCACAGCAGGGCCCTGCTCAGAGACAAATGGAAAGAGCAATATTGGGTCTAACCATAAGTGAAAAAATAAGGAAAATTAATGATTGATATGGAGACAAATAAGGATGAAAGATATCAGGTAAATAATAACGAAAGCAAAACGAAGATGAGCAGGATACAAGGCAAAGATAGCCAAAGCCCAAGATAGGATAGAATGGAGGAACATAGAGGAGGCAAATATCTACTTGTGGATGCCAGATTTTGCAAAAAGAGAGAAAAGTATTACATATTTTTATAAACACCGAGCACATTTATAAAACTTCCTTTCCTTAACTTGTCAATTATTTCCATTAGGCCAGTGAATTCGCCCGCGTCGCCCGCTAAACGTATTTTAAATGCAATTCGATCACACTAAATCCTTTCCTAAGTGAGCAAGGAAGATCTCCATCGCCCGCCATTCTAATTAGGTGAATTAATTAATTTCTAAAAAATTATTTCAATCAGCCTAAAAACTATTTGCATTAATCTATTAATTCCACTTTAAAATGAACATAAGATAAGAAGAAATCATGCTCAATATTTAAATTAAAATAAAATAATTAAAAGGAAAAACCAACACAAAATTGTTTTCCACTTTTCAGATTTTTTAGCTTCCAAAAAACCTTTTTATTACCGTTTCTAACCGAAATTTTGTTTTACTCGTCAATCACTATCTAAAAGCTTTAAATCAAATTGATCCAATTTATTTTATACGCGCATTCTTATCAGAACGCTTTTTTAGCTTTTCGTGCTTTTGCGGGATACGCTTTTAAAGTTTAAGATAAAATTTTTATTCTTGAGAGTAGAATTGAGTTGCTGAAAATACCTTGCTAAAAACTAAATTTGTTAACTACTAATGTGTATAATATAAGCGAAATTGTGGGCTTAATTTATTGATTCATTAATCAGAATAAAAATATACCTTTTTTCGTACTCTTCTGGATAAGAAATTAGAGATAATAAACAATAATAAAATAAACTTTATTCATATGTAAAATTTTAGAAAGTAACATTTCAGTAACAAGCACTGGAATTACTAGGGCCCGAATTCGGTACCATACATAAGGAAAGAACTTTTTTCACTCATGATAACTATAAATTTAGCAGTATGTAAGCCCGATCGGTTGTTATTGAATTAACTGCACTGTAAAAAGTGAATGAATTAAAAAGTTGATGCTGGTAGCCGTTACTATGTGGTAATTAATCATCTTCGGGAAATGTTTAAAAAGGAACTACTATGTTTTATACCACTAAATTTATTAAGAAAACAGTGACTGCAGTTTCAACTCACAGAGTCATTTTCAAACTGAATTACAAAGGTAGGCTACGTATTCAATACAGAAACATGGAAAAATTTAACAATAAATAAAAACTACCTGAGAAATTACGTTAGTAGTGAACATAACCCGATTCGCTCGATCCCCCCACTCCTCGACCTTGACCTTGACCTTGCTTCACCCCTCTTTGGCCCCGCCCACATGTCCTTGTCATTGACCTTGAAAGTGCACGTGTGCTTTGGCCTTGGCCTTGTGTTCAAGGTTGTGTGTGTGACCTTGACCTTGACCTTGGTCGAGACGACCTTGACTTTGTTGAAGGTCATCTTGGGTGTGTGACCTTGAAGATATGTTACGTGGTTGGGGGTGACCTTGAATGGTTTTATATAATGTATGGGGCAGTTTCATTCATCAGTTGGCTCTGACTTGTATAGGTAGTACATGTGTTAATATTTGACAAATCATGGCATATGTTTGTGAAAATTGCGGTTCTAAGTTTACTAATATTTATAATATGAGACGTCATCAAAGAGAATCGTGTGCGGCGAGATTTAATGAAGTGCCTGGAGGAAAACGGCTCCGAATTGAAGAGTATACATCGACGATTCCGCTAATTAATTGCGCTACATGTAATGTGGATGTTCCAATAAATCATATGTCGGTGCATAAACGAACACAACAACATAAAAATAATTCATGTTTGCCGGTATGTCATGGTGTGCAACTCGTTCAATGTGCCTTCAAAAGGAGAATTGCAACCTATCGGGTTAGCAGTGATATGGAGCATTCCGATTACGTAATGTTCTTTGCAGACATTAAATCCAAGGTGGTGGAACTTGTTAATAATTTATTGCGTGTGCATCATGCTTTAAAAGTTAACATGACAGCTGTTGGCGAGTACATGCTTCCATCACAAGAAATATTCAGTGAAAAATCCTTCAACACTGCTAATCAAATAATTAGTGTAGAAAGTGATTTGGATGCCGTTTACCATTCTTTCACCGAATTAATAAAAACGCAGGCGACAGAGTTCCAGGAGAAAGATTCAGGTATGGAAAAATCAAAACCCGATATATTAAACTGATTTTTATATATTATTTTTCTTGTTATAGGATGGGCTCTTGTGCGAATTTTATACTTGGAAGTTGGTATCAACAAGTATATGCCTATGGGTGGCTCATCATACATCAAGTTGCCGTGTTCTATTGAAAAGAAAGGAGCTGTCGTCAATGTGATTAACCAGGACGAATTTTGCTTTGCGTGGGCTGTAACATCAGCATTGTTTCCTCCAACAGCAGAGACTTCACAGAAGACATCCTACCCCCATTTTTCTAGAGTGCTAAATGTAACAGGTATGGATTTTCCAGTAAAATTACGTGACATTAAAAAATTTGAGGAAATGAACAACATATCAATTAACGTATACGGTCTGGAATCTAAATATGAAAATAATGAAGTAATACATGAAGTTATTGGTCCACTGAGGTATGCGTCAAAAAAGTTGGATAGGCATGTAAATTTATTGTTAATTACAAAAGACTGTAGTAGTAAAGATGGCGGTGAACATTTTTGTGATACGACTTGTTCAAAGAGTCATTATTGTTGGATTCGGGATTTATCACGTTTAGTTTCAAGTCAAATTAGTTGTCAACAGCATAAAATATATTTCTGTGATGGTTGCCTCATTTATTTTAGTACACCGTCAGCTTTAACTTTACATCAAAGCTACGATTGTAACCACATTTTCACGCAAACACCCTCAGTGGATTTAAAAATCGATAAATTTGGAAAGAGTGTGCCGGAAAATATTTTAAAATTCGAGGGTATAGAAAAGCAAATGCGCGTTCCATTCGTGGTTTATGCAGATTTCGAATCTGTTTTAAAACCCATTGAAACGGTACAACCAAACCCACAAAATTCTTACACTGTAAAAAGTTTTAAACATGAACCATATTCTTTTGCTTATTTAATTAAATGCTCTTTTGACGACTCACTTTCGAAATTTGAGCTATTTCGGGGGAATAATGCAGCTCAAGTCTTTGTGGATCGTATCGAGTGTGATTTAAGGGCTCTATACAACACATATTTAAAAGACATTAAGCCTATGAAACCGTTAACGCCTGAAGAAAAAAGGGAGTTTAATGATGCTAAAATATGTGGTATATGTGAAGGCCCTTTTGAAGAGGGTGAGATTAAAGTACGAGACCACTGTCACATAACTGGTGCAAAAAGATTTGGTGCTGCACATTCCGTTTGTAATTTAAATTATAAATTACCCTCTTTTATCCCTATCATATTTCATAACTTAAGCGGCTACGACAGCCATTTATTTATAAAAGAGTTATGTAAATATGGGGATAAAATTGGTGTTTTGGCTCAAAGTAAGGAAAAGTACATATCATTTACCAAAAGCATTTATGTGCACGATTATTTTGATAGTAAATGTGGAAAAGTCAAGAGGAAATATTTAAAGTTGCGATTTATTGATAGTTTTAAATTTCTGTCAACGTCTTTGGAAAATTTAGGCAGCGGTTTAAACGACGACGATTTTATTGAAACGCGGAAACATTTTTCAAATATCAACCAATTTAATTTGATGCGTCAAAAGGGTGTTTTTCCCTATAGCTTTATTGACTCTATAGAAAAAATGGAAAATACATGTCTTCCAAGTAAAGATGAATTTTATGATAATTTACGGGAAGAACATATTAGCGATGAAAGCTATAGAAGAGCAAAAGAAGTATGGCGCTTGTTTGGGTGTAAAACTTTGGGGGACTATTCGGACGTGTATTTAAAATCAGATGTGTTGCTATTGTGTGATGTTTTTGAGCAATTTCGGAATAATTGCTTAAAATTCGATAAACTTGATCCAGCACATTACTATACCCTTCCAAGTTTATCATTTGATTGTATGCTACGTATGACTAAGGTAGAGTTAGAGCTCTTAACTGATATAGACATGATACATTTTTTTAAGAAAGGTATACGCGGCGGCATAAGCCAGTGTACAGAAAGGAAGCACATCGCTAATAATATTTTTTTACCAGACTATGACCCAACAAAACCTTCTTCATTTATAACATACCTTGATGCTACAAATCTATATGGTCATAGTATGTCACAAGCATTACCATATGGTGGTTTTCGATGGTTAAGCGAGCGCGAAATTCTGGATTTAAATATTATGGCTGTTGGTGATGATAGTTTACATGGCTACGTTTTGGAAGTGGATGTGCATTATCCGACTGAGTTGCATGATGCACATTCTGATCTTCCATTTCTAGTAGAAAATATCATACCGCCAACAGAAAACGCTAAATTACCGAAATTAATTCCCAATTTACAAGATAAAAAAAAATACATTGTACACTATAGAACTTTAAAACAAGCCATCGCCAACGGCTTAGTGGTAATGCAAACCCATCGAGTATTACAGTTTGAGCAATCAAAATGGCTAAAATCGTATATTGATTTTAATACCAATTTACGTAACAAGGCCACCACAAAATTTGCGAAGGACACTTTTAAATTAAAAAATAACGCGATATTTGGTAAAACTATGGAAAATGTGGAAAATCGAAAGGATATAAAATTAGTAACACATTGGGAGAACAGTGTAGGCAGAAATGGAGCTAGAGCACTAATATCCCGCCCCAATTTCAATAGTAGCTCGATATTTACCGAGAACTTTGTTGCTATACATATGAATAAAGTTAAAATATTGTACAATAAACCAATTTATATCGGTTTTTCCATATTAGATATATCAAAGACTGTAATATACGATTTTTATTATAATTTTATTAAATCCAAGTTTGGCGATGATGCTTCGTTACTTTACACCGATACTGACTCGCTTATATTAAAAGTGTATACGGAAAACTTTTATCAAACTATATCAGAAAACCCCGAAAAATTCGATACATCAAATTACCCCGAAATTAATAATTTCAACATAATTAAAAGTAATTCTGTAGTTGGTAGAATGAAAGATGAGTTTCCTGGTGATCCGATAATAAGTTTTTATGGTACCGGCGCGAAGGCTTATTATGTAAAGTCCATTAATAATGAATTAAAAAAAGCCAAAGGTATCAAAAAATGTGTTATCGAGAAAGACCTTCATCAGGAAGACTACCAAAGAATTGTTGAACGGGGTGGTTTGATATTAAGAAAGATGAAGACATTTAGAAGTGAATTACATAACATTTATACCAACATAATAAATAAAGTAGCATTGTCACATAGCGATGATAAACGTTATGTAATTCCCAGTTCAACCAAAACTCTACCTTGGGGGCATGCAGACATAGATTTTTACAAAACAGACCCGGAAGAAAACTTAGCAAATTTAGTCACCGTGTTGGAATCATTTCTAAGTCAGGACAGCACGTAATCTGGAAAATCCATATTTCATTATTTGTATTGTTTTTATTATTTCTATTAAACATACAACATTAATATGTAACGATAGTATTGTAATTTTTTTTTTTTTTTTTTTTTTTTTTTTTTTTAAATAAAAAACATGTATTCATTGATTGATTGCTTTTTTATTGAACCTTTATTTTAAAATTATAAATATAATGAAGTGTCGACAAATAACAAACTGTAAAAGTTATTGTTGAAAAATTTGTCTAATAGTAAATTAAACGCACAGGTCTACGAGTAAATGTTTAATGTGAAACAGGTTTGCTGACAAGATCCTCCATAGTCTTTTCAATTTTCAACATTCTAGAGTTAAGTTCATCACGCAGTTCGTCTTGCCTAAGTTCATATATTGCAATAACAGTATCATCAATGTATCCTCTAAGTTCTTGACCGGTTTCAATTAATTTCTTGCGTACGTAACCTTCAAGTTGGTTTCTGAATATATCTTTAATAACAATTGTTGAGTCATGTAAAGCTTTCTGCGTATCTTGCACACACTGAGCAAGGTTATTATCAACATAATTTCGTGTGGTCGCATCGTCTCCTTCAAGAGGTTCTGCTAAATAGCACAATCTTTTGCTTCCCATGTCGTAATCTCCATTAGGTGTAAGTTTAAAACCTATTCCTGAAGGACCTCGCATAAAGTTAAAATCCTTAAATTTTCTTTTGCGACCGAACTTATCAATAGTGTTTACTTCTGACATTGTTATGTGAGACTGATTTGAAACCATTAGATTTCACCCTAATATATGGTTCTATTTCATTAATAAACGGACTCTGCAGAAAAATATGGATTGCAAAACGTATTTTAGGTGATGTTTAATAAATACACATACAGATTCATTTTACTATTGTTTTATTGAAAAAAAATTAAAATATAACAAAAGATTGAGTTTACTTTTTATTATTAAAAAAAAATAAAAAAAAATAACAAACAAAAAATTAAAAATTAAGAAATAAAATACATGTTAATTTCTTCTGTACAGGTAAGCTTCTTCTATGACCCAATTTCTTCTCTGGATGGCACGTTCATTAATGTCCTTGTTTTTAAAATAACCTTGACAGGACCAAAAAAAAATCCTTGAAAATTACAACCTCGAAAACGACCCTGACATTGACGGGTACTTTGACCTTGGCCTTGGCCTCGCATCTAACAAGTTCAGTACTATATTTATATGCTTCTTTAAAATAACCTTGACAGGGACAAAAAAAAAATCCATGAAAATTACAGCCCTGAAAACGACCCTGGTATTGCCGGTTACGTCGGCCTTGGCCTTGGCCTTGCATCTGACAAGTTTAAATATTATACTTAATGCATCAAACAAAAGGAATAAAGGCGGTGTAGTGGGGGAAATGGGCATAAAAGCAGACTTGCTGGCTCGAGCTCTTCACAGTTCGTCAGAGCAGCAAACAGTACAGTGCTAAGAAAAAGTTAATTGTGTGAGTTGGAATATCGAAAATGTCTAGTGTACGGTCTCTTTTAGATGCTCTTGACGTGAGCTGCGGTTCACAGCAAGGCATGCTGGATAACATGAGTGGTTTAGAGGTGCTAAGTCGGGGGGTGTTCGAGAACTGGAATGGCGTGGAGCATGAAGATGCCGAAGACCGAGCCCTCAACGATGGTCGCGACGAGGAGTTAGTTCAGTCGGCAGCGCAATTCCTGGAATGCTGGACGGAGGAGAAAGAGCCAAAAATTAATGTGATTAGTGATGTGGTTGTGCGAAAAGCATCGCGGCCTAGGGAATCTTCTCCGAAAGCGTCGAAACTGCAAAAGCTCTTGACTATGCGGAAGTCGGAAATCGCCGATAAAAAAACATTTTATTCGGCGATTAAAGGTGTGGGACAAGGGAAGAAGAAAAAGTTTAACTTTAAGCGTCCCTCCACCCCTGTTCCATTACCCGACTTCCTAAAAACAGCACCGCAAGAGCCACTGTCAGTAGAAGTGGAAGTCATAGAAGGCCCCGATGGACCAACACCACCAACGCCACCAACACCGGCCAGCGTCGAGAATGAAATAGTGTCGGAGGTGAAGTCTTCCCCAGCGCCAGCGCCACTGTCGCCGATATTGGGGTGCCGGAAACCCATGAAGAAGCGGTTTAAGCGGTGTTTTGAAGGCGATGAAGTTTCCGCTGCTTCGTCGTCGTCGTCGTCGTCATCGTCTTCACCAAATAAAACCGCGTCTTCTTCCGAGCCATCACAACCGGAGTGGGTCGAAGACTTCACCAACTCTCAGAAGACCAAATTGACTGACATTTATACCATGAAAAAACGCTTAGTGAATGAAGTGAACGAGTGTGCCAGTGACATTATAGAACTTGAAAAACAATTAGAGATAAAAAAGGTGAAATCTGCGCGGTTAAAAAGACAATTAGAGGACTTTAATAAATTATGTAGTAGGTGTTAGGTAGTTGTAGATATTAGCTTTTAATTTATAGTATTAAGTTTGTAAATATATATATATATATATTGTAGTTAATAAAAAAGTGTTTGATCAAATTTTTTATATTTTATAATGAGAATAAAAATGACTTGAAAATTTATTTTTGTGTGTTATTTCATATAGGCCCTGTCCCACATAATATTAGGCAATAAAAAAAAAAAAAAAGTGAATAATCCACTAAAACTACGCAATAGCAATAGTTGTAAATATTTTCTGATAATATTTACAAGTATGCTAAAACATGGTTCGGTTTATGAAGTTAAGGTTCTGTCGCCAGAACTTCTAATACTTTGTATCTCAATATTGTATGTTTTTATGAAAAAAACATAAAATATTGGTTACAAAGTATTATAACCAACTAAAACTACGATCAAATTATTTTGTGGTCCTGAAAAGGACCGTTTGGTTTTAAAACATGCGACTCTTTTATTGAGTTGTGGAGTCGCACGGCCCGTCATCATCATCAGCGGGGGTGGCGGTGCTGTCCTCTGTGTATTCGATGATGAACCGCCAAAGTTCATCCCATCTAGGATCGTTCGGCTCCCACTCCAAACAATTCTCTGTGGTAGAATCTACCACAGGGCATTGGATGGGTTGTTGTTGTTGAGTCGCAGACATGTTGAACTAAAATGATTGTAATAAGTATTGATGGTCGTATATATAGAGACAAATTAATGGTGGGGGGTGAAAACAAATGTCATATTACGTATTGAGACCAAAAGTTGTTTGTGGTCTCAAATACGAACGAACGATTTAGCTGGGTTCCACCAGCACTTAAAGTTTTAATACTTTGTATCTAATATTGTATATTCTATACATACAATATTAGTAACAAAGTACTAATATGTACTAAAACTACGATCAAAGTATTTTGTGGTCCTGAAAAGGACCGTTGTTGTGTGCCCTTAAAAAGGGCCAGGGAGAGTGTGGGGCTTATGGTGCCCCATCCTCGCTGGTCGACCACCAGCTTGACGAATCGCAGGGGCCTTGTGGGTCGTCGGGTGTTGGTGATGCTGGAATTTCCAGCACCGCATCTTCCGTCGAGTCCGGCTCTGGCTGCGGCGACGGAGTTTCGAGTCTTTGTAAGACCCAATCACCCGCATCGTCTAATTCCACTAGACCCGGATCATGGTCATATACTAGCGGAATCGGCTCATCCAAGTCGTCCCAACGTAGGACGTCAATTTCAAAATCCACCTCGTCGTCGTCGTCGAAGACTTGCAGGTCTCCAACGTTGTCGGCTACGGTGTCATCACTAAAGATGGATGAGCCTCGGCTGGCGGGTCTTTCTTCCTCCATGTTTATCGTATGAGGGTTGATGAATATATGACTGTGTAACTGACCCAGTCTCATATATATAGAACTACCCCCACCCCACCAACGGATTCTAAATGTTATGTATTGGTGAGAGCTTATAGAATTATTGATTTTTTCAAAAACTTTAAATAAGGAATTAGATTTGTTTAGACAATAAGACTTATTCTTAATATTTTGTGAAGAATACATTACAAAAAAAAATAATAGAAACCTTGTTTGAACTGTTAACATTTTCATAGGTTCTCAAGCATATAACTTGGCACTTAAGCTACGAGACAAATCGTCGTTAAACGAATATCTCGCCCCATAAGTGACGATTACTAAACTACGATCAAAATATAATGTGGTCCTGAAAAGGACCGTTTTTGTGGCCCTAAAAGGGCCTGGGGGGAGGGTGGGGTGCCTACCGTGGAGTAATACCCAACGATATTAACACCGACCTAGGTGCAGCCCTTGGTCTTCTCATTGGCGGCACCGTCGTCGTCGCTGGTGGTGTCGGCGTTGCAGGCGGTGCCGAAGGTGCCGCTCCTGGTGCGGTACCCCCGCACTCCTCACACTTGCATATCTTGCCGGGCACGAATGGCCTGACAATGCCAATGATCCTTTTTGGTATATCTTCCATCTTGCCGATCGAATGTGTAATGATGAAATAATTCTAATACCGGCCTCTATATACATTCAAAAAGTTGGAGGGGGTAAGGTGGAGTGCATATATGCATTATATAAGTTTGAGAATAATATGATTTTATAACTCACCGTATCTCTGTTATGGACACAAACTACCCCCCTCCACTTTTCTAGCATATGGTACTAGACTTTCTCTACATTTTTTTCACTTAGAAAAAAAAAAAAAAAAAAGAACCTCCCCCTACAACTTCCACATACTCCCGTTCGGCGGCCCTAGCCTCCTAACTCGAGAATTTCAATTTTTTCGTCTAAATTTTTTATCATTTTTAAGATTTTCCAAATTTTTTTTTCACCATTGTATTCTACTCAAAATTCTAGGTAATTAAAGTGCTTTTATTTTTTCTCTATCTTGAACGGTTCCCGAGCTACAGCGCTTTAAAGAATTCAAAATACTAACTTTCTATAACCCTTTTTTTCAAATTTCATTTTTTCGAATTTTCAAAAATACTACAATATGTAGAAAAAAGTTCTCTCTTTAATTTCCCAATACCGTTTTTCTCTAAATCTTCAACTTTAGCGCGTATTCAGCATTTTCAAAAAAAAAAAAAAAAATTATATTTTTTTTACACCATCGCATTCTCCTCAAAATTTTGGGTTATCAAAGTGCTTTTATTTTTTTTCTATCTTGAACGGTTCCCGAGCTACAGCGCTTTAAAAAATCCAAATTACCAACTTATTATAACCCTTTTCTTAAAATTTCATCTTTCCGAATTTTGAAAAGTACTACCATATGTAGAAAAAAATTCTCTTTCTAATTTCCCAATATCATTTTGCTCCAAAACTTCAACTTTGGCGCGCATTCACCATTTTTCATTTTTTTTTGAAAAAATTTTTTTTTACGTTTTTACTATCGAGAAAAATGCTTGCTTATAGTACTCGATTTCCTCTATAATTTTTTCTTATAACTTTTTTCCCCATTCCTAACCGTTACTTTCCTACAAATTTTCTAAATCGTTGTTTTTATATTTTGCCTTAAAAATTTTTTCTTGTGTTATTTAAGCTCTTTTTTCCACTTAATAAACCACCATTTTCTAAATTCCCGTACTCTTCTCTTAAAGAGCGGGCTTTTCCGCCAGCCCTTTTTTATTGGTTGGGTTTCAAATAAATATAAAACTACTACTTCACTCATTACAAATTTATTGATTCAAGAACATTATTTTGTGTTACATATAATAGATACATTAAAATATAGATTTATTGGTCACCGAACCGTTTAATACATTATAACTAAAAAATGAGTCGTGAATAACTAATGCGTACACTTTAGTGTCTTTGGGGAATTTATTCTTTCTCGTTTGGAACTCCAATTTTACATCCACTGTCGATGAGTTAATCGCCTCTGGTTGATGACTGCAATTGATAATAAAAACGGGGTTTTTCATATATTCCGCGAACGTTATCATCGGATCGTTTATCTCGCGCCCGTAGTAGCTGCTTTGGAAGTTTTCGTAATTGTAATAGGCTGCTGCGTACAGTTTCTTGGCGAAATCTAAATTCCATCTTTCGTATGGATAAACGGTTGAATTCAGATACAGTCTAATGTCGCATACGTCGGCGTGGGTAAACTGGGTTGCGTTTTTTTCTTTCTTGTCGCAATTATTGCTGTCTTGAAACCCGACGATTATATAGCGCGGTCTTTCCAGACTTGTACTCGTTCTCAAGGCCCACACGTCGGAAGATGTTTGCCTTAAAGCTGGTAATTCGTACAGATCCCATTTACGATATGCCATTTGAATACTGGCATTGTTTCCTCCTTTATTAATGCGAGACAGTATTTTCAATTTTTGCTTGTCGTCTGGAATGATGTGACGAATTTTCCATTCCATTTTGTCGATACTAATTTCTGCCTCTACTTCGACGACGTAACAATTTGTAAAAGTGCGAGCTATAATCATAATAAGCTCTTGTTTTACGTTGAAAACACCTTTTGCGTAATCTTCGGCGAATCCCATAAGATATTTTAAGGGTAATTTCCCGGAGAATACGTTACTTGCCGTGTCTACGATATCTTGGTTTGCTTCGTCGAGACCCCATCCGCACGTCATGAGAGATCTTTGTTGCAAACTTCCGAATGAAACCATGGTTTTTAATGTCGTCGTAACTCCAGGTTTACGAACCACGGCGACCTGCTCACCTCCCATCTCGTAGCGAATTTCATCGAACAAAAATGCGAGGGCATTATTTGATAAAAAACATCTTTTCGTTGCGTCTATGGGTTTAAATTTTCCTTCGATATATATGTAACTTTCGGCGATATCCAGTATAATATCTTGAAAATTAATGGGGATACGGACTTCATCCGAATTGTTGAATGATGGAGATCCGTATGGTTTATACGTATGCTCTTCTAGACTAATAATGGAATTGTCCAAGATGGGCTCGGAGAAAACCTCTATTTTATCGCTGGTGGTGGAAATCATTTTCGCACTTTAAGACCGATTGATTTTAAAAATTTATAGTCTTCGGCAGATAACTGTTGAGATGTTTGTGATCTAACGTCTGGACGACGACTAACCTTGACGTTAACTCTTCTTTTACTTTTATTATGTTTCGGCGGTTCCCCCATCTTAGTCGACAGCACACACAATTGACGATTGAAGCAAAAACCCATTTCTATGAAAGTTTCTTCAGTTCCAATTTCACGATTATTTTCTCGCCTTGAAAATTGATTAGATCACCGCTATCGTCCAAGATGCGAAGAGTAATGTTGTCGATAAACTGACGTCCTGCCGGCATTAACGGCATATAAATATTATTTTGTGGTTCTTTACTGATTTTGTAACCGGGCTCCACGTCGATATCGAATTCGAACAAGGTATGACCTTCCACCGAATTCATATATGCTCCGGAAATTATATTACAATCTACGCGTATGATGCGTACTTTCATTATTTCCACCATCTCGGTTGATTCGTGCTTTTTGTCTCTTTTTAACACTGTATGATTAAATCCTAACATTTTACCGATACTCGCCTCTCCCCGGAAATCTATAGTATATTGGGATTTCAGTTCACATTTTAGCGTATTATTATTAGCGACCAAGTAAAAGATTCCATCGTTCTTTTCTTCAGTTGAAATCCTCAAAGCCTCCAACATAGCTTTACCTATCTCATCTATTTCATAGGCCCCAGGTGGAATCTGCAATTGTATCGGCTCGGTGGTGTAACCCTCCTTCATGTAGGCAAACTTATTGTTGCTTTCGTCCACATTAAAAATTGAATTGTATGTGTAAAATCCCAGCAATGCCAGACCATATTTGTTTTCTCTATTTAATTCGACTGGTGGATAAAAATCGGCGCTTAAGACGCTCGAGTGTCCTGTTAGTGTGAACGTATAAGACATGACTAACCATTAAAACATCACACATCTCGGTTTTATTCTTAGCGGCAACATTTAAAAAGATTCATCGTCACACCTTTTCTCACTGCATTAGATAGTGATGTTTTTATGCTATTTTCTGCTTTTATGCGCACATCGCTGATTTTGCAATAACAACAAAATATTTTTCTAGCCGTAAGATCCTCATCAGTCATAACCTCGTTTAAATTGCTGCTGCTGCTGCTGAAATAATGTTTGCAACCGCACTGATATTTTAATATATCGATATCGCTTTTAAGGTGCTCCGGCAACTTTTCCCAAACGAATGGAATTTCATTTGGGGCTAATGCAATCATTACTTCCTTGGGCATGTTTTCCAACTGTTTCACGGTCATTTTCCTTAATCCACCGGCTAGATGAAATGATTTCAGTGATTGCAACATTTTAGTATAGTTATTGCGATCCATTTGCGGTGTTAATGGTGACGATGATGATGATGACATCTTTTACGCTGATGATTCGACAAGAAACTTTAAGCACAAATGTCCACACCAGACTGTTCCAAAATCCTGCTGACGATCGTATGTATAGTAAATAATTTTTGATGGTTCCGATCCCGTTTGTAGATATCGTACCAATTCGATCGGTGGGGGTAAATCGCCGAAGCTGTCATAATATGTTACTTTAGAATTATTTTTTCTATAAGCTACCCAATGAGTCCCTGCACCACGCGTACTATCCAAATTCACTATTGCTGCTTCGTAACGTCGAGGACCTTGTCTAGGTAATAAATCCCTCATATAAACGCCTCGAAAGTGTCCTATTCTTTTCTTTTTGGCATATTTTTCTATATCGATGTTAGATAGTGGTCTTCGAGGTAGGGATTCAATTAGTTTTTTGATCTACGATTTAAAAATAATCCCATACCTTTACGATATGGCTTTAGAAACAAACCATTTCCTTTCGATTTTAAATACAGGCCGGCACCGGTTTTATCTTCGCTGCTTTTTTTTACTGCTTTTATGGCGCGCACAATTCCCGCTGCCCCACCGGCTAATGAACCCAAAGCTGATAACCCGGCAAAAATTGGTATTAATGGTAATATTCCACCAGTTTTAGGAATCGGTATTATTCTCGGTGTACGAACCTTCCTTTTGCCACCTGCCGCTTTTACCGATCTACGTGCTGCCGACAGAGCTATTTTAGATGCATTCATGACATTTTTTTCCAACACTTTTTTACTTCCGGCTTTTAATAATTCCCTTCGAACTGCTTGTCGAATAGCTGTTCCGAAACTGGCTTTCCGAACATGTCGATTTTTATTAACACCTTTCCTTTTTGTATGACGCGTGCCTTTACTAGATGTTTTTTTTGTTGATAATGATGATGATGGTACACCCATACCAAAACGTTGTTTTCCTTTCATAATGTTTGTAACTAACCAAGCTGCTGTTTTTTCACCTAAACTGGAATCTTTCGATTTTACTCTATTCCAAGCACTTTGTTCGAGCTCGTAATCCGCTCGATGTCTCGCACTTATGTTGTCTTTATTATGTAAATAGGCTAAATCGTGTTTTTTGCATGCGGCATCCAAAGGATTAATGCCTGGATCACCTCTTGTTACACGTTTTATTACTTTTGTTCCGGGTCCGCAATATTGATAACCAGGAATGTGTACCTCGAATGGTAATTTATTTATTAACGAATTCACAATACCGTATCCAGTTTTGTTGGAAACGTGAGACCGTCCACTTCGTTTGACGCTCGGCATCTGAATGACAGTTTTTGTGAAAAATTGCCTATAAAATATCAAATTTTCCTAAGATGCGCGTTATCGATCTTAAACAAAAACTTCCTATTGAAAATCTCGATGAAAAAGTCGGACTTGGATTTGAAAAGAAGATAATGAAGAGACACGGTCCTCTACTTCCTTCCTCTATTCGCGGCCTGTTAATTGGTCCATCCAATTGTGGAAAAACTAATGTCATGATTTCGCTGCTTACACACCCCCTTGGGCTACGTTTCGAAAATGTCTATATTTACTCGAAATCTCTGTATCAACCGAAATATGAGTATTTAAGGAAAATTTTAGCGCCCATCAAAGGTTTAGGCTACTATGCCTTTAGTGATTCCAGTAATATTGTGGAACCGTCCGATGCAAAACCAAACTCTATATTTATCTTTGATGATGTTATATGTGAAAAACAAGATGTTATAAGATCGTACTTTAGCATGGGACGTCATAAAAATATCGACTCCTTTTACCTAGCGCAAACATATTCGCGAGTGCCTAAACAGCTTGTGCGAGACAACGCCAATTTTATTATTATGTTTAAACAAGATGAGTTGAATATGAAACACATATTTTCCGACCACGTTTCACCGGATCTAACTTTTACTCAATTTCAAGAAATGTGCTCAAAATGTTGGGATAATAAGTATGGATTTTTAGTAATTGATAAAGACAGTGATGTGAAATCGGGAAGATACCGCAAAGGATTTGATAGCTATATATTACTGTAATAATAAGAGAAAACGCTCATTTGATTGTTGAAACGTCCTTTGTTAACATCATGAATAACGCGATCGACTTAAAACGTAAACTAGTGGAAGCTACCAATGCCGTCAGAAAAAAATTTAAACAAATTAAAGCGGCTAAAGAGTTTAATGTTGTGGAATTGGAAAAGTTTTACGAACCCATTTCTAAGCCGTTGACAACTATATCTGATGTGGTTAAGCAACGTCAGCAGCAGCAGCAGCAGCAACAACAACAGCAACAACATTATCCAGCTACAAAGTCACATAGTATCAGTACATCAGTGCAGTCGACTCAAATATCAGGTTTTCCCCAACCTACACATTCCTTTCAAACCTCCACACCTATTCAGCAGCAGCAGCAGCATCGCATTTCAAAAGAAGATATTAGCCAATCGGTGTTTGATACACCCTCGACATCAACTAATACATCTCTCGCATCCGCTGACACCACAACTTCCGATACTTTAAACGCACACCTGAAAGGATTACGTTCGAAACCATCTCTATACGATACTGTATATGGTGTACGTTTTGGTTCAAAAACAGATCATAACAAAAATTTTATTGGTAATTTAGAGGTGCGTTTTCGAAATGGAAATATTGTCTTATACAAAAAAGGGAAAAATATTGCAGAATATGGTGGATCACCGGCACTTTATGATTTGTTATTTCTTAAAACACCCCCAAGTGTAGGCAAGGAACAACAACAATTAAGTGATAATGTACTTTCAACGTACAAGGAAATTTTGGAATCAACGAATGCTGTCTACAACAATTTTAAAAAAAGTGATGGTTTACGGGAGACCAGATGGAACAAATATTTACGAATTATTAAACCTCTGATAATGGGCACAAAATTAGGTGGTACTATTACAAGAAAAAATCTCTCGGAAAAACTACAGTTACCCACAAAAAAGAAATTATCTTCGAAAAAATTTCAATATGTCTACTGGAACAAAGCTAAAGAGTTGGTGGATCGTTTACGTTTGTTGTGGAGTTCCAAAATGGCCGGTCACACTGGACACGAAAATGAAATTATGTCAATCATAGAGGAATTACGAGAAGAAGATATAATATATTAAGCTCAATATTTAATGATATTATTCAGTTCTTCCTTCGATCTGAAACCTTTAGTATTACTAATAATATGGAGCCCAGTCTAGAAAAAATCAAGATTGTTAATGAACTACATAGAACGGCTAGAAAAAATTTTGTAAGACGGCGCACGATAATAAAAGGATACAGAGATTTGTGGCAAATTGATTTGGCTGAAATGCAACAGTATGCTGATGAAAACGATGGTTATCGTTATATTTTGGTCTGTATAAATTGTTACTCGAAATTTGTCTATACCAAAGCCATAAAAAACAAGACTGGTATAGAAGTTACTAATGCGATGAAAAGCATCATTGAAGAGGCATCATATACACCAACAAATCTGCAAAGTGATCAAGGAAAGGAGTTCTATAATACAAACTTTCAAGCCCTGATGAAAAAATATAATATAAATCATTATTCCACTTACAGCACAAAGAAAGCTGCAATTGTTGAGCGAGTCATAAGGACTTTAAAAAATAATTTATATAAACAATTCTCGACAAGAGGATCTTACAAATGGATACATATATTATCGGCAGTAACAAAAACCTATAACCATTCGAAACATCGCACCATTGGAATGAAGCCTGCAGACGTGCAAGAAAAAACACATATTAAAGCATATGATTATTTAAAAATTGTACCTAAAAAATTTAAGTTTTCCATGGGTGACATTGTGCGTATTAGCAAGTACAAAAGCTTATTCGAGAAAGGATATACGCCCTCTTGGTCAACCGAATTGTTTAAAGTTGTAAAAGTTAACGTTACAAATCCACCTACTTACTTGTTGGAATCGTTAGAAGGTCAGCCTATAAGAGGGTGTTTTTACGAATCAGAACTACAAAAAACAAGCAGTCCTGACGTTTATCTAGTAGAAAAGGTCCTTAGACAACGCAAGAAAAATCACATCGAACAATTATTTGTCAAATGGCTAGGATTTCCCAACCACTTCAACTCTTGGATAGATAAAGCTAATATTGTTTAAATAACATATTGTATGACTATATTTTTTATTTAAAATGTAAAATAAATAAACAATATATTGTAAAATAAAGTTTTTTATTTCAATCTTCATTATTAAAAACAATGACAATAAAACATCATACACATAAATAACATTTCAATATTCTTGGAGGGAAGGTCCAATTCACCGACGACTACGACGTTATCTTCAAGGCTATGCCACTCGGAGTGCGTTCTCCTATTCTTTAACCTGCTTTTTTTAGATTTTTTTTGAAGTCGAGTCGTACGACAGTGCGCTTAATGAGTCATTTAAAGGCTGATGATAGAGTATTTTCTGCATAACTTCAATTTTTGTTTTAAGCTCACTATTATTTTTGTATATCATGGGGAGGACATCCTTGTTAAATATGTCACATATTACAACTGCAAAATTGTAAAACTTTCTATTAACAAAGTGTTTTGTCACAGCATCGTCATCTTTAGGTTCGCCTAAGTTGGTTATGATTTTTCCACCCATATCATACTGCCCATCCGCTGTAAGTTTAAAACCAATCCCTTGTGGCCCAGATAATATATGATATTTTTCATTATATTTCTGACGACCAAATTTATCAATTGTGTTGTTTCCTCGACTCATTTTCAATCTTTACTAAACTATTTTATTTTTATTTGCCCTACTTATATTAAATATTTCAGCTGAGAAAAAGAAACACTGACTATGATCTACTGGGTTGGTATGTTTATAAAAGAAATAAAATAAAACTGTGATTGTAACAGATATTTATTTACAGTTATTTAATTGCACAAATACAAAAATTATAAAAAATTAGTTTTCCATGTCTTCGTTTTCGTTGCTCAAAATTCTATCCCATCCGACACTATTTCGATCGTCAACGTCTTGGGCTGTTGCTGTTGCAGAAACCAATTCATATTTTGCAGCAAGCTCACCTGGTAAATGTGGAATATTGACGAGGTATTCTTTTAATTCTTCTTCAACCATTTCAGCACAAAATGTATCCATGTCTATGGAACCATATAAAAATTTGTCGCACAAGTGTGCCCCAGCCATAAAATTGATTGTATCCCTGATCTCGTTCTTATATTGATCTTTGGTTACATCAATATGCGACCAATCATTTACGCTATCTAACATATCGTGAGCCCTATTTCTTAATTCTCTCCCCAACCAAAATATGTATCTATCTACACATTCGTTGGCGGTCGTCGTCGTCGTCGTCGCATCAGCAGACATCTTTAACAGAAATAATGAACACGCGTAAGTATTCTGACATGTGCAACTATATTTTAAATTTAATTACATCCTTTTTTTCAAACAATTTACATACAATTTACTCCAATGAGCCAAAACGTAATAATGTTCGAGTATTGTTTCCAAAAACTCTAGTGCCCTGCCCCAAATAAGTTAGAGTGTATTTATCTTTAGTTTTACTCATAATATCTACAATATCGTCAGATAGTGTTTCGGCCACACGTTTTGGTAAAAAAGTCTCAAATGTGCTATTATCACCGTCATCGTGTAAAGCCACTAAAAGAGTTTTACCAAATCGTGTAGTCATTGAAACCATCTTTACAATTTTATACACTTTGCCTACAATCATTTCGGTAACCTTTTTTTTCTCTAAAACCTCGAAATCTTTGCTAAACATTTCATTAATTTCATCTAGAGTTTCTTTTGCAATACTCATTATTGAAAAAAATGGTATATAAATCCAAAAATTACCGTGAATATAAAAGCACTTTCAGAACACTACACGAACACAATATTTGATGTTTATGCCACTGATATCTGCGACTGTTTGAAGTCACTTCTTCTCCCACGAACCTTTATAGCGGGGTTTCAAGGTCGAATTGTAACAATGGTGGGGGTAGCTTAACGATAGAAATAGTGGGAGGAGTATTCAAGGTCAAATGACGTCACACATTTAAATTGGTATAAGGATAACTTCAAGGACAAAATATAATGAAACAAATAACTACATTTTATGTACTTTATTCATTGATTTTTTTCTGCCATTCTTCTATGCGTTTAACATTATCACCTAAACCTAATTTCCTTAATTTGTTCAATAATAATTGTTTGTTTTTATATCTAAGAAAATTCTTACAAACTATACTAGCTAAAAGACACACTTCGGCATGGTCCATATACTTAAAAAATACACTAAAGTCCTGAGCCTCCGAATCTTGCATTTCATATGCGTAAAATTCCGAACAGGCTGCAGAAATTAGAAATTCCTCGTACATTTCTCGCACTAAACTTTCCATATTAACTACTACTACGTTAAACTTAAGTCCTACACTCTAATTTCATCTAACACAACCGGATCTGCAATGAACCTAATCAGTTTTTCCAAACAGTCACTAAACCCCAACTTTTTTATCTCACGAACAAAGTCTTGTAAATTTATTGTTTTGCTGCAATATTTACGACATTTCACACACAGCCTTTTCATATTCATAAGCCAAATCACAATAGCGCGACGCCCATTCTGCTCGACTTTTCATTGCATCATTGAAATAATTATTAGCCGTTTCAGTGAACTCATCGCCCAATTTTTTTACTGTCTCTTGCAAAGCACAATTCATATTATTCACTCATTTTTACATTCACGACACTTTTTTATTGCTGGTGGTGGCCCATCTATATGATGACGATATATTTGTTCATAGTGAATGTAACAGGGTAAGCTTAACTGTAGTTCCTTGTTACACCGATATGACGCTGGCAGCTTATCCCAAATTTGCCGTAAACTCAGCGTATCAACGCAAGTTTTTAAATATTCGAGAGGAAAAAATGCTAGATCCTTCTCTTCAAAATCACACAAACTTTTTAAATTACTCTGATATAAACAAATTACTCTGCCGACTTGCTCTATAATTTTTTCTTTAGATAGTTCCGTATCTGACATTTCACACTGAATGAATGCAAGTAGACTCACACAATTTATAGAACAATTTGCAAGGTCAAAATCATTTCAAGATCATCCCACACTATTACAATGCACAAATAACTACTTCAAGGTCACACACCCAAGATGACCTTCAACAAAGTCAAGGTCGTCTCGACCAAGGTCAAGGTCAAGGTCACACACACAACCTTGAACACAAGGCCAAGGCCAAAGCACACGTGCATTTTCAAGGTCAATGACAAGGACATGTGGGCGGGGCCAAAGAGGGGTGAAGCAAGGTCAAGGTCAAGGTCGAGGAGTGGGGGGATCGAGCGAATCGGGTTATGTTCACTACTTACGTTGTTACAAAGGGGGGGGGGGGGTACTAAATTTTGGGAACTAATTATTATTTGGCGACAAAAAATAACGGGGAAAGCCCAAATTCTGTCTGGTCATTAAGCAAATTTACATTTTTATTTTTACTATGTTTATATATTTCTAAAGATTCAAGAATATTTAACTTTTGGCCCCTCGTTGAATAATGTAATATGTCAGTGTTGCTTAAATCAGGAAAACTGTAGCTGTGTTCTAAGCAATGGTTGGCAACGCTCGAGTCTGTTTTTGTTGATCGGTGGTGTTCTGAAAAGCGAGTTTTAAAGCTTCTACCACTTTATCCAATATACAAGCTATCACATTCTGAAAATTTTAACTTATAAACTCCTAATTTATCAAATTTATTAATTTTATCTTTAGCATTGTAAAGGATAGTGGACATAAACATAACATAAAAGTAGCCCTTAAATCTTAACACAATCCGTCCACTGTCCTTTACAATGCTAAAGATAAAATTAATAAATTTGATAAATCAGGAGTTTATAAGTTAAAATGTTCAGAGTGTGATAGCTTGTATATTGGACAAAGTGGTAGAAGCTTTAAAACTCGCTTTTCAGAACACCACCGATCATATAAACTACAAAAAACACACTCGAGCTTTGCCAACCATTGCTTAGAACCCAGCCACAGTTTTCCTAATTTAAGCAACACTGACATATTACATTATTCAACAAAGAGCCAAAAGTTAAATATTCTTGAATCTTTAGAAATATATAAACATAGTAAAAATAAAAATGTAAATTTGTTTAATGACCAGACAGAACATGGGTTTTTCCAGTTATTTGTTGTCGCCAAATAATAATTAGTTCCCAAAATTTAGTACCTCCCCTTTGTAATAATGTAATTTCTCAGGTAGTTTTTTTTTTATTGTTAAATTTTCTCATGTTTTTGTATTGAATACTTAGTCTACCTTTGTAATTTAGTTTGAAAATGACTATGTGAGATGAAACTCCAGTCACTGTTTTCTTAATAAATTTAGTGGTATAAAACATAGTAGTTCCTTTTTAAACATTTCCTGTAAATGCATTAAATTTATTGTAAATGTGCTGGAAGCAAATTTCACAAACACTAATTAAATAAATATATTGTATTGAATTAAATTTAATAATTTAAATTATTCTAAATTAATTTGTTTATTATATGTAATCATCTATTAAATTTAAAGTTTGATCATTACTTTTTAAGGTGACTATGTATATTAAATGTATAACCAGTGTTCATATAGTTTTAGATATGTTATCACATACTTAATGCACCAATATTAATACGAGTTTAAAAAATTCTGAAACTATCAGGAAAAGGTGGACGTTTTTCCCATTTAGACCAGTTTCGAACTCATTTGTTTTCGTCAGTAAGGGGCAGACCTCACTGTGAGAAAATTGAGTCATTTAAGCAACTTATATCATACTAAAAAAAAGTTCAATACAAGTTGCTCCATCTCCCGGAATCTCATGCAATGTATATTGGATAATAGTTTAAATTGCTTTAGTATTAGGATATCTGTGAAATAATTTTAATGTACACAGTACAGAAGTTGAAATATCTGATATTTGAATGAATTGCTTTAGATTCAAAGTAAATGTAACTTATTGACGATTCCTGGTACAAAATCATTAAATTTAATGTAGAATGGAAATTAAATTTAAGATTATCTTTAACAGTGTGAATAATGTTTAAAATTATGAAATTAGATGTCTTTCTTCATTTATTATCTTTGGTGGCTGTAGCAGTGGCATAACGTAGAGTTCTACCACCTGAGGCAGATGCAAAATTTGCCTCCAGGCAAAGATTCAAAATTTGCTGCCCGGGGCAAATGCAAAAACTGTCGTTCCTTCCCTTCTTCTTCTTCTCTTTCTTCTTCTTCATTCAGCCCTTTGCGTCCACTGCTGGACATAGGCCTCCCTCGTTCTTGTCCATTGTGCTCTATCTTGAGCGATTTGCATCAAATTTGTTGCAATTCTCTTGAGATCCTCAGTCCAACGAGTAAAGGGTCTTCCTCTACTTCTTTTGTCTAATCTTGGCCTCTACTCGAGTAATCTCTTCGTCCACCTTCCATCATCGATTCGGGCGACATGTCCGGCCCAGTTCCATTTGAGTGTGGCAATTCGGAAAATTACGTCGGTAACTCCTGTCTTTGCTCTCAGGTCTTCATTTCTAAGTCGGTCACGCAGTGATATATCTAGCAGTGACCTTTCCATCTTCTTCTGAGCTATTTGCAGCATTTTAAAAGTTTCAGTTGTCAATGTCAAGGTTTCGGCACCGTAGATCATAACCGGTAACACATTGGTCAAATGTTTTACATTTTAAAGAAATTGCTACATCGCTTTTAAAGATGTCTTTAAGTTTTCCATAGGCTGCCCATGCGAGATTTACTCTTCTCCGTTGCTCGCATGTTTGATTATTTATTGTGCTCTTTATTTTATGTTCAAGGTATATGTATTTTTCCACATGCTCCACTTCGTTGTCTCCAATATTGACATTTCCACTAGGTACCAGATTGGTCATAAAATTTGTTTTTGATATATTTATTTTAAGACCCACATTGGCGCACACTAGCTGAAGTTCATGCAACATTGTACATATCTCCTTGAGATTATCGGAAAACAAAACTATGTCTTCCGCGAACCTCAAATTTGTTAATTTTTGGCCGCCTACATTCAGACCTCTTTTTTCCCAGTTAAGTTTTTTACAGGCGTATTCTAATACTGCAGTAAACAGTTTAGGCAATAAGGTATCACCCTGTCGGACTCCTCTGCCAATTCTACAATGAGATGATTTGATTTTTAAAGATAATATTCTCTAGATTGAAGAAAATTTTAGCTGCATATTTGAGAATCAATAATTTTTTTTTCTTAAAAATATATCGTAATTATGTGACATGTTTAGAATTCTAATATTAATCAGTTATTTAAAGCAACATCACTATTAAAAAAATTATTGTTCATAGAAGGTCATATAAAATATTACTGAAATTATTGAATTTTGCAAGATAATAAATATTTTTTCACGTTAATTTTGAAAATGATCAATTCCGTATAAAGGCGGGAATCCACCAAAAGCACAAAATATTTGGAAACGAAATTAATCTTGAAATATTTTCAGTGGAGACATAAATGGCACTCGAACAAACATTGTCAACAAATGTTTTCGAATGTTTGTCGACGTTGTGACCGTTATCGGAACATCAAAGAAAATTTGCAGTATGTGTGCCTATCACACATAGTGATTCAGACAGAGGCGAGAATAGGACCGACTAAATCACTCAACAGTAAAATCGCAAAGAACGTTGTCAGGACACAAAAACATATGCAAAAAAAAACAGGAGCCCTGAGTTGGAAATGGACACGGACCATATGAACTCGAGCTACCGTTATAATATACCGTTTGAAGTCACAATAGAGGATCGAATGGCAAGTAAAAGAGAAAGACCGGAAATATTCTCGGGTGCAAGTATCTGGTACATTGACGGTTCAAAAACTAGTGAGGGTACTGGAGCTGGGATATATGGGCTACAACCGAGGAAGGAATTAACCCTTCCCCTTGGGATATACCCAACAGTATTCCAGGCAGAAATATACGCAATCTTACGGTGCGCAGACGAGATAAACAGGAGAGCTTAGAAAGGGAACCAAATCCTCATTTACTCTGACAGCCAGGCAGCCCTAAAAACCCTCAAGGGCCAAAAGGTATCATCGAGGCTGGTTTGGGAATGTCAGAGTGAGCTGGAAATTCCAGCAAAAACAACAGAGTTATGTCAAAGTGGGTACCAGGACACGAAGGCATACATGAAAATGAACAAGCTGACGAGCTAGCTAGAGCAGCGTCAGCATCTCAATATATTGGTCCAGAACCGGCCTTTGGGGTGCCGCGGTGCGCGGCCCGAGGAGCAGTCAAAGAATGGATCAAAAGAGAACATAAAAACCACTGGATGACCAGACAGGGTTTAAACCACAGCAAGCTATTTATTGGGAATCCTGACCCCAAACTGGCAAGGAAATTACTCCAAATGAGTAGGAACCAATTAAGGACTATTACGGGTATAATGACGGGACACAAAAAGTTTAGTTGTACAATCCGAAAAGAACCAAAACCTCAAAAGTCATGGGGAGGTCCGTACCATGTTGTGACCCGACTAAACGATCTGGTGTACCGAATTCAGAAAAGCCCTCATGCGAAGATGAAAGTTGTGGATCTAGACAGATTGGCCCACTATCGAGATCAAGAAGGTTGATCGGGACGATCAAGGCTTGGAAGGGGAGCAATGTAACGAACGTTATAGCGTCTTACATTTCATAGTATTAGTTTGTGTTTGCAGTTTGTAGATTTTTAGGTATATTTTCTACGAGTTCATAATTTATTTAAGTATTTTTACATTTGTTAATTTCCTCAGGAGACGTCTATGAAAGAAGGTCTGGAACTTTTTAGAGAATTCTATTTCCTTGTTTTTAAGATGAAACACCCATGATGGAACGTCTAGAAATCGCCGGATTATTCCTTTTTCTTATTTTCATTACCCCATGTAGTATGAAAATCCTTCTAGAGAATTAGGGAAATTTCCGGTATCGACCAAAAGGGTATATAAAGGGTCCAGATCGACTTTCGTGGTCAGTTTAGTTTGGGAGTTCGTTGATGCAACTTGAAATTATTTGACAAGTGTCAAAAGTAAGGTTGACTATAAAAATATTTTGAAATAATAATGTGTTTAGTAATACAGTGTGTGTTCAAAGATCGGCTGTCCGGAACAATATATATATATATATATATATATATATATATATATATATATATATATATATATATATATATATAGTATAAGGATATTCAACCTTGATTGGTGTAAATTATCCAATGACTTGATAATTATGGGTGCCGGGAAAAAACTTTTCTGTCAAAAGTTTTAAGAAATCAAACGGCTCATCCAATGGCGACCTTGATGACTTTCGAGTAAGCGCTGAATATGATTTGTGCCCCCTATGTTATTTATACCCTTGGATAGGAAATTTTCCCCATTTTCCATTTCAGAAATCAAAAATTGGGTTTCCTTTTAACCATACATTTTTTGGACAAAATATTTTACTCTAACTCGCGAACTTAAACGTATATTAAGGTACGTTTTTTTTTTCTAAATGGGACACCCCGTATATATAAAACTACAATTATTAAGCTATTTATTTGAACATTTTTACAATAATTGGTCCCTTTTTTTCTAGACATTTTAATATTTAATATTGTAGTATTTTTGTTACAAAAATAAATAAAAATAAAATCTGTAAAAAGCTTAAGAACAGCAATTTCTGAACCAAGAGAATTTCTTAAGGGGCTGTTAGATTATGAGATAGTTAGGATTCCTATTTAGAATATAGGAGTAGGCGATATTTAGGGCGTATTTATTACAACTCTCTAGATCCGGATACCAAATCAGGGGGAAAATGATTGTTGAGCATGCCAGAACTCCGATATTTATCATGGTACTCGTGGTATTACAGCACCATATAAACATGGTATATATTATTAGTTTAAAATGTATTCCATAAATATAACATATCTTTATAAAAACTGAAAATTCCATACCACTTCTTTTCTTTACTTGCTATTTACGCGCAGCGCCTCTCCAGTTTGTTAACCCATTCGCTACACATCAGTTAAATATCCTAAATGCTATTAGACCACACTAAATAATTTCCCAAGTAAATAAGGACGATCACTAAACACCTTCTAATAGGTGCCTAACTGCACTCACGGTGAATTTAGTTCATAACTGAGTTAATTCAAGAATATCGGATAGTCTAATAAGTCCATTAATACATAATTATCTAAATTACTCAAGCCATGATCAACATTTTCCTCCGTATAAAATTTAATACAACTATCTTAGAACTTTTTGATATAAAATTCAAAGTACACGCAAATGGAACAGAATTTCTGTCTACAGATCGTTTTATAAAAACCAAATAATATAAACGTTAAAAGGAATTTCAAATAATTGGAGATATAAAGAAGTTTAACATTGAAAAGCAAATAAGAAAATCCCTCTTCTGTAAAATCATAATAATGAAAAATATTTTTACATATTTTTCAATTTTCCACTTTCTTTAACATTCAGGTCGAATGATCAAAAGACCTTCTTGAAAGAGAAGACTTAAAAAGGTTAAAAAAAATATTTAAAATATCGTATCAGCAACTTGGGTACATGTTTATAAAAGAATCCCCAAATATTTTTGGGGATACTTCTCCACATATTTGTGGAGAAGTAGCTTAAAGGTTAAGCACAAATTTAACCTCGGAACTGAATTAAGGACTCTTATTTAAATAAAATGTAGAATATATATATATATATATATATATATATATATATATATATATATATATATATATATATATATATATATATATATATATATATATGTTTATGCGGCTTTCACGGATTCCTCCGTGTGAGATGCAATAGCAGTGGATATATCCACATTATGCCGTTGTAGTGCTGAAATCACATTCAGCAAACGTACAACTATATGCAGCTCCGTGTATAGAATGAAGTAAAATGCGAACAGTAAATGCAAACTTCTCCCCATCATATCCTTTCTGTGTTAGAGGTTGCACAGTTAGAATAAGTAAATATATACGCCATCCGGCGGGAGGTCGGCGAAGCCGTATTCAGTATTTGCATGCGCCCTTCCGATCGGCCCTTTGCACAGCCAGGTGTATGTCGGTACCCTGATGAGTCTAGTAGAGACGAAACATGTACCTCTGCCGTATCACTGTGGCGGAGAGGATAATTTTTCTTTTCTTTCTTCGCGGTATGGTGGTACAGGTGGGCCATCATCTCAATGGTGGTGGAATAGGATAAATTGCGTTTTATTACAATTTATTCTAACTGTGCAACTTCTAACACAGAAAGGATATGATGGAGAGAAGTTTGCATTTACTGTTCGCATTTTACTTCATGTATATATATATATATATATATATATATATATATATATATATATATATATATATATATATATATATATATATATATATATATTAAAATAAGAAATTCTCGGCTGTGCGGACTAAGACCGTTGATAAATATTATTCTCATGCTAAAAAGTGCAGAGATCTTCAAAGAAATATGGAAAAACTTCGGGTCCGAAAAATGACGACAGCGCTGTTTCGTCCTAGTATGGGACTCGTCAGGCCATTGCATTCGGTACAAACTATCATCTCGTATCTGTGTCATATAAACAGACTTCACAGTTTAAAAATAGTAAATAAGACACAGTGGCGACATCTCGATGGCTCACTCAATAACATAAGAATAACACAAATCAACAATGTTGTAAAAACCGCCATGTGGAGGCGCGACGGTAAATTAAAAAAGAAATATATCAAAGCTCGATACACGAATTTGCTACTCTAAGGATAAAGGTCGCATTATTTCGGCATCGGCAACCAAACTAACCATGAATTCCTCAGTTGAAGTCCAGTATCGCACCAACGATTTCCCTAAGCCAACAAATCTTATTTTATTTTAAAATTACATTAACTTCTCTTTTTATTTATATATATATATATATATATATATATATATATATATATATATATATGTAATTAAACATAAAAATAACGAAATACTTCAATAGGCCTTGAGATGTCATACAACTAGTTTTGTAGAAATAAAGACAAACTGGAAGACATTTTTAAAATATTAATGTATTGATTTTAATTGATAAATAAGTCTCCACATTCAGGACAACGAGTAAAAAAAGATATTGTAAAATACTTGAAAGACATTCACAAATAAACTGTCGTCGATTTAGACGAGTTTACTACAAGTTTTTCGCTAGAGAGTTTATTAAAAATTATATCATGTTCACAAGAAATATTTTATTAAAGATTAACGATACTTGTTATTAGTTAAGAAGAAAACAAAACATTCCAAATAGGAAACTTTTAGAATATTGAAACAATAGAAAACAACGATAGCTCGTTAAAGGCCAGAGGAAAATAGTTAATATTTTTTTAGAAGGGATTCATTATCTGCCAAAAAATTATTGCTAGATAAGGGTTTCGAACCATGGTTTTATTTACCACGTCCGTGTTCATGACAGTATATTTAACTTAGTAGTTGCTAAGGGGGATTTGGATCACGAATTGGCAGAAAAGAATTATTTTCCTTTATTTTTCTCCAATTCATGACACAAATCTTTACTAATCTTGACTGAATATTTTATTTTATGCAGTAACTTGTAGAAAATTGGTTTAATAATGAAAAATTTATTATTCAGCTTATATTTTAAGAAACTTATTAAAATATTTTCATCAGTTTTGACAAAAATTTCACTATGATGAACTTTAGCATCCATATCGTTCTAGCGGCTACACTCCAAAATTTAATTCTAAATAAATCCTTACCCTTTGAATTTTATACCACTACGTGTACCACATACCTGAAACAATACAAAGAACTATATTAATTAGTTATTTATTTTTAATTTATATTTACTTTAATATATACAAAAAATTCTTTAGTATCATTACTAATGAGTTTTTATATATTCCTGGGTAGAAATTAAAAATATCACTACTTTTTGAACCAATAACCTTAATTTTCTACTGACAAAGGCAGTTTTCTTATCTATTAAACGTATATAGAATAAAAAATAAAAGAAAAAAATTGAAAAATTTAAATTCTTAACACGCTTGGAGGAATGTTGTGTAATAAATCCTTAATGTAAGACCGAGGCAATTTGGCTTTCTTTTTTAAAACTAAAGAAATTGTAATTTTTACTTCTCAATTTATTTGGTCCGTACTTTGAGATTTTGAAGTGTAAAATAGGGAAAATTATTCCTGTAATTGAGTTTAGTTGTTTTGTTATCTAATCTTTTACGTGTTTTGCTGTTTATTGAATTAGTATTACCGGAATCAAAATGGAGACGGTGATTTTAGCAGTCCTGCACATTTCAATGAAGCAATTCTTTTAACCCCACGTAAAAACTTAGGGGTTTTCCTCACGCTTTCTTTTTTAAGTTTTCCTCTTGCATTTACCTTTTCGTAAAACTCTTCAGTTTTCATTTTACCTGCGCTGATGTTTTACACACCACTACACAGTTAAGCAATATTGCAGCCTGATTTGTTCGAGATCACACAGAAAACAATTTCACCATATAATAACAGGCAAACTTGGTCTTATTTTTTATTTTCCATTCTTGACATCCTAAATAATTTTGTATATTAAAGTTTACTCTATTCGTTTTTTTGTAAGGCACAGTGCAATTTTCTGGCATTATATCCCACGATCATAGAATATACAGGGTTAGCGATATGTTTTGATGTCCGTTTGTACTACAATTTGTGTGATATATTAAATTTTATTTAATCCTTGTTTTATAATATAATATATCTTATTATTATTTATTTCAACTATTTTGCCTTCATCTATTTTAACTTATTTCACTTTTTGTTTCAATTTATTTCGCAGTTTAATAATTATGAAGTGTAAAATTTCACAACTCTAACTTAAAGGGTAATTACTTGAAGATGAAAATTTATTGATGTTAGAAACACAGCTAGACATTTGATTAAAGGCTTTTTATTATTTATTACCGAATTTTATTTGACCCGCGTGCTCAAGTGGGTATCTATATTCAAATTCAAATTTAGATTTAATTCATTTAAGTATCTAGAGTAGTATAGTTGGCGCCCTGAATAAGCCACTCCTCCTCTCCGGCATAGCAGTTAGCTTGGTATATTTGCTCCGTGGTGCGGTTACTAACTTTCAACTAGACTCTGGTGATTTTGCTTTATTATTTGTTTTTGTTATGCTCTTTATTAAATTTTTTCTCACCAGATTTTGGCGTAAAGAATCAGAGTAATGGGTTTTTCAAGGACATGGGTTAAAGATGCAGGCTTGTACGCATTTACGCATTTATCGTAATCCTGTCAGTTTCATGTAAATTTTAAATTTATGCTTTTACTATTAAGTTTTTACATTATAGATCCGAAAATGGATTATTTGGTTTATCCATTTTAAAAACGACTATTATAACTTTTTTTAATGAATCTAGGAGAACTTACGTCAGGAATAGAGCAAATAATATTAATAAATATGACTTTTAGGAAATTTTTACAAAATCGCTTCACTCAAACGATTCGAAGAGATGATGCATAGATATGAAAGAAAAAAATCCCATATATTTAAACCGGGATGAAAAACTTAAGGTGAGAACCAGGCGTGGATCCAGGGGGGGCATCGCCCCCCCCCTCCCCTAGAGCTTTGAGTTCAGGAAAATAGACCCGATTTTCCCTCTTATGCTATAGTTTATTCAAGAACTAGAGAGAGTAATAAATTATTTTTTACCCTTTTTTTTCTTCGCAAAATACCTGTGATCCTTAGACCGGTGTCTTTGGCAAAATTTATTAGACATATATATTTTTCATAGAAATGAGTTAGAAATTTTATAATCAAAAATACCGGTCTATAATAATGGACAATTTGGGCTGGATCATAATAGATATTTGCATGTGTGAAGTGTTAAAAAAGATTTTAATCCTTGTCATAGGCGTCGGAAAGAGATTTATTTTATCACTAAGTATTTATGGCATAGAATATTATTTCGGTAATAAACTTAAAATAAAAAGTTTTTATTTTAAGTTTTTTATAGTATTATTTTATTTTTCATGATTTTTTAATAACTCACATACATTAGAAAATATAGATAATTTTCACATATTTTTAAATAATTCACATACATTTGGAAATATAGATAATTTTAACATATTTAACACAAATCACAACTGTATTTTTATTATTTTTAATTTTGGCATAGAAACCGTTTTAGGTACATTCAGAATAAAACGTACCCTTTTTCTCTCAAAAAATTCTAAGTTTTAATTTAAATACTTACAAAATACCCATTGTCAAAAATACAAGAAGTTAAACATGTATAAAAAAATAAATTCGTCCATGTAATGTGAAAATTTTTTTGGGCAATCGGTCATTTTATTTTTAAATAAAAACATTCTTAGAACATTTGACGTTTCAGTTTATTTATTTCTTAAACCATCTGCAGAATTACAATAAAACACTAAAAGGGATCCAAATGTAATTAATTTTTATATGTTAAAAATATTTAAATAATAAATTGTGTTTACGCTGGTAAACACTTCGTATCTAATTCGTAATCCAAATCAGTGAAGCTATCTACGCCCAAATTAATTATAATTGGTTCCTCTATCTCAAGGATCATAAGATCGAGTTTCCACATTTTCTTTTATCTTTTATTATATGGATTTTTCCAAATTTTTTGCAGTAACTTTATCCACAAAATCTTTCAAAAGTTCTGTTAAATTACTAATTTTGTAAGTTGTGTTATTTCTAGCAACTTTACCTTTTACTTGAGAGAGATATTTCCTTCGCCAACGGACATTTTCCAGACGATCTATAAGAACAGATTTATTATCTGGTTTTCCCAGCAAAAATTAAGTTCTCTGAGCAATTTCCAGAGCTCATTTCTTTTAATTTCAGGTAAATCCCGATCTTTATTGATTTTAGTTAGAATTTTGTCGACGATTGGGATCTGCTTCTCATAATAAGATGTATGTACAACTCCTTTTATTGCAGTTTACATCTCTTCTTCCAATAAGGTTTTCGTCTGCCCGTGATCGAATGTAACTTGGGAGTATTAACAATTCCAGTCGTTTTTTTCTCCTTCAGTATTCGGTACATAGTAGATTTTTCAACTCCTGTCATGTTGGAACATCTCATATAATATATAAAAACAAGCACAAACAAGATAAATCATTAAGAACACACTGTAAGGTGTACTTTGTTCACTGACAGAAATTAAATTGAACTATCAGAAACTCTATTGTTGCAGTAAATTTATAAAACCTTATAATGTTTAAATATAATTAAATATAATTAGATTCATGTCAGTTCTCAGTTACCTGCGGCATTCGAGCAGGTAAGTTGGAGGTTTCGGTAACAGTTTTATTACTCTCTCTAGTTCTTGAATAGAGTATAGCAATGTGTATGCTTGCGATCGCCCCTCCCCTTCCCCAGAGCTTTGAGTTCAAGCAAATAGAATCGATTCTGCCTTTTATATTAGGAATGTGTATGCTGCTAGCACTCCCCTCCCGTTGACAATTTGTTTTTCTTGCGATAGCCACTCTTCCCAAGAGCTTTGAGTTCAGGAAAATATACACGAATCTGCCTCTTATACTAGGAATGTGTTTGCTGCCCGCATCCTCCCCCCCTGTCGACAACTTGTTTTTTCTTGTGATCGCCCCCCCCCCCTCTCCAAGAACTTCAACTTCAGAAAAATAACCCCGATTCTGCCTTTTACACTTGAAATAGGAATGTTGCTGATGTCTCCCCCCCGCTCGTCGACAACTTGCTTTCGCTTGCCATACTGTACTTTGTGATATCACCCCCCCTCCCAAAGAGAGAGGCTGGATCCGCCCCTGGTGAAAACTCATGAGTGAGAGTCGATTTCAATAGTTTATATTCTGATACATATTGGGTTATGTAAAGATAAATATATATCAATATAAATTAAAATTTTATCGATGACATAATAGTAAAGTTCTGTCTTTTATCTAAGAATTAACATAAAATGAGGGTGTCAGGTCTGATATGAATTCATTATTTACGAAACGTTGGATTATTTGAAAATCGTTCACTTTATTTTTTGGATTTCTCCAATATATTAAATTTTACAGGGTGTCTCAAAAGAAGTTTTCCTATACTCAATTTTGATTTTTTAAATTGTGACCTCAATATTTGTACAATACTAGACTTTTTGCAAAATTCTGAACATATAATTTTTTTAATTTATTGACGGTTAAAACTTGAAATGAAGTAGTAATGTAAATTAATTTATCATTTTATTAAATTATTAACTGAGAGTAATCTAAACGATTTAAAAATTCATTTTTAACATTTATAGCTAATTCTGTAGCAATTAATCGTATTTCTTATATAATCCGATGCTCCTATGTCATTTGACTTGGTTTGGAAAACTTTACCTTTAAGGTAACCCCACAAAAAGAAGTTAAGTGGGTGTAAGTCTGGACACCTCGGCGGCCACTCAATAGGTCCCCTTCTTCCAGTTGTAAGATTGGGCTAAGATTAGGATATTTTTCTTGAAATAATTGATACTGTAAAATTTTATGTAGTCGAAAAAATTCATTCGAATAAACAAAGTTGACGTGTTCAAACGATTTTTCTGAATTATGCCTATTTCCCTTTACTCCCTAGAGATCAAATATCGAAAAATCCTATCTTATGTATTTATCATCTATTTTAGATATTTATTATAGAATCAAACGTTTTACATTTCCAACTTAAAAAAGTTGATCTGATATTTCTTTGATTTTAATTACACTAATCAACAAGTTTTTCCTTGTAGGTAGTATTATTTGGAAAGCACCATACTACGTGTCACTGCTTGCAATCATCGCTATTATAAATAGCTAGAGTAACACATAGAGAAACAAATAAGTGAAATGTGCTTAATTCGGTATATTGTTAAATGTGAGAAAAACAAATAATATAAATAATATAGGAGTGACTAATAGTAAATTTACAGTCTGTAGGATCAAGTATTTAAATATCTTTGTGAAATCATCGATATAACGATAAATCGCGTTGGTGATAGTACCCCGGATAATTTTTGTTAAGTATGTGTAAATTTAAAACTACGAAAGAAAGGAGTCTGACTTATTCCTCAAATTCCTATTTTTAATGTATCATACATACTAAAAATTAATAATAAATCAGTATTAATAAGTTTTAAATATGATTTAAAATAAATTTTAACAATAGATGTTATTCCGCTTTATATTATAATTGTTGTATGTTTACATTTTTGGGATGTTCCTAAGAATTTAACTCAAAATTATTTCTCTGAATTTGCAGTTTGCATTAGAACTTGTCAGTGCAACATGGACCCTGACAGTCCACGATACGGAGCTGCTAAGAAGATTTGAGGGAAAAATCCTGCGCATAATATATGGCCCATACCGAGACCTTGAAACAGCCCGTCACAGAATGAGAAGCAACATAGGGTTTGCGCAAATATATCAAAGCCCTGACATCATTCAAGAAATAAAGTCCAGAATACTACGATGGGCAGGTCATATACAAAGGAGTCAAAACGATCGACTAATAAAACGGGTATGGGAGGAAGCACCACAAGGGAAAAGACCACTGGGAAGACATAGGCTTAGATGGAGAGATATCATCCACAAGGATCTGGCTATCCTTGAAGTTAAACAGCAAGAATGGAGGGAGCTGTCACAAGACCGTTCCAGGTGGAGGCAGATAGTCGAGGCAGCCAAGACCCACCCTGGGTTGTAGTGCTACGTAGTCAGTCAGTCATTAGAACTTGAGGATTGGCCAGTAGCGGCTGGTGCATTAAAAAAGTAGGGGTTGCAATTCCAATGGTACATTAAAAACAAAGAAATGTATAAAACCTGTCGCTGGATAGATGAAAAAATAAATGTCTTAAAAAATTGAGTGTATTTTAAACAACTAAACATAAAGAAGGTAGTAAATTTTAAAAATATAGCAGTCAGAACCAAATGCACGTTTAATTTACTGTGTGAATTATTTATAAAGAAAATCCATACGCCGATCTTTGGCATTAGCAAACTTAATAATGGCCTGTTGATGTCTCATTTAGCTCGATATTTTACGAAATATAGTCATAAAGTACAAGAAGTCTCGAAATTGATCTAAATTATCCAGTCTTATATATGACGGTCAGTTCTGTACGGAGATTTTGTTCGATAAAAAATTGGTAAATTTTAATTGTATCCTTCAATTTTTGTTCGAGAAAAATGTACTACATTCGACATACCGTTCTGAAAAAAAAGACTGGCTCCTACCAAGTGACCTGTAAAGCTAAATCGTTCGTTTACTTGACAAATAATTATATCACAAACTTCTTTTGCTTCCCGAGAAAACTCCATGGAATCATCGAGCTTCTGCCGTTTTAAAGTAGATGGAGAAGGCTCAATGTCGTTTGAGGTAATATTATTTCTAATTTCTATTAATTTTGATTCAAATGATAATATATTTTTAGTTGCAATAACAGTGTCAATTTGTCTTGTTTGAAATTTACCAAATAACAAATCAACTTGAGACTTTATTTTGTAAAATAAGTTTAACCATAAAAGGAATCTCTTCTTTTGAGAAATTTGACATACGTTGATGACTGGTTCGTGGTATTAACGTTTCTACTGTAATCTAAGATTTTTTCCATTGTCTCTAGAATGCTGTCTTTGTATTCGAATACGGTACAGGTAAAAATTAAAATTGCATCTTGTTGGGGCTGAACAAGGTAAGCGTTTGTTCACAATTTGTTCTAGTATGTCGGTTCTTTAAGGACTATTTGAAAAAATAAGTAACAATCCCTGGTAACTTGGAAAAAAAATATGTGGGCATTTTTATTGGCGGATTCAGCGTTTAAAATTATCATATTTATTTGATTTGAATACCAATGCACGTAAGCACATAGTTTTTTTTTTTGATAATTTCTTGCACCCCATTCAACGAGCCGCTCGTGTTTTCTAGAAAATAAAATAGCGCTCACTTGGTTTTATTTACACATACAGTAAGATAGACAGCAGGAACTGCATTATATTTAACTGCTTTTCTAGAATCTCTTACAAGAGATTCTTAAAAAGGTGTAACACATACACGATGGTCTTTATAAATTCCTTGGTAACTCGGAATCCTTTGAATTCAGAAATCGAAACCGGTCACTTTATGTATCTGCACAGTTTGGGATAGAACACTTAATGGATGTTTTTTTCTCGCCAAACATTTTCAACCTCTTTGAAACGTAACAAAATATATTGATCAAAGTAAAAACATAGTCACTTTAACAAAAATTAAAATACCAGTACAACAGACATCACGCATAGAAATACCGGCACAGTAGACACCACGGTTGTATTCTAACCTGAACTAAAGGAATAGTTTAACTGCTGTTTAAAGAAGAAACCTTTACTTGATACTGACAGCGTCACGCATGACTGGAAGCAAAGTTTCAAATACTCGTCCTGCGGGTTTCATACGAGAAATTTTTCTAGTAAAGGAATATTTTGTGGGACAAACTAAACACAGGATTGCAAATCGACTTGCAACATACATGAAGGTTATAAGTCGAAATTAATCTCCACGTCTTAGGCAACTCCATATACGCTCCAACGGATTAGCTTGGATTGCATTAAGATTGCAAACCAGCAAAACGATAACGTTTCCAAGCGTAATACTGTATTACAGACAAATTATTAATTAGATTTAGGTGAAGTAATTTAAATTATTTCAATAATTGAGAGCTGTTCGCCTATCATCCAGGTATAAAATTGATTTAAATTTAATTATTAAATTATCAGTAGAAATTAAAAAGATATTTATACTTATATTTATAAGTATGTTTTATTTTATTTTACCATTTTTGGGGGTTGCCTAAGGAAATGCCGTTACTGGTATTGGCGCAATATTTGCATAATATTATAATCATTGCTTTTGTACCTTATCAATTATAAATCAATTTCTGCACATATATTCACAAATTTTCAGTATTTGATAAATCTTGATCACTAACATACTTCCTGTAGGGTATTATTTAAAGAAATTGTAAAAATTGATCATAAAAAAAAAAGTATAGGTCAGTGTCACAAACATCAATATTGCAAAAATATACGCACAGTCTAGTATGGTATCTAAGTCATGAGGTCATGAGAAAGTACTGGTAAATAGGCATTGACTGATCTCAGAAGAATGACGGCCGCAGTGATTTATATGTATACATAAAACTGTGTTACCTATTGAAACTTAGGAAAAATTGCCTATTATACATTTTATAATTGCCTGTACATTAGCATTGTGCATATTTTTTATTAAAATTTTCTTGGCATAAGATATGTTTATAACTATAGCGTAGCTTTATGTAAATTGATAATATTTTTCGCTAATTATTTTATTTTTGCTCATTTTACTGCTGTGTTTCGTATGTTCCTCATTATGAGTTTACGAATTTAACTACAATACAATATTTACAGTAAAATGATGACATATGTATGTACTAACTACTGCCCACTTTTCTGCTATTTATAACTCAATTATTCATTTCTATCATATAATTCCAGATTATGAGTGACTCGACGAAGTCCATAGGAACTGACCAGTGACTATCCCCGATTTGTATCTTTTTGGTAAAACTTGAAGGCTACTGCAAAATGAGCTGTTGTATGTCCCTTAAAATACAGTTTTCTTAACAGAAAGTAGGTAGGAGAGTTTTGGAGAAACCAACTTTTTACTCCTGCCAATTGTAACATCGCAGGCGGCTGGATCAATGAAGAACACCAAATCTGCCAAGACTATAGCCAGAACAAAGTAAGCGTTTGTTCACAATTTGATGCCGGTTCTTTACGGACTATTTGAAAAAAGAAGTACCAATCCCTGGTAAATTGGAAAAAAAATATGTGGATATTTTTATTGGCGGATTCACCGTTTAAAATTACCATATTTAATTGATGTGAATAACAATGCACATAGTTTTTTTTCATAATTCCTTGCACCCCATTTGACGAGCCGCTCATGTTTTCTAGAAAATAAAAAAGCGCTGACTTGGTTTTATTTACACAAACAGGAAGATAGACAGCCGGAACTGCTTATGTTTAACTGCTTTTCTAGAATCTCTTACGAGAGATTCTTAAAAATGTGTTACACATACACGATGGTCTTTATAAATTCCTTGGTAACTCGGAATCCTTTGAATTCAGAAAACGAAATCGGTCACTAGACATCACGCATAGAAATACCAGCACAGTAGACATCACGGTTGTATTCTAACCTGAACTAAAGGAATAGTTTAACTGCTGATACTAAAGGATCAACAGTTTTATTGTCAAGGCCGAATTTGTCAGAAGGGTAAGGCGAGTATTACGAACTAACTTAAATGCAGAAATATATTTAAGGCTATCAACACGTATGGATGCTCTGCCCTTACCTACTCTTTTGGAATTGTGGTATAAAGCAGGAAGGACACCGAAATCCTGCAAAGAACAATAAGACCATTCTTAATAAAAGCATACAAACACCACTGGAGTGCTATCGAACGTACAATGCTTCCAAGATACCAAAGAGGAAGAGAATTGGTGAATAAGCCTAGCTAAGGAAGCCACTTCATGAATGACATGCAAATGAGATCAATCAGGACAATGTCGACAACTCAACTTCGAACTACTCGTTGATTTCAGGATATATGTCTCCAGAAACGGAGGGTTTTCTGTTAGCTCTCCAAGATCAGGTTATTCCGATGAAAAACTATCGGAATTTTATCATCAGAGATCCCTCAATAGAAAACGATCAATGTAGATACAGCTGTCAAACACCAGAGACAATCCAGCACATAACTGGAGGATGCCACGAGTTTACCATAACCGAGTATAAAAAGAAACACAACTCAGCCGCTAAAATACTTCACCAAGAGTTAGCAGATAAGTTAAATCTATTTCAGGTAGGAAAAGTGCCTTACTACAAATACAGTCCGGAGTCTATTCATGAGAACAAAGGAGTTCAAGCTTTACTGGGACCGATCGGTTCAGACGGATCAGACAGTTGCTCATAATAGACCAGATATTACACAGATAAAATTTCTACTCAAACTACAGAACAACAACAACAACGTTAGACCAAAATACAATGAGAAGATCGCCAAATACTGAGATCTGGAGGTGTAAATCCGGAGACAGTGGGCGATGAACAGCGTCCACACGATTCCCATAATTTTATCAACAATTGGAGTGATACTAAAGAACCTCAAGGGCTAGGTCTTAGTGAGAAAGCAGTTCTCCTTGCAACCGCGCAGACCGTAGGAAACACAGCAGATTACGTCACCTAGGACCCGATAACATAAAAAGGATTCCCACATAGCTTCATACTATTGGTATCTTTGTATATCTGGTATAAGTTAATATTCCCTGGAGTGCGTGCGAAGCCGTTTGACTTTAAATCATAAATCTTTTATCGAAACAAAATATACACATACAGACAAGGTTTAGCATTACATCTGCTACTCTTATAACTGATAAATTCTAAGTATAAATTTACTAAAATTAATGAAAATAAAGCTAGAAAGCATAAGCCAATGATTGAAGATGAAGAAAAAAAAAAGGAAAAAGAAGGGAAGGTAAAGGACAGGAGGGTAGAACGGAACCAAGAGGAAATGTAAATATGAATAAAAAAAATTGTTTGTCACTAATCAACATAATACAATAATAGACTAATCACATTCTTCTCCGATGCAAACAAAATAAAATAATAAATGAAAATTGTTTATGAATTAATATGAATTAATATGAGCCATGCAAGCCATTAGTTCATTACGCATTTATATATGGTGTGAAAGTGGTGTTGCATCTCCTTGACCTGACACTATCTGATTATCATTTATTTCGAAATTTGTAATACTCTTTGAATGGTAAAACTTCCACAAATGATGATAACCTTAAACTGTACTTGTTTCATCATCATGAAGCTACAGAAAAGATGACAAAAGGTTTTTGAACAAAACTGAAAATATAAAATTGATTAAATTTAATTCTTCGTATAAAAAAGAGTTTTGTTTCATCCTACAAAACTGAAATCCTTTTCTTTCTGACTTTATATCTTTTACTAATACGAAAATTTCTTACCAGTAAGGAAAATATCATAAAAAACTGCATAGAATACAATAAGCCACTTATTCTTATATTTATTGATTGTGAAAAAGCATTTGATACCATAGACCAATATAAAATGCTGAGGATGCTTGTAGACAGTCGAATCGACCACCGCTACATTTCGTTAATCAAGAGCATATACGATACAGCCACAGCCTGTGTCAGACTCCACAAAGACACAAATACATTCAGAATAGAACGTGGAGTTCGGCAAGGAGATACAATCTCACCGAAATTGTTTACCACTGTCTTGGAATATATGTACAAGCAAATTTCTTTTGAAGGAAATATGGGAATAAACCTAAACGGGGAGGACCTTAATCACTTAAAATTCGCCGACGATATTGTCCTCATATCGGATAGCACGGATAAAGCAACAAGAATGTTGAAAAAGCTCTACAGACTGTCAAGTGATGTTGGTCTAAAAATAAATTGTGAGAAAACTAAATTTATGACCAACCTTGTACTAAACGACAATATCTCAGCAGGAGACCACAAGATCGAACAAGTCACCACCTACAAATACCTAGGACATGAAATCTGTTTAGGCCGAGATAACCAAACATGCGAAATACTAAGAAGAATAGGGCTGACGTGGACAGCTTTTGGAAAACTGAAAAATATACTTAAATCGAACATCCCTCTTTGCTTGAAGAGAAAGGCGTTTGACCAGTGTTTCCTCCCCGTTTTGACATATGGAGCAGAGACGCTAACACTAACAAAGAAAAGCGTAAAGTGAGAGTGACGCAATTGGCCATAGAAAGATCTATGTTGGGAGTTAGCATCAGAGATAGAATACCGAATACAGAAATACGACGAAGAACGGGTGTTGCAGATGCAGTCAGGAGAATTACAATGTTAAAGTGGAACTGGGCTGGACATGTCGTAAGGAACACGGACAATCGATGGACGAGAAAAATCTTGGAATGGAGACCAAGACAGGAGGCTTACCGAAGAAAAGGCCACCCGCCTACCAGATGGACTGACGATGTAAGGCGCATAGAATCAAACTGAATGCAAGCGGCACGGGACAGAAATAAGTGGCAAAACTTACGAGAGGCTTATGTTCAACAGTGGACAAGATTGGGCTGATTAATGATGATGATGATGAAGAAAAATATCCAAGGTGAAAAGCTGAGAAAGAAACAAAAAAAATACATTTTCTTAAAGCGCGGGTACGCTGTTGAATAAATCGCGAGTTCTTTAAATTTATTTAAGCAAATAAATAAGCCCTGTTAGTGGAAAATATATAACAGTGCATATTAAAATAACTGACTGTTAGGATTTGACAATAATTTAATACGTTAGATTTTAAGATCTGTATCTATCACGTGAATTTGTAAGCTATATCTGCACGTGCAACCAATTGCTGCTGACTTTTTACTGCATAATATATAGTTTTCTGCTGTTCAACTCCAACTTTATTATCTAGCGCTGGGTAAAATTATATTATAATGAATCATTATCGGAGCATAAAACGTCTATTTATTATGCCCAGAAACGAAACGGCAATACGTACGTATTTTATCTCGTAATCGAACCGCACTTCTATATTCCGTGCACCTTTTTATTATCTCGCTTTGCAATAAATTACGAACATAAACCGGTGGCTGCTGACCGATTCCCAGGAATTCGAAAACTGGGTGGTGTCCCTTTACTTGAAAACCAAATCTGTTTTGACATACGATTTAGCGAAATGGAAGTCTATTATAGCGCTGGTTATGGAATTTTAAAAAAGGCATCGCCTGAAAACGATTTATAATGTATTTATGTCTGAGCGTTGTTGTACTTATCATAAGACATACATGAAACCATTACATTTCGTTTGTGTGGTGCATTTGAATGATTTTCCTTGGTAAAATATCTAATACAAATAAAGTACTAAGTTTCATTCTCTTAATAATAATAATAGTAATAGTAATAATATTTTATGTAGTTATTATATGTGGTTTATATATACAGATCTCTACGAGATTATATGTTCAAATTGCGTGGAATGCTGGAGATGGCGCCACTTGTATTAGATTTCATATTTTGTCTAATATAAGCTGCTTAAAGGATTTACCTTTCCGATGCTCAAGTGCGCTAGCCTATTCTGTACTGACCAGAACTAACAAGTTCGAAACCGGTCTACAGATAGCGATGCACTACCATAGGAAAGGCTTCCACCCTTTCCTGGTATTCTTGCAATCTGAGATAGTGCTTTGTCTCTAACTGTGTTAGAACAGAGTACGTTTATCCTTATAGTATAAGGTTTTTTCAGTTGGTTGAGAGCTAAGTTTCTCTTTTATAATTGTATTTTATACACCCAACTGCAAGTATATTATCCATTTTTGGTTTATATATACAGATCTCTATGAGATTATCTGTTCAGATTGCGTGGAATGCTGGGAGATGGCGCCACTTGTATTAGATCTCATATTTTGTCTAATACAAGCTGCTTAAAGGATTTATCTTTCCGATGTTCAAGTGCGCTAGCCTATTCTGTACTGACGAGAACTAACAAGTTCGAAACCGATCTACAGATGGCGGTGCACTACCACAAGAATGGCTTCCACCCTTTCCTGGTATTTTTTCAATCTGAGATAGTGCTTTGTCTCTAACTGTGTTAGAACAGAGTACGTTTGTCCTTATAGTATAAGGTTTTTCCAGTTGGTTGAGAGCTAAGTTTCTCTTTTATAATTGTAAAAAGATTATACCCTGTCGAAGAAATCCTACCCTGGTTATGTAATTAAAACCTAAGAGATAAGTGCCGAGGGTGATCTTAACATGTGTTAACGGCAACTAAAATGTATTAAAATATTGAACGATTTTCCCATTATTAGATATTAAAAGAATAATCAAGAAAAATTACTATAATTGAATACATCGTTTGATAAAATGTACAACGAATTCGTATAGCTATTGTTTTTCCTGATTGCGAAAAGGAATGATTTAAATACCAGCAAAATGAATAAAATGGCGTTCAGTTTTTTTATTAATATAAAGATAGGAATAGTTATATTAACCCTTTTGTAAAAAAGAATAAGTTTAAGATGCTCCTATCTGGAAAAATTCCGGAATTAAATAACCAATACATGGATGGCTATTGCCATCTACAAACAAGGGGGCTGAAACTTTCAGATGCTCGGAAACGAAAACTACCTGTCCCTGGCGGGGATGCATCGCGAAAGTACGTTCTATTGATGGAAAGAACGCAAAGCGATACCAACGCAACTAAACTGGTAAAGGTTGCGAGGGTTGAAAAGTAAGTTTGGTCTTCAAAAATCAGTTCACAACAGTTAGGATCTGGGATTCATTTGAGGCGGTACGGCGTTGGGATCTGTTAGAAAATTACGTGTCGTGTATAACCAGTACTAATGAAAGTTTTGTTTTTGTTTTTGTTATGGGAAAGTTAAGGGAATATCCCTTTTTTATTTCACTTGGTAAAAGTCTGACTTTGTACTATGTGTACAAACAATTTAAATGGCAATTTTTTTGTGTTTTAATTCTTTTCTTAATTTAAATCGCAAAAAACCATATTTACGTTTTATCATCAAAATTGGGTTGTTAAATTTTCTTTAATAATAGAACGGCCAAAAAGAGTAATTAGTGAAGTACTTTGGAATTGTTAATTGTTTGTAATTTTAAGTAATTTCTTTTCGTTAATAGATTTAGGTGTTTTGACAAACTTAATTTGTTTAATTTTATAAAACCCTTCACGCAATTAAACTCACGGGCGCGCAAAGGAAGAGGTTTAATACAAGAGCCGAGATCTGACGAGTTAGTTAGCAGCCTTATCCGAGTCCTGAAATCCTGAATTTTGGTAGTTGTAGGCCCTAAATAACCTGTAGCTGTTTACTAAAACTGCAAGAACCAAGAAGAATGACCTTTGTCGTTGTGATATTTATTTATAGGTTTTTTAGAATAGCTATGAATATGGAACAACAGTATGATTATAGACGGAATGGCCAACGCTACTCAAAATATTCCGTTCGGAGGAGTCTATAATCAAATGTTGTCAGAAAATCAGCAAAAATAGCTCGCTAACAAAGTATTTCGAAAAAACTTGCGATGATACAGCCGTGTCTTTACAAGAACGTGAAACGTTCAATTATGAATGATACACAACCATTTGTTTGCCGGAATCATTCTTCACCATGACAAAGCGGACTCTTACACATCGGGTCAAACAATTAAGATTTTAAATACTCAAAACTTGGATTTGATGGGTTACCGTCGTACAACTCTGATGTGGCACTCAATGACTTCTTTTTGTTCCCATATATGAAGAACAAACTGCCGAGTCAACAATTTTTTAACGTCAGAAGAGGCGGTTGATGCGTTCCAAAGCCATGTTTGAGGCATATGCTCTTCACGCAGGCAGAAATACTTCTCAGACTGATTCAAACACATTCAAAAGTACATAGATCATGGTGGAAAATATTTTTAACAGCAATAAAACTATTTCCAATGATAAATATGTGTTTTGTTTGTTATTCTCGTAATAAAAATGACGATCCTCGTATATGTAGGTAGATATATTGAAGCTTGTTATGGTGCATCACGACCAAAGAAAAAATGAATGAAATAAATTTAGTTAGAACTTCAAACATGATTAAATTGAAAAGTCGGCTTGAAACTACTATGGAAACTCGGATCACAAATACTTAAACTTATTAAACATCATAAAATCCTTTGAACATTCCAAGATACAAGTATTTTCTTTGTCTAATCAAATTAAACATACTTCTCTTATTACATCACAATAATTGATATTCTGTTCTAGGCCTAGTAAAATAATAAATACGCATTGGTAGTTTGCTTAACGTTTGTTTTGTTGTTTGCTTTTATAATAAAATTTCGAAATGATTTAATTCTAATAAACGCAAGAACCGATTAATTGTATCTTTAAATTTTTTCTACCTTTTTGCCATTCACTTTTATATGTACGCCTTTGTCCCTCATAGTAGGTGTATGTAATATTAAAATATAGTGTCAAAAATTAAAACACCATCAAATGAAACCAAAAATTGTTGATTATGAGTTGAATAAAGAGTACTTATTTTTACCCCTATTAACAAGGTCATTACCATTATCAAATTGACATGTCTTTCATCGATGGCAATGTGTTCTGATTCCACTACACATACATGAGTAATGGAAAATTATTTTAAAAATTTGTTTTTATGTTACAAATTTGCAGAATATTACGCTTTTATGCAAGATCTGAGAAAGGGTGATGTTATTCCTTAAGGAGATGCAGGAATCAAGACAAATCATTTCAATCCTTTATAGTCTTATACGAAGTCACGCCTCTTGGGCGATATTTTCCATTTTTGTAATTTTTCTAGAGTACTCGGATTGGATTGGATCTCCATAAAATACATGAAAACATTTACAACTGTTTTACTTTCTATTTCATTATATTGATGGATGAGCAGCCGTCTGGCTGCAGATGTAATTTTATACAAAATTATCTCAAATTTACAATTTAAACAATGGAATTAAGCATCATCAACTTACATTTATTCTGAAGAGTAATTTCTAGTGTAATTTGGAAAAAATATATGTTATTAAAAAAATCTAATAATCTTGAAAACCACTGAATTTAATGATTTTTACATTGTTGTCTTTGTATTGGGGTATAAACCCAAAAATGCGTCTACGGTAATTGGATCCATGAGACCCCATGAAGGATCACGGTGAAAAAAAATACGGCAGAGGGGGCGATAAAGGGAATAAGATGATTATATCAGTTATTCACAGGCTGATGTAACGACAAAAACCAATATTTAAAAGGCATGGGGGAAACAGATCAAACTATGCAGTACATCATGGGAAATAGGCATACGCCTGGATTACTTCACTCCGAAGTAAAGGTTAGATAGGATATTCACAACGTACATACTAAGCCGAGATCAATGGGTGCAAAATCTCCGTTAAGATGACAATCAAGACATAAATGAATTAAAGAAGTATGCAGATGATTCCAAAATTGAACAAGGTGTAAAAGTAAGAAAGACCTTTGTAACGAAGTTACTAATTTTTGGGCATGAGTATGTTTGCTGGGATGCTTAAAGTTTCAATATTACCGGTATATAATTAGATTTACCGCGCTATGCCGGAAAATATAATTTTCCGAGATTTTCAGAGCGTCCGACCATAGTAATCGCGCGCCGCATACAGCAGTATTTTATGCGCGATCACCGCCCGCCGTCACACGTCAGCGTAGTGGGAGCTCGGGCCGACTACTTAAGCTCGAGCAGACCATTATTTCGCTGAGAACTGCACGTTCTCCATCCGGGTCAATAGTCCAAACGGACTGGACTGGGTCGCCTGCCGGATCTCGTCTTCCTGATCTAGCAATGTAAGTGAAGCTAGGCTTGTGTGTATATGGTGTTTCATCATATACTACCTTCCCTACGTCCTTTCCCGCTAATGGCCAGCATTGCCGAGGACCCTTGTAAGAACTGGCAATGTTGTGTCATCCTATCGTCACTGTCGAGGACCCTTATAAGAACGGGCAGTGTCGGTTCCTTTCCTAATTTCCTACCGCTATTGGTCGACATTGTCGAGGACCCTTATATGTACGGGCAATGTCGTTCCATCCTGCTAACACTGTCGGGAACCCTTACAAGAACAGGCAGCGTCAGTTCCTTTCGTTCCTTCCTACCGCCACCTATACACACACGCACTGAATTCCGTAAGTTTAGTTTTGTTTTCGTATTGGCGAGGAATGTATTTTACCGCCAGGTGCCCTTCGATATCAGTTGATAAGTGCACTTAACAACTGTCGCCCCGACGTTTCTCGACGCCGCCACGAATAAAGATCACCGTCGCCGTGTAGAGACGCCGCTTACCGCCGATTGATGCCGTGTTACTCTTAGACATACCGTGTATACCGTCGTCGGTCGAATTTTAGTACGAAGCGCCGTGAACAGCGTTCGCGGATTTTAGATACGAAACGCGATAATTTGCGTACGAGCCGTCGTGAATCGCGTCGCAACCGTGTAGTACGAGGTAACGTGAATAGCATCGTGAATGATACCGCCGGGTTACCATCAATAGCGCTACCGATCAGTACGAGCTACCATGAACATCTCTCACAACATACTCTTGCCGTTCAGACCATTTAAGTGTTTTTATTATTGTCCATCTTAGATTGTAAGTTAGTTTTAGGCCATGTATTTTTATAAAAGAATGTAACACTGTAACAAGCTACCCGGTGCATAAGTGGGTCATCGAGGGTGGCGCCCGAGAACCGACCACCGAGTGGATGTTTTGACCTTCAGGCAGTCAAACCGTTGATCAGTTCAGAGAGCAGGGATATCCCGAATATAATTAGATACCGTCAAACTGATACCCCTGCGCTGAGTATTTGACCGATGACTGTCTGCACGAGAAATATCCACTGACCGATGTCCCGCTGCCGTAATCAAAGTAGATCCGTAGAGCACGACTTTGTCCCCCCTAGGAAAACGCTTTACACCTTCCAGGATATTCAAAGAAGAAATTAGAGCAGCAGATTAAATAAACGAGTTGGAAACTAGCGACACATGCAGCTTAGTGACAATAGAAGCACTCAGTTTCCATAAAATATCTTTTAAGTTGGGTGGGGGGGACTATGAAGAAGCGACCAAGGAGATTAAAAAACATCATTTTTTGTCTTGATACCAGACCAGTCGCATTCGCGGTCGGAAGCATAAGTTACAATTTAAAATTTCCGAGATGACCTTATAAAGGTTCCCTAATTTGGCTCTTTAGTTAAGGCCAAAATCACCATTAGATATAGTGTTTTAAACCCTTATACTCTTATCCAGGGCATTTTTTTGACTATGCTTCCCAAAAGAGTTATTAGACTGTTGCCATATGTGTAAACAATAATTCACTTTAGATGTTTACAGCTTTATTTTCTTATTCAAAACTCTGATACCACTTTGTTAGAATGCTGTGGGAGGTCACCAAATAATCCTACCATGGAAGTACAATGATTTCGTTCTTCTCCTCTTTGAAAGTTTTTGAGAAGTGTATTATAAACGAGCAACAATCAAGACATAAATGAATTAAAGAATCAATGAATAAAATGTTGTGACACTTGATTTTCGATGTCTAGTCCTCCTTGGGCCCTTTGTATCTCACCATAGCTACAAGTTATTTGAAACCAATCACTTTTTGGAATCCAAGCAGTCTCATCAATTGAACTTGGCTAACAGACTCAGGTGACAAAATTGTACACCCCACTTTTTGAGAACATGATCAATAGTTTTAGATCAGATCGGATTATCAATGACATCAATTTTATGAAGCTGGTCCCACAGGTGTCAACAGTCCCACTTCGATCCGCAGTTCATTTTTTTCAATTCCCTTGTAAAAATGATATTTGGAATAGGTAGAATTGGTTCGGTCTGTATAGTCTAATCGTGGACAATGTCTTTACTAGGCAATCCGCTTCCTCATTTTTATGTATACCCGAGTGACCCGAGACCTACACGAGTCTGACCGTGCAGCCCTTCCTTGTCAGACTATTAGTACATCTTTACTTCGATGGGGGCATTAAGGATCTTTTATTCCAATCTTAAATTAAGAAGCGAAAAATGCATATTATTACTCTAATAATTAAGATTTGTTAGCGTTTAATCTACAGCACGCTGACAATTTTTAGCTAGGCCAGATTTCTTGTGCCGTAGCAATTTTTGAAAATTAAGTATTTTGAAATGTTGCATTATCAGTTTGAAGTGTTACGTAATATTTTTTGAAGGATTGAAAGAAGTTACACTCAGATTTTAAATAGGTTTTATGCAAAAAAGTTTGCATGGTTAATAAGTAGTTGTAACATGTTTGAGCAATATAAAAAAATTCTAAGGATTATTTAATTTATTAGATTCATAATTAATCAGTGGTAATGTGCAAACTGACAGTTAACTGCTTTTCGACTGAATGTGTCTCAGAGGCCAATATTAACTAACAATGGTTTGGAGTTCAGTAAAACGTAAAAAGCATATAATGATTATCCAAATTCATACTAATAACATTTTCTGCAAAAAATAGGCCATATGAATTATCTCGTACTTGGCACCTAAAGCAAAAAATCATTTTCCAGGCCAACTCGTGGTGTAGTAATTAAGGCTATTAATAGTTATGAACCAGCGGGCGAGTCGACGAGTTTTGAGAGGGTGTCAGTCGCGAATCGCTCTTTAGCGGCGTTGAGTTTGTAAAGAGACATTGCACATTACGGCAGTTTTTGTAAGTTGTGTTGTAGGGTAGCTAGTTTTTGGTAGTTTGTAGAGTTTACTTTTCTAAAAAAGGCAAATAAACGGAGTCTAACAGATGAATAGTTACAGCAGTATGCCAAGATGACTGAATTAGGATGGGACGCTTTTTTATATGAAAAATGTATTTCTGGTCCTAACTAAAACGAATCTAGTTCTACCAATAGTTCTAGTAGTAATAGAGATTTTGCTGAAGTAACGGCCGAAGATAATTTCAATATATCCTATGATTCACCCATACAAATCGACAACATGGACCCCAGTGAAGACAACGTGAATGTATTACCCGAACCGCCCGTACAGACAGATGACGATGATAATAGATGGACCAATATAGCTAAAGATCTTCCTTTTTTTTAAAAATTTTCCGACTTGACAGGTTTAAAAATTGACATGAGTGACTTTGGTGTAAAAACTTTAGTGGACTTCTTTATTTGTGACGAATTTCTAAGTCTGATAGTTGAGCAAACAATATAGGTGCGTCAGGAGTTAGCCATAATCCAAATGCGCAAAGCTTCTAGAATGACCTTGTGAAACGTCACTAATATTACAGAAACAAAAATTTTTTCAGACTTTTGCTACATATGGGTCCGTATTTGCTTCCAACCATTGCGTCATATTGGAGTACAAGTATATTTTACAATATGGCGTTTTGGAGGTCAGTCATGAGTCGAAATAGATTTCAGCTGTTACTGCGTTTTTTGCATTTCGCAGATAACTCACTAAAAACAGAAGATAGACTATCTAAAATACGACCAATTTTAATTGTTTTTAACAATGTTATGTCTAATAACTATACTCCAGATAAAAACATTTGTATTGATGAGTCACTGAGGCAGTGGCGCGGAAACCTTTTCTTCCACCAATTTATCAAAAATAAGAAAAACAATTATGGAGTGAAGCTGTATAAATGATGTGAATTCAATGGCCTAGTACAAAAAATTAAAATATACTATGGAAAATCTGAACTGCTGGACAAATTTGCAGGCTATGCTACAGAGGTAGTTTGACACTTAATAGAAAACTATCTAGATAAAGAGCATGTCTTACATATGGATAATTTTTACAATTCCATAAAACTTACCGATATCCTATCTGAAAAGAAAACCTATGTATGTGGAACCCTAAGAAACAACAGAAAAATGCAATCTAAGGGCTATAGTAGCCCAAAAACTGAAGAAAGGAGAACTTACTTGAAAACGAAAAAGAACAGTGGTAGTATGCAAGTGGAAAGATAAGAGAGATGTTCTTGGCATTTCAAATAAGCATAGACTTGATATCGTGGAAGTTCGCAGCCGTAATTTTAAAATATATTTAAAACCTAATATAATTCGGGACAACAACAATGAAATGTCCGACTCGGACCGATCAGATCAAATGCCTTTTTTACTATTCAGCATTACGAAAAACAATAAGGTGGCCAAATAATGTGAAACTGCATCTTTTCGAAATATATATCCATAGTGTTTACATTTTATTTCATCAAAACTCTAAACTTACCTCCTTGCAATTTAAACAAATGTTCATAGAGTCTTTTCTTAGAGAAAACATGCCAAAACAACAAAAAATATTAGTCTTGAGACATTTCGTTATTTAGAAGGTCTACCACCAACCGAAAAAAAGAACGGCCAATAAAACCATGTAGAGTTTGTACAAGAAACAAAAAATGACGAGAAAGTCGTTATTATTGTGCAGCATGTGAGGAAAAACCAGCACTATGCATCGAAGAATGTTTCCAAAGTAGTCATATATAAAAACTTTTGATTTTTTTTGTATTTTTACTTTCATGACATATTTGTACCTTTTAATGAATAAATAATATTGACATTGACCAAAATTTTTCATTTCTTTCTCATAGGGCGAGCACCCTCTAGTTATATGTATAACCTACGAACAAGTACTTGGTTTTTAGAAACGCGATGCAAAATACGAACTATCTCGTAGTTGTCGTCTAGGACTAGATTATTAACTACGAGATAATTCATATTTGGTAGTGAACGTGTTAGCTGGCAATATAAATTATACAACAAACGATCCATTATGTTTGTGCATTATAAAATTTTACAGGTTGGTTGAAAAGTTCTGAAAGCGACTCCAATTCACCGGCACAGGAATCAAAATTTATACGCCATCCTAATATTCCATCTTCTATATGAACACACACAAAAGTTTATTTCTATCTGTCAATTTATTCTTTGTTTACAAACTATTTGAAGTTGACGTGTCAGTAAATTTTTCTACAATGGATAAAATCGAATATCGTGCAGTGATAAAATTCTTTGTTTTGGAAGGTTTATCAGCAACAGAAATTCATATAAAAATAGTGAAAGTATGAAAGGAATCTGCTCCTTCATTTCCAACTGTGCCTAGACGAGTTTTAGAGTTTAAACGTGGTCGTACAAGCGTTGATGATGAACCACGTAGTGGACGTCCAAAAAGTGCAACAATATTGGAAATCATTGAGCAAGGCTATGATATTGTTCGTAAAGATCCAAGTGAGACTAAGCGTGAAACTGCTGATACCGCAGGCATCTCGGACAAACGAGTACTCTTTATTTTGCATGAAGAATTACGTATGAAAAAGCTATTCGGAAAGATAGTGCCATATTCGTTAATAATTCAACAGAAACGGAATCGAAAAGAAATTTGTAAACGTAATTTGGAGCGTTTTAAGCAGAATAAAACCGATTTTGTGCATCATTTTGTAACTGTGGATAAGACTTGGATTTATCATCATGATCCTAAACTGAAACAAGAACGTTTACAGTGAAGTGAAGCTGGTTGTTCAGCTTCAAAACAGGTCAAATCAGAACGATCGGCAGAAAAGGTTATGGCATCAGTTTTTTGGGATTCAAAAGGGATTTTGTAGACTGATTATCTTGAAAAAGGTAAAACGATTAACTCTGAGTATTATTGCACCCTTTTGGACCAGTTGGATAAAAAAGTTCGTGAAAAAAGACCCGGCTTACAGAAGAAAAAAATCATTTTTCATCAAGCCAATATACGTCCTCACACAAGTGCTTTGACGATGGCTAAATTGAAAGAATTAAAGTACGAATTGCTTGAACATCCATTGTATATACCAGATTTGGCTCCCACCGACTACTACCTCTTCAGGAATTTGAAACAATTTCTTCGTGGAAAGGGTTTTTCGTCGAATGAAAAAGTTATTGCAGCCGTGAAACAAAAAACTAATTTCATTAAAAAATACACATTCTTTCATTTTCGCTTTCAAAACTTGTCAACCAACCTGTAATTTTGTTTCGACTGGATATCGGAAGCATTCTGAAAGTTTCAAATTTTTAATAAAAAAATTTTTCCACTTGTAACTATCTCTATATCTGATTTTCAAGTTCTCAATATTAATCATAAAATTCATATTACATGAGATTTGGTATAAATTATAAAATTTATTACTCCTTGTTTAATTTGAATTTACGACTTAAATCTCCGCCATTACTTTCCATAAAACCGTATTTTATCCCATTTAAAAATATCGTAAATCTCAATCCGATAAACACAAAAACTTTTCAAAAGGTTTCAAAAGATACGTAAAAGCTAATTAAGTACTAAAATATCAAGTTATTAGAAATATGTATTATTGTGATATCATCTTTGGTAAAAGCTTTTTAAGGGAAACTTTGTATTATAGTTCCGGAAATAAAGTTATGTGAGTTATATTAATGGACAGAAAAAGTTAAGCGTCATTCTTGATGTATATAAAGTTAGCAAGACAAATTGCTCGAATCGGAAAATCGTCCAGGTGATAATTTGTCCCAAAATAGTAGCTAAGTAGATGAGAAGGAAAAAAATTTGTCGTTTCTTATTTTAAAAAAATATTGCATCTCGTGCTAACTTGATATAAAATTAGCGAAACATCTAAGGCGATTGGTAATAAAACATAATTTGTACCTACAATAAGCCAGCTAGGATTCTGTAGTTAATTTACTGTGTTAGAATGGCAATATGCGGAATACAGTCGAGACTGATTTCGCCATGTAGTCGTGATAATTTTTACTAAAAATCCTGAGAAGCCCCCGTATTCACGAATAATTCCCGAAAAACGAATACGACAAATTCTCACGCCCAAAAACCAATTCCTGAAAACCCTTCCATAGAATGGCGAATTCTTATAGTGTATTCGAAGGCGAGACATCGAATCCAACGCTTCTGTGGGGGATTATTAGATGCGAAATGTCGAGAAAGAATTAAATCTTCGAAAATAACACTACTTTAAAGCCAATTGGTGACTGCCATGTAAAAGGTAGTCTGTGGTTAATTTTTTGTCTCAAAAGTAAGATTTGCTTTTTCAGCAAAAATCAATGAGTATTTTAAATACATTATCTTAAAAAGTAATTTGGAATACATCGGAGCAGGATATTACTAATTTTACCTTTTTCATAAGTTGGGAAAATTGTGTACAATCTGGCAACATCACGTGGGGTGTCAAAGAACGACAAGTCAATCACGAAGTCTCAACCCCCGTAAAAGAGACTTCCCACAATCATATTTTCGAGAAGGACTCTTCTATATAAGGGAACAGTTAAATAAGTGGGAATAATTCTGGACTCACGACTGAGCTGAAATGATCATATTGTGGCTCGAACCAAGAAGGAAATATGTACTTTCTGGGCTTGTAAATGAGCTGAGCTCAAACTTAGAGTATTATTCTGAGTATACACTATAATGAGCGTTCCTATGATAACGCACTCCGCTATTGTATGGCGGTCTAGAACAGCAAAGCGAAAATACCGTCTCCAATTTGATAAAGTTTAAGGAATTACTTGTGTGGGAATGATGATTGCAATGAAGCCTGCCCCCACTAAAGCTATAGAAGTCATGTTGAGCCTACCTCTTTTTCACTTATACATAGAGAACGAGGTCCTGAGGGCTACGTACCGTCTCCGTTGCCTAGGCAATCTAGAAACAATAGTATTTTTTTTTCAAACTTAATATTCGAGAGAATGAAAGAAAGATAGGTAACTGCGCGTCGAGAAAACACATGGAGGAGACGAATATATATTCGTCTCCTCCTCCCGCATATGCCTCTTTCTATCGTCATCGCGATTTAAAGCTTATCTTTGGAAATGCAAATAAAAGCGTTCCCTTTTCTTTTCACGCACTTGGCGATGCGGCACCCTTTACTCATTTTTTACTTGTCTTTCACCTACTCTTTTGATCCCACCTCCTTCGCCTCCATGTTATTGTTCTCTACTTTCTAGTAGTATTACAATCTCCAAGCTGCAAATCTTCTTTAACTTATAAACGATAAACGAAACAGGCGCTGGCGAAGCACACACATCATTCAAGTGTGTTGCTTATTTTAAACAACTATACAAATGTGCGTCTAGAAACCTAATTGTCAACTGCTACGTTGAAAAGTCATCCATCCTATTCAACAAAAACTATTCAAGAGTACTATGTCATGGAGCAAAGTTCATAAAAACAGTTTTCTTTTCAAATTCATAAACAATTTGTGAGATTTAAACCACTTTGAAAATGTGTTCACCATAACAGGTGTTCCATAATGTATTAAATTGAAGACTCAGTATACCGAAAGATATCTGTTATCATCTGAGATATGATTATGTAAGCATCAGTGATAATATCACACAGATGATTTACGAGAAGCAAAAATAACAGTTGGCTCAAGACCAGTCCTTGCGGTACCCCATTTTAAACATTTTTAATCTTATAATTTGAACCATTTATATCAACTAAGTGTGCTCTGTCACCAAGATACAGTAACAATGAGTCATTTACTTTTCTCCTTAAAGTATAAACTTGTATTTTAGAGAGCAAAAAATCTTGATTCACTAAATCAAAAGCTTTACTCAAATCCATAAAAGTTCCAATACATACAGAAACTTCATAATTGCCTTCTAACTAAATTTCATTTTATGAGAACTATGTTGCCACTGACTATTAATATTAAATTTATTCAAAAGAGGCATTGTGTTATCATACAATACTATTTCTAAAATATTTGCTATTATTGACAAGTTGGGTCTAGGTCTAGACAGTATTATTTTCTATCACCTTTTTTTAGGCAATACTACTTTGGCACTCTATAGGGTATTTAGAAATATATTTTTGTTTATGGATAAATTTTACTTAAATGATTAATTTTTCAAGAAAATTGCTCTTTTTCCATCTTTATTACTTTAGAAATAATGTTATTAACTCTGGCAGATTTTGTATTCTTCATATTAAAAAGATTTGCTCTAAAATATCACCCAGACTCATTCAACATCACTAATTAAATATTAAAAATTTCGCTGGTCGGGTAAATTATTTTCATCGAAACTTTACGAAAAGACTCTCCAAGGAATTATCTGTTTGTTTTAAATGTAATAAGTTATTTCAAAGTTGAAATTAGTCAAATCTAATTTTGTACTGAAAAGAATTAAGTAATTACAGAATTATTTATTTGATGACTGTTTTAAATAATAGGTTTATATTACAAATGTGAGTTATTTCATTCACTAACTAACTTTTATATCAGATGCTTTTAGTGGTGAGGTATAAAGTATAATCAAGATTAAATTTATACTACTTTTATGACGACAATCTTACAATTACAAGCAATATATCAAGTTCTTCATAATATAAGCAAAGCTGCTGTAATCTTGTAACGTCTTCTTCGTCTTATATGTGTTAATATTCTGATATCTATATAATTGCTTTAGTGAGCCAACAATTTGAAACGCCACAATTTAAATTAACTTGGTAAAGGGCGACTTGTATAAGGCATTAATTAATTTAATCTTATAAAAACAATAAATAAAAAAACTGAAATAGGGAAGTATGTACGTATATTGTCATCACAATCATTATCAAAGTCGAGGTGCAGAACGGTAAAAATAAATACTTACTAATAACGACAATGAATTAGCGGTAACATTAATGCTATCGATAATGTTCGATGTTATCGATAATGTTAAAAAGTGACGATAATATTAAAAGTATCGATAATATCAACAGGTAAAGGTAACATTACCAAAAATGTACACTAGCAGTAAAACGAAACTAAAATGGAAGGTAGTTCTCTCTAATAAAATGAATGCCAGCTCACACCTCCTAGTTAATTTGCATCCTTGGTCACTAGTACACAACGATGTTTCCACAAGGCATCAGGACCCGATGAGATCATCCGAATGCTTTTAAAGAGGGTCAAAGGGCTCATCACTCCGGTGTTCTGCAAAATTTTAAAGGCAAGTATAGCTGCAGGTACTTGTCCTCGGCCTGGAAAAGGTCCAGATTTATCTTCTTATCAAAACCTGGGAGAGACTATGCTAAAACAAAGTCCTTCGGGCCAATTAACCTGTCATCTTTTCTACTAAAGCTGACAAAGAAACTGTTTGAATACGGAAAACTTATCTTAGAGAAAAGCCACCACACTCCAACCAACATGCCTACCAATCAGGAAAATCATATAAACCAGCTCTAGAAGAATAGAGTCTGCAATGAATAATAAGAAAATAGCATTGACAGCCTTCCTTGATATTGAAGGAGCATTTGATCCCACCTCCTTCGCCTCCATGACGTCAACCAGAAGACCTGGTATTGAAGGCACTCTATGCAGGTGAATACAAAACATGCTCCAAAGTAGATGAGCACAATCTAAACTGTTGGAGGAAATCGTCGAGGTGTCAATAACCAAAAGCAGGGAGGGGCACTATCCCCACTTGTGTGGGCCCTGGCAGTCGCTGAGCTCCTGCTAAATCTTAATGGACGAGACTACTATACCCAAGGGTATGCTGATGATACAGTCATACTCATTGTGAAGAAACATGGCAATATGTTATCGGACCTTATGCAAGGGGCTCTGACTCCAGTAGGGGAGTAGTGTACTAAGGACCATCTTAAAGTAGACCCTGGAAAAACAGAACTCATAAACTTTACTAAAAGAAGAAATTTGTGTGAATTAAAATTATCAACCCTCTTTAATACACAACTGCAAATGAGCCAGGAAGTTAAATGTCGACGTGTAATCCTGGATGAAAAGCTTACCTGAATGTCACACCTGCAGAAAATTATCTCTAGAGGTAAAATGTACACTATGGCAGAGAAAAGGGCACTATGCAAGACGTGGAAATTAAAGCAACACAATATGCACTGACCGTACATTGCGGTCGTAAAACCGGTTTTATGGTAGACAAAAATTAGACACAGATGGGTCATTCTGGAGCCCTCCAAACGGCAAAGACTGGCCTGTTTATGCATCATGAGTGCCATGAGAAGCATCCCAATAGCAGCCATGGAAACCTTACTAAACCTCCCTCCACTTGATATAATAATTGGAGCTGAGACGAGGATGGGAACTTACAGGCTGGAGCTAAATAACATCTGGTGGACTGCATCTACCCTCACAAAAGTGTTCCGGGCAATGAAAAGTAGACCAATTTGCAAGACAAGGGTCTGGTACTCCATTTATTGGATTAGAGCCGGTATTTAGAATTACAAAGGCTACTATTCGTAGGTGGCTATAGTTGTGGATAAATTAACAAAACGAGGTCCACTGCAACAATATAGCACGCCCCAAGCACAGCAAGCTATTGCTCAGCAGGCCGTTCATCGAACTAAGTCGCGAAATTCTGCGTCTAAGCAGACATCAGATTAGACTGGTGACAGGATTTATAACTGGTCATAGCAGCTTGAGAAAACAACTACATAAAATGGACATCTTCAATGAAAAACCGTTATGTAGACTACGTGATCAAGAGGACGAGACGAACTCACACTTTACGTTCGAATACGAAGCTTTAACCTGCTGGAGACACCTTCAGGTATCAATAAATGTAGAAGGCCTATTCACACAGAGGATCAATCAATCAGCTCACACCTCTTAGTCAATTTGCGTCTCTAGTCACTGATACACAATGATGTTTCCACATGCATGTACGTATAGATAAATTAATTAATAAATTAACTATACCATGGCCCCACAGTGGTGCCCTGTCGACCGAGAAGGAAAGATGAGAATGGTTTGCTTGTAATACGCAGCAGAACCAGAAAGGTAAGCAAAAAAAGATGGTCTTACCGTAATACGGATCCGCAGTAGACCTGAAATTGAAGGTATATGATAGCGCTACTACAGTACCGTCGGAAAGAAAAAAAAAAGATGGTCTGCTCGTATTACAGGTCTATGGCAAATCAAGGACGAAAGAATAAAGAATGCCCCTACTCGTAATATGGGTCTCCAGTAGTGCCAGGAAAAAAAATATGGTTTTTCTGTAATGCGACTCCGCGACAGACCAGGGATGACAGGAAAATGGACGACACTGATGTCGAGGGGGTCAAAGTCGTAATGGGATGACCTGGGAAAAATCATGCAATTTTTGTAATGAAAGTTTTTTCTATAGAATATCAAACAGAATTTGGTACGTGCACTTTATCTATTGTGTTTATTATAAATGGTATGTAGTAACATTAAAATTTAATTTCTAGTATATTAAAAATATATATACAAAAAAAGTAAAATGGTTGGTACCTAGTCTTATTATACTTAAAATAGTGCAGCTAATTATACCAACTGTATAGTTGTTATTGGTTCTTTATAATGCCCCTCCCGCTCCGAAAATGTCAACTTACCTTTAAAACGAAATTAGGCAAAATTTCATTTATTTATTTTAGTGAATGGTATAGAACATAAGTTATGATAATGTGACATATAAAAGGGGTCCAATTTATCCTGTTAAGTCAATAAACTCTAAATAATATGGATTTATTGAACCTAAACTTTACCTTAAACTAATAATTTGTGGCTAAATTATCATTATGTATGCTTTATTTCAAAATTCTTAAACTAAACTTCAACATTTATAAAACTTTTATATTTTATGTTCATTGAAAAAACCTGATGATTGTTGAATGGTGTAATTGCAGCATTATTGCATGAAATACAACCTAAAAAAGACCTTGAAGTATAAATTTATCATGACCGAAGAAAACGACCTTTGAAAGGTAAACGCTGCTACGTAATATATATTTATTTATATATTAACTAAAATTTATTCCCTATTCTTTACATAACAAGTAAAATAAAACTAATAAACACTTGCTCTTCATGACAACAATGCAATGTTATAGATAAATACTACTTTTATTGTCACAAATTACCCAAAATTACTTTATTAAATAATAAGAATATTTTTGAGTAAGAATTTTGTATTTCCAAAAAATAAAATAAATTTATTTACGGGGCTTTCCCCAATTTTTGCTGAACTACAAAAGTTGGTTTTTTTTTGAAAAATCGTTCAATCATGTTGACTTTTTTTTTCGCACGAATTTGTCTAATACATTAATTTTAACAGGGTAGAAAGATAGTGAAGTGTTTTAGCTCATGTCAATCTTGGTAAAAGCAAAGTACCTTCATAGGTTTCTGATGGACATAAGAATATCTCTCCAGAGTTATTGAAATCCTCAAACTTGAGATTCAACTTTGAGAAATAACGATAGATCCAACGTAAGAAATTATGGATTATTTAATGAAAACTAAAATATAATTGCTTACTCATCCTACTTATTGTATTTTTCTCGTAAATCAACAAGTTGTTATTGACCCAACGTTTTTCAACCCGCGTCGAACTAATTAATGAATTAAAGAGATATATACTAGCGCTTCAAAGAAATTCTTGTAATATGTTTCTAATATTTGGTTTAGATGTATGCAAAGCTAGCTAGCCGCCAATAGAAGTTATTATGTAGTGATCTACCAATGGGATCACTCAGTACAATTACATCAAAATATATTTTGATTATTATGTTGTTACGGAATTTTTGGCAATACCGTCAGTCTATTTTTCCTATCACCCTGGTAAGATTACTACGGCACGCACAGGATATAGCCAGGTAATTATCAATCGTATGCCGTAGTTCATTGAACCATTTCTTGACGTATTGGCAGTGTTTTGTTTTCAAAAGGGTTATAGTGAAAAAAAGGTAATTATTTAGCTTAAAATAATATCATATTATTATTGTTGGTTTATTTCCTTTTTTATTAATATGCTTACTTTGTTCTGCCAAATTTAAAAATCTGTCAAATGTCTTTTGTTTCCATAGGATGGTTCCATAACCAAAACTTGAAATTCGAAATTTTCCTTCGCTGACTATGAGAGAATGACGTACGTTTATTTGTTCTCTTAGAATTTGTTTTCAAATTTAGAAGATCACCTTATCTGAGATATAAATCAACTTTTATTTAAATATGTCTTAATGTATCTGCGGAATATAAATTCCTTTGATTTTTAGGGATACTATTAATTTTACAGCAATTTTTTCTTAATTCATGGTCGGCCATCTTGACAAGAGTCGAGGAAAATTATCTTAAATACCTGTTGCTAGTCTTAATAACCTAATTACCTCTTAATTAAAACTACCTAAAGCGTTTTGGCAACATAATGTCGCGTTAGGAGTTGTACTGCCTGGTTTTATATTTTTTAGCGTTCTTTTCAAGGTAAAATGTATTTAAAGGGTACCGGCCATTATGCCATCTAAGATTCCTGAGAGGAATCTGAGAGAACTTGGCTGACAAAGGCTCTATGAAGGACAATGGGGCCAAAGCATATGGAAAAGAATACTTGAGTTCCAACCTACTTTGTCACGAAGATTGGAGGTAAGTCTTAATTCGTATATTTAGCCTTTTGCTTATTATAAGTTTACTTCTAGATTTTTAACTCCACCTGCTAATCTGTTCCAGGTTTAAGGATCTCGACTATTCTTATCTTATTACCTTATCGGGTCTTTGCAGAAGACAATTTTTCTAAAAATGCCTTTAGCTACATTATCTTGAAGTAATAGGCTTCATTTAAATTATCTTGTTAGATCTTATCTTAGTGTCTTATTGTGTCTGCGTAGAAGACAAATTACCTTAAAGTACCTTTAGCTGTCTTGTCTTGAAGTAACAGACTTCATTTGAATTATCTTATTATATTTTTATCCTAGAGTTATCTATTTATAAAAGGTGTCATTCTTTTCTTGTTTTTAGGTAAGGCTTGACCACTGTTCTTTCTTATGTTATTTACACTTTCTTGCCTGCGTTATGTACTATTATAATTTTCTTCTCTTGATATCTTGTTAAAATGGTGAATGTTAAGTTAAAACATATTAATTTTCAAGAATTATAGAAGAGCAATCTATTTTGTTGATATACTGCATTGTCAGTACAAAAATATTTTCTTTTGATTGTAACTTTTAATTTTACGAGATGTAATGTGTCAGAGTTTTCTAACTAACCCTGTAGTCTGCCACATACAGGGTGTGTCCGGGAAAATGTGGGAAATCTCCCCGATATGAAAAAAACACGTAAAAGAAGTACCACAAATTCATAGAAACTTCTTTCGTATAGGCCACCTCTTCGGAGATATGGCCTCGCAAGGAGCTGCAATGGTTTCAATTTTTTTACTCATAATAGAACCACCAGGTATATTTCAATTTTTTTTATATGATATATACCAGGTAGACCCTTTAAATTACTATCCAAGAAAGTGTTGGGAATTACTCACAGCTGCAGGGACGGACACGTTAATTGAGTATGCAGATACGAATCTGATGTAAGGTCCTGCATTTTGCAATGCTTTGGAAGTCAGGAGGTTATATTAGGACAGATATCCTAATGGTACTTTTCCAGATCAGAAAACACTTCAACGAGTTGAGCAACGTATAATAAGAGAGAATGGTAGGCGATTCCATTTAATAAGATAATTTGAAATTTCTTCATAATTTTAAGAAACTTTTGGGAAAAGAAATACTGATGCTAATCGGGGACGAACAGTACGTACGCCACAATTAGAGAAATATATTTTAAATGCTGTAAATGAGACTCCTTCAATGAACACTCGAAAATTATCAGCGCAGTTTAATACGTTGTAAACAATAGTACATGAAGTTTTTCAAGAACAGCCGTTTTATCTATATCATTTGAAAAAAGTGCATGAACTGATTCCTGGAAATTTTCCCCGTAGAATGCAGTGTGCAAATTGGTTATTCGGCAGGAATTATTGGCAATTTTTTGACTGGACCATTCGTATTGCCGGCACTACTAAATGTTGAACTTTATTTGGAGTATCTTCAGAACGCTATTTACGATTTAGTAGAGCATTTAGCACTTGAAACCCGCCGAAACATGTACTACATGTACGATGGGGTATCATCCCATTTTAGCGTTGCTGTGCAGGAGCACCTGAATAACATTGGATAGGTAGACAAGGACCAATTGCCTAGCCTTCTCGATCTACCGACCTAACACCGTTGGATTTTTACCTGAGGGACACTTCAAAATCTTAGTGTATTCCACTTCGGTCGATAGTAGGTGGGAAACTCTATGGAAAATCACCTTTCATTGTGATGAAATAAGGAATAATGCTGAATTATTGTGGCGGGTACAACAGTCCTCAATTCGTCGTCCCCGCGAATATATCAGACTTCATGGAGCTCATATTGAACCCTCTTACGAAGTTTTTAACTAAGCAGTTAGTTTAGCTTTTTATGAAGAATGAATAATTTTTAATTTTTAGTCAATAGTTAAAAGTATGTAAAAAACGTTATTCAAAGTTCTTACATACAGTAAATGAGGTCATGAGTGTCTCAACTAGTCCATTCCTGCAGCTATGAGTAATTCACAAAATTTTCTTGGATAGCTATTTGAAGAGTCTTACCTATACACATCATATTAAGGAAAATTGAGATATACCTAGTGGTTTATGGTAATTATTTATAAAAAACTTGATTCCATTGTAGCTCTTTAGGAGCCCATATCTCCGAAGAGGAGGCCAATACGAAAAAAGTTTATATGAACTTGTATTATTCCTTTCAAGTGTTTTTTTCATATCCGGGAGGTTTCCCATATTTTCCCGAATTCCCTTTATATTTTCTTTGGTGTGCAATCAGTTTTATAAAATTTTTAACACCTTGTAATATTTTTTACATCTATTTTCAATAAATTCTTTATTGTTCTTTCTGACTTTTATTTTGCACACACACTGCTTCTCATAATTCAACATTTTTAAATTTAAGTTGGAACCCCCCTGAGCTTTATTGTTAATAATTTGTAGGGGAAGCAAATTTAAAAATTATATTCTTTACATGATTCTAAACTTTACTGTGTAGGAATAAAGTTTGGAATTAATAACAATAAGTGCCTCTCTTTGAGGTAACAATGTTTAAAATAAACCCGAATTGGTAAATTTTATTAAAATTTGTACTTCATTTATTCAGGAAAAAAGAACAGGCTTATAGATTGCAAATTGGTGGGTCGTTAAGGTTTTCTTTGCCTTTCAACAACCCTTCGAGCCATAAGATCTTTTGTACCCTAGTAGACTTTTTATTGTTCTGGGAGTAGGTACTTTGTTGCTTTAAGCATCAGGAGTTTAAGTCTCTTGCAGAACAGTGTCATGAATTCACATAGCAAGTATTCTGCTGTTTAGGCTACCCGATCGCAAAAACGGCAAACATTGCTCTCAGCTTTGCCCATTTTTCTGAGATGGTATCGCAGAAAGTAGTGTCATGTGAATGTATTTGTTATTACTCGAATATCCCTTTTTGGGAGATTAAGAAGCATTTTTGGGTTCTTTGGGTTTCATGATTCTTTCCAGTTTTCTGAAACCAGGCGTCTTATTTCTTCTTAATTTTATATGATTTTGTCTCCAGATCCAAAGTTCCTCATTTATGTGGCTTTTTGTTAGTCCATAGAAATATTCTGGGTCAAGAAAAGGAGTTTTTTCTCTTCTTTTGCGAGGCACCCACTCAAAGTTATCCTTTGGTTCCTTGCTAATTGCTCGTAGGCGTTTTATTTCAGAACTTTTAGCATTGCTTGGTTATCTGACAATATGTATATTTTTACCTTTTTAATGTTTCTATTGGGGTCCAAAACTTGGGCCTGATACTCCAAATCTAACTCCTTCTTTCATCTTGAATCTGTCAGTAAACCATACTATTGAATCTTTTTCTAGTTGAGGCAATCCCTCTCCGTTCGCTTAATAGCGATCAGTTACTACTTCATAGTTCATGTCGTAGCTTATAGATATATTATCTGTTGGTTTTCTATTGGAATTGTATTCAGAATTTTCATATTTTATTATATTTTCCAGGTGTGAGATGTTCATTTTAGAACAGCTTGGGGACATTTGTTGCTGCGGCCGTCATTACAGCCGTATGCAATAGCATTGCATCTATGGCTGCGATAGATTATGTTGCCATGACTTCTGTGACTCAGACTGGCATCTGTATTTCTTTCAGCTTTTTTCAGCTATTATTTCTTGTATCACATATATAATTGTTTCATAATATCTTAAGATCATTTTCGGCCTCAAACGCCAGGAATTCCCAAAAATTCTATGATATATCTAGCTTGCTGCTATTTCTTTTTGAAAAATATTTTCAATATGGATTTTCCAGGTCATTTCCTGGTCTATTATGACTTCAAGGTATTTAACCTCTTTGGAAAAGTTCTGTGTTGTTGCATTTAAAAGCTAAGTGTTCTTTATGTTTGCACCAATAGAAATTTGAATAGGAGCAATTTTTTTTAATAAAATGTCCAGCAAGAGAATTCTGTAAAAATTTCCACCAAGAGGTTTTTAAATATTTTTTTATTAAGCAGAGATATCATTTTATGAAAAAAATATTTCTTACATCGTACATCCTCTTATAGTTTCTTGTCGCTGTTAAAGTTATATCTAATTATTATTATAAAGCAAGCAACAAGAAATGTTCATTAACTGGTTAAGAACGCGAAGGTCGATGCAAGCCCGCGTTTGTTTACTGGAAAGTGCAACAGAATCAACTTGAGGAAAATCTTGTAATAGTATTATTTATAATTATACGTAATAAATTACATAAATTTGTATATTTATGATGAGAATACATATTTTATCTATTTACTTTATTCCTAATTTTAATGTTGATAATTTTAATAGTCAGTTAGTAGCGTTTCATACATTTCAAAGCAGGTGGAGGAAAAAAGTTTATTTTACATAGCATTATTATAACAAACATTGACTTTACTCTTTTGCCTTGTGTTTTATGATACATAGACTGGCATATAAAATAAATATAATTTAAAATTTTGTTTTAATATCTGATTATGAGTTTAAAGTAAATTTTTTATCCACAAACTATTTTATTGGTGCCTGATTAAAATAGAAGGATGCTTTGAGTTTTTCGTTGCCAAGAATAAAACTCTTTTTACAAAAGCACAAGGTTTCAAGTTTACATTGTGTTCCATTGACACCTACAATTTTTAAAATCATTTCATTTTTAAGATAAAGAAACGTGTTCAAAATTATCCTTCTGAAAACATTCTCTGAGAGCTTAGTAGAATGACAGAAATAGCTTAGAAAACCAATATATTTACTATAGTTTTACTTTAAAGTGATGGATAATGACCTAGTACCTAGTACAGCAAATCAAATACGCCGTATTAAAGTGTAATTTAATAATAATATTAAATAAAATAAATGAAAGTTCCCCGCCGGAATATTCTCAAAAGTTTCTGAATGCATTTTGATCCAGGTTTTACCATTAAATGGTTTTTCTCTTTACGGAAGATATCAATAAAAGATTAATGAACGTCAAAGAGGTGATTCTCCAAAACGCAGAACCAGAAAACAAACGGCTTTTAATGAAAACAGAAATAGAGGAAAATCAAAGAGAAATACCAACTCCAACAAGATATAGAAAGCAGCAATGGATGACAGTGGAGATACTGGACCTAATGGATGAGAGACGACAATTCAAAAACAGAAATACGCAAAAGTATAAAGAAATAAACAAACAAATCAAATAGAAGATTAGACTAGCGAAAAATAAAGGGCTGCAAGAAGAATGTGAAGAAATAGAAGAGTATCAGAAAAAATATAATATGCACAAAAAGATAAAAAAGATAACTCATAGCAACAGAAAGAGAGAACCGATACTGCTTAAAAATACAAAAGGCAAGCTAATTTTAGACACCCAAGAGAAACTTAAAAAATGGACAGAATACATCAAAGACCTGTTTAAAGACAGTAGAGTAGAGCAGATGGAGATTGAAGTAGAAGATAACGAGGCATTAACGATACTGAAAGATGAAATAAAAGCAGTTATAAGAAACAACAAAAATGGAAAAGCACTAGGTCCAGATCAAATCCCAATAGAAATCTTAAAATGCATGAATGATGATACCATGGATATATTGTTAGATCTGTTCAACACAGTATATAAAACGGGGAATATACCCAGAAAATGGTTACTATCCACCTTTTGCGCTTTTCCAAAAAAACAAAAATGTAAAAGACTACAGCAAATATAGAACAATATTTTTGATTAGCCATGTACTCAAGGTGTTTTTAACAGTAATACACGGACGCATTTATAAAGAACTTGAAAAGGGGATAGATGATAGTCAGTTTGGATTCAGAAATGGTATAGGTACCAGAGACGCGTTGTTTGCACTTAATGTGCTTTCACAGAGGTGTATGGATATGAACACCGAGATACACATTTGTTATGTTGACTTCGAGAAGGCTTTTGATAAAATTAGACATGAAAAACTAGTCGAGAAGAAGAAAAAACATAGACAACAAAGATTTAAGAATAATAACTAACCTATATTGGCATCAACGCGCACAAATAATAGTAGATAACGAAACAAGTCCTTCTTCTTCTTAAAGTGCCTATCCTCTTTGGATGTTGGCTATCACATTGGTCCATATTACTTTATTCACTGCTGCTCTGAACAGACCTGTTGATGTCATTCCAGTCCATGTTCGTAGGTTGCGCAGCCATGATATTCGTCTTCGTCCAGCTAATCTCTGGCCTTCCATCTTCCCCTGTAGGATAAGTTGGAGCAGGCGATATTTCTTATTCCGCATGATATGTCCAAAGTACTCCAATTTTCTGCGTTTGACATTTGTAAGGTATTCCAGTTCTCCACCGATACGTTGTAAAATGGTTTCGTTTGATACGTGGTGTATCTAAGGAACCCGAAGCATGCGGCGGTAGAACCACATCTCAAATGCATCTATACGTTTACATGAAGCATCGGTAAGGGTCCAGGCTTCTGCTCCATATAAGAGAGTTGAGAGTACATAGCATTTCAAAATCCTGATCCGCGTATGTATATTGAGGGATAGGTTGCAGCTTATTAAAAGTACCTCTTGCTTTCTCGATTCGGCTTCTTATTTCTCGAGAGTGGTCCCAGTCCTTATTCAACGTGCAGCCTAGATATGTGATCGTCTCGGCCATTGTGAGAGTTACGGTGTTGGCAGTAAACTGTATATTGCCGACGTCATTTTTACTGACAATAATCGTTTGCGTCTTCTTGCAGTTTATCTTCATACCATATTTGTTGCAAGCTGTCACTATTCGGTCGATAATTCTTTGAAGTCCCTCTGCAGTATCGGCTATAAGAACGATATCATCCGCGTATCTTAGGTTGTTTATTACTTCTCCATTTACAACAATTCCATCTTTTATGTTGCCCAGTGCTTCTTTAAAGAGATGTTCTGAGTATACGTTGAATAGAAGTGGCGACAGTATACAGCCCTGGCGTACTCCTCTCTTTATATTAAATTCTTCTGTTGTCTCATTCTCAACTCGTACAATAGCCTTTTGTTGTGAACATAGCTTTGATATTATCTCTCTGTCTCTGTCGTCGATTCCTGTCTCTTGTAGGATTGAAATCAGTTTACTATGCTGCACTTTGTCAAATGCTTTTTCAAAATCTATGAAGCATGCAAAGACGTCGGCATTGATGTCACGTCAGAACCTGCATGGAAAACAAGGCCTCTCTAGTGCCAAGTCCCTGTCTGAAGTCAAACTGCGTTTTCATCGAGTTTTCTATATATTCGTGCTTGAATGATGTTAAGAAAAGCTTTTAAAGCGTGGCTCATCAAGCTGATTATTCTATGATCGGAGCACTTAGTTGCGTTCGTTTTTTTGGGAATCGGGATGAATGTCGACAGTAGCCAGTCTTTTGGTATTTGACCGTTCATGTAAATTTTGTTAAAGAGGGTGGTCAGTAGTTTTATTTGTTCTGAGTCAATTAATTTGAGAATTTCTCCGTGTATCTGGTCTAGCCCGGGGGTTTTGTTATTTTTGAGTCTATTTATCGCTGATTCCACTTCCGCATGTGTGATGGTAGGCCCCTTCCCGCCAACGACTGTATTCACAGTACTGTTGTTTTCATCTCCAAACAATTCCTCCATGTATTGCTTCCATATTACAAGCTTTTTGTCAGTTTCGGTGATGATGTTGTTGTCCGAGTCCAAGATTATTCCAGGACTCCGTTTACGGTAACTTCCTGTTGCTTCTTTTATTTTTTTATGGGGGTTGAAGCTATCGTGTTTCGCTTGTAATATCTCAATTTCAACACATTTTTCCTGTAGCCATCGTTCTTTAGCGTCTTTGATTGCTCTCAATACTCTTTTGTGTAGTTCTTTGTATTTCTCATTATTTCTGTTTTTGTATTGTCTTCTTTCTTCCATAAGTTCCAACCTTTCCCATTCCAATCTTGGCATTCATGTCTCATAAGATGATGTTAACTTCTTCTTTCTTTGTGTGTTTGAGAGTAGTTTTAAGCTGCTCATAGAACTCCTCTATTTCAGTTTCACTGCTGTCAGATGTCGGTGCGTATGCCTGTATGATATTTAGGTCAAATGGTTTTCCCTTTATCTTGATTAACGCGACTCTACTTGAAACAGGGACAAATCCATTAACAGCTGCGTTTGTTTGTTTATTAAGAATTATTGCTACTCCGTTTTTATTTTTAGTTGTATTGTCTCCGGAGAAGTATATGTGATATTCATCTATGTTGTAGTGGCCTGAATTTGGCCATCTGGTCTCGCTGCATCCTAGTATATCAAGTTTGAGTCGCTTCGCCTCCTTCACTACGTTGGCCGCTTTGCCAGATTGGTACATACTTTGTACGTTCCACGTTCCTATTCTTTTTTCTTTGTTCACTTTGGAGACATCATTGGACGACCGGGAGATTCTTAGCACCCTCTCCCCATTTAAGGGGTGCCCGGGACTGAGGGCCTTTGATTTATTTTGTGTATCCATTGTGATGTCTTGGGGAAGACATATAAGTCAGGTAGTTTCCCGTTGCTTTCCTGACTGTAGTTTCAGCCGCAGTAGTGTAACTAACGTGGAACTGTTACGTTTCAAGGTCACCGCTCTGGATGGCCACCATCCATCCGAAGAGACCAAAGATTTCTACAAGAAGTAAATTTTCAGGAAATTTTTCCTGAAAATTTTACAAGAAGTAAATTTTTCAGTATTTCTTGTTGAAAATGTTGAAAGAAGTGATCGTCAATGACGTCACAAGTCCAGTGGTTGTTGACCAAAAAGGCCTTATTGTTGCAAGAAGCGGCTGAAGATGAAAGGCAATGACAAAATTTACCTGAGCCAGGTATAAAAAGGTGTGTGTGTGTATAGATATATGTGTGGTTTAGCTGAAGAGCGTCCGCTGAAGAAGTGTCAAAGAAGTGATCGTCAATGACGTCACAGGTCCAGTGGTTGTTGAAGTAGTTACAGGGTGTTGGAAAAGTGTGTTAATCAAAAAAAGTGTAAATGTATGTAAATGAATGAATGGTGATTGTATATGGGTGTGTGTTTGTGCCACCCCCTGTATATGCAAGGTAGTAGAATGTATGAGGAGGAGTAGTCCGTCGGTGGTAATTAGTAACACCTGGGCTAGCTTATATGTGTATTATACAGGTTGTATCAAAAAGAAATAAATATATTTTTGTATTGATTTTGTGTGAGAAGAGCCTAGCCTAGCCTAGCCTAGCCGAGCCTAGCCCAAGCTAGCTAGCCACCCTGTATACTGTATGTGTTGGACAAGAACAGTTGTATATGAGAAAGAGATAGATAGTTTGATTTTGTTGTATATATCTCACTCATATGTATTAAATCTATGAGAGAGAGAGAATTTTAGGTTATTTTACGTACATTTTTGTCTCTTTTTTACTCGTAAATATATGAGATAGAGAATTTTAGGTTATCTTAAGTATATTTTTGTCTCTTTTTTACTTGTAAATAGTAAAAGATGTACGATTTACGTTAGTTAATAATTTAAATTTTATTCAAATCGAAAATATATATATTGTGAGGTCACGTTATAAGATAAGAAAGGTTAAATTCATGTAGATAAGCCACTAAAATTTTGCATGTAAAACATTAGAATTTGAACTGTTTTTAAAATTATTCATACAATTATATACTTCAATATAGACTGTGGCAGCCGGTTTGCTGGTATCAGGCTAAGATGTCTTTTTCTCTACACTTTTATTGAAAAGATGTTACTTTTTGTAGATAATTTGAAATTGTTGCGTATTTATCTATCTTACTCATATATATTAAATATATGCGAAACACACTCATATGTATTAAATATATGCGAGAGAGAGAGAGGGAGAGAGAGAATTTTAGTTTATTTTATGTATATTTTTGTTTCTTTTTTACTTGTAAATAGTAAAAGATGTACGATGTCAGGTTTTTTGACGATAATGGTGAATTTCAAGTAGATAAGTTAATAAAATTTTACATGTAAAACATTAGAACTTGATACTATTTTAAAATGTTATTGCTTAATAATAATATGTAATTTTTGAATAAAAATGCTAAATTTTTCACCACTTACTTCTACTAATTTTAAATGGAATTTCTTTATTAGTTTTTAAAAATTGTAAAAAATAAAACAATTCATTTGTACTAGGATTAATATTTTATTAAAAGTCTTTATTTGCATCTAAAAAGTTAATTGCCAAATGAAAAATTAAGATTTTTATTATTCGTAATAGGTGTGCAAACACCAACTTGTTTTTCTCCCCATTTGTCACCTCTAACCTCCGTTTTCCATGTTGCTTTCGGATGACAAAACATCGGTCTCCTACAGCTTCTTGCTACTATTTTGTACTCTTCACTGTCCTTTACTAAAACTTGAGCCTGTGTTTTTCTATGACATTCATCACATTCTTTTTTTATTGTCAAAACATCTTTATAATAAAATGACATTTTTGCTCTTATAAATTAACTATTAGAAGGTACACTTTGTTAATTTTTTATAACATATCTTTTTTAGTCTTGTAGAGCTTCTATAGATTGAGGCAGCCGGTTTGCTTGTGTGTATCAAGCTAAGATGTATTTTTTAAACACTTTTATTAAAAATGTTACTTTTTTGACTGAATTTACCTGTATAAACTTGTCCTCTGAACCTGTCATCTGTGTGTTATACCTATCTATTTTTATTCCTAACTACAAGAATTTAATTTAACTAATAATAATATATCGAAAAAACATTGTGTATGAGGTCAGCAACTGATGACGTGAAAGGTCAAATTAGCAGATAAGGCTTCATAGTGTTTACTATGTAAAATGTTCGAAATTGATACTGTTTTAAAATGAAGTAAATTATTAATATTTTAATACAAACTGTTTTTTTCATATACGATTACAATAGGGTAGGTAGCTAGGTTGGATAGGTAAAAAAGCTACCTACTCTAGCTACCTACTCTAGCCCCTCTACCTAGGTAATTAAAAAGATCTAATACATTTAATAAATATAGCTTTTTTTCTCTTCCTAACTGGTGGGGCGGGTGAGGAGAATATATGGTGATTAGAAATAAAAAGTCTATGAAAAATATTTAATTTGTTTTATTAATAAACCAATTATATAGTAATAATGCATTTTCTTTAGCACAATTTTTATCATTCCAATAATGTTCTCTACAATGGAAATTATAAATATTTTTATACTTTTTTAATTTACTTAAATTTGGACATCCTATTAGTAACAATTCCTCTATATTATTTTGAATTAATTTTCTTAACCAACACATTTTTTCATTGCCTTTTACAAAAATCGTTTCATTGCCGACAATATTTCTGATATAATTAGATATATTTTCATATGGTATATAACGGAAATCTGATTGATTCCATTTGAGACCGTGAATGTTGTCCGTCAACCATTCGAAACGTTTTTGAATATCCTCGTTGAACCATTCGATTTCGTGAGGTAAATTGACCAAACTGTGATATATTTGTCCACTTTGAGTATTAATTATAGATATTTCTTTACAAATAAAGTCACTTTTCTTATACTGATAGCCTTGGATGTCTAATATATACATTTTTTTTCCCTTAGTTTTTTTCTTAGGAGATTCATTTCACTATATTGTATTTTCACCAAAAACAATCGTGTAATATTAGACAATATGCTGTTGTATTCCGAGGTATATTTTTGCTAGTTTCAAATTCCAATCGAAAAATCTATGGCTCCAGTAGTTTTGATTGCTTCGTTCTGACACGAACAGTCAATTACAACAACAACAACAACAACAAGAAAAAAGATTAATACTGTGGAATTTTATAGGTTTGTAGCATGACTCATCGTGACGTCAATAGTGATGTCACTTTTTACCTGTTTTTACTTGTATAAAAAGGTATCAACCTGTTAAGTCAAATTAGCAGATAAGACTTAATACTGTTTACCACGTAAAATGTTTGAAATTAATATGCTTTTAAAATTATTTATATTAGTCATATTTTTTATATTCAGACAGTTTAATGAACAGGTGAATAACTATCTCGGTAACTAAAAATAGATCTAATACATTTAACAAATAATTTATATAATATTTTTTAATAAATTTATATATTGAAAATTTTATTAGAATTATATCATTATAGTGAAAATGCCAGTCCCAGAAACATTAAAGTGTCCTAAATGTAAGGGAGAAACAGATATGGTAAACGAGAGATGTCTAGCGTGTGATTATCATGAATTTCTTAATAAATATGAAACAAATAATTTATATAATATTTTTTAATAAATTTATATATTGAAAATTTTATTAGAATTATATCATTATAGTGAAAATGCCAGTCCCAGAAACATTAAAGTGTCCTAAATGTAAGGGAGAAACAGATATGGTAAACGAGAGATGTCTAGCGTGTGATTATCATGAATTTCTTAATAAATATGAGGGAGCTAAACATTTACCTTCCCGTTATCTAAGTAGTAAGGAAACAAGAGGAAATGCTCGTCAAAATGGAGGTGCAGGACACCAGCAGCAGGGTGCTTCAAGAAGATAAATTAAATGTCAACTATAATCTCAATTTATAATTTTTAATTAGCAATAAAACTTGTTTTATTAATAAAAATATATTTTCTTTCAAACATTTTGAATTGTTGAATAAAAGATTTTTATTTATTCCTTTGCTTCGTCTACCTCATACACCATTACCACTCAATACATTACTTCTTGTATAAAATGATGTAAATAGAAATTTTATTTGTGTTTTTTTTTTTTCATTTACCGCTGTAGCACGAGTCAGCATTATTTTTAACGTTGCTTTTGTTCATTTTTTTTTTAAATAACAAAGTTAAACCTAATTTAAAATTATTTTAGGATAAGTAACATTACTACAAATGTAGAGGGGAGAAATCGACCACTCTATTGTCTATCATTGGTGTGCTAACAATAATAAAATTCAAATCCCTTCTTTAAAAATTCGTTTAAAAACTACGAAAACACATAGATACTCAATCAGTACAAATTGAAAAGTGTTGTTGTTACTATTATTGTTTGTAATTAGAGTATAATGTCATCGTCATCATTGTCGCTTAATAGCGATTTATTAGATCAACAAATTAGAAAGGTGCAATTGACATGTCTACAAGAAGCAAAGGAATATAGTCTATACGCTCAACAAAGCCGTCCAATTTCGGTTTACAAATATATGGAAATAGCAGAAATATATCGACAGGCAGCAAAAGTGTGTGATGTCTATTTCGAAACCAAGAATCTTGTGGAATTTGTGCGAGAAATATTAAAATTTTGGTTTTGTGATAGCGAAGGTATAATGGAATTGAAACAATACATTAGTGATCCGGTTCTGATACAAGAATTTGTGGAACTCCAAGAATATATGAAAATTGAAGATGATGATGAAGAAGAAGAAGAAGAAGACGAAAGTGAAGAAAACAAACTGTAATATTGTTAATTTTTAAAGAGGAATTATTTTTAGAAAATAGAGAACTGATTTTAAAATTATAAAGCTGTTTTATTTACAATTATTAGACCTATAAAATTTATATAGGAGTAAAAAAGAAAAAGGATTTATTGTTTCTAACTGGTATAATATATTATCTTTACTTTCAAATCATCAGTAGTTAGTAACAAAATATGCAATTAAAAGTAAATTAATTTTAAGTAACATTTTACTTAAAATTGGAAGTAAAAATTGTTTATTTTTTATCTTTTTAAAATGAAAAATATTGTCTATTATAGAATTTTCTTTGACTATATAGTCGCGATCCATTAGAGAGAGAGAAATAAAGAGAGATGACGTGTGCTTATAAAATCCATGTAATATAGAACGGTCTGTTTTATATCGGTTTACTCATTATTCATTAGTATTAGTTATTTGCTTGTTGTAAAAAGTTTTATTAGAAACAAAAAAACATTAGATGAGGTTAAGACTTGTGAATATTATTTTAAAAATCTAGATATTTTAGAATGTTGTGCAACAAATGAAAAGTTTGTGTTTTTGAAACACTGAGAGAGAAAATATTAACTTTCTTGAAGAAATTCACTAAAAATCCTGAAGTTCTAAAATGAATCAGTTGATTGGAAATGTATTTTTTTAATATGGTTTAACATATATCTAAAGTGATAAATTAATATATATTAACCTCATATTATTCCTAATAAATTTAGTTCTGTGTATCATCCATCCAAGATGGAAGGTGTCTAGTATTGGATCTTTTATCAGATAATGTAGATATTAATGAACTTAGCAGTGAGGATTTGAAATGTCTACCGTTAAATTATTTTCTAAAACACGTTAAAAATCTTGATCTTTTACGTATTTGGGGAAAATTGCCTAATGAATATACAAGCAATTTTCATTTACAAGTGAAGCTTCCATGTTTTATGCATTACAATCGACCCGAATGGCATAGTCATATAGATGGATTACCTTCTTCACAAGAAAATTGTTTCCATTGTATAAAAGGATTATACAACTAATATTTTAAATTATATAGTTAAGAATCATGGTATGGTTAAGTTTAAATTTTATAGCTGCTGTAGCTATTGTTCAGAATGTTCTTTACCTTGAAAATCTACACAAAAATGTTCAAGATATGAAAATTCAGATAGAAACTGATTGTTATTCGACTGGCAACTGGAAACCATTATATTATAAATATGGATATATAGATGATTTGGAAATTAAAGTGTTTCAAACCGAATTACCTAATTCTAAAAAGAAAAATTACTACTACAAATTAAAAGTGCTCTTTCTGAACGGGACCATTTTGGAAAGTGAAAAATGGACTCTTCTGGGATTGGAGCAAACTGTACCAGCAAAAATATCCGTTAAGAGTGAAATTTCAAACACTACCAATACTGACTCTGCTGCTGCTAGCGCTTCTACTAATTCAAGCAAAAAGAATTGTAATTTAATGTATCTGTTTGTTCCTATCTTATTTTATTTTTTGATACATTAATAAGTTTTTATGTGTTTAGTATTAGGAAATTTATTTATATAATGGTTAGATGAATTGTTTATGTAACAGAAATAGCATAAAGTCTAATTTGATTTTCACCATGTATTTATATGTTGAGAAAAAAAATGTATTTTATAAAGGACATAAAATTTTAGAAAATTTAATCATATATTAGTTATCTAAATTTTTAGTCACTCTTACTGAAAATTAATTGTTTTCAATGAAAGGAAATAAAAAATAAAGTATTTAAATAAGCATTTTTTTTTTACACATAACCTAAATAGTACCACTTCATGTAATACATCATTTCCTACATCAAAGTACTCAAAAAAAGTCTAAAAACCTTTAAAAATTTGCTTCCTGATAGATTTTCTCCTGATTTTCATTTTTTTTCCTCCCCCCTCTTTCTTATGGAAAAAATTGTTAAATAACGGGAATAATGACTACTCAATATAAGATTGTATAGAATATATATAGAGATTAACAGTTTTACAGAATGTTTAAATGAAAAATCCTAATTATTTTAGCAGAGATTATTCTTCAATTTTCTTTTATATATATATATATATATATATATATATATATATATATATATATATAGGATGTTCAAAAGTGGTGGAGGTGGAGGAGGAGGAAGAAAATGGTTTATAAGTACTGTTATCTCGCTCTAGAATTAAATTTGAATCATTTTTGTCAAGTGAGTGGTTATCATCACTGTAGAAAATATGTGTGTGGAAACTTTTGAGAAACAAATTGATAATATATTATATAGAACTTATGAAAAAAGACTTGCATCATTTGAAAATTGGACCGGGAAATTAAAACCTGAAATATTAGCACGTTGTGGATTTTATTATTTATCCATTCAAGATGTTTGCAAGTGCTTTTATTGTGGAGTAGAAATATTCGCTTGGACAAGTAATGACTGTCCTATTGAAGAACATTATAAACATTGGAGAAGTTGTGATTTAGTTGAATGTTTATTGTGGTTTTCCGAAAACAAAAAAAAACCGAAGCAGTCGAAACAAAAGAAAAATTATTAAAAATAAAAATTGATACATTGTCATTAGTTATTGTATTTGTTATTTTAATCAACTTTTTTATTTCACTTATTTCTCAGATTTGTTTCTAAAAAAAAAATCTGATAATTCGATTGATATACATGATGTCACCTGAAAACAGAATAAAAGTACATAATGCTAGAAAAAATCTTTAGTGTGTAACTGAATGTCTTGGAGTGAAAATCTTACTACAACAACAACAACAATGTATAACAAACATTTTTTCCTGCTTTGTTGCTTGTTTGAGATTATTTTATTGGTTTATGGTGGAAGCAGTACTAATACAACATGTGATGAATATAAGGATCTCTATGAATATATCTTAAACGACTACAATACCCTGTATAATACAAGCTTTCAGTTATATAAGGAATGTACAAATAAATTAGATTATTACGTAGAATTGTACGACAATGAGTTAGCTGTCAATGATATATGTATGGAAAAAAGTCAAGAATATGAAAATATTACGAAAAACTTGACAGATTCATTGAATTACACAAAACGAATTGCCTTAATTAAGGAGAATATTAAACTGGAATCCGAATTGCATCTATTGAAGACGAATTTAACGGAAAATCTTGAAATATGTCAAGAAAAAAATAGAGTCACTTATATACTAATTGAAGACTATAAGGCTGAAATATTAAATTTGAAAAATAACCTTTCTGACTTGTCACATGAAGTCTACATGTTGGATAATAATTTGAAAGAATGTCAACGCGATTTGAACAAACAAATGTTGAATGAAAATAAAATTTTTACCAATTTAAACGATTGTTTAGAGCGAGAAGAATTACTTCGCGAGAAAAAGGATAAATATGTTATTAGATTGACTAGTTGTAGAAAAAACAATAGTAAATTGAAGGAGAAATGTAACAAGTAAATTTTTCCGCATTTTTTTTGTTTCACCAAAATAACATATTGTTCTTTTAGTAATAAGTAGCTTATATTCTCTTTTCATTGTTAAAAAAAGCTGATACTATTTAACTGTAATCAATAACATTAATATAAGACCCTAATATGCTTAAACTAAACGAATGAATAAAAACCAATTAAATATATAAGATTTTTATTTCCCTCCAAAATAATTTTTACAACTCATATTATAATATAACCAACATCCTTCTTTTTATTAATTTCAAATAGTGATAAAGTGAGAGAGAAGGTAAATATTTCTTAGCACCATCCCTTTTTATTGAATTTATTCTGATATTCGCAAGCTAGATATTTTTTCACCCTTTACATTTGAGACACTTTAAAATTTCTAGTACTGACATTTTCTCTCTCTCTTTTTATTACTACTAATAATATATTAATTTACAGAAAATGTCCGTTTTTATATTATAAGAAAAATAATCTATCTCATATTATTTGGGGGATGAATAGGAAAAATAAATAATACTTCGATAAAAAAAATGCGTTTTATTGCTTCTAAATACAAATAAACTTTTTTCTTAATTTACACCTCTTCAATATGATATTTTTGTCCTTCAAATTGATCGGCATCCACATCATAAATTTCAACATACGAAGTTGATGGCTGTAAAAGTCGATCTTCTAATATTTGAATTTTTTTATAACCTGTTTGATTTGGATTGCTTATGGCTTTCCTTTTTCTTGTATTTTCCAAACTAGAAGATGGTTGTAGTAAGCGAATTTCATCATCATCATCATTATATTCTTGTTGTTCTATTGCAGGCAGATCAAAGTTATATCTCTTCAAATATGTTTTTAAAATGTTAATCTCCTCGTCGGTTTCGACTCCCAATCTTGTATACCGAACAGGAAGGTTTCCAGGTTTTAATTTCATTGTATCCCCCTTGGGTGTATATAACAATTTTAATACTATTTGATTCCCTTTTTTCTCCATCGTTTTAACCCCAAATCTAGAAATAATATATATATAAATATATAGATATATATTCAGCTTGTTTTTATTTTAATTTAAAATACCTAAACAATAAAAATTTGTGTTTTTCCTAAATTTTAAAAAATATACAATTTTAAATAGGCATACAGATAAAATAAAAATTTATGTAAAACAATATAAAAATGTGATAAACAAATAAAATCTTACCTGAATAGGTGTTTACACAATACTAACAATTTTTCTGTGGGTAATTCTTTCAGGTCAGTTGATTTTAGAATAATTGTACATGGTGGAGAACTCATTTTAGTTATTATGTATTATATATTTTAAACTTTAAAACTGATTTGAAAATATAATGATTTTCCCCCGAGAATTTATACACAAGATGAACAATACACTTTATTACGTAGGATACAGTTTTTGTGAAGTATATAGGGTAAAACGGTCAAGTTGAATGAATTTATTTCAAATTATTGCATAAAACTCAATGGAAAAATTTACTGTGTTTATTTACTCAAGGTTCCCCTATTTTCACAAGTGGCGCCATCAGTCTATTAAAATGTTAACTGCAATGAGGTTAAATGTCGATTAAAACGAAATAGTCGATTTTTTTAAATGTACTAATTAGAAAAATAATCCTTAGCAATACGCTTTATTAAATATTCATAAGAATAATAACTAGAATGTCAAATCAATCATTTCGTAATCATAATTTTATGTATGTCAGAATAGAAATTGAAACTTTATTAATGGTATTTCTTTTTCAAAAAAAAAACACAAAATTTATCTATATATTTGCATAAAATATAATTCAAATATCTCATTAGTTTAACTAGTTTAAAAATATACACTGTGCAGCATACAACGCATTTTTAATTTATTTATCAAATTGTTCAGGGTAGTATATATAACCAAAAAAAAGAAATGTCGACGTTTAAAAACGATTTTTTTTCCTATACGAAGACATGTGGTGAATGTAGTAAGAAAAAGTCAGGTATAGTGCTGGTTTACAAACATTCAGAATATCAAAATGTTATAGCGTCAGCTAATCGAAACATGAGGTGCCATCCAGATGGGAAATTTTCTACTAAAGTCAATTCTGATGAGTACAAAGAAAAACAGGTTGGAGTTGCAGTCCCCATAAGGAATAATGAGAATCTAAACTTTGTTTTTGGAAATTAAAACAAATTATACTATACCGCTCAATATTCCTTCCATATATTCAATTTTTTTCATAAGAACATTAATGTTTTTGTTGTCACCAATAAAGTTTCAATATGAAAATTAATACTGGGTATATTAATGAAATTAATCTAAAAAATTAGTCAACTGTACAAAAGAAGAAGGAGTGGTAACAGTAAAGTGATATTCCTCAGTCTATGCAAGTAAAGAAGAAAAATAAGAATATATCAACAAACCATATCAGTAATAAACATCCTCAAATAAACAGCCAAAAAAAAAAAAATGCCTATTCCAATTAAACACAAATGTCCAGTTTGCAAAGGTGAATCTGATGCAGCAAACGCTATTTGTATGCCATGTGAATATAAAGAAGAAATTGTAAAAAAGAATGGTGGAAAACATACTGTGACGAAATTTTATTTCTCAAGTGACATGAAAAGTGTTAAAGTTGATAAATTTAATTTGTAAACTTAACTATTTAAGGATAAAAGAAAACATTTATATTAATAGGATGCCCTAATTTAAATAATTGTAATTTTCACATTAATAATCAAAATTATTGAAATGACAGAAAAATGTTCGAAAGAAAATATTTTGTTATTATATAGTTGATATATTAATAAAACAAATTAAATATTTTACATAGACTTTTTATTTCTAATCATCTGTATTCTCCTCCTCACCCTATAGAAAAACAGTTTTGAGTCAATACAAACTATTCATCCGGTATATTTCCAAAGTCCATATTATTATTATTATTATTGTCTCAATATGAGGTAACAAATTTCTCTGCTAAACAAAAAAAAAACGTATCTTTTATCCCTTCTATTCCTCTACAAGACAAAAGAGAGAGAGAGAGAGAGAGAGAGAGAGAGAGAGAGGGAGAGAGAGAGATAAAGATGAAATATTGCACAGACAGCTGTTTATTAGACTGAAGTGAATATTATTTTATTTGTTGTTCAGTTTTTTTTTTTAACCAATGAAAAGTGTTTAACTTTAATATTATTTATAAAAATATTAGACAAAGAACACAATCTCTATTTATAGAGAAAACAATATGAAAACATGTATATATATATATATATATATATATATATATATATATATATATATATATATATATATATATATATATATTCCATTTTTTGGTTCATTTTAAACAAGTAAAATGGCTGTTGCCGTGAGTGAATCTTATTGTCTCGAATTAATTGCAAAACAACAGAATAAATTCGTAGTTTCAAAAGATATTAATAAATGGCTCCTATAAGTGATATAATTTGTTAGCTAACATTGTTAAAAAATACAATAATAAAAAACATAGAACCATAGGTATGAAACCTGTTGAAGTAAATGAAAAGAATGGAAAATATTTACTTAATACTGTTTACAGTCATATAAAGTTGGTACATAAACCGAAATTTAAAGTTGGCGATCACGTACGCATTTCAAAAGTACGAGGTGTATTTGATAAAAAATATCAGTCTAATTGGTCAACGGAAATTTTTACCATAAACAAAGTACAACTAACAAATCCTACCACTTACCTACTGCAAGATGTAAATAAACAAGAAATTAAAGGTGGTTTTTACGAACAACAATTACAGAAAGTAAAATATCCTGATGTATATTTAGTTGAAAAAGTTTTGAAACATAAAGGTAATAAAGTTTTTGTAAAATGGTTAGGTTTTGATAATAGCCATAATAGTTGGATAGATAAAACTAATGTTATATGATACTTTAGAGACAATAAAACTATCTGTTAAATGTATTAGATCTTTTTAATTACCTACCTACCTACCAGCCTTACCTACTAACCCTACCTACCAGCCTTACCTACTAACCCTACCTACCAGCCCTACCAACCCTATCTAAACACCATAGTTAGATATTTAAAAAATTTTTTTATTATTAAATTTACATGTGACAGTAACTCAAGTTTCTCAGTAGAGTTACCAACTTTATCGGGGCGAAAACTTGCGTGGATTCGTGTTGTACAAACTGATGTTAATGGGTTACCTTTTACTCACCCATTTCTAAATATATTCCACTATTTAATGTCAACAGATTTTGTTGAAGCACGATTCAAACCGATGATTAATAAAACACGAACACTTGTCCGTTGGCAGCAGGTACGATATTTTCGTTGCTATAAAATGCTCCCTCCTGAAAGTGTTACAAGTCATCCTCCTCCTCCTCCAACTCCTCCTGTACTTTTGCCTTTCTTCAGGTTAGAAAAAAAATCAGCAGCAGCAGCATTTCCCTCACTAAAACATCTGGCTCTACAACAATGTCTGATTTCGAAAATATCAAGGTGTACCAAGGAAAGGTATTAGAAAAGAAAACAAAAACACTTATTTCCAAAATAAATTTATTTAATTTTAAACTTTTTTTGTTATAGACCTACAACATTTGGATACAAGACAAAATAATTGCAAAAATTACCCCTTGGTCCATTGTTAAATTGAACAACGACGACGACGACAACAATAACAACAACAACTCTTCTACTTGGATGAAAGCCAACAGTGACAATAGTGACAAGCTCGAGAAGAAGGAGGAGAAGGAGGAGGTGCAACAAATTCCAAACGATCACCACCACCATCAACCTATTAACCTGTTTTGTTCGGAGGATTTAAAAACCACTTTCTTTTGTAATCAGTGTAACAACCCTAAATTTATACGAAATCCCGAATTAATTATCAAATCATTTTGTTCTACATGTAAAATTTATACATATTTTTCATAAAATTTATTTTTTAATTATAAATATACATAGGTATGATGAGTGACCACAGAGGCTTTGAATTTTCTAGATTGTAGAAAAGAAATATCTAAAAATTTTACGTTAATTTTGTAATAAATAATTTCTTAGATTGAAATAAGCGAAATATTGCACAACCACCTTATTTTAATCAGATATAATAGGGGTATATAAAGAGCCTACACTGCTTATAAATCTCATTTTAAAAGAAGAAAAAAAATGCCAACTTTTACTATTACTCGTCACTCTACAACAATTTCAGACAAAAATGTACCTCGTCAAGTACCCAAGGGTATAAAAATAAATCAGTGCCATTTTTGTTACCAAAAATTAACTGCCAAACAGTTGTGGTATTCGTTTGATCCCTCTGTGAGAAGTATTCATCCAGAATGTCATCGAAAGAAAAATGATGTTTTAAAAAACTATATCTTGAAGGGTTATCATAGTTAGTATTTTACACATTGTAATAATTACTATTTTTTGTAAATAAATAAATGAGCATTTAAATAATAGTTTTAATTACCTATATTTCTACAAGAAAAGTGAAAAATAATAAATTGGTTAGGGAAAACACCTAAACTTCTTTTCCACTGTTCTCTCTCTTAAATTTTCGCTCAATTAGTTCAGGTTCGAATCTCACTTGAAGCAAACTACTTTTTTTTAAATTAAAATTATTATTATTTAACAAAACATACATCTTTTATATAAGTGTATACGGGGAAGCAAAAAATATATAGAAAATTTCATACTTGATACGAATTGAGAAAAATAGTTTATACTTAAAATATTAATAATTTACTTAATTTTTAAACAGTATCAATTTCGAACATTTTACATGGTAAACACTATGAAGTCTTATCTGCTAATTTGACCTTTCGCGTCATCAATTGCTGACCTCATACACAATATATTTTCGATTTAATAGTTTAATTAAAATAAATTAATTTCTTGACTTGACATAAAACATATACATTTACATCTTTTTGTATTATTATAAATGTATACGATTGGGGTAAAATATATACAAATATTCCTTAATAGGTGCAAATTAAGGCCTTAGATTTCGATTTAGATGAAAAATACCCCTCAAACCGTGTTTAGAAACCCCGAATTTAATGAAAAAACGAAAGTGCCCTTTTGGCACACTTAGATTTCGTTTTAGACGAAAAATAACCCTCAAACTGTGTTCAGTAACCCCGAATTTAACGAAAAAACAAAAGTGCCCTTTTGGCACATGCGCAGTCGACCAAAATTCGTTTTTTGGCTAAACTATAAGAGAAAAATATGCGCACATTGCGGCAAAAGTGCCTTTGGCATCCCGGCTGATAACGATCTTTCACACGAACACGTCACTTTTGGACACTACATATATGGCCTTTTTGACACTTTTAACCACAAATATAATATTACTTAAAAATTTAATTTACATCTTTTTGTATTATTATAAATGTATACGATTGGGGTGAAATATATACAAATATTCCATAATAGGTGCAAATTAGGGCCTTAGATTTCGTTTTAGACGAAAAATAGCCCTCAAACTGTGTTCAGCAACCCCGAATTTAACGAAAAAACGAAAGTGCCCTTTTGGCACATGCGCAGTAGACCAAAATTCGTTTTTTGGCTAAACTATAAGAGAAAAATATGCGCACACAGCGGCAAAAGTGCCTTTGGCATCCCGGCTGATAACGATCTTTCACACGAACACGTCACTTTTGGACACTACATATATGGCCTTTTTGACACTTTTACCCACAAATATAATATTACTTAAATATTTAACTATCTATTACGTGTATTCGATCTACCTGTAATTTCCTAGACATCTAAACTTTTACCTGTATTTACCTGTATCAATTTGTCCTATAGAAAATACAGTATATATATATTGAAATATTAATAATAGAAATAATTTTAAAAGAGTATCAATTTCCAACATTTACGTGGTAAATATAAATAAGTTTTATCTGCTAATTTGACCTTTATCGTCATAAAACGTGACCTCGTAAAATATTTTCGGTTTATTAGTTAAATAAATTAATTTTATGTTGTTGACTAACGTAAAATATACATACATAATTGCATCTTTTATTATAAATATATACGAGTGAGATAAATATATACACATATCCTATTTGAACTTGCATCTGCCTCACATACATATAATAGATGTATTTGCCAGCATATACAAGTAAAATAAATATATATACAATATCCTATTTTAAACTTCTATCTTTCTCTCTCTGGCACACATACAATACATATATACGAGGGAAATAAACACATACACAATAACCTATTTAAACCTCTATTTCTATCTCTTACATAGATTTTAAACTAAGAAAGAAATTCCATTTAAAATTAGTAGAAGTAAGTGGTGAAAATTTTAACATTTTTATTCAAAAATTACATATTATTATTAAGCAATAACTGTTTAAAACAGTATCAATTTCGAACATTTTACATGTTAAATACTATGAAGTCTTATCTGCTAATTTGACCTTTCTTATCTTATAACGTGACCTCACAATATATATATTTTCGATTTGAATAAAATTTAAATTATTGACTAACGTCATAAACATCTGTTAATATATACAAGTAAAAAAGAGACCAAAATATACATAAAATAAACTAAAATTCTCTCTCTCACATATCAAATATATACAAGTGAGATAGATATATACGTAACAATATCAAATTATCTCTCTCTCTCTCATACATTTGTTCTTGTCCAACACATACAGTATATAGGGTGGCTAGCTAGCTTGGGCTAGGCTCGGCTAGGCTAGGCTAGGCTCTTTTAACACAAAATCAATACAAAAATATATTTATTTCTTTTTGATACAACCTGTATAATACACATATAAGCTAGCCCAGGTGTTACTAATTACCACCGACGGACTACTCCTCCTCATCATACATTCTACCTTGCATATACAGGGGGTGGCACAAACACACACCCATATACAATCACCATTCATTCATTTACATACATTTACACTTTTTTTGATTAACACACTTTTCCAACACCCTGTAACTACTTCAACAACCACTGGACCTGTGACGTCATTGACGATCACTTCTTTGACACTTCTTCAGCGGACGCTCTTCAGCTAAACCACACATATATCTATACACACACACACCTTTTTATACCTGGCTCAGGTAAATTTTGTCATTGCCTTTCATCTTCAGCCGCTTCTTGCAACAATAAGGCCTTTTTGGTCAACAACCACTGGACTTGTGACGTCATTGACGATCACTTCTTTCAACATTTTCAACAAGAAATACTGAAAAATTTACTTCTTGTAAAATTTTCAGGAAAAATTTCCTGAAAATTTACTTCTTGTAGAAATCTTTGGTCTCTTCGGATGGATGGTGGCCATCCAGAGCGGTGACCTTGAAACGTAACAGTTCCACGTTAGTTACACTACTAGCCGCTCCTACATGGAGAACAGACGCTGTCGGATCACCGCTCCTAACATAGAGACAGACGTGTCCTAGGTGCTAGTTTTGGTCCACCCCGGGTATTTTATTTCCCCGGTACCACCCATATCTGGGAGGCATTCCCCTATCCGCCGCCTGGGGAGGCGCCCGATGGAGGACTAGCAACCCCGCACGGAGAAACAAGTCCGGAAATTGAAATAGGAAGAGGAGTGAGACAAGGATGCATTTGTCACCCCTACTATTCAATGTGTACAGTGAATCGATTTTCGAAGAAGCACTGCAACCGTTTGAAATGTGGTGTTACAGAAGGATGTTGAGAATATCTTGGAAGGAGAGAAAAACAAACGTAGAAATATTGCTAGCGATGGACAAAAACTATGAAATAATTAACAACATAAAAATAAGGAAACTGCAATATCTTGGACATATAATGAGAGGCCAGCGATACGAGTTGCTTAGATTAATCATGCAGGGTAAAATAGAAGAAAGAAGAAGAATTTCATGGTTGAGAAATTTGAGAGAGTGGTTCAATTGTAGCTCTGTAAAACTTTTTCGAGTAGCGACAAATAGAGTGAGAGTGGCAATGATGATATCCAACCTCCGAGAGGAGATGGTACCTGAAGAAGAAGGCTTTTCAAAAAAAAAATTAAGCTAAGTTCTCGTCACTTCTCCCATACCGAAATCTAATAGTTGTTGAGAAATTTTTATTTTTGACAATTTTTTTTGAAGATATTTTAAGTAAAATGTTTTGTAGTGAAACAGGAAAATTATTCTTCTTATATTGAGGAATTTTGAAAATAGAAAAAGATCATACGAAGAAACAACTCATTTATTTACTTCAACATTTCCAAAGCGACAACCGATTTCTAAATATGGAGTAATAAGTGCAATTCGATAATGTGATAATACTGGAAAATGCGAAAATAGTAGATCACGAAGACCAAAAATGGCCACTAGTGAAACATTGTTGAAAATCTAAATTAGCCAGTAAAATGATTTGTCGAAAAAACAAATATTTCTGTAATATTTAGAATATTTTAACAAAATCTAACTCTTATCTTTATAAATAACTTTGGTTCAATAATTATCACAATACGATTAATATAGTAGAATGTAATTTTGCCACATTATGCTGACAAAATGGGAAGAAGATAATAGTTTATTTAAATTGTTTTTTCTTCTGAAATTATTTCTTTGTCTTGTAATCGAACAAATATTAATTATTTTTCACCATCCAATGTGAACTATATTCTGTTAAAATGAATAATTAAATAATATGTGAATAGATTTTCCGTGGGAATAGGGTAGTTATATTTTCTATCACTATCCACGAAAGTATAAAGAAAAAATTAATCAGTTATCGAACTTAACTTTTATTATCTTTGTCGTTTAAATGTTTTCTTAAAAATATATAAACTCAGCAAATTTATGAAGACATAAAACTAAAAGACCCTTTCTAAGATTTGGCTATAAATCTGTCGAAATAATCCTACTCTGGTTATGTAAATAAAACCAGACGTGTTAAGGGTAGTTTTTAACATATGGTATATGTAATACCGTTAAAATGTATTAAAATATTGAACGATTTTTCCATTATTAGGAAACTAAAGAATAATCAAGTAGACTCATTGTACTGTAATATAACCTTTGACCTGTGAAAGGAGGTATATAGCGACTGTTTTTCCTGATTGCAAGAAAGAATGATTTAATTATCAGCAATGTGAATAAAAGGGCACTCAGGTTTTTCACAGACGTTATATTATCCCATTCCCTTAGTTATAGAAAGAACTAGAATAGTTTTATTAATTGTGTTTATATAAAAATTAAGATTAAGACGCTCAGAGGCCAATTCGGGAATCAAGCATCCGGTATAGAATAGCTAACGCCCTCAGCACGTAACGCTCGAAACCTTCGAACTTTAAGGGAAAGAAATTGACGTTTACAGGGTTCCATCGGCTAGTATGGGTACAAACGGGAATCAGAGAGGTGTCGAGGGGGTGTAAGATTCGAAGATACTCTTTTAAGGAATAGTAAATGTCAGTTATAATTTGAATGTCGTTAGAACGGTACCGTGAGTACCAGTGCCTCAGAATAATAACGTCACGGTTATGATCGTCGGGAAAGAAGGTTATCTTTGTTCAATTTGGGAAATTAAGGGATTATTGCGTGTTATTTTAGTCAGGCATTTCGCGATTTTCATACGGTTTGATTAAGTAATATAAATAGCTGTTTTTCGCGTTTTATTTCTTTTTCTGTTTAATATTTTATTAAGCTATTTATATGTGTTTTTCAAAATTGGGTTTAATATTTTTGGTTAAAAGAACGGCCAAGAAGAGCAATTATGTTAGTTTTCGTAATTGTTGTTAGTTTTAAGTTTCTCACTGTAAATAGTTCGTTTTTCTATTTATTTTTGTTAAATAGATTTAAGTGTTTTGAGAAACTTGTTTTATACAATTTAATTAAAACCTTCACGCGAATTAACTTGCGGGCGCGCTTTTGCAAGACCTACAAAACAAGAGATCTCTTCTGACCAACTAATTAGCAGCCTTTCCTGAGTCCTGAAGTTCTGAGTTGTGATTGGTAAGCTTAAATAACCGTAGTTGTTTGGAACTAAAGCTGCAAGAGAGAAGATGAACGTCCAGACTTTCAGAGTGTCTTTATTACTGTGAAATTTAATTGTAGGTTATTAAAATAGTTACAAATTAATCTGTGGTAACAATCTGGTTATAGATAGAATGGCTAACCCTACTTCAATATGTCATTGGCAGGAGTCTATAATCAAATTCTGTCACAGTCTAATGGAGCAATAAATTAGCGTAATTGCAGAAACTGGGATAGCCAAAATTCACAATGAATGCGAAAAACTTGTACAAAATATCCGCAAAAAATCAAGGTGTGGACTGGCTTATCTTTGAGAGCAACTCCGCTATATTTTCTAACATTAAGAAAGATTAAATCTTACCAGAAATTAAAAATATAATGGTAGCAAATTTTCCAAATAACTAGTTTTAAAACCCCATTTTGGATTTATGGTGAGGACATATTTTAATGGTACTCTCCCCAGTTGCTGGAACCACAGAAGTCCAGCTGGATCGCCAGTTTTAACGTCACTAGACTATTTCCTATTTAATTAATAATAATAGTTAAAAAATAAAGCATTCTTGTCGATACCGACTAACCCAAATGTTTTGAAAATTATTTGAGAAATGCGAACTTATTATGCAAAACGTGATCGAGAAATTTGATTACAATTTGTGTTATTGTCATACTAAGCTGTTTTTATTTTTCTTATGGTTATCCAAACATCGCGAAATATTTCAGTAAGTATTCAGTTTAGGTATTGAAAGTGTTAAGCAAAATTAGCCTAAAATTTTATTTACGCTCAAAAATTAAATCAAGAAATGGTGCAATTAAAAAATATTAATGCGTCATTACTTCTTGAATACAATCCCTTTGAAATTCCCCTAGAAAATAAATCTAACAGATTTAGATTAGGAGATTTTGATGGTCATAAGATAGATCCGCCTCACAGGATGGGTACGACGATTGCCAAAATATCTATTAAATGGCAATGCATTAAATTGTTAAAATGTGATGGCGCACCATCATGCATAAACCACAGCTAAGAGCTAATTTGCAAGGGAACATCTTTTAAAAGGTTATTAAAATTATGGTGTCAAAATTATAAATAGAATACGCCTGTTAGTCATTATTTTAAAACAGAAGGTCCAATCAAATAATTCTCAATGATCCCCGCCCAAAAAGTTAAGGTCTAGTCTCTATTACTGAATAGGATTTTTCTTCGTGCTAAACGTGTAAATTATGAGAAATTATAACGCCATTTCTTGTGAAGTTAGCTTCGTCCGTAAATAAAACAGTTTTGGTAAAATAGGTATTTTCTCCAAATTTTTGTAAAAATCAGTTTGAATAATTAAGTCTGGCAGGATATTCATCTGGAAATATTGGGCGTATCCTTTGAACATGAATATAGCAATTATTCTTGGAATAGATAACCCATTTCCTCCGTCTCTGTAAGATGAAAGTTTTCTTATGCTGTTAAACGGATTGCAGAGGATGTTCCCCTAACTTAGAATTTCTTGCTCTTCTTGGTGACTTTTCGCCACCACGACGCGGTGAAATGTTTCTTAAAATGGATTTATAGCCCATTTTTTTAAGCGATCCAATAAATTTCGATTTGGAAATCTCTTGGCAAGATCTTTTCTTGCCTTTGGAGAGTTACATTGTATTTATTAATGAAATTAAATGCATCTGAGCATTCTCTGCATAAGATTACGGCTAAATTGTTTAATTTATATTTGGTAGCTTCGACAAAACTGCAAGGTGGACGCGAACAAATTGTTTTATTTTTCCGAAATAAATGTAGAGTATTATTTTTTCAAAATAATTGTTCAGACTACCTGATAAATCGACTTTTAGCTCTGAATATTCACACCTGTCAAAATTTTGGATCTAAGAGTTGGGGCGGGCACGCCCCTGATATCCTAGGTAAAAACAAAAGTTGTCTATAGCCAGAATTTATGAGTTTCGGTTGGCTATATAACTTGCCCAAATTTTATTAAAATATACTTCTCTGCTCAAAAGTTAGAGCTGAAAAATAAATCAGTAAATTTCCCTTTTTGACCCCATATTTCCATTATGCAACACATCATCATCATCATCACACAGCCTGTAGCGTCAACTGCTGAGCATAGGCCTCCCTCAATCGTTTCCAATGTTCCCGATCTTGTGCTGATTGAATCCAGTTTGTTGCGATTCTCTTGATATCATCCGTCCACCGTGTTCGAGGTCTGCCCTTACTTCTAAATACCTGGAACCTAGGACGCCTTAGTCCATTTAGTCCACCTAGTGTCTTCCATTCTCGCCACATGTCCGGCCCAGTTCCATTTCATATGTCTTATACTTTCTATAGCATCCTTGATCCCTGTTCTAGTTCTAATAATTACATTTAGAACTTTATCTCTCAATGTTATTCCCAACATCGACCTCTCCATGGCTCGCTGAGTCACTCTAATTTTTTCGCAACTTTTCTTAGTGAGTGTTAAAGTGTCTGCACCGTACGTAAGCACAGCGAGCACACACTGTTCATAAACCTTTCTTTTCAAGCAAATCGGATATTGCTTTTAAATGCGTCCTTTCTCAGCTTGCCAAACGCCGCCCTTGCTAGTGTTATGCGTCTTTGAATTTCACAGGTCTGGTTATCTCGGTTTATTCTCAGTTCATGGCCTAAATATTTATAAGATGTTACATACTCGATTTCAGATTCGTTTAGGGATATGTTACTACTTGGAACTAAGTTTGTCATACATTGAGTTTTTGTACGGTTAATTTTTAGACCTACCACATCTGACGCTGCACCTAGTATCCTCAGTAACTCTTGGGCTTCTTCAAGGTTATTAGAAATCAACACGATATCGTCAGCAAAGCGTAGGTGGTTTAATCGTTCACCATCTATATTGACTCCCATATTCCTCCAACCTATTTTTTTAAACATGTATTTTAGCAGCATTGTAAATAGTTTTGGTGAGATGTACGCCACGTGCTATTCTAAATGTAGATGTTATTTTGGAATGGACTTTGACACTTGCTGTTGCGCTATTATATATGTTCTTAATTAAAGCTGCATATCTGTGGTCAAATCTACAATCAGCTAGTGCCGCAAATTTTTTTTTTGGTCCACTGAAGCGAACGCTTTCTTGTAGTCCACAAATATTAAGGCCAGTGGTTTGTAGTACTCCACTGTTTTTTCTATGAGCGTTTTCATAACTAGCAAGTGGTCGTTTGTACCCTAACCGGATCTGAAACCTGTTTGTTCTCTAGGTTGGTAGAAATCTAATTTGCGAGTCAATCGTCTTGTTATTATTTTTATAAATAGTTTGTACATTGAGGGAGAGGAGACTGATTGGACGGTAGTTTTTTAGGTCAGTGGGATCGCCTTTCTTATGCATGATTATCATTATGGCATTGTTCCATGAAGTTGGGATTTGTCCGGTCGCTAAACAACTATTAAATAGGACTTTGAGAGCATTTATTAATTTTTCCCCTCCTGCTTTAATACTTTCAATAACAATGCCATCTACTCCTGTTGTTGTTTTTCATTTCTTGTAAGGCCACTTCAATTTCTGATGATGAAATCTCTGGTATATCTTTTGAGCCTTGATTGCAGACATTTGGGATGTTTGTTGTCATTGTCCATTGTGTACTTTTTGTATAACGCGCTGTAGAAATCTTCCACTATTTGGAGTATTTTTTTCTCTATCTGTTGTAATTGTACCTGCTGCATCGCGGAGTTTATGAATTTCTTTTCTTCCTTCTGTCAGGTTTCTTTTAAGTATTTTTAAGCTTTTATTCTGCTCAATTACATCAGATATGGCTTCCGATTTGTATTTTCGTATATCTCTTCTTATAAGCCTTGATATTTCTCTGCTAATTTGCCTATATTCTCCAGAGTTCTTCTGTTCCATTTTTCTTCGTCTTTCAGTAAGCTCTTTTGTGTGTTGACTTAATTTGTCAGATGTTTTATTTTGTTTATTACAATACTTTTCTATGGCGTTTTTTAGGATGTGTACTATTTGGTTTTTTGTTTCCCCCAGGTCTATAGTTTCTAAAGTTTGAAGTCCGTTTTCAACATATTCTGTATATTCAGAGAGATTTTATGGGGTTGTCCATCTTCTTAGGTTCTTTCCTGTTACTAGTTTGGCTCTTTCACTCTTAATATTTATTATGCAACACGTTAGACAAAAAATTATATAAAATACTAAAGTTATTTTGATACTTCCTGTATACTGGCGAGAGTATAACATATACTTACCGAACTCCTTGTATGAGTTAATTTCTAAATTATAGCTTTTGGCAAGTGCTAAAAGTTTTATTCCTAACATTTTCCTCAAATTCGAACAGTTTTTGAAACATCTATGTAATCCTAGACACAACAATGAAACTGATATCCAATTAAGTCAAGCACAAAACAGAGGTTCGAGTGTTTCTTGACATTCGCTAATAAAGTATAAGTTCGCAACAATATATACATCACATTGCTTACTTCCATGCAAACAAAAACGTTATTAATTATGTTACATTTGGAAAGCTAATCATACCCGTGATCAGGAAAACCTTTTAAATTCGGATTAAATTAAGCCTAATACAATTTTTAATCCCCCACATTTAACCCTCCATTTTAAATATTTAAATTCGTATTACAAATTTGTACTTAACTAAAATTGTAAATTAATAAAATACTGACATATTCCCATCTCCAGCTAACAGCTTCAAATTTAAAGCAATTTCACTTGAAAACGTCTATTTCCTTTAAAATATAATTAAAATCTTGTATTGATTTCCTTACCTTTAGCACGATTTCGTGTAAGCGTTCGGATAATGATTGTGCTAGAATAAGTCATTTCAAGAATTTAGGTATTACAAACGCGTATTACAATTTGCAGCACTCGGAAATTGAAGCAATTTGTTACTGAAATAAGTTAAAATATCGTTCAACTAAATTCGCTCAAGTATATAACCAATAGCGCGTATGAAATTTAGCAGTAGGCTAATTTGGCGAAAACTTTTTATATGCAAATGTACGTAATAAGCTTCCATAGAAGGACAAATAAAAGGGGTTTAACTTTGGAACGAGATATCTATTTTCAACAGATATTTGTTAAAATTATACAAGAGAAGCTATTTAAGTTCTCAACCAATCGAAAAGAAGTATCCAACAAGAACAAATGTACCTTGTTCTATCTAACCAGGCGCGGATCCAAGGGGGGCGGGGGGACGACCCCCTCCCAAGAACTTTGAGTTTAGGAAAATAGACCCGATTTTGCCTCTTATACTATAGTTTATTCAAGAACTAGAGAGGGTAATAAATCATTTTATTGCAATTTTTTTCTTCGCAAACTACCTGTGTTCTTTAGTCCGATGTCTTTGGCAAAATATGTGAAACACATATATTTTTCATAGAAATGGGTTAGAAATTTTATAATCAAAATTACCGCTCTCTAATAATGGACTATTTTGGTTGGATAATAGATATTTGGATGTGAAGTGTTAAAAAGGATTTTAATCCTTGTCATAGTCGTCGGAAGAGGTTTATTTTATCACTAACTATTTATGGCACAGAATATTATTTCGGTAATAAACTTAAAATAAAAAGTTTTTATAATATTATTTTCTTTCTTATGATTTCTTAATAATTCACATAAATTAGAAAAAATAGATAATTTTGACATATTTAACACAAATCAAAACTGTATTTTTATTATTTTTAATTTTGGCATAGAAACCATTTTGGACACATTCAAACTAAAACCTAGTCTTTTTCTTTCAAAAATTTATTAGTTATACTTTAAATACTTACAAAATACCCAAGTTAAACATATATTAAAAAAAAATAAATTCGTCCATATAATATTAAAATTTTTTAGGGGCTATCTGTCATTTTATTATTAATTCAAAACATTTTTAGGATATTTGATGTTTCAGTTTATTTATTTCTTAAACCATCTGCAGAATTAAAATTAAACACTAAAAAGAGATTCAAACTTAATTAATTTTTATGTTACAGAAAATTTAAATAATAAATTGTGTTTACGCTGGTAAACATTACGTATCTAATTCGTAATCAAAGTCAGTGAAGCTGTTCAAATTAATTATAATTGGTTCCTCTATCTCACCAATCATGAGATCGAATTTCCACATTTTCTTTTATTCTTTTATTATATGGATTTTTCCCATATTTTGCACGTTGTGTTATTTCTAGCAACTCTACCTTTTACTTGAGAGAGATATTTCCTTTTCCAACGGATATTTTCCGGACGATCTATAAGAACAGATTTCCTATCTGGTTTTTTCCAGCAAAAATTAAGTTCTCTCTCAATTTCCAGAGCCCAATACGTTTAATTTCAGGTAAATCCCGATCTTTATTGATTTTAGTTACAATTTTGTCGACGGTTGGGATCTGCTTCTCATAATAAAATGTATGTACAAATCCTTTTATTGCAGTTTACATCTCTTCTTCCATCGAGGTTTTTCGTCTGCCTGTGATCGAATGTAGCTTGAGAGTACTAACAATTCCAGTCGTTTCTTTCTCCTTCAGTATCCGGTACATCGTAGATTTTCCAACTCCTGTCATGTTGGAACATATCTCAACAGAGCTTTTAACATTATTATCTAGATATTAATATCTTAAGGCATCATAAACATTCATCGTAATAAGTTTTTCGTTCAGGAAAAAATGCCATGGTTTAACGATTTTGGAATAAATATAGATGTGGAAGCCATATCTTTTGGGTATCTCACTAACCTCAAATAATATATAAAAACAAACACAAACAAGATAAATCGCTAAGGATACACTGTAAGGTGTACTTTGCTCACTGACAGAAATTAAACTGAACAATCAGAAATTTTATTGTTGCAGTAAATTTATAAATGCTTATAATATTTAAATATAATTAGATTTACGACAGAACTCAGTTACCTGCGGCACTGGAGCAGGTACGTTGGAGGTTTCGGTAACAGTTTTTTTACTCTCTCTAGTTCTTGAATAGAGTATAGGAATGTCATACACATGCGATCGCCCATTCCCTTCCCAAGAGCTTTGAGTTCAGGAAAATAGAACCGATTCTGCATTTTATGTTAGGAATGTGTATGGTGCTGTCACTCCCCCCCCCCCCTGTTGACAACTTGTTTTTCTTGCGATAGCCCCCTCCCCCCAAAAGCTTTGAATTCAGGAAAATAGATCCGATTTTGCCTTTTATACTAAAAATGTGTATGCTCCTCGCATCCTTCCCCCCACTTCGGCAACTTGTTTTTTCTTGTGATCGTCCCCCCCCACTTTCCAAGAGCTTCAAATTCCAAAAAGTAGATCCGACCCTGTCTTTGACACTAGAAATGGAAATGTTGCTGCTGTCTCCCCCCCCCCCCTCCTTCGACAACTTGCTTTCGCTTGCCATACTGTACTTTTGTGATATCACCCCCCCCCCCACAAAGAGAGAGGCTGGATCCGTCCCTGGTTCTAACACAGTTAGAGACAAAGTACTATCTCAGATTGCAAGAATACTAGGAAAGGATAGCAGCCAAGCAGCGGCATCTCTCAGCATTCCACGCAATCTGAATTTTAATCTCGTAGGGATCTATATTTACATGCCAAAAGTTCATGCAATATACTTGAAGTTGGGTGTATAAATACAATTATATAAGAAAAACTATTTCAGTTCTCAACCAACTGAAAAAATCTTATAAAATAAGAATAAACGTACTCTGTTCTAACACAGTTAGCTGACCTATTCTGTACTAACGAGAATCAACAAGTTCGAAACTGATATACGGATGGCGGTGCACTATCACGGGAAAGACTTCCACCATTTCCTGGTATTCTTGCGATCTGAATTAGTCAGGGCCGTGTCACTAAAATACGAGTATACGGCAAACTGGAATTTGAGGGGGATGCGCGCCCACTTTAGCGGCGGGAAAAAATCGATATCCATGACCTTCAAATTGTAGGCTTCAAACACTAGGAATTTTCTATTTAGAACTAGAAAAATTTTTAATCCATTTACCGATATTTGCGAACTTTACATGAATAATATTGTGTTTCCTATAATACATTATCAATTAAGTGATATGTTTTAAATAAAAATACCAAGAAAAAACCTTTATAAAAATCAGCTATGTATTGGCAACAATGTGTGAGGTTGTGTCAGTTGTCTCAGAATTGTAGTTACGACACACATATCAGCTTGCTTCGAGTGTTTTATGAAATTGTTATGTTTTTCAGTTTTTTTTTCAAAATTTTTGGTAGGTGTAAAGACAGAATTCTTTAATACTTTTCAAATCCCTTGCTTAATAGTTTTTATTTTATTGTAGAAAGCGTATGGTAATACGCACTTGGCCCCAAATTTTTGTATCGTTTTCACGGTATTGTGCTAATAATGAATATAATTTGTAGTAACAATCATCCGACTCAAAATCTTGCTATGTATTGTTTTCATTTTTGATTTGTTTGCTAACAGCACGATGATTTAATTTTAGTAGTATATCAGTAGCATAATTCTAACAGATCATCTACCTCACTATATTTAGAATCCTTTTTTAATCATTAATATAGATATCGTAAAAGTTTGAAACTTTAATTTTGATAAAATATGATGTGTTAGAACAAAGATGTCGATTTTGGTGCAAGCGGATATTATATTAGAATATAATTTTCTTTTTAGTTTTTAGTTTATAATATGTGTTGGTATATTGTGAATAATTGTACATTTTTATGATGTAAAAATAATTTTGCTTTTGGTCTGTATATATAATTTATAAAGCATTTTTAATTAGATAACTTTTTTAACTTTTTTGATTCTTCAAGCTGTTGTAAATAATGTTCATAAGTATAAGTAAATTATTTTAATTTCCAAATTTACTCCAGGACCTCTGTGTTAATAGGTATATTTTTTTGCAGTCTTTTTTTTATTTTAAAATGATATTCCAGAACCTTCCTGCTGACAGGAAAGTCTCGCTTTCGTCTTACTGTTTAAATTGTTGAATATCTATCGTAAGTAATGTATAAATTATTTTAACTTGTAAACTTATTATAGGACCTTTTGTATTAATGGCTGAAATTTTCTACTGTTGTTTTTTATTTTAAAATGATATTGTAGGAACATTCAGCCGATAAAAAAATCATCCTGGATATTTCAAAGAATTATTACACATCTTAATTAGTAATAATAATGATACCAGGCAACAATGTAAAAAGGTGTTTTAGGGGTAGGGATAGTACTTGTCAAATAATTTTGAACGAGTATCCCCTAATTACACAGATGGTGTTACTTTAAAACCGGTGGCAGTAGACGGTTGAAACTGATAAGAACAACAATAAGTCGAGCAAGTTTTGAACTTTAAAAATACAAGCATAAAAAGATATTTTTTTTTTGTACTGAATCTGCAAAAATGGATAATTTTATCATTTTTGGGTAAAACTATTTCTCTTAGATATTTCAAGGCTTTATCGCTTGGTTTTTATTCTTAATATCCCTATGTAAGTGTTGTATGATAAGATCATAAGCAAAAGAAAATTGGCCTATTAGAACATTTAACTTCCATGGCAACTAAATCAGTGAATCTAGCTGTTAGTTTTCCTCCTTGGTTAATTAGAGGTTCAATTTTCATTAATATCGTATTTTTTACAGGTATAATATGGAAATGATCAAGTATTGTAGCTTGGTTCTAAGGCTGTACTAAATTCAGTATTAATATATTGTATTCAGTAATATTAAATAAATAACTTTGGTACTTTGTTAGTTTTATATATTTACACATACCTTTTGACATTGCTTACTTTTAATAGAAAATAATATTATTTTTAATTTTTTTAGCTGTATTATTAGTTTTAAAAAGAGGAAATAATATTTATTTATAAATATAACATTGTTGCAGTTTGAAAAACACTAAATTATTTAATTTTTTTTTGACTAAATTTCTATTTAAAATGAAACTTTCAAGATAACAAAAATAAGTTATTTTTCATATAAAATTGTTCAAAGGAGAATTAGGTATTTTTAGTTAGACTTAAATAATAAATTCAAAGGTTTGTAATCAATGTAAATATTTTTAGCACCTTCAAGAAAAAAACTTATTTAATTGAATATTTTGTTCAAAGAAACTTCACTAAAGAATAGAAATGAAATATAAACCTTTTTTTAGTATAATTTTTTTTTGATATTGTATTCTTTTAAATGGTTTTTTTTCTTGGAAGTTGCTAAATGTATTTAAATTTATTACAAAGCTTTAAATAATTACTTAGTCTAGCTGCTAGGAGAGGGCGCTCTCATCTAAATATTTCTAGCTGCTATCTACAGAGTTCTCTATTAGGTGTTATATTAGGCAATTTCAAGACACACTTCTGCAACTGGGATCGCCCACTTCATCAAGGGATGGCCTTGTGTGACATTTTAAATACATGGTTGCGACATTTCTCTAACGTTCTTGTTCTGGGGAGTTAATACTTTAACTCTAATTGTGTTAGAATACAGCTCGTTTGTCCTTATTGTATAAGGTTTTTTCAGTTGGTTGAGAACTAAAATAGTTTCTCTAGTATAAATGTATTTATACAGCCAATCGCAAGTAGATTGTGTCCACTTCAGTAAATATGTGTTAAATATAATACTAATATCAAATGCTTATAGTTATAATACAGGGTATACAGAAAATACCTGCGTTTGGGCGGCAGCGGACGTCAAAGTTTTAAAAATCAAATGATTTTTTTCAAATTTCTTGAAAACGTGGGAACTGAATTTAATTATTAATTTTTGTAAGTGATGTAACACTATAATATGATGTTTTCTGGTGACATAACATCGCTTCTGATTTTTTATGTTATCAACGTTATGACAACCTAGATATTTCTTTTGTATAATCGTAATGTATTTCTTACCTCTTGAAAAATTTTTATTGGTTGAACGGTTTCACCAGGAAAAAAATATTTTCAATTACATGATGCACCAATTAATTGTAATAAGAAAAATACCTGTAATAAAAATTTTTCGATTTATTTTGTGGCTATGGCATTTCATAATATGACTCTTGGCAAATTGCCATCGCTGACTAAGAAGTCGACTAAAGTAAAATCAACTTTCCAAAATTTCTAAGACTATTTTACTATTAAGCAGGCACTCTGAGATGGTTGATATGCTCCTGGTATATGGGTTTTGGGAAAGATATGGCGTCGAAATGTTAAGATTTACATGGAGAGATTTCCTAGCTGCCAAATACCAAACCATCGAACATCTGCCAATATTGAGCGTCATTTTTGAGAAACGGGCAGCTTTGCAAAAAAATTTGAAGGTAGGGGTCGTATTCGAAAAACTCGAACAGCCGAAGAAGAAGAGGAACTTTTGGATAGAATTGAGGAAAAACCAAGTGTTAGTACGCGCCGCGTAGAACGTGAGTTGGGTATACCTAAAACTATTGTAAAAGATATTTTAATAGAACAGTTGTGACATCCACATTACGTCCAAAACTTTCAGAAAAACGATTGATCCCCCCATGAGCTTTAAATTTTGTGAATTTATTCGAAACAAAAGAATCTGTGATCCAAGTTTGCGTGGAAAAATTTTATTTACTTACGAGACGTACTTTACAAGATCTGGAGACACCAACTTGCACAATGAACATATTTACACGGATGAAAATCCATATTCCATTAAAGTTGCACACCATCAGCATAACTTTAACATACATTTTTGGGTAGGTATTATTGATCGCTACCTTATTGGTTCTGGTGTGATTCCAGACAGGACAAATAAAAATATTTATCTAAAATTTTACCAGTTCTTCTGGAAAGTTTATCTATTTCACCTCGGCGAGAACTACGGTATATGCTTGATGATATTCCATCCCATTTTTTCATTGTCGTTTGGCAATATTTATACGACCAATATCCCAACCGGTGGACTGGATGAGGCAATGGGGCACCAGTAAGATGGCCATCACGTTTTCCAGAGGTAACCATGTGTGACTTATTATTGTGGGACACTCTTAAAACAGAAGTATACAATTTCATTGTTTAAAAAGTGTTAATAAGTGTATTCAGCAAAATGACGAACATTTTAAACAATTGCTAAATTAATGTTTTCCTTTTAGTTTTTTCAATCTTTTCAAAATACATATATATACTAACAACATCTATTTTAAAAAATGAGTGTATGCATGTAATTGAAAATATTTTTTTCCTAGCATAACCGATTATCCAATGAAAATTTTTCAGGAGGTAAAAAGCTTTCAAATACACGCGGTTATCCGATACCGTTAATGACAAAAAAAAACAGAAGCGATGTTTACAAGTGACGTCACTTTTTTAAAATATTACCGGTCGCTATATCACTAAAAAACGTCATATTATAATGTCAGATTACACACCAGAAATCATCCAATTTAATTACCGCGTTTTGAAAAAATTTGGGAAATATCAATATTTCTTACTAACTTTTACCTCATCTACCACCTAAACAAAGCAGTATCGGATAAAGCTAAGTTGACTTAAATCAAACTATTTTGACGTCTAGAATCTGTCATCAAAATACACGTATTTTTTAGACACCCTGTATAATAAAATATTTTTAACAAAATTGAACCGACTTCTAACAAAATCCTAAAAAATAAAAAATAACTGTTTAAATTTTTGATAAAATAGAAAATTTCGAAGTCAGCGCCAAATTAATGTTTCGCATAAAAAATTTGAGAAACACTTGATATTTGCATAAACTCAAGGTCAATGAAATTTATACTTTAAAATGCTTTGTATAGTTTTTGAGAAAAAAATTCATGATGATACATAACCTCAAATATAGCCCAAAATCGCATTTTTTGAACTTTTAGGTTAGAGTATTTAAAAAAACCTCATGTGAATTCTGAGGCCGGATTCAAATTCAATGATCCAAAATCTACAAGAAATGACTAGTCTTATTCAATGTACGGGGTGTCTCATTTTCGACACTTTTAGAGGATTTTAGAGTTATTATCAAAGACGTAGTGTTGGGGTTTTCACTTTAGCGTCCTTCTTTTTAACGAAAGGAAATAATTCGGTGTCGGATTTGTCATGGCTCTCTTAGTTTTTAATCTACAGGGTGATTTCGAAAATTTTCATTCGTAGGCATATCTCGTAGTTCCGTTATGTATTAATTGCAGTGGCCCAGCCAGCTTTTTTCTAAAAAGTTCAATTTTTGAGATATTAACCAAATTTATGATTTTGTGAATCAGACATCCTGTATATTATTTTAAATATTGATTAACTATAATTTAGGTTTTTCAAAAATATATAGTGTTTATTTTATTTTGCACAACAAGGTCAAAATTTGATATTTTCAATAATTTACTTTATTTTTAAGAGTAGGCCATGGTCAATTTAAAAGAAAAAAATGCAAAATTTTGACAATAATTATACCAAAGATTAGACACTTTAAAAGTTAACTTTAATAGTTTGTTATATTTTCAATTGTACAGACTTAATTATTATTACATTTTTCCTTTAAACAACACTGCTATTATAAAACCAGAATATTGAAATTTGATTGCAAAGGAACAAGAACAACATTATTTCATAAAACTAGAGTAACAACAACAAAAAGAAACACTGAAACTAAAGACAACCATGAGTTTTTTTTAAATATAGTTTTCAAAATGATGGCCGTTTTCTCGAATGCAATATTGACACAGTTTTGTTATTCTTCTATTTGTATTTAAAAGAATCATAGTACTATTATGAAGAATTTGGAAAGCCAAACCAATTGCCGCACGAAGTTCCGCTATAGAATGATGTCGTGTCTTATATACTTGGTTTTGCATAAAACCCCAAAAACTCCAAATAGGACAGGTCGGGAAATCGTGGAGACCATCTCACTGGCCCATTGGTACCTATCCATTTTTGAGGAAAGTTGTTGTCCAGAAATGGCCTTAATTGAGGCTCGGAGCACCGCCTTGTTGAAGATAAATATAATTGAAATGGGCCAATGAAACATTTTCCAGCAATACTGGAATAAGTTCCCCAAGGATTTCTAGGAATCTACGTGCTGTGAGACCCGTTTCATACATCTTGGAGAATATACGTCGGCCCAAAATAAAACACGAAAAATCAACCCCTTATTGTGCCCTTTCGAAAATTAAATGATAATTTTCTGCAGACCTCGTGTTGGGACGATTAAAAACTCCCGCACTTGAAAAATAACATAATAGTATATTAACGAATCAAATAAATACAATCCATTCCAAAAATAAAAATACAAACACTATTTAAAACAGTCAGAATCAAAAAACTTACAAATCTAAAAATACATTAAAGTGCTTCAAAGACAAGTATTGAAAATTGACAATTTCCCTTTCAAAAATAAAAAATACAGTCACTATTTAAAACAGCCAGAAATAAAAAAAAAACTACAAATCTAAACATACATCAAAGTGCTTCGAATCAAAAGACGAGTATTGACAATTGACAATATTAACTAGTTTTTTAAAAATTGTAAAATTTTTATTTTAAGGACATTAATTGGCAAATGAAAAATATCAATCTCGGTAGGAACTGAATTATTTCCCTACACATTCAAGAAATAGAACTGTTAATGCCATAATTCGGTCGATGATACATCACCTTAAAAAAATTGTATGGTCTAAAAGCTCTTTGAGGAACTGATTATCCACTATTATTGAGTAGTTCAGGAGAATCAATACGAAAGTTAACAATCTTATAAAGTAGAACGAGGTCAAGATATATGCGTCTCACACACAATGGTGGCAACCTTAAAACATCGGCCGTATCATCATATACAGACCGGTCCTTCTGCATTCCCTGTTTAAAGGCAATGAAACTTAAAAACTTTCTTTGTACTCTTTCTACTTTTTCTTTGTATGTAAAATAATGAGGTGGCCAGACTTGGGACGCATATTCTAAGATTGATCGAATTACAGAGCAGTATATCACTTTAAAACAGTCTACACCATTATAATCTGTAAGTATTCTCTTCACAAACCCGAGCAACTTCAAACCCCTGTTCACAATATTATCAATATGTGTGTCGATGCAAAGGGCCCGATCAAATGTAACACCCAGATCTTTTACACATTCAACGCGATTAATCATGTTACTATCAAGAAAGTAATCAAATGTTATCCAATCTCATTTACGATAAAAACTTATAATGGAGCATTTATTGACATTAAGGTTTATAAAATTTAACTTACACCATTCAGAGAATCGAGCTAGGTCCTGTTGAATGCCCTCGCAATCGTTGCTGCTCCTGACAACCCGAAATATCTGTAAATCATCTGTATAAAAAAGACATCTACTGAAAGTTATGATGTCCTCAATATCGTAAATAAAGCAGTTAAAAAGGAGCGGAGCGAGATGATCACCCTGAGGAACACCAGAGGTAACAATATATCAGATCATTCATCAGACCAGATAACAAATCTGCCAAAAGATTCATTGGCGCCGATTTGTTTTAAATACTTCTTACTCTTCTTCCTCTATTTTTCTGCAGGATGATGAAGTTTGTGCTGCTGCGTAAAATAGCACATTTGTTTCTTTTCTCTCCCTGTATTCTTTGACATATGTTTTGGGACGCGGCTGAATAAAAGATCCGTGTTCAACTAGATTTCTTTTTAAACAAACAAATATGTCTGGAAAGAGTTGCTTTCTTTCTGGATACCTGACGTGAACAACAACGTTAGCCAGATATGATAAGTTATTCTAATGATAACGCTTTAAATATATTACCTATTAAAATATACACATATCATACTTTTAATAATTATCACAAATGTCCATTGTAAATGTAAAATAAATAAAAAATAAAATAAGAACACCTACGTAACAAGAATATTTCATAAATAATAACTATCTGGAAAAACTATGAAGTTTCGGACATCTGTCTCTTGTTTCTTATAAATTTTCCACGGCCTACTGTTACAAATAAAGCAAGTTATTGAAAATATCGAATTCAAACCTTTTCACAATAAAATAAACACATTATATATTTTTGAAAAGCCTAAATTATATTTAATCAATATATAAAATAATATACCTATTTATAAAACATAAGTTTGGTTAATATCTTAAAAAACTGCGCTACTGAACTCTACCTAAAAACTTTCTATATAAACCATTTTTTACCTTTTTGATAAATTAGCGCATAACGGAAAGGCCTAACAAACTAAAATTTTGAAAATCGCATTATAGATTAAAAACTAAGAGAACCATGGCAAATTTGACACGGGAATCTTTTGTTTCGTTAAAAAGTAGGAAACTGAAGTGAAAACTGTAACACTTGTTGTGAATACACGCTTATTTTACGACAAAATAATAAATTTCAAATTTAATATTGCCCCAAAACTCCCTAAACAAAATAATCTAAATAATACGGCATACAGTGCTAAAATTACAATTCTTGGATTGCGGGGAAACCCAGAAAATAAACGGCACGGCGACGGTTTGATTCTGTGCTTCCCCTAATTCCGAATGTAACGTCACCACTGCTATAAAAGCGAGAAGTATTGTAAATATCTGTTTGCAATACTCTACAAAAAATACTTATCAGATCAGCATGGATCATACTACACGTGAAAGACATCATTTCACAAATTTTCAAACATGATTTCCTTTCCAAATTCACAGTTCAAAAAGCATTAGTGCTTATGGAACAAAATCCAGCTTTCCCATTCGTAGATTTTAACTTTAAAGGCGTGGTATATATAAGTCCACAGTTACTAGTACACATTTTTCACAGCGTTCTATTACCCATACTTGTTTTTTGAACTCCTTGTTACCATATTTTTTAGTTACTTTTGCAAAAAGCATCTTCATTTCTTCGATATATTTCAAAACATGAAAACACCTTGTTTTCGGGATTCTTATCGTTGGGAATACCCGGGAAAAAAGGTCGGTTCTTGAAATATTATTCTGGATTTTATTTTTCATCCTCCTCAGCGAATTTAACTGCGGGAATCGAAAGCAACTTATGACAGGTCTAAAGTGATAAGATGTATCCCTTGCGGGAGTTAAATGGACTGTTTTTACGACGTTACGGAATAGATTACAAGGAAAGTATGTACAGCTAGTTGTAATTAAACACATTACGCGCTAATTATCACATGGGTAAAAACGCTAATACGTCTCATTGCGGAATAACTCCTATTCCTGATTTTATTTTGCGCATTACTTTACATCCCCATAGCGGATTTTTATATTCACATTTATGAATAATTTTCATGCGGCAAAGTTGTACAACAATTTCTTTTGCGGAAAATTTTTATTATAAATTTTCAATCATTTTCTTTGCGGAAAATACCAACACAAAACAAAAACAAAAAGGCCTTGCAAGTTCCCCTTGGCTAAGTGTTATTCACAGTAATGCTTAGTTTACCCAATACTTGATCTTCTTTAATAATCTTAACCTTGGAGCATTCCTAGCTCAACAATCATCATGCTTTATGCATCACCGACAAATGATTATTTTTGGAAGCAAACTTTACTTCAATTTCCGAAGTAAACAGAAGAAAAACAAAAGCCCCTTTTATCATTCACTCCCTTTTGCCCCGGTGAGCGAGAAGAAAGGTGAGGTGACCAGATTTCCTATCTGGTCGGGTGGTTTAGGAGGGACTCTCACCGCACCCCCCTGCGTTGCGGTTCAATAAGGTAGATAATAACTTAGATACGACTTTTCACGTTCTAAATTTACCTTCTTTCAACGACAAAATAGCGACCTGGTGGAAATGAACCACGATAGCGCTCGTTACAAGACCAAACACGCATCACGATACGGCCTAGCGATATAAATTTATACTTGGAAACGCTTCGCCTAAGATTGTTATGGTCCCTGCTTTATGAAGATATCGTATACTATAGCGATTTTAGGAACAACATCAGATAAGTCTGGCGCTTTCGACGACTGACTGAAACCCGGTAAGCTTGATTCAACACGCGTTCAGCAACCAAACCACACCCAATTTTAAAAAAGGAGGCGTTCCTTAGTTCGATAGAAAACAGCGGCGTAATTAAGGACATTACGGGTTGCTCTCTTGGAGTCAACTTGTCTTTTTTCCGATCGAGCTTAGCTCTCGGCGGGGCCACGTAGACTGTTCTATTTTTTAGGCAGCTCGTGGTTTTTAAAGTAGGTTGTCTTTAACAACATAATATACTACAAAAAATAAATATCGTGCACGTATCTTAATTCCTGAAATTGACACCGTCAATAAAAAGACAAGGTCAGCAGCGCGTACGAGTTACTGAACCGACGCGTCCTGACTTTTAAACATTATTACCAGAACGTCGCAAAGTGGAGAAAACCTGATATTGATACTGTGACTAATAGTCAAGTTTGTGTTGGGTATAAAGTTATGAATACCGATCTTGACAAATCCCGGACGTGACAGTGGAGAGAAAATAATCCCGAACTTGACTTGCGGAAAACAGTACTGAATTAAAAAAAAAGTGAATAAAAACTTAACTAAGAGTCAAGGACGAGTGTTACTTGATAACCTCTTCCTAATTGGCTCATTCCTTAGAAGTGTTCCCTTGATAAAATAAAATTTAATTAATCATCGTGAACTTTGAGCTTCACTCATTCCCCTTCTATCCAGGTGAGCGAGAAGAAAGGTCAAGCGGCTAGAGTTTTCATTCTAGTAGGGAGATTTGGCGGACTTCACCAACAACCCCTGATTTGTGTTAAAACTTAGGTTTTACACAAATAATTGATAAGTCGGAAATTCTTAAAATAAATAAATCCCGACAAAAACGAACTTTCACGTTTCCTGAAGGATAAAATTAATCTAATAAACCCGGTAAATAGATCCATATTCTCGGAGATGGGTATAAAAATACCGAATAATGGCGAGGTGCAGTGACGTGTCGTTAAAATCGAAAAGTAGTTAAAATTGTGGAAAAAGTTGAAAGAGACCCTTGGAGAAAATTAAACACAGACACACTCTAACTTTGATAATAATTTCAATACCCCTTAAAAGTGTCGAAAAAGGGGCACTCCGTACAAATTTCACGTCATGCTGTGAATATAAAATTTTTTTGTGGAACATATTTAATACCAGGCACTAAATTTTAGCCATATTAGCATGGTGTTAAATTACTAATCAAATAGTTTTCATGTATATTCAAAACATTAGATATTAATTTACATTTAAAGAGAGGGTAAAATAGGGTTACTATAATATCGCGTATGTTGCGGCAGTATGTACGTAATTAACTCTTAACATCCCGTATATGAAAATTCATTTTTCTTAATTGTGTGTATAAATTAATTTTTTTGTCAAAGAAGTCATATTTTATTATAATAATAATAATTATATTAAATTACCTTAATAATAGTAAACAACAAATTACTAATTTATAGCCGTCTAAAACAATAAACTAGTCTAAGGAAAGTATATTCTAAAGTTTACATTATGACCGACATAAATCGATATAGACAATAGATGGCCCAGAAACTGCAGCGATTTACTGTTAATGGTTAGAGATAAAAACGGATTAGATAATAATTTAACAGATACCCTAATCTAGATTTATCGGTATACGCAACTCATACTGCAAAAAAAACTTATCTAAACGGATGATTTTTTTTTATTTATAGAAAGGCGTAAAGTCAAAATTTTTGGGTTACGAAAGATTGGTGGACTTATTCAGCAGAAAAGATAAAGTATATACGAGGTGTGGCAATTAAGTTATTGGAATTTAGTTATAACTCGGCAACTGGCAACACTGCCTCGTTCGTCAACATCTGTCTAGAGAGAGAAACCTTTCTTTTGGTGTCAGTCCAAGGTTGAAGTCAATAGCACGTTTGGTTTGTGTTTTATGCGTAACTTTTTTAGTAGTGTGAAAATGAGTGACTCACGTTACAAGCAACGTTTTGTGATTCAATTTTTAGTGAAATCTGGCGAAAAACTCTCGGAAATCCTCCAAAAATTGCAGGTGATATATAGAGACGAGTGCATGTCGAACACTCGGGTGTTTGAATGGTCGAAGCGGTTCAAGGAGGGGCGTGAATCGGTAGAAGACGTTCCACGAGTGGGAGCTCCCGTCACCTCTCGTACTGACGCGAATGTCGACCTTTTGTGCGCGTTGTTCACGTCTGACCGACGCCTAAGCATTTGTGCTTTGTTTGACGAGTTAAACATGAACAAGGAAATCGTTTGTAAGATGTTATACTAAAATTTGAAGATGCGCAAAGACGGTGCCAGAAGTTCTCACCTGTGAATAGAAACCAATGCGAAAATCGATCTGCGAGGATTTGTTGTCGCGGATTTGAAACGATGTCAGAGATTGAATGAGTCGGATAGAGTATGACCTTGAGACACGTAAACAAAGGCAGTAGTCGGTGTAAAATGGTGGGGAGCGGCCAACGAAAGCGAGGATGTCCAAGGCGCGACTGAAGGCAATGTTGATCGTTTCTTTCGATATCCGCGACATCATTTATTGTGAATATGTTCCTGCCAGCCAAAGAGTTCTATGTTGGCATCCTGGAATAGCTGCGGACAGGCGTTTTCCGTATGTCATCCGAACTCGCCAAGAACAACACGACAACACGCCGGGCTATTTCTCATTCATTGTGCAAGAGTCTTTGGTGAAAAAAGGCATTTCAATGTTGCTGCACCCAACCTAGAGCCCCGAAATTGCCCCCTGTGACTTTTTGTTCCCCAAAATGTAGTTCCACCTCAAGAGAATTCATCATGGTGGCGTACAAGAAGTCAAAGAAGCTGTAACCGTGGTGCTGAAGGGATTAACTTCGGAGGATCACCAAGGGTGCTTCCAATCATGGGAGCAACATTGGAATCGTTGTGTAGAGTTAGAGGGAGATTATTGTGAAGATCGATAATAAAGTTTTTCTCGAAAGTTAATTTGCTTGTTTTTTATTGACAAATTTCCGGAAATTAATTGCCACACCTAATATGTGAGGTGTGTTTCAAAAGTAACCAACCTACGTTTATAAATTGACTCCCTGACGTTCGAGTGACCTCTGGTGCCTATTTTACGTCATTGGATTTTGTAATCGCTGACAATGGAGGAAATACACGAACAACGAATTTGCATCAAGTCTTAAAACTCGAAATAAGTTCTGTAAAAACTATTGAAAGGGTACAGAAAGCTTTTGGGGACGAGTATATGCGCAAAACGTAGATAAAAGAGTGGTACGAGCGGTTTAAAGATGACAGGACCTATGTTGACAGTAAGCACAACAACACCGAACAATGTGGAGCGTGTATTACTTGCCATTGCGTTTGATTATTCGTGAATTGGCATTCCAAAAACTTGTGTTTTAGAAATTTTAGCGGAGAATTTGGGAATGACTCACGTATGTGTGAAATGCATTTCAAAATCGCTCATGGTAGAACTGAAATGCTTCAAAATGAAGTCGCTCAGGACAACTTGAAAATGACCTCAAATGCTGAAAATATGGTAACAACGATCATTATCGACGATGAATCATGGATTGAACAGCCTTCACAGTGGAAGATAACAACGGAGCCATGGTCGAAAAAGCACGACAAAGCTGGAACAGTGTTAAGTCTTTGTTGATTATTTTGAAGTTCTCAAAAGATTGCGTAACGCAGTGAGAAGAAAATGGTCGCATTAGTGACTGAGTACTTATTCGGAGAACCTTATGCAACGGTTTTTGGTAAAACACAAAATCACACAATTTCGCCAGCCTCCATGTAGTCGCCACATAGCCCTCTGTGGGTTTTAACTATTCCCAAAATCGAAAATTCCACTCATACAGACGATTTAAATGAATGCGACAGGTGCATTCTAGGCCATTCTAAAAAGTGACTACGAGAACTATTTCACCATATAGTAATACTGATGAGAGCCGTTGTCCGGTCGAAAGGGAATTTATTGAAAGATGCTACCGGATGAAGAAAAATAATGTTAGCGCGAAGTTAGAAATACAGATTGGATACTTTTAGAACTCACCTCGTACATAAACCTGATGTAGGCAAAAATAAATTACTACATGTAAAATTTTGAACATGCTACCTGTGATCATACCAGTAGATTGAAACGATAATAAATTTGTTTAAATGTTTTTATGGTCGGGAGGGGGGAGCTTTTTTGTTTGTTAGAGTTATTTTTGTCGTAACTCCTTTAATTATTTTTAAAGGTTAAAATTACTAACAAACTAGTCGAAGAGCCAGAGGGAGTTTCGTTAATTTTTAGCATAAAAACGCACTAACATTTTTTTCGAAGGAATTAGGAATTTCGATTATACATTTTCGAAAAATTGAAACATCCTTTGTATATAATAATTTTTTATAAACAAGTTGAAAATATGCATGTTTCTGATTACACCACCACCCTTATTCGAATTTGAGAAATAATGATTAGAACAAAAGTAGTTTTAGATTTAGTACAAAAACACCGCACGAGTGACGCCGTACTTCAACTTGAGATCATATCTCAACTTCTGATTAGCATATTGAGCTCTATAATGAATTATTTACATAGTAAAAGTCGGTCTTACTATTAAGAATCTTAGAAAACATGTTTTTTTTTGGAAAACTCACAAAGAGAGTCAACAAAAAGTAATAAATTTTTTATATAAAAATTTAATCGACTTCTGATAAAAACGCTAAAAAGTGAAAAATAATATAAATTCTTATATAAAATAGAAATTTTTTAAGTAGGCGGTAATCTATTAAAAATAACCTTAAATTTAATACAAATTTAATGTCTATTCTACATAAAATTCAATGACTTTGACTTTAAATCGTGAACAATTTACATTTACTTTGAATTTAAAGCAAATTTACTGAAATATCAATTCGTTGTACATTAAATACCATTAAATGGTATCTTAAATTTCAATAAAGTAACTGAAAAGATATTTCAACTTCTGTACACTAAAATTAAGGCACATATACCCTAATACAAAAGGAATTTACATTACTATTCAATATACATTACATGAGATTCCGGGAGATGGGGCAACTTGTAGTGAACTTTTTATTTAGTATGATAGAGGTTGCTTAAAGGACTCAATTTTCGTATGATGAGGTTATATAAGTCTGCTCCGTACTGACGGTAACCTATGTGTTCGAAACTGGGCTAGATGGCGGACAATACCTGGATGTTATATCGTTTTCCTATTCTTCTAACTTTCTCTGAAATACTACTAACATAAGGAATGTTCAATACTGGTTTTCGTTCCTCATCCGTTACCGATCTTGTCCTATTTATGTGTTGTTACAGAATTTTATCCACCAGATTTATTGGGTACCCGTTGGCTATCGGGTCACTTTTAATATGATCTATCTCTTTGATCAGGTTGCCATTGCAGTTGCAAAAAGTCAATGCTCTATCTACAAGGTTCCTTACAATTCCATGTTTGGTGTTGTTGAAGTAGTTGAATGAAGAGTTTAGGTATTCTTCTATGTGTGTGAACTTTCTGCACACTCAGGTTTGAGTTTGCCTGGCATTTCTTTCAACCAAAACATCCAAGAATGGTAATTCATGTTGCACTTCTTTTTCCATAGTGTGTTTAATGGTTAGACTAACATTGTTGAGATTATAAAGGAAGTTTCGAAGTTCTTCGCTGTTGCAATTCCAGGTAATGAAGGTGTCATCTACATATCTAAGCCATAATTTTTATTTCCTCTTCATGGAGTCAGTTGCAAAAGGTCTCAAACCAATCCATGAAAATATTTGCGACTACCGATGAGAGCGAGGAACCCATTGGTAGTCGATCATCCTGGATGAAGAATTCTTCCTTTTCTTGAAAATAGGAATTGCTCAAGCAATATTCCAGGAAGTCAATAATGCCTTGTGGTAGTAGAAATGTTCTTTTTGCTAAGGTCTGATCTTCTTCAAGTTTCTTTCTTGCGATGTTTAGTGATTCCTTAACTGGAACGTTGGTGTAGAGACTTTCCACGTCAAAGCTAGTGAAAAGTCTTCTGGTTGCAATTCTATTTCGCATATAATTTCTACGAAATGTTGCGGTCTTGATCCAGGATGATATATTTCCTTGTAGTGGTTTCAGAAGACTATACGTCTCCTGCTAATGATCCCACATCAACAGTTGAAGGAAAAGTCTATCGCATTCATAGGGAACATGAACGGTATATTCCTAAACTCCATATCTTTGTGGACTCCCGAAGATTCAAAAACAAAACATGCCTTTACGACCCACCACGGGTTCCCAGACTTCTGAGATTGCAAAATTTCTCCTTCCAATCCTGAAACCATTACAAATAATTAGATTATCTTAAATCAAGAACTCGCAACCTTTCGTAGAAATTACACGTGAAATATAAGTGCAACCACATAACGTTTTTATTATCTTTAACGTGGAAAGCCTTTACACCAACGTTTCAGTTAAGGAGTTACTAAACATCATAAGGAAGAAACTTGCAGACACATGCCATCATAGACTTACTAAAATGCTGCTGAACCAATTCCTACTTCCAAGAAAAGGAAAAATTATTCATTCAGGATGATGGACTTCCAATGGAACCTTCTCACTCATCGGTAGTTACAAACATTTTCATGGAATGGCTCGAGATTTTTGCAATTAAATCAAAATAGAAAACCAAAATGATGGCTTAGATACGTAGACGACACCTTCATTATCTGGAATATCAACGACAGACTTCAAAATTTCCTTTCTCATCTCCACAATATTGGCCCAACTAATAAACTCACTATGAAGAAAGAAGAACAAAGTAAATTACCCTTCTTGGGTGTGTTGGATGCAAGAAGTAGCAGGCAAATTCGAACCTCAGTTTACAGAAAATTCGCACACATATAACAATAGCTAAACTATTCCCAACCACTCCAACAACACCAAACATGGAATTGTAAGCAATCCTGTAGATAGAGCATTGACTCTTTGCAACTACAACGATACCCTGGTGAAAGAAATAGATCACATTAAAAGTGACTTGACAGCCAACGTGTATGAATCTGGTAGATAAAATTCTGGAACAATGCAGAAATAAGATAATATCGGCAACGGACGAGGAACGAAAACTAGTATTGAACACCCCTATGTTAGTGGCATTTCGGAGAAAATTAGAAGAATAGAAAAACAATATAATATGAGAGTGGTTTTTAATTCAAATAACTCTCTGAGAAGTCAGCTCACTAAGATCAAGCCAACAACTCAAAGGGACATGAACTGTGTGTATCAGACACCACGTGAATGTGGCAACTCCTACACTAGAGAAATAAAGAGGCCCTTTGAAGCAACAATTGAAGAATACCTGAAGAACATATCTCGTGGAGAAACACAAAAGTTTGGTGTAGTTAATCACGCCTGGACTCATGGACAAAAACAAAAATTGTTTGAAGCTAGCTCCTGCTCCGAGAACAACACTGGAGAAAACTGGAATTCAAGGAAGCCACGGTTATATATCAGAGCCGAATTGCTTTTGTAAGCCGTTTTTATATAAGATAAGTGAGGAAACCACTTCTTAGTAGTTGTAAATTAAAACCAAATGCAGCATAAATGGGACCTTAGCATAGCACGCATGATTGCACTGATCTCAGTTACACTCAACTGCATTTACTTTTAGAATAAATAGTGGTGTTGCTTAGGAATTTTTTCAATACTTGAAAACGCTAGAGATAACTACCAGCCGCAACGTTGTGATATTTAACAAAAAAATAAAGACAATGGAAGTCCAACAAGCATCTACTACTTTGCATTTAGTTCGCGCTTTCTTTGTGATAAGCAAGTAGCGAAAAATCACTGGCATTTTTTTCTCAAATGTATGTAGACTTTTATGAGGCATAATATTTTTGATTTCGTTTTATTTCATCTCCTGTTTAAATTAGATTAATATTTTATTAAGCGCAAAACTTGTTGTTGTTATATCTATATTTATTACGAAGTCGCAAGTAGTAAGGTACATAGTCAAGAAATGACTGGTATTATTTGGCTAATTTTCTTCTTTAAATCCCCGTAACTATTTAACTACATCCCTGATTTTAAATTAATCAAACATTACCATTCTATAAGCTTCAATATTCTTAAATGAAATGAAATATCTTTTAAATACAAAACTGTCACGTTCTCAATGAAGGTGAGAGTTAATTCCATGAATATTAAAATAGTTATGTTGTAGGAGATTGTTAATAATTATGGGTGTTTTGAGTTGTTTGATCTTTTGCGTTTCGCACTAAGCGAGGTTACTTAATAGGAATAAATTATCATACGAATATGAATTTTCCTTGAGGGTAATGCCGAGGGAATTTTACCCTATCGCTTTGTATTAGCCATGAAAAGATAATGAAGGAAATTTTGCATATTTTTTGTCCAGATATTTTATTTTTCTTTTATCAACCATTCTTTAAAGTGTGATAAGATAAGATATACAGGGTGTGTATGAAAAAAAAACACGTGAAACGAATATTACAAGTTCATATAAACTTTTTTCGTATAAGCCTCCTCGTCGAAGATATGGCCTTCCAAAAAGCTGCAATGGAATCAAGTTTTTTACACATAATTATTGAACCACCACGTATATTTCTTCTTTTTTAAAATGACGTATACTAGGTAACAAACATCAAATTACTTTTAAGAAAGTCTTGTGAATTACTCACAGCTTCAGGAACGGACTAGCTGTGACACCCATGACCCCATTTTTTTACACCCTGTATGATAAAAACTTTGGACAACGTTTTTAACATACCTTTAACTATTGACTTAAAATTAAATACACTTCATTCATGTCGCTAATCCTAACCGTTTTCGAAAAAAACATCATTTTATTGACACTGTTAGTCCCATAACTTCTGTCGGGTTGAATATGAAAAACAGGCATTTTCCTCTGTCACCATAGTTTCAGTAAAAAGTTAAACTAACTGCTTAGTTAAAAACTTCATAAAAGGGTTCAACACAGGCTCCGTGATCTGATACGCTTGCGGGAATGACAAATTGAGAACTGCTGTACCCGTCACATTAACTCAGCATTGTTCCTTATTTGATCACAATGAAACGTGATTCTTCATAAAAGTTCCTCTCTACTATCGACCGACGTGGAATACACCAAGATTTTAAGGTGTAAAAATCCTATAATTAAATTGGTAATAACGAATTTGTCTACCATCCGCTCGAAAAACAAGTTGCATATTGGGAAACTAAATTACATAAAAAAACACTTACCTCCTTGATCGATACTCCAATTTCCTAAAAAATCCGCTGAGCACCTAGACTATTATTGAAATCTTGAAAATGACTGAATTTTGGCTAATAGTGATTTATATAGGATTTGTATATACATGATTTTGGTGATTTTCAATATGTTCTACTATTTTGAAACACTCAATATAACAACCCTGTTCTTTTAATGAAGGAAAGGAGGAAGAATATAATAAATTGCTTACAAAAGATCTTAATATATGTGTACGAGTATAATATGCCAACTTCCATAATCTACCGAAATCTATTTCTATCAACAAAACAAACTGACTATTCGGTTGTTATGTAATATTCCAAGAAGATTACCTATTATTTAAATAAAGGCACAAAAACTAGTCGTTTTAATTCACCTTGGCCTTCTAACCATGGAGGACTAGCTGACCTTGCAAAAATGTTTAAACAATGTCATATGGCGATTTTATACCTGCGAGATTATAAATAAAAAATTGAATCAACAGCTGGTTGTGTGGGTTAACTATGGCTTAATATTTAATGCAAAATGCAGACGATTTTAGAATATAAAATATAGAATCCCTGATATTGTTAAGGTTATGTTAAATACATGTGAACTTTTGACAACCAAATTTTTAGTTAAAGTTTTGTTTAAAACATCCATAATGCAGTAATACACAGATATTAAAATTATTGTACATCCACAATTACTGCGAATACGTAGATTTCTTTCTATTTTTTTAGTGGTACATTAGAGATCGTCACTGTAGCATATTGTCATAGGAAAAAATCAGTAACTGAAGTACCTCTTACCAAAAAAACCCTTTACGGAAAATTACGAAATAAAAGAGTTACACTAATAGCTACAGTAAACACTTTTTATGGCTGAGAAGTTTGAAAAACTGTTAATTAAGTGATTTAATTTGGCTTGTAGAGTTTTGTTTCACCCTTCTACAACTGCATTGCTTAATTCCTCTAATCTCATAAGAGGGTTTTTTATTTATTTTACTCGTGTTTTTAAAACATTTTCACTTTCATATTTGGTGAGTTTGGCAGCAATCTGGACCAGATTCTTCTGTACAAAAATTACATGTTGCCATTGTGAGTTGTAGAAGCGCTCTGTCTTGAGTAAATATAAAATTTTCACCAACTACCCCACTGAAGGAATATATTATAGGATTTAGCACTTCTTGGATATAAAACTGTCCTATTCTTATCCTGATGCAAAGAACTAGAGAGGTTCGAGCTCTCTCCACCCCAAAACTCCACACATGTACGACAAGAATTTGCTACCAAGCCAATTGTTACCTCATCTGAAAATATGATTTTATCGGAATTTTGATCAAAAGCCATTATTTCCTCCCCACATCTTAGCCACGTATGTATATACTAAGGCTTGTAATGTAGAATTTTTTAGATTTTTAAAATCTACCTTTGGAAAACTCAAGAGGGACATACTAAAATTTCAGATTTATATCTAAAACAATTTATGACATAATTAAATTTAAAAATCCAATATTAAAATATAAACCGATGTAAAGGTTCTAATAAATATGAAATTGGCAAATCAAATACAAAATACTGGAAATAACTCATAGTCGTACGCAAGAATATTAGATACCCGTCGTAACATTTAGGTTCATATTATATTTATTTTTCTATTTCGTTTATTTACCAAAATCAACTTAACGTTACTTAGAACCCTCTAATAGTTGTCAATCTTAAACTTTGTTTAGTCTGTTACAGCGTCCATCTTTCGATTCAAAACTTATATGTTGAAATAAACTTAAACTAAATACAATAGTCACCCTATTTCTAGTGGTGAGATAATTTCTTATTTCACACTCCTTAAATTAAAAAACAAACATACGCGAGTCGAAGGATATCTTTATAGCTGTACAGTTAAGAAAGTCCTATTTTACATTTGATTACAAATACACTTGTGAAAGATGCTCACTTAAAACACTCTATTCATTCGGAGTAGTTTAAATAGGTGACTCTTTCTTTTTGTCAAGAACAGTTGTAATTTAGACCTAGTTCACGTCAATCGTAATATTAATTGAACTCTGTACTTTGTATTTTTAAATCTTAAATATTAAAATAGTTAAACTTTCGGTGTATAAATTGAATTCACAACGCTCTCCATCCATCCTGACAACGTACTCGTACAGGAAAGCACGTATAAAATACATCCCTGGTGTCCATCATCAAGAGCGACATAACAAGAGGCCCATTGAAAATCGACGCTTACATATGAAGAAGTTTCATGCGATCTACACCCCTTATAAGGGAATAAAATTGATTTAGTCACCCAGCACATTCGCCAAAACTCACACTTTAAAATAAGAGGACGATTGTCACCCACTTTCGAGGTTATATTTCGTGACTGGAAGCACTATAAAAAACAATATATGATATATCCAATTGTACGTTTGAAGACGTATTTAACGGTTGCCGACTTGACGATGTATCGTTAATTTATTTTCCAATTTGGTATCATAGTATACAAGCCAGCAACAAATTTTCCAGACCAATTTCCTCTTGGGCGATAACTTGTGAAATGCTTCAGGCAGTTGTGCCATAAAGCCTCGTAAAGGTCAGCTGCGGCTGTGGGCGGGTGGAGCAGTGGAAGCCTCCCACTCACGTAAAAAAAATGTTTTTATTCATTTCCTCCCGACTGATAATTAATTGACACAATTATTTGAAGATAAAAAAGTCAGCTGGCTGTACCGTGGTGGATTATACGTCAGCTGGTCACACGAACATGCAAAAAAAAATTTGTTCAGAGATTTCCTCTTGAAAGTTTTTAGATGATAGTTTACATGCTACTTTAAATAAATAAAAACGTCAGCTGGTCCTAGGTTGGTGGAAAAGTCGTCAGCTGATACAGTGAAAGGTGCAGCGTGGGAGCCAGGCGTGAGCGCCGATCGCCTACATAAATCCGTCAGTTGACAGGTTTTCCCTCGTCATACCGCCAGCTGATTTTTTTGTTAATAAAAATATCATATTAACAATCATTTGACAAATTTTCAACCGGGAGGAAATGACTTATCTAAAGTTATTCGCATTGCGTTTCATGCACGCGCTCTTATCTGCCAATCAAATCAATATTCTTAGTGAATTGCAATATTTAAATATACGCATTTTGGCTAAAACTGAAACACGGTAAAATTTATAAATATTGAAATAAATAAATAAAGAAAAATTGTGATAAATTAATTAATTAATTTAGTTTTCAATGAAACACTAGCATATATAAGATATTAGAGCGCGTGAGCTAGGCGTGAGCGTCGATCACCTCGTTCCATACTGCAGATATCAAAAAGTTCTTCTCGATTCTCCGATGGCTTTGACATCTGTATGATGCAGTTGGTAAAATCGTTTTAAGAATTAGTCATAGTAGAAAATGGGCGCTTTTTGCCTTTTCTAAAAGCCGGGTTCAAAGCGCATCCTGTGAGGGCGTGAAATGCTGGAAGTGCTGCGCTTCTGTCCTTTCCGAGAACTTCGTACAATTGTGTTGCGTTGATAAATCGTTTATTGTTTCCGACACAGACTTCCATATATATCTGAAGATGTTTTGAAATTTTATCTATATTAGCTAACATAATAACCAACACGTCGGTGTCAGAACAACAAATCGTCACATTTGCATCGAAATCTACCTAGCAAACGTGGGAAATCATCTTGGTATCCGCTTCTTCGTGAACCAGGCACGTAAGTGTCTGTTCGAGAGTTCTTATCACTTTGCCGTCACTGACATATAGCACGCGTCCGCATTTACATAAATTGTTTTATACGGTGTAATAAAATCTTGCTCCCAATTGTTAATAAAAAACTGAACAAGCGCTTCTTCAAAATTACTGCTTTTAACTCGACTGAAAAGTATTTTTTCGTACTTGGTCAGGGTCATCGATACAGTAATTAGCTTTCACCACACCTAGCAGCTTGTGTTCAGTGTCTTTGACCGATAAAAAAATGTATAACGAGGGAAAAACCATCAGCTGACGTATTTAAGTAAGCGATCGGCGCTCACGCCTGGGTTCCACACTGGATCTTTCACTACATCAGTTGACTACTTTTCCATCAACATAGCGCCAGCTGACGTTTGTATTTATTCAAAGTAGCATGCGAACTATCATCTGACAAATTTTTAACGGAGAGGAAATTACTGAACAAAATGTTTTCTTTCGCATGCTCGTGCGACCAGCTGACGTATAATCCACCACGGTATAGCTAGCTGACTTTTCTTTTATCTTCAAGTAATTGTGTTAACTATCATTTCACAAATTCTCAATCGGGAGGAAATGATTAAAAACAATTTGTTTACGTGAATGGGAGGCTGCCGCTGCTCCACCCACCCACGCAGCCGCAGCTGACGTTCACGAAACTTCATGGCACAATTGTCTGAAGCATTCCACGAGTTATCGCTTGAGAGGAAATGACCGACAAAATATACTATCTGGCTTGCATACTATCAGGTTCATTTTTGAGTTAAGCGTAGGTCAGCAAATTTCATTGTAAAAGAGTAAAAACTGACGAATTTAAAAGGTTGTGATATATGAGTGAACAGGGTTTCTAGCTGGTTACGGAATCCTAAAAAGGAAGCACATATAAAGGCTTAAAATTAATGGTCATAAGGGCTGTTTATCGGGTAAAGAAAAAAGGTAACTTTAATTAAAAGTATACATTCCTTATTGTGTGCTTCAGTTATTAAACCTGCATTCTTTGTTGGACTCTATCGTCTTTGAAATCGATATCTCCCCCAATCATACGGTAGGCAGAAATTTACTCCTCACCAGAACACAAAAATCAGCCAAAAAGAAAAACTAATATCAAGTTAGGGTAGATATATTCAGGAAAACATCTACAGGGTGGCATAAAAGTATCAGGATGATAAAACAATTCAAAACAAAGGGTTATGGAGAAACACTTTAAATAAAAAGGTTTTAGGAAACTGAGTGACACGGTTTATGATGACCTTAACTTTGACTTTGATCTTGACCTTCAAGATTTTTTTAAAGTTAAGCTATTTTTTTTAAGTGAAACCCCCTTTTATATTATATAAATGGATAGCGCGGAAAATTTCCTATACATTAATAGAAATAATATATGTGGTCAAAAACTAATTCCAAACATGTTGGAATAGCCACTGCCACTGCCAACTAACTGAGGAATAACCTGAGTTGTCAAGATTTGAATAGTCAAAAATAGGATATGCTGAGAACTGTCGCTTGTTAGCGATCGATCCAACATTGGTCGTAGTCGGTTATTAGTTGTCAACTAAAATAACTTCTATACAAAATTGTTTTCTCAGACGAAACGTATTTCGAACTTAAAGGCACGGTAAACCGTCATAGTTTTTGATAATAAAGTAATGAAAATCATCATTGGTTACTTGAAGCACATACACAAACACCTCAGAATTGAAATGCATGGGCAGGACTTTATCGCGATCGAGTGTTTAAGCCTTCTTTATTGTTGGAATTTTGAATGGTCAACTATACTTAAAACTTTTCACAGATCGTATCGGATAGCCCATAAAGATTTTAAATTTTTTTAATCAAAAATTTTCATACAGGTCACAAAATATGAATCAGACAAAAAAATTGCAAAATTGTTGATGGCAGATCCATCCAATATGGCAGCTGTATAAGCCATTTCAAAATTCGTGCGAATGGCTTGACATGTGATACTCTGAGGTTTTCGGGGTCACCCATTACAATTCTGAGATCAAATTGCAAAATTCAAAGTTGTAAATCCAATATGGCGGACGTATAATGCGATATGTAGTAATATCCATAACAACTCTCAGAACGTCTTGGAAATTAGGGTTTATTTCATAAATTCGATGTTTAATTTAAGAGATTCGAGATACATAGTTAATCCAATATGGCGGTTACATGGGCTATACTAACAAGAATCCGTGAAAATCGGTTCAGTGGTGTGAAAATTGGAACTTTGAGGGTTTACATGTTACTTCAAGTTTCATGTTTTATAAATAAGATTATATCCATTTGAGGCATTAGAGTACCTCTTTAATAACAGAATTTATCTTCCTTTTTCTATAAAATATTGGTTGGTTTGGATATTTGTGATACGGCAAGAGCTTTTTTGAACCTTACGTTAAAAAATTCTCTGAAATTTCGTAAGCTCTTGTTTACTATAAAATACTATTGTCATATTTTTCTTGAATTTTTTATCCCATATAAAGAGCTGAACTGGTGATAAAATAGGCTCTGTCGACTTACGCAAAATACTTTGTTTCGAAGCTTTTGTTTAGAATGTTGCTCCAATACCATTTTAAGCGCATTTACCGTGCCCTGTGCATGCATATGCCATTCAGCCTTTATTCCAAAGTCTCTCACATGATGTATCGAATTAATCACTTGAAATATGCTCTTAAAGTACTGTTTTGTACCATCGCTAAATAAGCATTTTATTTACACTAAGTTGTTGTTTTAAAAGGAAAATGCATAGTATATACAGCAGTTGTATTTTTTTGGTTTTATATAAGTTCATGTAAGCTTGCTACGGAATATGTATTAGCCCACTTTGTCAAGAAAATCTTCCTTAACATTTTCGAAATAAAATTTTAAGAAAGAGACAGTATATGCTTAGATTTCCGAAATATTATTAACAAATATTTTGTACCAAATTACTTTTCGATCTAAATATAGCGATCTGTTTTAGAAATATTTACATATGTCACTTGTTTTGGTACATTGTATCAAGAGAGGAGATCATCAGAAAATTCACTTAAAATATATAACAAGAAATACTTTTTCCTTATTGGGAAACACCGGAATTTACGCAAACTGGTTGACAACATCGTGTAAAGATAGAATAAATTGTTTCAGAGAAACACTAGAACATATCTGACACAAGAGCAACTTATGTTCGACAGGAATAATTCTAGGAATTGTTTCCAAAGTACAAACAAAGCTGTACCGACAACATGAAAAATATATTTTTTCTAATATTATTTTACCATCAGGAATAGGAAAGCAAAAAATGTATTAATTCGACAAAGTTCATGGTAAAAAAAAGTCTAAATTTGTTCGATATAATACCCACAATAAAAAAAAATCTGCTATTGGCACTGTTCAACTAATAAGAGAACTTTCTCCAGTTTGTCTAATTCTGTTATATGTTGAGATATACCAAAAAATATCCAACAAATATTTTTTGACGTTTTAAATTGCATTTATATGGAGTGATAAATAACTACACCCAAAGTTCATTGCTAAAATTTTTTTTAATTATAATATAAAAAGCTGATTTTTTCGAGTAAAATCTGTTGCATATTATAAAGTTTACGAAAAGGAATTGATACATGTTACTTTCTCAGTAAGGGTTGCTTTTGGTGACAATGTTATTTTTTCACTACACTGATTCAATAAATGTTAAAGTTCGCTTTATTCGATCAAAAACTCGTTAGTTTATAAATTTGAACAATTAAATATACAGCTATCATTTTTTTTCACGGTAAAATTTATCTCGGGTTTAACTACACTTTTTAAACTTATTCAAAAGAAAAGAAGTACACTTTTTTTTTCTAAAAAAATCATTACGAACAATAATACACATCAGGAATATTAAGTGTGAGTAGCATGTAGTGGAAATCTACCATTTCGAAAGGTTAAACTAAAAAAAAGGTGACATTCCAGACCTTAAAAATTATAGGCTGATCAACCTCCTTAGCCACCTATACAAACTATTTACCAAAATACTCACAAACCGTTTGACAAATAAAACAAACTTTTTCCTTTCGAGAGAGCAGGCGAGAATCCGATCAGGTTATGGGACCATCTTTTGACCGTCAGAACTTTTATCGAGAAATAAGTATAATAGATCACTGATGCTTGTCTTCGTTGATTTCGAGAAGGCCTTTGATTCAATAAATCAGCGGAAACTTCTGGAAGCATTAAGCGAATGTCGCTTAATTATATATATATATATATATATATATATATATATATATATATATATATATATCTTAAATATGTTTTTAGTTGGTTATTTTCTTGGGAATATGGTTCATTTTTATATGTTGAAATAAATTTGATTTAGATTATTAATGTCTGTTTTATCGTTTATGGCATTCGGATTTTTTTTTTACTGCGATCATTTCGTAAAATTCTCGTTTTCCTTTGTTGGTTTCAGTTTTCAAGATTTTTGTATTTTCATAATCAAAGGTGTGCTTGTGTGTCATTTAGTGTTTTTTTGGGGCTGTAATATTTTTTTTGTCATATTTATGTCCATTTAGACGATTTTGCAGATACTGACTAGTTTGGCCGATATAATTCGATGGACAATCCTTGCAGGGTATTTGGTAGACAACATTTGATTTTTTGTTTTTTGGAACATCACTTTTTAATTTGCTGAAATTGCTTTTAAGTAAATTATGGCCCTTATAACTAATGGTTATATTAGGTTTCTTAGAAAAAGTTTGAAAGTTTTCGGAAAGTTTTGGTATGTATGGCAAGGAAAGATATTGTTTTTTGGTTTTATTGTCTTCTAAATGTTCTGTTTTAGTGTTTCCATGTTTGTAGTTTTCTAGCCTTTCTTTAAAAAGTTTATTAATTAGTTTATTTGGGTAAGAGTTTGACATAAGGACCTCTTTTGCTTTTTTGATACAGTTGTTTCTAAATTCGGGACTACTAAGGATGATGGTTCTATCGGCTATGCCAATTATTACTGATTTTTTTTGGACCATGTGGTATTGGGAATTGTAGTTGAGGTAGCGACCAGACCATGTAGATTTTGTGTACCACTCAGTTAATATTGTATTATTTTTGTGATGGATCGTCATATCTAAGAAGTTTATGTGGTTATTATTTTCAAATTCTATGGTAAATTGTAATTTTTCATGATAGCTATTAAATTTGTTTTAAATATATGAATCTTGATTTTGTGATATAGCTGTTATGCAATCATCTACGTATCTGTAAAAGAATGGTAGTTTGAATATTAAGCTGTTGATAACCTCAGTTTCTAGGTTTTCTAATACTAATTGAGCAATAAAACTCGATATCAAGGCAGTTGTAGGGTTAAAAGTGTAGTGTCCATTCTTCTAGCTGGACTTCTAAAAATACTATTGAAAAGTTAATATACAAGAGAGTGTGTGATTATAATTGGTTTGTGATGTAATTAATTTTTATTTAAAACAAAAATCTCTGTTCTTAATGGTAAGTTTTTAACCCGTTATTCCGTATATAATAATATTAAAAATGTACATTTTTGTTGAATCCGCCGAAACCTTCAATTGAAAAAGATTCGAAAGAATCGAAACGTCCTGAAATATAAAATATATATATACAATAAGTATGACTACTTTATATATGTAGTTTCAATATAAAAATGAACCATATTCCCAAGAAAATAACCAATTATATATATATATATATATATATATATATATATATATATATATATATATATATATATATACAATACACAGAGAGATTTAATATCATTCAAGGGGCATTCAAGGCAAGGTGACACACTCTCCACAAAATTGTTTGTTGCAATGCTAGAGAGTGTGTTGAAAAAGATAAACTGGTATTCAACAGGAATCAACGTCGATGGCGAATTGACAAATCATTTCTGTTTTACAGACGATATTGTGTTAATAACAGACAATATACAGGAAGCACAAAATATGCTGAATACGCTAAACGATGCCTCAAAAAAAATCGGTTTGAAAATTAGTTTTTCAAATACACAATACATGACAAACTTAGTAATGAGTAGTCTTTTATACATCAATAACAACAAATCTCGAATAAGTGCATAGATACAAATACTTGGGATATGCGATCGGTATTAGGCGAGATAATCGGACGCACGAAATCCAACGAAGAATAGGTTTATCGTGGGCGGCATTCAGTAGACTCAGATATATATTGAGATCTAATCTTCCTATATGCTTGAAAAGAAAGGTCTTTAACCAGTGTGTCTTGCCTATTCTCACGTATACAGCTGAGACACTTACTTTGACAAAAAAGAACATTAACAGAATACATATCATGCAAGGAAAAATGTAACGATCAATGTTGGGAGTCACTCTGAGGGATAGAATACCCAATCACATCATAAGAAACCGAATAGAAGTAAGAGACGCGGTAAAATCGATCTTACATCTTAAATGGAACTGAGCAGGGCATGTGGCTAGGATGACTGATGGATGGTGGAAAAAGAGACTTGTGGAATGGAGGCCAAGACATAAGGCCTATAGAAGTAGAAGACGGCCTCCTAGTGGGTGGAAAGACGATATAAAAAGAGTGGCTGGAAATTGGATACAGGTGGCACAAAATAGAAAAAGATGGCTGCAATTAAGGGAGGCTTTCGTTCAGCAGTGGACAGGACACACTAAATGATGAAACTCTTTACAGTTTCAAATTCAAAAAGTCAGTCTCTGAATCCCATTCATCAGTGATATGGCGTAGTTGATGTGTCAAAATTCATGTCTACTATTATCCATTGTAAAGTCTACATTTCGCAGGAAAAATTTCCTCTTTAAAATAAAATTTAGGTATATGATTTTTAGGCGTTGACACTGGAGATGAATTTCACTTCATGGACAAGTTGCTCATGATAAAAAAATACTAGCCAAATACATGTTATTTTATGATATACAACATAGGAGCTGCCAGAAACAGTCTTTTCAAAAATTTCCTCAGAAAACCTTAGGGAAGTAATTGATCTCTTAAGATGGGCGGCTTTTCACTAAATGCTATTCATAATTAATGTTCATGACTGTATTAGTTGGTCATGAAATTCTACAAAAAAAGTTATTTATTTCTTTTATAGAGTTAAAAAATAATATAATATACCTCATAAATTTTATTATAGGAAAAGCCGACATGAGTCAACTTAATTTTTCAAATTCATGTACAATTACCGAATTTTTAACCGAACTAAATAAATTTATTCATTTACTAAATCAAAACAGCGAAAAAAACATTTAATCCCTGTAAATATAAAACAACCAACTTGTGGATAATTATCATCCCCTAGAAATGCAATTCACCATGTAAAAAAAGTAAGAACAATTATTATTTGGGGCGTAAAAAAATATGGGTAAGATATTTTTGGTATAATGCAAAATGTTACAGAATGAGACAAGTCAAAATCGAAACCCTCGTAAGTTTTATATGTTTTTTACTAAAAGAATATCAAGAACTGCATTTTTTTTTGTAAAAATTAGGTAATAAATTTAACGAATAAAAAATTACCTTTGCTTGAAATGTAATTCCATGATGAAAAGCTTCTTCTGGATGAAGAGGTATCCTTGTGTCATAATCGTCATTTTGCACCAGGTCGTACTGTTTTTTCGAAGGCATTGTACCACCAATTTTGCACTTGATATGGCACTATTCATTTACATATTTCCTGAAGGAATACGATTAACTTTTTTGCAATTAAAATCACAATCTACACAATTTTATTAATTAGCTATTAAAAAAAATATTGTCAAAATATGAGCACTTCACAATAACTTATGCAATACTTTTGAAAAGCCTTTTAATTAATACTGACACTTTACTTTTTGGCACTGAAACTTTTTTTTAATTTATCAGTCAAGTCATAGATAAGTTAGGAAGTATTTTAATCTAAACTGTTCATTAAACATATATGTATTACCCTGCGCGCTCACTAAAATGAAGAATTAAGGATAATGTATTTAAAAAATGGCTGGAATTGATTGATACATTTTTGATTATGTTACAAGAAAGAGTTGCTTAAGAATTTTATAAGATATAATCATTCATTGATAAAAACTGTTTTAGCAGCGTTTTATACCATAAAGTTTGTCATCATAGAATCTCAGTATAATTAGTACTTTACTTATTAAATGTATATATTCGGCCAAAACCTGGAATGTGGTAATTTATTTATAAAAATTCAAAAATATTTTATTGTAACTATATTGGTAATAATTGAAACCATCTGTTCTATAATGTATTTTTTATATAATATCCAAATATTAATAAAAAAGTATATTAAACATTTTCTAATCTTTGTTGACATACACACGTGACAGTTTTAGGGTGCACCAAGTTCAGTACTTTTATATAAAGAAAAAAAATATTTGTCTTTCTTTTAGATACATAAATTATTTCATAAAATGATTTCAGCACCTAATGTCTTTGACTTATTATTGTTATATTAATTAAAATGATCACTTATTTGTTGTTGAATGTTCATTGTTATTTGGTAAAACATTAATTTTAGTACTCTGTCTAAATCTCTGCTTAATTAGTTGTAATATATAAATTTATTACAAGAAAATGTACTGTAAGACCGTATTTTCATACTTATCTCAAAAAATGTTTGTTTTTAAGAACAAAAAATTTTTATCAATTTTTTGTTGTAAAGAATTAAAAAAAATTGATTCATAATTTATTGATTTGAATTAATGCAATCACCCATATAAAAACATCAACAAATAAAAAGTACAAAAAATATTAAATGCTGAAATATAAATCATAAAAAATAATTATACAGCTCTGTTTTTCTTTGTTATTTAGTGGGTAAAGTTTCTATTCATATATGTTTTGCTTTTGAGTTTTGTATTTTCTTTTATTTTAATTTTTAAAAGAATATAAATATTTGTTATATAAAAAATTATATCTTGTTATCTTATAATTGTTTTAGCAATATCTTAAGAGGAAATTTTTAGTGAAAGAGAAAGAGAAATAAACTTGTAGACTCAAATCTAAGAGTTTTGTCAAGATATCGTGCTGTCATTTCTGATAAATCTTGCTTAGAGGTTGTTTGGCATCATCTTCATTTAATTGATCTTTTTGTGGTTTTTACAACAGCGACGAGCTTTAAAAAATTAAATCAAGTAATTGTTAAATATTGTATAATTTCTGGAAATAAATGAAAAATATTAATACCATTCATTTAGGTACATTTAGATCCTACAAATCACAGTGTTGTAATTTTCTGATTTCTTCAAAATCCTAATTTACTTTCAGCATTATTTTTAAATGTATTTTATTCATGCCAAAACATATTAGTTATTTTTATTGAAAATTTTATTAATAACCGTACAATTAATATTTATATATGAAACATTACTTTTTATACCGTTTAAGCTGCCTTGAATTAAAAGTTAACTTTTCGATTATTTAGCCTTAAAAAACTTACTTTTAATTTAAAAACAAAAACGAGAACATATTTAAATTCTAAAATCAATAGCTCTGATTGCGTCCGTCTTACATTAAAACCAATTTTCCCGGAAATAAATAATATATTATTTTTAATAAAAATAGAGATGTAAGTGAAATTTTGTTTGATAAGAAAAATATTGCAAAAAATATTATTTTAAATGTTAATACAATCTATCGTAGGTATACCAAACTTAATGCCAACCACATTTTAATAACATTGAGCAACCATTCACATAACATTTATTTACACAATACAACTCGTTGTCCGTCAAGATGACCCGACTTAAGTCCTGTATACCGAGCTATTGGCTTCCTAGTTATTAATACCACGACGCGCCGATGACTAAATTATACCGAGTCGACTAAAAACGTGATTTTGTTGTCTTCTGTTATGTGTATGTCCGAGGGTTTATCTCTTGGTATGGGTAGGGGCATCGTGATTCATTTGACTTGCTGCACCTGGAACAAGAGATAGAATGCCGTTAGTAATCTGTAAATCTATATTATACGAACAAAGGAAGTGAAATTAAAGTAGTATTAGGTTCCGAGAAAAAATTACATTCGCGAAATTTCCCATTACGTACGAGGGGATAATAGTGATGATGTTCTTTGCAAATAAAACAATTAGCAGATATTATACAATGATAAAAAGAAATTATTGAAAACTTTAAATGACTTTATTAATAGTTTGTTTTTAAGTTTTAGTAACGAATAACATTTAGGTTTCACCGGAAATGGCCCCGGTTTTGAATTTTTAAATGGAACACCCAGTATATTTTAACATTTTTGGATTTCTGAGACAATTCTAGATCAGAATGTGATATTTTAAAAACTTTTTACGTCTACTTCATTTTTTTAGAGCCACTTTTAAAATTGCATCTAGGTGGCCATGATCGGACGCAAACTAATCTAAGGGCCTTAGTTGATGTCAAAAAAATACAATCGCAAAGTTTTAGTTACTAGTATGAAAGACAGGAATAAGAGAAGTTGACAAAATTACGTTTTCATTTCTAAATATTAATTTTCAAATGGCGACCCCTTTTTGACAACTACTTTTCGAAAAAAGCATTCTTTGACGAATCTAACGGTACTAATTTATTTGCGATTGGATTAGACATAAGAACAGAAATTAAATATTATTAAGCAAAATACTGGATAATTTATTTACTTATGACAAGTGCGCCATGGACAGCCATGATGCATAATAATTTGCAACTGTTTTTATCAAGTCTTCTTTGGAAAACAAAGCACTCACTTAAGTAGATAATGACAGTGACATACGCTCTAAGAACAGACGTAAAAGTTTCTTAATTTTCGTTAAGTTTAGTTTAAATTTTCGTTAAAATAATGTATACTCAAAGTGAAAAAGTGGATATGTTATTAATATTTGGAGAGTGTCATGGAAATTCAAGGAATAGATATCCGAATCGGCAACATCCAGCCCATCAGTATTTTCCGTATGTCGAGACTCGTTTTAGGCAAATAGGAAATCAAGAGGCGGAACAGAGATTCATCATAAATGAAGAGACTGAGATTAACGTACTTGCTATGGTTAAGGTTGATAAAACAGTTTCGTTAAGAAAAATTAGTCAAGAACTGCAGATAAGTTATGAATCAGCAAGAAAAATACTGAAAAAGCATGGATATCGAGCATTTAAATATCAGTTACATCAACATTTGTATACTGAGGATGGCGATAGACGGGTAGTGTTTTGTGATTGGCTGCTTCAAAATCATAGAGTTAACCCAAATTTTATCGATTTTATTCTATTTTCCGACGAATCCCGATTTACAAATAATGGTATGTTCAATAAGCAAAATACTCGGTACTGGGCCCAATGGCGTCAATGTCTGGGCTGGTATCGTTGGAAACAGAATAATTGGGCCAATATTGTTTCAAGGTCAGTTAACAGGGGTTAGATACTTAGGTTTTCTTCAAAATGAAATCGAAAACCATCTCAATGATATACATTTAGCAGTTTTACGGCGAATTTACTTTCAACAAGATGGAGCACCGCCTCACAATGCTAGAGAAGTTCTTAATTATTTAATAGAGCATTTTAATAATCGAATTATTGCAACCAATGGTCCGGTACGGTGGCCAGCCCGCTCACCGGATCTTACTGTGTTCGATTTCTTTGTCTGGGGATATGTTAAAGAAAGGGTTTACTATGGAGCAGCCCCAGTTACTCTTGAAATATTAGAAGAAAGAATTTTACGGGCATTTAGAAGTATAACGCCCCAAATGCTACAAAACGTGTTGAGAGAAACAATTGAACGACCTGAAATGTGCGGGGATGCACTTTGAACATTTACCACACTAAACTTTTTAACAAATTCAAATATTTTAAGTGCGTCGTTAGTTATTAGTTTATTTTGTTAGTTTTTTGTTAATTATGTTAAATTTTTAATCCAATTCCTGTCTTTCATACTAGTCACTAAAACTTTGCAATTGTATTTTTTTGACATCACCTAAGGCCGTTAGATTAGTTTGCGTCCGATCATGACCACATAGATGCAATTTTAAAAATGGCTCTAAAAAAATGAAGTAGACGTAAAAAGTTTTTAAAATGTCACATTCTGATCTACAATTGTCTCAGAAATCCAAAGATGTTAAAATATACAGGGTGTTCTATTTAAGAATTCAAAACCGGGGCCATTTCCGGTGACACCGGAAGTGACCGGAAAGTGGAAAATATGCGAAAACTCTCCCCTTCACATAACATTTACCTGTACCAATTCTCATTTTGATACACATAATACTCTAGAAATTATGACTTGTCTAATAGATATATATATATATATATATATATATATATATATATATATATATATATATATATATATATATATACATATATATATATATATATATATATATATATATATATATATATATATATATATATATATATATATATATATATACTAAAACGACTCTACAAATTTGGATAAATTTTTTTACCTTATGTCAAGTGTTTTGGGTCAATAAAATCGCAGATGACGCCTATAATATGCCGGACGAAAAATTATTATTGTCAGATTTTCTCTAAAACGAGTTGGGGAAGTTTTTGGAGTCGCAGGATACGACTTAAAAAATTTTACATACATATAAAAATATACAATTTTCTTCCGCATTTTAGTGTTTTTTTTTTTGGAAGGGGGTTTAATTTTTTACAAAAAATTTTACTCGCAATCTCCAAAACAGATAATTATATTTACTTACTAGCAGTTCCCCCCAGGGCTTGATCCATCGTGCATAGGTTCCAGTGAAATACCCCTACTTTAATAACCTCAGCGCAAATAGATCAGAAGTAGTTAATAACCTCATGTAATTTATTTATCATGCAATTAAATCAAAGTAATCCATTAAAATGTGAATATTTTTTCAAAGAACATTAATTAACGAAAATAATGAATCTTGAATCATGAAAATCGGATCACTGTAACGTGATTGCGAATTAATTAAAAACATGCTAATATAGCCTAATGATTATTTTTGTCAATTAATGATCTTTTCAAATAAACTCATTATAATAAATTATTTCAGTTCTTACCATAATAATTAGCTTTATGTCATATATTTGTGCTGAGGCCCTCAGGACTCCCAAAAATATATCACTGAATCCCGTTTAGCATGTTTCTTCGAATATCAAAAAAAAAACTAATGAATAAATAATTACGCAAAAATTATTCGATTGGTGTCATTCGATATTCATTGTAATTTTTAATTAAGTAACTTACTCTCCATCATAAATTTTACCATCGTCCGACAGAATACAACACTGATGATTCACGATGTTAGGGCGCAGAGAAGAGTAACATGAGGCAGAGACCATCATTTATTCAAGGTCAAGATCGTCCTATTTAAATAATCGGGTAGAAGACAAAATCAAGAATCCCAGCAAGAAGGAAGTCAATCTACTGAAATAAAAGAATCAAGATTTAATCTAGAGAGCTTACAATAAGAGAGTACTCACTCAAGAGCTATACAAAACGAGACTTAGTCAAAAACTTCAACTACGACAATTCAACAGCACTGTCGAGCACTGCGAATATATTAAGTAATGCTTGAATAAACCAGCCGAAAAAGCATTGGAATATTATGATGAGGGAAAACCTCATGAACCTTTTTAGTAGGATGAAAAATCGAGCAAGACATTGAAGACAAGATACAGACATATCCACTTTACTTATCAAGCAACTCGAACCATGATAGAATTATATCCAAAGAGGCTCAAGCTCAGATCAGAAGATAAATAACATAGAAAAGAAAATGAGTCATAGAAACAAGCTGCAACAAAATAAATTGCTACCTAGTAGGAACAAAAACTATCGAAACTTGGAATGTACTGAAATCTTTATGCCAAAATAAGAAGAGAGAACCATCGCCATAACAACAAATAAATGGGTAGGTTCACGGGTTCTGCATGTTTCAACATCGCGAATCAGGATTAGTGTGAAGAAGGTAAAAAATGTCTGCAAAATTCTAAAAAATATCCTTCCAGAACTAATTAAATATGAATCTAACAAAGTATACTAATACCCATCTAGGCTTTTTCAAAATTGTATCAAAAAAGGCACCAAGGAGAACCGTGGCAACTATAGAAGTGTTGCGGTAATGAACAAACTCAGCAGACTCTACAGAAAAATCTTAAAGGCCAGAATAAAGTCCGAATATCCAGACTTCAGCGCACGGAACTCTATAGTCAACGAGAAAATGTCAGTTTTCAACCGAAAACTACATATCCTTTTCGCAGATTTAAAAAAGGCATAAGATATCATACCATTTTTAAACTTTGGGAACCGTTACATCGGACAAATTTAAACAGAAACTTCATAGAGTCAGTGAAGGAGATTGTTACATCAAAGGTAAAATCATCCTGAAAATGTTCAGCGGTTTCACTACTAGCAAAGGACTCAAACAATGGTATCACTTACTTTATTTAAGATATCTTAAACAAGCATTAAAGATATGGAAGCAAAATTGCGGTGAAATGGGCATCCCCTTCAACAACGTAAACCTCTGTACTCTCAGTGTTGTAGATGACCCAATCACAATAGTGCAGGACTACGACAACATAAAATACATGACTCGAAAGCTTGTTGAAAAGTAAAAGAAATTGGAATGGAAGTAAATCTTTCCAAAACAGAGTGCATATATATATAGGCGAAATACCGTAAGATATCCTCCTAGAGGATTGATAGGCTATGAAAGCCTGCTGAACTTACAAATACCTAGGAATGAATATATCACACGTAAAACATTAAACTGCACTATTAAATACAAGAACACCTAAGGTAGAAAGGTTATGGCTTAGTCGAACAGCATGTTATGGGATCAAAAAATAACAAGAAGAAACGTTTGTTTCTTTAAATTGTGTTTTAATACTGATCTAATATATAATACAATCATAAAAAGAATACTCACGTACAGTTGCGAAGTTTGGTAACGAGAGGGAAATACCATAAGGATGCTGGTGGCAACGAAGACGAACTTCTTGGGAAGATCTGTAGGGAAATCAAGAATGGAAAAGATCCCAAAACAACTGAGGTGGTACGGACACTTCCAAGAAATGGAGGAACAACAAATTCCTATACAAATACTCACCTTGACGCTAAAGGGAAAATGAAAAAGGGGAAGGCCTAGGAAGAGATGAAGAGAAGGCACTGATGAAGAGATGAGAGAAAGGGTAAAGACTAAAATTGAGTCCATATTTTTATTTGATCAACCGATATCAAAAAATTTATCAAATGAGAATTTATTCCTTTTCACCCATGTGGAGTGCAAATTTTGAAGTAAGCTTTCTTAGTGGGTGCCTACATTGTGTTTTCAATTTTGTCCCAAAATTGCACGATTCCATTTTTAGTAGTTTGGACTGTGCGCGGTAAGTCAGGACAACGCCGCTATATAGATTCCAATTACAGAATTCATGCTAAATTTAAATTTACTACTCTAGATTGACCCAAGCGAAATAAAATTGTGATATATCGAATATTATTTATTATTTGTTAGGTAGTCATAAAATGTGTTTTTGCTGAATATGTATTGAGAAAATAGAAATCCTTTTTGTTTTGCCTTCATGATGATGTAATAAAATTCATTCAAAATGACCCTGAATGTATATGGAGATGACCATGAATGCATAAGTTCCTTGAACTTTTAGCATCTCTCATATTATCCTATCTCTACCTAGAAGCACATTTTAAACTAACTTAGATATTTTATAGATCACAATTGTGTTTTAATACTGAGTTGTTCCACATATCCGCAGGCAAATAGTCTAAAATCAAAAATCAATCAACCAGAATCTTTATTTAGAAGGTTTACAATCGTCTTTGTACCTTTTGTGTATAATACACAATTCATAAGCAGTTTTTACCATACCTACGTTCGTTACTTATTAAATCAATTACTCACAATATATAACATATTTACATTAACATATAATTCATCTATATATAAAATGCAATACATTTATCCAAGACATTGAAGACCCGTAAGGAGTTTGTGTTTGCTTGCACCCCCTCTAGCTCACAGGAAACAATCAATGTAAAATTGATCCATGAAGACGAAGAGAAACCAAATATGGGAGAAGGGGGGAGAAAAAGAGAAAAATGAAGGAAAAATGCAGAAAAATACATTTAATCATAAGCAGGACATATCCAAATATACACATTTAATATGTGATAAGTTTATTAATATTCTTGATTCTAAGGGGCAGATAGTTAAAAAATTTGCCGCCAAATAAATCAGAGTTTTTTGAGTATGCGTTTTATTTAATGTTGGTATGAAAAATGATCTTTTTGCGGTGAATCGAGTTAATATGTATACGAGGTTTGTCCCAACAGTATCGAGCCTGCATGCATATCTCCGCGTCAAAACTTCCCAGTGACCTCTGTGGAGTATGGGCGTCACCAGTAAGTCTTCACAAACTTGTTGGTGTGCGCAGTTACCGACTGGACGTGTTAGTTCATGAATGGTATGCGTTTGTTTACAGTGTCTTTTTTTCGTTCGTCGCATTTTGTTATTGTAAAAAATGACAGAGAAATAAGATCAACGAATTTGCATCAAGTTTTGCTTTAATCTTGGAAAAACTTGATCGGAAATAATTAATAAAATGAATAAGGCATTTACAGATACAAAGCGATAGTCTTCACAGTGGAAGCATTCTGAATCGCTAAGACCAACAAAAGCACGTCAAAATCGGAACAAAGTGAAGACAATGTTCACTGTTTTCTTTGATTATGAAGGTATTGTGCACCACGAATATGCTCCGAGAGGTCACATGATTACTAAAGAATACTACGTTGAAGTATTGAAAAGATTGTGTGACGCAGTCAGAAGAAAACGGCCACAGCTTTGGACAAACGGTGATTGGCTGCTTCACCACGACCATGCGCCAGCGCATTCTTCGAACCCTGTGCAGCAATATTTAACAAAGCACCAAGTCATACAGCTTTGCCAGCCTCCGTACAGTCCCGACGTAGCTCCCTGCGACTTTTGGCTCTTTCCCAGATTAAAAATGCCGCTTAAAAGAAACCAGTTCGATGACAAAGAGACGATTGAAACTAATGCGACGAATGCACTGAAGGCAATTCCGAAAATTGACTTCCAGGACTGCTTCAGGAAGTGGAAACATCACTGGAAACGTATTATTCAATTAATTGGGGGACTACTTTGAAGGACGTCACTCACCGGATGATAAAGAATAACACCAATGTGGAGATATTAAGGTAGGCTCGATACTTTTGGGACAAACCTCGTACATTTTTCGTTGTTAGAGGTCAAAATTCTTAAACAAATATATCAAATATTCGTGACAATATAAATATTTAACATTTAACGCTTGTATTTTTTGATAAAATTGTTAGGTTGGATATCTAAAATTTCGTTTGAATATTATTTTTAATATTTTATTCTGGCAAATTTTCAGATTGTTTATAGTTTTGATACAAGCAGATCCCAAACAATAATGCAATATCTAAGTACAGGCTTAACTATAGTATAGAGTTAACAAAAGTTGCTTCGCTAATACATCTGGGATTTGATAAAATTAACGAAACATTTTTCGTAATTTTTTAATAGTATTATTGATATTGGTACGATTTTGTCTCTTGAAAATCGCTCACTAGGTCCACAGAATAAAACACAACATTTCTCACTAAATTACTTCCAGTACTATATTAAATACTTCTTAACACTACTAAATCACAACTATCTAATTACTACTTCTGAATATCTTCCCTATTCAAATACAACTATACAACTCTACTAAAACCCTTATCCTATCCCTATTTATACACCTATAGAATTTCCTATACAAATCTAGAACTTACTAACATGGAAGTCTAGAAATATGACTCATCGATGTAATATTTCTTTCAGCACATTATCATAAAGATGACTCATCGCATCGGAATATTTGTATAAAAGTACCAATAAGTTTCTCCTAGTCGTTCATAATAATATGTTCATTCTATCTATATATCATAAGCTTATAAAAATCATGTTAAATCATTTAAATAAGGAAGAAACAAATTTGGTTTTTAATTCATCTGCTTATTAGATAATTGTACCAGAAGACGATACTAGTTTATTTGGTTTACTTACCCTCCGGTTGTAACGTTGAGGTCATATGGTTTGTTTATATAACATTTCGTATCTTGTCATTCACAATTATACCATTGATATGTAGTGGAGAGTGGTTTAAAATGCGCTCTATAACGGAAGTAGGTGTCGATTTTGTAGCTCTCATAATGCCCAAGCAAGTAAACGAAGAGTGCAACAATAACATAAAAACAACTAGTAGGTACACATATCCCGCTATTTCTGTTGCATTATTGCAGAAACAGCAAACCTAGCTATGGACTTGGCTCATTTTTTTCGGATGGAGTCCAAGAGAACAGAATCCTATGACGAGATTTGTTACCAATTAAAGTTCTTTTTTAGAGAGCTCTAAAAGCGTTTCGCAAGCGTATTTATCCATCTTCCCCATATACAATTTTTGGTAGTTCGCAGAAAGGTTTTGAACCCACGCAGGTAGTTTCTTCTCACTGTATTGCGAGTTTGCAGCTTTTTTACCTTAAGTTTTTTTTAATCTAGTATATATTTAAAATATGACTTTAAAAATTGTACATATCAATCTTGTTCTCTTCATCCTCTCCATGTGACCCGCCCAACGCCACTTTGCTCGTAGTATTATTTTATATCTTCAATCTGTTCGTTATTTTATCCATTCTATTATTTTCTTATCTTTTAACTTAATTTTTTATATGGCTCCCTGTATGTGGCATTGGGTGGCTTCCAGCTTGTTTAAGGTCTTCTTGGTGAAGGCCGATGTTTCAGCATCATATATCCGCAGCAGGATAATATATTGTTTCAATATTTTCACTTTCATGTAGGTTCTTAATGAAAAGAAGGTGGCAAGAAATAGAGAGGTTCATCTGCTTTTTGTTGACTTCACAAAAGCATATGATACGGTGGCAATCCAAAAATTATGGCACATGATGGAGAAGTCTCCAATTAACAATACAGCGATCCAAGCCATCAAACAGCTATACGACCAAGCATTCTCCAGAATTAAGATCGGCAATAACTTTTCAAAAAGCTTCTATGTGACCAAAGACCTTCGCCAGGGATGTCTATCACCAACTCTCTTTAAAATCTACCTCAATGGAGCTTTAAAGAATTGGAGAAGATCATGCAGTAGATTGGGAATAGAATTTAATAATGACATCCATTTACATACGCTTCAATTTGCAGATGACCAAGTGGTAGTGACCCAAGATAAAGAAGACCTCGAATTTATGACGAGGAAACTATTTAAAGAATACGCAGGATGGGGATTAACCGTCAACTGCAGTAAAAATAAATATATGTGTATCTTTAGAGAAGAAACAGATTTGGAAGTGGATGACAATATCATAGTAAAATTTTGGACGAACTGAAAAAGAAATATTGGAGCGAATAACTAAAGGGAAAAAAACTATCGGATGCTTAAACTCATTATGGTCAACAAATATCTCCAAGGAAAGAAAACATCTTTTATACAATGCAATATTTAAAATCGTTGTATTGTATGGATGTGAAACATGGCAAATAAATAAAACTTTAGAACGTAAACTGACGAGAGAATTAGAGAGATTATGGGCGTAAAGAAAACTATTCTCGATGAAGTCGAACAACGTCAGCTGGTATGGTATGGATATGAGGAGAGAATGGCGGACGAACGTCTACCAAAGCAAATCCTAAAATGAACACCAAATGAAAAAATAAAAAGAGCAAGACCAAAAGTTAAGGATTAAGGGCATTAACCGAGCCATGTCCGAAAGAAACTTACTTCCAGGGGATTGGGAAGACCGAAAACAATGGATATATATATATATATATATATATATATATATATATATATATATATATATATATATATATATGTAGGTTCTAAATCTATTGTTCTTATTTTGCAATATTTGTCTTAATCTACATAATAATTTCCAGGTTAGTCTTAATCTCCGGTTTAAGTTCCCTCTTTGCCTTTTCTTTTATTCATTCTTACGTTTCTGTTAGCATTCCATTTAACCATATTTGTTCGTTATATGATTGGGTGGTTCTTTTTGTTATTTAGATTTTACTCCTGTTCATTATTAGCCCTCAGTTCGTCTGATTTTTTTAAATTCTTTTATCATTGTTCCTAGTTCTATTGGTTCTTCACTTATAAATACTACATCTGAAGTTATTTATATTGCATATGTATCCTCTTCATCCTATTTAACCCTCGAAATCAACTCTGCAGTTGTCGGAGAACCCCGGGGGTATAGCTATCTCTAGTGAGGAAACTGATATTAGTTTTCAAATAAGTCAAACTATGTATCCAACAAGAAGTTTTACATCGACTGGAATAAGTAATAATTGGAAGGGGCTACGCCTGCAGAATAAATCGAATGGGTTTTTTCATCGTAAGTACGAAATGGTTTCTTTCGTGGATCTTGCAATGTGTTGCTTAGCGTTATCATGGAATAACATGACTGTAACTGCCCTGTCTAGTGAATGGGCCTTTTTCTCAATTGCATCATTTAAGCGGATTACCTGTTATTGATAGCATTCTACTGCATTCGTTGGATCTGATTCCAGTGCTCGTAACAGAGCATACCCTTCTGATCCCACCAGTGCGCAATGAATATTGAAATTATCGTCTTTAAAACGGTTAAACAATTTTATGTATGTTCTTTTATTCACTGCACTTTCTTCATATGCGAAACAAATCATTTTGGCAATTTCAGAAGCGTTTTTAAATATCCAATTACGTGGCTCATTTCACTATGTAGAAAGTTGAGCGGCAAGAATTAATTCATACACATACATTTTTCGACCTCATATTGAAAATTCTATTTATTTTCAAACTATTTGTGTTACACCGGTACGTGCAGATAATGTGCAAAAAATATATTACCTGAACTGACCATCTGTGTTAAAACGTAAAACAAAGAAAAGTCTACATGGCCATCTGCTGGGTAAATTTAAAAGGGTGGTTTGTTGGTATTATCATTAGATGTAGGAGTTAAATAAAAGTGTATAAACATTAATGGTAAGGGTAAAAGGTCAGACAGCGAACACCTGGGTTACATGCGGTGGAACAGAAATTACGTATCATTTTCCTGCATAAGAGGTAAAGAATGTTTTTATTAATGCTGATATATGTTTTCGTCATAAAAAACGTTTGTTATAAACAGTAATATTGCTGCATAGTATAATTTACGAGGTGAAATAGGAAGAATATCTATTTTATTTTAAAGGGTTACTTCACGCTTAAATTTTAGTCCTTGTGAGCCGATTCACTGAGAGCAAAAGTAGCATACTCATTTCGAAACCATTGTCTAAAAACTCTTCAGAGAGACCTTATTCTTATATATGTGTGCAAAATTGTACATTTGTACACTGCGACCCAAAATATTTATTGTGTTCCCCTTCTGCTGCTAAGTCGTTATGAATATCTTGCCTTGCCAACTAAAGCAGGTCCTCTATTCCTATTTCCCTCGGGAACCTTAGAATGCTGGACGGGTTTAAAATTAGTATCTTTCTCTATTTAGTGTAATCCAAAGATTCGCATTCTAAGTTTTTTTTTAATAGTTACACTCTGCAAAAATATGACTCCTCCTTGTAAAATCTGCACTCTTCTCTTTCTACCAATTCGTGCTTCTTGATGTATCCCTTCAGGGGATAAAGCTTCGTCAGGATTTCTGTCAAAATTCTAAGTTAGTTTTTGCCTAACCTTATGCATTTCTTGAATCTATTCTGGTCGTATTGATCCCACAGAAAGGGCCGTGTCCCAGAAATAGCGTCTCAGTCCCTTTTCTCGTGAGTTTCATTCAGCTTTACCCCAGCGTGTCCTGGTACCCGCAGGAGGGTGACCTTATTATTCTTATCTGATTCACTTAGTTCTTATAGGCATTCCCACACCTTCTTGGAGCTGAGTACTTGAGAACTCAGCGGACTGATGGCTGCTTGACTATCTGATATAATAATAATCTGCTGCCCGCTATAGTTTTTTTCTTTGCCGATTTGAATGCATTTCCTGATGGCATATATTTCCGCCTGGAAGATGCTTGTGGTTTACCCAGACTTTCGTGGTGTTTGATACTGGGTCCATTCACTCCTATTGCAGTTCCTTCGTTATTTTGGAACTATCTGTATACTATTTAATGAAATTTTTGTTGTTGAATAGTATTTCTGTCCCATTCACTTTTGCTACTCAACTTTGTGTTGAAGTTTTGCACTAAGTTGGAATTCTTTTACATTTTATTTTTGGGAATGTCCCAGATTGATTTCCATAAGTTTTGGAACAAATTCGAGTTTGCTACATTGGTATTTTAAAAGGCGCTCTACCTCGTGGAGAGGTGTAAGATAAATGATGACGTAGCTAGAGCAGAGCTGAAGGCTAGTGACAGCACCAGTGAGCAAAGTGCCAAGCAAACCCCTATGCCAAAGAGTAAGAGTGGGTAACTAAAGGCATCATTGCATTTGTCCAGGTCAAACGCAGAAACCCTCCACGTTGTTGTATGGACCTAGCTTTCAGCTTACTTTGTCAAAAATTTAAAACAACAAAAAACTAAAAGCAAGCTGCCCGGTGATAAACCCTATCTTACAATGAAAGCCTTTAATTATAGTTGAAATAATAAAAATATAATATTTTCTATTATAATATTAAACCCTACACTGTCAGGTGTTAATGTGGTTGCCTGTTGGTTAAACAACAGGCAGTGACTAGTTATATGATATAGGCTGGATAGCCAGTATGGTTGACAACATAATGGGGTAAACCGTAGGGAAGACTACCAGTAAGGTAAACCCCGAAGTCTTTGGGGGTCTGAACTGATTCCTTCGTTGACACGTGCAAACTGCCCAAAATCCCTCTCTTCAGGTATATCCCGGTAAAAGAAAACCATAACTGCCAACCAGGCAGTAGGTACGGCACTCCAAAACGCAACAAAATTACCAGGATAATTTAGGACTTTCCATCTCAAAATCCCAATAATGTGAAAAATAAAAATTGAAATGGAAGTGTGCAACTGCTTCGGCTGACTCAAATCAGGAAAAGGTGAAAATCAAGGCAAAATGGCCTCCATTTATAACCATGGCCCAGCTTGCACACTAATCGAATTCCGTTAAGCGCGTTCAATTGCCACGTGTGAAAGAAATTACAGCTCAAAATTATGACACGAGGCAACAACAGCCGGCTGAAATGCATTTGTGAGTTAAGCCAATTCGTTAATCATTAGCAGTTTCCACTCAAAACAAAAAAAAAACTAATAAGTATCCCAGTAGTTATTTTTAAATTCAAGAAATATATATTAATGCCTTAATAGGAATTTCCTGCAACCCAATATACATACAATTCCACTCAAATGTAAATAGAAATGGCAGGGAAAAAGATCTGTCTGAAATCAAAAAAAAGGTAGCAGTAAGCTCAACATCGATAAGAAAATATCTAAGCACAGTGTGGTGAAATACCAAAACAAGACAAAATAATGGTCAACTTGAAAAATAAAATTAATTGAAACTGTACTTTAGGAAATGCTTTTCTTCAAAGAATTCCTGGGAAATACCTAAGGAAAATTATACTGTCTTGTCGATAATGACAGTATTTGCAAAAAATAAGGTTAAATTAATTGAATTAGCCATAGTGAACTTAAGCGAAAAATTAAACCGTGACAAGTTCTTTAAAAATTTTAGTACGCTATATTGAATCCACTATCTTGGAAATGACAGTTAGTAGTCTTGACGTCATTTTAGAGATGAAAAAATATCAATATAAATCGAAGTAGATCTTGAAGGGGAAGATTAGCACATTCAACCACCATATGCAGTTTAGCGATAAAAATTAAAGTTTCTCTGTTACATAACCTTAAAAATGGAGAAAAACAGCTACTTTTGAGCTTTTAGGTTAGAATCTGAAGCAACATGTCAATTCTGACTCTAGATTCATATTAAAAGTATAATCTAGTTTCTGATTATAAAATTTGTCAATCTGACTTTAACAAGGTTTCCGCTCGAAGAACCAATCCTTAATATATATTATAATTATGCCATTGTCAGTCTTTTCCGTGAGGTAATTGCAAAAAATGCCATAAATTTAACACCACAATGGTTGGTTCTTATTGTTCATGAGTTTTGAGCTATCTACATCTGATATGGCAACGTACAACTCATGTTGTGTCCAAACTTCAAGTTGCCACTGCAAGAGTCTGATTTTGAAGACAATGAAAACAAAAATAAATCGCCGCAGGATTCATTATAAACTACCTGGCTGGAGTGTTTGAGGAGTAAAAAAGTGGTCATATGTATATCAGGTTAAAGGGGCAATATCGAGGCCAATCTATTCTATTAGTAAGGGAACAAACCGTTTTCTAAGTGTGCGCTAGTTTGGCAGAATTCAAGTTTTGTTCTAATAATATTTTTTCTAGTTTATGTAGTAATTTTACCAGTTAGGTGAAACAAAAATTTGTCAATTCTCCCCCTCTTCCTTTTATTGAGTTATTCACGGTCTTTCCTCTATTGGTTGGACCGAATGAAGCTGATGATCATTTTATTTTATCGATTAATAAATGTAGTTACTGGTGTGAATATTTTTTGTAGATCTAAATGAATCTTAACACAAGCAATATGTCAAACTTTTTCAGTCATATGAAGAGAAATTTTTGGGCGCGGGTAGGATATTGCGGTAAAATAATTTGAACTACTTGTGGAGTTTATTTTTACCTGTGAAATAAATACATATCGAAAAGTGAAATGTTATGAGCGTTTTATAAAAGCAACGATTCCTACACTATTGTTCGACATCTGTACAGGACATATTTTAATTTATCAACTATGAGAAATGTGCCAAGTTCGAATTAGATCAAGTTTTGTGTGAGCAAGTTTGATTCGGAATACAATGAAGGATAAATCATCTGGACGAAAAAAGGACATCAAGAATGAACACGAATGTTGACGGCGTTCGCCAGTTTGTTAGAGAGGATACACGATATTCTCTACGACTCTGCGCAGCTTCGCTAAATTTGCACAGATTCACGGTTCATCGCATTATTCGCAAAGATTTACATTTCCACCTCTACAAAATTGTTATTTTGTGCAGGAGAATGAGGTCCGATGAAGGCTACAGGACAATGAAAAACCGTTTTAGGAGTTTCAATAACGTATGGTTCTGTGATAAATCGAATTTCCCCAACAACGGCCACGTTAATAAACAAAATTGCAAATACTAGGCTCCTGACATTGGCTGAAATTACATCAGAATCCATACACTCGCCTATGGTTGTCGTTTGGGCTACTATATCAAGCCAAGGAATAATCATCCCTATTTTTTTGAAGACAATCGTGGTCGCACTCAGACTGTTAATTCTGCTCCAGAAATACAAAATAAGATTGGTTACAACTGGAATACATTTTTCCAATAAGATAGAGCAACTTCCCACGTCATAAATAATTCATGATTTATTCTCCTTAAGAGTGATAAGCCACCGAGGGATTATCAACTGGCCACCACACAGTCCAGATCAGGGGCGGATCCAGCCTGTCTCTTGGGGGGGGGGGGCGGTAATATAACAAAAATACAGTATGGTAAGCGAAAACAAGTTGTCGACGGGGGAGGGGGGGAGACACCAGCAACATCCCCATTTCTGGTGTAAAAGGCAGCGTCGGGTCTATTTCTCTGAATTTGAAGCTCTTAGAGAGGGGGGGCGATCACAAAAAAAAAACAAGTTGTCGACAAGGGGGGGGATGCCAGCAGCATACACATTCCTAGTATAAGAGGCAGAATCGGGTCTATTTTCCTGAACTCAAAGCTCCTGGGGGGAGGAGTATCACATTCCTAATATAAAAGGTAAAATCGATTCCATTTTCCTGAACTCAAAACTCTTGGGTGGGGGGGGGGGGGGCGATCGCAAGCACACACATTCCTATACTCTATTTAAGAACTAGAGAGAGTGATAAAACTGTTACCGAAACCTCCAACGTACCAGCACAAGTGCCGCAGGTAACTGAGAACTGCCATAAATCTAATTATATTTAAATATTATAAGCTTTTATAAATTTACTCCAACAATAACATTTCTGATTGTTCAATTTAATTTCTGTCAGTGAGCACAGTACACCTTACAGTGTGTCCTTAGTGATTTATCTTGTTTGCGCTGGTTTATATATATATATATATATATATATATATATATATATATATATATATATATATATATATATATATATATATGGAATTATTAGTACTCCCTAGCCACATTCGATCACAGGCAGACGAAAAACCTCGTTGGAAGAAGAGATGAAAACTGCAATAAAAGGAGTTGTACATACATTTTATTATGAGAAGCAGATCCCAACCGTCGACAAAATTCTAACTAAAAGCAATGAAGATTGGGATTTACCTGAAATTAGAAGAACTGAGCTCTGAAAATTGCTCAGAGGGTTTAATTTTTGCTGAGAAAAACCAGATAGGAAATCTGCTCTTATAAATCGTCCGGAAACTGTCCGTTGGAGAAGGAAATATCTCTCAAGCAAAAGGTAGAGTTGCTAAGAATAACACAGCTTACAAAATTAGTAGTTAACGGAATTCGTGAGAGATTTTGGGAATTGGGAAAAATCCATATAATAACAGAATGAAACAAAATGTGGAAACTTGCTCTCATGATCGGTGAGATAGAGGAACCAATTATAATTAATTTGAGCGAAGATAGCTTCACTGACTTTGATTACGATTTAGATACGTAATATTTACCAGTGTAAACACAATTTATAATTTCAATTTTTGTTTTTATTGTATTATATTGTTTAATGTTGTTTACATATTTTTTTATTTTTTCATATGTTTTTATTTTAGTGAGTCCCACTCTCTAATTTTATATATATTTAATTCCAATTAGCCGTAATATTTTTATCATTTTATTATTGTATTTGTGTAGAACGAACATGTTTATTTAGTTATATTATTTTGGGACTATTGGTTTTCTATATAACAAAGTAAATTAAATTAAGATGTCAGTGCGATAGAAATAAAAATAGGTAGGTTTAATTTTAAGTGTAACATATAAAAATTAATTACATTTGAATCCCTTTTTAGTGTTTAATTATAATTCTGCAGATGGTTTAAGAAATAAATAAACTGAAACGTCAAATGTCCTTAAAATGCTTTTAATTAATAATAAAATGACTGATAGCCCCAAAATAATTTTAATATTATATGGACAATTTTTTTTTATATATGTTTACCTTATTTTATTTTTGACAATGGGTATTTTGTAAGTATTTAAATTATAACTTAGAATTTTTTGAGAGAATACGGCGACGTTCTAGTCTGAATGTGCCTAAAACGGTTTCTATGCCAAAATTAAAAATAATAAATACACAGTTGTGATTTGTGTTAAATATGTCAAAATTATCTATATTTTGTAATATATGTCAATTATTAAGGATTCACAAGAAATAAAATAATATTATAAAAACTTTTTATTTTAAGTTTATTACTGAAATAATATTCTATGCCATAAATACTTAGTGATAAAATAAACCTTCTTCCGACGCCTATGACAAGGATTAAAATCCTTTTTAACGCTTCACACTTCCAAATATCTATTGTTGTCCAACCCAAATAGTCCATTATATTAGATCGATATTTTTGATTATAAAATTTCTAACCCATTCTTATGAATAATATATGTGTCTAACAGATTTTGCCAAAGACACCGGACTAAAGAACACAGGTAGTTTGCGGAGAAAAAAGGGCAAAAAATGATTTATCACTCACTCTAGTTCTTGAATAAACTATAGTATAAGAGGCAAAATCGAGTCTATTTTCCTGAACTCAAAGCTCTTGGGGGGGGGGGCGATCGCCCCCATCCCCCCTGGATCCACCCCTGGTCCAGATTTAACACTTGCTGGTTTTTTCTATGGGTCTTTTTAAAAAGTAAGGTTTTCAACCCATTACCATTCTAAGGCTAAGAATCACAGACGAAATCTACGAGATTCCAAGAGCGATGCTCCAGCGAGTAATCGAAAATTTCAGTTCGAGTCTAAATAATTGTGAAGAAGCGGATGGTGGGCACTTAAGGATGGTAGTTTTTATAAATAAAAATTCAAAACTAATCTATAATTTAACAACAATTACACAAGTTTGAATTAATTCTGATTTTTTTTAAGAATCCAAAACGAAAAATATTCTAAGACATCCCTAGATTTTGATTCTCCATCCAAAGATGTTTCGATCAGCTCATAAGTAGAGCTGTACTGAGGTAAGAACGAAATTCACAGAAATCACCTCTTATAATTCCCATTCTGTGATTAGATGTCATTAAAATATTATACCTGCGGAACTTGACGGTGGACTGTAAATCATCAACAGTCAAAAAAAACATCTTAATATTGTAAATCCTGGAGCAGTCAGAAATTAATAAAAGTAAATAATTTTACAGTCTTCGTATACGAAAAATTTGTCGCTTTTCCTTCAGAACATTAATGCAGGGAGAGACAGTTCGTATTCCCTAAATTCTACTCTGGTTCTCCAATAGAATGAGAAATAAGCTCCCGTGAGGCTTGACGATTTACAGTATTTAAAATTCTATTTATAAATATTTAATATTGCTAATACAGTTTTAATGTGATAAAATATAAAAAATTAGTCAGTTGGAACAAGATTTGCCAATTAAACCCACATTATGGTAAACACCTATTTCTATATTATTTTATGTATATGAAAAGTTTTATTGAAAACTTTGTTTTGTCTATATTACTAATTTCATACACATGATTATATTACCGTCATAAAATTTTATTAAAACATAGGTTATTCACTAAGTAGTAGCTAAGTTTATTGCATCTTTAAAATTTATTTTATATGTGTTTTCAAAGAGATAAATTTAGTTACATCTCAATATTTTTTGCTCAAAAATTCCGTTTTCCAACAGAAATTAACTTTAGAACGGTTTATAAAGAACGAAAGCTTTCACGGCTTTGGTCAAGTTAAAAATCATGGTTCTTCGGTTTAGATCGTATAAAATTGGAATTATTATTCGACGTTTCGTCTACAATTGCACAAGGCATCTTCAGGGATCTTTACTCCACGCGATTAGATTATCATCACTAAAGGAACAGGACTTTGAAACTCTGGATAAAATCACCTACGCCCAAGCAGAAAGAATCCGTCAACAAGTCACTATGAAGAAACAAAGAAAATTCGAAGAATTTTTGAGCAACAATAATCCAGCAAGCGCTCCAATGAACACAGTCGTCAATTTGTCAAATATACAACTAACCGAAGCAGAGAAAACGATCTTATCCAAAGGACAGAACTTCGCCATCATTCTAAGGCGCACACCAGTGGAAAAATAATTTCTAGTGTAGAAGCTTCCATTGGAAAATTACCTCCAGAGCATGCAAACACGATTCGATACGAAACAGCAGAGATCATAAAACACTGACAGCCTCCTAAATGAAATATTACAACAGCGGAAAGGAAGGCTATTAAAAAACTGAACAAGAACAACACCATCCTCCCAGCTGACAAAGGAAATGTCACAGTTGTTATGGACAAGGACAAACGTATTGAAAAAATAAACCAGCTCTTGAACGACAATTCTTACAAAGTCATTCGGACAGATCCAACATCGATTTCTTGATGTACTAGTACAAAGGAAAGAGAATGGCAAATTAGGATATTTTGTGTACACTAAATCAACACATATAAATCGATATCTTAATGTAACATCACACCATCATCCTTCTCAAAAACAATCCGTAATAAAATAAAAATATGTGATGAACAATTACTGAAATCAGAAGCAGAAAAATTATATAAGACGTTCTATTAATAAATATAAAAACCCAACTCCTCAACAAAATGTCAAAAATGTACCTCCTATGAACAGTGTTGTCTTACCTTACATACACGGAACCACCGACAAGATTGCCAGATTGCTCCAAAAATCAAACATTAGAACAATTTTCAACACATGTAAAAAAAGACATAATTTTACGGTTTAAGTATTGGGAAAAGTTATTTTATTCTCCTTACGACCGTTAAAAATGGAGACAGACAGTATATTCCACTCTGGTTCTCTCTCCATACGAGTTTCGACTACCTAATGGTCTCATCATTAGAGCTGTAACGAACCGAGAGAAAATGCATAGTAAACAACCGTCTATTTAAAATTCACATCTCCCTAAATTTCATTCTCAGAGAAAAATTGTGTGAATTGCTTGTTTTTTCGCTATTTTATTATGGAAATATTGTGTATGGGCATTGTCTGGATGTAATTACTAGAAACTGAATACAAATTGTCCAGAATATCTGCTGTAGACTTGTTCCTGGTTTGAGAAAGTTTGACACGGTAAGTGACAATGCTAAGAGCTTAATCTAATTGGCAATGAGTTAAATTTGGGAAATTCATTTACTGACATTCTATTAATAAATATAAAAACCCAACTCCTCAACAAAATGTCAAAAATGTACCTCCTATGAACAGTGTTATCTTACCTTACATACACGGAACCACCGACAAGATTGCCAGATTGCTTCGAAAATCAAATATTAGAACAATTTTTAATACATGTAAAAAGTTGGACTATGTTTGAAATCTCCAAAAGACGCAATTCCATTTCAAACAGAAGGAGTTTACAAGATACCTTTCTCTTGTGGTAAAGTGTATGTAGGTGAAACAGGATGGTCTATATCCACTAGGCTTAAGAAACATGAAAGAAATATAAAAAAAATTGTACAATCTGCAGTAGATGAACGCAAGCATTGCTCAGGCTACACTTTCAATATAAAATAAATTAAGGTGCTAACATTAGTGCCTGGTTTCTTTAAACGTAAAATTGGAAAATCAATCAAAATATCCAAATAATATTAATAGGGATGCATGTCACAGTCTACATTACACGTGGAAATCGATTGTAACGCTGGATCAATCGGATATAAATACCGGGTTTTTCCTCGATAGTCATTCAGTATTCTAATCTCGTGGAATAAACATCCCTGAAGATGTCTCGTGCAGTCGTAGGCGAAACGTCGGGTAAAAATTCCAATTTGACACGGTCTAAACCCACCATGAGTTTCAACTTTAGGACGGTTTCTTATTTTATTAAAAAAAAAAACATATTTTAGGTGTATGAATTAATTCGTGCCGCTCAACTTTGCTCAGAAATATAAAATATTTCAATTTTGATTACTGCTGCTCGTACATAACTAGTCCCTATCCGTATGAAATCTATGAATGCTGATTGCTATCTTGAGAATATCGTAGTAGAACATGTGATGCCTATCGGCCATTTTGTGGGACCCAATTTCTTGTTGACGCAAGAAGCTCAACCTCACGTGGCTAAGGAGGTACTTGATTATCTTAATCAAGTTGGTATACCAATTATATAATGGCCACCAAAAAGCGCGGACTTTTCAAATACGAGTCCTATATATCAATGTATCTGTTCTCGATTTATCGATAGTTAAAACTCGAAATAAAATTCGGTATAATACCGTTACAGGATAAATTTTTTTATGAGAATTTAAATGGATTTGCAGTTTCTACACGATCTTAATCCTGCTGTTTCGACGGTGTTTCCTGAAAAAGAGAATCCATATCTGGTGTCAACAAGAAAGAACCTCTCCACATTACGCAGCAAAAGTTTCCGCCTTTCTTAGTGATGTTTTTGCAAACAGGTGAATTGGAAAAGGGGAACCAATTGAGTAGCAACTGAAGTTTTCGGACTTACGTCCTCCTAACTTCTTTTTGTGGGATAATAATAATATTGTTAATTACCACAGAAGCAATCATTTATAATTCAGATCCTGTCAATTAATCAAAGTTAGGCATTTTTAACATTTATTTAAATGATAATTTAATTATTGTTACTAGCTTATTTCGAGTTTTAACCTTAGATAACTCGAGAACAGTTATATTTAAGTAAAGGTTACGTAATAGAAAAAATATTCGGAATTTTTGCAGAGGTCTAAAAATGTCCAAAAAGATAAGGTCAATATTTAGAAAATCAAAATTGATTACAGCACAACTCCTTTCGAGTCAACGTTTATGATTTAGTATATTGGAAAAAATTCATAACAGAAAAACAAGTTCAACGTGAATTTATTCCAAAATTAATATTTATATATAGCATGATCAGTAAAGTCAGCATCATATGGAATTTTTTTATTAGTAGTCACGTAACATTTTCTGTCGAATCTTAACTTTTTTCCAAAAATTCGAAAGTGGGGTTATATTTCAAAATATCAAAAAAAGTTATTAGAATAAGTTTTTTCGAATGCTCATATACAAAATTTTAGCTGTATAAAATAGTTTAGATTTTTTGCCAGTTTTTGTAAATTGCACCACCAAATAAAATTCAACGCAACCTACATAAAACTTCTGAATTTTGACAATGCTTCATCCCAGACATATTTTGTTTAAAGTAACGCCATATTAAATGTGTGTTTTTCTAGAAAATCCAAAATGGGGCTATTAAAATTTGGTTACGTGTGATGCAAAGTTTATTTGTTTTCGACTCTGTATAAGGTAACTTCATAAAATAACTATTTTTGAAAACGTAGTTTGTGTTTAAAAGTAATACACATTATAATTAAGACAAATAAGTACACAGTGTCATCAGTAAAGTCTGCATTAGTCGGAAAATAAATTTTGAACTTTTTTATATTACGGTTTTTTATTAGAAAATTTGAAAATTTTCAATTAAACTATTTTCTTAATATCAATCTATATTATTTTTAGATACAAACTACGTTTTCAAAAAAATTATTTTATGAAGATACCTTATATAGAGTCAAAAACAAATAAACTTTGCATCACTTGTGACCAAATTTTCATAGCCCTATTTGGATTTTCTGGAAAAACACATTTAATTTGGGGCAACTTTAAACAAAATATGTCTGGAATGAAGCATTGTCAAAACTAAGAAGTTTTATGTAGGTTGCGCTGAGTCTTATTTTGCAACTGTGGTGTAATTCACAAAAACTTGGTAAAAAATCTAAATTATCTTATACAATTGAAATTTTGCATATGGGCAAAAAATTGCATCCAAAAAAACTTTTTCTAATATTTTTTTTTCGATATTTTGTAATATAGCCCCCCTTTTGAATTTTTGGAAAAAAATTAAGATTTGACAGATAATGCTATATGACTATTAATAAAAAAAAATCCCATGTGATGCGGATTTTACTGATCGCACGGTATATAAGTATTAATTCTGGAATAAATTCACGTTGACTTTGTTTTTCCATTATGATTTTTTCCAATATACCAAATCATTCGCATATGGGCTAAAAATTACATTTAGAAACACTTTTTTCTAATAACTTTTTTCGATATTTTGAGATATAATCCCATTTTTGAATTTTCTTTTGGAAAAATTAAAATTTGAGAGATAATGCTAATCACGTGACTACTATTTTTTGGTCAAATTTATATATGCCGCTTTCACGGATATCCACATTATGCCGTTGTAGTGCTGAAATCACATTCAGCAAACGTACAACTATATGCAACTCCGTGCATGAATGAAGTAAAATGCGAACAGTAAATGCAAACTGCGTTCCACCCATATCCTTTCAGTGTTAGAGGTTGCACAGTTTGAATAAATTGCTAAGGAATACAATTTATCCTATTCCACCACCATCGAGATGATGGCCTACTTGTACCACCATACCGAGAAGAAAGTCAAAACTTACCCTCCCCACCACAGCGATACGGCAGATGTACATGTTTCGTCTCTACTAGACTCATCAGGGTAACGACATGCACCTCGCGGAGTTACATATAGTTGTACATTTGCTGAATGTGATTTCAGCACTACAACGGCATAATGTGGATGTATCCACTGCTATTGCATCTCACACGGAGTAATCCGTTAAAGCCGCATAAACATATATACGCCATCCGGCGGGAGGTCGGCGAAGCCGCGTTCAGTATTTGCATGTTTCCTTCCAATCTGTCCTTTGCAAAGCCAGATGCATGTTGATACCCTGATGAATCTAGTAGAGACGAAACATGTACCTCTGCCGTATCACTGTGGCGGGGAGGGTAAGTTTTGACTTTCTTCCCGGTATGGTTGTACAGGTAGAGGCCATCATCTCGATGGTGGTAGAATAGGATAAATTGTGTTCCTTAGCAATTTATTCACACTGTGCAACCTCTAACACTGAAAGGATATGGTTGGAACGCAGTTTGCATTTACTGTTCGCATTTTACTTCATATATTGTCATATTATCCAACATCTTACCGCTATCCTCTGGCCAGATTTAACTTCAAATATAAGTTCCAAGGAAAGGTACCAACTAGAATCCCACTGACGAGTCCTATAGTTGATACCGGGACGAAAAACCCACATTTTTAAGAGAAATTCGCATATACATTAACCCGATTGTGACACGGCAGGTCTTTTCTAGGTTTTCCCTGTCAAATAGCCCGATGACGACAAATAACCCGATAAAAGAGACAGATAGTGACAACCGTTATGAGAGACAAGAAAAGAAAACCGAACTTGTTTGTAATGTAGGAGTATACAGGGACGAGTCTATAACTAGTGGTCTCCAATAGACTCCCTCCTATATTACAACAATATATATATATATATATATATATATATATATATATATATATATATATATATATATATATATATATATATAATAAAAATACATAATTTTACGGTCTAAGTATTGGGAAAAGTTATTTTATTCTCCTTACGACCGTTAAAAATGGAAGCAGACAGTATATTCCACTCTGGTTCTCTCTCCATATTAGTTTCGACTACCTAATGGTCTCATCATTAGAGCTGTAACGAACCGAGAGAAAAATGCACAGAAAACAACCGTCTATTTAAAATTCACATCTCCCTAAATTTCATTCTCAGAGAAAAATTGTGTGAATTGCTTATTTTTTCGCTATTTTATTATGGAAATATTGTGTATGGGCATTGGCTGGATGTAATTACTAGAAACTGCATACAAATTGTCCAGAATATTTGCTGTAGACTTGTTCCTGGTTTGAGAAAATTTGACACGGTAAGTGATAATGCTAAGAGCTTAATCTAAGTGGCAATGAGTTAAATTTGGGAAATTCATTTACTGACATTTGTACATTGGTTTATTCCTTACGGGATTGCCTCCTTATCTTTGTATAATGTCGTATTTTAGGTTTAGTCTTCATAATGTCACGATTAAATCGGCTTGTTAGCTAAATATACAAGCTAATTAGGAAATTATATAATCGTCGTATAATGCCATTAAACTATATAATAGTATCGATACTGGACATAAATGGTATGATGTGCAAACTTTAAAATTAAAAGCTAAAAAAAAAAATAACTTTCTAAAATTAAATCATCTATAAAATGTTTCAACTACTTTCATAAAAATATTCATTTTTCTTCTTTTTTCCAATGTTAATAATATTGTAAAGATGTTAAATATTTTATGAGTTACAGAATATAACTTATTTTTGGCTGATTGTTTACTATTTAAATAGTTTTTTTTTATATTAATTCGTAGTCATCTAGTTAAGCTCTCGCCTTATCGCATTTTAATTTTTTGTAATATAAGACGTCATTTACTTATTCATTTATTTAAACAAGACTTATTCATTTATTGAAACAAGGCAACCAGTGGAGAAAATGCAAAAATGTATGGAGTAAATAAATATTTTTTTACATAAAATCACTGAATATGCGTAAAGGGGGCAAATGTCAAAAATATTATGAAACCTGCGCCCCTGCTGTCTTATTACTTCACCAGTCGTTTATGAAAATATGCCAATCTTCATATTGCCTTACAACAGTTTAAAATCTTTACCCTGTTTAGTCTAAAACCCGGCCGAGTTTTATGTTTACTTAATCGAAATGTTATTTTAATGGAGAATTACTTATAAAGTTATACATACCTTGCGGCTTTATTGCCCAGTAGCCGTAAGTACCCTTAGTTAGTGTTGTTTTAATTATATTTCTTTAAAACATTTAGCTTCATTTATTTACAAAGTAAACGAAGATTATATTTGACTAAGAGTGATCTCAAATTCCACCACTTCTTGACAGTCTAATGTGGAGAAACATTTTCGTTTCATACGATACTAAATAATTTATACACCACATGAAAATTATATGTTTCCGCTATGTGATGGTATATGGTGTCTGCTTAAAAACTGCAGATACTGGTTGTTTCCAGCATTTAAATCATCAGTATAAGGCAATTATAAATTCAGATGGATCTTCATATTTTTCTCAAATAAACGAATTAAATTCCTTAAAATTCAGCGATTTCGTATAAACAAAATGATGGCAACCAGCATTATTAGCAGCTTTTTCACAGGAATCTAAATATAGCTTCTATTTGATACTAGAATTGTTTCGATAAAACTGTTTTGTATAATAAATCATTTGCTTTCTCCCTGAAACTTTTCCAGTTTCGAGGAAGGAAGTGTATGAGGTTTAAAATATAATAATGAGTTAAATTTTTTAGTTTTCCAAATTAAAAAAAAAAACGTTTAAATGATGGTATTTTCATTTGACCTAAACTAAATTTAAGTGAAATATATTACAACATTTTTCTTATTATCTTCTTCTTTTTGTAGTTACCAGTAGTTTCCTACATTATAGTTCAACGGTACTAAGCCAACAAATTTGCCCTCCGTTTTCCGTTGTATAGTTTTTGAATTTGAGTTATGAAGAAATCTTTCTCGATGGGAATCTGATGCTCTACTTCTGAGAAAAAGTCTAAATAGAAGCGTTCAAAGACATATCACAAACCACCCTTTTGTAGAAGGACGGCAGTTCTTCTGTGAAAAATTTTTCAGTTTATTTTCAGACTTTTTATTTTCCAGAAATTCTAGAATGCATTCTATGCCTTTATTTATTTGAAGTTTAATGGAAGCTTCTTCTTTTATCTTGGCCTCACCTACACCTGAACAGTATTCTTTTAAATATAGCATTTCGTACAATGTTCAACTTGTTAATAAACGTTTTATAAGACCTAATTTTATGTGGAATCGAGGTATATATAGACATTTACAATGTAATATTGAGCTTTGGCTTAAGTGTCCCTTTAGTAGAGGCTCATGACCTTAAAACACGTAAGTTCTGTATTGTACATTTACTGAAGTAAATTACAATCTCTATCAGAATAAAAAGTTATATTAAGTGTTGGCTAGTACGGGAGGGCTCTCGCGTCGCCACATTTAAAAAACGTTAAAATATATTAAAATAACAATAACATAATGTATTTCATAACCTAGCTTTACAATTTATCAGATGAGGTATTTGCATGTCTTACGTTGAAGAATCGTATTTTTTAAAATACCAAAAAAAAACCTTAAAATTCACGTTCCTGATTAAAATTCTCAGTAAAACTTTACATAAAATGTGATAAAATGAATAAAACCAGCAAAATCAGATATAAATTCTTGTCAAAATAAAAAGTATTCAATGTTAAAAATATAGTTTCACCAGTATAATAAAAATTTAGGGAATTCATTGTTGCCAAACCAATTATTTGGTGGGGTCATTTTTAGTATAAGGGAGGTATTATATATGAACAGTCCAGTTTTATATGGTTTGAAATGGTATTGTTTCATTTGGAGACTTCAAACATTGTTCAACTTTCTTACATGTGTAAAATATTCTCCGAGTTTTTGATTTTCAAACAGAAGACTTTTACAAGATACCTGGCTCTTGTGGTAAAGTGTACGTAAGTGAAACAGGACGGTTTTTATCCGCTAGACTTAAGGAACATGAAAAATGTATAAAAAAGAAACAAATTGTACAATCTGCAGTAGCTGAACATCAACATTGTTCAGGTAACACTGTTAATGTAGAAGAAACTAAGGTGCTAGCATCCAGGGGCGGATCCAGCCTCTCTTTTTTTTTGGGGGGGGGGGGGGGCGGTGATATTACAAAAGTATAGTATGGCAAGCGAAAGTAAGTTGTGGACGGGGGGGGGGGGGGGTAGATACCAGCAACATTCCCATTTCTAGTGTAAAATACATGGTCAGGTCTATTTTTCTGAATTTGAAACTCTTAGAAAAGGGGAGGCGATCACAAGAAAAAACATATTGCCGACAGTATAAGAGGAAGAATCGGGTCTATTTTCCTGAATTCAAAGCTCTTGGAGGAGGCTATCGCAAGAAAAACAAGTTGTCAACGAGGGGGGTGTCAGCAGCATACACATTCCTAATATAAAAGACAGAATCGGTTCTATTTTCCTGAACTTAAACCTCTGGGGAAGGAGAGCGGCGATCGCAAGCATACACATTCCTATACTCTATTCAAGAACTAGAGAGAGTAATAAAACTATTACCGAAACCTCCAACGTACCTGCTCCAGCACCGCAGGTAATTAATGACTGCTGTAAATTTAATTATATTTATTTATATTTAAATATTATAAGCTTTTATAAATTTACTGCAAAAATAAAATTTCTGATTCAATTTAATTTCTGACAGTGAGCAAAGTACACCTTACAGTGTGTCTTTAGTGATTTATCTTGTTAGTGCTTATTTTTATATATGATTTGAGATTAGTGAGATACCCAAAACATATGGCTTCCACCTCAATATTTACTCCAAAATCGTTAAACCAAGGCATTGTTCCTCAATGAAAAACTTATTACGATGTATGTTTATGATGCTTTAAGATATCAATATCTAGATAATACTTTTAAAAGCTCTGTTGAGATGTGTTCCAATATGACAGGAATTGGAAAATCTACAATGTACAGAATACTGAAGGTGAAAAAATGACTGGAATTGTTAGTACTCCCTAGCCAGATTTGATCACAGGAAGACGAAAAACCTCGTTGGAAGACGAGATGTAAACTGCAATAAAAGGAGTTGTACATACATTTTATTATGAGAAACAGATCCCAACTGTCGACAAAATTCTAACTAAAATCAACGAAGATCGAGATTTACCTGAAATTAAAAGAACTGAGCTCTGGAAATTGTTCAGGGAACTTAATTTTTGCTGGAAAAAACCAGAACCAGATAGAAAATCTGTTCTTATAGATCGTCCGGAACCTATCCGTTAGAGAAAGAAATATCTCTCTGAAGTAAAAGGTAAAGTTGCAAGCAATAACACAACTTACAAAATTAGTAATTTAACTAAACTTTTGAAAGATTTTTTTGAATAAAGTGACTGCATAAAATTGGGAAAAATCCATATGATAAAAGAATAAACGAAAATGTGGAAACTCGATCTCATGATCGGTGAGATAGAGGGGCCAATTATAATTAATTTGAGCGAAGATAGCTTCACCGACTTTGATTACGAATTAGATACGTAATGTTTACCAGTGTAAACTCAACTTATTTAAATTTTGGTTTTTGTTGTATTTTATTGTTTAATGTTGTTTATATATTTTTTATATATTTTTATTTTAGTGTGTCCCACTCTTTAATTTTATATAAATTTAATTCCAATTAGCCGTAATTTTTTTATTATTTTATAATTTTTATTTGTGTTTTGTTCTTAAGCGTGTAGAATGAACATGTTTATTTTATTTTTTTGGCGCTCAGATTTCCATATAATAAAGTAAATTAAATTAAGATGTCAGCGCAATAGAAATAAAAATAAGTAGGTCTAATTTTAACTCTAACATATAAAAATTAATCACATTTGAATCTCATTTCAGTGTTTATGTAATTCTGCAGATGGATTAAGAAACAAACTGAAACGTCAAATGTCCTAAAAGTGTTTTTAATTAATAATAAAATAGCCGACAGCCCCAAAAAATTTTAATATTATATGGACGAATTTATTTCTTTATATATAATATTTAAATTATAACTTAGAATTTTTTAAGAGAATAAGGCTACGTTTTAGTCTGAAAGTGCCTAAAATGGTTTATATGTCAAAAATAAAAATATAGTGGTGATTTGGGTTAAATATGTCAAAATTATCTATATTTTCTAATATATGTGATTTATTAAGAAATCATAAGAAATAAAATAATATTATAAAAACTTTTTATTTTTAAATTCATTACCGAAATAATATTCCATGCCATAAATAATTAGTTATAAAATAAAACTCCTTCCGACACCTATTCCAAGGATTAAAATCCTTTTTAACACTTCACACTTCATTATTATAGACCGATATTTTTGATTATAAAATTTCTAACCCACTGCTATGAAAAATATATGTATGTAACAGATTTTGCCAAAGACACCGGACTATAAAGAACACAGGTAGTTTGAGAGGAAAAAAAGTGTAAAAAATTATTTATTACTCTCTCTAGTTCTTGAATAAACTATAGTATAAGAGGCAAAATCGGGTCTATTTTCCTGAACTTAGAGCTCTTGGAGGGGGGGGGATCGCCCCCCACCACCCCCTCCCCCCCTTGGATCCGCGCCTGCTAGCATCAGTGCCTGGTTTCTTTATACGTAAAATTAGAGAATCAATCGAAATTTGTAAATATCCAAATAATATTAATAGAGATGTAGATTACAGTCTACATCGCACGTGGAAATCGATTCTAACGCTGGATCACGGTTTGCTGAGCACCAGTCGGGTATAAATACCGAGCAGTTGCTCCTCGATAGTAATCCAGTATTCTAATTGCGTGAAGTCAAGATTTCTGAAGATGCCTCGTGCAATCATAAGTGAAACGTCGATAATAATTCCAATTTGACATGGTCTAAACCCTAGAACTATGATTTTCAAAATGATCATCTATTAGGGCAGTGTCCCACTCGAGCCCCTCCCTGTGTACAGCTACGCTTTGAAGTAATATCAGCGCACATAAAGACAAAATAAAAATTCTACCCAAAATACCCAACTGCGGAATTCCCAGATATAATATGTTATTGTTATTTAATTAAAATACAACCCCTGAAGAGTTCTAAACTAACAATATAATTAAGATTCCCACTGCAGTTAGTATATATTGAGTCGTGTTCACTCTCTTAAAGAAGTGCTTTTTCATGTACTATTTTGCAGGACGATTTAAAACTTTTGTAAAGTGTTAAAAGTGAATATTGGTATTGTAAATCAAGTTGTCTTTTAGTAAATATAATTTTTGCATGATTTTCTTATTTTAATGACTTTATTTATGTTTGATTAATAATTTTAGTCAAACCATTGAAATTCTTGCATAGATTTTTTTACTTTTGTTTAAGGTATAATAAATTCCATTTTAGTCTCAATAAAATCTTTTATTTAAAAAATATTTCTTTGCATGCCTCTTAAGAGTTTTACAAAAAATTGGTTCTCCAAAATGCCACTTAAGAATATGTGATAATCCTATGGTAATATGAAAAATGTAATGTCAGCATTTTTCTTGCAAGAAAGTACCATATCTAATAGCAGAGATTATAATAGTTACCGCTCTATAATAATCTCTGCTAATAGTTACGCAGATCATTTAAAAGATTTCATTTGTTCATTAATGATCTCTAGATCACGTCAAAAATTATTTCAGCTGTATTTATTATGCTTGTCTGTTTTTTGATTTGTTAGCTGGAAAACTGAAAAATGTTAACAGAGCAAGAATATTGTGCTTGTAGTTAAGCTGATGATTAACATAATACGTATAAAGGTTGCAAAAAAATTTTTTTTCATATGTAGTTTTGCTCTACGAATATACGTTTCTAAGTTACAGGGTATTAAAAAATAAAAAAAAAAATCGTTTTAGTGTAATAACTTTCGAACGCTAGAAGATAATGAGACGAAATTATAGCCAGAGTTTAATTTGATATTGCCCTAAAAAAACTGACTTAGTAGTTTACTCAGTGACGTGCGCACGGATATTAATATAGGGTTTAAAAAAATGTGGTACGTCAATTTTTTTTTGATCATTTCCTCAAATTTGATTTTTTGTTGTAAACAAAATTTTTCTCTTGCATTTTCTTTATATCCCTTGTCATTTCCCGACATTAAGCCTCTTGTAAATACCATTTTTTCCATTGCATACACAGAAAAATGTAGAAGACACTAACAATATCTAGTTTGCTATGACTATTATGTTTATTTTTGTTTTCAAATAAAAAGTCATTTCCAGTCAAGATAAGCTTTCATTACGCGTTTTTAATTTGATTAATTGATAAAACTGGAGTACTCATTTGAAGAATTAGCAGATATGCATTGTAATTGTGGCCTTCTAAACGGCAATACAGTATTACTGAGCGTCTGTATGCTGAACGTTTTCCGGTTCAACACACTCCATAGATAGACTTTTTCAAGAATTTATGCTCGTTTACGTGAAACCGGCTCCTTAAAGTTTTGTGCCTCCATCGGAAGACCTCAAAATGTAAGGACAGTGCAGCTCGAGGAACGAATACTTCAGACGGTCGAGGCAAATCCTGATTCTAGTACAAGAACAATTGAAAGAATGAAGAAAGTAAGCCATATGACTGTCCAACGAATCCTGCATTATAATTTGTTATATCCATACCATCTGCAAAGGCTGCAGGTACTTTCTGCCGAGGATTATGTTCCACGTCTCAGATTTTGTAATTGGTTTTTAAATAAGATCAACCAGCATTTTTTGCTTCACTCACCCATCTTATTTACTGACGAAGCTGGATTTACACGGGAATGGTATAATTAATTTCCGTCATAGTCATCTATGAGGCGATGAAAATCCGCATGGAATAATACAATCCCGGCACCAGCAACGATTTTCTATAAATGTTTGGACAGGCATAATTGGCGATTTTTTTAATGGTCTCGTAGTACTATCGAATCGATTAGACGGTTTAACATAGCTGAATTTTCCTCAAAATGGATTGCAACCTTTATTAGAAGACCCACTTAAAACAGGCCAGTGGATGTGGTTTATGCATGACGGTGCTCCAGCTCACTTTGGACGAGAGGTGAGAGAATACCTTAGTGAAATGTTCCGGAATAAATGGATGATCGTGGAGAGACAAAAACATGACCCCCTCATTGCCGTGACCTTAATCCTCTGAATTATTACTTATGGGGGCACTTAAAAAAGATAGTTTATTCCGTTGAAATTCCGGACCTACAGACTCTTAGTCAAAGAATTGAAATGGCAAATTCGAGAGATACCTGCACGAGTAAGAGATCCACGAGGAAACGCATCGGAAAATGTATTGCAGCTGGGGAAAAACATTTTCAGCAACTTTTGTGATATTTTTTTGTTTGAAAAATTTTTGTAAATTAGTAATTACGTTAAATTTGTGAGTTAATAGTACAATTATTATTATTAATTAATTAGTAGTATTTTATTTCAAACGTCTAAGAGTCTTCTTTAAATGCTCATGTGATAACTTTTTAAAAATGAGTCAAAACATATCCAATAATGTTTGTGTTATTTACATTTTTGTCCATGTTTCTATATTTTTTTTGTGTATACAATGGAAAAAATGGTATTTATAAAAGGTTTAATTAAGGAAAAATGACGAGAGATACAAAGATACTATTACTAGGGCAGTATCAAATTAAATTTTAGATAAGATTTCGTTCCATTATCTTATAGCGTTCGAAAATTATTACAATAAAACTAATTTTTTTTAACATCATCTAACTTAGAAAGGAATATTTGTAAAGCAAAACTAGGTATGAAAAAAACTTTATTTTTTACTAAGGAATTCACTATTTAATTTATTTCCAACATTTGAGTTACATCCTTTATTTCGCAATAATTGAGATGTTGAGTGTATTGAAATAAAAATATAATTTTACAGTGAAACGGAAGTTTCCACAATAGAAATCCTAAAAAAAAGCAATATTTTTCTTTATTTTTAAGGAATTTTATTATTATTTAATAATGAAAATGTAATTAAATTTCCTTCGAATCACGTGACAATGAACACCAATCAAACTCAATGATGTCACTCCATAGTAACGCAGGGGCGGATCCAGCCTCTCTCTTTGGGGGGGGGGGGCGGTGATATCACAAAAGTACAGTATGGTAAGAAAAACAAGTCGTCAACGGGGGGGGGGGGGGGGGATGCAAGCAGCATACTCATTCCTAATATAAAAAGCAGAATGGGCTCTATTTTCCTGAACTCAAAGCTCTTGGGAGGGGGGGGGGGGCGATCGTAAGTACACACATTCCTATACTCTATTGAAGAACTAGAGAGAGTAATAAACTGTTACCGACACCTCCAACGTACCTGCTCCAGTGCCGCTGGTAACTGAGAACTGCCGTAAATCTAATTATATATCATTATATTAAAATATATTTTATAAATTTACTGCAACATAAAAATTCTGATAGTTTAATTTAATTTCTGTCAGTGAGCAAAGTCCATCTTACAGTGTGTCCTTATTGATTTATCTTGTTTGTGCTTGTTTTTATATATTATTTGAGATTAGTGAGATACCCAAAAGATCTATATTTATTCCAAAATCGTTAAACCAGGGCGTTTTTTGCTCAACGAAAAACTTATTACGATGAATGTTTATGATGCTTTAAGATATCAATATCTAGATAATAATGTTAAAAGCTCTCTTGAGATGTGTTCCAACATGACAGGAGTTGGAAAATCTACTATATACCGAATACTGAAGGAGAAAAAACGACTGGAATTGTTAGTACTCCCAAGCCACATTCGATCACAAGCAGATGAAAAACCTCGTTGGAAGAAGAAATAAAAACTGCAATAAAAGGAGTTGTATATACATTTTATTATGAGAAGTAGATCCCAACCGTCGATAAAATTCTAACTAAAATCAATGAAGATCGCGATTTACCTGAAATTAAAAGAACTGATCTCTGAAAATTGCTCAGAGAACTTAATTTTTGCTGGGAAAAACCAGATAGAAAATCTGTTCCTATAGATCGTCCGGAAACTGTCCGTTGGAGAAGTAAATATCTCTCTCAAGTAAAAGGTAGAGTTGCTAGAAATAACACAATGAACAAAATTAGTAATTGAACTAAACTTTTGAAGGATTTTTTTGAATAAAGTTACTCCGAAAAATTGGGAAAAATCCATATAATAAAAGAATAAAACAAAATATGAGAACTCGATCTCATGATCGGTGAGATAGAGGAACCAATTATAATTAATTTGAGCGAAGATAGTTTCACTGACTTTGATTAGAAATTAGATACGTAAAGTTTATTAGTGTAAACACAATTTATTATTTAAATTTTTGTTTTTGTTGTATTTTATTGTTTAATGTTGTTTATATGTTTTTTTTTTATATATTTTAGTATGTCCAACCCTTTAATTTGAATTTTTTGAGAGAACAAGGCTACGTTTTAGTCCATTATTATAGACCGGTATTTTTGATTATAAAATTTCTAACCCATTCCCATGAAAAACATATGTGTCTACCAGATTTTGCTAAAGACACCGGACTAAAGAACACAGTTTGCGAAGAGAAAAAGGATAAAAAATGATTTATTACTCTCTCTAGTTCTTAAATAAGCTGTAGTATAAGAGGAAAAATCGGGTCCATTTTCCTAAACTCAAAGCTCTTGGAGGGGGGGGGATCGCCCCCACCGCCCCCCCCTTGGATCCGCGCCTGTAGTAACGTCATCGTCCTGATACGGTTATTCTTTTGAGTAATTATTACTTTCAGTTCTATCACTTGATCACTTCGACTTAATGACAAGTAAAGGCATATTCAAAGAACGTGGTTATCAGTTTCGCTTTTTTCACTTTAATCATTTGATGATGACTAAAGAATTCAGCCAATGTCATCGTTGTCACGAATTTAACATATACAATTTTTGGTTTTATGTCACATTTGTGATCGCTGTCAAGGGCTACGTTGCCTAGTTCATATTTTATAGCAATTTTTAGGTAATTTCTTCAAAATTTATTTACTTTTCCCTTTAAGAACGATTCTGAGAAATTTTCTTATGAAGGAAAGTGGATTTATTAAGGCAAAAGTTAGAATTTGCCGAAAATTGATTTTTTTATGGTGACCAATTTATTCGCAACAAACAGTAACTTCTGCACTGTTAAATTTAGAAATATAAAGACCTTCATGTAAGTCATTTATCGAGAATTGTTATTTCCACAATGGATAATGCATACATAATAGTAATAATTAGTATTTATAAGATCGAAACTAAAATAAAACGAGTAGTGCCGAGCTATCTGAAGCAACATTTTCTATTATTTTCCGAACGTAGAACGTGAATAAATAACTTTTCAAATGTTTTAATTGTAATCCTTTTACACTGAGGCACGACACAACACTAAATAATTTAAAACCTATCTTATATCACAAAAGTTACGAAAAAAAAATTATATATCCTTGTCAGCTTACCAGTGTGACGTAACATCGATCAGATGACAAGTATTGGCGTTTTGGAGGGAAATTTGAAACGGAATTTAAAATTTATGATTTTTTAAGTAATAATTGTATTAAAAGAAATTTTTTTGAAATTTTCACCTACATTAGGTACTTATGCATGGGTTTAAATAATTTCCCAAAAATCGTCAACATCGCAATTGCATACATAAAATAATCACTATACATATTTGTTCTAGAATTTATGAGCTATTCGATCCACACACACACAAAAATGGATATACCATAAGCTTTTAACGGTACCTTGACTATAATACCTGAAGACAGTAACAAAGACTCTAAAAAGCGCAATACATAAGGAAGTTCAGACACGCAAATCTCTAAAATAACCTAACAATTATGTCAGTAGGTTATTGGTGCTTGTGAATCAGATTTATTGCGTTTTTGAGATATTAAAAGGAAACATGATCTTTTATTTTTTTAAATCGACTATAGCTTTACTACTTCCAAATATTTCTTAAATCTGTAAACACTTTTGTATGGCGAGTTTTTACGCAAACTACGTTTATTTAGTAAAATTTTAGTTACAATGTTTCTGTTTTACGGAAGCATCGCCAACTTTGTTGTTTCTTATTACCGCCAAATTGGATGTTCAACTCATCGAAAAGAACTTAATTTTTTTCTATAATACTGTGTGAAGCACTAATGTAAAAATAACGTTATACCCTAAAAATAACTAAAAATATTTTTTTGGTCAAAATTTAAAAATGTGTTGGGTCCGGAGACTTAGCAGGCTAGAGGACAGGACTACTGTTGGAGGTTATTTTTTCACCAAAAGTCTCTGCATATTTACCTGAAACTATATGTGCGGCAACCATCTTGCTGAAATCACACATTATCAAAATTAATATTTGGCAGAATTTCTCAAATGGTAGGAACGTTTTGATTTTGTAATATTGCAAAATATCTTTGATCTGACAATGTTTAGTCATAAATCAAAAAGTCAATCAAATGACTTGCTAAAAATAGTGGAAAATAATAAAAAAAATAAATAGTAATTAATAAAGTATTAATAAATACATTTTGAAGATAAATAACACAAGTCAATAAATATAAAAAAAAAATGATATTCATGTTACAATGGCTGTTAGTAGGAGTTTACAGCATCTTGATTGCGAATTCAACAACGAAAATTTTCCACCACGTATAGATTTTGAGTTATAGAATGTATTAATTATTTATATTTAATATAAATATTTTTATATAATATTTATACATAAGTTCAAAACAATAAAAAACAAGATATTTGAATGATAACAGGATTTATTTAGAATAATACACATGAAAATACATTTATAGAGTTACATTCTCGTGAGAACGGTTTATGTCGCAATATTACGCAACCTTGCATAAGCAATTCTCAGATTCTTAAAGCGTCTGTTCCCATGCAAGATCAGCATATTTAAACTTATAAATATACCCAGTATGCATAATGTTAGTTAGTCTTATACAGTTTGTATCCCATTCTTGCAATAAAGTTGTTTTTTAAAAAAATTACATCAACCCCGAGTTGAAAAGTGGCGCAGTCGGTAGGATTCACTAGGCGGCTCATCGAACGAAAATCGAAGAAAAGTTTTTGTCTTAACAATTAACTAGTGAATCGATCAAGAAAAACAACCTGGGAAGAAAAATAATCAAACCATTAGTAAACTGCATCGAGCAAGAGAAAGTGGCTAGTGTCAACCCCAGAATTGCAGAGTGTGTGCAAGATTGTGTGGCTCACCGACCAGGGAGAAGACGAAGTTCTACGTCCTATTGGTGCGAGAAGAGAGGAACAAGCATCGTCCTACTTCTCATAAATAGACTCCAGGGAGGAGACAAGCATCGCTCATCCTGTTGGAACCTAGGCTAAGAAAACAAGAAAAGAATCAAATGAAACCAGTAATCATCACCCTCATCGGAATCACATTGTAAGTGCAATCCATTTATTCCTTCCATAAAACCCTACTGAAATATTGATAAACAAACGAATTGTTTGATTGTTATATCGAACACATTACCAATTAACAAGCTAATCAATCAAATAATTAAAAAACTGTTGATTGTTATATCAACGTATTATAAAAGTTTAATTGTTATATTAAACACCGAAGTAATTAATCATAAACTTTAGAAATCTTTTAATTTTAGTAATATTAGTAATAGTAATATTAATAACTGTATAATGGCAAACCCAGATTACCAATTAATAAGATTTCAAGCAGACAACATCCCTCTGTTTGATGGTAATTCTAAACAAATAAACAGGTTTATCAGTGCTTGTGATAACTTTTATAAAAATCATAAAAATGAAACAAATGCTAATGCACCTATAAATGTTTGTCTTTTCGATACAATACTAAGCAAACTCGTAGGCAGAGCAGCAGATCTAATTGCCTCGCGCATAGAATTAACCTCGTGGCCTTTAGTTAAAGACGCGATTATTACCACCTTTGCGGATCAAAGATCGATAGATTGCGTAGTTCAAGACATAATTACCCTTAAACCAGAAAAAAATGAAACCTCTCACGATTTTGGCTTAAGACTACAAGACGCAAGAAGTCTTCTTTTTTCAAAAATAACTTCGTCAAATGACACGCGGGAAATAAAATTATTAAAAATCGCAGAATACGGCAATCTAGTTTTAAAAACATTTATAAACGGCTTAAACTACCACATGCAGCTAGTAGTAAGGTTAAAAAATCCACAGACCTTAGAACAAGCCATGAATTTCACTTCCGAAGAAGAAAATTTTCTGTACTATAAAAACCGCAACAATTCTTTAAATAGAACAACTACAAATCTCAATACAACAAATAAACCAAAACCAAATAATTCGCATTATCCTGTTTATACACCCAGACCACATTATCCTGTTAATGTGCAACCCTTAAACCCTTATTATCATCAAAAATCACCCCCACCTTTTAATAACAGACCTCAATTTCTAGGATTTGGCCAGTGGCGTTACAACCCCTCAAATCAAAATAATCCTGGACAACAACCAAATTTTTATTCACGTCCAAATATTAACCCTCAAAATATTCCAAGACCCTCGACTTCGGGAATTTCACGTTTTACGTCCCATCGAAAACCTGAACCAATGGACACATCCTCAGGGAACTCCAAAATAAATCAGAAACCACAAACCTTACAAAACAAACCGAAATGGATAGCCGAAGAACTATTCAACCAAGCAGTTGAAACCGCGAATGATGACGAAAATATCCCCCTAAACAACGACAAAATAAATTACCCGCAATACAACGAAAACTCTTCTATAGAAAACTATTATTATGACGAGGAAACCCCATACGAAAACCAAAATTATTATGATGACAAAAAGTCACATGAAAATCAAAACTACCATGACTTCGAGAATCAAAATAATTTCAGAGAAGAAAATTTTCAGGAGGTCACTTTTCCAAACGACCCGACCTAATCCCTCTAAATAACTATAACGACCCGTGTTTACCGTTTATCTATATCCCAGAATTAAATGCAAAATTTCTCATAGATACAGGTAGCGGTAGAAGTTTTATTAAACCCGACTTAGCATATTCAGTCTACCCAAATTCCATATTTTTCGAACCCTTTACGGTACGATCAGCTCATGCAATTTCAATGCATCATGAAGTAGCAGACATTCCAATATTCCCTTCTTTTAAAATCATCGGAAAACATAAATTCTGTATATTTAATTTTTCCCCAAAATTTGACGGACTTTTAGGTTTTGACTTCTTAAAATATATTGGCGCAACTATTAATTGTTTGAAACGTCAGCTAATAATAGGAAATGTCATTTTCCCATTCATAAACGAAAATGCTGGAATACCTTTTAATCAATCGAACGATATCAACAGTTCCAAAAGCAATAATTTTGAAAATACCAAGATACTAAAACCACAAGAAGAAAAAAATGATTCTACTGCAATAAATTCTACAACAAACACATACAAAGAGCATACAACAAGTAAACTACAAAATATTGATAGTTTAAACAACAAAGATTTGGAAAAAGATAAAAACCCGAAATTTCTCGAACAAATCAATCAACCAACATCTCCTATAAGAAAAATAATAGAATCCCCACCTACTAAAACCATGATTGAAAAATTCCAAAAAATTATAACACAAAAAAACATCAATTCTGAAAACACTCAAAACCCTGATAAAGTAAACACAGAAAAAAATTTCTCTACTCCAATATCTGCTAAAGAAAAAATAATTGAAAGTGTTAAACCAAACCCTGCCGAAACTAAACTCTACAAAACCAAAACTATAAGCGGAAATAAAATAAATTTTAAAACTCGAAAAAAGGTCAAGATCAAAGAACGCATACTACCCCATCCCAAGAAAAGGAAAAAATAGAATATGAACGCAACTAACGTAGTCGAATCGTATTATACGTATTAAAGCTAGAATTAATCCCATATATTAGAGTTAGAATTAAAGTTTAATTAGACTAGGCAACTTTAGCCAAAAATCAATAAAAACTTACCAAAATAATATAAGAAAAAATATTGATCAAGCTGTAGGACAGAATACAAAAATATAATAATTTAAAAATCCAAAATAAATTTTTGGACGAAAATTTAAGATTTATACGGATCATCGACCCCTTGTTTGGTTATTTAACCTTAAAGAACCCAACTCAAAATTAATAAGATGGCGACTTAAACTCGAAGAATACGATTATGAAATAATCTACAAGAAAGGAAAACAAAACACCAATGCTGACGCACTTAGTCGAATATCATTAAACGCGTTAGAATCAGACTCAATTTTAAATAACCCTGGCAATATCAGTCAAGAAATCGATAAATTTTTAGATGAAAGTTATAGTCAATTCAATCCCGAAAATTTAGACCCAGACGACGCAAGTAGAAATATTAATCAAACCCGCGAACAACCAATCGAACCAATAAAAAATCAAAAACCCAAAATTAGAATCCTTCAAAATATTCAAATAAGACCCCCAAATAATTCTCAAGAAACTAACACAGTACACAGTACTAATGCTACAGAAAATTATTCTAACATGACTTTATTAGACGAAATAATCAATAATAAACCTCATCAATTTATAATCAAAAAATCACCCTACGATACTTATATCAAAACAGAACGCGAAAACTTTGACGGAAACCAAATCATTCACGCAACCTTACCAACAAACATGTCAACAGTAAATAAATTTCTAAAAGAATTTTTAACTAATAAAACTACTCACGTTTATTTCTTTTCAAAGGAATTACGGCCTTATTTTCAACAATCAATGAGTAATCTTTTCAAAAATCTAAAATTAATAGAGTGCACAAAGCTCATTAATAATGTCAAACCCGATGAAAGAGAATTAATGATAAAATATAGACACGAAGGTAAAACAAACCATCGCGGAATTGAAGAAACTCGAAATTTTCTAAAACAAAATTACTATTGGAAATCGTTAAAATCTGACATTGTAAGATACATTAACAATTGCGAGATTTGCCAAAGAGCAAAATACAACAGAAAACCACCGGATCAACCCCTAATATTAACAGAGACACCAAGCAAACCCTTTGAAATAATCCATATAGACACGTTCATTATCGGAAAACAAAAATTTCTTACTATTATAGATAAATTTTCAAAATATGCTCAAGCATTACCCTATGACGGAAACGCTATATCTTGTTGCGAACAACTAATAAAATATTTTTCATTTCTGCGTATTCCAAAACAAATAGTTTCTGATAACGGATCGGAATTCAAAAATGAAACTGTCAACGGATTACTAAAAGCACATAATATAAAAATACATTTCACTACACCCTATCATCACGAATCGAATTCTCCAATAGAAAGACTCCATTCTACCTTAATTGAACATATTAGAATTTTAAAGGAATCAGACCCCAACGCGGATATTATTAATCTTATGCCTTACGCAATTATTGCCTATAATAACACGATACATTCAAGTACGAATTTTGCACCTTTCGAACTTGTTTTAGGACATACGGATTCCAGAGACCCTATGAATCTAATACCATCCCACGTATTCACCGAATATATAGCCAATCATAAAAATAACACTCAAATTTTATATGACAAAATCACCCAAGAGACTAAAGAAATGAAACAAAAAATTATCGATAAGATTAACGAAAATAAAAAATCGAAAGATTTAATTATAGGTTCCCAAGTTTACAGGAAATCCACTGATAGGTCGAGTAAAATAAAAAATAAATTTTCCGGACCATTCACTTTAACGAAAATACTAGAAAACAATAAGATCGAAATCGAAAACCCGAAAACAAAAACGAAAGAAATTATCCACATAAACGAAACTAAAATAATACCCATTGTTCCAGATGGAGCTGGACCAACACAAACGCAGTAAAATTCCACAACCTGAATGATCACCCAGGAATACTACCCTATAGATTAGGAACGGTACAAATCAAGTCTAACCATTGGACTTTCATTCAAAAAATTAATCTTGCCCCTTTAATCACAAAATTCGAAACCCTAAAAAACCATGCGAAAAGTGTTACCACTAATATCCAAAACAATACCAATTACCACGAAACATATTTTAATTCACTTATCTCCTTAAAGACATTCGAACGAAGAATAGTAAATCTAATCGAACAAATAATTCCGTTTAAATATACACACAGAAATAAAAGAGGCCTATTTAACCCATTAGGAACATTTCTGAAAAGTATTACGGGAAATCTAGATCAAAATGACGCGGAACAAATCAACGCGAAAATCAAAAATCTACAAGAAAACCAAAATAAATTAAAAACAAGTATTAGCAACCAAATTACAATTCTAGATTCTACAATCGGTAAATTCGAAACAATGATAGCAAATATTACGCACAACGAATATGTGTTAAAATCGCACATTTTACAAACAGAATCAATAATAAAAAAGGTTGAACTTCAACAAGCTAAGTTTGAACAAAATTATTTAATATATAATGTAATAAACCAAATTACATTACTCTATCAATCTATTTACGATATTCTCGAAAAAATCGAAGTATCAATAACTTTCGCAAAAATTAACGTTCTTCATAATTCAATTATTAAACCGGAAGAACTACTAAAGGAAATACAAAAACTAAATAACTATCTAAGCACAGATAAACTACCCTTAGACGGTACTTCTGAAAATTTATTAGATTTTGAAAAAATCTTAACAATTAAAAGTTTTCTAGAGGACTTCAATATAATCTTTATAATAGAACTTCCACTTGTCGAAGAAAAGATATATCAATATTTCAAATTGTTCCCAGTACCAGTCCCCAATAATAAATCATTCCTTGTAAACATCCCCTTTAAACCATACCTAGCACTTAGCACTGAAAAATATGCATATATGGACCAAAGTTGTTCCGAAATCCAGCCAGAAAGTTACCTCTGTAAGGAAGTCCACACGTCTCATATAGAAAACAACCCTTCCTGTGCTGTTCAACTAATCAAACACGAGAAGAATATTACGTCTTGCCACCCCTTTGAAGTTCAGCTACACGAAATTCAAGTAACAAAAATCATTGATGGGAAATGGTTAATTACAGTACCCACCAATTTAATTAGCACAGTAAATTGCCGAAAGACAGAAAATAACCAACCCTTATTTGGATCCTATCTACTAGAATCCACAGCCGAATGTAAAATTCAAATAAAATCAATAATATTCGAAACCTATAAAACAAGTCAATTGGATTTCTCCAAAGTCAATTTACCAGTATTGAATTGGAGCTATATTAATCAGCAAAAATCGATAAATTACGAACCACCCACGATGGACCTCAATTTCATAAACCTCAAGGCAACCAAAGATATCAAGACCAAGTTGGAAGAAGAAAGAAGAAAATTGGAAGAAATCAATGTACCAATTTATACTGATAAGTCCAGTATTTGGACAATATTATTGTATATCATTATTGGAATTATTATTATATATTTTATCTATTATAAAATTGTAAAAGAATCTAAGAACGCTTCAAAAAACGAGATAAGTCACGAACAAGATAGTAACCAAATATTTTGAAAACATATACGAAGTATAAGTTTTCAACTTCAGCGCGGAGGAGTTACATTCCCGTGAGAACGGTTTATGTCGCAATATTACGCAACCTTGCATAAGCAATTCTCAGATTCTTAAAGCGTCTGTTCCCATGCAAGATCAGCATATTTAAACTTATAAATATACCCAGTATGCATAATGTTAGTTAGTCTTATACAGTTTGTATCCCATTCTTGCAATAAAGTTGTTTTTTAAAAAAATTACATCAACCCCGAGTTGAAAAGTATAGTAAGTTTTTTGTACATAACTTCTTTGCAAATGTTGACTTTCGTTTATATTCCTGGTCGCTTTCTACCATAAAAAACCAACAATAATTCCAATCATTGCTGGATACCATCTGCCTTGGTAGCGTTACTCCATTGTTAATACGTCTTGGTGAAACCTTTCTTCTTGCTCGTCACTAAAGGCACCCAAATTTTCTGGGAAAAAATTTAAATGGGAATTCAAGAAGTATATTTTAAGAGACATGCGATAGCCCATTTTGCAGTAGCTTTCAAGTAGTTCTTCTACAAGTTTTTTTAAGTTTTCTACTTTTTTGTTTCCTAAGAGCCCCGAAACAATTGTTTTAAAAGAACTCCACGCAGCTAATTCAACATCACTCAATTTTTGATCAAACTGTTGATCCATTAGTATTTTTCTAATTTGGGGTCCAACAAATATTTGTTTACGATATTTAAATGTATCCCCTTTTTCATCGAATGCTTTAGCGAAATTTTTAGTCAATCCCAGTTTAATGTGTAATGGAGGTAACAGTACTTTTTTGGGATCAACAAGAGGTATATTCTTTACGTTAGCTTGACCTGGAATATGTTGATGTCTCGGAACCCATTCTTTTACTCGGTAATGGTTTTGTGTTGCTCTGCTGTCCCAAAGACAAAGTAAATCCACCTTGAAGCTCTAGTAATAGTCCTATGACTTTTAGATCACCACATATTTTCTACTTATTGCATTTAGAGTAAATAACATCCTTTCCTATGTTTCCTTCTTGTCAACTGCATGTGCAAGAGGAAAGAGGGTCTTTTGTTGCCATTATTGAGCAGAACTACTTTTAAACTTATTTTAGAAGAATCTATAAATAAGCGCCATTCGTTCTGGTTGTGTGCAAATCGTAATTTTTCCATAACATTATTTGGATTAACACAAACACACATTTTATCCTGTAGCGTAAAAAACGAGGATAGCTCCTGGTTACGGATCCTCAATGTTGTAATTTTATTTCCAGTGACTAGTAAATTCTAATGTTGTGGTGTAGTGTGGAGGTAGCGAACAAGATCGTTTAATTCAGGTTGTTCGATTAAATGAGGTGATTTTCCTTCATAATCCTTTTCTGATACATCGTCGGGTTCTGCCTGATCACAATACATTTCTAAATTTTCCTCCCATTTTGCCGGGAACACTGGAACTATTAAACCTTTTCCATGAAGAACTGGTTTTATTGCTGTGGGAATATCCAGATATTCAATATTATGTTTGATCTTTCTTGAAAAAAAAGACACTTTTTTCATGCAAAATTAACAGTCGTTAAAATGATTTTTGGGTTCTCGTCAAGTCATTGGAACCGCAAAAGGCATAGAAGAGCGTTAGGCATTTAACCAGTAACTTAGATTTGCTGCACAGGTTTGGCAACATATGTGAAGAGAAAAGGTATAGGCACCAGAGACGCGTTGTTTGCACTTAATGTGCTTTCACAGAGGTGTATGGATATGAACACCGATATACACATTTGTTATGTTGACTTCGAGAAGGTTTTTGATAAAATTAGACATGAAAAACTAGTCGAGATTCTAAGAAGAAAAAACATAGACAACAAAAATTTAAGAATAATAACTAACTTATATTGGAATCAACACGCACAAATAATAGTAGACAACGAGACAAGTCCGGAAATTGAAATAGGAAGAGGAATGAGACAAGGATGCATTTTGTCACCCCTACTATTCAATGGGTACAGTGAATCGATTTTCGAAGAAGCAGTGTTAACGAAAAGTAAGGGAATAATAATAAACGGAAGAGCTGTAAACAACATAAGATTTGCAGACGACACTGCTATCATAGCTCCGCTGAAGAACTCCAAGAACTAGTGAATGAAACAAATAACGTTTGCCAGCAACACGGATTAAAAATGAACACCAAAAAGACTAAATATATGGTAATAACTAAAAAACAAAACATGCAAACAAGCATAAAGTTGCGAGATGTGAATTTAGAAAAAGTGCAAAAATACAAATACTTGGGCACATGGATAACAGCAAATAATGAACAAACAACAGAAATAAGAACGAGAATAGAAATGGCAAAAAGTGCGTTTGTAAAACTGAAAACCATTCTGTGCAGCAGAGACATCACTCTAGAACTAAGAATGAGAATTTTAAGATGTTATGTATTTTCAGTGCTGCAGTATGGGTTGGAAGGCTGGACACTAAAACAAGAACACATAAATAAACTGCAAGCGTTGTGGTGTTACAGAAAGATGTTGAGAATATCTTGGACAGAGAGAAAAACAAACGTACAAGTATTGCTAGCGATGGACAAAAAATATGAAATAATTAACAACATAAATATAAGGAAATTGCAATATCTTGGACATATAATGAGAGGCCAGCGATACGAATTGCTTAGATTGATCATGCAGGGTAAAATAGAAGGAAGAAGAAACATCGGAAAAAGAAGAATTTCATGGTTGAGAAATTTGAGAGAGTGGTTCAATTGTAGCTCAGTAGAACTTTTTCGAGTTGCGGCAAATAGAGTGAGAGTGGCAAAGATGATATCTAACCTCCGATAGGATATGGCACCTGAAAAAGAAGAAGTGAAGAGCCCAGTCCCCATCTCAATCGCCAACAAAACATCCAAAATACTTATGATAAGCTACTTTGGTCCCTTTGTTTGTTTGTTTCTGCGATTTAGGAGTAAACTGACCACATATGTAACAAAAACTATCTGTGAGGTTAACACAGCTACGTTAATATACTTTAGACGTTATTGTATTGTTGCTTCAGAGGTGTGATACTACGTTTACAGGCGTTAACTAACTTTACTCAACACAAAGATAACACTAATATGAGGCTCTTATTATCGGCTTGTTCGCGCACTTCGCTCCTCTATCTAATATTGACCACTACTCGTGCTAAACCAATACTGATGATACGACTGCCGAACAGCTGTTTTTATAGCCATTTCGTACTTCTGGTATTTTCTTAAAACATCGGGTATCGGAAGTTCGAAAACCGACGACGTACTTCTCGCATACAGGAGTCATCTGGAATTATATGGGTTTAAATGGGAACTTCCGTTGAAACTTCTTGGTTGAATTGTCATCCCTAGACACCCCCACGTGATTTCCTTAACTTATGGAAAATGTAAATTTGGTAACGTCGCGCCCGGGTATATTAGAGATTCCCATCCATTTTTGCTGAAAAATCATAACTCAAAAATCTTACGTGTTAGGAAGTTTTTGCTATCATTTTCGCATTTAGAGAGCAAAAAATTCCAAAGACTGCCTTTTACATTACAGTCGCAAATTCACTGCAAAGTAATGTTATTAGAAATTAAAGGGTAATATTTAATTTGGGAACAGAGATTAAGATTATATTATTTTTTAGATGTCACCCTTCATCTCAAATAACTTTTAATTGCAGAATTACATCGATTTCGTACTTAGACAATTTTTATGAATTTTGAGCTAAATCCCAATATCAGTTTTGTTTCATTTTAAAAGAATCAGTTAGCAGCGTTACAAGTATATTTCATTTAATTTCAAGGAATAATAATTTATACTGCCGTTTTCTCTGTTTACTTTCCCATAATATATTATTATAATGAAAATTGCTTGAAACTGTTTTAATTGGATAACATAAATAAAAGAAACATTCCGAATGCGGTAGGTACACAATATAGACATAAATAAAATTCATGTTAGCGGTAACTGTAAACTTACTTTTGTAGAGTAATAACTGACTCTCCATTCATATTAGGTTTCAGTGACTTAGTTCTTGTATCCATTTTGATTTGTGTAATTCAAAGCTTTTATATTACAAATTTATGTAAATTATCCTAAAGAATAATGTTTTGATAGTTGGTTTGAAAGAATGTATTTGTATGCAAAGGTAAAATGCCTTAAGCAACACGAGAAATGTATACGTATTACTATTTCAAATAAAAGTACGCTATCTCAAAATCAGTGGTTAGGATTTTTAGTTGTTGAAGAGTTGAGTAAATAGGTAGGCGTATTGACCTAAAGAAGTCTTGAGTACCATTTATAGTTAGACTATTTGTTAAGCAGTATGGAGGATTATCTCGTTAACTCAAGTTGAAGAAAAACGTTGTAAAAATTTAAAATATCAAAACAAGAAACAAACCTAGAAATAAATTATTTTAAGCGATACTTATTCAGATTATCAATATATATCTATGATCTACTCCAGGCGTAATTCGAATAAGAACTGCACATGGCGTCTAGGAGAAAGATCATCCGAATTACATGTTTGTCACAGATACTAGCTTATGGTATTAGAAACAGACGAAAGTTACTGGAGACCAGTTGTTTATATGTATTATCCTTTCAAGCAGAGAAAACGAAAGAATATATACAAACAGTTTTTTTTTCGACTAACACAACTCTGGTCCTCTCCCCATACGCGTTTTGATCGCCTTATGGTCTCGTCAGTGGAACTGTATCAAACCGAAAGCAACATACGCAGAAAACAACTGCTATAGAAAATATAAATTCAAGTAGGATATTAAAAACCTGCCGACTTCGATGCCAGACTAAAAAATATAGCCAGTCAACGACATCTATACAATTACTGGAGTAGTGAGAAATTTAAAAAAAAAAATCAGTAAGAAATAAGGACATCTATTTACCGTATTTAAATATTTGATTATAAGTATTATCCTGTCAAGCAGAGAAAAGGAATGAATATAAACAAATAGTTTGCTTACTGCTAATACAACTCTGGTCCTCTCTCCATACACGTTTCGATCACCTTATGGTCTCGTCAGTGGAGCTGTATCGAACCAAAAGCAACATTCGCAGGGAACAACTGCTATATAAAATATAAATTCCAATGTATGTCGGTAGAATATTAAAAACCTGGCGATGCCAGACTGAAAAATATCGCCTGTCAATAACATATACAGGTCTGGAAAATTCACACCAGAAACCTGACGTTTCTTACGTAAAATAAAGAAAATACTATATTATTCATCAAATCAGAATGAGACAGAAGAATAAGCATCGTAAGCATCGACATACGTGTAAATTACCAGTTTGGCCCTCGGATGAGGGGTAATCCAATGCTGACGCGGTGAGAGCGGGCGGCAGCATACGCCACGCCCTAGCACAACAAGAGGATTCCAAGTTATTTGCTTTCATTCGGCCGTCGAAGCGTAAGTACCGTGTTTCGCGCCAAATTTTTTTGTTACAATGGTAGTTTATTCCACGAAACAAAAAGAGCACATTATTAAGTGGTATACTATTCTGGTAAATAATCGGCAGATTTGTATTTATGTGCGAAAATCATCCTGTTCCTTAAAAATTTAGAATTTCGGAAATTATTAAAAAATTTGAGACAACTGGTTGTCTGAAAATTTGTAAAAAATGCACTGATAATAATGAGGAGCAACCGGTTACTCAAATTATTGAAGAACGAGCAAATCGGGGAGACTGACGTTTGCAGTTTAGCAGAAATGAATTTTCCTTGCAATAGTACCGTAATTGCCTAAGAACTTGATATAAACGTTCGAACAGTTAGGAATATTTTAAAGCTAATAGGGATATAACCCCTGAAGTTCTGGCAAATACGCGAACCATATTTCACAATAGACTGGGTTATTGTCTCGCTCAAAGTGGAGGCTTGTTTGAACACCTCTTGTAGACTTTTAGGTGTTTTTGTTGATTTAAATTGAATTTAATTATTTGTTTATTTATTTACAATTACTGAACGTGTTACTTTTATTTTTACCAGAATAAAAGTTTATTTTTGAGAATGATTTTTAATTTTAAAGTGGTCTATTAGCTTATTTACTTATAAATTACTATTGCGTTTCACTAGTATTTTTATTAGAATAAATGTTTATTTTGTAACAGAAATATCAATTTTCTTTACACTCAATGCCCAACAAAAACTAATTTTTTTGTATTTCGACTATTATGATGTAATTAAAACAAACAATCAATGTATCAAATAGTCATTAAATATTACAAATTCTGTCGATTACGTTATAAGTTTAGACGAAAAGTAAATACACCCTCTCATTCGTTTTAAGGTACTGCTCGTTTTCGTGTCGCACGGAATTTAGCGGGGGTAATATTGCGGTAGGCGTTCCTTACGATCTTCTCCGAACTATCTGAAAGAAGTTAAACGGGCTTAGTGGGTTAGAATTTGAGAAACGGCCAAAATAATTTCTAGTTAAGAAATTTAAAATAGAAGTTTGGCTATAGTAACGTTTCTATTAAACCTCGGTAATATGAACGGCCAGTCTTTTCTTTCTAAAGTTTCGTCTCAGGTTAAAGGCAATAGTGTTGTGGTTGCGTCACGCCCAGTTATATTTGTGCGCCGCTCTTCTATTTGACATTGGATTGTCGAGAAACAAATATCAAGGATTACAAAATTGGGCTAAACAGAAAGGCAGTAATATATTTTCGCCGTACTCTGGTGTGTAAAATACAAAAAAAGCATGTTATCCACATGACAATTATCCAACTTTTACTAAATCAAAAGCCGAAGTTAAATTCCAAAGCTTACTGGATCCTACAGTGGATCGAATTATATTGCTTAAAATTAGACGCCCTTGAACAAATCGATAAATTAGATTTGTAGATATGAGTTTCGTTTGCAAATTGGGCTTCGATGGAACGTCAGGTCAGAGCCAGTACAAAATGAAATTCACTGATCCGACTATTTCTGATACAAACTTATTCCTAACCTCTCTTATTCCACTTCAATTAGCAGGTATTAACACGCAAACTCAACAAGAACAGATTGTGTTGTACAATTCCAAATCCTCGTCTACTATGAATTGCGGGCCTCTGAAATTTGAATTAATTAAGAAAACCGAACAAAAGTCTTTAACGAAAATAGAAAATTATGAAGTCAAACCAGACAACTTGCACCATATAATAGAGTTTTCTTTGCCACCCGAGCTTCAGTACAGTACAACTTATCTATAACGATGATAGATGGCTAGGTGAATGCTTTGGCTGGAGCGAAATCGGTTCAACGTTGTAACCTCTGCCAAACAACATCTCAGTTCAACAACACTGATACTGTGTCTCAGTAAATACAGAGTATTTCAAGTTACAGCCATTATAACAAGAGTAAAGCGAAAACTGATCCTCCGGTTTCCCGTCATTTTGCAAACTATTGGAAGCGGACATTAAACTGCAATAGAGAAGTTTTGGGAATACAAACTTCATACAGCAAGATTATCCTTCAAAGGATATTTTAGGTACAACATTCCAACAGGAATCCACAAATGACCTACTTCATTGACCAGACATCATTTGTAATATTACCGATAGGTAAACTACCGAAAGATGTACAACAATCAACGGACAAGTTGATAAGAAACTATCGTCTAGACTTTGCCCGAAAATCTTCTCGAAAAAAAATATGAAGGATGTGTTCCAAAACTTTTGGCGTCGATGGATCCTTACACTGTTTTTGACATAGTAAGGATTCGGATAACAATTCATACGTATTGGAGAATGAGAAAAGAGCTGTTAACAAAGAAGGCAGTGATGAAAAAGTTCTTTTTATTATTTTTATTACAGTCGTATTATTTATTCATTTATGTGAATCAATAAATATTATATTACTTACAAATTATTTGCATTGGTATTTGTTAAGAAGTCCTAAGCATACAGAAAAAAGTACTTTCGCATTTTTAAAGATTATCGATATCAATGTATTTATTATTATAGTATTATATTTAAAATGTACCTTGAAGTCAAGCGCAATATTTTATTCATGGAAATACAATTATTCTTTTTATTTTATTTTTTAAAGCGTTGAACCACATTAGACGTTTTTCGAATTTATTTTCATGATTTTAAAGTTTCAGTCTGCGAAATTTATTTTTAATATCAAATCCGTGCTTTCGACCCACTGTGTTTTGACGACCCGAAACCAGCGAAAAGTCCTTGCCCCATGCCATTTTTGCTAGAAATCAGGAAGCAAGCTACGATACAACAGTATGCTTTATTTTACTTCTTCAACATGGCTAAACGGGTTGTCCGTCGCTTTTTGTTACGTTCCCTTTTTGTAAGAGGTTCTGTTGTCGGCTTTCCACACCTGTATACAATCACTGGAGCAGTACGAAATTTTTTAAAAATCCAATTATCCGTAAGAAATAAAAAAATCTATCCGTCGTATTTAAATATTTGTCTATATGTTTTATCCTTTCAAGCAGAAAAAAGAAAAAAATATATACAAACAATTTGTTTCCTACAAATACAAATCTGGTAATTTCTCCATACGCGTTTCGACCACCTTATGGTCTCATCAGTGAAACTGAAATAACTACTTAAATACGACAGATAGAAACGCGTATGAAGAGAGAACCAGAGTTGTATTTGCCGGAAACAAACTGTTTGTATATATTCTTTCCCTTTCTCTGCTTGAAAGGATAATATATGTAAACAACTATTTAAATATGATAGATAGATTTCTTTATTTCTTACTGAAATTTTGATTTTTCAAAAACATTCTTTACTTATATATGATATTATATGCAACAACAACTATATTTATATTATTGTGATTTGAGATTTTGCTAAAATTCCATGTTTTTTTTTTAATTCAGATACCGTTGATCAATGATGTCTGAATTATTCTGGAAAGATAATTTAAATTTCGGATAAGTTAGTTTTATCTATTTGATATTTTATATTTGAAGTTTGATTAATTTTATTTACTATCCGACTTTTAAAAGAAGGAAATACTAAATTCTTTGGCTATGTTTTTTTCATAAATGTACGTCAGTTACTCCAGAATAGCGGCACATATTTGAATGAAATTTTTTGATTTATATTCAAGTAGTTACGGCGGTGGTCCCATATTATTTTAGCTGAAATTGGGTCAGTAAATTCCAAGATGGCGCTGGGGGACAAATCAATTAGTTTTGCCTGGTTTTCTACAAATTTGACATGAGTATGTAACGAATCTAAAACTATTTTTAAAAAATTCAATATAGCAGATTCAATATGACGGATTAAAAATTTTAATTTTCTCGATTTTGTCAAAAAAACGATTTAAGGATTTGAAATTATTTTTTAAAAATTCAGTTTGGCAGATCCAGTATAGCTGACTAAACTTTTAACATCTCTCGATTATTTAAAATTGGTTCTGGGGGTTTTAGATTTAGATTTAGATTATGAGTTTGAAAATTATTTTTTGTAAATTCAATAAAGCAAATTCATTATGGTGAGTTGAAAATTTTACGGATTCACATTTTTTCAAAATTTGTCTCGCATGTTGCTTTCGGAATCATAGATTACGAATGCGAGTTAACTATTGACAATTTAATATAGCAAATACAATATGAGGGACAAGAAATTTTATGCTTTTCCAATTTTGTAGAAATTGATATTGGGGGGAGAAATTTATATCTTAAAACGGTGTTGGGAATTGAGGGTTTTGAGATCCTAGCTTGCAAATCTAAAATTAGTTTCCGAAAAACAAGATAGCTGATTTACTAAAGCAGACCAAATATTTGTTTGGTACAATTTCATTTAAAAGTAGAATGGGGGAATTCTTACAATCAAATAATTTTTTGTTAATCAATTTAGTGTGGGCTATAACTTTAGATAAAATGGGTACTTCTTTACGACCTTAGAAACTCAACTTAATTCAAAAATAAAACCCGGAAAATGAAATTCTATAAAAAAATTTCACCGACTTCTAAAAGAAGCTTCAAAAAGTAAAAAAAAAACGAAAATTTTTAATGAAATTGAAATTTTTGAAGTCGGGGCCAAATTATTACGAAATGAAGCAAATGAGAAACACGAGATATATACAAGCTACGATAAGGAAGCCATTGTAAATAAAATATCTTTTAATTTTTTTGTGTGAGTCACATTTTGCCAGGTATTAAATTGGCACCGATTTCAAAAATTTTAATTTGATGTCAAAATTGTGTTCTTTGTAGCGCTTTTTTAGAAGTCAGTTCAATATTTTTATAGAAATTTTGTATTATTGGAATTGTTAATTTTAAGAGAATTTGAATTAATTAAATATCATATCATTTAAATTACTTGTAATAAATTCTAAAAAAAACATAACTTTTTCTATATATTCTGAATCAGAATGAATGCAGAAAAAAATGGAGAAATTTTTTGAAATTTTACTATGGATGGGAGTCCGACCCCACAAATGTAGTCATATTGGGCGAAAAAAATATATCTGAATTATATTCAACACGTCATGTCAAATAACCGATTTCAATTGTTGCTTCAACATATATATTTTAACGATGATACTGTAGGTTTAGAGAACAGATTGCAAAAGCTGATACCAAGAGGTCCATTCTATAGACGAGTCTATCCCCTCCCGAGCAACCCGATCCAATGAGTCCCGACCAACAAAACGAGGACCATAAAATATCTTAAGTTAGTATTAGTGCTAAAAATGTCATTTAGATAGGTTAATAAACTGTAATTTATCATAAAATTAAGTCTTAACATGTAAAAGAAGTTTAAAATTGTAATTACTGACTTAGCAGCCAATAAAGACTATACGTGACTATACCAAGAGGTGTCAGCTTTTGCAATAAATTACGAGAGTCGTTTCAACGACCAATAATACCACCTGACTACGTCTGTATTGATGAGACACTTGTTCTTTTCAAGGAAGGTTAAAATTTTTACAGTATATATCCAACGAAAGGCACAAATTCAGAATTAAATTGTTTAAACTTCGCTTTGAAACAGGCTACATATACGACAAGTTTACTGCGGTAAATCAAAGTATGAAAATTTAAGCGTACCTTCAAAGATTGTTTTGGAGCTTAAGAAAGACTTTCTTGATAATGGTCGTAACCTTTGTACAGAAAATTATTAAACTTCGGTAACAATGGCACAAACCCTTCTACAACGAAACACTCATTTGATCGGTACTTTACGTGCCAAGAGAAAACTACATCCTAAACATGTTATAGAAAAATAATTGAGAGCAGGTGAAACAATAGCAGCGGAGTGTGAACAAGGTAACTGTACGGAAATAGAAAGAGAAGAGAGAAGTTTTAACTCTAATGCAACGTACACTATTGAATTGTTGAGAACAGCATTTAAAAACGCATATGTGGCACATCAAAAAATCGCAAATGAAAAAATTACAATAACGAATTTCAGGGAAGAGCATATAATGGAATTACTAAAAGATACAGAAGTCGTACAAAAACAAAACGAGACTGGACTTCACATGTACTTGAAAATCTTGGACGAAGTAGGCGTCGACGTTATGTGCAGTGCTATTCGAAATTGGTGGAGGCCTTGAAAAGAGTGGAGGCAACAAAGAAAACAACACAATCTCCTTTTAAATGTAATGCATGTAGCGAACATTACCTCCTTGAGAATTTCTTTGATGCATATAGAGCAACGAGGCTTTAAAAATATATTTTTGATATTCTTTTTATATTTGTATATTTTTAGTTTTCTGTCTGTAAGAACATTGTCCTTTATTTTGTATTAGTTTGTTATTTGCAAATAAAAACATAATATAATATTGTTTTTTTGTTGCAATACATTCTATTAAAGCACAATAAATGGTATTGCCATATGGTCTTACATCTACAGGCCACCAGATATTTTGGACCGGCCGGGACACCTATTACGCTATTCCATGCATTTAAATACGCTTACTGCAGCTAAATATGTCAGTTGATTTTACGAGACCATAATAGTCTCATGCATGGGTCTCAAAAAAATGTGAGACCACATTGGTCTCATATGCTACAATACGGGTTACCTATTACCTAATTCACGAAATATAAGCCTATAAAGTACTTGCATAAAATTGTTGCTCTAATTTAGGAGTGTGACTCTTGGTGAATGCTCTGAATGAAATAATTGATAAATCAAATATAACTTTTATTCTTTTATAAGAGATCCAGATCGTATCGGACTTCATATGATGATAATTCGAGGTTTCAACTGTGAAAGAACTTAACATATAACACTTAATAAATCCTTTTAACGAAAATCAATATGATTTAGGGAAGTTTACTAAATTATGAAGTAAAAAAATATTAAATTCAATCTCGGATGTTTTATTATGCTTTCAAACAAAAAGACCCGCTTTTCCAATAAAATTTTGCAGGCACACTACAGAAAGAAGCTAACAACGCCAATAACTGCTACGAAGCACTAACATAGTACTTATTTGATATGCATTTGACCAGTTTTTAATTATAAAAACTATTAATACAAGAATGAATTCAGCAACATTAAAAATTCTATTTTATAAATATTTGAGGAATAAGACGTTTTAGAATAAAATATATAAAGTTCTGTTATTACTTTAGAATTGGAGTCAATATTTACTTGTCTTACTAGAATGTTTTTTTCTTTAACAAGGAAACAAATTTAAATTAGTTTTAAAAGTAAAATGGCTGCTTTTAGTATCAATACAACTGTACTAAAGGGATCAAAATAAAAGTAGAATTTTTCAATTAAGTCACTATTTTTAAACAAACAACGATAGCAAAGACTAGATTTGCTGCGTTGGCGGAAACGTGCATTTTCATTCGAAATATTTCAATGGAAAATTCATTAATTCTAAAGCCTTTTTGTTTTAAAAAATTTATCTACTAGGCGTAGTCAAAGAAAAAACGATAGTAATTTTTCAGAAGATTAAATGGTAAATTTAATTTTCTAGATTTTTCGTACTTCGATTGAATAATTTTATTACCTTAGCTTAAGTATGCTCTAGAGTCAAATTCAAAATATAATTGGTGAGAATTCTCCTCGTTATTCCGAAAACATTCAAATTAGTGAAGACGAGACTCATTAAAAAAGTTTTTTCACTAAGAATGACACAAAAGCCCATTTTATACATCTTCTTCTTCTTCTACGTTGACTAGGGATATCCCTGTTTGTCATTATATCTACACCCGCCTTATTCCGCTGATGAAGAGAACCAGCTCTGGGCCCATCTCTTTGGTGGTCGTTCTAGTAATTTTCTTCCTCTTGGTCGTCCATACATACAAACTTTGGCTAGTCTCTCTTCACTCATTCTCTCAACGTATTCTTTCCAACCTCTTTTTCTTTCTTTTGTCCATTTGACCACGTCCTGCACATTACATTTTTCTCTGATTAAGGTATTTATCAGCCTATCTCTGATTGACACGTTCAGCATTGATCTCAGTATTTTCATTTCGGTGGTTCTCATTTTCTGCTTTGTCTTCTTACTGTCTGCTTTTGTTTCCTTGGCATAAGTTAGAATTGGTCGTATCATGGTCTTATATATTTTTGTTTTCCCTCTATTCTCATGTATCTGTTTCGAAATATAACATCTCTTAAGCATCCTGCCACTTGTAGGGCTCTTGTATTTTGTGACAGTACTTCTCCAGTAAGGTTACGACAGCTTGTTGTATCAATGCCTAGGTATTTAAAATTCATGACTTGTTCAATTATGGCATTTTCTATCTGTAGCTTACATCTTCTTGGTTCCTTGGAAATTACCATACACTTTGTTTTATTTGTTGATATCTGCATATTGTACTTCTTAGTTGATACGTTAAATAGGTGTATCAATCTCTGGAGGTCGTCTTCGTTATCTGCGAGTAGGACCGCATCATCCGCGTAGCATATTATATTGATATTGTGTCCGCCCATCTGGTATCCGCGTTTCGGTCTGATGTCCTCTATTATGCGGTCCATGATCAAATTGAATAAGAAGGGGCTTAGAGAGTCTCCCTGCCTTATCCCTTCGTTTATCTTGATGTCTTCGGTTAGACCTTCGGATGTTATTATTTTTGTGCTGGAATTTGTGTACAAGTCATCAATTATGTTTATGATGTCCGCTGAAACATTTTTCTGTTTTAGGATGTCCGTTATGTGCTGCTTCTTGATGCGGTCAAATGCTTTTGTTAGGTCAACAAAGCGTAAGTATGCAGGGTCGTTAAATTCTATTGATTTTTCGATTATTTGTCTCATTATAAATAAGGCATCTGTGGTTCCCCTGTTTTTTCGAAAACCCTGTTGTTCCTCCGATATCTCTATTTTCTCTTCAAGTTTATCACGAATAATTGCTGTAAATAGTTTGGTGGCTGAGTTAAGAAGTGTAATTCCTCCGTAGTTGTCCGGGTTTTTGTGGTCACCTTTTTTGTGTACGGGAATTGTATAGCTGGTTTTCCATTTTTGCGGTACTTGCTCTTCTTTAATAATTTTATTAAAAAGCTTTTGTAAGCTCGGTAAGCATTTGGCCTCCGTATTTTATACATATATTTTTTAACAAAATCTCGTTTAACTTGTTGAAACCACTTTATACCAAAAAAAAAATATTCAGGTTAGCCTTTAAAATAAGCATCAATATCCTGTTTTTTTTGTTTCCTGCAAATATTGCTCTTGGTTCGATACAGCTCGACTGAAGAGATCATTAGGTGGTCGAAACGCATATGGAGCGACAACCAGAGTTATATTTGCAGTAAATAAACTGTTTGTATATATTCCCTACATTAGCTGCTTGAAGGGAGAATAAATATAGGCAACTATTTAAACAAGGCAGTAAATAGATGTATTTATTTCTTACTGAAATATTAATTTTTCGTACTACTTCGGTGTCACCAAACGTCGGTAGGTTTAAAATTTTGCCGACATCTCTCAGAATTTATATTCTTTATAGACAATTGTTTCCTGCGAATGATAATCTTGCTTTTATACAACTCCACTAACGAGACCAATTAGATGATCAAAACGCGTATGGAAAAAGAACCAGAGTTGTATCGGCAGGAAATAAACTGTTTGTGAATATTATTTCCTTAAACTTCCTGAAAGGAGAATAAAGATAGGCAACTAAATAAACACGACAGTAAATAGATTTATTTATTTCTTACTGAAAAATTAATTTTTATGTATCGCACTATACCGATAGATATATAGATGTCCTTTGACTGGCGATATGTTTCAGTCTGACATTGAAAAGTCAGCAGGTTAAATATCCTTACGACATGTTTCGGAATTAATATTTTATGCAGGCAGTTGTTTTCTGCGAATATTGCTTTTGGTTCGATCCAGCTCCACTGATAAAACAATTAGATGGTTAAAACGCTAATGGAGAAAGAACCACAGCTATATTTGTAGGAAACAAACTGTTTGTACACATGATATTATTTCCTTTAACTGCTTAAAAGGAGAATGAATATAAGCAACAATGAGAACGTTTAGTTTAGGTATATTTAATGCTTGAACAAGAGTAGATACTTCCAAAAGACCATCCTGGTGAACCATTGTTTCCACTTTCCTATAAACATAAGGATTGGTTGCATCTGAAAATCTTCCCTTCTCTGCATCATCTTTAATAGATTCACGAACCTATGGAACTGTCTCATATATAGTAATCATTTATTCGTAAATATTTTTACAATTATGTTTCGTTGTTAAAAATCTGATGATCCTGCGAAATTGAAATACAATACCAGGCTACCACACCATACATTTTTGTCGCAAAAAATTTCATACACAATTACAAAATGATTTGTTACTATTGAACATCACTATATAATGGACAGTGAGTTATTTCGATTATGGCTAATACATATTTTTTCTAGTATCTTCTGCATTCATATAGCAAAATTCCAGTTGAAGCTTGTAAATTTTCTCAAAATCCAATTTCAGAAATTACTAATCCCCTCAAAAAGTTACACAAATGATTTCCGGATGAACAGAAAATATATTTCTAGCATACTTTGAAGTCAAAGATATAAAAATCGTCAATGCTTGGGTCACATTATTCAACATTTAAAGCTATTTTTAAGATTACAACGAATAGGATGCTACTACTGTAGTTTTTCTATTACCAATAAAGTTGTCAAGAAATTAGTTGGAATAAACACATCTAGAAGAATGATATCCAACGTGGCAGAAGGTTATAACGTTATAACCTTTTAAAAATAAAAGAAAAACTACGCATCGAATCCCTGAAAAAACTTTCGTCTTTAATAATAGTCGTAGTTCCATTCCTGTTAGGTGTAGAAGTTATATAAACAATATCATTTAGTGAAACTTCCAGTGATTTCTAGCTACTTTAATTGTGCACTACATTATCATACAGCTTGCAATCTTCTTGGACATCAGCCTCTCTTTGATTATTTCATTGTTCCACGTATCCAGTTTCCAGGTACTTTCTTAATATCCAAGAATTCCTATAATTTGTTTCACTCCAATTTTTGGCCAATTCAAGAAGTCTTGCATGTATACTACATATTAACGTTAACTGAAAAGAATATTGATAAGTAGTATACAATTAATATTAAAAATAACCTGTTTCAGATTTTTGTACTATCAATTATTATCTGGTACCCTTAAATCATTGAGATATTAATAAAATCTCTACCTGAATATTGACTTTTGAACAATGAACTATTACCATCAAATTAAATTAAATTCAAAAAGATTACGAAATAAGAATATGTTTGTGGACAACTGGTTACTGATAATTTGTTAAGTGGATCAAAATTAAATTACCAAAACTGCAAAACCCGCTCAGAAGCAGAAAAGCGTATTAAGCAGGAAAGGAAAAAGAGACTCATAATGCTGTTAATTGTCAATCATCGTTGCTAACAAATCCTGAGCGTTTAACAAAATTGGAGCTGACTTCTCTTCATCGACATCTTCATTATCTCTCAGTGACGTTTTTGGTGCAATCTTTAAAAAGATCTTCGATTGGACGGACTTCGTAAATTGTAGCATTCTCATCGAATAAAGAAGGAAAGTTCTGCAGTATAGCGAGTTCTGCTTCTTCCAACACGATAATATATTCGTTACTTCGGCAGCCTGATTTCTTGAAACAATTTTGTGTAGTTTTGGGCTTAATTGCTTCTTATGCCAATGCAATGTTTAGTATCACATCATGAACATTCAGGGCTATTTTGTAAACAGATTCCTCCATTTTTTTCAGATAGCCAAGTATCAGTCGTATTCCACACCCCTATTTGAGCATTTCTATAATACCCTGATCCAACGGTGACAACTTTTCGTCGCATTTTAGGTAAAAAAACAAGTTTTATATTCCTTAACTCAATATCTTTGATATGAGCAGGGCAGTTTTCAATGAACAGTACTATCCATCTACATTTCATCTGAAAATGATGATCTAAAGCTTTTAACCTGGCTGTTGTCAGATGACATAACACATAGGCAGTGGACAGGGTAGCGGGCGCCAGGTGCGCATTAAACAGGAAAGCGAATCATATAAAGCTTGACAAAATGTATGAAAACATGCAAAGATCGATATAAAGTCGCGTATTTGCATATATATTATACATACATACATATATATTATAGAATACAAAGAAATATGTAGATAAGTTCCTTTTAACGCCATATTTGATATCACAGAATAATCGCATCACATGATTTAATGTTCTATATAACAAAGAAAATTCAGACGAGGTGTACTGAAAACCTAAACATATTTCTTATCATCTACAATAATGGTGCTTTTAAAATGCCACGTTATAGTTCGAAAGAACATTTATTAACGATAAAAATCGATTACAAAAATGGATTAAATTTTACAGTAACGATTTGCAATATGCGTGATAACTTTGGTGTATTTCATTCATCATTACGACCAGTAATTGAAAATTTAAGCAAGAAATTTGAACAGACATTTGAAAGATCGGCTTAACACACCTCTACTGTATATGTCCAGGTCGCAGAACAATCAAATACCTCTCTCCGCCATCACTCCCAGAAATTAAATCCCTACCGCAGCAGTCACCACCGAATTTTGACAAAATATTTGTCGGATGCTTGCACAATCCAAATGACTCAAGAACTGTAGCTTACTGACCATAGACTGCGCAGAAACTTTACGAAGTAGATCTTGAAATATCAGCAAGTTGGCGATGCTAACCTATACCACAACATCATCAGCAAGCAGAATTCTATGATCTGGAGATCAAAAAATCTACATGGCTTACCAGAACTATCGATATATCATGAAAATCTAGTCGTTTGGTGTGTCTTGTGGACAGAAGGTATCGTCATATCATACTCTTTTGAAAATAATAAAAGTACCTCAATGGCGATTGCTTCCATAGCAAGTTGGCAACATGTCTTTGGTAACAACAACGGTAACTGAGATATAATTTCAATAGACTGATACCACCTGTCATACCGCACGCGAAACAATAATGTACCAAAACTAGATGACCAAAAGTTGCGATTTAACATGTGTGGATTTCTTCCCCTGTGGTTTCTTAAAAAGTATTCTACTAAATATTCTGTTGTAATCAAAACGCGTGTGGAGAGAGAACTAGAGTTGTATTTACAGGAAACAGACTTTTTGTTTATATTCTTTCCTTTTATTCCTTTTCTCTGCTTGAAAGGATAATACATATAAACAACTATCTAAATACAGTAGATAGATGTCTTTATTTCTTGCTGAAATTTTGATTTTTAAATATCTCTCCTTCCTATTCTGATTTGATAGTTCTCAACAAGAAAATATTTTTAAATTATTCTAAAAGAAAAATGGACTTTCTTTTAATATAAATGCAACTTCTCTCAAAGCACAAAATATTTTTTTAATTAAGGTATTATTTTTAACAAACATTTAGAACAAACGATGGGTTTTTGTGTTGGCGGAAGCCTGCATTTTCATTAGAAATATTTTGACGGAGAATCCATTAATTTTAAAGCTTTTTATCTAAAAAAAACCTGCTATCTGTTGGCTGTAGTCAAAGAAAAAAATGGCAAATCCCTTGCATCCAAGCATTAATTAAAAATCACATTATTCTTTTTAAGAGGATTAAACGTCGTTTTTACTATTTTTAGCTCGATTTTCAGTGAGATAATTCAAATATAACATTGTTTTTAACTTAACACTCAAATTACTCGACGAGATTTTCCATACCATCATTTAGTAATATAATTATGATAGTTATGGCAAATATTTTTAAATATGACTGACAAATCGAAATTCTTTTTGGTCTTTGGAAAATATTTATTCAACCCAGCATCTTAGTAGTTTAAGGTGGTTATATGTTCTGTAGTGCTGTAGATATAAATGTATCATTATTTTTTTAAATTTTAACACTGGACAAGAACAAAATGTATCTAAAATAAAATCGTAAAAATCCCACCATTTTTGGTGTGCTAAAACCGAAACTAAACTTATTTTTTTAATATTAGTTCAAATTTTAGATACGTGATGTCACGTCTTCCTATATATTAAAAATGTATTGTTATAACAATAGAGGGTTACGATATTGCCAAATATACGTTTTTCCTAAGTTAAGAAAAAATGTGCAATTTAGCAACACCGCATTTGGGATTTCCAGAGACGACCTCCAGGGCTTAAAATAAGAGAGATAGCCATTTAAACCAATATAAATCGATTTTTTTTCTTCTTTGTACTGCACAACCCCTGTATACAAACAAATGACAAACGCCACTATTGCGAATATTATGGAATTGAACAGAAAATTCTCGAATATTCTCTAAAAATGTAGAAGTTGAATTTGGATATATAAGCAGCTACAAAGTGGATTAGTGAATCAGTCGAAGTTAGTGAGTCGAATCGAATAGTTGAGGTTGTAAGATGTCTCGAAGATGTGTAAACAATCCAGATCACTTCTGTTTGTTTGTGGTCAAGTGACTTTTGCGTCTCAGAAGCGGTCCATTGATGAAAAAAGGATACCATCTTTATTTCGGTTGCAATATTTGGGATCAAATCAGATAGTAGTCGTAATATATCTACTGTAATGCATGCGCTTCAAATCTGAGAAACTGATTAAATAGGAAAAAACGATCTAGGCGGTTTGCTGTCCCATTGATCTAGAGAGAGCCTTTAAATCATGTTAATGATTGCTATTTCTGCATCATACTTCATGTTGGACAAGATATAGGTATATCCAAGAAGAAAAAGTCGGTTATCAACTATCCAAATATACCGTCTGCCATGCCCGTAGTGATGAACTTCCTATTCTAGAACTCCCAGAAACATTCACTTACGAATCGGATAATAACGATTTTATGGTTTCTCCAGAAGAAGATATGCCATCAACATCAAGAGATCCTGATTTCATACCCAGCACGTTATACCACCAACCACACAAAATTATCTAATCAGAATTAATCGATCTTGTGAGATATTTAGAACCTCCAAAAAGTAAAGCAGAGTTACTTTTTAGAAGACGATGTTTCAGTATGTGTTTTTCTTAAACACCATAAAAGGCCTAGCACCATTTATTAATATGGAAAAGAACTTGGTTTCCTGCAATAACATTAGAGGTTTATTAGCGACTTTAAATATAAATTATGAACCAAAGGAATGGAGATTGATTATAGACAGTTCAACATTGAGTTTAAAAGCAGTACTATTGCATTTGGGAAATATTTTACCGCCTTTTTATATTGGATATGCAGGTCACATGAAAGAAGCATACGACAATATGAAGTACGTATTGACAAGTATAAAATACGATGAGCACCAATGGCAAATCTATGGTGATTTAAAGGTGATTGCAGCTAGGCTACACCAAATTTTGCTGTTTCTTGTGTGAATGGGACAGTCGAGCAAGGGCACTTTATTACGAGAAAAAAGACTGGTCCGTTCGACAAGCATTAGAGCCAGGTAAAAAGAATGTACAACATATGCCATTGGTAGACCCCAAAAGGATTTTGTTGCCACAACTACATACCAAATTCTCCTCATGAAAAACTTTGTTAAGGCACTGAATACAGATGGGCCAGCTTTGCAGTGCCTGCGTCAGAAATTCCAAGGGCTAAGTGAAGCAGAAATTACAAAAGGTATTTTCGTTAAACCACAGATTCGAAATATTCTGAAAGACATTTTGACAGCAGTCTATCAGATATTAAAAAAAAGTGCTTGCAATGACTTTCACCTCGTGGCGAACTAATTTGACTCTAAAGATTCATTTCCTACACTCACATCTGATTTTTTTTCCTGATAGCTGCGGAGCTATAAATGATGAGTACGGCAAACGCTTCCATCATACAAAATAAAAAATAATACAAGATAAAATATATAGAAAATGTGAAGAAAACATAAATTATATCCAGAAATGCACTGATATTAACGCAGATGTCTACGCATGCTTTGTCGATTATCACAGAGCATTTAATACCAGCAAAAATTATTCATAACCTAGCACCTCGAAAACCCCCTAATACCAAATTTGGAGAAATGTGAATAACGTAAAATTTTTAACCCACCATATTGAATCTCAAAAAATAATTTTAACCTCCTAATCTAAATCTGCACCCTCAAAAACCCACTAATACCAATTTTCGATAAAATCTGAAAATTAAAATTCTTGGATCTTCATGTTGCAACTGATATATGAAGTTTTCTTGAAATAATTTTAAATTCGCTATTTACACCCTCAAAAACAACTACATAGCGGTCGAATTGAGAAGTTCTTTCTGTTCGAAGCCAGTTAAAAATGTAAGAAAGCGAGGACCTGGACATTAAAAGACATTATGATTGAAAACCAGTGATCTGAACAAGTAAACAAACGCTTTTTAGGAATATTATACTATTGATCACCAAGGTTCTAGGAGAATATAGCACTTAGAGAAGAATATAAAATAACATCCACTGGTCTAGTAAAAAAGAATATTCCAGGATAATACCTAGCAGTCAGTGGCGTAGCAAAGACTTCTTAGGGTCTACGACGCGGGAGCCCCGGGCTTGGGGAGCCCCGCTTAACCAAAAAAATCTTTTGAATTTAGTTTAATAACTCTGCAATAATTATTTATTATCAATGGACACTTATGCAATGTAGGGCATTTAGATTTATAGTAAATGTAATATATTAAGAAATCACTGTAAGACTCACTAATCAAACCCATTGAACGCAAGGGCTCTGTATCGGTATGTATTAGTATTTATACTCACGACGTGGAGGAAACAACTTTAATTCACAGTAAAATGTCGACAAAATGAGTCTCAACAGAGACTTGGGTAATAATTTGTAGTGCTCAAAACTTTCTTGTTTGAAATCGTAGCTGATCGTTTACCCGAAATATAAAGTTTTCTCCATTTAAAAAGTGGGGTAATATTTTTCCCATTTAAAAATCATTGAAAATTAAATAAAAATGACTACTAACAATTCAATTATTGCAGAACCGCGTCTGTTGAAGACGCTCTTTCTGCTTTTCAACCGTTCAGAAAAAAACCTCGGTCCTCAATAGACAGATAAAGTTGCGAAAAACTTTGAAAAATTGAGTTCATTTCAAATTTAAACGTTTGTCAAATCTCTAGATTTAGAGCTTTTTAGATGTTCCTAAAATAAAATTCTGCATATTTTTAAAACGCGTAATTTCTTTTTTTAACCGTCTAAAAAGTCGAAGTCTCAAGATTTGACAATCATTTAAAGTTGAAATAAATACAATTACTATTTAGATTTTTTATTCTTTATTTGTTCTTAAGATCGCGAGTACTAGAGGTTTTCGGACGCTTAAAAAATAGAAAGAAGCATCTTCAAGTGACGTGCGATTCTAAAGACGATTGAAGTTAGAGTAGTTGCTCGCCCTTGCATTACAATGTTTTTTAAATGAAGAAAACAGCACAATAACGCAAGTAAGAATTGGCATCTTTAGTTACACTATTTATAGAATACGAAAGAACCAAAAAAACTTGATATAAGTCTACTCATAAAAGAGTTTGCTAATTAAAAGGCCAAACGTTGGGAACGATTTCGTAATAACACATAAAATTGAAAATTTTATGATGTATTTGATGCTTGTTTTGATGTGGATAAATAAAATTACTTTCATTCAAATCAATATAGAACTGTTTATTTATCAAATAAAATTATTTTTATATGTGCCTTTAGAAAGTTGACGTATTACTTTTATTAAAACATAAGTTGTCAAGAACACACCCCAGACACAGCGCGTGGGGTATGTTTGTTTGGGAGCTTGCTTTGCTCGCCAGTCTGCTGTATAATTGAAATCGATCAAGCTGCATGTAGGTTATGGGGTTCTGAGGGCTTGAGTATTGGTTTAAAATTTTGCTTTGCTCGCCTGTCTGCTTGCTATGTAACGAGTACCGATCTTGCAGCGCGTGGAATATATGAGTTTGGGAGGTCGGGTTTTGGCTGAAAATCTTGCTTCGTTCGCCTGTCTGCTATGCAACGATTATCAATCTTGCTGCTCGAGAAGTATATGGATTTGGGAACTTAGGTTTTGGCTATACGCTTTTACAAATTCGCTCCGCTTGCCTATCTGCTTTGTAACGAACGTCGATCTCGCGACGCGTGGGGTATGTAGGATCGGAAGTTTGATATATAAAAGTCGATATTATGACTAATCAATATCAAAAATAACCTGCATTTAAATTGACTTATCATTGGAACTAAATTATATTGCTAAATTTAAAATAGGACCCCATTGAGATTTTGCTGGGGGGGGGGGGGACTCATTGAGGTCAGGAGTAGATTATAAAAGTTTTATGAAGTTTTTTTCTTTAACCAGATATTTACCATTTGACAGATGACCCTTGCGATATTCTAGTGTAAGTACAAAGAAAAAACTAGAGTTTACAAAATTTTCCGTAATAAGCGTACCATTTTCTGAAGATACAAAAATATAAAGTACAATCCAATTACGACAGACAACGAATAATTTTAAAAGGTAATGAGTTTTAGTTCCCTATTATTAGTGAATAATACTTGCAGCTGCGTTAAGCAATTACTAAGTAATGCACTATGATTCCGTGATATTACCTTTTCTGGCCTATTAAGTAAGATAATAAAATCATACTAAATGATAGTTATGAGAAAAACCTTGATGGATAACAAATTGATATGTTACGAACGTGTGATCTCGTCTAACTGCACAACAAAATATATTGTTACACTTAATGTATTATAAATATGTCTGAACATCTCTAATTCTGTACAGGGTACTTCCAAATAAGTGCGAAAAATTTTAGCGAGGTATTTTTGAGCTAATTTTAAGCATAAAAGGTCATATAAACATATGTCCGATAATGCTTATATTTAAGATACAGGGTGTTAAAATTTATTATTATTTTGAGTTATTTAAATTTATATCATTGCTTTTTCAAGATAATTATGTCAGATTTGGAACATATTACCCTATTTCTTCTTCTTCTTTCTCAGCCCATTGAAGTTCACTCCTGGACATAAGCCTCTCCGATGGTCCTCCACTGGGATCTATCTCTCGCCTTCTGGAGCCAGTCTTTTCCAGCAAACTGTCTTATATCATCTACCCATCTGCGTTGTGGCCTGCTACGATTTCGGTTCGTTTCTCGCGGTCTCCATTGCAGTAATTTACTCGTCCACCTATCAGGCTGTTGTCTAGCTATGTGCCCCGCCCATTGTCACTTTAGTCGTGATATGCGTTTAATGACGTCAATTACTTTGGTTCTTGATCTTATTACTTGATTTCGTATTTTATCCCCTAACGAAATTCCTAACATTTGTCTCTCCATGGAGCGTTGAGTGACTCGGAGCCTATTTGCATTTTGTTTGGTTAGTGTTATCGTTTCCATACTGTAAGTAGCAACAGGCAAGACACACGTGTTATACACTTTCCGTTTAAGGTTGATTGGTGTGTTTCTATCTCTTAATACGTACTGCAACTTTCCAAAGGCAGCCCATGTCCGCCCTATTTTCCTTGTTAATTTCCGCCGTTTGATTTTCTTTGCCCAGTTTCATGATGTGGCCTAAATAGATATACTCTTGGACATTCTCTATGATTTCATTTCGAATCTCTATTTGTACACCTGCGTCAGGCCCATTAACTTAACTCTTCTGGTTTGCTAGACATGACAACAACATAGTCGGCGAAACGAAGATGACTAACATAAGAACCGTCGACTCTCAAACCTTTCTCATCCCAATTTAATTTTTTTAAAGACATCTTCCAAACCTAGCGTAAATAATTTCGGAGAGATGACGTCTCCCTGACTCACACCTCTCATAACGTTTATTTTTTCGGTTTTTGTGTCTTCGTCGATTTTAACCTGTATAGTTGCGTTTTTATATATGTTCTGTATGATAGTGGTATACCTGGAGTCAATTCTAGCCTTATTAAGTGATTTCAAGATCGCCCATGTTTCTATAGAGTCAAAGGCCTTGTGAAAATCTACAAATGCCAGGTGTATAGGAATGTTATATTCCTCGGTTTTTTCTAGGACTGTGCGTAGGGTTGGATATGATCTATCGTACTAAATCCACGTCGAAAGCTGGCTTGCTCCACAGGCTGGTAATAGTCAAGCTTTTCAGTCAGGCGATTTGTCAATATGCCGGTGAATAGTTTATATAGGTGGTTTAATAAACTGATTGAACGGTAGTTTTCTATATTTGTTGTGTCCCCTTTTTTGAAGAGAAGTACGACTTGTGCGTTATACCATTGTTCTGGTACTCTACCTTCGTATAAGCATTTATTCATCAGTATTTGTATCACTTTTTCAAGACTGCCTCCACCCATCTTTAACATCTCAGTTGTAATTTGATCCTCGCCCGGGCATTTTCTATCCTTCATCTTCTGATCCTAGATTTCTTATTTGTTTTACTGTTTTTGTTGGATCTGGATCCGTATTGATCGAGGAGTATAAGTCCGCATAGAATGCTTCCACAGCCTTTATGATGTCATCTACATGCGTTACTGTCACCGCTTCTCTGTTCTTTAATTTTGTTATTTTGGTTCGTCCTCTTGAGAGACCTGACCTCAAAACTTTCATATTTGCGTTTCTTTCTATTGTTTCGTTACACTATTTACAGTTCTCATAAAAAATGTTATGTGAAATATTATACAGAGTGCTCCCTCAAGTTTTTTTTTCGGACGCCACTGACTCGATTTGGTTACTTACTTAGCTTTTCCATCTTATTGTGAAACTTTTTTTATCTCTCAAGCTTTCCTCTAAAAGTCAATAGCTTTTCCGTAAAAGAAGAAAATACATAAGTAAAAAATCATAATGTATTTGTTTTAATTAATTTTCATTAATACATGTTTTAATCAACAGGGACTAAGAAAAAAATACGACATAATAATAATAGAATTTGAACAACAGTCTCATTGAAGAGCGTATTTGTTGAAATAATCCTGGAGTATTTCTTATTCTTTCGCAAGACGTAATAATGCGATTTCTCAAATCTTCAACATCTTCAAAAGGAAATGTTTAAAATAAAGATTTAAGGAAACCCCAGATCCAAAAATCCAAAGGACTTAGATCCGGAGATCGGGCAGGCCACTATTGTGTACCTCCTCGACCTATCAAACCATTCGGATACACTACTTCTACGTGACGACGTACATTGATACTGAAGTTTGCTGGAGCGCCCGCATGCATAAGTCATAATTCTTGTCTAACTTGAAGAAGAACCTCTTCAAGAAGGGCAGGTAACTCTTCCTCGAGAAAGCGACAGTATTGGTAACCACTTAATCTTAAAGGAAAGAAACATGGCCAATAAGATAATCGCCTATGACATCAATCCTTCAGCCAAAATGTAATTGTTGTGGAAATTTCCTATGAATGCCCTTGAAAAGTTTGCCTCATCAGTAAACAAAATGCGAGAAAAAAAAATGGGGAGATTAGGCGATCGTTTGAAGTATAAACTGGCAAAAAACTATAAGCGGCAAAAAGTCTCGAGGTAAAAGCGCCCGCATTCTCTGGATATGGTAGGGATACATTTGATGTTCTCTTAAAATTCGGAATACTGTAGAATTGCTTTTATTTAATATATGAGCAATTTTCCATGTACTTGTTCTAAGAGACTCTTCTAGTAAATTAGGAACCGTTTCCTATAGCGCTAAGGTCCTTATCTCCTGAAGACGTTCACGATCAGAAATTCGGTTTAGAAATGCACCATTTTTTCGTAAACGCGGATGAAGACGAGCAAATGTGTTATGATGAGGAAATCTACCTTGTGGATATAACTCAACATAAATTCGTTGAGTTTGTAATGCATTTCCATTAGCACGATCATAAACAAAATGCATATCTGATATTTCAACATTTGTAAACTCTGCCATTTTCACTATTTTTTTTTAACTTACTTTACATTAAGAGTACATAAAATCAATCACACTTATCCACAAAAATTATAACAGATTACAACAAAATAAAATTTTTATAAAAAAATTGAATCAATTTCTAAAAGTACGCTAAAAAGTGAAAAATAACTATACATTTTATATGAAATTGAACTTTTTGAAGTCGGCGCTAAACTAATACCTGACAAAATGTGATTTGCATAAACAGATTAAAAATATTTTATTTGTAATTGTTTCCTTATCATAATTTGTATATATTAGTAGTTATTTATTTCACTTACAAATAATTTGGCGCCTACTTCACTTTTTAGCGCACTTTTCGAAGTCGGTTCCATTTTTTTATATAAATTTAATTTTTCCATTTTTAGTTTTAGAATTTATTATGATATCCATAAATTATTTGAACTAAGTACTACTCGAGATTAGTGTAACTCGCAATGACTCCAAGGTGGCAAAAAAGTAGCCATTTTATCCAAAGTTGTAAATCACCCTAAAATGAACCTCTAAAAATTCATTGGTTCTTAGAATTTTACAAATACCAGTAAAATTGTGTCAAACAAATATTTAGTCTGCCATAATAAATCCACTATCTTAAATTTCAAATTAATTTTAGATTGGTAATATAGGCCCCAAAACCTTCCAATATCGATGTTCAAAGAACCTGACATGTAAATTGCCTAGCTCGATGTATTTTATACTGTATTGAGTTTGTATATGCCTCAAGAACCTCACGATATCAATTTTCAATATTTAAAGAACCTGAGATGTAAATTTCTTAGCTCGATATATTTTATACTGCATATTGACTTTGTATACACCTCAAGAACCCCACAATATCAATTTTAGACCAAATCGGAATATGTAAAATTTTCTGTCCCTCATGTTGTATCTTATCACCCTAATAGTCGTAAAAACTTAAGTTCGTATTCGTTATACACGACCCCGAAAACCCTCTAATATCAAATCTGAAAATATGCGAATAAGGTAAAATTTTCAACTTACCATATTGCATCTGCTATATTGAATTTCAAAAAAATTATTTTAAGTCTTAATCTAATTTAAATCTAAACCCTTGAAAGCCCCCTAGTACCAATTTTAGATGAAATCCGGAAATTTAAAGTTTCTAGACTTATATTCGCTATTTACATCCTCAAAAACGATTCAGTCCCACCTTGGAACAAAATCGAAAAATGTAAAATTTTTAGTCCGCTATCTTGGATTTGCCATATTGAATTCTGAAAAAAATACTTTTAAATTCATAATTTACACCTTCAAGGACCCCCTATATCAGTTTGGGAGAAAATCGAAAAATGTAAAATTTTTAGAACATCATATTGAATCTGCCAGATTGAGTTTTTCAAAAAATATTTTAAATTCATTACTAACACTAACAAAAACACCCCAATACTGATTTTAGACAAAATCGGGAGATTTTGAATATTTTAAAAATAATTTCGGATTCGTTATGTGCCACCCCGAAAACTTCCCCGTACTAATTTTGAAGAAAATCGGACAAAATTGATTATTTTCATCCACCATATTGGATATGCCTTATTGAATTTTTTAAAAATAATTTTAGAGTAATTATGTACAACCCTGAAAACTCCCTCGTACCAATTTTGGAGAAAATCGGACAAAATTGATTTTTTTTCCGCCATATTGAATTTTTTAAAAATATTTTGGATCCATTATGTGCAAGCCCGAAAACTCCCCACACCAATTTTGGAGAAAATCAGACAAAATTAAATTTTTTGTCCGCCTTATTGTCAGCGCCATCTTGGACATTACTGCACTAATTTCATGCAAAAAAATATGGGACCACCGCAGCAACTTCCTGAACATAACGTAAAAAATTTCATTCAAATCGGTGCCGCCGTTCCGGAGTAATCGGTGTACATACATAAAAAAATACATAGTCGACGAATTGAGAACCTCCTTCTTTTAGAAGTCGGTTAATAATATAACAAATTATGCGTCTTGCCTGTTCGAGACAGAACAAACTTTTGTTATATATGTAAATTCTCCTTTCAGACAGAGAATATGAAAAATATATATACAAACAGTTTAGTTCCTGCAAATATCGCTCTGGTCCTCTCTCCATACGCGTTTCGATCACCTCATGATCTCGCCAGTGGAGCTGTATCGGACCGAGGGCAACATTAGCAGGAAATAACTGATATAAGAAATATAAATTTCAAGGTACGTCGGCAGGATATTGCACCTGCCATCTACCGACCTCGATGTCAGACTGAAAAATATCGCTAGTCGAACGACATCTATGAATCATTGGAGTAAAGTGAAATTTTTTAAAAAATCAAAATTTCAGTAAGAAATAAAGAAAAGTTCTGCCGTATTTAAACAGTTTGTTATATATGCAAATTCTCTTTCAGGCTGAGAACATGAAAAATATATATACAAACTGTTTATTTCCTGCAAATATGAAGTGATCGAAATGCGTATGGAGAGAGGACCAGAGCGATATTTGCAGGAAATAAACTGTTTGTATCTATATTTTTCATATTCTCTGTCTGGAAGGAGAATTTACATATATAACAAACTATTTAAATACGGCAGAAGATTTCTTTATTTCTTACAGAAATTTTGATTTTTTAAAAAAGAACAAACTTTTGCTCTATTTCAACTGAAAGTGCTATTTGCGGATATCCAAATAATAAATTATTAATTCTTTAAAAATATATCAAAGTTTAATTTTTAAAATTGTATTATACTCGTCTTGACTGAAGAATAAAAAATTTCATTATGCTCTGCCCACCAAAATTAGAATTGAAAGGTCTTCTCAACGTCGTAGATTGGGAATTTATAATTATATCTTAAATGTTTAAAGTGGCTTATTCAGTGTGATTTACTGAAAATTTTATTTAGCTCGATGTTGTCGAAAATGGATTAGTGAGGGTTTTCGGAGTTAGGTTATTCAATTAGAAATTCTATCTTTAATGCAAAAGTGGGCCACAGTAGAACTAAATTATCCAGTAGGTTTACACTTGAAAATAGTTGTATTGTCGTGAAACCGCGTATGTATGATAACATTATAAATTTTATAATTTGATCGTTTTGAATTCAAAATACGAAAGAAAACTTAAAAAAAAAATTATATGTCCAACAATAAATAGAATAATGGTTTAGTTTTACTTGTTTGCGAAAATGTTTAATTTTTGGGATGTTCATTTTTAAAATGATAATTTTATTTATCAAAATGGATAAAAATATTAGCAAAGAAGAGAAAATGACAAATAATGTACGGACAATCGAACCTCTGAAGTAGGTACACATTAATAAAACGTATCATAAACACAATGAAAAATTAAAAGGCAAATGGACCAGGGGGAATTCTAGCCGAACTAATGAAAAATCGGATTAGTAAAAATACTAGTTAGACTTTTCGAGGGATATGTAGAAGGTGATAGAATACTTGATAAGTGGAAGGAGACATGAATCTCTTCAATTCATAAATAAGTTTATAAAAACAACTGTAACAGTCACAGACGCATATGTGTCACAAGCACCTTCAGTCGTATCTTCATTTGAAATGTTACCTAAAAAACTAATTGTGGAATACACTCCGTTCGAACTAGTACAATAAGCAGAGTATAGAACTGATCGTTCCAGTATGGACAATGGTTTCATCACATCACATCACGGGCTCGAACCAGGAAAGATATATGTGTTTTCTGGGCTTGTAGATAAGCCTTCGGGTGCACATGGAGACTGTTACAGAGAGTGCTAATTTGAATATACACTATGGTGATCCACCTTATGGTCACGTACGCCGCTAGTGTATGGTGGTCCAGTACAACAAAACGAAACACCATCTTCAACTTGAGAAAGTGTAAAAAATGGCTTGTGTGAGAATAATGAGTATGATAAGGACCGTCCCCACTAGGGCTCTGGAGGTCCTAGTGAACCTACCTCCTCTCCATTTATACATAGAGAACTAGACCCTGAAGGCAGTTCATTGTCTCTGCTGCCTAAGGCATCTAGGAACTGGAACTGGCAGTTACTCAGGGGTCTAGGAAAGCGTGGTGAAAAAATATTCATTACTCCTCATGCAAATAGAGAATTCATGCTATTCTGCAGTGCGGCCAGCTGTGTAAAAGGGAAATAAAAATAAATAGGGTCATAAACATATGTTCAGACAGTATGGCTACAATAATAGAACTGAAGTCCAGTGTCGCAACTTCGCGATTTGTGTCTGATTGCAAGATTGTAGTGAACAATCTGACACGGACCTGGTTACTCGGGTATATACGAAAATAAAGAAACGAAGCGTCCGCAATTGAACTATATGGACTACAACCAATTTTACATGTCGTAATTATCGTTGGTAAAAGAGAAATAAGATTGTTGCTGGAAAGCAAATTTATTGAATCGTGGAGAGGAGCTCTGGAACGAGGTGTGCCAAGGAACGTATAAATAGACCAAGTGCATGGCTTACGAAGGAGCTACTCTTCTTAGGAAAAAAATAGTAGCGAATTGTGGTTGGAGCTATTGACAGAATATTATCACCTGATATTACATCTTCATAAGATTGTTGTACGTGGTGTCTGGAGAAGGATGAAAGTGTTCTCATATCCCCCGAGACTATCCACCAAACAATGAACTGAGACAAAGACATTTAGGAGATACAATTTTGTTACCGGAAGCAGTTGGGTAAATTAGAGTGGGATGTAAAGGATCCAACGAGGCCTTGGCATCTATGATCAAATATCATTACTTTTTCTTCTTTGATTCATGGTTTTACTAATATCCAGAGATATCTCAATCTCACAGTATGTCACATGACGATATTGCATTATCAGCTGACATAGAACATCAATATTTTCTTGCACTACAACCGATTTTGATGAAGAATAAAGTTCATTTATGCACTCTCGTTAAGATAAACTAGTAAAAGTTGTGACAAACAATTGCATTAAAATGTTTACGAGTTGACTCCATTTTTTTGACGAGATTAAATTTTCCATTTACTGTTAACAACTCATAAAGTGTCCGTATCTCAAATCGTTCCAAATACAAATACCGTATAAAGTGTCAAACGTTATAATGGATATGTCAAATGGCACCTAGAATGCCCCGTATTGCCAATTTTCAAAGTATACTTAGCTACCCTGGTAAGTCAGCAAAATAAGGTATGATATTTAGATTATATAGGGTGTTCCCGAATAAGTGTAAAAATTTTTAAAGAGTTGTTCTTGAGCTAATTTTAAGCATAAAAGTTCAAATAAACATATGTCGGATAATGCTTAGTTTTTAAGATACAGATTGTGAAATTTGTTTTTAAATTTATATCATTTCTTTTTAAAGATAATTGAGTAAAATTTGGAACACAAAACACGTTTTTCAGTTCTCATAAAAAATTATTATTGTGTCAAATACTATACAGAGTGGTACTTTTTTCCGGGTCTTTAAAATTTGACCCCCTCGAACTTTTTTCAGGTGCCACTGACTCGATTTGATTATTCAGTTACCTTTCCCATCTTATTGTGAAACTTTTTTTTTCTCAAGTTTTTGTCTAAAAGTATTTCCACAAAAAAATAAATTATGTTCAGATGCACTACTTAATTGTTATATATGTAATTCTCCTTTCAGGCAGAAAAAAGGAAAAATACATACAAACAGTTTATTTCTTGCAAATATCGCTCTGGTCCTCTCTCCATATGTGTTTCGACCACCTTATGATCTCGTCAGTGGAGCTGTATCGGACCGAGAGCAACAGTCGAAGGAAATAACTGATATATGAAATATAAATTTCGAGGTATGTAGTTATGTAGGTAGGAAATTGAAACCTGCCACCTAGCGACCACGATGCCAGATTAAAACATATCGCCAGTCGAACGACATCTATGAATCACTGGAGTATTGAGGAATTTTTTTTTTAAATCAAAATTTCAGTTAGGAATAAAGAAATATTTTTTTTTTATTATATTGTATTTTTTTCTAATCTAAATTAATTAAAACAAATACATTATGAATTTTTAAATATGTAATTTTTTTGCGGAGAAACTCTTGACTTTTAGAGGAAAACTTAAGAGGTAAAGAAGTTTCAAATAAGATGAAAAACCTAAATGAGTAATTAAATCGAGTCAGTGACACCAAAGAAAAAATTGAGAGGGTAAAATTTTATAGATCGGGAAAAAAATACCACTCTCTATATTATTTCACATAATAATAACTCTTTTTATGGAAACTGTAAAAAGTGTTATGTGCTCCAAATTTGACTTAAATATCTTTAAAAACAAATGATATAAATTAAAAAAACTAAAAATACTATTTAATTAGTATCTTAAAAACTAAGCATTACCAGATATGTTAACATGAACTTTTAGGCTTAAAATTACCTCAAGAATAACTCTTTAAAATTTTTCTCATTTATGTGGAAATACCCCGTGTTTACTTTAAATGTCAAGTAGATCCATTTTCTTTTAATAGGAATAATAATTCTGTTGCCTAATCTATCTTATGATAGTTATCTTTTTCTTTCCATAAAACTTTGAAATTTATTGTAGCTTTTTATATTTAAGTAGGATCTTTGGCATTGTAGCTGAGAGCAATTTTTAGTTTTTTTTTCCAGTCGGAAGGCCCAACCTCAAGGTAGCTCTATTTATTTTGTATAACTTTCCCTAATTCTACCTGAGCTATCCGTATGAGCAAATTTAAGGACCTGTGATAATAGATCCAACACTACACACCTATTAGTGTAGTGTATCAAAAAGAAGCAGTAACAATTTACCACCCAACGCGATTTTTACTTTTAAATTCACAATTTCTCAATAAAAAGACAACAGGGAACATTAAATTCAAAGAGGATGAGTTATGGATTGTTATTTGTTACTTAATAACAACCACTAAAAAAGATGAACTAATTGATTTAAAAAGACTTACATGCTGAAATCGTAAAAATTACAAATCACAAATCTGTACAGCTCTACTTTAATTACATAAGTCGAAAAGAATTAAGCGTCTCGTATATCCGTAAACACTTTTGTTTCTTTATCTAACCATAATCTAAAATCGAAAGCAAATGGCTGAGCCAACCGCATTTTTGTGGTACTGAGGCGTCTCGTTTACTCTTGTTAGACGAACCACGGCCTTGACCACCATTTTTAAAGAATGGCCTCGGTTTTTATTGTAGGTTGAATGAACTAAAGCACTAGACCAGTGACATTCTATATATAGAAATAGTATATAAAAAACTTAAGCGCCAAGTAATAAAATTCTAAATAAATTATACTCATTTAAATTTACGAGATAGCGTCATAGGTTTTCGATTTCGGGAGATGAATTTTCAATATGAATTTTTAAATTTTCTCAAATGTGATGTTTAATCAATAGAAATTCAAATTTCAACAGTTTCTTTAAGGTTCAGAAAAAAATTCCTCAAAAAGCATTAACTTAAGCTTAAAGACTATAATTTTAGAGTTAATGTCATTAATTTAGAACGATTCAGTAACATTCTATCAGGTCCAGTTACATAAAATTTAAAATGTGGAATTTGATGTATTCTAAAACTTACTCTTACGTTCACAAAATTAGGTAACGAAAGATTCACATATGAGAGCTTCATGAATATGAATTTATACGGATTTGACAATCATAGCAATTTTGCAGCATTTTTCTGGGATAGAGCATCAGATCACGTAATTTTTTTGCCTTATGTTAACTTTGATACAGAGCACAAAAGTAGCATGAATAATCCCTGAGGCAATTAAAATGAAAAAGTTGTCAAATATAACCAGTCCAGAGACATCAAGACTTGAACTGAATAACCGTTTATTTCTTTTGTATCGTCTTATCATTTATAAAATGACTAGCCTAATGATATTTAGTAGAACTGCATTTGTCAAAAATACATTATATAAAATATATATAAAAATATTCAACTGACTTCTAAAAAAGCGCTTAAAAGAGGAAAATAACAATTTACAATTTTATACAAAACTGAAATTTTTGAAGTCGGCGCCAATTAGTACTTGACAAAATGTGATTCCCATAAAAAGATTGAGAAATACTTTATTTCTAATACTTTTGTTATCGTAGCTTGCATCTCGTGCTAATAGTTATTTACTTAATTTAATAATAATTTAGCATCGACAATTTAATTTCATTTAAAAATTTGTATTGTTATTTTTTGCTTTTTTTTTAGAAATTGTTTACCTTTTTTATAAAACTTATCTTTTTTGATTTTTAGTTTTGAATTGAGTTGAGCTTCTAAGGTCGCAAAAAATTGTTTACTTTATCTATAGTAGAGACTACACTAAATGGAACAACAAAAAATTTTAGGAGCCTGAAAATTCTCCAAATCCCTGAAATTGTACCAAATAAATTTTTACTCTGCTCTAGTAAACCCGCTATCTTGAATTTTGATATATTAATTTTAGATTCATAACCTAGGCTCCCAAAACCCTCCAATATCGATATTGAATGAATTTGAAACATGTAAATCTTTTAGTCCGAGATATTTTATCCTGCAAATTGAGTTTGCTGGAAGGTCAACAATAGACCAGATATTTACGATCAGACAAAAAATATTGAAAAAAACTGGGAATTTAATCGAGATGCCCACCAAATCTTTGTGGATTTCCAGCCAGCATATAATCCGTGAAAAGAAACAGACTATGGCTAGCAATGCTAGAAATGGGCGTACCAAGAAAATTAGTTGATCTAACACAAAAGTGCGTGACAAACTCATATGCACAGGTAAGGGTAGGAAATAGAACATCAGCGCCATTCAGAGTGACATCAGGACTCAGACGAGGTGACCCTCTGTCACCGTTGCTTTTCAATTTTGCCTTGGAACATGCAATGAGCAGGGTTGCGTCGGGGCTGACAGAGGGTTTTGCGAACCAAGGTTCAAAACTGGTGCTGGCCTTTGCTGATGATATCGATACAGTGGCTCATTCAACAAGAGACGTGCGAGAGGTATTTTCACAACTCGAGGAAGAAGCAGGTAATATGGGTCTCCGAGTAAATGAAGAAAAAACTAAATACATGGTAGTAACCAAGAATCCAAGACCTCGAATCGGACAGAATATATCACTGAATGAACACAACTTCGAAGTGGTTAAGGAACGCAAGTACCTAGGAGCGGTAATCATAGACGGCAATCGAGTTGAAAAAGACGTCTCAGCGAGAATAGCGGCAAATAGGGCATTATACTCCCTCACAACATTATTGAGATCTAAACTGTTAGAAAGACAATCCAAACTAATTCTGTACAGGTCAATTATTCGCCCGGTAGTTACTTATGGCAGCGAAACTTGGACTCTCAATCAACGGGAAATAAATAAATTACTCATATTTGAACGAAAGGTTCTTAGAATGATATTTGGTCCCCAAAGAGATGAAACAACAGGAAATTGGAGAAGACGCCACAATGCTGAATTGGCGACACTGCATGACAGTGAAAACATAGTCCGTTGTATAAAAGCCAATAGAATAAGATGGGCAGGCCATGTGGTAAGATCAGGGGACCACATATTATTAAAGACAGTATTCTTTGAGAGACCAGATGGTAGAAGATCAATAGGCCGTCCCAGGAAAAGACGGAAGGATGCCGTCGAAGCTGATTTGTATAGGATTGGAGTCCAGCAGTTGCAAATAGAAGCACAAGACCGTAGGAGATGGAGGGCGATAGTGGATGCGGCTAAGACTCACCCAGAGTTGTAAGACCAGGAAAAAGAAGAAGAAAAAAAGGAGAAATTGAGTTTGAAGAAATTAATTTAAAAACCATAATATATGCCTCAAGAAACCCACAGTATCAACTTGGACAAAATCTGGCCCACATATTGTATTTGTATATTAAATTGTAAGATATTAACTTCAGATTCATAATCTACGATTCTGAAAACCCCCATACCAGTTTTCGAAAATTGTGAATAAAGTAAAATTTTCAATCCGTCATATTGGATTCTCCATAATGAATTTCAAAATATTAATTTTAAATTCTTAATTTAATCTTAATGCAAACCCTCGACAATCCCCCAATTCCTTTGGACCTGATCAAGAAGTATAAAATTTTTAGACCATCATATTGCGTCTGCCATACTGAATTTTCTTAGAACAATTTTAAATTTGCGCTCTCAGAAACTTTCTAGCAACAAAGCCTTGAATTTTTTTAAACTATTTTTAAATTCATAATTTACACATTCGAAAACCCCCCAATATCGAGTTTGGAGAAAGTAGATAGATGTAAAATTTTTAATTCGCCATATTGGGTCCGCCATATTGAGTTTTTCAAAATAATTTTAGATTCGGTATGTACGACTCTGAAAATTTCACCATACCAATTTTTGGAGAAAATCGGACCAAAGTAATTTTGTTATCCGCAATATTGTCAGCGCCCCTTTGGATTTTACGGAAACAATTTCGGTCAAAATAATATCGAACCACCGCAGCAAGTTCCTAAATATAATGCAAAGAATTTCATTCAAATGGATTCCGCCGTTCCGGAATAATCGACGTACATACATAAAAAACACTACATAGCGGTTAAATATAGGTAAACCCTCTTTCTTCTAAAAGTCGGTTAAAAATAATTTTTTCCGACTTAACTGTTACGGATTTGTTTACGCCGAGTTCCTTATGGTTCTGTTAGTTCAGGTTAGTTCGAAAGACCAGATAGTTTTCACAGAGAAGCGTACTTTTCTAGAACTGAACCTTGAAAAACTTTAACATGAGGTAAATTTTAATATAGATTATATTACTGAAAGATCTACTTAGAATGTTTTGGTGGATAAATTTTTTTAACACGTTTGCCTCTCCACAAATTTTAAAAAAAATTTTGACCTACAAAAAAATTGAAAAATCTTAATTTTTTTTTGGTTACGCATTTCAAATAACATGAATAAATGGAATGTAGAAAAAATCCTTCACTTTAATAAAAGGACGAATAGGTTACAATTAACCGAACTCTATATTTAAAATCTCGTTAGCGTACGCAGTCAGTGCTGCCTACGGCAGGTATTCCGGTCTAAGAGATGGTTCGATGCACCATTCCGCTGCAATTACGACATACACAAGTGCATGCTTTCGTGTTTTAGTTTGATTCGTACTACCTACTTATTTCATGGATTTTTATTTATTCCGATACAGGATTGTTTCTGGAGGGAGAAGCAAAATGTATCTAACCACTGAATAGTCAAAAGAAAATAAATTGCTTAATCATATATTTGGTATTTCCCTTTGATGTTTTAACTCGATGATTCGCACATTCGTAGCATTTCGAAAATATTTTCTAAATATGTAAGCTTATCAGGAAAATCCGTTCGTATACTTCGAAGGGAGATTCCACATATGAAAACATATCCTATGAACATACAGTCATGGACGAAAGTATGAAAAATTTTTTATTTTGCTAATTTTTTTAGCACACCTCGTATTGAACAATAATTTGTACCGTTTATTTTATATATTTGTTAAGGTATTGACTATTATCACATGTTTACATTTTGGGCTCTACACATTCCTCTCTTATCTACCTTTTTTATTTATATCTTGGACATTTGTGGAAAGAGTTGCAACGTAGAGTTGTTCAGTTATAAAGACAAGGTGTAAAGCAATGGACTATAGCAAAAAATTTAGGTTTAAGTGAGGGTATTGTTTCGAAAATTCTAAAGAAGTTTCGGTTACTGGGAAATATTAATAATCTCAAGTTGTCCTAGAAAAACTACACCCTATGTTGGAAAATGCATTAAGAGAATTTGGATAACTGAATCGCATTAGTCATCCATCCAGATTAGTGCAGAAATTCACGAAAATTTCAACACAGATATAATGACTCGAACTGTAAGAAGACTTTTTTGTGAAGTTGGATTGTTTGGAAGAGTTGCTGTCAAAAAAACCTTTACTCTTCAAAAAAAACCGAAAGGTCAGACTTCAGTTTGCTCAGAGGCCTTTAAATTAGAGACCTCAAAATTAGAGTATGGTAATTTGGAATGACAAAAAAAAAGTATTTGGTTTAGATTGAAGGTCGTTTGTTCGGAGGCCTGTAGGAAAAAAATTGATATTAAGTATCAAAAACCTACTGTAAAAAATAGGGGAGGCAGTATTATGGTCTGGGGATGTTTTTCCCGATCTGTGACGGGCCCGATAGTAAAAATAACTATGAAAATGGATCGACCGCGACATATTACAGAATACCATGTTGCCCTAAGCCGAAGAAGAAATGCCGCTTTTATGGAGATATCAACAAGATAATGACTACAAACACTCATCCCGTTTAGTAAAATATTGGTTTTTAGAGAAAAGCGTTGAACTACTGGAGTAACCTTCTCAATCGCCGGACCTAAATCCGATTGAGCACGTTTGGGATCACTTGGAGCAAAAAATTAAGAAAATAATCATTCACCATGAAAATTATCTATGGGAAGTTTTACGAGATGAATGGCTGAAGATTCCAATTGATATATGTCAAAATCTTGTCGCTTCAATGCCAAAAAGATGTAGGGAAGTCATTAAGGCAAAGGAATTTTCAACAAAATATTGAACTTTGCTTGTTTAATTTGTACAGACTTAATTATTTTTTTGTGGAAACAATATTCTTTCCATACTTTCGTTCACTTTTTTTTTATTTATCATACAAAAACTTTGTTTTATTTGTTGAATAAAAAGTTATCGATCTAGTAGTGTATGGTTGTTTTTTAATATATAATTAATTATTGATAACCAAATATTAAGGATATAAGCAGAAAACAAATCTTTCCATACTTTTGTACTTCGACTATAGGTCCGCAAGTGCAACATAAGGGAGTTATGGTTTCAGGGACACTGAATCCGAATCTGTAGTCTATTAAACCCCATCAAGTCAGAATTTTGCCATAACCTCAAAATATCACAAAACTTACACCATTAAGTATTATTGAATGCTGTTAACCCAAAACCAATGCTATTAAACCCCTAATAATCCTATGACCTAAAGAACTCATAATCCGATAACCCCATAACCCCATGACTCCATAACTTTGTATCTCTATAACTCCATAACATGTTACTGAAATCATTTATGAGGTAATGGGGTTCAAAAGCCATGATTAGAAGAAGGTTACGACAACTATAGGAAACTGAGAGTAATGATTTTAGTAACGTGGTTATGGGGTCATAGAGTCATGGCTTCATAGGGTCATGGGGTTATAAGGTTATTAGCTCATGGAGTTCAAAAGCTGTAGTTTTAAAGAAATTGAGGCGAATTGAGTGTAATGATTTCGATAACATGATTATGGGGTTATAGAGTCATGGGGTTATTAGGTAATGGGTTCTTTGGGTCATGCGGTTATTAGAGGTTTAACAGTATTGGTTTTTAGGTTAATAATGTATGGCAAAATCCTGACATGATGGGGTGTAATGGATCTCGGATTCCGATTCAGCGACCACAAAAACATATATTAGACATAGTCAGAACCCCAGGTCAGAATTTTTTTTTATGTGACGGTGTTATTATTAGGACACCCGCAAAAATAGGATTTTAAAAACATACATGCAGAACGCAACCCCTTATTGCTTGAAAATATTTCTGTTTCAACTTATCAGTTATAATTAAATCTTTATTTGGTTGTATGTTATTTTTACAACCTAATAATTATTTCGAAAATTTTTAAAAATCTAAAATTATGGAAGCATTTCAGTATTAGTAGACGACTATTTATTAAAATTTCTCACCTTATTAAACGCGTCTTTCAATAAAAATGTTGGTAATTTTAAGATTTTTTTTCACAATAATTTCAATAAGAGTACTAAAACATATTGCTTGGATAATGGACCATTAAAAACAACCATCTCTCTAGCACATGTTGTTATTATAGATAGGGATAGAAATTTTCACTTTGGAGCAATCCTAAATAGAATAAAAAATCAGGTTTTTATTTCAAAAAAATTAATTTGATGATGAGCCATAAAATCTGAAACCTGGACCTAAGAAATAGTAAGGACTTCTTGTAGAGACTGAAAAATGATAATATCTAATTTATTTTAAAATATCTCTTCAAGTATTCAGGATAAAATAAAAATGAAATTGCCGATTTTCGAGATTTTACCGATATTTTCGTATACTGAGATCTCTTTATATGGATTAGAATTTGCAGTAGCTGGTGTATGGACCCACATACAGTATTATATTGGGTGTTTAATATATATCACACTCTCGACAGTGTGAAGAACGCGTCAAAATAATACTAATATTTCATATATACTGAAAAGGATACCTCTTTGGTATTGTAACTTTTTTGGAAAGAAACTTTTGACATGTATAATAGGTAAAGTCACATAATTTCAGACCACAAACAACGTTTATATTACATAGAATGTCAAAAATGGATTCGGCACTAAACTCGTAAGCAAAAAATTTCTACAGGAGTCTATTTTTAGAAGTAATTTAGGTTTTTTATCTATATCTTGCATAATTATCTAAAAAAAGGTACTCAACATTTATTTCGAATAATAGTTTTGAAAAAATCTGAATTAGGCATGCCCTAGAAATAGCATTAATTTTCTTCTCCTAGATGATTGAGTTACGAGTCTTGCTGAGTACAACTCTAGCTTTCAGCAGTTGCACAAAGTGCTAACATGCTGTTGACTCAACTCTGCTTGACATTTCCTCTAAGTAATGTACGTGTAATCGGCTTCTTAATTTATCTAAAGAGTTATACAAGAGCGAAACACGAAATACTACCCTGATATTCATCGAAACGCTTCGACACAAAAGTACCTCACGGCTTCCGGCAAGTTGACAGGATCAAAGGTGCTGACGATGCCGTTGCGAAGGACCTCAAAGCTTTTGGGGGGGCTATCGCAAGAAAAGCAAGTTGTCAACGGGAGGAGGCAGTGCCAGCAGCATACACATTCCTAATATAATAGGCAGAATCGGTTCTATTTTCCTGAACTCAAAGCTCATAGGAAGGGGAGGGGCGATTGCAAGCATACACATTCCTATACTCTATTCAAGAACTAGAGACAGTAATAAAACTGTTACCGAAACTTCCAACGTACCTGCTCCAGTGCCGCAGGTAACTGAGGACTGCTGTAAATCTAATTATATTTAATTATATTCAAATATTATAAGCATTTATAAATTTACTGCAACAATAAAATTGCTGATAGTTCAATTTAATTTCTGTCAATGAGCAAAGTACACCTTACAGTGTGTCCTTAGTGGTTTATCTTGTTTGTGCTTGTTTTTATATATTATTTGAGAATAGTGAGATACCCAAAAGATATGGCTTCCACATCTATATTTATTCCAAAATTGTTAAACCAGGGCATTTTTTCCTCAACGAAAAACTTATTACGATTAATGTTTATGAAGCTTTAAGATATCAATATCTAGATAATAATGTTAAAAGCTCTGTTGAGATGTGTTCCAACATGACAGGAGTTGGAAAATTAACTATGTACCGAATACTAAAGGAGCAAAAAACACTGGAATTATTAGTACTCCCAAGCTACATTCGATCACAGGCAGACGAAAAACCTCGCTGGAAGAAGAGATATAAACTACAATAATAGGAGTTATACATACATTTTATTATGAGAAACAGATCTCAACTGTCGACAAAATTCTAACTCGAATTAATGAAGATCGGGATTTACCTGAAATGATAAGAACTGAGCTCTGGAAATTGCTCAGAGAACTTAATTTTTCCTGGGAAAAACCAGATAGGAAATCTGTTCTTATAGATCGTCCGGAAAATGTCCATTGGAGAAGGAAATATCTCTCTCAAGTAAAAGGTAGAGTTGCTAGAAATAACACAACTTACAAAATTAGTAATTTAACTTAAATTTTAAAAGATTTTTTTGAATAAACTTATTGCAGAAAATTGAGAAAAATCAATATAATGAATGAATTAAAGAAAATCTGGAAACTCGATCTCATGATCCGTGAGATAGAGGAACCAATTATAATTAATTTGAGCAAATATATATATATATATATATATATATATATATATATATATATATATATATATATATTTAAATTTTCTGCAACATATAAAAATTAATTACATTTGAGTATCTTTTTAGTGTTTAATTGTAATTCTGCAGACGGTTTAAGAAATAAATAAAATGAAACGTCAAGTGTCCTAAAATGTTTTTAATTAATAATAAAATGACCGATAGCCACAAAAAATTTTAATATTATGTGGACGAATTTATTTTTTTATATATATTTAACTTCTTGTATATGCGATCGCCCTCACCGCCCCCCCCCCCCCTTTGGATCCGCGCCTGGCGAAGGGTGGGTTTCGCTTAATCCAGGTGTGTCCACATCGTACGGCGTCAGGCACATGACAGAAGTCGTGTGACAAGACAGTCACCGTTAGGTGTGCCACCGAAGAGATAAACCCAAACCCCAAACACTTTTAGGTATCATCAACAACTTGCAGACACAAAAGCAAGTTCGGGAGAAATGTATCCAGGCCGTGCGCACCTTTGGTCCTGTGAATTGGCCGGAGGCCGTGAGGTACTTTTGTACCCGAAGCATTTTGATGAATACCAGGGCAGTATTTCGTGTTTTGTTCTTGCAAAACTCTTCATATAGGCTAAGAAGCCTATTACACGTACAAAATTTTCTTTTTGCTGTTTTCGAAATAACAGTCCAAGATTATTTCGAATAAGATTACTGTAATGGATTATTAGTTCAAGCATTTCTTCTTTAGGGTGTACTAGTGCTAAATAAACCAGTATATATTAAATCGCAAAAGTTTGGTGAAGCACCATCCTACATAAACCCCATTTGAACTTTAACTAGAAGGGGTACATTTTCTAGAAGGTTTCAAAAATTCTGTTTTAATCCCCACATTCACTACTGAACTTCAAAACCCTATCTAGGTACGATGGTATCGTTTGATATTTACAATACTAATTGATTCAAAGCTTATTAGGATTACTGTTACATTTGCTAGTTTAAACTACCTACTACTCCACCATATTTAAAAATTATATTTTAGCTTAACAAAAAATTGCCTTATTACGGTATAACGAAAATAAATCAACTAATCATCCAAATTGAGCAAAAACAAATACTAAAAGTGAAATTACTATCATCTTTCTCTAATCCTTCAATTTGTTTGTAAAAATATACAGTTGTTTATTCAATATTCTTTGACGTAATCTCCCTGTTCTTCAAATATCATGTATTTTATTACATTACGGAATTTTTTACGATTCGATGACTGTGGGCGCACACAAGTTCATTAACTCGATAATAACCGACGTATAAAAATTACTTGAAATATAACAACTTTAAGATACTAACGAACGCTTCATAACGGATTACAATATTTTGGCAGAAAGCAGTATAAAAAAGTTTAATGAAAGGAATTGGGATCGTGAAGATAATTTTTTGAAAAAGTTATAAAAAACATTTTATTCAGTCTTCTAAAATAAGACAATTATTCCTGTTAACCTATTATAACATTTTTTTTAAATTTTTGGTACTGTCTCTAAATATTGATACTATAGAAAAAGTATTATGTTCACTTTTATGCTTCATTTCATTAATAAGAGCTTGAATGTATGACGTTGGATTTACCAAAAATATTGCATCGATTTTAACTTAAACACCACGAGCAAAATCAATGGAAAAAATTTCCTGCCAAGTCATCTAAAAATTTTGAAATACTGGCCTTAATGAGCACAAAGTCCAAAAATGAACAGTTTTCCAGATATGGGAGATTAAATTTAGCCCAAGTTACCCATTCTCACCGGCAGAGATTCCCAAAGCATGTTTCGCGGTACACTAGCTAAGAGCACCTCGAAGTGTTTTCAGGAGCTTCGCGAAGATATTCACGAATGATTTTTAAATACAAATATGGCATTTAATAATAATTTTTTTATTTTCAGTTTAACAATATATTTTAGGACATTCTATTCAAAATAAAACGGGGAAAGAAATCTTGGATGATCGATGAAATACTGCAAGTAATGAAAAATAGGCGACTATTTTAAAAGAAAGATGTTAAGATATAGAACAACGTAGATAAAGAATAAGAAAGAAAACAAGAGAAGCCAAGGAAAAATGGCACGGAGATAAATGTACTGAAATAGAAGAATTGCAAGAAAAACATGATGACCTCAACCTACACAAAAGGATTAAAGAATTAGCTGGTTTAAAAAGCATAAACAGGTGCAATATCCTTTTGAACAGAAAGGGTCGCAAAATACCTGACACAAAAGGGAAACTAGAAAGGTGGAAAGAATACATACAAAATGTCTCTGAGGACCAGATAGAGGAATTCGAGGCAGATGAATGTGATAGTCAGACAGATCCAAATGTAACAAGGGAAGAAGTAAAACACGCTATCAAAGTATCAAAAAGCAATAGGGCCCCAGGTCCTGACGAAGTTCCAGCTGAATTAATCGAGTTAATTACGAAAGAACAAATCGAAATATTAGTAGACATGTATAAAATAATATACAACAAGGGAATTATACCTACAGAATGGCCTAAATCAACATTAATTATTCTACCAAAAATACCTAACCCAAAAGAAAGCAATGATCATCGAAGAACCAGCCTAGTGAGTCAATCTCTAGAAATATTTCTTAAAATCATACATCAAAGAATCTTTATAAAAGTAGAACGAGAATTAAGTGACTCCCAGTTTGGATTCAGGATCGCAATGGGGACAAGAAAAGCCCTATTTGGGTTCAACGTATTGATTCAGAGATGTATGATGTCAATCAACCTATATAGGTCTGTTTTCTGGACCATAATAAAGTTTGGGATAAAGTCTGACATAACAGCTTCATGCGGCTACTCAACAATAAGGATATATACAGTAAGAATATACAGATAATTGCTCATTTGTACTTCAATCAAACGCCTGGTGTTAAACTAGGCGATGAACTTTCAGACGAAGTAGACATAAAGCGTGATGTAAAACACATCAAAGATAAGAATAGCTGTGATGATAACCAACTTCCTCAAAGTACTTGGTACTTGGAGCAGAATAATTCAAAACAAAAGCCTCACTAAAACCTACTTGAGTAGCATCTACGAAGTTATTATTCGACGTTACCGGTGATATTCGAGGAATTGAAATTGCAGCTCGGAAACAACCGACAGACTCCTGCTAGCAATCTTACCTCTCTAACGCTAACCTTTTTTAACGTATCGAGTCTTGCTTAAAACAACGTTTGCGTCTGATAGCGATTAAAATCCGTACTATTGTATAATATTGAGATATATGTGTATTTGTGTATTCAAATTTATTTTGCTAATCACAGTACATAACACATAGTACTTTAAATTTTCTTAAAACTGTATATTATCTGTAGCAAGTGAAAATTGAACAATCTTAACTTAAGACCAGTAATATGGAACGTCGGATTAAATCTCGATCGGTCAAAATAACTACTGAAACCCCGACGATAGTACCTGTCTTACCTGTCGAATTTACGGCAACAACATTTACCAGGTTTGTCTTTTCACGTACTTTTTACGATTTTGATTGAAACTTAAGCATCAGCATTGAATCATTATTGAACAATTTCCTCTTTATAGACAGAAGCAACGGCATTTTTTCATTGTCTGAGAGATAAAATAAGATATGAATATGTAGCTTCGGTTGTGAGTAGGTAGTGGAAGTGGGGTTACTGGTGTTAAAATATAGGATACCCGGAAATAAAGAGCAAAAAATTCTGTAACGAAAGTAGTGTTTAACCAATAATTTTATCTTAATGACAAAAACTATTTATATTTTTTCAGCAATTCAGTGGAAAACAAGCAGCATAATGTCAAACTAATAGATAATCTTACTACAACAACAAATCTCGATTCTTCCACAAAGCTTCATCAATTAGTAATTCCAGGTACATCAAAAACAAGACTTATAGATGAAAAAAGGATGGAACGAAAATATTACAATTCTTAGGTAGATTTTGGTTTTTTGAAAACCACTGAAAGCACACCTCAATTCATAATTTGTGCTAAAGTATTACCTAACCGTTCTATATATCCAGCAAAAATGCAAAGCCATCTAGAAGGTGTTCATCTCTAATATAGAGATAAACCTAGCGATTAATTCACAAAGAATTTTTGCAATCTGAAAAATGCTGAAAAGAATACTTTATTAATTCAAAAACTGTTAATGAAAATGCCTTAATGGCGTCTTATTAAGTCGGCTACAGAATTGCACAAGAAAGCGAGACTCATGTAATCGCGGAAAATTAAATTAAATCTTGTATTCAACATATCATTTAAAATACGATAGATGACAAAGCTGTAAAATTGGTAAGTTCAATTACTTTTATCAAATAACACCATTTCGAGGTGTATTAGAGACTTAGCTAAGTTAAGGACATATTACAAATAAATTTTTGCTTCCAATTGATAAATCCACGGACGTGGCTGGTTTCGCAACTTTAATAGCATTTATACGATACCAATTTTTGAAATGTTTCCAAGAAGATATGCTTTTATGCAAGCCATTGCCGACTAACAAAACTAGAGCTGAAATTCTTACTTTACTTGCAGAGAGCGATATTTACTGAAATAATTGCGTTGATATATGCACAGATAGGGCGAAGACTATGACTGGAAAAACGGCCGGTGTTATTGCGGAATAAAAAAAAAGTTGGATGCATTAGCAATCATTGCAATCTTCATCAACATGCCTCAGCTGTAAAGAAAATGCGTTGATATATGCACAGATAGGGCGAAGACTATGACTGGAAAAACGGCCGGTGTTATTGCGGAATAAAAAAAAAGTTGGATGCATTAGCAATCATTGCAATCTTCATCAACATGCCTCAGCTGTAAAGAAAATGTCACCTTTCCTAAAAAATGTATTGGATAAGTGTGTAAAAATATTTAATTTTATTAATTCAAGATCTTTAAATCCAAGATTATTCAAACTCTTGTGTAAAAGTATGGAAAGACTACATATATCTTTACTGCTTCATACAGAGGCATATATCAGTATCTCGTTCAAACCTTTAGTCCGATTTTTTGAGTTGGAAGCAGAGGTTAGAAATTTTTCAGTTAGTGATAATTTTGTTTTCGCTGACAAATTATTCGATGAACGCTGACTCATTTAGTTGACCTACCTGAATGATATTTCGGAAAAATTTAACGACTTGAGTATTTCTCTCTCTAATGATAACATACAGATATTAAAATAACTAGAAAACAATTAATAACTTTCTTTAAAATTTACTCTAAAACCAAAACACCGTTACAGCTGAATGAGGCGTCCTGCATAGTATATAAAGTTCCTTGTTCCAACTGTTGATTAGTTTATATAAGCCAGACTTCCACATGCCTGAAAGGCAGAGGGGGGCGGTGGGGGTGATCGCCCTCCCCCCAAGAGCTTGGAGTTCAGAAAAATAGACCCAAGTTTGCCTCTTATACTATAGTTTACTCAAGAACTAGAGAGAGCAATAAATCATTTTTTTCCCTTTTTTTTCTTCGTAAGCTACCTGTAGTCTTTAGCCCGGTGTCTTTGACAAAATCTGTTAGACACATATATTTTCCATAGGAATGGGTTAGAAATATTATAATCAAAAATACCGGTCTATACTATTTGGGTTGGATAACAATAGATATTTGAATGTGTGAAGTGTTAAAAAGGATTTTAGTCCTTGTCATAGGCGTCGGAAGGAGGCTTATTTTATCACTAAGTATTTATGGCATAGAATATTATTTCGGTAATAAACTTAAAATAAAAAACTTTTTTAATATTATTTTATTTCTTATGATTTCTTAATAATTCACATACATTAGAAGATATATATATATATATATATATATATATATATATATATATATATATATATATATATATATATATATATACCGGGTGTCAACGAATCTATTAGACAAGTCATAATTTCTAGAGTATTAGGTGTATCAAAATGAGAATTGGTACAGGTAAATGGTATATGAAGAGGAGAGTTTTCGCATATTCTCCACTTTCCGGTCACTTCCGGTTTCACCGGAAATGGTCCCGGTTTTGAATTTTTAAATGGAACATCCTGTATATTTTAACATTTTTGGATTTCTGAGACAATTCTAGATCAGAATGTGACATTTTAAAAACTTTTTACGTCTACTTCATTTTTTTAGAGCCATTTTTAAAATTGCATCTAGGTGGCCATGATCGGACGCAAACTAATCTAAGGGCCTTAGGTGATGTCAAAAAAATACAATCGCAAAGTTTTAGTTACTAGTATGAAAGACAGGAATAAGACAAGTTGACAAAATTACGTTTTCATTTCTAACTATTAATTTTCAAGTGGCGACCCCTTTTTGACAACTACTTTTCGAAAAAGCATTGTTTGACGAATCTAACGGTACTAATTTATTTGCGATTGGATTAGACATAAGAACAGAAATTAAATATTATTAAGCAAAATACTGGATAATTTATTTACGTATGGCAAGTGCGCCATGGACAGCCATGATGCATAATAATTTGCAACTATTTTTATCAAGTCTTCTTTGGAAAACAAAGCACTCACTTAAGTAGATAATGACAGTGACATACGCTCTAAGAACAGACGTAAAAGTTTCTTAATTTTCGTTAAGTTTAGTTTAAATTTTCGTTAAAATAATGTATACTCAAAGTGAAAAAAACTTTTACGTCTGTTCTTAGAGCGTATGTCACTGTCATTATCTACTTAAGCGAGTGCTTTGTTTTCCAAAGAAGACTTGATAAAAACAGTTGCAAATTATTATGCATCATGGCTGTCCATGGCGCACTTGCCATAAGTAAATAAATTATCCAGTATTTTGCTTATAATATTTAATTTCTGTTCTTATGTCTAATCCAATCGCAAATAAATTAGTACCGTTAGATTCGTCAAAGAATGCTTTTTTCGAAAAGTAGTTGTCAAAAAGGGGTCGCCACTTGAAAATTAATAGTTAGAAATGAAAACGTAATTTTGTCAAATTGTCTTATTCCTGTCTTTCATACTAGTAACTAAAACTTTGCGATTGTATTTTTTTGATATCACCTAAGGCCCTTAGATTAGTTTGCGTCCGATCATGGCCACCTAGATGCAATTTTAAAAATGGCTCTAAAAAAATGAAGTAGACGTAAAAAGTTTTTAAAATGTCACACTCTGATCTAGAATTGTCTCAGAAATCCAAAAATGTTAAAATATACAGGGTGTTCCATTTAAAAATTCAAAACCGGGGTGATTTTCGGTGAAACCGGAAGTGCCGGAAAGTGGAAAATATGCGAAAACTCTCCCCTTCACATACCATTTACCTGTACCAATTCTCATTTTGATACACATAATACTCTAGAAATTATGACTTGTCTAATAGATTCGTTGACACCCGGTATATATATATATATATATATATATATATATATATATATATATATATATATATATATATATATATATATATATATATATATATAATTTTGACATATTGAACATAAATGACAACCATATTTTTTATTATATTTAATTTTGGCATAGAAACCGTTTTAGGCACAATCAGACTAAAAAGTAGCCTTTTTTCTCTCAAAAAATTCGAAGTTATAATTTAAATACTTACAAAATATCCATTGTTAAAAATACAAGAAGAAAAAATAAATTCGTCCATATAATATTAAAAATTTTTTGGGGCTATCGGTCATTTTATTATTGCTTAAAAACATTTTTAGGACATTCGACGTTTCAGTTTATTTATTTCTTAAACCGTTTGCAGAAGTACAATTAAACACTAAAAAGGGATTCAAATGTAATTAATTTTTATATGTTACAGAAAATTTAAATAATAAATTGTGTTTACGCTGGTAAACATTACGTATCTAATTCGTAATCAAAGACAGTGAAGCTATCTTCGCTCAAATTGAATTATAATTTGTTCCTCTATATCACCGATCATGAGATCGAGTTTCCACAGTTTCTTTTATTCTTTTATTATATGGATTTTTCCCTTTATTCAAAAAAATATTTCAAAAGTTCAGTTAAATTACTAAGTTTGTGAGTTGTGTTATTTCTAGCAACTCTGCATTTTACTTGAAAGGGATATTTCCTTCTCTAGCGGACATTTTCTGGACGATCTATAAGAACAGATTTCCTATCTGGTTTTTCCCAGGAAAAATTAAGTTCTCTGAGCAATTTCCAGAGCTCAGTTCTTATAATTTCAGGTAAATCCCGATCTTCATTAATTCGAGTTAGAATTTTGTCGACAGTTGGGATCTGCTTCTCATAATAAAATGTATTGACAACTCCTTTTATTGCAGTTTATATCTCTTCTTCGAACGAGGTTTTTCGTCTGCCTGTGATCGAATGTGGCTTGGGAGTACTAACAATTCCAGTCGTTTTTTTCTCCTTCAGTATTCGGTACATAGTAGATTTTCCATCCTCTGTCATGTTGGAACACATCTCAACAGAGCTTTTAACATTATTATCTAGATATTGATATCTTAAGGTATCATAAACATTCATCGTAATAAGTATTTCGTTGAGGAAAAAATGCCCTGGTTTAACGATTTTTGAATAAATATAGATGTGGAAGCCATATCTTTTGCGTATCTCACTAATCTCAAATAATATATAAAAACAAGCACAAACAAGATAAATCACTAAGGACACACTGTAAGGTGTACTTTGCTCTCTGACAGAAATTAAATTGAACTATCAGAAATTTTATCGTTGCAGTAAATTTATAAAACCTTAAAATATTTAAATATAATTATATATAATTAGATTGACGGCAGTCCCCAGTTACATTCGGCACTGGAGCAGGTACGATGGAGGTTTCGGTAACAATTTTATTACGCTCTCTATTTCTTGAATAGATTATAGAAATGTGTATGCTTGCGATCGCCTCCCCCCCCCCCAAGAGCTTTGAGTTCAGGAGTAGACCCGATTATGTCTCTTACACTAGGAATGTGTGTGCTGCTCGCATCCTCCCCCCCTGTCGGCAACTTGTTTTTTCTTATGATCGCCCCCCCTCTCTCCAAGAGTTTCAAATTCAGAAAAATGGGATCCGGATCCTGCCTTTTACACTAGAAATGGGAATGTTGCTGGTCCTCCCCCCCCCCCTGTCGATAACTTGCTTTCGCTTGCCATATTGTACTTTTGTGATATCACCGCCCTCGCCCCCCCCCCCCAAAGAGAGAGGCTAGATTCGCCCCTGAAGGGAAGACCCACGTCCCTTCGTAATGATATTAATAGAGGTTTACCCTCTTGTGCTTTGGCTGAACATGTTTTTCATCAGGATTACATCATTAATTTGAGTGGCACTGAGATTCTAGAAAGAGCTCCTGCACATCACAAAAGGTCCATCTTGAAATGGTCCATATCAATCAAGATGGCAACACCATGAATAAAAAAAGTGACACCGAGAATCTGAGTGCCATTTACAGCTATATTTTAAAGTTGAAAAAAGAAAAGTATTTGAGCCTCTTGGACAGTCCATCTTCAGATGAATAAATTTTCTCTATTAAATTTACATGTAAAAAATATCAAACTAGTAATTTTCCATTTTTGCTAAAATTCATACAAGATTACGCCACTGTTTTACAGATTCGTATATTCCCTAACTATTTAGGCCATCCGCGCCACTTCTCGGTTGACACATGACATTTGTCCCTACAAAATGGTGAAATAGTCGAGTAGGATGTTTAGCTGTTTCAGGAAAGTTAAACACATTCTTACAATCCTATCATATTATGCCGTTAAATATAATTAAAAAGAGTTAATAGTGGTTTTTCCCTTGTTTTTCATATATTTATTTGTTTCATATCCAAACCACATTGGTGAGTTACTTAATAATTATATTTCTATTGACGAACGGATTGAAAACCGGAAAAACACCAGTACACATTCCACCATCCGTGAAAACCTACGATACAGTATATATATATATATATATATATATATATATATATATATATATATATATATATATATATATCAAGTATTTTACTGGCTATTATTAACGCAAAAACGATGAACATAATTAGTGCTCCATCGAGCTAAAATTAAACTTCTGAAAAGTACTCCTCGATCCAAATGAAAATATTCGGAATGACTAGTCTATGGGATTCAGAATAAATGGCATAAACATAACAGTGTTTCAATCCATTTTTATGGGTAACTGTAGGTCTGTGAACAAGCGTGTGCATGTGTGTATGTCTGCTAAATAAAAGACAAGTTCCACATAAATACGTGCATTTTTCGTCGTTTTATAGATGATTATCTTCACAGTATGAAATGAAAGATCTGCAGAAACTTTTAACACGAATAGCAGAAATCAGTCCAAAGTTTCAAAGGTCTAGAGTTTAATGCAAGAAAGACGCTGTATATTATCATTAATAACAACTAAGTCCTGGAAGACTAACTTACAGTTAATCTGCAATTAATAACATGTGTGACCAACTACACTTACATGGGTATAAACATATACGAGCAATGGGACTATCTTCTAGAAGTAAAACAAAGAAACGAAAATGCAAAGTCGGTATTAACAAAAATGAGCAACATCATTAAGAACTACGATCTACCTCTTCCAAAAAATACTGGTTGACTTGGGTAATAACATACACTATTCTTCTCTATGGAGTAGAATTCTGGATATCGACTGAAGCAGTAGCTAGAAGGCTTTTTTGAGTTATGGTACTATAGACAAATATCGAGAATTTCATGGATGGGTCGAATTGCAAACAATAAGGATTTAAGAAGACGGAATAAAGAGCGGATAATCACTGTCAAGATAAAACATCGCAAACTTGAATACCTGGGTTATCTAAGAGGCAATGGAACAAGCGAAGACTTTGAAAAAATCAAAATTTCGGTAAAAAATTTCTATATATTCCTTCCTTTATTTTCTTGAAAGGTGAATATATATAGGCAATTACGCGAAGACTTGTTACTTATTCTCTAAGAAAAAAATACGTAAACAGAGGTCCAGGAAGAAGAGTATTTTTAGGCTGCAAAACCCATGAAATTGTTTCTGCTATCTACTTCACAACTGTTTCGAACCGCAATTGATAAAGTTAGACCAGCCACACTAATAGCCAACATCATAAACGAATATGCAGAAGAAGAAAAAAAAGTAATTAAAATCATCAAAGTTTAACGGATGTTGCTTTGGAGTGGAAGTATTTTCAACCATTTTCAATAAAGGAATTGATGCTGCTGTCCTCATCGCAACTACGTGCAATGGAGAGATGGTTAGCATTGTTTTTCTCTATTGCTGCTGTGGCGTATGATGAAATAATCCCCGTGACTCAGACATAGGCTATTATCTTGTTGTTTATTTGGCAACTATGAGTTTAATGATTATTTAATATGACCACCAGATCATCTTCGGTATCAGTTTACAAAACACAATCTATTAACTTAAGAAATAGTATATGAAAAGATTTTTTCACAATTTAATATTAAAATAACATTTTTCACTTAGTTTGTTGTCTCTGATCACTAACAACCATTATAAATAGCTCACAAAAAGCATGCCAATCCCACAATAATTTAAGTTATCATCTTGTCAATGTGTTATCATTTTTAAATTCGAATGTTTTACCGAAAATTCTTCGACATGTCCAGCTTGCCTCTATTGCTTTTTGGAGAATATTTTCAACGTGGCCATTCCAAGTGAAAATAACACGAGGGCCGTTTTATTGTAATGAACATGTAGCACTTCCTTCAAACACCGGCTATTAATTTGATTTAAGGCAGTTTGCATAAGGCTTGAATATAAAATAATATTCACACAGCTTAGTGTCTTTCAATCAATTATTAATACCTGTTCTAATTTTAACGGATATCCAATAAGATAATCAACTTTTTTATCGAGAAATATTTGATTTCTTAAACAAAAAAATATTTTTCCATATTGATCTCATACACTCAAAAAAATACGTTATCTTCTACTACCTATCTTTCATATAAATTACAGCACTAATTAATACCTTTGCTAGATGGCTCTAAAATTAAAAAATAAAAAATAAATGTAGTTGTCAGTCTAGATAACTGAACTTTTCGCGGTTAAAATGAAATCAAATTTTAATTCTTCTAAAATAATTATATAAAACTGCAACTATTTAACAGTTATTTTCCCGCATTAGCAAGAATAAACTCGCTCACCCATACAAATGAACTATCATGATGTACTTCCTTCTTAAAACAATTCGTATTTTATAACATCGCGGAATTTTTCACGACTCGGTGCTTGTGGGTGCACATCACTGACGTTGTTTTATTACTCAATAGAATTTAGAAGAATCGAACTCGAAATAAATGAAATAAAAGGAAATATAGTGAACTAATTGAAAAGGATTAATACAGAGTATTAATCAGTTAAATGAGAGATTTTTTATTTTTTTTTATAAATTACCAACTTCTCTAACAATTCAAGATATCGAAGTAATCAATTGACTTAATGCGAGTAGTAGATTAAGAAACGAAACTGAGATTAAAAAGACAGACTAAAATAAGATAATACGAGCGATATTAAAACAATCTCGAGGTAGAAAAATGACTCTTTCCAGGTGCCTGTGAAGTTTAAATTATAATCTTACTTCTTTGGATTTAATAATAGTGTTCTGCATTAAACTCCTCCTCCCCAAACTAATGTAATATTTCGATAATATCTACCTATATAACCCTTACACTAACATGTATCAAGTATCAAAATCCAGAGAACATCAATAGAATGTTTTGATTGACTGCAAAGCAGATATAAGGTTACTTATGCGATATATAAGTTGTTACAGCCTACCGGGATACGACGTTACCAAATCTACGTTTTCTTTAAGTTTAAGGAAATTGTGCTCAATCCAGCAATACGGCATAGGTGGTGTCTGGGAGATGATTCCTTATCTACGAAATCTCAACTCCCTAGGGCGTAAAATAATGAAGATACCCATTAAATCTCATGTAATTCCAAGTTTCACCATACCCTATAGTCGTCGAAGGGTCGAAGAGCTCCTGTATACAGGAATTAGGTCGGCACTTCTGGTACTCTCGATATCCGATGTTTCTAGAAAACACCAGATTTACGAAACGGGTATATAAGCAGCAGGTCGATCGTCAAAGAATCAGTATTAGATATGCGAGCGAAGTGCAAAGAACTAGCGTTGTAGTACACTGTTAAAAATAACCTTAAATTTAATGCAAATTTAATGTACATTTTACATTAAATTTAATGATTTTATACTTTAAATCGCGAATAATTTACATTTACTTTGATTTTAAAAAGTTTATTGAAATATCAGTTCGTTGTAATTGGATTTGTACCTTAAATAATGGTAAAATTTTATGTACTTTGAAATTAAAGCCTTGTACATTAAAATTAATTGAATGTTAACTTAAATTTCAATGAAGTTACTGAAATTATTGGTATAAATACATTAGATTTAATGTGAGAATTATTAAATTTAATGCATTTAATGAATTTATGAAATTGCTTCCAGTACCTAACCTTAAAATTAATGTTAAGTTTTTTTACAGTGTACATTGAAATTAGTTCATTGTAGCTTGACATAAAAGGAATTTACATTAATATTCATGGTATATAGCATGAGATTCCGGGAGGTGGCGCAACTTGTTTTGAACTTTTTATTTAGTATGAGATAAGTTGCTTAAAGGATTTAATTTTCTTATGATGGAAACCATTGAGTTCGAAACCGGTGTACAGATGACGATACACTACCTATTGGAAAGTTTCCACCTTTTTCTGGTAGAAGAATTTTTTGAACTCATATAAATATTGGTGCATTAAATATGTGATAACATATCTTAAATTCAATGAACACTGGCTGTATATTTAATGAACATAGTCGCTTTAAAAAGTTATGATCAAACTTTAAATTTAATATATGATTACGTTAAATTTAATGGAATTAATTAATTTAGATTAATGTAAAAATTATTAAATTTAATGCATTATATTACTTGAATTTAAGAAACCGTTTATGAAAGACTTTGAGTTCACTTGTAAGAAAAGCCGACGAGTTATATCTTGGGTGCAAAGCTGTAAATTAAGACAAAACTTGGGCTGCAAGAATTTGCTACCACGCTTCCTCAAGAACATAAATAGGATGGATACTGGGTATATACAAATCTATGAAGTTTGAAGTGTCAATGATTTGGCGAAAATCTCAGGATCATGTTAATGATTGTTATTTTTCCTTAACGAAAATCCTAGGGTTTTCTACTAAAAGCAAACATAAAATTAAATATCCTAGTATTCCCTCAGCCATGATATCTCTATATCATGATGTTTTTATCATACCTGTCCCAGAGAAATGCGAAATTGATTCGGAATCGGATCAACTAGATGATTTTAAACCACAAGGCGATCCAAGTTTTCAAGACAAAGACAATTACAACTATAGTAGCAATAAACAGCCTCATTTAGTATCTGAGGAAAAGCTCAACAATCTTATTTGTGATTTTGATCTTCCTAAAACTGCTTGGATCTCGTTTACAGCAGTGGGGTCTCACAAAAAGGAGTGACTGGTTACTAACTCTTCAAAGACAAGTCTAAAGGCAGTTTTATTATTTAATGCAAATGAATAACCATCTGTTCCCGTAGATCATGCTGTAAATATGAAAGAAACGTACAAGAATATGCGTATATTACTTGAAAGCATAAAATACGAAGATCATAACTGGAATATCTGTGCCGATCGAAAAGTTATTGCCCTACTGCAGAGTCGCTGCACAAAATATTGTTGTTTTTTATGGGAATGGAAAACAGAGCCAGAAACCAACATTATCTCATTGAAGAATGGCCGTTACGTAAAAACGTTGTGCCCGGTCTGAATAAAATCCTTAATGAACCTTTTTAGAGCAGAAGAAAATTTATTTATCGCCTCCACACATAAAACTAGGACTTATAAAAAATATTGTTAAACCCTTAAGTAGAAAAGGAAAATGTTTTTATTTATTTGAGAAGGAAATTCGGGCGTATAGGTGAGGCAAAGCTTAAAGAATCGGACTACTGTTGGACCCGCAAAATTCACTAGATAGAGAGATAGATAGATAAATTTATTTTATTACATTTTGTACAGAAAAATACAATTGTAATATGTCACAAAATAAAAAAAAAATAAGGTCAAAAAACTATCTGTAAATTACATTAAAAAGTCCTAAGAATATGTTCTAGAAGAAGTCTCCATGTACTCATCCACCGAATAAAATGCATGCTCTAACAAAAATTTCTTTAATTTAATTTTAAATCTCGTAAAGTCTAAATATTTAAATGTTTCAGGCAACGTGTTGTACAATGACATATTCAGTGTATTTTTCTTAGATCTCTCAAATCTATACCTCGAAGGCCTAATTAAATTAGCTGATTTAGTGCTGTCAGAGTGAAAGTGGGAATTTTGGTGGAATTTTCCACGGTTTTTATGAATCTCCAGTAGTTGGTATAAGATAAATAAACTAGGCAACATTAGTACCCGCAATTTTATAAAGTGTGGCCTACAGTGGTCCCTATAGCCGATACCAAAGACAAGTCGAATAGCCTTCTTCTGCATTCTAAAGATCTGAATGACGCCAGCACAGCAACCCCAAAGGTGAACACCGTACGAAATATGAAAACGCAACAAGGAATAATAAACAGAGAGGAGGGTATTACAGTGAAGAGACCCACGAAGTTGCCTAAGAACAAAAATGGAGGATGCCAACTTATTCCTCAATAATGTAATGTGAGAATTCCAGTTCAAACCATCGTCCAAATTGATAACCACCAATGTCACCGAAGAACTATCAACCACTCCACGTCCATTCATGAAAAACCACTTCCGTGTTTTTTCTTCATTCAATTTAACGGAATTATTAGCAAACCAACATCTCGCCCGCTCTTCCATAACAGACATTTCTTTCATTAACCATTCTGGGTTTCTACTTTTACAAATTAGCGCCGTGTCGTCAGCGTAACAGATACAAAGACCCGGTGACAAATGCCTAAAGAGATCATTGACATATATAATGGAAAGAAGAGATCCTAATACCGAACCCTGCGGCACTCCACATCGTACCGCCTTAGGCTCAGAAAGCTCTCCACCATATGCGACTGCCTGCCTTCTATTTGACAAGAAAGATGAAAGCAAATCGAGGGGAATACCGTATCCATGAAGCTTTCTAATCAAAAGTTCATGAGAAACACAATCAAAGGCACGACTGAGATCACACAGTGAGAGCCCCACGCTTTACCCATCTTCCATCGCTCAAAAGCTTCACCACAGGAAGCTCATCCCTCATTTTCCTTAATGTATCATTAAACCACCGAACAGGAGGTCCATCGGTGAAGACATCTCTCATAGGAAGACGCTTCCAGATTAGCTACTGACAAATAAAAAACCAGATGCCAAGCAAGCCATTTAGAGTCGACATTCTGATAGAAAATTTCCCAGTCAATCACACTCAGGTCACCCAAAATATAATGAATTCCCTTTGTTGTTATAGGCCTCACTCTAACCGGTTCGGGAGCACCGATCCCCATCCCCATATTCAGCTCAATGAACTGATCACGGTGGTCGGATCCAGCAGTCCAGAACTGCAGAGCTTGTCAGCAATATTAGTCAAAATGTTGTCGATATAAGTTGAGGAATCACTGGTCACCCTAGTGTAATCACACATTGTGGCAAAAATACCATAGGAATTAATAATATAAATTAACTCTAACAAAATGGTGGACTCTGTTCTAAAGTTAATATTAAATTAGGGTTTCTCATATTTTTTATATTCTTTGTTCCTTCATTGACAACCTATAGATGATAGGTAAATATCGAGGTCACATCTGAATTCAGCATATTACAGTAAACATAAAAGATCGAAAAATGTCAAAGAGCGACAAAAAATTTCAAAATTCAGAACAGTGTTATTAATATTTTATAGAGATTAATTCACCAGCTACGTTATTTTTTCTCTAGGAAATCATGTTCTCCTGATTCAGGAACTGACCTTATGAATAAAAAATTCAACTTATTAAACTAAAAATTAAAGACAAGTCAAGAAACTTAAAATGAATTAATTTTTATCCAAGAACATGTTACATTGATAAACAGGCCTTAACTATCATAGAAAACTTTTGTAAACAAGATGCAGAACTGTTACTTAGAAAACAGGATAATTAATGAACATTGTATTATCTATCATCTGATGAATTTAAATTAAAAATAATTCTTTCAATTTTAGTTTTCTATCAAAGTTAGTAATTGTAGTTAATTATCCAATAGAATTTTGCATCACCTAGGATTAGTTTGATATGCTCCATGCAAAAAAAATTAATTACAAGAAAACCCGTATACTACATAATAAAAAATACGCTTCAAGTATAAATATTTTTTGTTTCTAATTAGTCAGCTACCACCATATATCTTCATGTGGAGAGACAAAGTGTTTTTTACTACTTTTAGTATTTTACAGACGTGTATTGAACTTTCAAATACCAACAAAAAGATAGTTCAAAAGTCATTCCTGCACATTATATTTTAAAAAGGAATGTGACATGGTGATATTTTTTCCTCTAAACTCTTTATTACGCTACTGGAATACATCTGTAAAAATTTTTAATTGGGAAGAAACTGACTTTAACATCGATGGGAAGAGGCTCAATATTCTACACAGTTCATTCAAAAAGTTGCGGGACTAATTTTGTATAAAATTTACGACTAGCGTTATCTGTTACCCGATGGCAGAACTATGTAATATCATGTCCTAGTTACCTATAGTGGAAATGTGAGCGCTGTAACTTCATCTATTGAACAATTGTGTTCGTTTGAAGTAGCCGTGGTTCTGCCACTGTGTCACAATTTTCGCTATGGAGCAACGCGCCGCAATCAATTTTCTTTTAAATTGGGAAAAAGTGGTTCAAAAACATTCGAATTATTGAAAACCTCATATGGTGAGGATTGTTTAAGTTACAGCAAAGTTTTCGAGTGGAATGCGCGGTTCAAGAACGGTCGACAGTCACTGGAAGACGACCCATGAGAGAGGCGCCCTTTGCCCTCGACTACCCATGAGAATATCGAACGTGTGCACATTCACTGTTTCGTAATCGGAGAATTAGGGTTAAATATTGCCAGAGAAACTCAACATGAATGTAGATAGCGTGCACCATATTTTACACGATGTTCTCGGGGGAAAAAATGTGTGCGAAGTTCGTTTCGTACTTGTTAACCGAAGAGCTGAAAGAGCGCCGTGTGAAAGCTTCACGCGAATTAGTTAAATGAGCTGACATCCATGTCAGAAAATTCTTTAAATAAAATTGTAACCGGCGACGAATCAAGGCCTTTTTTAAAATACGATCCATAGATCAAACGCCAAACCGCGAGTGGCGAGACAATGGCAAAGAGCGGCCCACCGTTCGAGAGACAAAGTCGAAAATCAAAACGATGCTCATTTCGTTTTTCGAATTTCCCGGAATTATCCATAGCGAATTCGTGCCCACGAACCAAACAGTGAACGCACAATTCTACAAAAATGTCCTGTATTGATTTTTAAAGCGGATTTGTCACATGAGACCATAATTGTACCCACCGGTGACCAGTTTCTGTTACACGACAATGCACCAGCCCATTCCTTAATACAAGTCATAAAATTTTTGACCCAAAAATCGGTCTCGATAAATCATCAACCAAGTACCAGCCGTACTTGACAGATCTGGCTCTGGCAGACTTTTTTTATTCCATAAATTGAAAATGACGTTGAAGGGAGAACGTTTTGAAGACGTTGAGGCGATTCAAAAGAATATGACGAGGGCTCTGAAGGCTATTCCAGCGGAAATTATGTTGAAAATTAAATCAAATCTTTTTTCTAAACTCTTATTTTCATTCGAAAAAAAATGAGTCTCGAAACTTTCTGAATGAACTGCGTATGTTTTACTGATGATTTAGCACTAACAGACAAACTATACGAATCACATAAAAAGTTGACAACTATAAAAAGCACTTTACATGATGTTGAATTAAGCATCAACTGTTTCGAAATTGAATTTATGACGAACTGGTTCTTAATAGTAATATTTTGTTGTGAATACACACTTATTTTACGACAAAATATTAAATTTCAGATTCAATATTGCCCCAAAACTCCCTAAACTAAATTAAAGAATCTAAATAATACGGCATACAGTGCTAAAACTATAATCTTTTGATTGCGGGGAAACCCAGAGAATAAATGGCATCGTGGCAGTACTTTGTCTCGGTGCTTCCCCGATTTCAGAGTGCGATGTCACCACTGTTATAAAAGCGGAAAGGCAGCGGTGTAATTAAAGACCTTACGGGTTGTTCTTTTGGAGTCAGCTTTTCATTTTTCCGATTGAGCTTAACCCCCGGGATCACGTTGACTGTTTTATTTTTTAGGTAGCTCGTGGTTCTGAAAGTAGGTTGTCTTTGACAACATAATGTTCTACAGACAATAAAGATCGTGCACGTATCTTAATTCCTGAAATTGACACCGTCGATAAAAAGACGAGGTCAGCGGCGCGTACGAGTTACTTAACCCGAGCGTCCTGACTTTTAAACATAATTACAAAAACGAACAAGTGGAAAAAATCTGATATTGAAATTACGACTAATAGTCAACTTCGTGTTGGCTATAAAGTTATGAATACCGTACTTGACAAATAATCCAGAACGTGACAGTGAAGAGAAAATAATTCCGAACTTGACTTGCGGAAAACAGTACTGAATTTAAAAAAAAAAATGAACAAAAAGTTACCCAAGAGTCAAGGACGAGGGTTACTTGATAATCTTTTCCTAATTGGCTCATTCCTTAGAAGTGTTCCTTTGAAAAATAAACTTAATTAATCTTCGTTAACTTTGAGCTTCACTCATTCCCTTTCTATTCCCGTGAGCGAGAAGAAAGGTGAGGCGGCTAGAGTTTTCATTCTAGTTGGAAGTTTTGGCGGGACTTCACCAACAACCCCTGATTTGGTTAAAACTTAAAGGTTTTACACAAATAATTGATAATATAAAATTGTAAAATAAATTAATCCCGACGGAAACGAACTTCCACGTTTCCTTATATATCCAATAAACCCGGTAAATGAGTTGTACGAAAATGGCAGTGGACTGTATTTTGGGCGCAGGCAAAAAATACGACGAAGGTATGACAATCTCGAAAAATTAAAAATGGCCTTCCTTGTAGCTGCTCACTGATGTGAAACTCGTGGATACTTTTCTGGAGCTGAGTCCTTTGGCTTTGGCACTGTTATAGGTGTTGAATAAATAATTGTTTTTGCGGATTTAGCCGGCATATAGAGGTTTTGACACTCGCGTGGTATATTAGTGTTCGTAACACGTGTTTTCCGCTTAAGGTTCAAGTGCCAGATGACTGTGTTTTATACCATGTACTGTTGAGGTGCGTGCGACCCTGCTTGGCCATTTTAGGAAGAGATTGTCATATATGACGCGAAACAATACATGGCGCGAAAAGGGATTAAAATAAAATTAACTTCAGTTTGCTTAAATATAAACCTGGAGATATGTTAATTTTACCCAGAAAATTATAACTTAAAATTAATAACTCGGAAAGACGGAACATGCGTAAATAGATTTATTTTCTCGGAGATGGGTATAAAAGTACCGAGTAACGGCGAGATGCATTGACGTCTTGTTAAAATCGAAAAATAGTTAAAATTGTGAAAGGTAGTTGACAGAGACCCTTTGAAAAAATTATCGAAAATTCGATAGATTCAAAAAATTAAAAAAAAAGTAAAAAACACACATACTCCGTTATACGGCAGTTTCTATAATTTATAAATTTGAAGAAATCATCCGCAAAAATAAATTAAATTTTATTACAAAGAAAAACTAAGTATGAATACGTAGGTATTACCTTATTTATTTTCGCAAAATCGCCAACTTGCAATATACCCATTAACATTTAATGTTCGGCAAATTTATTACCACCATATGTTATATGTTGCCGAATGCAATTGCATTGGTGCGTTAAATTATGCAATTTCTTTAGGATTTATAGATACGAGAATAATATAATAATGCTACAGAGATAAAATAAATTAACATTTAAATCATGTTTTATTTATTAGCAATAGCTTAATTTCCATAAAACAACAACACATTTTATGGAGTAACTAGCTTAATAGTGATTTTCTTATAGCCCAGTCATTTGGTCCCAAAAAAGAGGGTTACCTGGAAAGTTTTCCGGGAGTTTTAGAAATTGGTAATTTTATAGATTTCGATGTGCTCTTACCGAATTTCGACTTTGCCACCTCGTATCTCAGCCGCTCGCGCCGCCATATTGGAAAAATGGCGCCCAATAACAGTTTTTTTACAATATCTCCGTTCCGACGCATTTTACGACAAAAATATTTATATACAAAATTAAACTGTCGGTAGAACTCAAGAGAAGTATTTAGTTTAGTCTGAGTCATCAGTATACGTCTATCGCCTTACAGTGTTGTTTGTGTTTATAAAGCCATGGCTTCTGATAAAGCAAATTGTTTTATTTGTAATAATCCATTATTAAAAAGTGAAACAATTGAAGTGAAGGAAAAAGGATTGGAGACTTTTCGTAAGTCAAGTGTTAAAAGAAAAGACAATAAAGTTGAACTTTTGGCGGGACTAAAATCGATAGTGGTTCATGATGTATGTCGAAAACGATATAATAATGAAAAGTTAATCGCTGCATCATTGCGTAGAGGAAGCGATGTCATGACACCTCAACCACTACTGCAATCCTCGCATCCAACATTCTTATTCAAAGATCCTTGTTTTTTATGCACTGATGAGATAACAGCAGAGTTTATAGCAAAACAAAAATAGACGCGGTTGTGCAAGCGTAATGTTGTGTATAGTATGCGGAAATTATCTATGAAAAATAGTACTTCAGAACTTGCTAAAGCTCGTAATGATGACTGGGGTCGAGCAATTGTTGAGCGTCTTGAGCATGTGAATGATTTGGGCGCAGCCGATGCACAGTACCACAATTCCTGCATGAAAAAATTGTATCAAGTACCACCAGCTGAAGATATAAAAAAGGTCCGTATGCCAATGAGATCGATACTGCGATGCAGTTCATTTATTCTTATCTTGAGCAGAATTCCGATGAGTATCATTTTTTCTGGACAAATTTATAGCCAAAATTGAAGGTGATTACCGTCCACACATAAAAATAGTGAAAGCACAACTCCTCAAAAAATACGGTGATGATATTTTAATTGCCGTCACTGCCAATAAGGCTCCGGTGGTTTGTTTCCGAAATACAGGGTTTAAGCTATTAACGGAAGCCTGGTAAATCAAAAAAGTAATGACAATGCAGAAGAACGCGGCGTATTGTAAAAACAGCAGCAGAAATTGTTATAGAAGATATTCGCTCTACGGTCTATGAGACAAAACATTATCCTCCATCAGATAATTTTTTTCAAGACTCTGAGTCAGATATACCTGAAACTTTACGCGTTTTCCTAGATGGAGTGATTTTAAAAAACAAACGATCGTCTTTTGAAAAATGGAAGAAAAAAAGCATTGCTCTCTCCCATTCTATAATTGCAGCAGCAAGGCCGAAATCTTTTATATCAACATTACAGATCGGACTAGCTGCATTTTTATTTCATAAGTATGGATCGCGGCGATTAATAGATGTATTATCATCTCTTAGATTTTGCTCTTCATACAACGAAGCAATGTTGTTCGAAGTTTCAGCTATTCTGCGCGCACCGTTGAATATCGATGATAACGCATTTTCTCAATTTGTTTTTGACAACGCTGATTTCAATACGCAGACACTAGATGGTAATAACACTTTCCATGCCATGGGCCGTATCCATTATGTAACACCTACCTGCTATCGCTCCTGATCAAATTATTCCACGATTAAAGCAAATGCCGTCTGCAACAGTCGTTGGTAGTTTAAGTACTATTGCATTAAAAACATTTGTGAAAAAAAAACGATACGGGCTTAAAAACAATAAAGATTCAAAACCTTGGTAGCATTCGTGCGGCTTAGGAAGTAGTTATGCCATCCGTTTCAGATTTATTGTGGTTATATCCATCGCAGATAATGCGGATGAAATTTCGGTCTGCAACGTCTCGATCGGTGCCCAAGACGAACTATCAACGCCTGGTCCATCAGGAACAGCAAAGCGAAGGAGATTGTGCTAAATTTCGAAAGTGTGCATCACATGTGGATTAGGCCTACAGGGGACACCACGAAAAAAAACGCGCCCCTTACTCTACCTCAAGGTGGTGTGGAAATGAGTTTTTTTCCAAAACGAATATTGAAATGTACTTTGCGGCGCTCGTACGCCAAAAACTATTGATTTTACAAAAAAAATTGTTAATACATAAATTATAGGAAATTTTCTCTAGTTTAATTTTATATATAAATATTCTTGTCGTAAAATGCGTCGGAAAGGAGATATTGTAAAAAAACTGTTATTAGGCGCCATTTTTCCAATATGGCGGCGCAAGCGGCGGAGATACGAGATGGCAAAGTCGAAATTCAAAAAGAGCACATCAAAATCTATAAAATTACCAATTTTCAAAACTCCCGGAAAACTTTCAAGGTAAAACTACCAAATGACTGGAGTATTAATATATCGTGTTAATTGGGAAACCAATTTAATAAAACACAAGTTGACAATGCTGTCATTACTGAATCATAGAGAAGAAGTTAAAGGTAATTTAAAGAAAAAAATGAAAATAACGTGACATGCGCGACTATAATTTAATATAATGACCTATTTAACTCTAAAATCATATTCTGAAAATTTTAAAAACAATTCATGATTGTACTTACTAACAAAGAATAAGAAACTATTTATTTAGAAATAATCTTTTGTTTTCCCTGACTTTTTATTGCATTTTGGCTTCTAGAATACATGATATCTAAGAGTGCTACACCAAAGCATAAAAAGTTATTTATGTGCTATTTGGTTGAAATGATTGTGACGTTAATTCGACAGCTTCGTCCCCAACGGTGGTGCTAACAACTAATGAATGTGGCGAATGCGCTAGGAGACGAGGGAAATTATTATTTATTTTTAAATAAATGGTATTGTTATTTTTGCTGTTATTAGAATAATTTATTCTATGTAACATTTATGCAGTGTTTTATTTTGAAACCCAAATTACGTCCTCTCCAACAAAAAATTTTCTTAAAGAACGGTAGCTCACGGCTTTGGATAAGTTGAAAATCATGGCTCTTGGGTTTAGAACATGTCAAATTGGAACTATTATCCGACGTTTCGCCTACGATTGCATGATGCATCTTCAGGGATCTGTATTCAACGAGATTAGAACACTTAATGACCATCGAGGAGCAATAGCCCTGTATTTATACCGGACTAGTGCTCAGCAAACCATGATTCCAGCATTAAAATCGATTTCCACGTGTGATGTAGACTGTAACCCGCAACTCTATTAATATTATTTGGATATTTACAAATTTTGATTGATTCTCTAATTTTACGTTTAAAGGCGATGCTAGCAGTTTCATTTACATTAAAGGTGTGGCCAGAGCAGTGCTGGTGTTCAACTACTGCAAAATTTGTTTATTTTTAATACATCTCTCATGTTCATTAAGCCTAGTGGATATAGACCGTCCTGTTTCACCCACATACACTTTACCACAAGAGCAAGGTATCTTATAAAAGCATGTTCTTAGTACTGGTATTCCTGCCTTTGGTGACTTCAAACATTATCCGAATGTTTGATTTTCGGAGAAATGTGGCAATCTTGTCTGTGGTCCTGGTATGTAAGGCACGATAACGCTGTTCATAGGTGGTACATGTATGACATTTTGTTGAAGAGTTGGATTTTTATATTTATTCATAGAAAGTCTAAAATCTTCAGCACAATATTCGTTGCCTCTCAGAGCATTAGTCAGTTTTTCTGTTTCTGATTTCAATGATAAATTGTTTTTAAAGAAGGATGATGGAGTGACATTGCAATGAGATATCAATTTATATGTGTTGATTTTCTGTACATAGAATGTCCTAATTTGTCATTATCTTTCCTTTGAATCAGTAAATCGAAAAAGGGAAGGACACCACTTGATTCAGTTTGGATAGTAAATTTTATTGACAAAAATATGGTTGTCGGACTTGCATTGTCCTTATTTTTGTTTGGTTTTACGACATTTTGATTAGGTTGTATCTCTAATCGTTATCAAGAATAAACTGAATTTTTTGCCTTAACGATATGAGCTTATATAGGGACTTTGTCCATTGAAGCGCAGTGTATCGCTTTACTGTACATACCTCAATGATTTGATGTTACGGAGCAGTAGTTACCAAAGATTACGTAACTCAACACTGGGTTTACTGAAGAATCCATTATTACTTTTAATGTAAGCTGCTTCTATAAATTTTCTTTTTTTCATGTTAGGTTTCATATATATTGCCGCAACTTCAGACTATTTTATATGGTGTTGTTTATCCCAGACGTATTCTCGACGTTTCCCCTTTTTGTGTATGAGTTTTATGTTCGTTAATTCTAACTTCTAGTGATCGTTTAGTTTCTCCAATGTACATTTCACCACACTTATATGGAACTTTGTAAACACATTCTTTCTTATCGGCAGTTTTTGGTTTCGTTTTTGTTAAATGAGCTCTATGTGCATTTCCTGCTTTAAAGGCTATTTTTATATTATAACTTCTGGCAGTTCACCTCATTTTCTCTGAAGTTCTTTTAATGTATTGAATTGTGAAGAAGGAATGTATTTTTTGCTGTCCAGAGGTCGTCGTTCTAAAGTTATTTATAACATCGTTAATTAATTTTAAAGGATAACCATTCTGTTGTATATCGGATTTAATGTTTGGTACCTCTTTTTTCAATGAATCGGCATTATTGCATAGATATATAGAATGATTATAAAGGTTGCATATAATTCCCCCTTTTGTTTGTTTAAGATTTTGTCCAGTATGTGTTGGCTTTGTGTATACTGAAGTTTTAATAGTTTCGTTTGAACGATTCACCATAATATCTAAGATGGGCAATTGATCATTTACTTCTTTTTCCATGGTAAACTTAACTGTAGGTCGAATATTGTTTAGATGTTTCAAGAAATCATTAAGTTCCTGATCATTGCCCATCCATACGATGAAGGTATCATCGACATATCTCAACCAGACTTTCGATTTCATTATTGCACTGGGAATGAAGTAGCATGAGTTTCGAACCATTCCACATATATATATATATATATATATATATATATATATATATATATATATATATAGGTTGATTGAAAAGTTTTGAAAGCGAAAATAAAAAAAATGTGTATTTTTTAATGAAATTAGTTTTTTTTTATTCAATATAATCTCCCTCAACTTCAACACACTTATTCCAATGATCCTCCAATAATTTTATACCATCTTTGTAATGATTTTGCGGAAGCTCTGTAAATTAATGTTTCACGGCTGCAATAGCTTTTTCATTCGAAGAAAGACGCTCTCTACTAAGAAATTGTTTCACATTCCTGAAGAGGTAGTAGTCGGAGGGAGCCAAATCTGGTGAATACGGTAAGTGTTCAAACAATTCGTACTTTAATTCTTTCAATTTAGCCATCGTCATCGTGGTCAATAAAAATGAACCATAAGTATATGGCAATTGGGACTTAATGATCAGCTTGAATAATGACTCATGAACACAATTTTTTGTCAGATATTTTATAATTCATTTCTATTTTTTTACATGGGGGCAGTTTTACCTTATCTAAGCGGTGAATTTAACAATTTTTTTATGTCACTAATACTTACGTGACCTAAACTTCAAAATGGGATAAGATGAACTTGTTTATCTTCTTTCCTTCTTGAAATATTAGATCTTTAACGTTCAAACTCATGCTCAATTGAAACACATTTTGCAACCCAATTTCCTAAATCTTGATTAATTTCTCACAATTAAGACACATGCTTTAGTTAGAGCATTATCTTATCATAAACATATAATTAGCACACATTTCGGTTTTAAACGAGAGGTCTACGAAATAGGCTAATTTTATAATCACCGTTCGCTTTAAATTTTTTTTTCTGGACTCTCGATTGAAACATTTTAATCATCCCGACCCCACTTCAAATTAATTGCCTACCTCTACTTAAGACGAACGAGGAAATTATTGAGGTTATCTGCGACATACGGCCAACATATCATCTACATATCTGCACCAAAATTTAGGTTTTAGAGCAGCAGAAGACAAGACGTTTTCTTTGGAAGCTTCCATGAAGATATTCGCTACCATGGGTGACAGCGGAGATCTCATGGCCGCCCTAAGTCTGCTCGTAGAAAATTCCTTCAAAAGTAAAATAAAGGAAAATCAGACATGCTTTAATTAATTCTAGTAGGGTGGAGTCCATGTTGGTATTTCATAATATGTTCGATAGTATAGAAACTAAATCATTATAGAAATTCTTGAAACGTAAAATTAGAGAATCAATCGAAATTGGTAGATATTCAAATAAATCACACGTGAAAATCGATCTTGACGCTGGATCACGGTTTGCTGAGCACCAGTCAGGTATAAACACCGAACTGTTACTCCTCGATAGTCATTCGGTGTTCTAATCACATACAGTAAAGTTTCCTGAAGATACGTAGGCAAAACGTCGAATAACAAATCCAATTTAACTCGATCTAAACCAAACAACCATGATTTTCAAGTTGACCAATTCCGTAGAAGCTTTGGTGCTTTAAATTTAGTGTTGTATGAATCTACTGGTGTGATTAGTGGTATTTACAATACTTTAGATCTTTATAGGTATAAGGATGTTGGAAATTCGGTTTGTTTTCTGTCTTTAGGTCAGTTCATGTTAGTTTGCTTGACCAAAATTACGAATTTTTAGTTTTACATTACTACATAATACTTTTGTATTATTATGCCCTTTTTCTCCTTTAATTTACTTCATATGATTTAAGGCTATTTTTATATATTAGAGGTGTTATATTTAATTTAATCGGTTCTCATCGATAGGTTCAAAGAATTGTTTCAGGTAATCGTTGAGGTTTGAATTCTGCTTTGATCTGACTGGCAGCTTGATCAATTAGTGAATTAAGAACACTTTTTTATATTTATCAGAAGTATGGGATTTAGTACAAAAATCTGAATTTGAGTAGGCTGGTGACCTGTTTAAATAAGCTGCATTATATAGGGTATCTTAAATAATGAATGTCTAAAATAACTAATGGTATCTCCAAAACCGTAAATGGAATGAAATTGACTGAATTTAAGAAAATTTGTCTTTCCTAATTACCATTTATAGAATGTGTGCAGTGTTGCCAAATTACTTTTAGTTCCTGAAATAATTGAAAAGATGCAAAAAATGGTAAAAATTAATTGGCAATTAATCGAAATAAAAATAAATGAGACTCAACAATTATTTTTATTTTCCTCAAAATAGGGTTTTCGAATTAACTCATAGCATTTGAAATACACTACCTACTCACTTTTTTCAAATAAGATTTTTTACTTCATACTTGGAAACGAAATTTAATCTTCCACTGATTCATATTTCACATGAAGATGTTGACCTACGCTTCATCTTTAAAAATAGTTATCCGTACGGCACTGTCGTTTTTTTTTAATAAAAATTTTTGACTAATTATACACGTTTTTAAAAAATTGGCAGTTTTTATTTTAATCTCCTCGTTCAAAAATGTTAAAATTTCCAATCAAAGTCTGAGTAAATGGGATTACTTAAATTGTAAACCACTCAAACGAATTTCAAGAAATTTCGTATATGAGTTTACTCTGTTGAACTATCTGTACGTTAATTAATCTATTTATTGAAGATTTCAGCTCAAACTCCGGCATATCGAATTAGATCATTTCAATTTTACATAAACCAAATAATAAATCTACAACGATTTTTATACTTGATGAAAATATTTTTTTTTTAATAAATTTCTCTTGCTGAATTCCAAACACTCCACTGGTCAATTTTTTTTCGTTATTTTTTGAAATTAACTCAACTTTCTATAACATAATTCTTAATTTTATAATAAAACTAACAACTCAAACGCTAAATTTCGAAATAAATCTGTAATATCTGAAAAGTTAGCCCGCAGGGATCATAAAAAGTCCGGGATAAGAAATTTGGAGGTTTCTCCTGACTTTCTTTATTGTCTTTTTTGACTCTGTGTTCGTATTTCTCTATCGTCACCCTTAGGCTATTGGGCGCAAAGTTAGTTTTTTTTTCGTATAGCAATTTACCCTGAAATTTATTGTCACCTATAAAATAAGAAAACGAAATTGCCGGCAATACCTTTTTATGCTTCTGGATTTAAAGATACAAAGTCGCAAATTTACCATTCAGAATAGGATTTGTCTTTTTTCCAATATTGGTAAAGAAATAATACTTATGTATCTATACATAAAATACATAGGTCATTTTTTGTGACTGTACAGAATATTTTTTCAATGCGGAATATAGGTTTTTATGTGTAAAATATTTATATCGCTAAAAGGCACATTTTGACTAAACAAGCTTAGAATAGATGTAATCTGAAAGTTAAAGAAAATACTGCAATATATTACAATACTTCTTCTTCTTCTTCTTCTAGGTAGAACCAGGTTCTGTTATCTATACAATGCCTCATCGATCCTCGTTTGAGGTCGAAATCCAGATGTCTCTCCATCTTTTGGGGGGCCGTCCAGGCGGCCGCTTGGTATTTGGTTTCTCTCTCATCACGGTTTTTTCTAGTCTGCCATCGTCCATTCGTTCCACGTGATCTCTCCACTGCCTACGACGGTTTCGAACCCACTTCACAACATCCCCCACTCCGCTGCCCTCGCGTATTTTTGCGTTTCTTATTCTATCTCTTAAACTTGTTCCCGTGATCATTTCTGTGGTTCTCATAATTTGTTTTGTCTTTGTGGTTTCATTTCTTGTTTCTGCGCCGTAGGTCAGTGTCGGTCTTACACAGACCTTGTAAATTCTTGCTTTGCTCTCAACTGTCATATGTTTATTGTTCCAGATTGTATCTCTTAGTTGGCCTGATATCATGGCCGCTTTGTTGACTTGTATGCGTACTTCTTCCGTTACTGCCCTGTTACTTGTTATATGTGCTCCTTGGTATTTAAACTTCCCAACCTGTTCGATATGTTTGTCATCAACCATTAATTTGCATCTTACCGGTTCTTTTGCTATTATCATTGCTTTGGTTTTCTCCACAGGTATCTTCATATTATACTGTTTGGCTGTTCGATTGAGATGGAAAAGCATTCTTTGTAAGTTGTCCTCGCTATCTGCTGTCAAGGCAACATCGTCTGCAAAGCATATAATCTGAACGGTGTTGTGTCCCATTGGGTACCCAATATTTGTGCTTTTTACCTCATCAATGATTTCGTCCATTACATTGAAAAGTGTTGGACTTAGGCTATCACCCTGTCTTATTCCTATGGATAGTGGGATTTCCTCTGTTAGAGTGTTATTTGTTTTAATTACCATGGTGTTTTTGGAATTCAGTTCGTATATTGTGCCTATGATTGCTTCGTCTACTTGTTTTCTTCGCAGAAATTCTGTTATGTCTTCCAGCTTGACTCGGTCGAACGCTTGTGTAAAGTCCACAAAACAAATGAACAGCGGTTTATCGTATTCGATAGATTTTTCAACCAGCTTTATGATAATAAATATACCGTCGATAGTAGAGCAGTTATTCCGGAAGCCCTGCTGTTCTTAGCACGCCCCTAACTTGTCTACGATCTGTTGTGGCAGTATTTTGGTTAACAATTTGGCTGAACTGTTCAGTAGGCTTATTCCCCTGTAGTTTTCGGGTTGTTTTTTTGATCCTCTTTTGTGGATCGGAATTATGACGCTTTTCCGCCATTCGTTGGGTACTGGCGTTGTGCGGAGTATTTTTTGATATAGAACAGTGAGCTCTGTGACAAGGCTGGGGCCTCCGTACTTTAGCATCTCATTCGTAATTTAGTCGGTACCAGGTGATTTTCTGTTTTTTAATTTCTTAATTGTCAGGTGCATCTCTGCTTCACTGATGTTAACATCTGTTAGTTATGTGATTTCTTGTTGGTTTTCGTCTACGTTGTTTTCTGTAGCTGGTGCCTGGAGTAAGTCCTTAAAATGGCTGACCCATTGTTGGCTGTCGATTGGACTTAGTTGAAAGTATTCATTGATTGGTTTTTTTCTGTTCCTCAGCATGTTCCATATTTTCTTTTGTCCTCCATATAGGTCGTGTTCCATGTCTTTTGAATACTTTTCCCAGTATTCTTTCTTTAGTTGAGCTATTTGACTGTTGATTCTGTTTCTCACCGTTTTGTACTCTTCGAAATGGTTTGTTGTTTTGTGCTGTCGGTATTTTGTAAATGCTTGTCGTTTTCCTTTTGCTAGTATTTTCACCTCTTCTGTGAACCATGGTTTTGTATTGCTTCGCTTGTTCGTGCTAACTGTTCGTGTTCCGGTAGCCTCCCTGGCGCTATCTTGTATTTTTCTTTTCAATTTTTCCCAGGCTTTCTCCACTCCGTCATTTTCTAGGATTGTATTAGCTTTTATTTTCTCGGAGAGTCTCTGCTGATATAATACTTTTGTGCTATCGTTAGCGAATGATTTGGTGTTGTATTTAATAAAGGTATGTTTCTGTTTGTGCGTTCTGTTTATACTTTGTTGGGACCGGTATTTACATAATACTAGTCGGTGGTCGTCTTTTCCCAGGTCTGACGAATTCAGAGTTCTGACATCGAGTATTTGGTGGGGTAACACTTTTCTGTTCATTATTATGTAGTCTATGGTTGATTCTTGTTCTCGGGTGTTTCCCCATGTCCGTTTATATTGCCACTTATGTGGAAAGAAGGTGTTATTTATTCTCATCTCGTTTTGGGCGCACAGTTGTATGAGTTGTTCACCGTTGTCATTTAGTGTTACCTCATTATATCTCTGCATTACTCCCGGAATTTACAATACAATTCGTGTAAAGAAATATTCAGAAAATACCCAAACAAGCTTTCCCTCGATTAGTATTTAGTGTTTTTAACGACTTCTAAAAGAAGGAGGTTCTCAATTCGTCGACTATGTATTTTTTTATGTATGTATATCGATTATTCCAGAATGGCGGTACCGATTGCTGCGGTATTCCCATATTTTTTTGAACGAAATGGGTGCAGTAAAATCCAAGACGACGCTGACAATATGGCGGCCAAAAAAATTAATTTTGTCCGATTTTCTCCAAAATTGGTATGGGGGATTTTTCGGGATCATACACTACGAATCTGAAATTATTTTTAAAAAATTCAATCTGTCGGTTCCAATATAGTGGACAAAAAATTTAATTTTGACCGATATTTTTCCAAAATTGATACGGGGGAGTTTTCGGGGTCGCACATAAAGAATCTAGGTTTATTTTTTTAAAATTCAATATTGCGGATCCAATATGGCGAACGAAAAAATCAATTTTGTCCGATTTTCTCCAAAAAGTGGTAAGGGGGAGTTTTAGGGGTCGCACATAACGAATCTGAAATTATTTTTAAAAAATTCAACATGGCGATTAAAAATTAATTTTGGCCGATTTATTTCTAAATTGATATAAGGGAGTTTTTGAGATTGCACATTACGAATCTGAAATTATTTTAAAAAAATTAAAAATGGCGGATTCAAGATGGCAGATTAAAGATCTGTCGATTTATTCTTAAATCAATATTGGGGGATTTTTATTAATGTTAACTACGAATTTAAAATATTTTTTGAAAAACTTAATCTGGCGGATACAATATAGCCTCCAAAAATTTTACATTTTTCGATTTTTTTCTTAAACTGATATAGGGGGTTTTTGAGGACGTAAATTATGAAATTAAAACTAGTTTTTCAGGATTCAATATGGTGAATCCAATATAGCTAACTAAAAATTTTCCATTTTTCGATCAAAGAAAATCTAATATGTCGGATGCCCTATGACGGTCTAGAAATTTTAAATTTTCGGATTTCATCCAAAATTGGTACTAGGGGGCTTTGAAGGGTTTAGATTTAGATTAAATTAAGACGTTAAAATTATTATTGGTGGGTTGAAAATTATACCTTATTCGTATTTCTTCCAATTTGGTATTAGGGGATTTTTGGGGTAGTGTATTACGAATATAAAGTTAATTTTTTACAACCATTAGGTTGATAAGATACAATATGAGGGACTGAAAATTTACATTTTACATATCGATATTAGAAGGTTTTGAGGCTTACATTACCAATATAAAATTAATTTAAAATTTAAGATAGTGGATTTACTATGCCAGAATAAATATTTGTTTGACAGAATTTCATTGGTATTTGGAGAACTCTAAGAATCAAAGAATATTTGGTGGTTAATTTTAGGGTGATTTGCAACTTTGGATAAAATGGGTACTTTTTTGCCATCTGGGAGTCATTGTGAGGTACATTAACCTCGATTAGTACTTGAACCTGATTAGTTGAGAACCTCAGATGTAAATTTCTTAGCACAATATATTTTATACCGCATATTGAGTTTGTATACGCCTCAAAGACCCCACAATATCAATTTTAGACAAAATCGGAATATGTAAATTTTTCTGTCCTTCATATTGTATCTTATCAACCTAATAGTTGTAAAAAATTAACTTCATATTCATAAGACACGACCCCGAAAACCCTCTAACACCAAATCTGAAAACATGCGAATAAGGTAAAATTTCAAGTCTAAATCTAATCTATATCTAAACCATTCAAAGCCCCCAAGTACTAATTTTGGATAAAATCCGGAAATTTAAAATTTTTAGACTTATATTCAGGACTTACGCCCTCAAAAACGATTCAGTCCCACCTTTGAACAAAATCGGAAAATGTAAAATTTTTAGTCCGCTATCTTGGATTTGCCATATTGAATCCTGAAAAAATACTTATACATTCATAATTTAAGCCCTCAAGAACCCTCTATATCAGTTTGGGAGAAAATGGAAAAATGTAAAATTTTTAGGACATCATATTGAATCAGCCAAACTGAGTTTTTCTAAAAATAATTTAAATTCATAATTAACACTAACAAAAATACCCCAATACTGATTTTAGAGAAAATCGGGAGATGTAGAATTTCTAATCCGCCATCTTGGATCCGCCATATTGAATTTTTTTAAAATAATTTCAGATTCGTTATGTGCGACCCCGAAAACTCCCCCGTACCAATTTTAGAGAAAGTCGGACAAAACTAATTTTTTCGTCCGCCATATTGGATCCGTCAAATTGAATTTTTTAAAAATAATTTTAGATTAGTTATGTACGACCCTGAAAACTCCCTCGTACCGATTTTGGAGAAAATCGGTCAAAATTGATTATTTTGTCTGCCATATTGGATTCGCCACATTGAATTTTTTAAATATATTTTGGATCCATTATGTGCGACCCCTAAAACTCCCCCATACCAATTTTGGAGATAATCAGACAAAACTATTTTTTTTGGCCGCCATCTTGGATATTACTGCACCAATTTCGTCCAAAAAAATATGGGACCACCGCAGCAACTTCCTGAACATAACGTAAAAAATTTCATTCAAATCGATGCAGCCGTTCCGGAATAATCGGTGTACATACATAAAAAACAAAAACATACATACTCGACGAATTGAGAACCTCCTTCTTTTAGAAGTCGGTTAAAAAACAAATAAACTTGAAAAATCACGATTTCTCATACATTACAGAATCTTCGAAATACTTTCTATTTCCATTTATAAGTGCAATACACACGTTTTTATGAACAGCAACGTTGTATTGACTAATTAAGTTTGATTTATTTCAGACAAATGTTACTGATGACGCACGGGTATTCTAGAAGACCTGTATGTTACGCTACTTCTACTTCCTTTTAAAAATATGTTCAAGAACAACATGTTTTATGTCCCTTTAAAACATTTTTATTCACAATTTCGTTTTCCTAAATACATATGTAGGCGTAAAATTAGAACGTGAGAAAAGAACTGTGAATTTTATGCTGAAAACTTCTCAAGTTTTGCAATTTATGCTAAGGAAGTTAAATTTTACCTCCTTATAAGCCACGACTAAACACGTTTTCGGTGTCGTTGGCAGGTTATAGGATCATTTTTAGTCACGACATCTATTATACTTTAGACTAAACAAAATTAAGGCGGTAAAAAGTTTGTTATTTTTTTGTGGGGATTATTTGCAGCGAACGTGAGTGTCGCCGTTTAATGTTTAAAATGTCACGACTTTTCCTTTTCTGTTTTCTTACCCTTATGTTAATTGGCCGCAAAATTTTTGTAAAGCAATTTGCTTCTAATTTGATAGTAAATTACATTCTCATAGACGAAAACAGACTTTTTTCTAGGGAAGCTTATGTATTAATTTGTCTATTTTTTTTCAAATGATGTTTTTAAAAAAATATGAAAAAAACTTCTCAATCCTTACTATTGTTGTAGAAACTGACATGCCTGGTGCATCTTACCTACATGAGCCGATAAGAAATATATTGAAATATTGAAGTCAAGTATAGTAAAGCACGACAAAAGATGTCTGGGAAAGGCACCGGCGGACCAATTGATGAATCTACCGCTGGAGTTAGGATGGACACCTAAATTTTTAGTAGCCAAAGACAAGTCTGAGTTGGATACGAAGACGCTGATAAGAAATTAGTTTGTAATTGCTGATTGGAGCGACGGCATTTTGCGACATGGCATCCCTGGTGGGACCATTGCAGTTTGAGGGCGCTGTATAGAATATTGTTTCTAAAACAGGACCAACGATAACGGCCACTAGAGGTGTCCCTTTCAAGCAGTTTCTCAGGCATCTGGCTTTACATTCAATCGAGATTAAGACTTAAAATCTCCAATTCCATACAAAGCAGCTACCTTGGCGGGGGTAGCGTTGTAAGATTACATCTCACCAATAGATATCGTAAAGTTTTAAATTCAAATGCAAGTTCCAAAATAATAGAAAGCACGTAAAAGATGTCTGGGAAAGGCAACGGCGGATTCACTGTCGAATCCACCGCTGTTGATTGACGACGAAACAAAAAACTTGATTCGTTAAATTACACAATAACTCAATTGTAATTCGTAGCAGGAGGACTACGTTTACGACATGTCTTCCTTGTTGTGGAGACTGATGCAGTATGAGGTAGCTGCATAAAGTGTTTGTGCTAGCACAGGGTCTACGAAGGCCACTAGGGTGTCCGTTCCATGGTTTCTTTCAAACACCTGACTTTCTTACATCGAGACTGTGGGAGTCTAAATGAAATAAAGTAGAACCTTGGGGGGGGGCGATGTTGTAGAAACGGACAGGGCTGGTACACCTTGCCTACATGTGCCCATTAAAAATAGATTGAAATATTAGGATCAAATATAGTAAAGCACGACAAAAGGTGTCTGGGGAATGCACCGGCGGACCCACTGATGAATCCGCCGTCGGTGTTAGGACGAAGCACCTAAATTTTTAAATAAGAAATTAGTTGTAATTGCCTATTGGAGTGACGGCATCTTGCAACACTATTTAATCCAATCTATATTAATGTAAGATAATGCTAGTTTGGTTGCTTGTTTGTTTGATTATTTGATTGCTCTTTGTTTGTTTGCTTGTTTATTTGTTGGTTTGTGTGAAAAATTATCTCAACGACAGAAGGATAACGTTCCCTGCTTTAATATGGGCTATACTTCATTTGCTTGATGAAGTAGAAAGTGAAGAAAAATGGAAAAAAAGTTTGTACCTATCCTGAACTATATGAATAGTAAAATGAAATTTGAAATTGTTAAAGAGGTAAAATACTAAATTCTTAACCAACAATCTTATAGCTGGTTGTGAGTCACATATATTTTATTCACGTGGGTGCAAATAAAAGCTTAAAAAATGCGTAATCTAAATGCATAACTGAGAATAGCTGGCGGCAACATTTTCGAAAAGCATACAAACCTCGATAATATGATATATTAAATGCACGATTTCTCATCAAAATGCATGATATTTTAACGAAAAATCAAGAAAGTATGAAACAAGAATTGATGACACTGAAAACAAGTCAAGAAAATATGAACCAAAGATATTAAGAAAAATCAAGAAAGCATAAAACAAGAACTTAAAACAAGCCTAGAGGATATGAGATAAGAACTTAAAACAAGTCAAGAAGATATGAAACAAGAAATAAAAGAAGACATGACGCGCGTAGAACAAGAAATGCGACAGAAGATTAGCAAAATTAAAGAAGACGTACATGGCGAAGTACAACATGGGGTGACGGGAATCCAGAAACAGAGGCAGCAATTACATTTGCAAATTAGAGAAGACGTACATGGCGAGGTACAACATGAGGTGACGGGAATCCGGAAACAGAGGCAACAATTACATTTGCAAATTAGAGAAGACATACATGGTGAATTACAATATGAGGTGGCGGGAAACCAGAAACAGATGCAACAACAACATTTGCAAATCGAGAAAGTAGCCGGTATAGGTATAATAATAATGATTACGAGTTTATTGTTACATTTCTGAACATGCGTTATGGTGAAACACACCTCCAAGAAGTTTATAAGGCCCAACTCCCAGGAAGAAGACAAAATTACAACGAAATTCTGCAAGAATATAAGGCAAATATAACAAGGCTAATAAACTTGACATACCCAACATATCCGAAAGAAATAAAACAAGAGTTAGCAGTAAATAGTTTTATCGAAGGTTTACGCGATTCAGAAACAAGTCGAACTCTAAGATTGGCCTGACTGAAGAAAATTTCTGAAGCTCTTGTTTATGCCCTTTAGTTTGAGATGGCCAAATAGACCTCAAGGAGCCAAAAAAGAATCATAAAAAGAGTTAAAGTTGCACGGGATTATCGCAACATCAACGAGAAAATTTTTATGAGAGAGTTGCAAACATTTTTGAACAAACGAAAAACACATAACCACAAAAACACAACCTTTTGTAGCAAAAATAGAATTCGTTGTTCGAAGTGTGACCAAGAGGGGCATCTACAAAGCCACTGTACTTACAGTACTGTTCCTGGCAGAGATCCTGATGGCTATAGACTTCAGATTGCTAATATAGGTGAGGAATTTCAAAGGAGCGACTTGTGGTGAACTTAAAGAAGTTTGGTTAAGTAATAGTATTTCCTTTTTGGATTTGCTGTTTAAAAAGATAAAAAAAGATGCTGCTGTTGCTGTCAAGGCGTACGATGGAGTTGAAGTACGCGGTTGTCGTATTAGAGTGACTTATGCCAGATCGAGAACAAGGGGTCAGGGTCGTTGGTACCATTCGAATGCGTTGTTACCAGTACGGATACAACGGTCATTTTTACAGAGATTGCCAGGAAATTGCTGCTGGTGGAGGCGATAAAGGAGAGGACCATTACGGAAGAGATAGAAAGAGTACTCGTGACCACCGTGGAGAACGAGACGAGAGGGACCGGGACCGCGAAAGGAGCTACGGAAGAAGAACGTTTTACAGGTCATCCTCGAAAGGGTACATCTAAAGGAACCGCGACCGAAAAAGGGATTACGGAAGAAAAACATCCTACAGATCATCTAGTTTGGTTGTACAATTCGAAAAGGACCAAAGGGCGTTCACCAAACCTTCAAAAGTCATAGTCCGTACAACGTAGTGACCCGACTGGTGTATCGAATTCAGAAAAGCCCTCATGCGAAGGTGAAAGTAGTGAATATTGACAGACTGGCCCATTATCAAGATGGTTAATCGGGACGATCAAGACTCAGAAAGGAACAATGTAATGGACTTTATAGCATTGTAATTTCATAATATAAGCTTGTGTTTGTAGGGTTTTAGGTTTATTTCCTACGAGTTCTTAATTTATTTAACTAATTTTACATTTGTTAATTTCCTAATGAAACGTCCATGAGAGAAGATCTGGAACTCTCTAGAAATTCTATTTCGCTATTTTCAACAGAGAACGTCTATGACAGAAGATCTAGAAATCACCGGATTATTCCTTTTTCTTATTTTTATTACACCCTGTAGTATGAAAATCCACCTAGAAAGATCCATAATCGTCTGGTATCCATATACGGTTGGTTGTTCCTTATGTAAGAGGTACTACAGACAAGATAGCAAAAATTCTCAGGAGACACAACATTGAAACCATTTTCACCACAGACCGAAAAGTAAAAGATCACTTGTCAATATCTAAAGAAAGAATCCCTCTAGAAAACCAGGAAGTGTACGAAATTTCATGCGGAGAATGAAGCTATCTTACGCAAACCAAACCAACCATAAAATAAGCGCCAGAAGAGACGAACATATAAACGCTGTCATGCAAAAAACAATTTCTTCTGCATTGGCCCAACACTGGTTAAACACAGAACATAAGATAAATTTCTCAGGAACAAAAATGCTATCGAGTTGTGATAACCTGTCCACAAGAGATATAAGCGAAGTCATTGAAATTGCGAAGAGAACAACTTAAATAGCAGAGATGATAGCCAGCTAGTGCCTAATACTTCAAAAAATCTGCTTACAAAACATCAACCAGTATCACTTAGTAACGAAACGAATTATAACTCGGCAACGCAACCCCAAATACTGGCAACAGGGCCGATGACGCGCAGCAGGTCTCCCAAGCTGATTGGCCAGCACCATTCGGAAAACGAACGCGTCTGACGTACACGCGTTACCGACAGCACCCGAGTCGCAGGCGTCAGTTCGCTCGTAGACGCCATACAGTGAGCTTTGAAAATGGTGAATGAGATTTTATCGAAACGCCAGCTGCCTTACAGCCCTGAGAGAGGCTCAGCCCATACACGGAATACCCTAAAACCTTATATATATATATATATATATATATATATATATATATATATATATATATATATATATATATATAGTTAAACATATTTCCCCATTGCTCATAATAATATTATGTATTTCTATTATGTCAGATAGTATTCAAATTATCGCGCTTTAAAAATGTTGCTAATCGACAGCAAATTTGTATCGTAAAAATATGTTACTGTCATTTTTCATCTTTAAAAACCCATAAAAAAGTTAAATCTCCAGGAAGCAAAATTTTCCAGCTCACACTTTGAATATTTTAGCACATTATTAAAACCTCGTAAATTTCCGCAACCCAAACAAATTTCCGGAATATTTTTTCGTGTGCGCCTCTTTACAGCTCGACATATTTTATCGACATTTTTACGCATAAATAAAAACTTAGATGGTGAATATAAAGCACATAATTTAATAAAATTTCAGAGCAATCAAATAAGGGAAACGTTTTATTGTAGGAATAAAAGATGTTTATTGTCAAAAATTTGATATACAAGATCCAAAAAGAAAACCTTGAAAGGTGACCCACATTGAGATCGCCTGCCCGAAAGGCATGATCATTATGCGAAAAATAAAGATTCGAATTATCACTTTCTTTTTATATAGATGGTTAAAGGAATAGTTTGATCTCTCAATGAGCGCTAAATATACAGCTATCCCCTGTCTCTATTATTCATTTTGAAAGTCAGCGTGCTGCAGGTAAGAACTGCATTACATAGCAAATAAGTAAAAGAGTTGTCACTGTTAAAATTTCACCTTAAATTTACTATGTTTAGTTTTACCTTCTTTTAGCTAATATTCACGTTTTGAGCAGCACTATATCATTTTCTTTAACATTTCTTATTTCTCCTTCATATAACAGCCTAATATTCGTTGCATTTTTGGGTCCTATTGCTTTTCGAGCCATTCTAAATTTCACTCCCTTGCAAATTTTCTGCCCAACTTAATTATTTTCTTTATCTTTCAATAATTTGCCTATAAGAAATACAGTCCTAATTAAAATCCATTCCTAACTTGAATTTTTAGGTCAGCGACTCTAACTCACTGTTTTAGGTTGTTTATATTTAAATAGGATTTTGTTATTAGATCGCGGTTTTTTTGTGCCGATTATTAACGGTGACACCTCACCCTACGTTGGGCGCCAAATTGCCACACTGGTATTTGATATAAAAGCGCTAATAAAGGTTATCTTGTGTGAAAGAAGCTGGGCTGAAAGCTAGAGGTAGCACCAGCAAAGTGCGAAGCTAGCCCCTATACCGTAGAGTAGGGGTGGGTATTTTTAAAGAGGGCGCCACTGTATTTTCCGGGTAAATACAGAAAACTCTCCACGTTGTTACTTGGACTTAGCATTCAGGTCAGCTCTCAGAGCGCTACACAAAATACTAAAATTAAAATAAAGGTAATGAGTTGCAAAAAGAACAAGAAGTTACAGGACCACTGAAACTCAAAAAAAAAGTTTTATATTAATTCTACTCTTTATTCACTGAGAAAGATATCCCTAAGGGTGCACTGATTTAAATCCCTAAAGGTGGATTTACGTTAGTTGTTGACCCAGTGGGTGGATCTGGACTCCCTCATGCCAAGAGGGTGGATCTGGACTTTCCTATGCCCAGAGGGTGGATATGGATATTCTTCTACCCCAAGGGTGGATCTGGGTTTCACTTCTACCCAGAAAATGGACCCCGATTTTCTGGGGTCAGACTAATTCCTGGTAAGAATGTAAAAAGGCCGACGAAATCCCTGTTTCCAGGCTGTACTTCGATAACTAACCAAAATACCAAACTGGCCAGAAAATACTCAAATCACAAGAACGTTATCGAGGTACGCAAAATGAAATTCCCCATCCAAATCCTGCAGGATGGCGGTAATAAAACAGGATGGAAATTTCTTGACTTTTGTTTGCAAAATTAACAGAAAAAAGTAGAATTGACCGATAAATTCTCGCCCTTTTATATGAAGCCTGAAGCCTGCGCTGTGTGAGCTTCTTTTTCCCTCAATATAGGGTGCGAGACAAAAGGAATCTTAAACAAGTAGCAATTCGACAAAAGAAATGAGAGCTCAAAATAGTGGGCTTAAACAGCATTGCAAACTAATAAGTCGTTGACATTTCCGACTCAAAATCAAATAGGACTTCATTGTTGATTCCTAAAACAAGAAATAAGAATTTTCCTTCAATCATTAGCAACACGGTGTTAGTTACTCATCCAAATTTCCTCACAGAAATAGCAACCCAACATACAACGGCTTAAAATAATGCAAATTTGCCCAAACGTCAGCTGGAAAGGTCACGTAAACCCAACAAAAGGTAAACAAACCTTCTTGAAAATACTTCAAATAAAAATCCGGAAAAAAGTAACTACAATAGATAAATGTAACAATTTGATTTGAAATAATCGATATAAAAAATGATATCTAATAAAAAAAAGGTAAATAATAATAATAATATCCTATTTAAATATAAACAGCCTAAAAGAGTGACGTAGAGTCGCTGACCTAAAAATCCAAGTTAGGAGTGGATTTTAATTAGGGCTGTACTTCTTATAGGCAAATTACTGAAAGATAAAGAAAATAATTAAGTTGGGAAGAAAATTTACAAGGGAGTGAAATTTGGAATGACTCGAAAAACAATAGGACCCAAAAATGCAACGAATATTAGGCTGTGATACGAAGGAGAAATAAGAAATGCTTAATGACAATAATATATTACTTCCCAAAATATGAATATTAGCAAAAAGAAGGTAAAATTAATCAAATTAACCATAGTAAATTTAAGGTGAAATTTTAACCGTGACAATGCATTTTGTGAAAATTCATATTTAAACTGACTGAGTACCGATATTTTTATTCTAAAAAATGTAAAATTTTCAGTAATGAAATTACTATTGATATTTTAATCTATTAGTATTATTATTATTTCATCAGATAATAATTTGCAATAACGTGCAAAATATAAATAAACGACGTAATTTTTTTTTTCGAATAAGAAAAAGTATTTTTGTTCTGTGTTGTTCGGTCATTAAATCTATGAGTTGATAGAGTGATTTATTATGTAACAGGTACTGCAAAAAAATTCCTAACATATTTGCTCCAATTGCAGTTTTATGCCAAAAATGAATAATAATCTATGTTCAGCGGATTTGTGAAGCTCTTTAATCTTAAGAATGTTCAATCTTAGGTACTTTTATTAATTTATATTCAATGTATCCTAATTAACCACTACTAATAAAATGAAATTAATATTGAATTTTTGAATACTTCTAAAAATTAAGGAAGAAATTAGATAAAAGAAAATGCTGCGATGCGCCTAAGACCGTAGAGAGTGAGACGCGTTCACGTCCTTGAGTTTACCTCAGTGTCCTTACCTTTCTCTTTATTCTCTGCCTCTGTAGCTTTGTCAACTGGATTGCTATCGAACGAAGCCCACGAGGCGTCAAATGAACATGTAAGAGAGTAATTCTGGACCCATGACTGAGCTGGAATGATTATATTGAGGCTCGAACCAAGAAAGCCATATGTGCTTTCTGGGCTTATAAACGAGCCATTGGGTTTACATGGGGACTTACACCTAGTGCTATTTTGGATATACACTATGGTGATCCGCCCCATAATAACGTCTACCGCTATTATATGCTGGCATAGTACAACAAAGTGCAAACACATTCTTCAACTTGACAAAGTTCAGAGTATGGCTTGTGTGGGAATATTGAGTGCTATGAGGACTGCTCCCATCAGGGCTCTTGAAGTCCTGGTGAACCTGCCTCCTCTTCACTTATACATAGAGAACAAGGCCTTGAAGACTGTTTCATCTCAGTTACCTAGGACGTCTTGGAATTGAAACGGGCGGCTACTCAGGTGTCTGGGAAAGCGCGGTGGAGAGGGGTCCATCACTCTCCATACAAACAGACTATATAACGATTCTCATGAAACCTAACTACTCCCTTGAGATACTTTTTCCAAGTAGAGAGGACAGGAAGAAGGAGCAAAATATTCCGAAAAATGGATCCTGGTGATTTACAGACAAGAAAAAAGAGCTGGAGCAAAAGTGTTCGGCAGAAGCATGAGAGTTAGAGAGTTCTACTCTCTCGAATAAAGTACGACGATCTTTACAGTAGCAATTTATGCTACTCTGCAGTGTAACTATCTCTGTGAGATGAACATCAGCAAGAATAGGGTAACAAACACATGCTTAGAGAGTAGGGCTGCGATAATGGCACCGAAGTTCAGTGTCGTAACTACGCGACTTGTGTCTCTGAGTACAAGGATGTACTGAATAGGCTAACAAGGAACGGCTGCATAGTCAGACTCGTATGGGTCCCGGGTCACACGAGCATACACGGGAATGAGGAAGCAGACCGTATGGCAAAGTTGTGTTCGGCAACTGAACCGTATGGACCCCAACCAATATTACCTGCCCCAATTGCTATTAGCAAAAGGGAATTCAAATCGTTGCTGAAAAGCAAATTTATTGGATCATGGAGGGGAACTCCTGGAATGAGGTGCGCTAAGAAACATATAACTGGGCCTAGCGCAGAGTGTACTAAAGAGCTTCTCTTCTTGGGAAGGAAAAAGCTGCGAATTGTGGTGGGATTGTTGACAGAACATTGTCACCTCAGGGGCCATCTTCGTGGTATTAGTGTCGAAGACGACCCAACGTAAAGATGGTGTTTAAAGGAGGACGATCATGTCCTCAGAGAATGCCCAGCACTCAACGGACTGAAACAGAGATATTTCAGAAATACAATTTTGTTACCGGAAGCAGTTAGGCAAGTTCAACTAACGAGGCTGTTTGGATTCGCAAAGGCGATCGGCCTTAAATAATCTGCAGCTATGGTGGAATGTAAAGGACCCAATGAAGGCCTAGGTATCGATGACCTAGTATCACAACCCCTTTTTCATTCATTTATTCATTCAAATATGTAAGAGAATGTCGACGTTCGTTTTCCCAAAAATGTTCGAAAGAAAGTGTTTTGTCGGCTTCTGGTCCATTCTGACCCATTGATTTGAAGCTTAAGATAATACAGCTTGAAACCATTACGATCTATGTCAAACGGCACGAAAGCTATGATGGTTGCCTGATCAAAAGAATTGTTCAATTAGTATGATAGATATAGCAATAGAAGATTTTTCATCTAATTGAAATTAGAAAATGTAGGATTTATAGTTATGTAATCTGAACTTTAATTAGTGTATTATTACATATATAATAAAATAAAAAATGTAAAATAATAAAATTAGCTTTAGGTTTATTTGCACCAATCTTAAAAAATAAAAAATTTAAGTGCAAGTACGCGTTAATTGGTAAATTGACATTTAGAAGGCTCCTGCCGCTCACTTTCCTATCATTCAAATTCATATAATATATAATAAATTTTGTAATAAAACAAAAATAATTTTTTCCATTTTCTCTCCATTCATTTGTTAAAACTTACATGTTATTAACGTACTAACCCAACTACTTATTTTTCACGTTACAATGAATTTATTTGTATAAAGTTCGCAAAAGAATAAATTTTTAACATTTATTTTTGTAACATTTTCATTCAAATCTCAAAAATCATTGCTGTTAATTTCATTAAAAATTTGCATTGTTCAACGCAGTTTTCGAAAATTAATAATAGTGTATTTACGGTTGTTTTTTTTACTGGTGAAAAAAGTTTGCATGTTTTGCGATTTTTAAAAAATGCATGGATTAGACCACAACATGTGACCTAAATTCAGTCTAGTTTGGAAAAACGAAATGTAAAACTGGTACAGGAAATTTTTAACCACTTTGTGATTGAGGAATTTTGACAAAGATATCCCTTATTAACTGAATGTGCTAAAAGAAGATAGTACTGAAGATTATTCTAATGAAATTGACGAAATACTTAAAAATACTTTAAAGAACATAATATGGAAAACCTAAAATCATAAATGGCTTTATTCACTTATTTGGGGTATATGGTAGCTAAACTGCTTCACAGAAACTAAAATACAATTATTGCAAAAATTAATTGATATGCGATAAAAAATCTATTGTTGAAGATAATTTTAATCTCATAACTAATTTAAGTAAACCTGCACTGCAATATCCTAGAGATTCTGCAGTTAAAATATTAATTTTCATAAATTTTATTGCAGAAAATAGAATGGGAATAAATTCTTGCACTGGATGCCACTCAGAGAAGCAGGTAAGTAAAAACTTTCAATTGATATGCATTTAATACCTTAAGGGCACTTAAAGTGCATATAAAATATCTTAAAATAGCAACCCTAAGCTGTAAGCAAAATACAGGAAGAGTGCGAAGCTCAGCGAGACTCAATAAAGACCAGAGGTTTGTTAAGGCTCAGTTACCTGGAAACCAGGCATGTCATTGAATAGCCTTGAACTGACAGTAGCCACGACTAACCGCAGTCTAAGGGAAATCGGTAGGACCTTAGGTTCGGGTAGGTTTCATTACGTAAGAATCCGACTCTACCTTTCACACTTTGTGAAGGTGCTTATGCAAGGTTTACCCTCCAGAACAAAAAAAACTGTAAGGGTTGATAAAAATGTGAGGAAATAAATTTAACTTTTAAAAATATTTTAATATTCCCACGAAATTTTATCATTATGAAATGCACACGCCACTGGAATTGATATATGCGGGTGATGAGCCATTGACAGAAATTATAGACTTTAGGTACAGATATCCTTTGAGAAAAGTTTCAATCTAAAGATACACAAAATTTTTAGTATTTTGTTGTTAACTATTAGGTATTATTTTGTATAAATTATATCAGTACTCACCTTAACATATTTATCTAAAAATCTATAGTAAAATATTTTAGACAAATTTGTGTTTTTTCATACCATTATATTACAATTTTGTTCACTTATGTTGTTAGTCTGGTTAACACATAATTTACGTAAATATAAGTTAAAAGTATTTAAATAACCATTACATAAAGTTTATAACTAAGTTTAAAACTTACATATAAATCTAAAAAATATAGATAATAATGTGCTGATTTAACTATCCGTCAAGTAATGACGTTACAAATCAGGGCTATGTCTTTGTGTTCGAGAAGTTGTTGATCTGGTTAATAATAATAATCTCTGGTAATACTATTTTGTTTCATGTAACATTATTCTTATTTTTAAAAATTAAAATATTTTTTCCAAAAAGAAAATCAAAATATTTTTTTAATCTTTAAATAATCATTATCTAAAATTCATATGTAAATTTAAAAGCTAACAAAATATATATCCAATAAGTGTGTTGATATAACGACCATTGATGATGATGTTACAAATCAGCGCTTTGTCTTTGTATTCTAGAAGTTGTTGATATGGATAAGATAAAATAACCTCTGGTAATACTATTTTATTTCGGATATTATAAAGAGTACTTATTTAATTAGAATATTCCACATAATCCTTTTAAAAATTTCGTTACTCTGTTTAAAACATATTTTAAGGCAAACTTATTGTTATTTTTAAAAATTAAAATATTTTTTCCAGAAAGAAATCAAATTTTTTTTTGCAAAATTTTCCTGAGAAACCACGTAACACAAATCTCCTAAAGTTAAAAGTATTTAAATAATCATTATCTAAAGTTCGTATGTAAATTTAACAGTTAACAAACATATATATCCAATAAATGTGTAGATTTTACGGCCGTCGAGTGATGATGTCAAAAATCAGCGCTGTGTGTCTGTATTCTAGAAGTTACTGATCTGATTGAGATGAAATAATGTCTAGTAATACTATTTTGTTTCGGATACTATAAGAAGAGCTTTATTCGGTAAGAATTTTAAAATATATTCTGCATATTTTTTTTTTAAATTTGTTACCCTTTTTAACACATATGTTAAGGTAACTTTAATCTTATTTTTAAAAATTAAAATATTTTTCCAAAAAGAAAACCAAGATATTTTTTTGCAAAAATTTTCCATCCAAACCTCGTAATACTGGTCTTGCTCTTTTTGTTTAAAGAAGGAGCACTTGCTCTAAAATGTAAATATACAAACCAATAAAGTTATGTCATATTTATGTCTAGTGGCACTTTTCTCTCTCAATTTCTGATTTTTGTCTTCAGTACGAGACAGAAATCCAATTTAGTGGCAAATATTTTGAACAACTGGGGAAAAAGTCTGAAATGCCAATACAAATATTCGCTTTTTATGTTGAATCAATATTATTTTTTACCAACTCTTACGAATATTAGAAGTAGCAAGTAGACAAGAATTTTTAACACCAATTAACACCAAATGTTATTTTATACATTTTATACTGTTAATAGAAAAATTAAATTTTTATGTCCTAGACGGACGATGCACTCTTTCTGGTTAAATTAACTAAATGGTTTAGTCAAACACTAACCAATAGTATTTTAATTTATGTTACTTTAATATTATTACAGACATACAAAAATACATTCTATGATTTAGATTTACGAAAATAAAACACGTTTAGATTTTCAGTTATAGAATATATCAGTTATATTTGTTTAATACAACCATTTTTATATAATATTTATACATAAATTTAAAACAATAAAAAAACAAGATATTTTAAGTATAATAGGATATATTGACAAAAATACACATAATCTTAGTTTGGGAAAAAATTATTTAAGGTTTTTAAACGCATCTCCTTCTCTATTTAATGCTTTATCGAAATTTTTAATCAATCTCGGTTTAATGTGTAATGAAGGTATCAGTACTTTTTTGGGATCAACTAGAGGTATACTCTTTACGTTAGCTTGACCTGGAATATATTGATCTCTCGAAAGCCATTCTTTTACTTGGAAATGGCTCTGCATCATTCTACTGTCCCAAAGACAAAAAAATGGCAATACTTCGTAAATTCACCTTGCAGCCCTAGTTAATCCTATGACCGAGTTGACAACTGAAATTGTCAGGAGGGTAAGACGGGTGTTACGAACTAGTCTAAATAGTAGAAATTTATTTAAGGCGCTCAACACGTACGCATGCTCTGCGCTTAGAAATTGTAAAATGGGACAGGGCAGACATCGAAAACCTGCAAAACAAAATAAGAATACTCTTAACAAAAGCACACAAACACCACCCTTGGAGTTTTATTGAACATACAATGCTTCGAAGACACCAAGAAGGAAGAGGATTGCTCGAAATTGGTAAGCAGCTTGATCAACAAATAATAAACTTAAGTTCTTATTTCCACAATATGTGAGACAGACGATTCAATGCCGCTACAGCTGAGGGAACAGGATATTGCTTCTCACCACCGAACAGACCAAGAGAAGTTACAAGCCTGGCTACAGAAACCACTTCATTGATGACATCCAAATGAGGTCATCCAGGACAATGTCGACCACTCTGTATCGAACTACTGGTTGACTTCAGGGCAGATGTTTCTGGAAATGGAGGGCTTCTTGTTAGCTATCCAAGACCAATTATTTCAACGAAAAACCATTGGAAGTTCATCATCAGAGATCTCTCAATAGCAAGTGTAGATACGGCTTCCGAACATCAGAGCCAATCCAGCATATAACTGGAGGATGCCAAGCGTTTGGCGCAACCTAGTATAAGGAGAGACACGACTCAGCCGCTAAAATACTCCACTAAGAGTTAGCAAATAAAATAAAACTAATGCAGGTAGGAAATGTCCTTACTACAAATACAATCTGGAGCCTAGTCTTGAAAACAACGAGTTTAAGTTATATTGGGTCCGAACGATTCTAACAGATCAAACAGCTGCTAATTTCTAGGCGAACTACACTAACCACATGATTCCTATAATACTATCAACGACTGGAGTGATACCAAAGAACCTCTTGCAGAACATCAAGGGAATGGGCCTTAGTGAGCATCTATATATACTGATTCAGAAAGCAGTTCTCTTTGCAACTGCGCGGACCATATGAAAGTTTGTACGAAGTACAGACGACCACGCCACCTAGGACTCGATAACATGGAAAAGGTCCCCACTGAGATTCCTACTTTTGTTGTCTTTGTATAACTAATATGAGTCAATAATCCTTGGAGGGAGTGCGAAGACGTTTGGCTTGTAAATCTGACAAGGGAATTATTGTACTAGTTGTCGCAAATCAACTCCAAGAAGTTAGAAATGTAAATGTTAGTGACTGAACGGTTAGAAGAAGGCTTCGTACTGCTGGATTGTTTTGTAGAAAGATGGCTACAGATCAACAATTACAACGCCAGCATCGAATTGCAAGATATTGGTTTTTGTACGAAATCACTTGGCATGGAATAATGAGGACCGTATTAAATTAAATTTGATTTTATTCTCAAAAACATTCTTTTATTTGGCTGTCTTCTCTTTGGATATTTACGAATTACAGACATTTGTAACTTTCAAATTGAAAAGAATATAAAAATCCTCAAATCTGTTGAAATACGCTTCTAGAGCTTTATCTGCATTTTCGTTACGCTCAATATAACAAACGAGCATATTGAATCTTTCGTTGTTCTCAAGATGTACAAAGCCTGTTGAAAGTGATTAACTGAAAATTTCAGTACAAGAATATGACAAATATCTAAATAATCTGACGGAAATCCCAGATGACATGATTTTGATGTTTTGTTTCATTAAATGCCCGTCACGTCCTACTAAGTAGATCTGATTATTTTTTAGAGTACGTAATTTGAGGACTCTGTACTAATAATAACTAGAGATTATTATATATTTTTTGAAAAGCCAGTAACAAAAAAAATTACATTATTCAAAAATATATATTGTGTCCCATTTTAAAAAAGCGAGTTTTATTTATTTCTCCAAAGCAGTTGAACTTATTAAAAAAAAACTGCCTACGCCACTGCACCCAACATGAGAAACCCAATAGTTCTATTTTTTTTTAACTTTGCGATAAGTTGTAAGATAACCGAGATTTCTTAAAAAAGTAGCACAGTGTCATGAAAATCTTATCCTTCTATTTTTACTAATATCGCAGAAAACCTGTAAAACTATCGAAAATTGGACATCCTGTACAGTGTTAATAAATACTTTCATTATTCTCTGTATAAATATTACTAATTACCTTGTTAACTCGTGTATTATTATAGTTGAAAAAACCTTATATCTGGTAAATATTTTGCCTTCATAAAAACCATAGATTTTATGAATTACCGGATGTAATAAAAATTAAAATTTTCAAATCTGGGAAACAGTTATTCCTAAGATTTATAGCATTCCCATATTTTATTCAAAGATATTTAAACCAATTAATTTTCCGCATTCGGCTAACCTACATAGTGGAAATCGCTGAAATAACTCTTACATTATCTAACTTTTTATTCAGTCGACATAATTTTTACCTACAGATTTTAACCAGAGATTTCACCGACTTTTCTTTTAATATTATTATTTGTTTTTCGGAATAATTCAGTAATTATAATAGAAATAATTTCGATATGTGTAAAATTTTCGATAATTATATATATATATATATATATATATATATATATATATATATATATATAATTATCGAAAATTTTACACATATCGAAATTATTTCTATTATAATTACAGAATGAATTTTATAATAATTTTTTTCATGTTGGGTTACAGATTAGTTTTATTCCACAGAGGGAATGGCAAATAATTAGCTTTAATTTATTTACTAATGACACAAAAACCTTTTTGATGAAAAATATAAAGCTCATATATGCTACTTTTAGACATTTGTATAATAAAAAGTGACCCACATATATCAAAAACAAGATAAAATACATATCCGCATGTTGATAAACTTTATACATATAAACGAGCAAAAAACTTTTTGTTGTCCAGCTCCTGCTATTGCTTAAAATATTATTTAAAGGAAAATTAGCTTTTCAAATTTCCGAGAGAACAACGGCCTAAAGAGAAAGTGCTAACAGTTGTAAATATGGCAGAACTTTATTGGGCTATATATCTTAATTTTGTGAGTAGCGCTTCTTTAAACAAAAGAGCGATAAAACTTTCTCTAAAGATAAGGTCACTTTTGAAATAAAGTGTTTTTTTGTTACAAAATGAGTCAAAAGGTAGCTTTGGGAGAATTTCGTTAAATCTGTTTAAGTTAGCACTTAAATTTACAACAATTTATAAATGAAAATCATCTAAATTGATTGACGTTTCCCATACAAAACCGAACTTTCATCTTAATTCTTGATAGTTAATTATTCATAAGACATTTTAGTGGTTGGATATACAAATTGTCATCTTACACAAAAGAGAACGTAAAAAGGTTTCGAAAATTTTTAATTGACCAGCTTACTAAGTCACATCTACAAACTGTACGCAATAATTTTAATAAAGCATTTAATAAACAAACTTGAGTTCCTTCTTTCAAAAGAGCAAACAGAATTTCGAACAAAATATAGAACTAATTACCATATCCTTACGACAAAAGCCTTTTATAAATATATATCAAAATCAACAGTTCAGTTATGTTGAGCTATTATTTACATTTACAAGACAGCGGCAGTCTGTGTCAAAATAAAGGACAACCAATGCATTAAAAAATTTACCTCCGAATTCACTCACATGGTCTAAATTGACAGCAAAATGTTTAAACTAACACGATTAACAATAAGTCATGCAAATTTTAACCCAAAAAATACAAACATAAAAAATCATTTTGTTTTATTACTGAACCGGCAAAAATGGATAATTTTAATCGTTTTCGAGATAAAGCTATTTCTTTTATATGTTTCAAGACTTTATCGCTAGGTTCCTATCCTTATTTGTTGACATATGTAGTATAAATTATAACAGCACTATGAGCAAAACAAAACTGCCCTACTAGAAAATCTACTTTTCATAGCAACTATATAGGGTTTAAGGGGGGCCATACACGTAAAATTGAAAAAAAAAAATGTTAATTTCCTATTGATTTAAAAAATATATATTATTTATTAAACAAATGTTGAATATGAAATCCTTACAATAGATATCTAAGAGTACTTGAAAATATTTTTTAAATAATGCTTCAATACAAAATGGCGACGATGCGAGCGAATGACAAAAACACCTCGAAAAACGCCTTGTGCAACTTAAAGTATTTTTCGGTGAACCTGCAACATTCCGAAAAAAAATATGTTAATGAAATGTATAGTTCATAGGTTAACCAGAAAAATTTAGAAAAAAATGAAATTTTTGCATTAATTTTAGTTTATACAAAAAAAAAACAATAATTTTTCAAAAAAATTGCATTTTAAACATTAATAAACAAATTATTTTTCGGAAATTACAAAAACATGTAGGTTCAACTAAAAGATAATACTATTTTGTAGACGTGGTATAAATTTGAGCTAAATCGATCGAATATTTTTCGAGATATTTTGCACAAGAGTTGAAAAAGTACTACTTTGAGAAAAATGCGTTTAAAGTTCGTGGTAGATAAAAATCATTGATTATTAGTTGTTATTGTAACTTACTCGTTAGTCAGCGATTCCAGCTCCATACAGCAGCCATTCAGCCTCCTCGTGCATTTCATTAGTGTGATTTATAAGAATTTGAAAGGGATACACAATTGGAGAACCGCCCATAGCGCCCAAGAGAAAGTAGGCAGGGACGCGCGGCAGGTGTGCTCTACCGGCTGGGGAACGTCGCGCTACCTTTAACTGACTATAACTCGAGAACTAATACGAATATCGATTTAAAACTTTTTTTGGCATATTCTGCAGAGTATTTAGAACATTTTAACGTAATAAAAAAACTATTTTTTTTGAGCAGTTACATGTATTGCCCCCTTAAATTTTAACCTTCTTAGTTAATAAGGCTGTTAATATCGAGAGATAACAAGGTGATACGCCTTCTTCTAGATTGTTTACTACTTTGTTAGAGTATGCTAAATAGACTGGGATAACATAGAAATTATATATTGTTGGGGAAAAATTAAACCACCCTTGTTTTGCCGATGAAATCATCTTGATACCAGACAACATGCCAGATACACAAACTATAAAACAGAATCTTCACAAGACGGCAGCATGGATAGAATGGGAAGTACATTCATGTAGGAAAAACCCAATTTATGATAAATCTCATCCAGAACAATTCTATCAAAATTAACAACAGAAAAAACGAACAAGTAATTATATCTAAAGATGCGTATAAATATGGTGAGACGGGCGCATGACGAGTATGCGACGAGCTTAGAACGACTTTGTGACAAGCATCTTTTGGCGTTATCCAAAACTATAACAGACCTCTCCGGAATCAACTGTATCATTTGAGAAAGATATTTTTGAAAGATATCCGCCGTCATTTATTCATGGTAATCTTTGGTAGATTTCAATTTGAACTGCAGCAAAACTCCTATAAATCCATTATAATGAATTTGCGACCCTAACCGAGTAAGGGTTTTAAACCTGTCAGCAACAACAATCTACAGATTGGTTTTTCCCATGCCAGGCACATTCTCGTCTTGGTTCACAACTTTATCAAGGTTTGCTTTTTATCTTCTAAGATACAATTCGTGAACAGGGCTTCTTAGTATGTTTTTGAATCATTGGTAAAATTTTTTTCTTCTTGGAGACGGTTTAGGCTCGCAGACAGTTCCACTTTTCCTTACCTTAACTCGCCTGTAAGTTGGAGATTCGCTAAGTTCCGTTATGTCAGCAGATTTCGAAAACAAACTACATACGCTCATCAGAATTCTTGGTTGAACAAGTGAATTATGCACATTTGAAAGTATTGCCTTGGATTTTAAATCCAAAACACCTATATAAAGTTTTGGAGTAATAGTAGACTTCAACAACTGGCACTGAAAGTTGTAAGACAATAACATAACAAGGCCTTACACTTATACAAGTCTGAATAATACTTAAAAATGTCATTACTATTAATTGCCCAATTAGAATGTATACTTTTAAACCTAATTGTCTTTTAACTATACTACTCTCTACTCAAATACATAGTTCAGATCTACCCCTTACTTTATCCGAATTCGGAAAGTCGAATTACTTATGAAATATGTTCCGAGAATTGCTATGCCTTTGGTTTATGGCTCTTCACAGGTATATAAATCTCTTGTGCATAATTGTCATACTTTGTTTGACAATGATGAACGAACGACAGTTTTGTTAGTTTAATACAGTGGCGTTTTACCTTAAAAAAGTGTATTGAACAAGAAACGAAAATATGGGTAATAATAGCGCACTATCTTGTATAAAAAAATAGTCAGGATTTGAACTTCTTACAAATTTATAGTTCCAACATATTAGCGGATAATACAGAAATTTCATCAAAATCTCTTCGTAACATTTTGAATATATATAAAACAATATAGAACCAGTCATTTCCAAAAGAAAAATATATTTTCAGTAGCCCACTTCCATATGGCAGACGCACTCGAAATTTTCTTTTCGCTGGTCTGTGGCAAATTTTCTGACGCAATTTCATTTCTCACCCATTTCTTCTCTTTTCCAAAATTTTTGTCCATAACTGACAAATTTTGGAATTATTTGCAGGTCTCCTCTAAATGTAACATATTTTCTTTAAACCACTCCGTATTCATTTATGAACAAATTTAAATCAATCCCAAATGCTAAATAAATTTCATTACATTAATTAAAAAAATAAGAAAATCTCATGTCTTCAGTCTTGCTGCAAAGTAAATTTTTTCCAAAGAGCGCATCATAAACCCGTCCCACTAGATAAAAAAAATTCTTTGAGTTCGCACCAAAAAACAGACAGAAAATGGATCCCTGCGAGTATCGGTCGAGCTACTTGAAAACAATAGAACTATAAAAAAATTGACTTCTTGTGACCCAACTGCATTTATTACCTCCTTTGAAACCCGCCGACGATGGCCCTCGATAACAATACCAATCGGCAAATTTCAAAGGAATCTCGCTGGAAGTTCGTAGCATACTCGTCACGCGTCTATACATATTGGATGAGATAACAAAACACTTGAGAACATAAAATAGATCTGACTCTCACTAAAATGAGAGTTGTGATTTAATCTTAAAATGTGTAAACATTTAACCATTTAACCCTTCCTGTATTAAGATATGGTCCTAACACACTAATATTGACAAAGAACAGCATTTGGATAGTTCGAGTCATGCAAAAGAAAGAAGGAAGAATCAATGTTAGGAATTACTATCACGCTTTGTCATACTCAGAATGACGGATGGTTTGTTGAAGAGAAGGACGGAGGCCAAAAATAGAAGCATAGGACGATTGCCCACGCAAGAGGGTCGGTGAAGACGACGCGAGTGAAAGCACTCCGTCGAAATTGTGCAAATATTGTAAGAGGAACGTTGTTACAGTGGTGGCTAAGTGTGTAAAATGTGGAGAATATTATCATACATCATGTGTGTTAAGAGTCGCTATATTGATTGTTATTGAAAAGATTAATTTAGTCAGTAGTTGTTCCAAAAGTGATGAGGTTATGGGAAAAGATGCGGGAAAGAACATTTCTGAAAAACTGAGAAATTACTGGAAGCCAAGGATGAGGTCATAAAATGGACGGATGAAATAATTTTTGAAGTACGTGACAAAGAATCCTTATTACAAAAAAAATATAATATTATTGGAAGAAAAAATAGAAAATCTTAACAATAAATCAAATTCCAATCACTGATCAAGCCGCCGTATGCCGATTCTGTATAATGTGTAGGAAGATCAACGCCTGATGGGCAGATAACCAAGGATACTGGCAGAAGCCGAATATCAAATCATAATAAAGAATATGAAAAAAGTTCAGTTAGTGGTGAGATAATAACATATAAATTGGTTAACGCTGCTATAATGCAGGCGCAAACAATTAATAAACTAGAGGAGATTCAACAGTTGGGGCATCAGCTACCAGTGGAAGACGAAAGTAGCGATTGGCAACGGGTAAAACATAGGACACGAAGATTTGTTGTAGATCGCAAAGAAAGAGATTATGAGATTAAGGCAGTTTTTAATTTTATGTCACTACATCTTACAAGATTTCTGCCGGGTACCAAGCCAGAACAACTCGGAGCTATTTTGGAGCCCAATTTTCCACAGGTTAGATGTGAGGAACATGTTTCTAAATACCCTGATATATATGCATCTATGAAAATCACAATTAGGCAAGAAGACTTTTAAAATGCCTGAAAATTTTTTTATAAAAAAGAGGATACTGCAATCATAGGCAGATTCTTATTTGGAAGGATCAGTGTTACCTTGAGAAGTATAGATTTGAAAACGTATTGCCAAAATGTTCGCTGGGCTTTTTCAACGTAGAACTATAACATAATTATTATTACTGAATCGTAGTTTTAGAGATGCTGAACTTTTTGATGATAGATATGTAGTCGTTAGGAAGGACAGAACTAATCATAAAAGGGGTGGTGGAGTTTTCTTTGCAGGAAAGAAGACTAGGTATATTGCGAATATTTCATTGAACTTTGACCTAGATAGTAGTATAGAGTGCTTACTGGTAAAGTTAGGTTAAACTTTTTTATTTCTGTTCGGTATATTTGCAGCCTAATACAGATATTGATATTTAGGCCAGATTTTTTAATATTTTTGAATCTTTCGAGACTAGTATGAATGTTATATGGCATAACGGGTTAAAAACTTACCATTAAGAACAGAGATTTTTGTTTTAAATAATCACACACTCTGTTGTATATTAACTTCCTAATTATGTTCGTGAAATTCTCTCCCCAGCACCAAATTTTGCCACACCAATTACCGACTCAAAACACGTACCTATTCCAGAAATTATTACAAATTTTTAAATGGCTATAAATAATAAAAATACAGAAGTCAAAAATGAAATTAGGGCAGTGTGCTGTAACATATTAACAAATTTTAAGGCTAAAAATAACAATTCCCATAATTCCAATAAAAATAACACTAACAACAGCATTATCAAAAAAAAAATTTCAACAAAACCAAACAATTCCTAAGAGACAATCCAGATCTAATTGTTTTACAACCTGATAAATCAAACAAAACAGTTATTATGAATAACTCGGATTACGATGCAAAAATCATGCAATTACTCAATGACACCAACACTTATAAAGAAGTTAAAGCTGATTCTACCAACTCATATCAAAACACAAATAATGACCTAATAAAAAAATGGGAAAAAAACAGTTTATTTCACAAATGTACAAATAACGCTTCACCACCACGCATATATGGGCTACCTAAATTACATAAACCCGGAACTCCACTTCGACCAATTGTATCTTGTATACAATCGCCTTTTAATGCACTCTCAAAATACTTCAAAAATATCTTAGCAAATGTCACTGGCCAAAATAATTTTTACATTAAAGACTAATGGAGTTTTAAAGAAAAAATACAAAAAGTTAAAATCCCAGAAAACCACGTGTTGATCTCATTAGACGTTGTATCTCTCTACAGAAATATACCCACAAATGTGTCCTTAAACATAATCAGAAAAAAATGGTCAGAAATAAAAAAATACACTGATATACCATTAGATGATTTTCTTGAAGCTGTAGAAATCTGCCTAACTTCTACATACTTCAAATACAAAAATTTGTTCTTTAAGCAAATTGAGGGTTGCCCGATGGATGCATCCATATCGAGTGTTATTGCTCAATTAGTGTTAGAAGACCTAGAAACTGAGGCTATCAACAGCTTAAAATTCACACTACCATTCTTTTACACATACGTAGATGATTGCATAACAGCTATACCAAAAAATCAAGATTCATATATTTTAAACAAATTTAACAGCTATCATGAAAAATTACAATTTACCATGGAATTTGAAATAACCACACAAACTTCCTAGATATGAAGTTGCATCACAAAAATAATACAATACTAACTGAGTGGTACACAAAATCTACATGGTCTGGTCGCTACCTCAACTACAATTCCCAACACCACATGGTCCAAAAAAAATCAGTAATAATTGGAATAGCCAATAGAGCCATCATCCTTAGTAGTCCCGAATTTAGAAACAACTGTATCAAAAAAGCAAAAGAGTTCCTTATGTCAAAATCTTACCCAAATAAACTAATTAATAAAATTTTTAAAGAAAGGCTAGAAAAATACAAACATGGAAACACTAAAACAGAAAATTTAGAAGACAATAAAACCAAAAAAACAATATATTTTCTTGCCATACATACCAAAACTTTCCGAAAACTTTCAAACTTTTTTTAAGAAACATAATATAACCACTAGTCATAAGGGCCATAATTTACTTAAAAGCAATTTCAGCAAATTAAAAAGTGATATTCCAAAAAACAAAAAATCAAATGTTGTCTACCAAATACCCTGCAAAGATTGTCCATCGAATTATATCGGCCAAACTAGTCAGTATCTGCAAAGTCGTCTAAATGGACATAAATATGATAAAAAAAATATTGCAGCCCTAAAAAACACGAAATGAAAAACAAGCACACCTTTGATTATGGAAATACAAAAATCTTGAAAACTGAAACTAACAAAAGAAAATGAGAATTTTACGAAATGATCGCAATAAAAAAAAATCCGAATGCCATAAACGATAAAACAGACATTAATAATCAAAATCAAATTTATTTCAACATATTAAAATAAACCAATATAAGGAAATTTCTAAAATAAATAAAACAATAAATAAAAATAATTTCTCCCCTTTCAATTCTTCTAAATTGAATCACGATATTTTTTCAGAAAGATATCACTTCAATTAAAAGACCCAAACTTTTAACGCCACTTAAAATACCTAAAACATACACCATCTGGGTTTCACATTCAGTCAAGTCAAGTTAGTTATTGGGTTAAAAATGTAGTATCCATTCTTCTAGCTGGACTTTTAAAAATACTATTGAAAAGTTAATATACAAGAGAGTGTGTGATTATAATTGGTTTGTGATGTAATTAATTTTTATTTAAAACAAAAATCTCTGTTCTTAATGGTAAGTTTTTAACCCGTTATTCCGTATATAATAATAATTAAAATGTACATTTTTGTAGAATCCGCCGAAACCTTCATTTGAAAAAGATTCGAAAGAATCGAAACGTCCTGAAATATAAAATATATATACAATAAGTATGACTACTTTATATATGTAGTTTCAATATAAAAATGAACCATATTCCCAAGAAAATAACCAACTAAATATATATATATATATATATATATATATATATATATATATATATATATATATATATATATATATATATATATATATATATATATATGTGTGTGTGTAAATTCCACTATGTTTCTCTCTTCATGCTTGTTTCAACCATCTAAAGTCCTCATTAGTGGAGCTGTTATGAACCAAAAACAAAATTCAGGCAGAACAAATATCTGTTTAGACTATGTATTCCGTAGTATGCCTGCAGAGTTCTATTCAACTAAACTTAAGAAAATTATTAGTTAAGACTGGTATTTGATAAAATTCTATACATAAATGCTTCTTCCCATAATTTATGGAGTTGCATTATAAATTGTAACGAGATGCAAACAAATTATAAACTCCGAACTTTAAACCCTCTAAATTGAAAACAGTTTCCGTTTAGCGCAATGTAAACAGAAAAAGTTTGTTGATTTAGAGTTTTCTTTAAATGACTTTAAAATAGCAGAATGTAAAGTATGCATACAAATTTACAGCTTAGCTTAAAAGCGAAAAAGTAAAGGAGTGCATGTTTTTAAAGGTTGTTTTTTTAGAGGTATTCGATTTTAAAATGAAATAAAACACGTATAAATAATGTTAATAGCTATTGTTTTGGCTTTATTTAAAAGATAATTGTATGCCGTTAGTGTTTAAATATGATTTCGAGCATATGAGCTGCACGACTGGTTTAAATGAAGCGAAATCAGGAATTTTCCAATTTTCGACCACTTTATCGAGCAGCTGGGGCCGTATATCAGCAATTACGCGAACAATATTGACTTCCAAGTGGTCCAACGTTTGTGGTTTATCGGCGTATACTACTGATTTTACATATCTCCAAAAAAAGTAATCCATAGGTGTGAGATCACATGATCGTGGGACATCAATACTATTCAACTGAGGAAGGAAAAAGGCAGCAATCATGGCTCTATAGCGCTCTCCATTGACGGTAACATTCTGGCCAGCATCATCTTTAAAGAAATATTTTCCAATAATTCCACCTGCAGCACACCAAATAGTGACTTTTTATAATGTAAGAGCGTCTCAATAAAGGTTTCGGGATTTTCTCCCCTACAAATTCGGCATTTCTGTTTATTAGCGTAGTTACAAATGAACTGTAAACTGTCAGATTTAAGTCATTAGAAGTAGTGCTGTCAATTTAAAAACCAAACCTCTTTAAAAACAACATTTATATGTGTAGTTTAAGAATATTAAATAATAAGATGAAATTATAATCTATTCAAGACTACAATTATTTTAATATTCTTAAATTGATTTTGATATAAATCTCTAAAGTTACAAAACCATTTTTTCGGTTTTTTTGATATCTCGGCAATTTGTTCCTCTGTACTATATATATTTTTTCCATTTATTAAAAGTGGAAGTAAAAAACGAATGAAGCGAGCCTAGTCTGAACTCCATTGGACTAGTAATTTTAAGAGAAAATGCGATTGAAAATTTCACTTTTTTTAATTAAAGTTAAATAAAGCCGCAACGGTTGAATATTTTTACACAAAACAAATATAGCTTATTTGGAACATCAGAAAGTACACTCTTTCCAAGTTTGGGCATAATCGAATCATTTTTGTGGAAGAAAAAACAAAAAACAGAAAAAACGGTTTTCTATATTTTTTTCGGAACATTTTGAAGTCAGGATAAAAATGGTTTCAACAAAAGTGGTAGATATTTTTAACCGACTTCTAAAAGAAGGAGGTTCTCAATTCGCCGACTATGGATTTCTTTTTTTATGTGTGTACATCGATTACTCCGGAACTGCTGCACCGATTTGAATGAAATTTTTTACGTTATATTCATGAAGTTGCTGCGGTAGTCCCATATCTTTTAGATGAAATTGGTGCAGTAAAATCTAAGGTGTCGCTTACAATATGGCGGCCAAAAAAATTAATTTTGTCCGACTTTCTCCAAAATTGGTATGGAGGAATTTTAGGGGTTGTACCCAACGAATCTGAAATTATTTTAAAAAAATTCAAAATGGCGGATCCAATATGGCGGACAAAAAAATTAAATTTTGTCCGATCTTCTCCAAAATTGATATAGGGGAGTTTTCGAGATTACACATAACGAATTCAAAACATTTTATAAAAATTCAATTTGGCGGATCCAATATGGCGGACAAAAAAATCGGTTTTTGTCCGATTTTCTCTAAAATTGATACGGATGAGTTTGTGAAGTCGCACATGACGAATCTAAAATAATTTTTAAAAAATTCAATATGGCGGACGAAAAACTCAATTTTGTCCAATTTTTTCCAAAATTGGTATAGGGGAGTTTTCGGGGCCTCACATAACGAGTCTGAAATTATTTAAAAAAAATAATATGACGGATTCAATACGGTGGAGAAAATAATCAATTTTGTCTGATTTTCACCAAAATTGGTACGGGAGAGTTTTCGAGGTCACACATAACGAATCTAAAATATTTTTTTTTTAAATTCAATATGGCGTATCCAATATGGTGAACAAAAAATTAATTTTGTCCGATTTTGTTCAAAATTGATATGATAGCACATTACGAATGTGATATTATTTAAAAAATAAATAAATATGGTGGATCTAAGATGAAGGATTAAAGATTCTACATCTCTGAATTTTGTTTAGTCAGTATTGGGGGATTTTTGTTAGTGTTAATTACGAAATTAAAATATTTTTTGAAAAACTCAATCTGGCAAATTCAATATGGTGTTCTAAAAATTTTACATTTTTCGATTTTCTCCAAAACTGATATAGAGGGTTCTTGAGAATGTAAATTATGAACTTAATAGTATTTTTTTTTGGATTCAATATGGCGAACGCAATATAGCTGATTAAAAATTTAACATTTTTCGATTTTGTGCAAATGTGGAACTGAATAGCGAATACAAAATTATTTTAAGAAAATCTAATATGTCAGATCCAATATGACCGTTTAGAAATTTTAAATTTCTGGATTTCATCTAAAATTGGTACTAGGGGGCTTTGAAGGGTTTCGATTTAGATTAGATTAAGACGTTAAGATTATTTTCTTGAAATTCCATATGTCGGATCCAATATGATGGGTTGAAAATTTTATCTTATTCACATTTTTTCAGATTTGGTATTAGGGGGTTGGGAGGTAGTGTATTACGAATATGAAGTTAATTTTTTACAACTATTAGGTTGATAAGATACAATATGAGAGACTAAGAATTTTACATTTTCCGGCTTTATCTAAAATTGATATTGCAGCGTTCTTGGGGCGTATACAAACTCAATATGCAGTATAAAATACATCGGGCTAAGAAATTTACGTCTCAAATTCTTTAAATATCGTTATTGGAAGGTTTTGGGGCCTGTAATAACAATCTAAAATTATTTTTAAATTTAAGATAGTGATTTACTATGACAGACTAAATAATTGTTTGACACAATTTCATTGGTATTTGGAAAACTCTAAGAATCAAAGAATTTTTAGTGGTTCATTTTAGGGTAATTTACAATACTGGATAAAATGGCTACTTTTTTGCCACCTTGAATTCATTGCGAGGTACACTAATTCCGATTAGTACCTAGTTCAAATAATTTTTGGATATCATAATGAATTCAAAACTAAAAATCGGAAAATAAAATTTTTATAAAAAAATTGAACCGACTTCTAAAGCGCGCTAAAAAGTAAAAAATAACTAGAAATTTTTATAGGAAATTGAAATTTATGAAGTCGGCGCCAAAGTATTTCTAAATGAAATAAATAACTACTAATATATACAAATTATGGTATGCAAGCAATTACAAGTAGTAAAGTATTTTTAATCTGTTTATGCGAATCACATTTTGTCAGGTATTTGTTTGGCGCCGACTTAAAAAATTTCAATTTCATATAAAAATTTCTAATTACTTTTCACTTTTTAGCGCACTTTTAGAAGTTGGTTCAATTTTTTTTTATAAAAATTTTATTATTTTCTAAATCTTTTGTATTTAATTTTTTTTTCCTTTATTAGTTATGATATTACCTACAATATTTCGCTATCAGTTTGTTGTTAAGAATTGTTTTTTTTTCTTACCCCCTGCTTTACGACTACGCAGCCTGGCCTATAAATATGCATACCATCTGAAATGTAAAACTTTATGATTAATATGTCAGATAGTACCTAGAAACGTCAGTATACTCTACCCTCACCGTGATTAATAGAACAGGAATAGGCCAATCAACAGAGAGTGTTGATCACACTTAAAACAATCCGTGGTGATATTTTGTTATCTTTTCCACTCTTAACTATAATCCATTAATTTGTTATAAACCATCAAAACTAAAAATTGCGTTTTTTTTGCAGGCAATATCCTAATAGTATTTTTACCACAAAATCATCTATTTTTCTCTTTATTAATTGGGCTATGAATCTCGCTACAATATTAGATGAAAGTAATAACATTTTTGTATCAGATTGAAAATATAAAATTATTTTAAAATAAAAATGAACAATGAATATTCTCAAATTTCCCGGTCGCTGTTACTATCTACTCTCCGGTAAGATTCGCAACAGGTGTTTTATTTTGACGTGGGGACATTGACCCAAACGAAGAAACCTCCCAGGTGAATATCATTTTTTAGCAGGTGTTTTTACTAATAAGTTGTCATTAGTATTTCAGACTATTTAGAAAAATTGATTTGGCAAGCTACCTTCGTTTTGAATAAAAATTGCCCATTTATATAGTGTGTCCACGGATGGGGTACCGCACTATAGCAAACTTCAAAATTTTCGATTTTTCGAGGAAAATTTACTTGCCTTCAGATTTCAAAACAGCGAACAAAGTCTTGATAACGTAAACAGGGTGTTCAAAATATTTTAAATATACAAATAATCCTAAATAAAGTACTCTTATATCTAATTTAACTAAGTTTTTCCGAAATAGAGGCTGAAATACGTAGTATAATAAAATATAAATAAATATTAATTTTAACAGAACAATAACAGCCGGATTCGCTAACATGATTTAAATTTAAGACCATCCTAAATTGACAGCAGAGTTTTTAAACTGACTAGAGTAACAGTAAGTCAAGCAAGTCTTAAACCCTAAAAATACTAACATAAAGAAATCATTTTGTTTTATTTCGAACCGGCAAAAATGAGGATCTTTATTTATTTTCGGGATACAACTATTTCTCTTAAATATTTCAAGGCTTTAACGCAAGGTTCTTATCCTTAATATCCCTATATAAGCGTTTATTTGTTGACATATATAATATAAATTATGACAATATTATAAAAAAAAAACAAAACTGGCCCACTATAAGATTTAAATTTCATGACAACAGGATACAAAATAGAAAACACCTTCTTCCATACCGTCTGCTATGCGAACGATGCTGTTCTTATTGCAGACTCTGAAGATAACCTCCAAAGACTCCTGCACTCTTTTAACACTAAAGCGAAAGAATTAATTATGCTCATCAAAACCGAGAAGATCAAATGATTAGTAACATCCAAAGAACCAATACGGTGCAAGTTAGAAATCGACTCCAAAATTGTCGAACAGGTAAATCACTTCAAATATCTGGGAGCAGAAATAACGAACCATGGAAACCTTTTTAACGAAGTAAGAGAGCCAACGATGAAAGCAGCTAGAATTTCGGGATGCCTAAAAGAAATTGTGTGGAAGAACAAACACCTTAATACCGAAAGCAAAACTAAGATATATAAAACGGCTCTAAGACCCATCATAACATACGCGGCAGAAGACCAGATACAGTCGAAATGAAAACATCGAGAAGTTTACAAGGCAAAACTCTACACGACAGAATACGGAATGAAGATATCAGATAACAGTGCGGGATACAGGACATAGGAAGATGGGTTAGACAAAGGCGAAGATTCTGGAACAAACATATAGGGAGAATGGAGGACGGTAGAATCGTTAAAAGCGCAAAAATGAATAACCTAGTAGGAAAAAGATCACAGGGAAGACCACCAAAACGATGGCGAGAATGCTGGACCTCATCTTCCGGGGAAGACGTGATGGCAATGAACAGGCAATAGCTTACTAGCATGGTTAACTGTGTTAGAAAGAAGAAGAAGAAGAAGAAGACAACTAGATCGGGTCTAAATTTTAAATCTTCTTAGTATATTTGGCTGTCAATTTTTAATTTACCACTGGATACTTTTCCGTCAATGTTAACATAACAGACATTATTTGTGTTTTGTCAAAAAATAGTTACTAAATGAAAAATTGACCATGGTAACCTTGAAACAATAGACGGATTTACCTATAAGCTATTGATTATGTCGAAAAAAATAGGGGTAAAAGGAGCTGCAACGTTAAAATGTTTTTATTGTTTCCTACATCCAATTGACCTCTAAATATGACAAAATCACCAAATTGTAACAATTATGGAGTGCTTTTTTGAAATTAACATGGATTTTTCCTCTTTTCAGCCTTATTCAAAATTTTCCGTTAAGTTATGGTAGGGTCCACCTTCAGGGTATTTTTTTTTACTGTTGTCCACCCTACAGGGTAGAACTTATAACTGCTATCCACTCTACGGGTTCGAACATCACTGCTATCTACCTGTCCTGTAGTTACGTTAGATCCTACACCGTAGCCGAGAAAATAAACAACTGGCAATCACACAAATTTTTATATTACCGTATTGTTATCAATAATTTTATAATAATTTTATTAACATTTAATACACCTTGTTCCTGTGAGGCTTTGCGATATAATCTATGATCATAGAGAGTAGTAGTAGTAGACTATATGGCTTGAGATTTCAGTCAACCGTTTGATTTAGATATCCTTTTAATATTTTATAATACATCTACCTTACCGTACAATTTAAAGTTTAAATGACGATTTTATTATAACAGTTTAATTTTAGTTCAAGATTTTTCTTATTATAACGAAATACTACCGAGTTTTATTTAAACCGCCTGCTGCTTGCTTTTGTATCTTTTCTTGTTTTATTGTGCCTGCTGCAGAGTAAAGTTGAAATCTAGTTCCTTACAACATCGTGGAAGACTTCTGCATCCAGCCTAGCTTTAGATACAGTGGCGCCCTTAATTTCCCACCTCTACTTGCTGCTACTAGCCTTTAACAGTACTCTAGTGCTTTTCTTTATACATATTTTTTTAACTGAATAGATTTTGTTACTCACCTCATTGTGAGGTATCGCACCCTTCTGTTTTAAAAACCAGTGTAGCAAATGTTGTTTCGTTTCTGTAGGCCCCATGCTCAGCCTTGTTTATTATATCAAGATGTGGGAGGTTTAGTAGGGCTTTCATGGCTACCATTGGGGTGCATATCATGTCAGCTATAATGCATAAGCAGGCTAGTCTCTAGCGTTTGGATAACTCCAGAGTGGTCCGTCTTTTTGTGGTTTTTGTTCTCCAAATAACAGAGCCATAGGTTATCATGGGTCTTACCCCCACACTGTAGAGCCAGTGCGCAAATGTGGCTTTAATCGTCACGCCTCACGCCTTGCCCAATGCCTTTTTTGCTGCCATGATATACATTTTACCTTGAGAGTTAATTTTCTGCAGATGTAAGTTCCAAGTAAGCTTTATATCCGGGATTACACCTAGATATTTAACTTTCTAGCTCATCTGCAGTTGTGTATTGGAGAAACTGGCAATATTAATTCACCCAAACTTCTCCTTGTAGTAAAAGGTATGAGTGTAGTTTTTCCAGGTCAACATGTAAAAAAATTATCTTTCTATTTCAAACTTACTGATAAGGTTTCACAACATTGTTTAGAAAAAGATTAAAATTAACGGTAAAATTAATTTTTATTTTTGTCCCTATCAAACTACGCTTCTATTTCGGAACAACTTATCTAAATATTTGTTAGAAAATTATAAATAAGTGTATTTTATTTACGATTAATTTGATTGATTTCACAATTTTGAATATTTTGGATACTGTATACGTTCTCATCCGAAGGCAAGCAAAACTTTTTAGCAAAAATAACAAATAAAAATCAAAAATATTGAAAGTTATTAGAGTGCGGTACCCCATCCGTGTACCCAATCTATAAAATTATCATGGATAAAATTAATTCTTCTCCAATTAAATCAATTTTCCGTAAAATTATATTAAATTATTAACCATTAAACAAAAATAAATTAAAAAGAATTTTACATGACATATTTTTGCTTTTATTTTAAGAACGAATTGCCAGGTTAACGAATAATTAGCTAATAAAACAATAAATATGATTTGGCAAAAAAATATCAATTTTTAGCGATTGATTAATAAACCTTGAACAAAAAGCTGTTAGTATATTTGATTTAAATACTACTAAATGGTTAATTTCATTTTAATTTATTTGTGTTGATTAAGATATTTCAAATGTTTTGATTGTTATCGATATAAAAATCTAACAGTTTATTTTCGACGTAACATTAGTTTATTCCATTGTTAAATAGAACTGATTTTATTATGTTAAGTAGAACATTGCAAAACGTGTTAAGTTCTAATAAAAATATTCAAACTAGAAGTAAATTTACGTCTTACCATTCAACGTTTCCTATGTTTGTATAAGCTTCCCTGAAAAAAAAAAACCTTAAAGTTAGTTTTTTAAATTAATCTGAAAAATTAATTAAACATTAAAAATGAGAATTTATAACCTATAACCTATACTGCGGCGCTGCACTAACGAGCATTTGGCCTCAAAAACCGGACAAAAAGAGAAATGCTAACTATACAAGTAATCATCGAAATTATTTTTTTTGTATATCTGAGTAACCGTACTCTCATAAAATTATGATAAAGTGGCCCCTCCCCGCAGCTACGCTCCGCACAGTTAATTGCAATCTAAGCTTCGTTCAATACTCACGCATTCGTTCTTGATAGATTTTTTTAGACTTGTGTTTGATGTTTGGTATTTTGGAAAGTGAATATTAAAAAAACAAATTTTTGTGATGGAATCTGAAAAACAAGGTATGTATTTAATTTTAATGTATAAAATTCAAATTTATAATGACTGTTTAGTATTCTTATGGACCTAAAACAATATGCAAGAAAATTTGCTATTTTTTTGTTTTTCTTTTTAACTAATTAGTGTTTTTGAAAATGTTCCGAGCTAGGTCGGGCTACAATTCTTTTTTTATAATAAACTATAGACATTAACCATATCATGGCAATCAAAACATTTTCCACATGTTTCCACCTCTTAAAAAAACCGCTCTGAGTTCCACGTTTTTTTTTTTGCAATAACTTTGGTTATTTTTTTACTTATATACATATTTCTATTCCCATAGGTACAGATTTGACATCAAATGTTATTAAGGTATATCGGAAAACGCTATACATGCTTTTTAAACAAAGCACATCCAGAACACTTGAAGACAAGGTATCATTTATGGAATCTAAACTCCGCGAAATGATGAAATGTCCTCAAAACGGGGGCCATATCTTAAGTCACGAATTAAAACATTTTAATAATGATTTGAAGTAGAGATGGATACCATCTAACTATACTGAAGAAAGATTTTTGAAAAAAACCGAGAAGTGGCTTAATACATCACTACCAGTACATAACTGGGCCACGAATTCTACGCGACGCCCAAGGAAGTATTTCCAAGAATTACATAATCATAGTAAACGACGAAATACAAAAGAACTCCGCGAACAAGTACCTGTTGAGGAGCCTATTTATGCAGCCAGCGTAAGTCAATGTGGGTCTGTAAATGCCGCGGCCTCTAAACTTATAAGAGATGCAACTTCAACACCAACAATAGCCAAGGAGGCAGTCGGAGTTGTTACACGATTCCAATAAGGGTATATTTCCTTGTTATACTCTAATTAGAGAAGCAGAGAAACTCTGCTATCCAAAACCAGAGTAAATCCAACTTACGGAGACGTAACGGTAGAAAACTTTAGAATGTCAAACTTTGTAAAAGACTTTTTATGGAAAAACGTACAATTACACTAAGTCAACATATAAAACGATACCCATTACGTTTTTTTAATATTACTCCCCTCCCCCTCCCCACCCTAAGTCAGCGCTCCTTCACCCGATTGGTAAAATAAGACCAGAAATGAAATCGGAGCACTTAAAAACATATAAAACGATACCCATTACGTTTTTTAAAAATTACTCCCCTCCCCCACCCCATCCTAAGTCAGCACCTCTTCACCCGATTGGTAAAATAATGCCAGAAATGAAATCAGAGCACCTAAAAACATATAAAACGATAACCATTACGCTTTTTTGATATTACTCCCCTCCCCCTCCCGACCTTAAGTCAGCTCCAATTCACCCTATTAGTAAAATAATACTAGAAATCAACTTAGCGCCCTCAAAAATCCCCAGATACTGATTTTGAGACGTCTAGAGTCAAAAACAACGACGTTATTAATTTCGTCCGGTTTTTGATGCCAAATGCTCGTTAGTGCGCTGTCCAAATTATTAAATATAAATTCTATCCCTAAAAGGGCAAAAATGGTGAAATTGTCATATGATAATTCTACTCTGTACTGACGAGAACCAATGAGTCGAAACCGGCCTGCAGATGGAGATGCACTGCCATGGGAGAGGCTTCCACTCATTTCTGGAATTTTCTTCAATTTGAGAAAGTGTTTTCTCTTTAACCGTGTTAGGACAGAGTACACTTGCACATATAATATAAGATTTTTTTAGTTAGTTCAGAATTAGAATAATTTCTCTATCATAATTGTACAAAATTTAACGTAAATTCTTTGCTTAATTGATTTAGATGGAGTAATAATACAGGTTAACAAAAAAAAAAGTTAATGCATAATTCACCAAACTACTTAATTTTTATGCAATTTTAATCCAAATATGAGGTCTGCTTACATCTGTCACGTTCGATTCAAGGCCATTTTAAGGTCGAATGGAGTACAATGCACTAAATAAATTTGAAGAAGTAGATATGAAGGTTTTCAAGGTCGCTTAATCCAAATTCGTGGTTTGTTTAACCCCCTAGGTCAGCCAAAGGTCATTTCAGAGTCATTAAATGAGAAAAAACAACTAAATAAATCTGTTTTTGGGCTCGCTGAATTCGAATATGTGGTTTGTTTTATCCCAATAGTCAGCCAGAGGTCATTTTAGGGTCATTTCAAGATGAAATTGAGAAAAATCCACAAAATAAGTCTGAAAAAGGTATGTGAGTTTTTGGGGTCTCTGATTCCGAATTTGTGGTTTGTTTAATTCCCCAAGGTCAGCCAGAGGTCATTTTAGCGTCGTTTCAAAATAAAATTGAGAGAAATCTACTAAAAAAAATCTGTAAAAAAAGATATGTAGACTTTTGAAGGCGCTCAATCTGAATTCGTAGTTTGTTTAATACCTCAAGGTTAGCAAAAGGTCATTTCAAGGTCAAATAGAAGAAATCTACTAAATAAATCTGTAAAAGGAGAGAACCCATGCATAGCTAGATGGATATTCTTTACATAGTAGACAGACAAGCGGATCGAGTTTTTGCACCGAAACTCAAGCTCCCAAAACCACGTACCCCATGCACAATTACATCGATCTTCGCTATAAGCAGGGAGGTGAGCAGAGCGAGTTTCCAAGGCGAAACCCTAAAAAAGATAAATGTTTGTTTTTTTTTTGATACTTTTTTATGGATTATTATTATATTACATTGCTCAAAATCACACAGTATTAATTTTACTGAAAGGAACAACAATGAAATTGTATAGCTTTTTCTATCTCAATATGCAATGGACGCCCAATTTCTGGGAGTATACCTAAATGCAGGATTAACCTGGTAGTAGGATCTTGTCAATCTCTCAAAAAAACTATCCCGACAACTATTCCTGTTCAGAAGATTTGTACGGGTAACTTCTAGAAAAACTCTTCTAACAGGGTATCACAGTAAATTTCATTCTCTTTTAGCTTATGCGTTCTTTTCTGGAGACATTCTTGTCATATTGATAAGGCATTTGGACAAAAAAGGAAATGCATTCGTATTATCGGTGGGCTTGGTTATAGACAGGACTGGCGAGATTCCTTTAAGAATTTAAAAATTTTAACTTTACCTTGTGTGTATATTATGCAATGTTTGCTGTACGTTAAACAAAATCTTGATCACATGAAGAAATAACAACTATCTTGTACCAAAGTTTGACCGGCTTGAGAAATATTTAGCAATTAATTTCTACAACTGCGTGCGGGCTAGAATCAAAGCTCTTAACTTCGATCAATACCAGGGGCGGATCCAGCCTCTCTCTTTAGGGGGGGGGATCACAAAAGTACACTATGGCAAGCGAAAGCTGTCAATTGTCGACGGGGGGGGGGAGACAGACTCCACCAACATTCCCATTTCTAATGTAAAAGGCAGGGTTGGGTCTATTTTTCTGAATTTGAAGCTCTTGGAGAGGGGGAGGGTGATCACAAGAAAAAACAATTTGCCTACATGAGGGTAGGACGCAAGCGGCATGCATATTCTTAGTATAAGAGGCACAATCGGGTCTATTTTCCTGAACTTAAAGCTCTTGGGGTAGGGGGGTTCTATCGCAAAAAAAAGTTTGCCAACGGGGGGGCGGGAGTGCCAGCAACATACACATTCCTAATATAAAAAACAGAAACGGTTCTATTTTCCAGAACTCAAAGTTCTTGGGAAGGGGAGGGGCGATCGCAAGCATACACATTTCTATACTATATTCAAGAACTAGGGGGAGTAATAAAACTTACCGAAACCTCTAACGTACCTGCTCCAGTGCCGAAGGTAACTGAGAACTACCGTAAATCGAATTATATTTAAATATTATAAGGTTTTATAAATTTACTGCAACAATAAAATTTCTGATAGTTCAATTTAATTTCTGTCAGAGAGCAAAGTACGCCTTACAATGTGCCCTTTGTGATTTAGCTTGTTTGTGCTTGTTTTTATATTTTATTTGAGATCAGTGAGATACCCAAAAAATATGGCTTCCACCTCTATATTTATTCCAAAATCGGTAAACCAGGACATTTTTTGCTCAGCGAAAAACTTATTACGATGAATGTTTATGATGCGTTAAGATACCAATATCTAGATAATAATGTTAAAGGCTCTGTTGAGATGTGTTTCGACATGACAGGAGTTGGAGAATCTACTATGTACCGAATACTGAACGAGAAAAAAACGATTGGAATTGTTAGTGCTCCCAAGCCACATTCGATCACAGGCAGACGAAAAACCTCGTTGGAAGAAGAGATGTAAACTGCAAGATCCCAATCGTCGACAAAATTCTAACTAAAATCAGTGAAGATCGGGATTTACCTGAAATTAACTGAGCTCTGGAAATTGGTCAGAGAATTTAATTTTTGCTGGGAAAAACCTGATAGGAAATCTGTTCTTATAGATCGTCCGGAAAATGTACCCTGGAGAAGGAAATATATCTCTCAAGTAAAAAGTAGAGTTGCTAGAAATAACACAACTTACAAAATTAGTAATTTAACTGAATTTTTAAAAGATTTGTTTGAATAAAGTTACTGCAGAAAATTGGGACAAATCCATATAATAAAAGAATAAAAGAAAATGTGGAAACTCGATCCCATGATCGGTGAGATAGAGGAACCAATTATAATTAATTTGAGCGAACATAGCTTCATTGACTTTGATTAAGAATTAGATACGTCATGTTTACCAGTGTAAACACAATTTATTATTTAAATTTTTGTTTTTGTTGTAGTTTATTGTTTAATGTTGTTCATATATATTTTATTTTTTATATATTTTTATTTTAGTGTGTCCCACTTTTTAATTTTATATATATTTAATTCCAATTAGCCGTAATTTTTTTATAATTGTATTTGTGTCTCTTTCTTAAGTGTGTAGAATTAACATGTTTATTTTTTTGAGACTATCGGATTTTCATATAATAAAGTAAATTAAATTAAGATGTCAGTGCAATAAAAATAAAAATAAATAGGTCTAATTTAAACTGTAACATATAAAAATTAATAACATTTGAATCACTCTTTAGTGTTTAATTTTAATTCTGGAGATGGTTTAAGAAATAAATAAACTGAATCGCCAAATGTTCTAAAAAAAATTTTAATTAATAATAAAATGACCGATAGCCCCAAAAAAAATTTAATATTATATGGACGAATTTATTTTTTTATATATGTTTAACTTCTTGTATTTTTAATACTGGGTATGTTGTAAGTATTTAAATTATAACTTAGAATTTTTTGAGAGAATAAGGCTACGTTTTAGTCTGAATGTCCCTAAAACGGTTTCTAAGTCAAAATTAAAAATAATAAAAATAAAGTTGTGGTTTGTGTTAAATATGTCAAAATTATCTATATTTTCTAATGTATGTGAATTATTAAGAAATCATTAGAAATAAAATAATATAATAAAAATTTTTTATTTTAAGTTTATTACCGAAATAATATTCTATGCCATAAATACTTAGTGAAAAAATAAACCTTCTGATGTCTATGACAAGGATTAAAATCTTTTTTAACACTTCACACCTCCATATATCTATTGTTATCCAACCCAAATAGTCCATTATTATAGACGGGTATTTTTGATTTTAAAATTTCTGACCCATTCCTATGAAAAATATATGTGTTTAAGATTTTGCCAAATACACCAGATTAAAGAACATAGGTAGTTTGCGAAGAAAAAAAGGGTCAAAAATGATTTATGAATCTCTCTAGTTCTTGAATAAACTATTGTATAACAGGCAAAATCGGGTCTATTTTCCTGAACTCGAAGCGCGATCGCCCCCACCGCCCCCCCCCCCTTGGGTCCGCGCCTGATCAGTACAAACAACAAATCAAGATATAACTTGTGCTGAACGCATTTTTTTTTTTTAATTTGAGAAATATTTCAAATCAAGTTTTTTTACCGGAAATTTTTCTGTTTAGAAAAAATAACTTTTTCTCTGTATATTATTTTATTTGACTTGTAAAAGTATTATTTGTATATTATTGCTGATTAATTATCCTATATTATCTTATTTCAATTCAAGACTTCTTTGATGGCAATACTTAGACATAAGTTTATAGCATGCCCTTGTACTTTAGAATCGAAGGCGTTCAAGACATATTTATCAGTCATAATGGGAGAGATTTTATTTTCGATCAAGATACCGGGATTTAAATTTAAATGAATAAAACATACTTGGCTAAAAATAATTTTAAGCCTTTAAAATTTCGAGGAAATCCTTTAGGCCATTTGAAAAAGGAAAAAAGACAATTCAATTATTTCCTCTCTTAGAAAAAATAGACCTTGTCGAAAAGAAAAAGAAAACACAGATGTTTGTGAAAGATTCAAAATGGAAGTTCAAAATACGCTTTACAATATGTACTAAAAAAGCAAGAGTATAATCTAAGTTTTAAAGCAGTATCCTTGGTCTATATTTAATAATCTTAATGTCTTTATTATTCATTACTTTTAAAAAAGCCTGTTTATTTAAAATGCTTAAATACTGAATTCACCAACAAAGAAATTGCGTATTTTAGTATTATGCTCAACGAGCTGGAATTCAAATATAAAAAAGCTGACAAGAAAAGAGCATTAATTAAAACAACATGCATTGCTTCTGCAAGATCTCGTTTTCTTCAAAAGTTTATGGAAAATTTTAACAGTTCTTATTCAAGAGTAGTTGTCTTAGACGAATCGTGAAATGGATATTTTTTATCGTTTACTTTGGTCTGATATGTTAGTGCTTTATTTTTAAGTCTTTTCCAAAAGCTTGGTTACTGTAAAGTTTCAAAATATCTATTACATACATTTGTTTATTGTAATTTGACGTCTTTTTGAATTTACAAATGTATTTCTTGTTCACTGTATTATTTAGGAATTTTACTTTAATTGTCTTTTTTAAATTATTTATGATTATTATTGCTGTTATTTTTCAATCGTAAAATTGTATTTTATAAATATAACGTTCAAGAGAGCTATAGGAAAAATAATAAATAATTTTTCATGGTTAGTACCATTAAAAAAATACTTATTTCAAATGTCTGCAGGTAAAAGAAATGTTTTTTTTTAGTTAAGAATGGAGTATAATCTCTGTTATAAGTTGCCCTTTTCCGAATAGCAAAACTGAAAATATAGCGGAATTGTCAGTATACAATTTACTTTCGTTTGTCGGGGCAGCAGACATGTCTTTATGAATATGAACGTTGTATTGCCTAATTAATTTCGATTTAGTTCAGACGAATATTATTGATGACGTTTGGGTATTCTTTTGCTGAACCCACTGTGATTACTTTATTAGTAATATTTTAGAAGTATTTGAAATATATCTTGACATTGTTCCAAAAAAAATACCTTTCTACATTTTTCATCGTAACGCCGTTCAGCTACTTGCGTCATATCTCTCAAATCATGATCAATATGTTCACTTTAACCGACGAGATTCTAAAAAACAATCTCTGAGGTATGGTGTACCTCAATTGTCGGTGTTAGTCCCCATGTTGTTCCTCATTTATATAAATGACCTGCCATACTCTCAGGATGAGGAAGTCAACAATGTTTTATTTGCTGAGGAAATATTCTTTTACATAAACCATCACAAATTCAGAAATTGATAATCTTGATTACCAAATATCAGAAATAAATTTATTTCAATGGTTTCAAGCTAATAGCTCAAAATCACAAAGTATTAATTTTACAGACGGAATAATACTGAAATTGTACGACTTCTTCTACCTCAATGTGCAATTGATGTCAAATTTCTGGGAGTATACCTAGATACAGGAACAGCACCTTGTCAATCTCAAAAAAACTGTCCCGACAACTGTTCCTGTTCAGAAGCCTTGTACGGGCAACTTTCAGAGAAACCCTTCTATCCGCCTATCACACTAAATTCCATTCTTTTCTGTCTTATGCTGTTCTTTCTTGGTGTTATTCTTGTCATATTTATAAGGCATTTAGACAACAAAGAAAATGCATTCGTATTATCTTCGGTTATAGACCAAACTGTCGAGATTCCTTTAGGAATTTAAAAATTTTAATTTTACCTTGTGTGTACATTATGAAGTGATTGCTGTACGTTAAACAAAATCTTGATCTATATAGATCCAGGCGCGGATCCAGGGGGGGGGGGGGCGATCGCTTTGAGTTCAGGAAAATAGACCCGATTTTGCCTTTTATACTATAGTTTATTCAAGAACTAGAGAGAGTCATAAATCATTTTTTACCCTTTTTTTTCTTCGCAAACAACCTGTGTTCTTTAGTCCGGTGTCTTTGGCAAAATCTATAAGACACATATATTTTTCATAGGAATGGATTCGAAATTTTATAATCAAAAATACCGGTCTATAATAAAATAATATAATATTTCGATGGGTGAAGTGTTAAAAAGGATTTTAATCCTTGTCATAGGCGTCGGAAGGAGGTTTATTTTATCACTAAGTATTTATGGCATAAAATGTTATTTCGGTAATAAACTTAAAAGAAAAAGTTTTTATAATATTATTTTATTTTTATGATTTTTAAATAATTCACATACATTAGAAAATATAGATAATTTTGACATATTTAACACAAATCATAACTGTATTTTTTTAATTTTGGCATAGAAACCATTTTAGGCACATTTAGACTAAAACTTGGGCTTTTTCTCTTAAAAAATTCTAAGTTATAATTTAAATAATTACAAAATATCCTTTGTCAAAAATACAAGAAGTTAAAAATATATAAAATAATAAATTAAATATATTATTATAATTTTGGGGCTATCGGTCATTTTATTATTAATTAAAAATATTTTTTGGACATTTGACGTTACAGTTTATTTATTTCTTATACCATCTGCAGAATTACAATTAAACACTAAAAAGGGATTCAAATGTAATTAATTTTTATATCTTACAGAAAATTTAAATAATAAATTGTGTTTACGCTGGTTAACATTACGTATCTAATTCCTAGTCAAAGTCTGAAGCTATCTTCGCTCAAATTAATTATAATTGGTTCCTCTATCTTACCGATCATGAGATCGAGTTTCCACATTTTCTTTTATTATATGGATTTTTCCCAATTTTCTGCAGTAACTTTATTCAAAAAAATCGTTCAAAAGTTCATTTAAATTACTAATTTTGTAAGTTGTGTTATTTCTAGCAAGTCTATCTTTTACTTGAGAGAGATATTTCCTTCTCCAACGGACATTTTCCGGACGATCTATAAGAACAGATTTCCTCTCAGGTTTTTCCCCGCAAAAATTAAGTTCTCTGATCAATTTCCAGAGCTCAGTTCTATTAATTGATTTTAGTTAGAATTTTGTCGACGGTTGGGATCTGCTTCTCATAATAAAATGTATGTACAACTCCTTTTATTGCAGTTTACATCTCTTCTTCCAACGAAGTTTTTCGTCTGCCTGTGATCGAATCTGGCTCGGGAGTATTCGGTACATAGTAGATTTTCCAACTCCTGTCATGTTTGAATACATCTCAACATAGCTTTTAACATTATTATCTAGATATTGATATCTTAAGGCATCATAAACATTCATCGTAATAAGTTTTTCGTTGAGGAAAAAATGCCATGGTTTAACGATTTTGGAATAAATATAGATGTGGAAGCCATATCTTTTGGGTATCTCACTAATCTCAAATAATATATAAAAAGAAGCGCAACCAGATAAATTACTAAGGACACACTGTAAAGTGTACTTTGCTGACTGACAGATATTAAATTGAAATATCAGAAATTTTATTGTTGCAGTAAATTTATAAAAGCTTACAATATTTAAATATAATTAAATATAATTAGATTTGCAGCAGTCTTCAGTTACCTGCGGCCTTGGACCAGGTACGTTGGAGGTTTCAATAACAGTTTTATTATTCTCTCTAGTTCTTGAATAGTGCATAGGAATGTGTTTGCTTGAGACTGCCCCTCCCCTTCCCAAGAGCTTTGAGTTCAGGAAAATAGAACCAATTCTGCCTTTTATATTAGGAATATGTATGCTGCTCTCACTCCCCCCTCCCGTTCACAGTTTGTTTTTTTTTGTGATCGCTCCCCCTTCTCTCTCCAAGAGTTTCAAATTCAGAAAAATAGACGCGACCCTGCCTTTTACACTGGAAATGGGAATGTTGCTGGTGTTTCGCCCCCCCCCCCCCGTCGACAACTTGTTTTCGCTTGCCATACTGTACTTTTGTGATATCACCGCCCCCTCCCAAAGAGAGAGGCTGGATCCGCCCCTGTATAGATCACATGAAGATTTTCGCAACTATCCAACAAGAAACAGCAAGTACCTTGTGCCAGCTTTTGGTCAGCTTGAGAGATATTTAGCAATCAAGTTCTACAACTGCGTGCCGGCTAGAATTAGAGGTCTTAACTTCAATCAGTACAAAAAACAAATCAAGAGCTATACCTTATGCTGAATGATTTTTTTTTCATTTGAAAAGTATTTCAAATCCAATTTAATCTGCAGTGTTGTCTTTTGTACCCTGCCAGCTTCTCCTTACTTTCTTAAGATTGCTTTTTTACCGAAAATGTTCTATTTAGGAAAAATATTATATAATTTTTTTATCCATATGTCTTTAATAAATGTAATGTTAATGATAATTATAACAATGGAGTTAGTATAATCCGGAACTTACTGTTTCGCACACAGAATTTTACTATTTTATTTGACTTGTAGAAATACTGTTTGTATTTTATTACTAATTATTTACCTTATCTTATCTTATTTTAATTCAAAACTTCTGTGATGACAATACTGAAACACAAGTTCATAGCATGCGCTTGTACCTTAAAATTGAAGGCATTCAAGACATATTAATCGGTTATAATGAGAGAGGTTTTACTTTGAATCAAGATAACGGGATTTAATTTTAAATGAATAAAACATACTTCGCTAAAACTATTTTTTAGCATGTCCTTTATCTCATAATAAATGACGCGAAAAATATTTAACGTATATTAACACGTACCTAAAGAACTTGGTAGTGACATATAAAATGTGTAAAATGCATTGAACTACTATTTATTAGTCATCTAGGTTCATTCTATTTTTATTTTAAACTGAATTAATTTTGGCAATGGATTTTTTATCAAAATATCTAGTTAGCGTAGCAAATAATCCGTGGGAAATTGTAACATTAAAATTGTTGTCTATAAAGCAGTGAACCGGAGAATCATTAAATGCTTATCTGACTCAGACGACTATAGTTGCATTTAAATAAATAATTAATTGTCTTTATAAATATCCATTTACATTTAACATGAGACTAATTTTTAAAAAATGGAAGTTCAAATGAAGCATCCTTGAATAATCTCCTAATCATACTTAACCTAAAGCCTATTAACATTTTTTGTCGCGGGTTGCTTCTGTTAGACGAAGAAAAACCGGAAATTAAAACAAAAATGTAGTTATACAAAAAACAAAAAAAATAGACATATAAGAAATGATCAGTACTTATTCTTATACACGTTATCCTACGTCGAACTGCCACATTGGATTTGGAAAATTTGGCAGTTTACTAAATCGATGGGGGCTAAAATATTTTCAAGTTGATGCCTTCTTGCTTATTGTAGGAAGACCCTACATATTATTTTGTGTTTAGATTTTAAGCAAAATTATAGACGTATTTCATGTATAATGTCCTACACCTAAGTCTTAGCTATTTCTGACACATTTTAAATTTTATGTCAAAATTTGCAATTGCAGGACAAAATGTGATCATTTTGTATTATATGTAAGCTTTTATTAATTAATTGAGGTTGATTTCCTTCTAGAAGGAGATTTACTTTAGTGGACGGTGTTGATATTTTGATAATAAATAAATACAGATCAAAAACATTAAATATTAACTTAAAAAAATCTTTAAAACTGAATAAATATTAAACCCGATATATATATGTATATATATATATATATATATATATATATATATATATATACAAAGAGAGAGAGAGAGAGAGAGAGAGAGAGAGAGCGAGAGAGAAGAAGTCTCCATGTACTCATCCACCGAATCGATAATAACAATCCTTTTAATTTAGTTTTAAACCTCATTAAGTCTAAATCTGTAAATGTTTCAGGCAACATGTTATACAATGACACATTCAGTGTATTTTTCTTAGATCTCTCCAATCTATACCTCGAAGGCCTAACTAAATTAGCGGATCTAGTGCTATAAGATTGAAACTGGGAATTTCCCACGGTTTTTATGAATTTCCAGTAGTTGGTATAAGATAAATAAAGTAGGCAACGTTAGTACCCGCATTTTTATAAAGCCAATACCAGAGACAAGTCGAATGGCCTTCTTCCGCATTCTAAATATCTGAATCGCGCCAACATAGCAACCCTAAAGGTAAACGCCGTACGCAATATGTGAATGCAACAAGGAATAATGAACAGAGAGAAGGTTCTCACAGTGAAGAGACCCACGAAGTTGCTTGAGAAAAAAAATATAGGATGCCAACGTATTCCTCAATAATGTGATGTGAGAATTCCAGTTTAAACTATCGTCCAAACTGACACCCAACAATGTCACCGAAGAACTATCAACCACTCCACGTCCATTATTAAAAAACAAATTCCGTGTTTTTTCTTCATTCATTCATTTCTTTCCCATAACACTTCCTTCATTAAACATTCTAGGTTTCTACTTTTACAAATTAGTGCCGTGCCGTCAGTGTAACAGATACACAGACTCGATGACAAATGCCTAAAGAGGTCCTAATCCCGAAACCTGCAGCACTCCACATCGTACCGCCGTAGGCTCAGAACGTTCTCCACCATATGCGACTGCCTGCCTTCTAATTGATAGAAAAGATGGAAGCAAAACGAGGGGAACACCTCTTAAACCGTATCTATGAAGCTTTCTAATCAAAAGATCATGAGAAACACAATGAAAGGCAAGACTGAGGTCACACAGTGAGAGCTCCACGCTTTCTTTACCTTCTATCCCGTCAACCGCGCCTTCCCCAACCGCAGCAACTGCCTGAATAGTCGAAAGATTCCGGCGAAAACCAAACTGTGAAGGATGTAAAAATTGTGATGTTCAAAATAACGACTCAAGCTGTTTTTCAGTATTACCTCAAATACTTTCCCCAATAACGGAATCTATAGGTCTATAATTTTCCATGGAATCGACATTCCCTTTTTTAAACAAAGGAACAGTCCTTAATATCTTTAGACAATCCGGAAAATTATCCTGAGCCAGAGTACAATTAAACAAATGCTTCAAGGGTTTGACCAAAGAGACAATAATCTCCTTCAGAATAGCGCTACTCATATCATATATGTCAAAAGAGTTCGACCTCTTGAGAGCATGTATAGCACTCCAAACATCATACTCCGTGACGAGCAAAAGGGCAAAAGAATGCACTGAATTTGGGATCGACGAAATCATAGCATTTTGTATTTCTGTGTCAATCTGTAGATCTTGTATAGTGTCGGATACTATATTACTGAAGAACTCGCCAAAGTTCCCAGCGCTGAGAAATGAACTAGAAATATTATGTGTAGATCGATTTCTCTCATAGTTAATAACTCTCCAAATATCCTTTGCTTTGTTTTGGGAATTTTCCAGAAAACTCCCCAATGTATCCTTCTTTATAGAAGCAACCTTCTGCCTGTACTTTTTATTCATAAGTTTATACAAATCTCAAAATTCCGTACTTCGCTCGCTCAGAATCTTCACCACGGAGAGCTCATCCCTCATTTTTCTCAATGTTTCATTATACCACCGAACAGGAGGCCTATCGGTAAAGACATCTCTTATAGGACGATGCTTGCAGATCAGTTGCTGACAAACCGAAACCAAATGCCAAGAGATCCATTCAAAGTCGACATTCTGATAGAAAATGTCCGCGTCAATCACACTCAGGACGCCCAAAATAGAATCAATTTCCTGTATTGTTATAGGCCTCACTCTAACCAGCTCGGGAGCACCAATCCCCATCCCCATACTCAACTCAATGAACTGACCACGGTGGTAGAAAAGACATGGATCTAACACTCCAGAACCATAGAGCAATATTAGTCAAAATGTTGTCGATACAAGTTGAAGAATTATTAATTACCCTAGTGTAGTCACATGTTGTGGCAAAAGTACCATAGGAATTAATAATACAAGCTCTGAGAAAATGGTGGACTCTGTTCTAAAGTCAATATAAAAATCGCGCAATATAATGATATTATTATACGATTGTAATAATTTGTTTAACACCGCCTCGAAAGCGTCTAAAAATACGTTACTGTTACCCAGACCTGATCTGCACATTGTCAAAATAACCAAATTCAGATGAGGGATCTCAATAGCTCAGAACTTTGCATTAATCTCACTACAGAAATCATTTGCATTCACCATTTTGCACTCTATGTCAGTTCTTGAGTACATACAGAGTCCTCTGCGATCACGATCAGACCTACAAAAAGAGGAAATCAATTTATAATTATTAATTTCAATACACTTCAAATTACTGGCAGTGCACCAGTGTTCACTAGTACAAATAAAATTATTCAACAATTTATCCAAAAATAAAGAGAGCGTGTCAATTTGATTAGGTAAGCCTTGAATATTTAAGTGAAAAAGCCAGACAAAGTCTTTCTTATTCTTGACAGAAAAGCTCGATAATTTTTGAGGGTTACTTCTTTCTGGCATGAAAAAGCTTTTTGATTTTTACACCATTGGACCAGATGTTTGGATCAAGGAATCTTTCTGAACAACGCCAACCTTAAAAGATGCGTATAGTTCAGGGTACTTAGATTCGAGCCTCTGGCATGTTGCCTCTAGGAAAATATATCGAATATATGAGGTAAAGTCTCCTTCTAACGTTTGAGGATCCAGACGGCATCAATGGAAAAGTGAAAAGCAAGGAACATCTTTCAAATTTGAATCACATTCTGTATTACCTCCAGTTCCAACCACTGCAAATTTCCTTCTTGGATTATCTCGGCGACTGACGACAGTCCAGTCTGATTTATCCTGCTCTTTATCCATATAAATTAAATCGCTCATAGTTTGTCGAGTCTGAGCATGCAATACAGCACTCAACACATCCGAGGCCGTAAACGATATTTTATTTCCAGATTCTCCATCACTGGACGTGTCAATCAACTCAGAACAATTTTCACGGTGGCTGCCCCATTTGTCGTCCAAGAATTTTACGAATCTTACAAGCACTTCACTAGTAGTATTCTCAGATAACGTGTGATGAACAAGAATTTCGGTCAGCTCGCTTTTCTTTAATTTATTAAACTCAGCAATCAAATCGGCCATATTGATGATATATATATATATATATATATATATATATATATATATATATATATATATATATATATATATATATATATATGCCGCAAAATGTTCCAGAATTGTGATTTCGACATTATCACTATTGAGAATAGAATCCCTTTTATGCATTTTTGCTTTAACGGTGACAAATTTCACATTATTTATTTAACACTGTTCCGTGACGGTTTCAGTATATCTGGATATCTATCGGTAAATATCTGGCATGTTCTAGATAACCATTGTTACATTCCCTAGAAATAATAAACAAATTTAAATAATCTTTGTGCATATAATTCAATCGCCCCGGCAGGAATTTTTTTTAATAATTGTCAAATGGCAAGAAATAGTGACATTTCTATAGCGCTCTATTATTTCCTTCCGTCGCGTTTCGCCGCCATCACCAATTAATAACAAAACGTACAAGCCGTACTGTCTTTTTACACTGCAAAAATCATAATTTACTAATGTTTCAAAAACTACAAATTTTTCGAATAGACTAGCTTATTCAAAGCCACCCCCACTTGTAATGCTAAATAAGATAGCAATATAAAAATAGAGGGAATACATTTAAAAAATTGGCTTTAACGATTTTTTCAAGTAAATATTTTGCATTTGTTTTTGACCACCCTGTATTTATTTATTATCAAAAGATCAACAGAGTCGACTAAAGTAAATCGTCTTATAGAAGGAAACCAACCACAATTAAATAATAAAAGCTTTCATGTAGGACAAACAGATAATTATGCTTAGGCGTGCGTACCTACCCCATTTTTGACATAAAACTTTAAATATATCAAAAACACACAAGACTTAAGTATTATACTTAAAATGTGTCTATAATTTTGCGCGTAAAATCTAAACATGAAATAACTTATAAGGTAAAATTGGCAAGAAGGCATCAACTTCCGGTATAACGCCGCAATAGTATAGATTATGACTGGATTTATTATAAAAATTGTTGGTTCTTCAATTTTCGTTTGTACGCCGTTATACACACCACTTATCACGTAATCACTATTATAACCTTGGCCATAACATTTGTTCATAGGAATATTTCGTTCTTTTAATATATTTAGAATCGTCTCAGATATCACTTGGACAGATGGATCCTTTAATTCGTAAAAGCCTAAGAAGTTCTTCTTTATTTCAAAACTTGCTGCTATGTCATTTATATCTCTAATGATATGATTAATTCCTGTAATAACGGTTAACGGATTAATGCTATAGCTTGCATATATATAGGAGAGAAACGAGAGCTGAATTAATATTAAAAACTATTTTGCTAAAATCAAATAACTGAAGCACTGAATAAGTTCATTTTGTGTAGTTTTACTTAAACACCGAACAGAAACTGAAGGTATGGTTACAACCTCTTTCATTATATCATCATCATGTGATATTAACTCTATTTTCTGAAAATTACCATTTAGGTTTTTATTTCCAAGTTTTTCACCGTGTCAACAGAGAGCTAAAATATTCTTAATTGAAGCTAAAGTTATACGAAAGAGTATTTCTAAAATTTGTTTCCAAAAAGGAACTTCATATCTCGATCTTTATTCTAAATCTTTATCGATGTTTTGTTAATTTTTCCATAACTCAAAAATACTGCATAACTTGAGATGAGTAGTTAATAATTATTTAGACTATTCATAAAAAAAAGTCTCCTTGTGCTTGGGGCCCCTGAACAATGCGACGGACTGCCGGATCCTGGTAAAGTAAAACTTGACTATAAACAAAATGAATGTGGATTCCTGACATCAAATTAGCGGACTTAAAAGTTGTCTAGGTTATATTAAAATGGTAATGAAAGGTACGTGATTGTCTTTGTTACACTCCAGTTTTCTCCATTGGTAAGTTCCAGTTTTATCAGGTTACAACCAAGCCAAAAGGAAGCGTTATGAAGTTAGTTCCATGTGGGCAAATATCGTTATCAAACTAGTAGTGATAGACAATATGACTTTATTTGTCGAAATTTCTACGATGTTATAATCTAAACCTTATATTTTACAAAGGTAGTGATTTTTTTGCCGGGATTTCTTTTTCATTTTTTGTGAAAAAAAATTAACTCGTGAACAAATCTATAGATTAACTTGAAATTTTTCGCCATTGTTTTTAAATATAAGATAATATAAATGTAAAAAAGGATTTTTCATTAGGCATAAAAAATTTTATTTGTTATTTTACGAAACACTATAATTTTTCTAGAACTTGGATAAAACATTTTCTTACATCTTAAGTTCATAATAACAAATTTTCCTACAACTTTTTTTACGATACAAAGATAATCTCTTATTACCACCATCATTCCGAATACATTTAATTTTTCCGGATTCTGTATTCAGACAAAAATCGTGGGTTTTCAACGTAACTTACCCTCCAGAAGCAATAGCAAATCTCGAAAAATCCTATATGCCGATCATAAGACGCCGAAATGTCATATGTTTAATCAAAAAACAATGTTTTTAGTCAAAACTTATATCATTGATATCTTGAAAAATAGTTAAATAAATAAGAAAACAGAAATAAAAAAAGGTAATGCCTGAAACATGTCATTAGAGCGACCAACTTTTACCAGACGATATAACTGCGATTTTTGTTAGGTTAGACAAAGAAGATCTAAAGCCTGTTAGCAGCACTGCGGACGGAGCTATTAAAATAAATCTTGTTCCCTAGAATTTGATGGGTAGTAAAATTTTATGTAGGATGATTTTCTATACTATTGCAATGATTGTTCATAAACTCCAGAGTTATACATCGGTGACGACCGTTATTGATTGGGCAACAGAATCTGTACTGTCAAGTATATATTAACATTAGCAGAGAAAAGCTTTTAATGGTATATTCATATGCGAATTAAGTATTACTAAACTTAAAATCAACACCAGATAGGTAATATTCAAGCTCAAGAAAACAACCTGTAGCTCAGGAGGTAAAACAAAGTTAATGAAAATAAACCCCCACCAAAGTAAACATCCTACTCGAGTTAATTTCCCTTGATTGTGATCGTCTGAAGGAAATTGTCGCTGGTTTACATACAATTTATACTAATTATTTAAAATGAAGATAACATATCGCAAATGACAAAAATCTTTAGTTTAATAAAAAAGTACAATTAAATAAAAATGCAAGAACTTGGAATAATTATAATTCATTCAACGGCATTCATTCATTAAATGTTCGCTTATTTTTGAGGCAAAATTTGAAGGTTCTTGTCACAACGTTTTTTTAAGTTTCTGTCAGTTCGTCTTCCGTTAATTTTCTCGTTCTTTAAATGTTTGAGGTCTTTTTTACCGTAGAGGGCTCCTGGAATAGCTTAATCTGCTATGTTTGCGTTCAGATGAGCAGCACCTAGTAGATTGTAGATTGTGAGTGGGTCGACTTAAATGTAATAAAACAAGCATATTGCAGTCTCGGAGAGTCGTGGAATCACTCATTTCCGTTAAATATACCAGTGTGGAAAATCGAAAACAGAACCTCTTAAAAAAAGGGAAAGTAACAAAAAGCGACAGATAACCCGTTTAGCCATGTTGAAGAAGTGAAATAAAGCATAGTGTTGTATCGTAGCTTGCTTCCTGGTTTCTAGCAAAAATGGCGTCGGGCAAGGACTTTTCGCTGGTTTCGGGTCGTCAAAGACAGTGGGTCGAAAGCACGGATTTGATATTAAAACTAAAAATCGCAAACTGAAACTTTAAAATCATGAAAATAAAATCGAAAAACGTCTAATGTGGTTCAACGCTTTAAAAATAAAATAAAAAGAATAATTGTATTTCCATGAATAAAATATTGCGCTTGACTTCAAGACACATTTTAAATATAATACTATAATAATAAATGCATGGATATCGATAATCGTTAAAAAGGCGACAGTACTTTTTCCTCTATGCTTAATACTTCTTAATACATACCAATGCAAATAATTTGTAAGTAATATAATATTTATTGATTCAAATAAATGAATAAATAATACGACTGTAATAAAAATAATAAAAAGAACTTTTTAATCACTGCTTTCTGTGTTAACAGCTCTTTTCTCATTCTCCAATACGTATGAATTGTTATCCGAATCCTTACTATGTCAAAAAAAGTGTAAGGATCCATCGACGCCAAAAGTTTTGGAACACATCCTCCATATTTTTTCTCGAGAAGATTTTCGGGCAAACTCTAGACGATAGTTTCTTATCAACTTGTCCGTTGATTTTTGTGCATCTTTCGATAGTTTACCTATCGAAAATATTGTCCGTTGATTTTTGTGCATCTTTCGATAGTTTACCTATCGAAAATATTGCAAATGCTATGATGTCTGGTCAATGAAGTAAGTCATTTGTGGATTCCTGTTGGAATGTTGTACCAAGAATATCCTTTGAAGAATAATCTTGCTGCTTGAAGTTTGTATTCCCAAAACTTCTCTATTGCAATTTAATGTCCGCTTCCAATAGTTTGCAAAACCATGGGAAACCGGAGGATCAGTTTTCACTTTACTCTTGTTATAATGGCTGTAGCTTGAAGTACTCTGTATTTACTGGAACACAGTATCATTGTTGTTGAGCTGAGATGTTATTTGGCAGAGGTAACAACGTTGACCGATTTCGCTCCAGCCAAAGCATTCACCTAGCCATCTATCATCGTCATAGATAAGTTGTACTGTACTGAAGCTCGGGTAGCAAAGAAAACTCTATTATATGCTGCAAGTTGTCTGGTTCGAGTTCATAATTTTATATTTTCGTTAAAGACTTTTGTTCGGTTTTCTTAACAAATTCAAATTTCAGAGGCCCGCAATTCATAGTAGACGAGGGTTTGGATTTGTACAACACAATCTGTTCTTGTTGAGTTTGCGTGTTAATACCTGCTAATTGAAGTGGAATAAGAGAGGTTAGGAAGAAGTTTGTATCAGAAATATTCGGATCAGTGAATTTCATTTTGTGCTGGCTCTGACCTCACGTTCCATCGAAGCCCCATTTGCAAATGAAACTCATATCTACAAATCTAATTTATCGATTTGTTCAAGGGCGTCTAATTTTAAGCAATATAATTCGATCCATTATATGATCCAGTAAGCTTTGGACTTTAACCTCGGCTTTTGATTTAGTAAAAGTTAGATACTCGTCATGTAGATAACATGCTTTTTTTTGTATTTTACACACCAGAGTACAGCGAAAATATATTACTGCCTTTCTGTTTAGCCCAATTTTGTAATCGTTGATATTTGTTTCTCGACAATCCAATGTCAAATCGAAGAGCGGCCCACAAATATAACTGCCTTTGACCTGAGACGAAACTTTAGAAAGAAAAGACTGGCCGTTCATATTACCGAGGTTTAATAGAAACGTTACTATAGCCAACTTTCTACTTTAAATTTCTTAATTACAAATTATTTTGGCCATTTCCCCAAATTCTAATCCACTAAGCCTTTCTAACTTAGTTCGGGACAGAAGATCGTAGGGAACGCCTACCGCAATATTACCCCCGCTAACTTCCGTGCGACACGAAGACGAGCAGTACCTTGAAACGAATGAGAGGATGTACTTACTTTTCGTCTAAACTTATAACGTAATCGACGGAATTTGGAATATTTAATGACTATTTGATACACTGATTGTTTTAAATACATTAAATAGTCGAAATACAAAAAAAAATAGTTTTTGTTGGACGTTGAGCGAGAAGAAAATTGATATTTCTGTTACAAAATAAACATTTATTCTAATAAAAATACTAGTGAAACGCAACGGTAATTTCTAAGTAAATAAGCTAATAGACCATTTTAAAATTAAAAATCATTCTCACAACTAAACTTTTATTCTGGTAAAAATTAAAAGTAACACGTTCAGTAATTGTAAATAAATAAACAAATAATTAAATTCAATATAAATCAACAAAAACACCTAAAAGTCTACAAACAGGCCTCCATTTTCAGGGAGACAATAACCCAGTCTATTGTAAAATATGGTTCGCGTATTTGCCAAAACTTCAGGGGTTATATTCCTATTAGCTTTAAAATAGTCCGAACTGTTCGAGCGTTCATATCAAGTTCTTAGGCAATTACGGTACTATTGCGAGGAAAAATAATTTCTGCTAAACTACAAACGTCAGTCTCCCCGATTTGTTCGTTCTTCAGTAATTTGAGGAACCGGTTGCTCCTCATTATTATCAGTGCATTTTTTACAAATTTTTAGACAACCGGTTGTCTCAAATGTTTTAATAATTTCCGAAATTCTAAATTTTCAAGGAACAGGATGATTTTCGCACATAAATACAAATCTGCCGATTATTTACCAGAATAGTGTACCACTTAATAATGTGCTCTTTTTGTTCCGTGGAATAAACTACCATTGTAACAAAAAAATTTGGCGCGAAACACGGTATTTACGCGTCGACGGCCGAATGAAAGCAAATAACTTGGAATCCTCTTGATGTGCTAGGGCGTGGTGTATGCTGCCGCCCGCTCTCACCGCGCCATCATTGGATTACCCCTCATCCGAGGGCCAAACTGATAATTTACACGTATGTCCATGCTTACGATGCTTAATCTTCTGTCTCATTCTGATTTGATAAATAATATAGTATTTTCTTTATTTTACTTAAGACACGTCCAGTTTCTGGTGTGGATTTTCCAGACCTGTATACGGCAACACGTTGGTCTCACCGTCGAAGTCGCCCAGACTATTATCAAAATATACGCTCTACAGACATCAAGACGTTTAAGGGTTAATCTGTAATTAACGATAACCAACAACCATATTTAAACCTTCCTTTCTAATAAGATTTGTAGCAGTATGGTGCACGATAATAAATAGATATATCTCGATATGAAAAGATAATAAATTGAGGTATTGCCAGGTAATATCGTACAGTAAAGCCACTATTTCCGTTGGCGTTATAATGGCTTAGTTTAATAATGTTTTAAATTGCAAATTATAAAGCTAAGCTTTGGGGCGTGAACGAACTATTATAGTTCTAAATTGGATTTGTAGAGATATGTTGTGCTGGATATATTAATCAAAAATACATTTTTATTAACCTAAAGCAAAAGCACACCTATATAATAATTTTCCATTCAGTCTTTATCTGTCTTTTTACTCTTTCTAGCGTGCTTAAATTATAGATTATAGATTTTTTTAAATATATAGGGATTTTTTAAAATATATATGACGAGCTAAAGACGAACCGCATCCCAATCGAAAGAGGAGTAGGACAGGGAGATACAATCTCGCCCAAATTATTTACAATGGCCCTGGAAGACTTGTTCAAATCATAAAATTGGGAAAATAAAAGGATAAACATTAATAGTATATTCCTAAATCATCTGATTTATGCAGATGACTCTTGATCGCATCCGACTGGGAAGAGCTGCAGTCAATGATAAACGACCTCCATGAAACATCGCTCCAACGAGGATTAAAGATGAATCTCAGAAAAACAAAAGTAATGTCAAGTTCAGACGAACAACAAGTTATAACAGTAAATGCAACCGAAATAGAACAGGTGACTAAATATATATACTTAGGCCAGGCCATAAGAGCGAGTAAGGAAAACCAGATAGCCGAAATAACACGAATAATTCGATTGGGATGGACGGCGTTCGGAAAACTCTCCTATGTTTTGTAAAAATCAGAAAATTCCCTTATACTTAAGAAACAAAATATTTGATTGTTGTATATTGCCGGTTCTAACATACATAAGAAGAAAAACCAACGCAGTTGACGCTATAGAAAGAGCAGCATCACTAAAATGGAAATGGGCAGGCCATAACGAACGAATAAAAGACAACCGTTGAAATTCAGAAATTGGAAAATGGCGTCCATATGAAGAGAAAAGATCCAGAGGTAGGCCACAGATGAGATGGAAAAATGACATAGTCAGACATGCCGGCTTGATGTGGCAAAGAAGAGCCCAGAATAGAGAGATTTGGAAACAAATAGGGGAGGCCTATATCCAGTTTTGGAAGGATGAAAACTAGGCTAAAATGAATGAATGAATGGGGACCGGCAGACATAATAATAATAATAATCTTTTAACGTAATTCAACATTTACAAGTAAATCTTAACCTATGGTCGCCTCATGGCTGAAGCTTTGCTGAAACTTTAAGCACATTCTCAGCAAAAGTACAAAATCTAATCTATAATAATAAAGATTTGTATTCGTCGCCATTCTATTAAGGGGGTATGCCATAAGTAAAAAGTACCACAATGAGGCACTTGTTGAAGAATGTGTCTAAGGCCCTGACGTGGAATATGAAAAATAAATTATTTCCTTTTATATCGTTATTTAGTATTTGGTGGACTAGCGGTTCCTAACCTTTTCTTCTTGTGAGCCCTTTCCAAAATCCAGTTATTAAATTTTTTTCCCATACTGAATACCAGTTTATAACGAAAAACTGAAATATAATCGTAAAACATTTATAGGCAAACATTTTTAAAATTAAAGTAATAGCTTAACCTACAAAAAAGAATTAATACAAAATAAATACAATAATTGAACAATTTGAAAACAATTACAAAACATATTTTTTTATTCAAAACATTTATTTGGAACGTTTTTAATGTTAATTCAGTCTTATTTATAATTACAACGGTAGATCTGCTTAATTAAAGTTTTTGAGCTTAACCACATTTATCTCAATGTAAAAAGATATCACAAAGATCAGTCTTATTAATGAACAACCATAAAAAATAAAACATGCTATAAATAAAAAAGAAAGGAAATACTAAATATTTTCTCAATAATCATATTAATCTTTGCAAATCATCTACGATTATCATCACAGAACGTACTTAGTTGAAGCACCAAATGATATATTCCTTAAAAACAACATTATTAGAACTTTTTTGATGTTAATTGTGTTTGCAATTATCACATACAAAAACACCTATTTCATAAGTAGTGCACTGTTCGTGCCACCGTTCCTCGCAATCTTTACACTTGATCGATTCCTTTGTTGGTGGCTCTTCATATTTTTCTAGACAAAGGAGACAACAGTAATCTTTCTTTCACTATTTCTATTTATAAAGATTTTCTTTCTTTTTCTTTCTGGTTTTCTTCTCTGAAGCTTATATCTTCTTTTTAGCAGGAGCAGTTAATTACAAAGCTGCAACCTTCCTTTTGCTCGTTTTATTTTCCTCTTCTTGACGTTTCTTTCCTTCTAGCTGTTTTTATAAGGACTGCCTGTAATAAATTGTGATTCCATGGAAACTTTGCCTCGACGTCTTTTTTCTCTCAATAGATGAGAGGTGAGATACCGGCACATATTAGCTAATTGTTTGCTTTTGATTTAACTGGGTCCACAGAAATACGTTTTTTTTTCAGTGCAGGCTTCATTAGACTGGTTTGTTATCATTAGATCTTCCATCGCAGGCTCTTCTAACGGGAGGAACCAAGACTAATGTAAATATCATTAATTATTCCATCTATACCGCGCCCATTTTCAATGCAAGGACAATTAGATACGCTACTCATCAATGGAGCTTCGGCATTAGATGATGTAGTAGCAGCTTCTGTAAGAAGATTATCGGCAAAGGCATGGTTAAGAATTTTATCTTCCACAGAAAAGAAGTTGTCACTGGTTTATACAATCTGTTGGCATGACACATTTAACCTGCATAAGAAATTAAGGGAAGATGCCGGAATATATAAACCCAAATCCTCGGACAAACTTATTGATGAACATAGGATTCTTACAGTCGATATCGAAAAAAAGTTATCAACCTGGAGGAATTATATTGAAGATCTTTTTAGCAATCACTCAGTCCTGAAATAAGCAGAGATATTACCTGGACCTTGAAAGAATCTTGCAAAAAGCTAAAAATAGGAAAACAACCGGTCCGCATGAAATCCCGACAGAAATTTTAAAATTATTAGGGAAAACGGGAAAAAAGCATTGGGTAAACTTTTCAGTTCTATATATGAGACTGGCATTATTCCATCAGACCGGCTAAAATTAACATTTTTCCACAATACCCCAAAAAGGCTAATTCCATTCGGTGTAAGGACTTCTACACAATAAGTCTTAGGAGTCACGCCCTGAAAGTCTTCCTAAAAATAATACATTACAGAATTTATCCGAAAATAGATGAATATGTTGCCGATACTCAATTTGGATTTAGAAGTGGATCGGGTTCTAGAGAAGCCCTTTTTAATATCCAAGTTTTAATACAAAGATGTAGAGATGTGAAGTGTGACGTTCATCTATGTTTCCTTGATTTCGAGAAAGCTTTTGACCGAATTCAATACGCCAAAATGATAAAGATGTGGAGAGAAACTGGAATTGATGAGAATGATATAAGGATTTTACCTGTACTGGCAAAAAAAGCACACATCCGAATTGATGGTCGAGTTTCAGAAGAGATTGAAATAGTAAGATGGATAAGGCAGAGCTGTATATTGTCGCCGCTTATTTTTAACTTGTACTCGCAAAAGATCTTTGCGGAGGCCCTTGATAGCATTGAGGAGGGTATCACTATCAATGCAGATGATACTGTTATTATATCAAGTAGGGCTGAAATCCTCCATCATCTGTTCGAGAGTATTGTAGATTCATGTGCGCAATATGGCCTAACTCTAAATATCAACAAAACCACAAACATCCTAATGCAGCAATTCTGATGAATAGCGTTCAGCTCGAGAAAGTTGGTAGAATAACATATGTGGGCAGTGTAACCAAGAATGATTAGGACCATTCGGTAGAAATAAAATATCGAATTGAATGCGCAACAGCTGCTTTTAACCGTTTTAAGAGTGTACTTTGATCGAGGCCTAAATTTAAGAATTGGGCTTTTGTGCTGCTATGTATTTTCTATTCTCCTTTATGATGTTGACGCTTGGACACTTACGGAATGTTCAGTTAAGGAACTAGAGGCCTTCGAAGTCTGGACATACAGGAGAATGTTAAGGATAAGTTGAATGAACCGAATAAATAAAGAGAAAGTTCTGAGGAGGCTGAATAAGGAACCAGAAGTTATAAAAACAGTAAAAATTTCGAAACTATCGTATTTAGGCCATATTTTAAGACATCCCGAGAAATACTGCCTTCTTCATTTAATAATGCAGGGAAAAATAGCCGGTAGTGTAGGGCCTGAAGGCGTAGAAAATCCTGGTTGAAAAATGTGCGTCAGTGGTTCAACATGACAACATCTCCCTTCAGAACTGCAGTAATCAAGGTTGTGATAGCCAACATGAAAGCCAATGTTCGACAGTCAGATATGGCATGCTAAGAAAAAGAAGAGGTTATTTTGTTGCTGGGAGACGTTAATTTTATTTATGCAGAAATTTTTTTTATTATCTTATTGTGACTTATTGTGAGAATTTTGACGGTATAAAAACTAGCATCTAAACTCTTAACAAATTAGTTCATCATTTTTCTCGTTCAACTGCCAAGGGATAAAAAGACAATTTATTTTCAATATGACCTGTTAAAAGTGGAGGTATCAGAATCGATCAATAAATAGGTATAACAGCATTCTTTGAAATTCTGGGGAAAGGGTTAAAAGCGGGCGATTTTTTTCTCGTAAAATTTCTATATCTTAACAAAGAATGGATGAAGTTGAAAGTATAAGCTTTCCGAGATAAAACGGGAGTAAAAAATAAGTAGCCACAAAATCATAATAAATCATTTACATATACCGAACTCATTTTAGTCTCATGGGAAATCTTTGGGAAAGAAGGAACTGTGATTAATGATTCTATTCAAAATTTATAATATCCAATAAAATTGTTTACTTTACTCAAAAAAAAGTTTTCAGATCTTCTCGGAACTATGCTAAAATTTTTTAACTTCTATGTATCATTTAATTTAACAGAAATGGGAAAAGGGAATTAGATAATTTGCCAGTTTCTTATAGTATAATTTTCCGCTTTCCGGTTGGTAATAGCTTTTCTGGGTGAAAGTTTTTTTAAGACAAGTACATATACATTTTTTTTATATTAAATATAAAATATTAAAATAAATAAATATCCCAAAATTATGAGTTTTCATATGGGACGCTTTGTCTAACTTAAACAATTAAGTAAAGGCTTAACAACGTGTGGTATGTTTACTGTATTCAACATATGTTGTATTTCTATCCTTCCACTCAACGATAAATCGTAAAGTTTCCCGAGCAAACTCGGATTTTCCTTGCCAATTTCCTTAGCTCGAAAGTTACTAACCAGGATTAAACAAGTTTGTTAAGTAGTTTCAGGATAAGGACAAGGGATAAGGGTTTAATCAGAGAAATCAAGAACTTTGGTTTAGGAGAAACCAAAGACACCTAAATACTGTTGTTCGGTTTGTTTGTGGTAATGGATTTATTATTTTGCGGTGAAGTGATCCAAGCGTGACAAACCAACGTTTGAATTAAATTTTCAAGACGAAGATAAAAGTATATTTATGCGGGATTCTAAAATTTGACTGCTGAGGGCCATTTCAGAAATAGATATATATGAAATTTAATTTGGAGGAGTGTAGGTGAGTTAAGGCTATGTAAGGTCATACTAATTTGTTTTTGTGTGTATATAATGAAGCGTAGTGTTATACCCAATATCTCCCATAGAGGTATGCATTGTTAAGAAAGTAATATAGGTTTCTTATGTCTTCATCACTTTTGGAGCTTATTGCGTATTTGTTTATTAACTAGTGATGACGTGAAAACACAAAATTTTCCCAATCGTATTATCTCGGCAACATGTTCTTTCAAAATTGAAACCGAGAGGAGGCAAGGTTCTCGTTTCGCCGCGATTTTATTAAAAAAATTGTTTAGGATTTAATGTACAGGCTCACCTTAAGTCGATTTTAATGTTTAAGTGTGAAATTTTTAAATGATTAAGCTTCCCTTACGCTTTAAGCTTAAACTGATCTGTGCAACTGGCCCTTAGTCCATATTTTTCACCCTGCTACCTGGATTCTAGATTGTAGGTAAGTCCTCTGAGAAGATTAGCCTCTTGACTTATAAGTTTTATATGTGACCCTAATCTGATAGGTAGGTTTCTTGTTTCATCAGGCATTAAAGTGACAGCTTCAAGATAATATTTTGCAAAAATGCACTTACAGAGTAGATGTTCCGCTTCTTATGCTGCGTTATCACAGACACGGCCAATTTAGCTGCTGGATTTACTCATTTTTGGGAATGGTAGAACGTCTCTTTCAGGGAAACTCATTTTTATTCTTTAGTGATAGCGTATTGTTCCGTCTCAACTGTATCAGATTTTATTTCCAGACACGAAATTCCTCCATTATGTGATGTCTTTATAGCGTGCAGTAAGGTACATTGTTCGCTTTCTCATTTCTGTCAATTCCCTTACTAGTCAATGCATTAGAAATCACGCAAAACATTTTTGATTTTCCTAATTTTTTACCAGTTACTACCCAATATTAGGCGAATGCAAAACTGTGGTTGAAAAGATTTTCGGGCTCATTCTTCTTTTTTGAGCCTCTTTTAAGTTTGCTTCAGTACCGCTCTTGGGAACGGGAATTTCAATGCATGAAAATTATTAAATGGAATAGAGATCTACCTATATTTTTTTTGTTTAAGTTTATTAAAGGACTACTTACTATAGAAGTTTTATGAGAACTTTGTCCTTTTTCTTATACAGGGTATCCAAAAAATACTTATACAACGTTTGGTAACATATTTTTTAAGTCAAAATAGGTCTATTTAAGCCAACTTAGTTATATCGGATATTGCTTCGTTTAGGCGGTGGAAGACGTTAAAATTTTAGGAAAATATTAATTTTTTCCCATACTTCTTGAAAACATGGTAACTGAATTTAATAATTTTTGGTGTGTGGTCTAATACTACAATATGATGTTTTCTAGTGGTATAGCAACCGGCTATAAAGGAGTGTGTTATAAAAGTGACGTCACTTGTAAACATTGCCTTTAATTTTTTAGGTCCTCAACGTTATGACAACCTAGATATTTCTATCGGATAAACGAATATATTTGAAAGAAGAACATTGCAGTCAATTGCACAATATCACAAAATAAATAACTTGAGTATCAAAGTAAGAACTTATAGTCTACTAATAAACTTGGGAATTTCAAAAAAACATAGAGTTATCACATAACCACATTACTTTTCGAATATGTCCATATTTTCATTAAAGCAATAAAAGCTATGTCTACCTTTTTTCTGCAATTTAGGTGTGGGTAAAATTTTAACAACTTGTTCATAGGTGACATATGAAATATCGTTATGTTCAATTTTGAATTTTTTTACTGAGTCTCGCTGACAATATAGAAAGGTGATTTTTATATCACTATCTTCAACTGAGGTGTCAGAAGCTGCAACATATCTGTATTTAAGATCTTTATTTTCAGTTGGTACATTGGTGTTTACGTACTTCCGGAGTAACAGAACAGCAGCTAGTCAATTCATCAACTTTGCTATTAGGTAAATCAGCACACTTTTTGGATGCTCTTTCTTCACGTCTTCTGCTTCTTTCTACTTTTTTTTAGCAAACTATCTATAGTTTTTTGCATTTTCTCTATTTTATATTTCTGTTTTCTAATGATTCTATAAGCCTGCGCTCTATCTTTTTTAACCTATTTTCTCTCCGATTTCTTTCGCAATACGCCAATATTGCTTTCCATCTCATTTTCTGAATCTGGAGGACTGGTAGCTAAAATATTTGACAAAATGTTTTTTTCCTCTCTATACTTTTGAGAATTTTTCCTTCACGACTTTTTCCACTTTCTCCTCTCTCTTTCAGACATTTCATTTATAGTTTTAAATTTCTTTTCAGCTTTCTTTCTTTTGGTAGTATTCTTTATCCTTCAGTATCTTTACCTATTTTTGCTCAGGTGTCATCTTATCTAAAAACTTGCGCTTCCTTGTATTAGCCTTTCCAAGATGTCTTTTATGAGCTGCATTATCTTGGTTTAATCGCTTTTTCGACTTCTTCTTCTCTTTACTTTTGTCCTTTTCCATGTTACTCCTATTACAATTGATACCTAAAACCTAATTTCGACTAAAATAAGCTTTTTAAATGCATTAAAGCGTCATTTCATATACAAATTTTCATTTCGAGAACGCCCGTCATAGACAGGAATGTTCTCGAAATGGCCGTTCCCGAAATGACTATCCCACAAATGTTTTCACGTCACATTTGACGCCGCTGTATTATATGTAGGTTTTAGAGGTTATTAAGAATCAGAATTATGCAAAAATACTGACAGGGGATTAAAGTACGCTATATAAATATTAAATTAAATGATACTTACCAACAAAAACAATTATTTATTTCCGTAAACACATCAAACACCGTTTAATTTGACTAATGGACGTCACATCGTTGCTCCATGAGGCTATAGTATACAAGCCAGCAACAGATTTTCCGGACCAATTTCCTCTTGGGCGATAACTTGTGAAATGCTTCAGACAGTTGTGCCATGCAGCCTCGTAAACGTCAGCTGCGGCTGCGTGGGTGGGTGGAGCAGCGGCAGCCTCCCCCTCACGTAAAAAAATTGTTTTTAATTATTTCTTCCCGACTGAAAATTTGTCAAATGATATTTAACACAATTATTTGAAGATAAAAAATTCAGTTGGCTGTACCGTGGTAGATTTCGGTTGGTCACACGAACATGCAAAAAAAAATTATGTTCAGTGATTTCCTCTCAGTTAAAAATTTGTCAGATGATAGTTTACATGCTACTTTGAATAAATAAAAACGGCAGCTGGCTCTATGTTGGTGGAAAAGTCGTCAGCTGATGCAGTGAAAGGTGCAGCGTGAAAGCCAGGCGTGAGCGCCGATTGCCTACTTAAATACATCAGCTGACGGGTTTTCTCTCGTCATACTGCCAGCTGATTTTTTTTATTAATAAAAATATCATACTAATAATCATTCATCGGTAGAAGAAATAAAAAGGAAAAGGAGCCATTCAAGAAAAAATTGTTTGAGAAACAGTGCAGCGACTGTTGAACAGAATATAAAAATAAGTCGTTTTTGCATTTTTTGTCGAAAGACCACTTCACAGTTAGAAGTGTTCAGTGAAGAAAGTTTGTCCAAGTGCAGTAAAATAATAATTTAGTTGGAAAAGAAACACTACTTCAAACACAGTATAACGATTTTCAGCTGTACCACAGCGACTGTTTTCGTCGCTTTATAGCATTGCCGCCAAGATATAGAAAATTTCCATCAGCACCATCAGTAAAAGCAGCGTCTCTTTCAATATTACCGCATGTATATGAATTACTTCTTATTTTGAGTAATTTTTCGTATTATTATTCCCAATAATATTATACAATATCATGTATAATATAGTAATATTTTTAGAAATCTTCATATTTCATCGTGTGAAACACACAAAACTGGGCGGGAATATGAGGATGCGTTTACTGCAGGATAGCTTCGAGGGTATTCATACAAATTAAAAATATTTCCTTCCTTTTTGATAATTTAACTTTCTTTCTTGCATTTAATCAAGTTCTAATTTACTGATTTTTGAAATTAAAATTTGCCTATTTATATTTTTAAGTGCTCTTCGAATATTTGCACTTGTAAATTTAGAATGATCTAAAAAACCGATTTGTGTAATTTGTGGAATGACATCTGTTTAGGATCTGTATTATACAATAGATTCCTACCGAGTTCACCTGTGTTGAACGCATCTGTACTTATATCCAAGTTTTGTGTGTTTCACACGATGAGGTATGAAAATTTCTAATTACATTACATTATTATACACGATATTATATAATATTATTAGGAATAATAATGTGCGAAATTACTCAAAATAAGAAATAATTCATATACATGCGACGATAACAGTCGCTATGGTACAGCTGAAAATCGTTATACTGTATAGGAAGTACTGTTTCTTTTCCAACATAGTTATTATTTTGCCGAATAGTTAATATTTCACTGTACTTGGATAAACTTTCTTCACTGAATACTTTTAACTGTGAAGTTGTCTTTCTGCAAAAAACGCAAAAAAAACTTACGTTGGACATTTTTATATTCTGTTCAACCGTCACTGTCCTGCTTCTCAAACTTTCTTCTCGAATGGCTCCGTTTCCTTTCTATTTCGTCTACGGATGAATGATTGTTAATATGATATTTTTATTAATAAAAAAAATTAGGAGGCAGTATGACGAGGGAAAACCCGTCAGCTGATGTATTTAACTAGACGATCGGCGCACATGCCTGGCTCGAACGCTGCACCACCTTTCACTGCATCAGCTGACGACTTTTCCACCAACATAGAGCCAGCTGACGTTTTTATTTATTCAAAGTAGCATGTAAACTATCATCAGACAAATTTTTAACTGAGAGAAAATCACCGATGAAAAAATTTTTTTTTGCATGTTCTATGACCAGCTGACGTATAATGCACCACGGTACAGCCAAATGACTTTTTTATCTTCAAATAATTGTGTTACTATCATTTGACAAATTTTCAGTCGGGAGGAAATAATTAAAAACAATTCTTTTTTACGTGAGTGGGAGGCTGCTCCACCCACCCACGCAGCCACAGCTGACTTTCACGAGGCTTCATGGCACTGTCTGAAGCCTCGTGAGAGGAAATGACCGACAAAATATACTATCTGGCTTGTATACTACTACCTAGGAGGTGTTTTTTCTATTATATCGAGAAATATTAACTACGTTCATGAAATGATTTAATAAATGTCAGAAAACATTTGAGTAACCAAAATATGATAAATTAAAATGATATCAATATATTCTTAATTCAATGATATTCAAAGCTAATATTAAAACACAACATTTATATTTTATATTTGTAAACATTTTTGACTTATCTGAACTATGAAACATGATTTAAGGACGTGTTCCCGAAATGACGATTTAGGTATATTTTTGTTTAAAAATTAAATAAAACATTATTAGTAAAAGAAAATATGCGAACTGCATATACTTATGCACGATATCAATGTATTTATTTAAATATATATTCTAGTAATATCATGTTATGTTTTAAACTAGAACTTTGTCAGCAGCAAAATGATCACCTCTCTGGTTTTGACCCGTATATCAATATCTTTAAAAAGACCCGTCCCCATAATAAATCAGATAACACATTTCATTAAATAAGTAGTTTTTGTGAGTATACTTAAAGTTCTTGTTAAACAAAATTAAACACCAAACTGTAGATTGTACTTCATCAAAAACCTTTAATCCTAGGTTGCGTTAAAACTAAAGATTTCTGATCTATTACCCTTTGCCAAATTAACAATCTTTTTTGCGTTTATAAAAGCAGATTCACTAATTTCTAACAGAAGATTGTATCGTACCGGCACAAAACACAAGTTTTCCATTAACTACGGATTAAACCATTAATCTTGGCTGAGATTTATTCTCACTAAACCAACTTCTAACCGATATAAACCTTTCATTGGTTCGGGTAAAACGGATTTTTGTTCTATTAAAATTAGAAAGCCTTTCACATTCAATACACTAGAAACTATATGTCAAGTGGAGATATACTTGCATTCGAGGTATGAATGAAACGCAACAGTGATCCGTTTTCTAGAAAAAATTAACATAACTATCGTTATATAAAAAACAGAACTAATATTTTGTCGACAGTAATTAAGATTTACGAAGGTTTTAAGGAAATTAAGGTAAATTTCTAAAAATTGTAGTATCAATTTCTATTACTGCCTGTAATATGTGCTCCTTTGATTTAAAATAACACCGTTCTGAAGAAAAATCCTCCCCGCCAAACCAGTGGCGGATCCAGCCTCTATCTTGAAGGGGGGGGGGCGGTAATATTACAAAGGTACCGTATGGCAAGCGAAAGCAAGTTGTCGACGGGGGGAAGGGGGAGACACCAGCAACATTCCCATTTCTAGTGTAAAAGGCAGAGTCGGGTCTATTTTACTGAATTTGAAGCTCTTGGAGATGGGGGGGGGGCGATCGCAAGAAAAAACAAGTTTTCGACAGGGGGCGAGGGTGCGAGCAGCATACTCATTCCTAGTATAAGAGGCAGAATCGGTTCTATTTTCCTGAACTCAAAGCTCTTGGGAAGGGGAGAAGCGATCGCAAGCATACACATTGCTATACTCTATTCAAGAACTAAAGAGAGTAGTAAAACTGTTACCGAAACCTTTAACATACCTGCTCCAGTGCTGCAGGTCAGTCGTCGGAGGATCAGTATTGGATTTACGAGCGAAATGCAAAGACGCAGAGAATAGTGATAGCGTTTTAGTAGTCGTATTATTTTTTCCGTGTGTAATTGTGTGTGAATAAACTGAATAATTTCACTTATATATGTGATAAAGTGACACTGAAATCTCAACGAAAGACTTTGAGCCGACTTGGAAGCCCTACTTCTTTAAAAAAAACTGAAAATAATATAAAAACAATGTCAAATATTACAATGTTTAACAAAAACATAATCTCAATATGTTTACATGTACGATTACAAGATTACAAATATAAGACTTACCTTTTGACAGTTTTTAGTGAAATTGATATGGACGAGTTCTACAAATTTTTCAATCCAATCAGCAATGTTGCATTGAAATTAACAATAAACAAAAAATTAAAAGTCTCTGATGACGGTTCATCTATTATCGATTGGTTTAGAAAGTTTATTCTGTAAGCATATTTTTGTACATTTCCTTTCCTTATCTGTTTCAAGACAGAGCTGTACTTATGCATTACCATAAGCGCAATGGGGATGCAAGATCGTTTTTATGACATTCTGTTTGCCTTTATTTTTGTAGAATCCTAAACCAGAGATACTATTCCAGTTTGAAATATGATTGAAGTAATATACCATTCATTTTTCAGCAATGACTTCTGCCCTAAAAAGGCTCAACTTAGTCGACTTCCGGCAGTCTTGAATTGAATAGAAAATTCGCTAAAAATGTAGAAACCCTATTTTGGTATATAAGCAGCTACAGATCGGAGGGGTTAATCAGTCGAAGTTGGTGAGTCGAATCTAATAGTTGAGATGGTAAAATGTCTCGAAAGTGTGTAAACAATTCAGATCACTTCTATTATGTTCGTGCTGAGGTAACTTTTGCGTCTCAGAAGCGGTCTATTACTCTTATATTGCGGTCTTAATATTGATGATCAAGACACATAGCGGGAGCCACATATCTGCTGTAATGCATGTGCTTTAAGTCTGAGAAATTGGTTAAATAGTAACAACAATCTAGGTGATTTGCTGTGTCAATGATCTAGAGAGAGCCTTCCAATCATGTTAATGATTGCTATTTCTGCATCATACCTCGTGTTGGGCAAGGTATATCTAAGGGCAAAAATTCGGTAATCAACTATCCAAATATACAATCGGTCATGAGACCTATGCCTCACAGTGACGAACTTCCTATTCCAGAACCCCCAGAAACATTCACTTACGAATCCAATAATAACAATACAACAATTTCTCAAGTAGAAGATGAAATCAAGATCTCTTGATGTTCATGGCAACATCAAGGGATCCTGTTTTTACACCCAGCACGTTATAACGCCAACCCCACAAAATAACCCGACCAGAATTAAACGATTCTGTGAGAGACTTAGAACTTACAAAAAGTTACTAGGAACAAGATTGCAGCAGTGGAACTTATTAGAAGACGATATTCCAGTATGTGTTTTTCGTAAACGCCATAAAGGCCTTGCACAATTTTTTAACATAGAAAAGAAATTGGTTTTCTGCAATAACATTAGCGGTTTACTGGCTGCTTTAAATATGAATTACAAGCCAGTTTACAGACAGCTCAACGATGAGTTTAAAAACAGTTAGATTGCATATCGAAAATATTTTATCGTCCATTCTTGTTGGATATACAGTTCACATGGACGAACCATACGACAATATGAAGTACCTATTAACAAGTACAAAATACGATGAGCACCAGTGACAGATCTGGGGCGAATTAAAGGCGATTGCACTTTAACTTGGGTTGCAGCTAGGCTACACCAAGTTTTGATGTTTTTTGTGTGAATGGGACAAAAGGTCTACATATTATATTGGGCCTAATGAAAAACTTTGTTAAGACACTGAATACAGATGGGCCAGCTTTTCAGTGCCTGCGTCTGAAATTCCCAAGGCTAAGTAAAACAAAAATTAAAAAAGGGTTTTTTGTTGGGCTACAGATTCGAAATCTTCTGACAGCATTCTATCAGATATTGAAAAAAAAATACTTGAAATGACTTATGCCTCGTACTCGCTAATTTGTTCGGAAACTAAAAAGCTCACCATTACGTTTCTCTTGTTGAAAATATGCTGTCATCGTATCAAAAAATGGGTTGCAATATGTCTCTAAAAATACATTTTCTACACTCAGATCTGGATTTTTTTCCTGACAACTGCGGAGCTGTAAGTGATGAGCACGGCAAACGCTTCCATCAAGATATATCAATAATGGAGGAAAGGTACCAAGGATATTAGCAAAAGAAAAGCAAAAAATACTACATTTAGTGTCTTTACAAGTGTAAAAGTATGCATTTTTTAATATTTTATTAAAAATAAAATAAAATAAACTTGTTTTTAAAAATTGCAACTAAGTTTTTAATTTTATTGCCATTTTTGTATTCAGGGATTCAAAATTTAAAAAAAAAATGCACTTTTCATACAAGATACAACAAATAAACTAAAATTTGTTGAGTAGTGTTGGTAGTCGAAAGTTTTCTTCTCTTGAGAGCAACTAAAAAGGGAACTCCAAAGTCAGCTGGTTCAGATCACATCAATTACAATTTTTGATTAGTTAACTGACCCACCCAGAAATTAAAATTTCTTGGTTTTGGCTTGTTTTTTTTTTTATAAACGTTTGCAAAAATGCAAGGGTACACTTAAATAAAATTTGTGAAATGTTGATCCAATTTTAAATAATTTTAAAAATCATTGTATTTTCTAAGGAATAGAAACTTGTGGGTTCTACAGCAATTTAAATACTATTTGTTAGCTCTTTTCTGTGCATATTATGTAAATCTACGCTCCGTTATACTTTTCGTATGAATTTTTTGAAAGTTTTAGGTAACAATCGTTTTACCTTTTTGAGTCTAAGCGTTGCAAAAATGTCAAATGACCTTAAAATGCCTCCTTAACAGCTTAAGGCTTCAAAAAGACACAAAGTTTAATTAATTAACATACAAAAAATAATTATCCCCAGGTTGTGCTATTTTAAACAATTCTAATTTAAATGCAAACCTTTAATTGTGTCTATAAATTAGTTCTGTCATGTTTTGGACCAATTCTTAATGTAACAATTAAATTATACGCTACTCCACAATTCACGTTGTCGTCCGTTAGCACACATTAAAGTGATATGTGGTCTCACAGGACATTTTAAGTCATCTTTCATTTTAGTATATACGACCACAGAGTGGAATTCAATTTAGAGTCTAGGAATAAATATTGAATTATACAGAGAAGCAAAGTATGCTGACTAACTAGAGTTTAGCATTTACGAAACATGCGATTTACAAGTTTTGTAGAGTACATCTGTGACAAATTATCTATGAAAAATTACGTGATACAATAATTTTTATTTTTAAAAATTGTTATCTGTAAATTCGTCGATTACTACTAGTATACCGAAAATAAAACAAAATTTTAGCGTCAGTAATGTTCTCAATGTTAACACAATTCGATAGTTTGTGAACAAATTTGAAGAAACTGGTGATGTTAGAAACACTGAAAGGTCTAGTCGTATTCGTATTAATAAAATAGTTTGCTAAGATATTTAGACAATCCTAGAACATTTACCAGGAGTGGTTCCCAATAATTAGCTATTTTTATCATTCACTCCCTATTGAAAATGAAATGAGCCGTACAAAATTCATCTGATGTGAGTAATGCAGTTCACAAATCACCAAAAGCGTCTAGAGTATAGGAAACCATATTGGAATTCATGATAAATTAAAAAAAAATACAATTACAATTTGGTGCGGTATATAATTTGAAGGTGTACTTGGATCTGAAAATTATGTCCCTATTGCAATGAAGCTCTATGGCCACATACTGGACAATTTTTATATCCCTCAGTGGAAGCATAGAATCAAAAAAAAATGTGCTATTATGCAGCCTGGAAAATAAGAGTCTTGTGATGAAGAGTATTTCCTGAGTATTTAATTTCCCATTTGAATAATCTTGTCTGGCCTCCTAACACCCCGGATTTAACTTCTCTTGACTTTATTCCATAAGAAGAGCTTTAGAATAAAGTTTACGCTACCAAACCTAACATAATTAAGGAACTTAAAGAAGACATGCCTCAAGTAATTACAAATACGCCTTTGAAGACCTATTCAACAGTAGTGAAAATAGCTCTTCAAGAAATTTCAATCCGAGCAGTATCCAAAGACAGACGTTAGTGAGACATTATACTCCACACATAATTTCAAGCTTAAAGAAATTACAAAGCATAAAAATACTATTGCATGTTATTTCAGTCATAAATTATTTTTTAAAAATCAGTCAGTATATGGGTATTACTCCACAGGATATGTATATATATATATATATATATTGCGATGATCTGTAGTTTATTCGCGACTGCGCAACGTGTCCGTTAAAAAAATTAACTAAATTATTTATTTATTAGTAAAAAAAATTATTGACAGCACATATATATGATTCGTATTTTTCCTATTTTTAAACCTGTTGGGCGCCAAGCAGAAATAACTATGCCTGAGTATTGTAACAAAATTATTTCATTTTAATTAAAAAAAAACACACAAATACATAGGTGCGGTATTTCTGAATGTACTCCGCTTTTCGTGATTAGAAGTTTAAAAACATTGATATGAATTTTCTCTTTCTCAGATGAGTTCAGATGAAATTATTGTTATTAGTAGAGAAAGTCAAACCAATGATTCATAAACACAAGTATCATCTATATTAAAATAATACCATTATGTCAGTGGGTGCAGTTTTATGTAAAATTTATAAATCACCTTATCTATTCCTAATTAAAAATTATTAGTATTATTTAATGTGCACTGTTTTCTTTTATTCGATTTAAGAATATTAAATTTGGCAATGTTGCATAAATGTGTGAACGGTTAAAAATGACTAGTGTCTTATTATATGTAAAGGTTATGTTACTGTTAGTAAAAAAGACTAACGATGTTTACACTACAATCGATTAATATGCACTCCTTCTTTTATTTTTTTAAGATAACAAATGAAAATTTTGAGGTTTTCTTACTTTTTACGAATAAGACTAACGATGTTTACTGTACAACTGATTGAGCTGCACTTCCTAAAAAATGAATTTTCGCTTTTATAATTAGTGGTGACGTAGTATAAATTTTTGTTTTAATTTTTTTCTGATTGGTCGGCCATCTGATGTGAACTGGCAACTAGATGGAATTTTAAACTTTGAAATACAAAACCAAAATAAATTTCTAATGATGAAATTTTAATATTTTATTGATATTATGAACTAAATATTATATTTGATGAATATAAATTATGATTTATATAAATTTTGGACTTTTGCTGACATTTTGATATATATACACTTTACTTTTGGTTATTATTTAGCACGTAAAATTGATAAATAAAATTTGATTATATCTAACATAAATTTACACATATATTTAAATTTTAATTATTACTTGCTGAAATTGATAATTCTTGTTGTATTAATATTATAATCATATTTAACAATGTTTTACCTAGAATTAGGTTTTTATAAATATTGTTGTTGAAATAATTATTGATAATTAGTGTCTATATTTCACTAAATGATTATTATTTGACCTTTATTCTCACTAATATTATCTTTACCCATACTACTTATAAAATGGGTGATTAAGATTCTCTCCTTCGTGGATTTTACTATATTGTTTTAAAATTCCTTTTTAAGACACTGTCTTTGGTCAATTACACTTCACACATCTATTGTGTTTTAGTTTATTAGGTTCATGTCTTTTAGGGTGAGATGTGTTTATTATTCTTAATTTAAATGCACTAGTGTCCAACCTTTCACTCTAATTTTTATACCTTTTATCATGTCATGACACAATTATAGGCATTTAATCTTCTTTTAAAACATGATTCATATAAAAATTCTTACATACTATTAACTAATACCTATTCTACCATCTACACCTACCACATAAATGCATTAATTAATTATTTATGTCCTTTTTCATTTAACATTTTCATAATTAAAACTTATCACATCTGAGATAAGATGATTACTTATTCAATATATATATATATATATATATATATATATATATATATATATATATATATATATATATATATATATATATATATATTGAATATATATATATATATATATATAGGGTATCCAAAAAATATGTGTGCAATATTCATGACAGAATCTTGATATAAAAAAAGAGGTCGATTTAAGCCAACTTATTTTATGATAATATGACGTTTTCTGGTGATACAGCGACCGGCTATAAAGTGGTGTATTATAAAAGTGATACCACTTGTAAACATCGCTTCTGATTTATTATGTCATCAACGTTAAGACAACCTAGCAATTTCTATCGGATAATCACATTTGGGGAGCTTTTTTACCTCTTAAAAAATTTTCGTTGGAAGAAAGGTTTCGTCAGGAAAAAAATATTTTTATACACCAATTAAGAGTAATAACAAAAAATACTTCCAACAATAATTTTTCGAGTAACTTTGTTGCTATGGCATTTAATCATTTGATTACTGAAAAATTGTTATCACTGTCTAAGAAGTTGACTAAAGTAAGATGAACATTCTAAAATTCTAAACTTATTTTACTATTAAACATGAACGAGTAAACGCACTCCGAGAAGGTTGACATGCTCCTGGTGTATGGGTTTCATTTGCCAATATTCAGCGTTATCTCAGAGAAACGGGGAGCTTTGAGAAAAAATTTAAGGTCATGTAAGTGATATTTTAAAAGTACAGTTGTTACACTCATATCACGTGTAAAAGGTTCAGGAACTTTTACCGATTGATCCCCCATGAACCTTACATTTTGTGAATTGCTATTCGAAACAAAAGAATTCGTTTTATAAGTTTTCGTAGAAAAATTTTGTTTACTGAGGAGTCGTGCTTTAAAAGATCTGAAGTAACAAACCTGCCCAAGGAACATGTTTATGCGGATGAAAATCGATGTCATTAAAGTTGCACAACAGAACATAACTTTAAAATAAATGTTTGCGCAGGTATTGTTGATTGCTACCTTATTGGTCCAGTTGTGATTCCAGACAGGATGAATGAAAATATTGGTTTAAATTGCACATTACCAGTTCTCTTGAAGAATTTTCCTATTTTACTTCGACGAGAACTATGATATATGCATGATAGTGCCCCACCCTATTTTTCCATTGCGGTTCGCCAATATTTACACGACTAATATTCCAACCACGTTTTCTAAAGTTAAATATGTGTGACTTCTTTTTGTGGGCGCTCTTAAAACAGAAGTATACAAGAATCTGGCAAACACCATCGGAAATTTATTGATGCGCATTTTAAGCGCTGGAAACCTTTTTGATAATCTTGAGATATTAGATAGAGTCCAATTTCATTTTTTAAAAAGTGGCATTTCGTACCTTATTTTATTAGTTTTAGTTTTATCAATCTTAAAATATATACATGTACTACCAACATTTATTTTAAAAATTGTTTGATTAGTATTACAACAAATTGAAAATATTTGTTCATTGGTTAAACCGCTTATCAAATGAAAATTTTTCAAGAAAATATATGATGTTATCCGATAGAAATATCTAGGCTGTCATAACGTTGATGGCATAAATAATCATAAGCGATGTTTACAAGTGAGGTCACTTTTATTTTATAACACTTACACTACCTTATAGCCGATTACTATACCACTAAAAAGTATCATATTATAGTGTAAGACCACATACCATAAATCCTATATCCTATATCAATATATATATATATATATATATATATATATATATATATATATATATATATGTATATATATTTAATAATACTAATACGCAGCACAGAGGTAGCGGCGATCCCCTCGAAGCTTTGAATTCAGAAAAATAGACCCCACTCTGCTTCTTATCTAGGAATGTGAATGTTATTGGGATCTTCCCTCCAAGAACTTCAAATTCAGAACTGCTTGCGTCACCCCCCCCCCCCCCGGTTAACCACTTTTTTTGCCTTACTGTTTTTTTATGATATCATCGCTTCCTCCTCAAAGAAGGGGGCCGGATCCGCCGCTGATCCAGCATCATATGCTTTTTTGTCTGAATACCACAAAAATTATTCCATTGATTAATCAAAAAACTCCACTTGGAATTTAAATTCGACTCTAGATATTACTAGATATAAAACCGCACATATATTTTGCGTCGAAAAGTTGGATAAACGTAGAAGATAGAGATAACGAAGTTTTTTCATTTATCTTGCTGATTGAGCTAAAAGAATTTCCACGTATTTTAAATATAAAGGATAAAACATACTATCATATCTAAATAAATAGATAGTCGTACAGATATTGTCATTGAAACTACTTAAAGTTATTCATTCATACTCAATTTAAAAAAGATCGTGTTACGGTATATGGATAAAAATGAAATTAACTAATATGTTAAAAATAGCTCATTAATAATGGTAACCTCTTGTCAAGGTGGCCATTAAATATGAAATAATAACAAACAATTATTTTTAACTTACTACAAATTAAAAGTTTTGGCAAAAATAATTAAAGATTATATAACATTTATTACTGAGTAAAGGATATACCCATTAAAAATATATAAAACAACTAGCTTCAAACGAACATTCGGTGGGATTATAATTTGAATATGAATTGTAGTAATCATATATTTCACGAACACAAATTTATTAAAGCAAATATTTAACCTGTAAGAAACAATAATAATCCACGGAAACTAGATCAAAAAAGAGCTGTTTTGTTAACAAAAATGCAACATTGGTTTTATTGCTGAAATGTGTTCATTTCGATATCTTATAAAACATATCTCGATGGTAACTCTGAAAGATCTGAGCAAAAAAAAAATGGCGAACCAAAAATGTCCAAGTTTTTTGAGTTTATCTCGAAAAGTAAAAATTGTATCGAAAAATTTTTCAAATAAAAATTGTAGAGAATTAAAAACCTATCGATTCATATAATATAAGTTATAGGTGGCGCCACTAGTTATCGAGATATATTTTTTTTCCACAAAATTTATGGTTATGGTTTTTAAAAGAAAAATACATTTATTAACAAACTACCGATTTAAAATTTAATTTAGATATAGTTAATACCATTCTAAAAAAGTATGTCAAACTCGCAATCTGTGAAATTTTTATTTTCCGAGAAATTCGATGTAAAGTTGAAAAGTCAACCTCAATTTTCCGCTTTCCTAATTAAGATACTACGCTCAATTTTAATGGAAATTGTATTGTTTTATATTTTGAAGATCTATTAATTTTTTTTTTTCAATCGTGGGCCGAGAAATTTTGCAAAAACCAATTTTTGCAAAAAAAAAAATTGCGATAACTTTTCATCGGATGGATATAAAAAATTTTTAATGCGTGCATTGGATTTAGATGTATAATTTCCGATCTCAAACAAAAAATTTAACTTTGGATGAAAAAAACGTTTTTTTTCAAAAATTCATAATGGCGTGGCAAATGAATATTAAAGGCTCAAATCTGCAGAAGATACTTTTTAATGCTTGTGCTTTACTTGTGAATTTATTGGATCCAAGAAATACACTTCCATACGATCTGCGAACCTTCGAAAATTGGGTCGAATCTAATCGAAAATAGCTGCTGCAGGCCGCTGTGGGTGGGTTGCCCTAGTTCAAGCGCATTATTCATCGGCGCTTCAAGGAAACTTATGCATCAAAAGTAATATTTATAATATTGGTGTTTTATGAATTTATATGATAGTAACAATTTATTTAGTCATATTAATTATTAATTTGTTTATTAACAAAATTTTTACAAAAAATTATAGAGAAATCATACAAATATTCAATTATATATCACATATTGAAAAAAAAATTTTAATAGATCTTCAAAATATAAAACAATACAAACAATTTCCAATAAAATTGAGCATTGTATCTTAATTAGGAAAGCAGAAAATTGAGGTTGAATTTTCAACTTTGACATCGAATTCTCAGAAAATAAAAAACTCACAGATTGCGCGTTTGACATACTTTTTTAGAATGATAATACCTATATTTATGTTAAATTTTAAATCAGTAATTTGTTACTAAATATCTTTTTTTAAAAAAAACCAAAACCATAAATTTTGTCGAAAAAAAAATATAACTCGATAACTAGTGACGCCAGCTATAACTTATATTATTTAAATTGATAGGTTTTTTAATTCTGTTGAAACATTTTTCGATACAACTTTTATTTTTTGAGATAATCTCAAAAAACCGAAAATCGTGGCCATTTTTGGTCCGCCATTTTTTTTTTGCTCAAGTCTTTCAAAGTTACCATCGAGATATGTTTTATAGGATGCCACAATGAACACATTTCCGCAAAAAAAAACAATGTTATATTTTTGTTACTGACGAAAGTCTATTTTCCATGGACTATAAATATAATATGTGAATATGAATGAAAAGTGAATTAATTACCACGTTCACTGCCAGAGGCGTTCCGACTGAATGTGTCACAGAGGCTAACATAAACTAACAATGGTTTACAGTTCAGTAAAGGATAGAAAGCTCATAGTGATTATCCAAATTTGTACTAATAATATTTTTTGCAAAAAACAGGCCACATGAATTATCTCGTACTTGGCACCTGAAACAAAAAATCGTTTCCAAGGCCAACGACGAGATAACTCGTGATGTGAATCTGGCGCGTAATTAAGCCTAATAACGGTTCCGAACCAACATGAAAGTTTCTCCGAGTTCTGACAGGGTGTCAGTGGCGAATCGTTCTTTAGTATAGTTTAGTTTGTAAAGAGACTTTGCACATTACGGCTGTTTTTGTAAATTGTGTTATAGGGTAGCTAATTTTTTGGTAGGTTGAAGTGTTTATGCTTCTAAAAATAGTAGACAATCGGAGCCTTACACATAAGCAGCAGTATGCCAAGAAAATTGAACTGGAGTTGGACGCTTTTTTATGTTAAAAGGGCAATTCTGGTCCCGACTCAGACAAATCCATTTCTACCAACAATTCCAGTAGTAATAAAGATTTTGTTGAGTATCGACCGAAGACAATTTCAATATACTCTGTAGGGCTCGATTGTTTTATTTTCGCCACGCCTCGCCGTCATGGCCAACCAATAACAAAGCTTAAAAGCCGTATACCCTTTTTGTCAATAGAAAATGTTGAATTGCCAATATTTTAAAATCTACAGATTTTTGAAATAGACAACTTTATACAAAGTTACACTTATTTTTAATGCTTAATATGATAAAATTATAAAATAGGTGCTTTCTATTTGAAAAAAAATTGACTTTTGACGATTTTTTGAATATAATTTTTATTCTTCTTTTTTGACCACTCTACTAATAATTTTCAAAATATCATAAAAAGACTACTAAAGTCGATCTTCGTCTACAAGAAAACTAACCTAATTTAAGTAATAAAGACTTTCTTATAGGAAATTTTTATAGTTAAGTTTTGGTCCGCAAACGTCATTTTTGATATAAAAATCTCCAGAACGGTGAGACTTCAGTATAGAATATTATACATAAAATATATCTAGAATTTGGCGTAAAAATCAAAAATTAAATAATATCTGCTCCATTTAAAATAAGCTAGTTGATGTTTCTGGTATAACCTGAAGTGCCGCCATCTTGAAAATATTTTAGCCGACTGTCCCTCATGCACGTGAGTACACTGTCAAATTTTCAGATTCATCCTAACTATAGTTTTCCACAATTGATCGATAGAGTTCCCGAAGAACCACCCTCTACAGTATTGCAGCTTGTCCGTTTAATATAATACTGCAATTAATATAACTAGAGATACTTTCTAACCTGGAACAAAAAAGGTTAGAGAAAAGTCACAACCCTGTATTTTGGAAGCAACTCGAGCCATCTATGAATGAACTCGCGTATTTTGATGACATAATGAACTGGGCTGTAAAACAGCCATCTGTTTTACCGGCAGAGATTATCAAAGGCACATGAATGGCGGGAAAAATTTAAATATCCCATGGTGACAGGGTAAAAACTGTTTGATCATAAATCTTTTTAATTTTTTTTTCAGAATAATACATATTAATGTTGAATACGAGCAGAAAAACTTTAAAAGTGAAATGAGATGAGTACTTAACCATCTTAACATAAATTTTAAGATTTCTCTGCTAGTATTCATTATTTGTAGATGTATTATCCTGAAAAAAAAATAAAAAGATTTATGACAAACAGTTTTTACCCTGTCACCACTAATTTGCTGTGTTGCTTTTTAAATAAAGCATTCAGAAGGATAGGTTCTTTTTAACAATTCTGGGTAAAATATAAATAATATGATAAGACTTATAAAATACAGAAAATATATTTTATTGTTTATTTACGATATAAATGAAAAAATATTATTATCAAAAATAAATATTTTACACTGATCCATTAATTAAGTTAAAGCCAGTTTAGGATTAAGGAGTGCCGAAAATTAAAGGCAGTCAATATAGCCCACGAGGCGTCAAATAAACATGTAAGAGAGTAATTCTGGACTCACGACTGAACTGGAATGATCATATTGAGGCTCGAACCAAGCAAGCCATATGCGTTTTCTGGGCTTGTAAACGAGCCATTGGGTGTACATGGAGACTGACACCTAAAGTGCTATTTTGGATTTACACTATGGTGATCCGCCCCATGATAACGTACGCCACTATTGTATGGTGGCGTAGTATAACAAAGCGCAAACACATTCTTTAACTTGACAAAGTTCAGAGAATGGCTTGTGTGGGAATATTGAGTGCGATGAGGACTGTTCCCACTAGGGCTCTGGAAGTCCTGGTAAACGTGCCTCCACTTCACTTATACATAGAGAAAGAGGCCCTGAAGACTCTTAATCGTTTCAGTTGCCTTGTAATTGGAACGGGCGGCATCTCAGGTGTCTGGGAAAGCGCGGTGGGGAAGTGTTCATCACTTCCCATGTGAACAGACTACATTACGCCGCTTTTAAAACCCAACCTCTCCCTGGAGATATTTATGCCAAGTAGAGGGGATTGGGAAGGAGAATAAAATCTGAAAAATGGATCCTGGTGGTATGCTGAGGGATCTCGACAAGATGAAAGAGCTGGAGCCGGAGTATTCGGTAGGAGCACAGGAGTCAGAGAGTACTACGCTCTTGGACAATGTGCGATAATTTTCACAGCGAAAATTTATGCTATTCTGCAGTGTGTCCATCTCTGTGAGAGGGACATAGACAGGAATAGAGTAATAAATATATGCTCAGAAGTAAGGTGCGATATTGGCACTGAAGTCCAGTGTCGTGACTCCGCGACTGGTGTCTGAGTGCAAGGATGTACTAAATGGTATGACAAGGAAAGGCTGCACAGTCAGACTCGTATGGGTCCTGGGTCACTCGGGCATACGCGGGAATGAGGAAGCAGACCGTTCGGCGACCGAACCGTATGGACCCCATCCAATGTTACCTGCCCCAATTGCTATTGGCAAAAGGGAATTAAAATCGTTGCTGGAAAGCAAATTTATTGAATCTTGGAGGGGAGCTTCTGGAATGAGGTGTGCTAAGGAACATATAACTGGACCTAGCGCACGGCGTACTAAGGAGATTTTCTCCTTGGGAAGGAAAGAGCTGCGAATTGTGGTAGGATTGTTGACAGGACATTGTCACCTCAGGGGCAATTTTCATAGAATCGGTGAGTAGATGGTTTTTGGAGGAAGATGAAACTGTTGACCATATTCTCAGAGAGTGCCCAGCACTCAACGGACTGAGACAGAGATATTTCGGAGATACAGTTTTGTTATCGGAAGCAGTTAGGTAAGTTCAACTAACGAGGCTGCTTGGATTTGCAAAGGCGATCGGCCTCGAATAACCTGCGGATATGGTGGGATGTAAAGAGCGCAATGGAGACCTGGGCATCGATGATCTAGTATCACCACCCCTTTTTCATTCAATCATTCATTCAACATGAACCCCAATGAAGACAACGTGAATTTGTTATCCGAACCACCCGTACAGGCAGATGACGATGATGATGAGTGGACCGATACAGCTGAAGATCCTCCTCTTTTTAAATTTTCCGAATTGCCAGGTTTGAAAATGAGCGACTTTGCTGTAAAAACTTTAGTGGACTTCTTTTTTTCTGACGAATTTCTAAACTTAATAGTTAAGCAAAGAAACCTATATACGCATCAGGAGTTAGCCGCAATCCAAATGAGCAAAGCTTCTAGGATGACATCGTAGAATGACACTAATATAACAGAAATTAAAATTTTTTTGCGACTTTTACTACATATGGATTTGTGTTCCCTTACAACGATTACATCATATTGGAGTACACGTATGTTTTACAATATAGCATTTTGGATGTCAGTCATGAGTCGAAATAGGTTTCAGCTGTTATTGCATTTTCTTCATTTGGCAGATAACTCACTGAAAACAGAAGATAGACTATCTACAAAAGAATCAATTTTGACTCATTTTAACAATGTTATGCTTATTAATTATACTCCAGATAAAAACATTTGTATTGATGAGTCACTGATACTGTGGCGCGGAAAACTTTCCTTCTGCCAATTTATCAAAAATAAAAAACACAAGTATGAAGTGAAGCTATATAAATTGTGTGAGTCCAATGGCCTAGTACAAAAAATTAAAATATACTGTGGAACATCTGAACTATTGGACAAAAATATTGGCCATACTACGGAGGTAGTTTTACACCTGGAAGACTATCTAGCTAAAGGGTATGTCTTACATATGAATAATTTTTACAATTCCGTGAAACTCACTTATATGCTGTCTGAAAAGAAAACCTTTGTACGTGAAAGAAACAACAGAAAGGGTAATCCAAATACTGTAGGAGTCCAAAAACTGAAGAAAGGAGAACTTACTTGGAAATGATAACGTACAGTGGTAGTATGTACCTGGAAAGATAATAGAGATGTTTTCGTCATTTCAAATTAGCATAGACTGGATATGGTGGAAGTTCGCAGCCATAATAGTAACATTTCTCTAAAACCTAATATAATTCCGGACTGCAAGAATGGAATGTCCGACGTGGATCGATTAGATCAAATACTTTCTTGCTATTCAATATTACGAAAAACAATAAGGTGGTAGAAAAAGTGGCACTTCGCCTTTTCGAAATATATATTCACAATGCTTACATTTTATTTTGACAAAAGCAGGCTCAAGATTTACCTCCTTGAAGTTTAGAGAAAAGATCATAGAGTCTTTGCTTGGAGAAAACATACCAAAAAAAAAACAAAAAATATTAGTTCTGAGACATTTCATTATTTAGCAGCTCAACCACCAACCAAAAAGATCGCCCAATATAACCATGTAGAGTTTGCACAAGAAACAAAGAACGATGAAAAAGTCGTTATTATTGCACGGCATATGAGGAAAAACCAGCCCTATGCATCGAAAAATATTTCAAGTATTACCATATATAAAAACTTTGGTATTATTTGTATTTTTACTTTTATGACATATTTGTAACTTTTTATCAATAAATAATGTGTTCCCACACATTGATCTAAATTTTTCATTTCTTTCTCACTTGTATGTATAAGCTACGAACAAGATTGTACTTGGTTTTTAGGAACGCGATGTTAAATAGCTCGCGCCTAGGACTAGATTTTTAACACTTATCTTTTTAATATTGCTTGGCGCTTTATATCTTGTGTTGTATATCTGTGCATTTAGGACTCTCAGAAAAATTTCATTGAACTCCGTCTAGCATCTTTCTTTAAATATAAAAAAAACGTAAATAAAAAGCAATTACGGAAAAATAATCCGATTAGCGTCCTTCTAAAACCATTACAGTTGTTAATGAATTCACTTATCAAATATTCACTTTGTCATACATTACTATAGCTTTCCAATAATCGCATTATTGAAATACATCTGATCAATAAGAATAATTAGTCCTTGGACCCTCCATGGGTGCATATACAGGTCTTTATGCTATATAACAGAAAGAGATTTTTGTGCTCAACTACCTACGGAAAGAGAAAGGGAAATGAGAGAATTCAGTGAGGAACGATATGTAGGCTAATACATTATTCAGCTATCATTATTTTACTGACTGTTTGGTGTGCTTTATGAGCTGGTGGAATCATTGGTCTGTACTTTTTTAAAAACGATGCTGGTCAGAACGTTACAGTCAATGGTGACCGCTATAGAGCCATGATGACTGACTTTTTCGTTCATCAATTGAACAACAATGATGTGCGGGAGCCGTGGTTTCAGCAAGACGGCGCAACATGTCATACAGCTCGTGCCATAATTGATTTATTGAAGGAAATGTTTGGTAACCGCATAGTTTCACGTTTCGGACCCGTGAATTGGCCTCCAAGATCGTGCGACTTAACGCCGCTAGACTATTTTCTGTGGGGATATGTGAAGTCGCTAGTCTATGCCGATAAGCCCGAAACGATTGATCACTTGGAGGACAACATTCGCCGCGTTATTGCCGATATACGGCCACAAATGTTGGAAAAAGTCATCGAAAATTGTACCTCCAGATTAGACTACGTCCGAGCCAGCCGTGGCGGTTATATGCCAAAAGTCATATTTAAATTATAATGCCAGAATATTATCTTTCGAATAAAGTAAATTTCATGTCAATTTAAAAAATTCATCTTTGTTTTATTCCATTTAAAATTTCTATACCTCTATAAAAAACACCCTTTAGAAGTAGCATTCTACAAGACCATATTTTTATTTTTCAGCAAAAAGTCTGTGAAATACATGAACATTGCTATGATCTGTAGGCGCCCATAGATGCCGTACAGTAAGCTTTAAAAATGGTAAATGAGATTTCATCGAAACGTCAGCTGCTTTACAGTCCTGAGAAGAAACCGAAAATCTTCGATTATACATCACACCGTGAGAACATCCAACCTTTTTTAGAGGCAGTTCTTCGTAACATTATCGAAAAATCATGTCGGTTGAGGTTTGAAATAAACCATTAACCCACTCATGTTTAAAAATTGCACCTTGTATTAATGTAAATAAATATATTTTTATACCTAGTCTGGTCGAGCTGACTAATACGAGACGAGAATAAAAATGGTCATTGAATCCAGAAACTTGTTGACAGTCAATTTGTTTACCTTGGCATTGGTTTTCTTTCACGGCTATTTGTTTTCAAGTTTGTTTCGAAACCGAAACTTTTTTTTTATTTTTCATTACACATTTCATACGAGTTTAAATTAAATTATTATTGGTGAAAGTTTATTAAAAATTCTCATGGACAAAAGGAGATTAATTTTCAAAAATGCATATAGGTATTTTCTGTCACATTTTTTATTTCATAATTTTATTCCTGAAATATGGGCCTCCAAAGGAGCTTTTTAAATGTCACGGCCGTCAAATTTACGGTAAATTTTTAGAGTCTGAAAAAGATTTCACTAATTATGAGATGTAAGAAAAAACTCTTAAAAGTTTTATTTTCTTTTTATTATTTATTCAACCAATTGGAGTACAGTTGAACAGATCTTCTACAGGACATAAAAAATATGACATGTATTATTTTTTATTTCGTCATCTTACAATTCTGGTATTATAGTCAATAGTAATTGTTCTGACAGTTCTTGTTGTTATTATGCTTAGTTCGTTAGACTTTCCCCCTTGTATCTAAAATAAAGAAAAGTATTAGTTTTGTACAGAGTGGATCGGTATAGAATATTTAGGCAGAACTCTTAATTAAGATTCTATTTTGCGCTCGATTGGAAGAACATACTTCTTTACCACTTTCCATAACCCTGTTCATATTAAATAATTGTTACCCTCATCTAGAGATTTCTTCGAGTGGGCAGAGAAACATTTGGCTTCAGGCACTTTAATCTTCCCCCATGCCAGCTATTTTGGGACTATTAGGGTTATTATTAAGCTAAAAACGAAAAATAATATTGCTTTCAACCAACAACAAACTTTGAGGTTAGAACTGACTCGATCTTTCTTGCAAAAGAGCTTTACATCAATAAAGCCGGAATAAATTTTTGAACATACCACAATTTCTTTAGTAAATTACATAATTTCTTGAAATAATTTTAAAATTTGGTATTTTTTCTCATCGTTTTGCAGGCTTGTCACTTGTCATGGTGTTGAATTAAAGATCCCTGTATCTTTTCCTGCCATTTCGTTAGACGATTTCTGGGAAGAAGAAAAAAATAATAGATTGATAAGAACGATATTTTCTTGCAGAGTTGCACCTAGAAAAGTCGTTTTTATGTTTATTATGCCATCTCTTGTAAAACCACCCTCATCGGTAAACAAAATAAGGCTATAAAAATTTAAATTTAGGTTCTGTTGCTGTATAAACCAGTTGGAGTATTGAAGTCTTGCGGGATATTCATCCGGGGAAAAAGCGTGTACTTTTTCAACGTGGTATGGGTGAAGTAAATGTTCTGTTAGAGTTTCATGTACAATCCATTTTGTAACATTATTTTGTGTCGCGAGCTTTCTTATGCTATTTGAAGGATTATCAGCAATATCTTGCAAAATTTGTTCCTCTACGTGAAGGTCTCGTGCTCTCCTGATAGGAGGTAAAAAATTAATTGGTTAACGCTAATAATTATTTTCTAACCATCTTTTACCTATTTTCCTTAGGCTTCGATCAACTCTAAAAAAGATTTTTGGACTTGAGAATATTCGAGCTACGAATCTTTCAACATAAAGCCTTCTTACCTTCGAAGAATTTGACAGCGCTTCACCATAATTTAAATGCATATCAGCATACTCTGCGTAAAAATATTCTCACATTTTTAAAAATTATTTTTACTTGAAGGCGGTTTTGACAAGTTCCATCAATATTAATTCATTATGTAGGTGTTAACAATAACTACCTGATTTTTACCTGTTTGTGTTAAGCATTGATAAATTTTGAGTTTGTCGCATAAAAACCAATTTATCTCTAAAACCGTCAGTTTTATCGAAATAAATTAAGAGTACCTTTTTTGAAGAGAAATGACCAGAGTAATTAAAAAATCAGTTTTCAGCTCTGTAAAATGACATCTGTCAAAAATTAAGCCCAACGAGTTTGGCTGCAAGTCCGTTCCTGACTTTTCCGGTGATCTAAAAGATCTATTGTAGTATAGTTTAATGAGTCTTTGTAGCCTTTATAAAATATTAAAATTTGATTAAATTATAAAAGTCGGTTCAAAACTTAGAGCCGATGAGGTAAATCGCTGGGTACCCCTTTAGGGCTCTGTATCTCGGTTAAGGGACACTTAAGGATTTTTTTTCTATGACAAAGTAGGATTATTTTCATCTCCCCTGTATAGGGGAGAAATAGGAGGTACTTACCGAACACCCTGTATGTCAAGAAATAAGAGATTTTAATTAGCATTTTTTTACAGCGGGGCACAAAAGTCTTTGGATGTAGGCAAAATGCAGCCTAAAAAAATCCCAAAGATTTTTTTTTTTTTTAGTTTAGTCAAAATCAAGCTATAATAGCTGTATCAAAAAGTTTAAAATAATTATAACCTTGAAACCCTGTATTTCGGAAATTATCAGCTTTTGGGCTAAGGTAAATTGGATTAGATCTTGTTATTGTAGCCTCAGAAATTTGCGCTAGCGTTTTAAAAAATACCATACATATTAGTTTAAAAAATATGCCTTCCACCCATCCTGTCATGAAATTTTATAATTACATTCAAGAAGAGAAATAGACAAATAATCCAAGCCATTGATAAATATAATGACATAAATTCCGAGATGGATGAGACTTACCCAAGGGTGTTGGGGACAATGTAAGAACTAACTCTACGTAAAATGTCACAGCAAAAAAAATAAGTTGGGGCCAAGAATGCATTTTGGAAAAAAGTTTCAAATAAAAGTTGTAGAGATTTTAAAAATCTTCAATTTGAGTTTGTGTGATTATTTTTGTTAATTTGTCATTGCAAAAAGGTCAAAAAACCCTCCAAATCGACCATTTTTCTCATTAAAATTATTTATTGCAAAATTAATTTTTTTTGCACTTTTTGCTTTTAAAAGAAAGCCCTCGTCTTTTTGAACAAAATAATATTTTATAATAGTAAATCGGACAATTGGTTGCTAAGATATCGCTAATTGTTTATTTCAAGACGCAAGATGTTTGCTATAACTTTTCTTTCGGTGAACATTTTGACCTCCACTAAAGTTCAATCTCTTCGTGAAGACCTAGGGAAAAATGAAAAATTTAATTTTCAACTCCTTAAATATCGCTTTAAACACGGGGGTGTTTTTTTTTATAAAGAAATAGAGCTCTCGTACTCGCAAGAAAACTAAACTCGGAAAAATTTGCCGTATTTAAGAAACGAATGGGCCAATTTCATTGTTTTTTTTTTAATCTGGGGTAGCTCGAAAAATTATGAATATGGCACACCCCCTTTTTTAGAGCGATATTTAAGAAGTTTAAAAATAATTTTTTCATATGCCCTTAACAAGATATGAAAATTTAGGCCTTCACGGAGAGATTGAGCCTTTGTGGAGATCCAAATACTCACCCAAAAAAAAAGTTATAACAATCAAGATTTGCATCTTGGGATAAACCAATAGCTATCTCTCACCAACAAATTATCTGATTTACTATTATAAAATATCATTTTGTTCAAAATGGCGGGAGCTTCCCTTTAAAATCAAAAAAATGTAAAAAAAGTTAATTTTGGCATTTTTGCAATAACAAATTAACGAAAATAATCGCAAGCTCAAATTGTAGGTTTTTAAACTCTCTACAAATTTTATTTGTAACTTTTTTTTCAAAATAATATCCTTGGCTTGTAAATTCAAAAAACCTGTTTGGCCAACTTTGACCCCACCGCTCTTGGCCCCAACCTATTTTTTGTTGTTACATTTTATGTAGAGTTTTTTCTTACATGGTCCCCAACACCCCTGGAAAGGTCTCGTCCATCTCGGAATTTATATTAAAAACGTCACTAATTTTTACCTATGTCTTGGACTAAAAAAAGAATTTTTCTACACATAAAAAATTGTATTTTTCTTTCAACAGTCGTCCTATCATGGCATTAAATCTTTTGGCAGGAACATATCGTTTTCATCTAGTAAATATAAAGGATTGACACGTGCAATAATAGTAAAATACGAGAGTATAGGTGACCGTCCAATTCAGAAACTTGCTGACAGTTGATTTGTTTGCCTTGGCATCGGCTCGTTTTGTAGGCCGTTTTGTTTTCCAGTATTCGTTTCAAAATCGTAACTATAACTTTTTTCGTTTACTAACGATTTATTTGTGTCACGCTAAATTAGAATAGATAAATGTGGGAATTCAATTTTTTAATGATATTATTCAAGTTCTACGTCTCGTAGGTTGCCGATAGTTACAACATAATAAGAAATAATTATTTTTAGATTAATAAAAATAATATTTGCGCGTAATTGGTGGCAAGGTAAACCAAAAATATTAAGCGCCAGTCATAACTGTAATATATTATTTTGTTTATCAAGTATTTTGATGCTGTTAAATATAAAGAATATTAAGATGAAAAAAATTCTAGAAAGAATATTTGGAAACCGATAATACAAGAGAATACACATAATCCATATACAAGGTGTTTTGAAATAAGTGCGAAAAATTTTAAAAAGTTATTCTTGAGCTAATTTTAAGCATACGAGTTTTTAAAATACAGGGTGTTAAAATTTATTATTATTTTAATTTTTTTAAAATTTATATCATTTATTTTTCAGGATAATTAAGTCAAACTTGGAACACATAACACTTTAAACAGTTCTCACAAAAAAAATTATTATGTGAAATAATATACAGAGTAGTACTTTTTTCCTGTTCTGTAAATTTTTACCCTCTCGAACTTTTTTTCGAGCGTCACTGATTCGATTTGATTACTCAGTTAGTTTTTTCAACTTATTGTGAAACTTTTTCATCTCTTAAGTTTTCCTCGACAAGTCAATATTTTTTCCACAAAAAAAGAAAATATATAAGTAAAAAATCATAATGTATTTGATTTAATCAATTTTCATTCATATTTGTTTTAACCAACAGGAACTAAGAAAAAAATACAACATAATAATAACATAGTTAACAAAATATCAATAATAGAAATTGCAACAAATGTTGAAAATGACCACCCTCAGCTATAATGCAAGAATTCGATCTTCGTCTCATTGAAGAGCGTATTCGTTGAAATAATCCTGGAGAATTTCTTATCCTTTCGCAATACGGAATAATGCGATTCCTCAAATCTCCAACATATTCTACAGGAGATACATAAACCAGAGATTTAAGGAAACCTCAGATGCAAAACTCCAAAGGATTTAAATCCGGAGATCGCGCAGATGGACCTATCCAACAATTTGGATCCACTGCCTCTAAGTGACGGCATATATTGATATTGAAATGTGCTGTAGCGCCATCATGCATAAACCATAATTCTCGTCCAACTTGAAGAGGAACTCTTTTAAGAATAACAGGTAACTCCTCCTCGAGAAAGTGACAGTATTAGTCACCATTTAATTTTAATAAAAGAGAACACGAACCAATTAGATAATCGCCCATGGCACTAATCCAGACATTTAATAAAAACTGATATTACTAGCCCAAATGTGATTATTGGTAAGATTTATTATGGATTCCCTAGAAAAGAATGCCTCATCAGTAAATAAAATACAAGATAAAAAAAAAGGAGAGATTGGGTGATCATCTGAAGTATCCACTGGCAAAAAATTATACGCGGTAAAAAGTCTCGAGGTAAAAGCGTCAGCACTAGCTGGATTTGGTAGGGATACAATTGGTGTTCTTTTAAAATTTGGAATACTGTGGAATTGTTTATATTTAATATATTGGTATTTTTCTCGTACTTCTTTTAGGATATCCTTCTACTAAATTAAGAGCAGCTTCCTCTAGCGCTACGATTCTTATCTCCCGAGGACGTCCACAAGCAAAAGTTCGTTTTAGAAATGTACCATCTTCTCGTCAACGCTGACGAAGACGAGCAAGTTTGTTATGATAAGGTAACATATGTTGTGGGTATAATTCAGTGTAAGTCCGATGAGTTTCTAATGCATTCTCATTAGTACGATCATAAACAAAATGCATATCTGACATTTCAACATTTGTAAGCTCTGCATTTTTTACTATTTTTTTTACTTACTTTAGATGAAGGGTACATAGAATTAATCACACTTATCCACAGAACTTATAACACATTACAACAACAAAAAAAAACAATATGATAAATTAGGTGTGAACTTCTTTGACAACAGCCTACCACCCCTACAGACCTTAATTTTAAATGCATCTGAATATATTTTATTTTTCTGTGGAAAAACTATTGACTTTTCTAGGAAAACTTGAGAAACAAAAAAGTTCCACAATATGACGAGAAAGCTAACTGAATAATCAAATCGAATCAGTGGCTTCCGAAGAAAAGTACGACAGAATAAAATTTTACAGACCCGGAAAAAAGTACCACTCAGTATAATATTTGACATAATAATAATTTTTTTATAAGAAATGTAAACAGTGTTATGTGTTAAAAATATGACTTAATGATCTTTAAAAAGAAATGATATAAATTTAACACCCTGTACCTTCAAAACTAAGCAATATTCGACATATGTTTATGTGAACGCTTAAAATTACCTCAAGAATAACTCTAAAATTTTTCGCATTTAATTGGATACACCCTGTATATTATTAACTAAAATACACTATCCTTTTCTGATTTGCAAATTTAAATACGAGAAAATACTGTTAAGGTTTGATGCCACAGTACATTAAAGTATCTGTTAGACAACATGGTATTCAAGGTCCCTAACTGAGTTAGCTTCTGAAATCAGAGCGGTGTAAATAATACACCAATCTGCAAAAAAAATTTCAAACATTTATCGGCAAAAGGTAAACCAACTGTTGAAAGAAGGCTAGCCATGACAGTTGGTGACAACTATTCTTCAGTAAACTAACTACGAGCGTTTGAAAACACTAAATGACGGCTTTTTAATTTTGGAAACTTAGACATTGACTTTAGACAAAAAAGTTTAAGTAGTAATTTGTAGGTAGTTAGAAACCCTGAAATTTGAGTGTATGGTGTAACGACAAACGTAAAAATAAATAAATATAAAGACAATGCAAGTCCGACAATCACATTTTAGTCAATCTTCAATATTGTCTACAACCTTCAAACAAACGCTGAAAACCTGGTAAGGACCCGGTATTAGCGACAAAATCAAAGCCTACGAGAAAATTAGGATCAAACTTGACAAGGAGGAAGCCCACACTTCATTTTTGCTACAAGCACGAGACAGCAATGTCATTCCTATTAGTTTCAGATTGAAATCACCAATATCAGGTAACAGAGCACGCTGTATTCTGGACAACGCTAGTAAAGCACTACTAAGAACACAAATAAATTATCACCGATGGCGAAAAGCCCTTCTTCTGGATGAAGCTACACAACGCTACGAAGAAATCAAAGCCGAAACTTTGTCAGAGGATTATGAGCCAATTTTCATAAAATAGATAACATATGCAACAAGTTGAAAGAAAATATGGCGAAATAACACCGAAATAAACTAGAAAAACTAAAATCACATCGACAACCGACTCTACCTGAAACACCTTCAAGAAAAACCATCATAAACTTATCTTCAAGAATACTTTCAACAGCAGAAGAACAACTACTAAGCAAGGGGCATCGCAGTAATATCAAAAAGCATGCCTGTTCTAGACATCATAAGCTCTGTAGAATATATACAAGTCGACGAAAACTATTCCGAAGAGTTTAAGTGGAAAATAAAATCAACTTTGGAAGACAAGAAAAATCCAGTTTAAATTCTCTCCAAGCTAGAAGCATCAGCCTTAAAAAATCTTCGTAAGGATAAATCCATTAATATTTTACCAACGGACAAGGGAAATGCAACGGTGATAATAGACATCGTAACGTACGACCAAAAAATCGGAGATATCCTGGAAAAAGGAAAATATAGACAATTACCACGTGATCCCACTAAATCTATAGAATCAAAAATCTACAGAACACTAAGGAAATACCAAGACCATATACCTGACAACATACGATCGGCGCTCACACCACACTACAGTAAGCCACCACATCTTTACGGACTACCAAAAACTCATAAAACGAACATACCATTGAGGCCAATAACCAGCTCCAGAGGATCCCCAACAAATGCACTGGCGAAGTTTCTTTTAAAAATCATACAACCTTTAGAAGGTAAGACAAACACATATGTTAAAAATTCCACACATTTCGTGAACATTATTAGTAGCATCAATCTAGAGCCAGACGACAGACTAATAAGCTTTGATGTGGAAAGTCAGTATACTAATGTACCATTAGGGAAATCACTAGACATAATCAAAACTAGACTTTCAAATGATACTACTTTATCAGATCGAACCACGTTACCACTGGACGGGATGATGGATCTTTTGGAGTGTTACCTATGTAGTGTTTACTTTCAAGAAGGACAGGTTCTGCGCTCAGGACGACGGGCTTCCGACGGGTTCTTCACTTCATATATATGGAATGGGTCGAAACTCATGCCATAGAAACGGCAACAGTAAAACCGAAAGTCTGGTTGAGATATGTCAATGATACCTTCATCGTATAGAAGGGCAATGATCAAGAACTTAATGATTTCTTGAAACATCTAAATAACATTTGACCTACAATTAAATTTACCATGGAAAAAGAGGAAAATGATCAATTGCCTTTCCTAGATGTCATGATGAATCGCTCAAATGAAACTATTAAAACTTCAGTATACAAAAAGCCAACACATACTGGATAATATCTTAATCATAGTTCTAATCGTTCTGTTGTAACAAAACGAGGAATTATACGCAACCTCTATAATCGCGATATATCTATATGCAATAATGCCGATTCATTGGAAAAAGAGGTAGCAAATATTAAATCCGATTTACAATAGAATGGTTATCCTTTTAAACTATTTGATGATGTTATAAATAACTTTAGAATACCGAACACTGGACAGCCATAAACATATTCCTTCTTCACAATTCCATACATTAAGGGAACTTCGGAAAAAATAGGACGAATTGCCAATAGTTATAAAAACAGCCTTTAAATCAGGAAATACACTTAGAGCTCATTTAACAAAAACAAAACTAAAAAGTATCGATAAGAAAGAAGTTCCATGTGAGTGTGGTGAAATGTATATTAGAGAAACCTAACGACCACTAGAAGTTAGAATTAATGAATATAAATCGCATACACAAAAAGGGGAAACGTCGAGATCAGGTATTGCAGAATACGTCTGGGATAAACAACACCATATAAAATGGTCTGAGGCTGCGGCAATATATATGGAACCCAACATGAAAAAAAGAAAATTTATAGAAGCAGCATATATTAAAAACAGTAAACCGAGTGTTGAAATACTTAATCTTTGGCAACCACTACTTTGTAACATCAAATCATTGAGGTGTGTACAGTGAAACGAAACTTTGGGCTCCAGTGGACATAGTCCCTAAATAAGCTCGTAGTCTTAAGACAAAACATTCAGTTTATACTTGAAAACGATTAAAGATACAACCTAATCGAAACGTCGTAAAAATAAATAAAAATAAAGACAATGCAAGTCCGACAACCACATTTTAGTTAATCTTCAACATTGTCTACAACCTTCAAATAACCGAAGATGTCGTCGACTTAGCTACTGTCAGATTGTTAACTGGGTCCCGTTTGAACATTTAATTTAAATGGTACCAGAAATCTTTTTTTACATTCTAAAGTGTTATAGTTACTTTTTTTGACATTTTCCTTATATAACCAACATCGATATGTCTTTTGTAGGCAAAAAATTTACCCTTTCTGATGATAACATAAAAACATTTGAAAAAAAATATCAATGACATCATAGCTCCATGATTTACCCAGCATATTTCGGTATCACATAAAAGAAAATTTGGGAAATCTCCCGGATATAAAAAAAACGTGAAAGAAATACTATAAATCCATATAAATTTTTTCGTATAGGCTTCCTCTTCAGAGATATAGGCTCCCAAAGATCTGCAATAGAATCGAGTTTTTTACACATAATTATTGAACCACCAGGTATATTTCAATTTTTTTAATATGATGTATACCATAATTACTCACCGCAGTAAGGACGGACTAGCTGTGACACTCATAATCCCATTTTTTTACGCCCTGTATGAAACTTTGGACAACGTTTTTACATACATTTAACTATTGACCAGAAATTAAGTACTTTTTATTCATGTCGCCAATCCTAACCGTTTTCGAAAAAACGTCATTTTATTTACACTGTTAGTCCCTAAACTTCTATCGGGCTGAATATGGAAAAGAGGAATTTTCCCCTATCACCATAATTTCAATAAAAAGTTAAACTGCTTAGTTAAAACCTTTATGAGAGGGTTCAACATGGGCTCTGTGAAGTATGATACACTCTCGGGTACGGCGAATTGACGACTGCTGTATCCGCCACATTAACTCAGCATTGTTCCTTATTTGATCACAATTAAACGTGATTTTCCGTAGAAGTTTCTTCCTACTAAAACCAACGTTTTGACGTGTTCCCACAGGTAAAAATCCAACGGCATTAGGTCGGGAGATGAAACGAGGCCAGACGATAGGTCTTTCTCTACCTATCTAACGGTTTATGGATTCTTCATTCAGATGCTCTCGCACAGCAACGCTGAAATGAGGAGGTGCCCCGTCGTGTATGTAATACATGTTTCGGCGGGTTTCAAGTGGGAAGTGCTCTACTAAATTGCGAAAAGCGTTCTGGAGGTCCTCCAAATAAAGTCCTCCATTGAGTCGTGCCTGCAATACGAATGGTCGAATCAAAAAATTGCCAATGATTCCTGCCCAGACATTAATTAATTGGAACTGACGTTGATGATCCGAAATCATAGTTGCATTAGAACATTCATCAGCCCATACATGTGTGTTGTGTAAATTTATGATACCATTTTTGGTAAACCTTGCTTAATCCATGAAGAGAATAGTGGTCATGAAGTTTACATTATTTCGTTGCTGATTCAATAGCCAGTTTCCAATCTGCATTCTATGGAAAAATTCTTCAGGAATCAGTTCATGCACTTTTTTCAAATTATATGGATATAACAGCTGTTCTTAAAGAGCTTCATGTACTATTGGTTTCGACGTATTAAACTGCGCTTCAAGTGCTCGTTTAAGGAGTGTCATCTACATCATTTAAAATATTTTCCTCTAATTGCGGCGCACGTACTGTTCTTCCCCGACCAACATCAGTACTTCTTTTCCAAAAATTTCCTAAAATTATAAAGAAATTTAATAATGTTACCTTATTAAATGGAATCGCCTAGCATTCTCCCTTAGACGTTGGTCAACTCGTTGAAATGTCTTCTGATCTGGAAGAGTAAGATTAGGATATCGGTCATGATATAACCTTCTGGCTTCCAAAGCATTGCAAGATGCAAGCTCATACATTAGATGCATGTATTTCGAATTATTTCACACTTAATTTCAGCACGAAATCCAAAAATCAGTAAATTAATATCTAAGTAAAGAATCAATGTGTCAGCGATGTGAAAGTTGACAAATTCAGGACATTTATTTCTTTTTTACCCAGCAACCTTTGCAACAACAATATTTTGTTTTTAATGCCGATAAAATAAAACGCACATTTTTTGTAAACCTAGGTTAAACTATAATTCACCGAATTTGACGTTTTTAACTAAAAAGTAAACTATAATTTGGGATCGAATTTCTTTTATTACAAGGTTGAAGGTTGAACATTTGACAGGAATCAAGATGTGTCTTTTATCTAAATACGCCAAATACATGATGTAAAGAAAAATGACGTTTTTTCGAAAACGGTTAGGATTTCCGAGATGAATGAAGAGTACTTAATTTTTAGTCAATAGTTAAAGGTATGTAAAAAATATTGTGGAAAGTTCTTATCATACAGGGCGTGAAATAATGGGATCATTTGTGTTGCAGCTATTCCGTCCCTGCAGCTGTGAGTAGTTTACAACACTTCCTTGGATAGTAATTTGAATGGTCTTACCTAGTATATATCATATTAAAAAAAAAAGAAATATACCTGGTGGTTCAATAATTATGTGCAAAAAATCTGATTCCATTGCAGCTCATTGGAAGCCCATATCGCCGAAGAGGAGGCCTATATGAAAAAAGTTTATATAAACTTGTAGTATTCCTTTCACGTGCTTTTTGCATATCCGGGAGATTTTCCACATTTTTCTGGGCACCCTGTATATTGAATTTATCTGCTACTTTACCAAAGCTCTCTACTTTTAGGTATTCAAAAGTATTATTTTAAAATAACTTACCTGTAGAACCCCAACTGTATAAGTGGGATGCTGGGGCGGATCGCCAGTTAAAAATAACATTTTTATGTTACCCATTTTATTATGATAAATTTAAAATTTTGTGTCAATACAACAGTCGTTTTATTGTTTACGTTTGTTCTATTAATATAATCTATGTGCGTCATTAGATTTTACGTCATATTGTCTGGAAATGTGGACAAGCCCTATGTTAGATAATCCGACGTGCAGGTAGTGCCTGGAATAAGATGAAACTGTTGACCATATTCTCAGAGAATGCCTAGCACTCAACGGAGTAAGGCAAGTTCAATTAACGAGGCTGCTTAGATTCGCAAAGGCCTCGAATGACCTGCAGCACTAGTGAGATGTAAAGGGCCCAGCGAGGCCTAAGCATCGATGATTAAGTATCACCACCGTTTGTTAATTCATTCACTCATTCAGGCCCTATGTTTTAACGGAAATGTGTGGTGGTTGAGTCGGTAGAATAATTATCCCTTAGAGGTATATCGAACGCGTTTCGCCATCTATTGAGTAAGCTCATGATTAGTGTGCATTGATTGACATTGGTTTTTGTATACCTACATCTCCATTATCTTGAATTTTATCTTCATAAAGCTCCTCGTAAAACATCTCTGTCACCGTTGTCATTTCATTTATCTTTCTCATTTTTTCTTCATATCTAATTTTAAGAATGAGAATGTAACATCCGATATTATTTCTAAGACTCTTTACCCCTTTGTTATGTTCAATAATTTTTTTGACGACTCATTCATGTTAATGAAATTTTTTTCCGATCATTCAATGCTCAAAAAAGTTAGATTTTCTCTAAATTTTTGGTTGAATTCTATAGCATTAGTTCTTGGTTTGTCTCTGTTTATTTAAGTGGTCTTGTTATGTCTTGTTAGAATGTTTGGTTTTTGTAAAGATACGAATTCCGGCCTCCAGTAATCTGTGGTCACTATTTACATTAAAGAAGTTTAGAGCTGTTAGATGTAAATATAGTATATATATTAATATCTACTAGTGCGGGGTTTTTTAACCTGGATCCGCACACCCCTGGAGGTCCACAAGCTTATCCCAGGGGGTTCGCAGACAAAATAAAATTAAAAGAAAAATTAAAATTATGAGGTGCGGCCGAGCGTTTGAGAGAAACCTGCAATGAAATCCAAGACACGCGGTTTCTTCTCTTCTGCATGTCTTTGTTTGTTATCCGCACGCCCGCCCGCCGCGATTTTCGCTCTCGTTCCTCAGTTTAAAATGTCGTAGATTAGAACCTGCTCACGTATAATTTTAATCTCTGAATTTAACTAGTTAGTATTTATTACGTTATCTACTATAAAACGCTGACTAAAACGAAGTGAATCTCCTTCAACTGATCCAAATGAAGGCGCCGGACCTCCGTGTTTGTCAAGCAGTGCGTCTTATGAAATAGCAAAACCAAAGCATCGTAAGTTTACAGAAGATTAAATAACTTATGGTTTCGCGAATATCATTGTAAACGGCAAAGAAATACCTCAATGCGTCATACGTTATCGAATGAATTCATGAAGCCGGCCAAACTTCGGTGTCATTTAGAAGCGAAATACATGGAATATTCTTTCAAGTTTAAGGAGTTTTTCAAGCTAAAAGCTACTGAATTAGAAAAAACTAAAGATGCCATTAAAAAATCATCCACTGGAACTAGCAATGAAAATGCTGTGTTAGCATCATTATTGGTTGCTAAAAGTGGCAAACCTCATACTACTGCTGAAGAACTAATATTACCGGCCGCTAAAATCATGATTTCTGCTATGTTAGGAGGAAAAGCTGCAAAAGAATTAAATATCATATCTTTATCTAATATTACAGTAAAAAAATTGATGACATGTCTGAAAATATCAAAGAACAGTTGATTGAGAACATAAAACCAAGCCGATATTATGCTTTGCAATTAGATGAGAGCACTGAGATTTGTAATGATGCGAAGTTGCTTGCAGTTGTCCATTACGAGCATGACAAATGCATGATTTTTTGTTCTGTCAACATCTCCATCCGAATACTACAGGCGAAACGATATTTGGGGTTTTGAACAACTCTTTTTGTCTACTCATAAGTGGGATAATTATGCGACAGTAAGCACAGATGGCACATGTACTATGACAGGAACGCAAAAAGGACTTCAAGATCGAGCCAAGGCAATGAACTTTTCGATCATCTGGCATCATTGCTGCGTCCATAGAGAAGGTTTACCTGATAAAAATATGCCAGCTAAATTAAAAAATATTTTGGAAGAAATTATACAAATGGTGAATTTTATAAAAGCTAGGCGTTTAAATTCTCGCATTTTTCGTGTGATGTGTGAAGACTTGGAAGCATTCAGACACAATTGTTATTACACGCAAAGTTGCGCTAGTTATATCGTGGAAAAGTTGTGACGCGTGTTTTTGAATTGAGAGACGAAATTGTAGTCTCTCTCTCTCTCTCTCTCTCTCTCTCTCTCTCTCTCTCAGATTGTCTCACTCCCCTTTGTAGTTTTATGGGGTTCGTTTTCGTCTTGTCTATTTTTATTTGAATGGTTGCATTTTCGTATATGTTCTTTATGATGTTAATGTATCTTGAATCGATTCTTGCGTTTTCTAAGGATTATAATACTGCCCATATTTCGACGGAGTCGAATGCCTTCTGGAAATCTACAAAAGCCATATGGAGCGGTACGTTATATTCGGTGCACTTCTCAGTTAGTATTCTTATGGTGTGTAGATGATCTGTGGTGCTAAAGTGTTTTTTGAATCCAGCTTGTTCAACAGGTTGGTAAAAATCGAGTTTGTTTGTTATGCAGTTGGTTATGATTTTGGTTAACAACTTGTAGGTGTGTGATGGTAGGGATATTGGTCGGTAGTTTTCAATATTTGTATTTGCATATTTGTATAAAGGACAAGCAAAGCCAAAAAACATGCTGATCACTTTCATGATTCTGAATAGCTTATTTAGCTGATATTTTTAACACTTTAAATACGCTAAATTTGAGCTTACAAGGAACACATATGACGAATATTTTCATTGTTGAAGAAAAAATAGAAGCAATGTTGAAAGAACTTGATTTATTGACGAATCGGTCTCTTCAAAGTAATTTTGATCACTTTCCTACTCTCTCGTCATTTTTGCTAGTAACTGGCGGGGTTATGTTGCAATCATTGAGCGCCTTCTAGCTTTGAATTAAGCCCTCATTTCGAAATTATTCTCCAAACCCAGACCACAGTGAAAATTGAATTATCGACCCATTTCATATAAATATTACAGACATCACAGGTTTGATATTTGCCCACGAAAATCAATTAATTGGAAGTTGTGATCCGACTCTAAAGAGAACATTCAAAGAATGTGTTTTAACAAATTTTTAGCTAAATTTAAAATCTAATTATACGGAGTTATCGGAATTGGCGCCGAAACAGTTGTTGCCTTTCCCCACAACATATTTGTGTGAAAAGGGCTTTTCAACTTTTGTGTATATAAAAAAATAAATACGGAAATAGACTAAAAGTAGAAGCATATTTAAGGATCCAACTGAGCACCATTAACTCAAATATTACGACTTCAGTCGCAAAAAGGCAACACCAACCATTTCATTAAAATTAAAACAAAGCTGGATACACCTAGGTAAGTAAAACAGATACATGTGAATTGCGCAAATGAAAGTGTGAGGGCGATTTTTTTGTTTTATTTATAAGACTCCTCAGATCATAGTAAGGGGTCCGCACTAGAAAAAAGTTGAAAGACCCTGCACTAGTGCATTTTTGTTCGCTATTATGTTGATACACAAAAATTATTCAATATGTATTGATTTATTGATCCAATCAATACTGATTTGAGATAACCAAATTTAAAACTTAAATATGCTGAAACCTCTAGAGGAATTTATTTGATACATCCAGGTACCAACAAGAAAATTTATTTATTTCAAATAAAAATCAAATGAAAAAGCAACGTTATTATAATTAAGACTAACATTTATTTATTAAACATACATAAATGACAGTACCTAAAGTGATTTATAACTCGTTAAAAAAAACGCAAAGTATGTGTGCAAACAGTTAAGTTACCGACGAATATTTAATGGTTTGTTTCCGTATATTCAGCAGGTTTTTGCATCACAGAGAATGGACACAGCGCCAGCGCCACAACAATGGCTCTTTTTAGTTTTATGCTAATTCATTTTACAGTAAAATGCAAATTACAAGTCTCTATTATAAAATATTAGGACTGTGTTCCTAATTTAAACCCCGCTTATATATATATATATATATATATATATATATATATATATATATATATATATATATATATATATATATATATATATATATTGCGATGATTCGTCGTTTATTCGCGACTGCGCACCCTGCCTGTTAAAAAAAATAACTAAATTATTTATTTTTAGTAAAAAAAAATTTATTGACAGCACATATCTATATTATTCTTATTTTTCCTTTTTTTTAAATTGTTGGGCGCCAAACACAAATAACTATACCTGAGTATAATTGATTTGTTCCAAAATTTTTTATTTAAAAAAAATACACAAATTCACATGTGCTGTGTTTCTGAATGTACCCCATTTTTCGTGACAAGATCTTTAAAAACATTGATGCCAATTTTCTCCGTCTCAGATGAGTTCAGATTAAATTATTATTATTATTAGAAAAGTCAAACCAACATTTAACATGCACTCAATTATCTTAAAACACTGAAAAGTTTTTTTATAACATATTAAATTTCATTTTAAAATCATCAACAAATACATCTAAAAAATTTTTTTAGATAGCCTACCTTAGAGTTTGTCAGTTCAAGAGTATTAAAATTATTAAATATATGTTAATTTTGATGTGATGGAATTTATTTTTTTCACTTATTTCTTTGGTTATTTCTTTCTTTATATTAATCAAATTTTTACTATATACAGTGCCCGAAATATTTTATAGAATTAGTACAAGGTATAAAACAAGTTCATGACTTTTTCTGTTCATCTACTTATTTTCGAAATTTTAGCTTTGGTTAATTACGTTATGGTAAATTTGATTTATATTACTTATATCTTTTTTATCATTTACAGCGTTTTTTTTTCTTTTTCAATTTCTATCATTTCTTTTATAGTTAATTTATGATAATTTGGGTCTTGAGTTAATATTTTGATGTTGTAAAAATCGAATTCATGTTTTGTTTGGATTTCATGCTTATGTAATGCTGTTGAAGCGTTCTTTATATATTTGTGACAGTTCAATCCAATGTATAAGTACTGTGTTGTCATTCCAATATAAGTTTTAGGACAGTTTAGACATGGTATTAAATAAATAAAGTTGGATTTTTTATTTTTAGGTACTTTACTTTTTAAAGGGGTAAACTGATTTTTCAGTAAATTTTATTCTTTATGACAAACTGTTATATGATGTTTTTTTTTAAATGTTATATTTTTCCCCGAAAGACCATTCGTATATGGCATACTGATATACGTGTTATTTTCTTCTGGATTTTTATTTTTCGTTTTTTTTTGTTTTATGATAGAACAAATGTGTTCTTTGTTTTATTATTGTGAATATAATTTTTTTAGAAAAAGATTGTTTATGAGAGTTGTTGGTATCTTTTTTAGGGTTTCATGGCGATATTTTGCGGAAGTTAAGACAATAGCCCGATCTGCTTGACCTATTATAACCCTATTATATGTATATATATATATATATATATATATATATATATATATATATATATATATATATATATATATATATATATATATATAATAATATACATATATATATATATATATATATATATACATATACATATATACATATATATATATATATATATATATATATACATATACATATATACATATATATATATATATATATATATATATATATATATATATATATATATATATATACATATACATATATACATATATATATATATATATATATATATATATATATATATATATATATATTGTTTGTGACTTGTAAATTGTGCAAATATCGTGCTTCCTCAGAATTTTTTGGTTTGGATTTGCCATTTCCTTTTTTCTTTGCTTTGGCATTTGTCTCCTGTATTATGACATTTTTGATATTGTGTTCTTTGTAGTGGTTTTGATTGTAACTGTGCTGGATTTTGGTAAGATTCGGCGTTCAGGTATCTGTTTGTATGTATGGGTTTTTGGTGACTGTGTAATCGATGCTTCATCTTTTCTGGTAATTAGATGGTCAAGGAAAAGTAACCGCTTGTTGACTTCGATCTCGAATATGAACTGTATGCGGTAATAAATGCTGTTTAGTTCCTCTAAAAATATGTCTAGGTTGGATCTTTGTTGTGACCATATGATGAAGATGTAATCTACGTAAATCAATTATACTGAGGTATGGTTATTTGTGCTTGGGGTCCAACAATTTAAAAAAAAAGGAAAAATAAGAAAAATATAGATATGTGCTGTCAATAAATTTTTTTTATTAATAAATAAATAATTTAGTTATTTTTTTTAACGGGCACGTTGCGCAGTCGCAAATAAACGACGAATCATCGCAATATAATAAAGCATTGACAAAAGTAACATATCTACAATTTTAAAAAACAAACGAAACATTTTAAAACAGTATTTAAAGTATTTTTAAAAGAATCAAGAAAATATAATATATATATATATATATATATATATATATATATATGTACATATATATATATATATATATATATACATATATATATATATATATATATATATATATATATATAATAACTGACTGTTACAAATAACACTAGTTATTTGACGAGACCATGAAGTGAAGAGAGGACCACAGTTGTATTTGGAGGAAGTAAACTGATTCTCTACATTATTTCCTGTTTGAGAGGAGAATACATACATATTGGCAATTACTTAGACACAGCAGGAAAATAAATTTATTTATTTCTCACTAAATATTAATTTTTAAGTTTCACAGTACTCCGATGAATGTATATATGTCGTTCGATTGGCGATATTTTTCAGTCTGAAATCGGCAGGTTTTAATATCCTACCGATATGTCGTAAAATTTATATTTTATTTAGACAGTTTTTTCCTGTTAATTTTGCTCTCGTTTCGATTCAGCGCCACTGGTGAGACCATGAGGTGGTCGAAACACGTATGGAGAGAGAACCACAGATGTATTTGCAGGAAGTAAACAATTTGTATATATTATTTCCTTTATCTGCTGGAAATGAGAAAACATATATATCAGCACATATTTATAATGACAGAAAACTGGACTTAATTATTTAAATTTTTAAATTTTATTTATAAATAGTGCGATCGGACACGTGAGTGCCCGCGTGGACTAACGTGGGCCACCATTCGCGCTTATATCCTGAAAACAGCGATTACTCGGCAACCAAGTATCGTAGCTAGCTCTATAAAAGCTTAAAATCTTCATTTTAAAACGTAGAATCATGTTCGCAGTCATCTTTCTCATTTCCTGGTTGTTTGAACGCTAAATAACATAACAATATTTTTATTTACATTTGAAAAAGTATTGATAAATAAAAAATATCTCATTTCTTGGTTCACACATACCAATTTTATGCTATCCTTTTCTAATTGCATTATTTAAACGAGTATCATACGCTAATAGGTAAGTCAATTCTAGAATACATAGAAGTATGAATTTATGATTGCATAAATTATTATTATCGTTATTTTCAATATGTAAACCATATCTAATATTTATCAATAAAAATAAGTTTTTAAATCTTCCTTTTGTTAATATTAATTGCAAACTTCACATTTACAATAATTTCTAACACTCAAAAACATTGAAAAAAATCACGACAAGCAATTAAACTGAAAGAAAAGATAAGTAAACATATTTATGTCTGTCAAATATCAAAAAAACCTCTTCCCCACAGACCATAAAGAGCCTTCAAACAAGTCTATTGTTATTTAAATCTATAGGGTATGGACGAAGTGTTAAACGATCACAAGTTACAATTTTTTGCTTAAAAAATAATAATTGAAATATTTATCTGAAATCATAAAGAAAAATTATAGTTATCTCTAGTCAGCCCAATAAATTTAATTTAATTTCAAAGATATATTAAGAAGATTGTTGTAGATTGAGTTCGAATCTAAATACATAAACCAATTGTCAATAAACTAATAAATTATATATATTTATTCTGATATTATTTCAACGATTTTTCAATTTCTTGATGTAGTTTAGAAGTATGGAACGCAGCCAATAAAATGCTAATTTCGTAGGTCTTTATTCAAAAACATTCAAATGAAGTTAGTGGAATAATGGCGGCCTTATATATAAGTCAGAGTAAAGTATAAAACATTTTATGGCGAAATGTGCATTCAGCCTTTCTCTTAGACATTGAGGCAATAAATTATGTCTTTATGACCAGAGGCCAAGCTAGTATTAAAAAAATAATTATGAAAAATATACAATAGAGTTCATTAAATGTATGTAACCATATCCAGTAAGCACTTTGCATATTTAGTAATATTTATCCATTCCATATTCGAAATTACGAAAAAAACTAAAAAAAATATAACATATTATGTTCTATTTTTGAGAATGACGAAAAAAATTGATGATATATTCAAACGCCTAATATAGGTTGGGGCAGAGTAGCTTGCTTATTTAAAAACTCAAATAAAAAAAATTAATGCAGGGCAAGGGCGTTTCAGGGTTGGTGTCTCGTATTTTATTTTGAGCCGATACATAGCCTACAGGATGTATGAGCGGGGCCTCACAGCACTTAGACACCTAAAAATCCTTGGAGTAATTATTCCTGAATTGCTTGAAAATGTTCCATTGGCCTATTTCAATTCCATTCATCTTTAACAAGACGATGCCCACCTCTGGGCTGTTAAGGCCACTTCTGGACGATAACTTTCCTCAAAGATGGATAAGTACCAATGGGCCAATGAGATGGCCCAACGATTTCCCGATCTTTCCGTTTTGGATTTTTTTTGTGGGGTTTTATGCAAAATCAAGCTTATAAAACACGTCATGTATCTATAGCGGAACCTCTTGAGGCAATTGGTTTAGCCTTCCAAACTCTTCATAATACGCCTATGATTTTTTTCAATGCAATTAGAAAAATAACAAAACTGTGCCGATATTTTATTCAAGAAAACGACCGTCATTTTGAAAACCATCTTTAAGAATCTCTTGGTTGTTTTTAGTTTCAGTGTTTCTTTTTGTTTTTCGTACTTTAGTTTTAAAAAATTATGTTTTGTTGTTTCTTTGCAATCAAATTTCAATATTCTGGTTTTATAAAGGGTGTTTTTTATAGAGGTATAGAACTTTAAGTTGGCAACACTTTTTTAGCTGGCGGCCATTTTGTCAGCTGTCAAGTGATTTATGTTTACTTTGGTTTGGTATTTGGCATGAACAGACTGACGCCTGAACAACGCTTCCAAATTGTGCAAATTTATTTTGAAAATCATGGTCCTGTTCGAAATACGTATCTCGCACTACGTCCATTTTACGGTCAACATCATCGTCCATCAGAGCAATTAATTCGATTAACTATGGAACGTTTTCGCACCACGTTTACTCTAAATGATAATACGCATCCACAGAGACGTCGTACAGTGCGTACAGAAGAAGTCATTGCTGCTGTAGAGCGTAGCATAGAGGAAGACCCGAATCAGTCTATCCGCCATCATGCACAGGAATTGGATATGTATCCATTCACTTTATGAAAGATTTTGCGGAAAGATCTTGGTTTGCGTGCTTACAAAATCCAACTCGTGCAAGAATTGAAGCCACACGAGTAGTGAACATAACCCGATTCGCTCGATCCCCCCACTCCTCGACCTTGACCTTGACCTTGCTTCACCCCTCTTTGGCCCCGCCCACATGTCCTTGTCATTGACCTTGAAAGTGCACGTGTGCTTTGGCCTTGGCCTTGTGTTCAAGGTTGTGTGTGTGACCTTGACCTTGACCTTGGTCAAGACGACCTTGACTTTGTTGAAGGTCATCTTGGGTGTGTGACCTTGAAGTAGTTATTTGTGCATTGTAATAGTGTGGGATGATCTTGAAATGATTTCGACCTTGCAAATTGTTCTATAAATTGTGTGAGTCTACTTGCATTCATTCAGTGTGAAATGTCAGATACGGAACTATCTAAAGAAAAAATTATAGAGCAAGTCGGCAGAGTAATTTGTTTATATCAGAGTAATTTAAAAAGTTTGTGTGATTTTGAAGAGAAGGATCTAGCATTTTTTCCTCTCGAATATTTAAAAACTTGCGTTGATACGCTGAGTTTACGGCAAATTTGGGATAAGCTGCCAGCGTCATATCGGTGTAACAAGGAACTACAGTTAAGCTTACCCTGTTACATTCACTATGAACAAATATATCGTCATCATATAGATGGGCCACCACCAGCAATAAAAAAGTGTCGTGAATGTAAAAATGAGTGAATAATATGAATAGTGCTTTGCAAGAGACAGTAAAAAAATTGGGCGATGAGTTCACTGAAACGGCTAATAATTATTTCAATGATGCAATGAAAAGTCGAGCAGAATGGGCGTCGCGCTATTGTGATTTGGCTTATGAATATGAAAAGGCTGCGAATGCATGTCGTAAATATTGCAGCAAAACAATAAATTTACAAGACTTTGTTCGTGAGATAAAAAAGTTGGGGTTTAGTGACTGTTTGGAAAAACTGATTAGGTTCATTGCAGATCCGGTTGTGTTAGATGAAATTAGAGTGTAGGACTTAAGTTTAACGTAGTAGTAGTTAATATGGAAAGTTTAGTGCGAGAAATGTACGAGGAATTTCTAATTTCTGCAGCCTGTTCGGAATTTTACGCATATGAAATGCAAGATTCGGAGGCTCAGGACTTTAGTGTATTTTTTAAGTATATGGACCATGCCGAAGTGTGTCTTTTAGCTAGTATAGTTTGTAAGAATTTTCTTAGATATAAAAACAAACAATTATTATTGAACAAATTAAGGAAATTAGGTTTAGGTGATAATGTTAAACGCATAGAAGAATGGCAGAAAAAAATCAATGAATAAAGTACATAAAATGTAGTTATTTGTTTCATTATATTTTGTCCTTGAAGTTATCCTTATACCAATTTAAATGTGTGACGTCATTTGACCTTCAATACTCCTCCCACTATTTCTATCGTTAAGCTACCCCCACCATTGTTACAATTCGACCTTGAAACCCCGCTATAAAGGTTCGTGGGAGAAGAAGTGACTTCAAACAGTCGCAGATATCAGTGGCATAAACATCAAATATTGTGTTCGTGTAGTGTTCTGAAAGTGCTTTTATATTCACGGTAATTTTTGGATTTATATACCATTTTTTTCAATAATGAGTATTGCAAAAGAAACTCTAGATGAAATTAATGAAATGTTTAGCAAAGATTTCGAGGTTTTAGAGAAAAAAAAGGTTACCGAAATGATTGTAGGCAAAGTGTATAAAATTGTAAAGATGGTTTCAATGACTACACGATTTGGTAAAACTCTTTTAGTGGCTTTACACGATGACGGTGATAATAGCACATTTGAGACTTTTTTACCAAAACGTGTGGCCGAAACACTATCTGACGATATTGTAGATATTATGAGTAAAACTAAAGATAAATACACTCTAACTTATTTGGGGCAGGGCACTAGAGTTTTTGGAAACAATACTCGAACATTATTACGTTTTGGCTCATTGGAGTAAATTGTATGTAAATTGTTTGAAAAAAAGGATGTAATTAAATTTAAAATATAGTTGCACATGTCAGAATACTTACGCGTGTTCATTATTTCTGTTAAAGATGTCTGCTGATGCGACGACGACGACGACGACGACCGCCAACGAATGTGTAGATAGATACATATTTTGGTTGGGGAGAGAATTAAGAAATAGGGCTCACGATATGTTAGATAGCGTAAATGATTGGTCGCATATTGATGTAACCAAAGATCAATATAAGAACGAGATCAGGGATACAATCAATTTTATGGCTGGGGCACACTTGTGCGACAAATTTTTATATGGTTCCATAGACATGGATACATTTTGTGCTGAAATGGTTGAAGAAGAATTAAAAGAATACCTCGTCAATATTCCACATTTACCAGGTGAGCTTGCTGCAAAATATGAATTGGTTTCTGCAACAGCAACAGCCCAAGACGTTGACGATCGAAATAGTGTCGGATGGGATAGAATTTTGAGCAACGAAAACGAAGACATGGAAAATTAATTTTTTATAATTTTTGTATTTGTGCAATTAAATAACTGTAAATAAATATCTATTACAATCACAGTTTTATTTTATTTCTTTTATAAACATACCAACCCAGTAGATCATAGTCAGTGTTTCTTTTTCTCAGCTGAAATATTTAATATAAGTAGGGCAAATAAAAATAAAATAGTTTAGTAAAGATTGAAAATGAGTCGAGGAAACAACACAATTGATAAATTTGGTCGTCAGAAATATAATGAAAAATATCATATATTATCTGGGCCACAAGGGATTGGTTTTAAACTTACAGCGGATGGGCAGTATGATATGGGTGGAAAAATCATAACCAACTTAGGCGAACCTAAAGATGATGACGATGCTGTGACAAAACACTTTGTTAATAGAAAGTTTTACAATTTTGCAGTTGTAATATGTGACATATTTAACAAGGATGTCCTCCCCATGATATACAAAAATAATAGTGAGCTTAAAACAAAAATTGAAGTTATGCAGAAAATACTCTATCATCAGCCTTTAAATGACTCATTAAGCGCACTGTCGTACGGCTCGACTTCAAAAAAAATCTAAAAAAAGCAGGTTAAAGAATAGGAGAACGCACTCCTAGTGGCATAGCCTTGAAGATAACGTCGTAGTCGTCGGTGAATTGGACCTTCCCTCCAAGAATATTGAAATGTTATTTATGTGTATGATGTTTTATTGTCATTGTTTTTAATAATGAAGATTGAAATAAAAAACTTTATTTTACAATATATTGTTTATTTATTTTACATTTTAAATTAAAAATATAGTCATACAATATGTTATTTAAACAATATTAGCTTTATCTATCCAAGAGTTGAAGTGGTTGGGAAATCCTAGCCATTTGACAAATAATTGTTCGATGTGATTTTTCTTGCGTTGTCTAAGGACCTTTTCTACTAGATAAACGTCAGGACTGCTTGTTTTTTGTAGTTCTGATTCGTAAAAACACCCTCTTATAGGCTGACCTTCTAACGATTCCAACAAGTAAGTAGGTGGATTTGTAACGTTAACTTTTACAACTTTAAACAATTCGGTTGACCAAGAGGGCGTATATCTTTTCTCGAATAAGCTTTTGTACTTGCTAATACGCACAATGTCACCCATGGAAAACTTAAATTTTTTAGGTACAATTTTTAAATAATCATATGCTTTAATATGTGTTTTTTCTTGCACGTCTGCAGGTTTCATTCCAATGGTGCGATGTTTCGAATGGTTATAGGTTTTTGTTACTGCCGATAATATATGTATCCATTTGTAAGATCCTCTTGTCGAGAATTGTTTATATAAATTATTTTTTAAAGTCCTTATGACTCGCTCAACAATTGCAGCTTTCTTTGTGCTGTAAGTGGAATAATGATTTATATTATATTTTTTCATCAGGGCTTGAAAGTTTGTATTATAGAACTCCTTTCCTTGATCACTTTGCAGATTTGTTGGTGTATATGATGCCTCTTCAATGATGCTTTTCATCGCATTAGTAACTTCTATACCAGTCTTGTTTTTTATGGCTTTGGTATAGACAAATTTCGAGTAACAATTTATACAGACCAAAATATAACGATAACCATCGTTTTCATCAGCATACTGTTGCATTTCAGCCAAATCAATTTGCCACAATCTTGATTTTTTCTAAACTGGGCTCCATATTATTAGTAATACTAAAGGTTTCAGATCGAAGGAAGAACTGAATAATATCATTAAATATTGAGCTTAATATATTATATCTGAATTCTGAAACTAAAAATAGAGAAATAAAGTTTTTATAAAAAAATTGAACCGACCTCTAAAACTGCGCTAAAAAGTGAAAAATAACTATAAATTTTTATATGATATTGAACTTTTGAAATCGGCGCCAAATTATTTGTAAATGAAATAAATAACTACTAATATATACGAATTATGGTAAGAAAGCAATTACAAATAAAGTATTTGTAATGTGTTTATGCAAATCACATTTTGTCAGGAATGAGTTTGACGCCGACTTCAAAAAGTTCAATTTCATATAAAAATTTATAGTTATTTTTCACTTTTTAGCGCAGTTTTAGAGGTCGGTTCAATTTTTTTATAAAAACTTTATTTCTCTATTTTTAGTTTCAGAATTCAGATATAATATATTAAGCTCAATATTTAATGATATTATTCAGTTCTTCCTTCGATCTGAAACCTTTAGTATTACTAATAATATGGAGCCCAGTTTAGAAAAAATCAAGATTGTGGCAAATTGATTTGGCTGAAATGCAACAGTATGCTGATGAAAACGATGGTTATCGTTATATTTTGGTCTGTATAAATTGTTACTCGAAATTTGTCTATACCAAAGCCATAAAAAACAAGACTGGTATAGAAGTTACTAATGCGATGAAAAGCATCATTGAAGAGGCATCATATACATCAACAAATCTGCAAAGTGATCAAGGAAAGGAGTTCTATAATACAAACTTTCAAGCCCTGATGAAAAAATATAATATAAATCATTATTCCACTTACAGCACAAAGAAAGCTGCAATTGTTGAGCGAGTCATAAGGACTTTAAAAAATAATTTATATAAACAATTCTCGACAAGAGGATCTTACAAATGGATACATATATTATCGGCAGTAACAAAAACCTATAACCATTCGAAACATCGCACCATTGGAATGAAACCTGCAGACGTGCAAGAAAAAACACATATTAAAGCATATGATTATTTAAAAATTGTACCTAAAAAATTTAAGTTTTCCATGGGTGACATTGTGCGTATTAGCAAGTACAAAAGCTTATTCGAGAAAAGATATACGCCCTCTTGGTCAACCGAATTGTTTAAAGTTGTAAAAGTTAACGTTACAAATCCACCTACTTACTTGTTGGAATCGTTAGAAGGTCAGCCTATAAGAGGGTGTTTTTACGAATCAGAACTACAAAAAACAAGCAGTCCTGACGTTTATCTAGTAGAAAAGGTCCTTAGACAACGCAAGAAAAATCACATCGAACAATTATTTGTCAAATGGCTAGGATTTCCCAACCACTTCAACTCTTGGATAGATAAAGCTAATATTGTTTAAATAACATATTGTATGACTATATTTTTAATTTAAAATGTAAAATAAATAAACAATATATTGTAAAATAAAGTTTTTTATTTCAATCTTCATTATTAAAAACAATGACAATAAAACATCATACACATAAATAACATTTCAATATTCTTGGAGGGAAGGTCCAATTCACCGACGACTACGACGTTATCTTCAAGGCTATGCCACTCGGAGTGCGTTCTCCTATTCTTTAACCTGCTTTTTTTAGATTTTTTTTGAAGTCGAGCCGTACGACAGTGCGCTTAATGAGTCATTTAAAGGCTGATGATAGAGTATTTTCTGCATAACTTCAATTTTTGTTTTAAGCTCACTATTATTTTTGTATATCATGGGGAGGACATCCTTGTTAAATATGTCACATATTACAACTGCAAAATTGTAAAACTTTCTATTAACAAAGTGTTTTGTCACAGCATCGTCATCATCTTTAGGTTCGCCTAAGTTGGTTATGATTTTTCCACCCATATCATACTGCCCATCCGCTGTAAGTTTAAAACCAATCCCTTGTGGCCCAGATAATATATGATATTTTTCATTATATTTCTGACGACCAAATTTATCAATTGTGTTGTTTCCTCGACTCATTTTCAATCTTTACTAAACTATTTTATTTTTATTTGCCCTACTTATATTAAATATTTCAGCTGAGAAAAAGAAACACTGACTATGATCTACTGGGTTGGTATGTTTATAAAAGAAATAAAATAAAACTGTGATTGTAATAGATATTTATTTACAGTTATTTAATTGCACAAATACAAAAATTATAAAAAATTAATTTTCCATGTCTTCGTTTTCGTTGCTCAAAATTCTATCCCATCCGACACTATTTCGATCGTCAACGTCTTGGGCTGTTGCTGTTGCAGAAACCAATTCATATTTTGCAGCAAGCTCACCTGGTAAATGTGGAATATTGACGAGGTATTCTTTTAATTCTTCTTCAACCATTTCAGCACAAAATGTATCCATGTCTATGGAACCATATAAAAATTTGTCGCACAAGTGTGCCCCAGCCATAAAATTGATTGTATCCCTGATCTCGTTCTTATATTGATCTTTGGTTACATCAATATGCGACCAATCATTTACGCTATCTAACATATCGTGAGCCCTATTTCTTAATTCTCTCCCCAACCAAAATATGTATCTATCTACACATTCGTTGGCGGTCGTCGTCGTCGTCGTCGTCGCATCAGCAGACATCTTTAACAGAAATAATGAACACGCGTAAGTATTCTGACATGTGCAACTATATTTTAAATTTAATTACATCCTTTTTTTCAAACAATTTACATACAATTTACTCCAATGAGCCAAAACGTAATAATGTTCGAGTATTGTTTCCAAAAACTCTAGTGCCCTGCCCCAAATAAGTTAGAGTGTATTTATCTTTAGTTTTACTCATAATATCTACAATATCGTCAGATAGTGTTTCGGCCACACGTTTTGGTAAAAAAGTCTCAAATGTGCTATTATCACCGTCATCGTGTAAAGCCACTAAAAGAGTTTTACCAAATCGTGTAGTCATTGAAACCATCTTTACAATTTTATACACTTTGCCTACAATCATTTCGGTAACCTTTTTTTTCTCTAAAACCTCGAAATCTTTGCTAAACATTTCATTAATTTCATCTAGAGTTTCTTTTGCAATACTCATTATTGAAAAAAATGGTATATAAATCCAAAAATTACCGTGAATATAAAAGCACTTTCAGAACACTACACGAACACAATATTTGATGTTTATGCCACTGATATCTGCGACTGTTTGAAGTCACTTCTTCTCCCACGAACCTTTATAGCGGGGTTTCAAGGTCGAATTGTAACAATGGTGGGGGTAGCTTAACGATAGAAATAGTGGGAGGAGTATTGAAGGTCAAATGACGTCACACATTTAAATTGGTATAAGGATAACTTCAAGGACAAAATATAATGAAACAAATAACTACATTTTATGTACTTTATTCATTGATTTTTTTCTGCCATTCTTCTATGCGTTTAACATTATCACCTAAACCTAATTTCCTTAATTTGTTCAATAATAATTGTTTGTTTTTATATCTAAGAAAATTCTTACAAACTATACTAGCTAAAAGACACACTTCGGCATGGTCCATATACTTAAAAAATACACTAAAGTCCTGAGCCTCCGAATCTTGCATTTCATATGCGTAAAATTCCGAACAGGCTGCAGAAATTAGAAATTCCTCGTACATTTCTCGCACTAAACTTTCCATATTAACTACTACTACGTTAAACTTAAGTCCTACACTCTAATTTCATCTAACACAACCGGATCTGCAATGAACCTAATCAGTTTTTCCAAACAGTCACTAAACCCCAACTTTTTTATCTCACGAACAAAGTCTTGTAAATTTATTGTTTTGCTGCAATATTTACGACATGCATTCGCAGCCTTTTCATATTCATAAGCCAAATCACAATAGCGCGACGCCCATTCTGCTCGACTTTTCATTGCATCATTGAAATAATTATTAGCCGTTTCAGTGAACTCATCGCCCAATTTTTTTACTGTCTCTTGCAAAGCACTATTCATATTATTCACTCATTTTTACATTCACGACACTTTTTTATTGCTGGTGGTGGCCCATCTATATGATGACGATATATTTGTTCATAGTGAATGTAACAGGGTAAGCTTAACTGTAGTTCCTTGTTACACCGATATGACGCTGGCAGCTTATCCCAAATTTGCCGTAAACTCAGCGTATCAACGCAAGTTTTTAAATATTCGAGAGGAAAAAATGCTAGATCCTTCTCTTCAAAATCACACAAACTTTTTAAATTACTCTGATATAAACAAATTACTCTGCCGACTTGCTCTATAATTTTTTCTTTAGATAGTTCCGTATCTGACATTTCACACTGAATGAATGCAAGTAGACTCACACAATTTATAGAACAATTTGCAAGGTCGAAATCATTTCAAGATCATCCCACACTATTACAATGCACAAATAACTACTTCAAGGTCACACACCCAAGATGACCTTCAACAAAGTCAAGGTCGTCTTGACCAAGGTCAAGGTCAAGGTCACACACACAACCTTGAACACAAGGCCAAGGCCAAAGCACACGTGCACTTTCAAGGTCAATGACAAGGACATGTGGGCGGGGCCAAAGAGGGGTGAAGCAAGGTCAAGGTCAAGGTCGAGGAGTGGGGGGATCGAGCGAATCGGGTTATGTTCACTACTCACACGATCACCTAGCAAGGCGTAGATTCGGTGAATGTGCCTAAAACAAGATTGCCGTTGATCCCGATTTTCATAAGCGAATTTTGTTTAGCGATGAAGCTCACTTTTGTTTGAATGGATACGTCATAAACAAAACTGCCGTATTTGCAGTGATGATAATCCTCAAATGTATGTTGAGACACCGTTACATCCAGAAAAACTGACTGTTTGGTGTGCTTTATAGGCTGGTGGAATCATTGATCCATACTTCTTTAAAAACAATGCTGGTCAGAATGTTACAGTTAATGGTGACCGCTATAGAGCTATGATTACTGACTTTTTCGTTCATCAATTGAAAAACCGTGATGTGCAGGAGCTGTGGTTTCAACAAGACGGCGCAACATGTCACACAGCTCGTGCCACAATTGATTTATTGAAGGAAACGTTTGGTAACCGTATAGTTTCACGTTTCGAACCCGTGAATTGGCCTCCAAGATCGTGCGACTTAACGCCGCTAGACTATTTTCTGTGGGGATATGTGAAGTCGCTAGTCTACGCCGATAAGCCCGAAACGATTGATCCCTTGGAGGACAACATTCGCCGCGTTATACCGGCCACAAATGTTGGAAAAAGTCATCGAAAATTGAACCTCCAGATTAGACTACGTCCGAGCCAGCCGTGGCGGTCATATGTCAGAAGTTATATTTAAATTATAATGCCAGAAGGTTATCTTTCGAATAAAGTAAATTTCATGTGAATTTAAAAAATTCATCTTTGTTTTATTCCATTTAAAAGTTCTAAACCTCTATAAAAAACACCCTTTAGTAACAGTGTTCTTTAAAGTAAAAGAAAGTAATAATTATTTGGAACAAGTGTTTACAATTGAAAATATAGAAAAACATGAAAATTAACTTTTAAAGTGTTTAATCTTTGGTATAATTATTATTGTCAAAATTTTACATTTGTTTTTTATAAATTGGCCATGTAGCAACATTTTTTAGGATTTTCTATACAACGTCTTTTAGCTATATTTTTAACTCTCTCTATATATTCAAAAAAATTAATTACGTACAACATACATTTTCTGATGTGTTAGTTATCCGATGGCTAAAGGTTATGTTTACCTATATACTTTATATCGTACTGATATAATAAATATTGGTAAGACCCTACCTGAGTGAAATTACTTGTATAGATATTTTCGTTCTTACAAAGATGCGTTGCACCTGAATTCCCCGAGACTGGCGACTATCATTATTTTAATAACAAAAACAAGTCGAGCATGGTCAGGCAACAACCACACATTGCTCGACCCGTTGAGCTTTAAAGTATGAACAGAAAAAAACCTACAGCATCCAGTAATAATTAAAGAAAATAAAAAGAAAAGCGGCGTATATTTTATAACAATATTAGTAATAATTTTAGATCTTGCCTTAAAAAAATTGTTGTATGTTTTGTATTAAGCTTTTATGATTGAAGAGTAATATTTGTTGAAAGTTGTTTTTACTAGATTATAATTTATTATGGGCATGCACAGATATTAAATTTTATATCGCGAAATACGGAGAGCCGATTCTAATTTGATTACATTGCGCTGGAAATTATTTTACAATTTTCAGTGATATGAAATTTTCCATTTTCTATTATTCATATTCATATAACATGTAACATTCATATTCAATAAAATTACACTTGTTATACTCAATAGTGCCGTTTTTCGTATCTCTAAAATTTGAAACTTTGACGTGTTTTTCTATTGCTTGTAAAACTGTAAAATTTGAAATTCGATAAAAGGGTAATGAACCGACAAAAAAGCTTCTAAAAAATCGGAAATGAAGATCTGATTTATTGCATGTATAGAAATGCAATTTTAATATATTAATTTTTATTTTTTCTTCATTGTGTATTCAGAAACTAGCTAAAATGTTATTCGTTAGAACTCTATTGCCTCATCCCTAATAAGTCTTAATGAATCTAGTCTTTAAAAACCTAAACCTAAGATATTGTTGACTTAAATTAGAGAAATTGGTCTAAATGTAAGCTACTACTTTTAATCTTCAATATTTTCCTTCAATTATAGGGAAATTAATACCATTTGGTTCCCATTTGATAATTTAATATTTTAGAAAGGATATTTGGACTTTTATTGCAATATGAGCCTTTGGGTTTTCTTATTATAAAGTAAAATACCCTGAGTATATGAGTATTGAATAAAAATGCTATTACAACAATATACAAGAAAAAAAGTATTTGCAAGAATCACAAATACACACATCTTTGGCGTTACCAACAGAGTCATTGTGTGGCCAGATTGAACGTCTAAAATTCCCTTCTAGTATCATATGAAAATAAACTTTGACAGAACATACATTCAGCGTCTTTATTACTTGGTTATTCTCCGTGAGATGAACTAGACTCACTACCATTATTACCGTCAAGAGTTGTGGGAATGACTTCGTTTTCAAAATCCCAAATTAGGCCCTTAGTTCGCTGTTGCTGCTGTTCTAGAACTCTTGCCACCACTTTTCTTTGTACAATCTATTCTCGTAGTCTCCAACCCAGGTTCATTGAGTTGGAGGAGAGGCATTTTGCCTTTGTTAGCTGTAGACTTCTTTAAAAACTGGATTACTTCATTTTCAAATGGGTAACCCGTAATCACACAGTCTCCTGATGACTTGCAGCCGCGATTGCTGCACTTTTTTAAAAATTAGTACAGGTCAAATATCGAATGAACAGACCTTAGATGGAATTGCGGTTGATGACACCGAAGTAGTTGTCGCTGAAGTCAACGGCATTTAAATAATTGTCACAGGTCTAAATATGCTGCAAGTTTTTGCGCCTCTCTTTCAGACTCTATAAAAACACTTTCTAAAAATAAGTTTTTAGCTAGCAGATATATTCGTGAACAAGCAAAGCCTGGTACTCCAATTTCTCCAGCTTGAACTTTATGATAAGCTTTGTCAAATAAGCTCCATGATATTATATGGTATCAAAAGTCACCCTGAATATCTGAGCCACTGTTTTCTTTCTTCACTGTACAGTGCTTTTAAAGTTCCCGAAATATTTTATCGAGACGCTGCAATTTGAGTGTTGAATGAGAGTTAAAGGAAAAAATATGTTTCCTGTAAACAAAACTCTGGTTCTCTCCCCATATACATTTCGATCACCTAATGGTCTCGTCAGTAGAGCTGTATCGAACCGAGAGCAGCATTCACAAGGAACAACTTTCTATATAAAATATAATTGGGCTAGCTCATGTTTAGACTTCACATGGTAGCCTATATTTAGATCAACTGCTAAGGGAACTTTTAACAACAAGAAAAAGTATTCCAAAATAAAAACTTCAATACGTATCAAAAATATATTTTTATTATATTTATTAATTTCCTTGCAATGATGTTTATTGTATCGAATGTTTTTAAATTGGAATAAGTGACATAATGTATTATATACCTCTTTAAAAGTTTAGAGACCACCATTGTCACTACACAAAGTGTCTCTCAACACTGAGAAGCGCTGGTTTAGCAGTCTATAACACTCATGGCTATTAGCTAGTTTCCTGAGAAAAAATATCAAGTACTTTTTACCAGATGGCAGTTATTAAGTCCAACTAGACTGTTTATAAGCCATCATACATATATAAAAGTTAATATAACCACCCCCTTCTGTGCTTTCCAGTCTGAATGGAATCGGTTTGACACGATTCAACTTTGTAAATTATTAAATATTAAGGCTAGATAGAAAAAGATTGGATGAAAATAATTTGGTCAGATAAGACAAAGATTAATCACTACATAACTGATGGTCGCCAATAGAAATGGAAAAGGAAAGGTGAGTCAATAAGTCAAACCGATTTCATTCAGACTGCAATGCATGGTGGAGGCAATTTTAAGCTTCGGGGATATATCACGGCTTATGAGCTGGATGTTATTCATATTATAGTCGAAAATATAAATAGACAATGAAGATAGGTATATTAAAACATAATTTGATTGAAACTGTTGATAATATGCCTCATCCGATAACTGAAGTTTTCTTCCAACAGCAAAATGATTTAAAACACACAGCCAAATTGTGAAGAACTGGCTTATTTCTCAGGATTTTCAGGTATTGCTGTAGCCAACATAAAGTTTTGACTTAAACCCAATCAAAAATTTGTGGTCACTATTAAAACATGCTCTACTAAATGAATATAATTCTCCACCGCCTTCATTAAACGTATTAAGGGATTGAGTCCAAAAAAAATGGGAAAAAATTTGACTGCTATGAGAATCTTGTAAAAAATATGATGAAATGATTACAACCTATTAAGAAATTAAAGGCTCATGGATAAATTATTAGAAAATGAAACAATTAAGGTATTTACCTTGTTACAAAAATAATTCAACAATGTTTCGTATTTTCATATTTGAAATTCGTACTCTGTTGGGTCTAAATACTTAATAATGCTACACGATGATTAATTTTTAATCTGGTTTTGAATTTCTAATTCAAATATTACTTTCTTAGAAAAAATAATATTACTAAATATCGATTCCGTTTTTCACGTGTATATACCGTATATGCATATATCATGTTTTATTGATTGTTGAATATAAACTATGTTTATAACACGAAATTTAATATTAACAATATAAAATAGTTACTGAATTAAATAAGAATTTGGTATAATAATGTTGGATTTGATGTCTTATGAATTATGATTCTAATTGAATATATGTGTGTACGTGCGTAGAATTGAGGGTCTTGTACATTGCGATCCGGTAGATCTATTGTGCCCCCTATTGCTGCCCAGTCATAAGAGTTACCTTATCGGCTACAGCAGGTCCTCCAATCTTATTTCCCTCAGGAATCTCAGGATATTAGACGGCTTCAAGGTGGGTTTCCCCTTGTTCGATTTGGTGTGTTCCCAACAACTGTATCCTAGGGTTTTTAGAGCGCTGCACTCTGAAAGAATATGAACAGAGGTTTCGTCTTTCTGCTCACAGAATCTGCACTCTTCTCTTTCTACCAATCCGAGTTTCTTGAGGTGTCTCTTCAGGTGGCAATGCCCCGTCAGGACCCCTATCAGAACATTGAGTTCGTTTTTACTTAAGCTTATGCATTACTTGAATCTCTTCTGGTCGTAGTTCCCAAGAAGTATCTTCGTTTATCTTAATCCTTGCAGCTGTGTCCAATAATTGGATCTCCTGATTTATTCTTCTATTTTTAGATATTCCAGCATTAAGCTGCTACTGATTCCACTGAAAGGTTCTAGCTCCAGAAATGATATCTCAGCCTCTTTTCTCGCGAGCCTATCTACTATTTCATTCCCCTCTATCCCAGTATATTCTGGTACCCACATGAGGGTAACTTAATTATTCCTACTCAAATCATTTAATTATTGAAAGTAACCGAAGTATCGTTTAGATGTTGATTGATTTTGTATTACAAGTAGTTATAAATATTTGATAATACTTATAATTATTGAATTTATTTCAATTAACTGATCTATTCAAATTTATCATTGTGTTGCTACACTGGTTTTTAAAAAGAGAAGGCGTAATACCTCACAATGAGGTGAAAGGTAGAATTAATTTAATTCAAAATGATACAGAAAAACATTAGAGTACAGTTGAAGGCCAGTAGCAACACCAGTGAGCAAAAATGTCGAGCTAACGCTTATGCCGGAGAGTAGGAATGGATTATTCAGGACGCCACTGCATCGGAGCCAGGCTGAATGCAGATGCCTTCCACGATGTTGTTTGGAACTAGTTTTCAACATTACTCTTTAAAATTAGCTATCAACAATAAATAAAGGATTCAAAGGTAAGTAGCATATGGGACAAATAAAACTCGATGAAGTTAGTTAAAATAAAAATCTTTAATTAAAATTTAAAATGTGGAATGTAGGAAAGGTTAACAAAAAATAAATAAATAAATCCATTCACATTAATACACAATACCGCCTACTAGCCTAAAGCAAACCGTTCATTCTGATCATAGATTTATGCTTATTGCGAAACAATTAATACTGATTAAGGATAATATCCTTAAATAAATATATAAAAGTCATTCAAGGTTTACCTGAAAAATGGCGAGTCTACCAGTTGTTAAATCTTTCGGTTATGGTGTGGGCTCTGACGTAACCACCAAACAGGAACACGCACGTAAAGTGGATAGCCGTTATGTTCTAACCCGTAGAATGGACAGCAGTTAAAAGCTCAAGCCCGTAGAGTGGAATATGTTATGAGATAACCCGTAGGGTGGAACCCGATGTCTTGGAGGTCTAACAGAATTCCTTCGTTGACACGTGCAAACTGCCCAAAATCCCTAGCTCCAGGTTTATCTTGGTAAAGAATACCATAACTACCAACCAGTCTAAAAATAAGGTACTCCAAAAAATAACAAAATTATCAGGATAATAAACGACTTTCCGTCTCAGAATCCCAAAAAAATTTGCAAACAAAAATTGAAATGGAAATCTGCAGCTGCTTCGGCCGAATAAAACAAGGAAAAAGTGAAAATCAAGGCAAAATGGCCTCCATTTATAACCATGGCTCAGCTTGCGCGTAAGTCGGGTTCCATTAGGCACGTTCAATTGCCACATGTGAAAGAAGTGGCAGCTAAAAAAGAATGACACTGGGCAATCATAGTCAGATGAAATACATTTGAGTACATAAGCCTATTCATTAATCATTAGCATTACCCATTCCCCCCCCCCTAAAAAAACGCAATAAAATAAGTATCCGGATAGTTACTTTTAAATTAAAGAAATACATTTCGAATAAAGGAATAAGTTTCCTGCAACCCAACATCCATACAAATAAAACGAGATCGATGTAAATAAAAAAAGGTTGCAGTAAGTTCAATCTCGATAAGAAAATAACTAAGCACAGTGTAGTGAAATACCGAATAATAGTCAAACTTTATGAAATGCTTTTCTTGAAAGAATCCCTGGGAAATACTTAAGGAAAATGATACTGTGTTGCCCATAACGAGAGTATTTGCAAACATAACGTTAAGGTAACTAAATTAGCCATAGTGAACTTAAGCGAGAAATTGAACCATGACAGTATTACAAATAAGTGTTGAACTTATACTACGCTAAATGTACATATTTCCGTTTCAAGTAATCTAGCCTAATATACGTATTTAATGCCATCCACAATAACGTATATAATCTCAATTGAAAATTAAGATTGGCTCCCACCTAGTTACGCCTACGTTCAACCAAGTACATGAAAACCGCAAACTGATTATTCCTGGTTTTAATTCTTCTCAATAATTGATTTTGTCTTTTCTCTTACTATCATAACTCAATTTCATTTAGTTAAAGCTATAATAAAATATTATAAAGAAAATATATACTAAAGAAAGATCGAAAAAGCCCGATATCAAGGTTGTATTTGAAAAAAGTCGTAAAATAAACAAAGCATTTCTAGAAAAGAAAAATGATTTATGATGTGCCAAAGACAAAGATAAATGCTGAAATGACATCTAAATATTTGTTCTTTTTCAGTCCGGATGTTATTAGGTTAAACTGATAATAATCAATTTGGCTTACAGAATAGAAAATTTGACAATTATTATGAATAAAAAGAATCCTTTTTTTATATTAGCTATACAGTGTGTCCAAAATTGTGCTTATGAATCAGTTCTGGTTTGTTGCATTTTTGAGATATTAAAAAAAAATTAAATCTTTGTCCTTAGATTGGCTATACATTTTTTTATTTCCCAAGATTTTTTAAATTTGTAAACACTTTTGTATGGCCCCGTAAAATACGTCTATTCACTCAAATTTTAGTTACAACGTTTTGATTTTCTGGAACCATCATCAACTCTACTTTTCCTTACGACTATGAATTTGTTGCTCGTCGAAAAGTTCTGATTTTTTTCTACAGTTTATTAAACAGTAAAAAAGCAAAAACGACTTTGTAACCTAAAATAACTAAACACAGTTTTTTTATGAAAATATTTTATAAAACCGAAATTTTCAATAATTCTTTTACTTAAGAATAAATTCAAATTAATAACAATAGTTCTTTATCCTGAGTTTACTCTACGTGAAAATCTTCCAAAAGTCATATAAGTCAAGCTAATTCATTGATTCGGTTATTGTAATATTTCTGTTTAGCAGGCTTTGAACCTGCCAAATATTTTCACAATTGCATTAAGTTATTACAAAGAAAAGTTTGACATGCTAAAGTGTTAAATCAGAAATGAGAGAAATGCGATCAGAGCTATGGACAATTATTTTGACATGTACAGGGTGTCCCATTTTCGATTATTTTAGGGGGTATTGGAGTTATTTTCAAAGATATAGTGTTAAGGCTTTCACTTTTTAACAAAACGAAATATTCTGGTATAAAATTTGTTATGGTTCCCTTAGTTATCAATCTAAAGCGTGATTTTGAAAACCTTCGTTTTTAGGCACATCTCGTATTTTTTTATGCGTTAATTTATCAAAAGGTATTTACACCAAACCAAGGACAGGAAGATGCTGAACTACAAGAAATCGAAAATGAAAATTCATTAAAGATAAAACTGGTAACACCACAAGAAGTAACAAAAGAGATAAGGGATAACGTAAGTGCGAAAAAAGCACCAGGTTCTGACCATATTACAGGAGAAATACTCAAGCAGCTCCCAAGAAAAGGTATTGTACTGCTAACATACCTAATAAATGCTTCATTCAGATTAAGATACGTCCCAGCTGTCTGGAAAAGTGCAGAAGTTATTATGTTACAAAAACCTGGAAAACCTCCTAACAATATTAAGTCATACCGGCCAATATCATTGCTACCAGTTATCTCCAAACTTTTTGAGAAACTGTTGTTAAAGAGGTTAAAACCAATAATGGAATGTAACAAACTGATCCCAGAATACCATTTGGGTTTCCGACAAAAACACTGTACAGTAGACCAAGTACACAGGATTACTGATATAATCGAGAAAGCCCTTGAGGAGAAACAAATATGTTCAACTGTATTTCTAGACATAGCCCAGGCCTTCGAGAAGGTGTGGCATAAAGGCCTGATACACAAATTAAATGGATTACTACCGAAGCAGTACGTGGAAATATTGACCTCTTATATTACTGAGCGGACATTCAAAATAAAACAAGAAGATGAGTACTCACAACTGAAAGATGTAAAAGCAGGGGTCCCACAAGGTAGCGTCTTATATGTACTATACACAAGTGATATTCCTTGTATGGATAAGTCAACAATAGCAACCTTTGCCGACGATACAGCTATGTTGTCTGTCGGCAAGGAACCAGAAACAGCCACTGGAAGGCTACAAGAAGATTGCAACAAATTCTTAGAATGGGCAGAAAAATGGAAAATAAAACTAAATGAAACGAAGTCGATACATGTAAATTTCACGAACAGAAAGATTAAAACTCCACCAAGGCTTTTGCTAAACGATAACACTGTCCCGCTTGATAATGAAGCAAAATACCTAGGGATGACTTTGGACGCAAAATTATTATGGAACAAACATATTAACAAGAAAAAAACTCTAACTCAAATACAGACAATATTATTGGCTAATAGGAAGAAGCTCAAAATTATCAATACAGAATAAACTCCTGATCTACAACCAAGTTATCAAACCATTCTGGACCTATGGAGCTCAACTCTGGGGATGTGCCAGCAAGTCAAATATCAAACACATACAAAAGTTTCAAAATAAATTATTGAGAAATATGATCAATGCTCCATGGTACATTAGAGACAAAGACATTCATAGAGATCTAAAAGTCCCACTCGTTATAGACGTAATCAAGGAAAAGGCTATTAAACATGAGGAGAAACTTCACTGCCACCCAAACACAGAAACCCTTCAGCTGCTGGACAACCAGAATCTCGTCCGAAGACTGAAGAGAACCAAGCCGTTTGAACTAGTGTAGTGCTGTGTGAAAGCAGAGCATGTGTCTGGTTTAGGTTAGCTTAAGACAACAAAACAAACCAAGGATAACTTTAGAAGTTAAGAAATTAGATTGTATTCGGAAAAAATTAATGGTTGGTCACTTGTGACCAGTTTTAGTTGGAAACGTGTAACTAGGCCTACAAGTAAATAAAAAAAAATTATCAAAAAGACAAAAACTGAATTTTATAAAGCTTTTTATGTTGCGTTCAGTGGCGTAATAGCTTTTTTTCTAAAAAAATTACCATTTAAGATATTAATCAAACTTATATTTTTTAAATAGACCATCCTGTATATTATTTTAGATATTGATTACGTATAATTTAAGTTTTTCAAAAATATGTAACGTGTTTATTTTGTTTTGAAAAAAGAGGTCAGAATTCGATATTTTCAAGAATTTACTTTATTTGTTACAATACGCCATGATCAATTTATGAGAAACAAAAGGTAGATGTCCTTTTATTTCTTATAAATTGTTACGTAGGAGTTTTTATTTTACTTTTTATTTATTTTGCATTCACAATGGCCGTTTATGATAATTATAAAAAAATATGATATGTTAGTATCATTTATACAAAGCAATGAAAGTCCCCAAGAGGCTTCTGAATTATATTTCAATAGGTAACGTATTTAAAGTATTATCATTAGGATAACTTATCATATCTGGCGAACCTTTTTTGTTCATGTTAGGTATCCAGAAAGAAGGCAATCCTTTCAAGACATATTTGCTCTTTTAAAAAGAAATCTAGTTGAACGCGGGTCTTTTATTCAACCGCAATCCAAGACATAGGTCAAAGAAGACAGGAAGAGAAAATAAACAAATGTGTCATTTTATGCAGCAGCCACAACTTCATCATCCTGCAGAAAAATCGAAGAAGAAGTTAGTGTAGCAAAATAATTTTAAATACCATCCATATAAATTTAAAATAGTGCAACGTTTACACCTCGGAGATGATGAGCTCAGAGTAACGTTTTGTCAATGGTATTAAGATCAAATCCGCACCAACGAATTTTTTAGCAGATTTGTCATGTGGTCTAATGAATGTAATTTTGCGGGAATTTTTAATCGTCACAACCTTTGGCATTGGTCTGCAGAAAATCACCATTTAATTGTTGAAAGGGCACAACAAGGGCGCTCAGCTTTGGTGTCTCGTGTTCTATTTTGGGCAGACGCATAGCCTAGAGGATTTATGAAGATAGCCTCACAGGACGTGAATACCTAGAAATCCTTGAGGAAATTATCACAGAATTGCATGAAAGTGTTCCATTGGCCCATTTCAATTCCAATTATCCTCAACAAAACGTCAACGAAAGAATTATATCAAAAAAGATTGATGGAAAAAAATTGAAAGAAAACCAATAAATGAAGAGGAAGATATAAATCATAGCTGGGAAAAAATTAAGGGAAACATAGAAGAAGCTTCAAATGAGTCATTGGGCACACATACAATCACAATCAACAGCAAAAATCCTAATAAAACTCCATGGTTCCGTAAGGAAGTTAAAGATAAGTGTAACGAAAAAAGAAAAGCATATTTAGCATATAGAACGACAAAAACGCCGGAAGCATACAATAGGTACAAACTAATTCGTAACGAAACTAATCTACTAGTCAGACAACTAAAAAGTGAACATTGGGAGCAGTTCTCTAAAAGAATGGAAGGAGACTTGTAACGAAGTTACTATATTTTTGGGCAAGTGTATATTCGCCGGGATTTAATTAATTTATTTAACATCTGAAAAATCTGATTCTTGCGGGAAAAGATTGATTAAAGTTTAAATATTACCGGAATATAATTAGATTGACCGCGCTATGCCGGGAAATATAATTTTCCGAGATTTTCAGAGCGTTCGGCCATAGTAATCGCGCGCCGCATACAGCAGTATCGTATGCGCGATCACCGCACACCGTCACACGTCAGCGTAGTGGGAGCTTGGGCCGTCTATTTAAGTCCGAGCAGACCATTATTTCGCGGAGAACCAAACGGTCTCCACCCGGGTCAACAGTCCAAACGGACTGGACTGGGTCGCTTGTTGGGCCGCGCCTTCCTGGTCTAGTGATGTAGGTGAGGCTAGGCTTGTGTGTATATGGTGTTTACCATACACTTCCTTCCTTACGTCCTACTCCTCTAATGGCCAGCATTGCCGAGGACCCTTATAAGAACGGGCAATGTTGCGTCATCCCACCGTCACTGTCGAGGACCCTTATAAGAACGGGCAGTGACGGTTCCTTTCCTAATTTCCTACCGCTATTGGTCGACATTGTCGAGGAGCCTTATAAGAACGGGCAATGTCGCTCCATCCTGCTGACGCTGTCGAGGACCCTTATAAGAACGGGCAGCGTCAGTTCCTTTCTTTCCTTCCTACCGTCACCGATGCACACACGCACTGATGCCGTAAGTTTGTTATTGTTTCCGTATTGACCAGGAATGTGTTTACCGCCAGTTGCCCTCCGACGTCCGTTGACAAGGGCGCTGAACAACTGCCGCCCCGACGCCTATCGCCGCCACCGCGTATAAAGACCGTCGCCGTGTAGAGACGCCGCCTATCGCCGATCGACGCCGTGTTGTTGTTACATACCGCGTATACCGCCGTCGGTCGAGTTTTAATACGAAGCGCCGTGAACCGGGAACGCGGATTTTAGATACGAGGCGCGATAATTTGCGTACAAGCCGTCGTGAGTAGCGTCGCGACCGAATAGTACGAGATACATGAATGGCGTCGCGAATGATACCGCCGGGTTACCGTCATCAGCGCAACCGAACAGAATGAGCTACCGTGAACCGCTCTCAAAACATACTCTTGCCCTCCAGACCGTTGATTTGTTTACATTGTTGTATATCTTAGCTTTTAAGTTAGTTTTAGGCCATGTCTTTGTATAAAAGAATGGAATACAGGATACAGGATGTTGTAAAACCGTTTGTTCTTTATCTAATCCCATAGCGTCACAAATTTGGCGCCCGAGCAGGGACTCGAAATTGTTGAGCAGGGACTTTCAAAAGTTAGATAGGAAGAACAGGGACTATAAAAACGCTTGACTTGAAAAGCGCATATCTCTTGTATAGAGTATAACCGGAAGAGCATAGGACCGGAAAGAAGAGCAATACTGAGGTAGTACCGAGATTGGCCGACACCGGGAGACAGTTGGGCGTGACTGTGGTGGACCATGTTACCGAAGGAGTATTGCTGTTTTTTTTTTACCGTCACAGTTGAGTATTATATTTCGTTGAAGGAGAATTGACGTTGAGGGAATGCTTTTCCACCGCCGATCAAGTCCGTTTAGTTAAAATAGTCGTGATAATAAGTAATCCGAGTATTCCATTCTATGTCCGCCGACCGTAGCAATGTATATGAACCGATTCAGGTAAATTTTGTTATAGGAGGTATTAAGGGACCTAAAACTGTAAGAAAACCGACTTTTCAGGAAAATTTGTTCTGCGCATGCGCGAGGCAGAAATATGAGCCGTAGGTCTTTTTCGACTAATTTTGGATCGTAGATTTCATTTTTCGACCGTAGAAAGCTTAATTTTGAATGTACCGCGAGATACGGCCTATTTTACCGACTTATGTTAAGATAATGATGTTGAACGCGCTTGCGTCGCGCATGCGAACCGGAGAGTAAACTGGAGGCAGAGTATGCGCGCACCGATAGTATACACCCCACCGATCGCACCATACCGAGAGTAGTATTAAGTTAAGAACCGTCCGAAATAATATCAGTTCCAAGCCGACCGCTGAACGAGAAGCATCTTCAGTTCCAAGCACCGACAGAAGAAGAAGTACCGATGGAGATGACCGAAGAACCAATTCTGACTACAGGTACCGCCAAGTCTTCGACGCAAACCGATCCGAGCGACACAAGGGTGAGTTAGGCTTACCAGACGCAGAAAGAAGTGAATCGCTACTGTCACCGCAAGCATTGATGGATTTGTTTGTTCCGCCGACGCCGCCCATGATTATTCCGCCGAAGGGTAACCAATTGTATTTCTGGTCTATAGTATTTTTGTTTTCAGAATATGGACCGCCTGCCGGACGAAGGACAGCATCTGAACCCGCCATTCAATTGCAAGGTTCTGTTCTGCCAGCCAGTTTTTGATTCCTAGCCAAGGTGCCGCCAAGTTGCTGCCAAACTGTCACTGAGCTGCCGCCAAGTTGCCGTAAGGCCGCCGGTCACAGGTGATGACGCCTAGGATGACGAAATGGTCCAGTTTCCAGCCTTGTCAAGTGCTACTATATCTGGCCGCCAGAAACGTCAGATATTCGTTGGAGTTCAGTAATGCTGCCAAACTGTTTCATACCGGCCTTGTCCTTTTGGCCGCCGTCAGCCTTAGGCTCAACATGGGAAACGGTGAGGTACCATGCGTAGCATGAGGAGCCACCGCTACTAGACCGTCATGGAACCACCACTACTCGCCATGATGAATCCACTCCACCAGCCGCCGAAGAAGACGAGAAGATTAGGTTAAGTTTAGAATTGTATCAGGTTAGGTTTTCTTTTATTGTAAATATTTATGTAATAAATATTTTCCGAAGAAGGGGGGGGGGGTGTGTAACGAAGTTACTATATTTTTGGGCAAGTGTATATTCGCCGGGATTTAATTAATTTATTTAACATCCGAAAAACCTGATTCTTGCGGGAAAAGATTGATTAAAGTTTAAATATTACCGGAATATAATTAGATTGACCGCGCTATGCCGGGAAATATAATTTTCCGAGATTTTCAGAGCGTTCGGCCATAGTAATCGCGCGCCGCATACAGCAGTATCGTATGCGCGATCACCGCACACCGTCACACGTCAGCGTAGTGGGAGCTTGGACCCTTATAAGAACTATAAAACTAATGATTACCTTTTGTTTTTCATTCATGAATATTGGTTTCATCTATATTCAGATCATTCCTTTTGTTTACATTTTGCAATTTTGATTGACATCGAAACTTAACATATTTCTGTAATTTGTAAATTTCGTTAGGTACCTCGAGACAATGTATCACAGATTGGGAAAAACGTTTTCTTAATTATTGGATAAATATGAACAGTGTTTATTGGTTTTCTTGTTGATTTTCCTTTTTCAAAAAATATTTATTTATTATCACATATTAGCTGTTTCAAATAGTCAGGTCCACTCAATTTCTTGAAAAGTTTTTATGGTTGCCTATATGATGGCACATCTGTTGAATGTATCGGAATGTTAAATTCGAAATCAGATAGTATCGATTTTCATTATGTTGTTTTTAGTTTATTAGTTAAATATTTCCCCTTTATTTTACTAGCTAGAATTTTTGGTAATTATTATATTGTAAATTAGACCCTCGAACTAATTCGAACTAATCGGATTTCATTTTTAAATATTTCGGAACCATTAAGTAATTTGTTATTGGGTATTCATTTTGTAGGACGAGGCAGGTTAGATTATTAAGATATTGGTTGTCTCTGTCTGATTTCAGTACTGGCCAGTTTAACATTGTGAAGAATTTTTGCACATATTTTCCGGAAGTAGTTCAAATTGTATGATAAATTTCAAGAGTTCGAGATTATGGCTACGAGATTAAGGTTATTTTTTTTGGATAGATTTTTGATGGACGTTTTTATTAACTTTTTTGGTAACTTCCGTTAGAAGAAATGTGCTAATGATTTGAGAGAAATCGTTCTCTTTTGGCTATCTGACGCATGAGCGCGAAGAAGTGGTCTAGTTTTACTACTTTTCCACGTTAACGGATTTGGTCATAAATGGCCGATTAAAGTAACAAGTCGGGGTGCAAACAATTTTTGGTGATTTTGGTCGTTTCACCCTACAGCCAGTTTGGCGATTATTTTTCTTCAGCCAGCCCAGAAACAACGGCTTAACATATTATCAGATGCCACCATTTTCTTGAGTTCGAGGTATGTACATATTTCTTTTGAAATAATCAGTTTTTGTGTTTAAGCAAAATTTAGCTTGGCTTTGCGTAGGCTTTTTGTACGACTGATTGAGTAGAAATTTTAATTTCTTTATTTTAGGGTCTTTGGGAAAACTATAGTACGTCTTTGGGGATAACTACGGTATGTCTTAGAATAACTTCAGTGTCTTTGGATTTCTTCAGTTTTTTTTTGGATGGAATTTTATAATGTACAGTTTGGGTTATCGTGCTGCACTACTGCGATTGTGAACCTCTGAAAGAGACAATCTCCATATTGAGCCAGGTCAACGTCCTTTTTGGTGAAGCCGTCTATGTCACAGGCCTTGTTTAACCACTTGTTTGAAAGTGATCCAGCTAAGTGCCTAGTTTTAGCCAAAGTATGTACACGAGAGTTTCTGGTTGTTAAGCCTAATGGGTATTAAACCTGTATTTTTAATCGCTTAGTTATCTAAGCAAAGTTCCCTTTTCGATTACCTAGAGGGCTAACAAGTAAGGGATTCTTATGTACATGATTTTGAACCTTTTTAATTAATAGACTTTAAATATTTGGACTTTAATTTTTTTTTTCTAATGATATTTATCTTTTGCTAAATTTACCAAATCACATAATATTTGCGGCGAATCAGTAAACTATGTAAAGTGAAACGCAGTCGACTTCATTGCGCTACAACCTCAAATTTAAATGTTTTATTCTGCGATATCCTACTGTAATTGAGGTTTTTTATTAGGGTTCCATTTTTAGAGTCCCAGAGTGGCCATTTAACCATTTAATTATTGTTTAAAGTATTGAATATTATAATGTAAAATTTGTTGAAAGTTCTAATTGCTTGACAATTGAATATTTTGGAAACTAGTTATTTAGTTCAAAATTGTAACATACTTTTCAGAAAAATTTTGTTAAGATTTTAACCACTTGTGCGACGGTTATAAGTTGATTTCTTTGACCTAATTTTTGTAATTATCTATCACCTTTTTTGTGCAACTTTCTATTGCTTATATTTTTGTTAACTGTCATTTAAACACTCATTATCTCTCTCATTATCAATTTTCTAATTCTTTCTCTTTGCAGATATTTTTGTAGTTTTTTTGATATTGCTTATTTTCTTTTATTACTGCAAAGTTGATAGTCTCCTGCATTGTTGGGCTTATGGAACTTCATAGTCCAGTTTAAAATAGAGAGTGTTTTTATCTTCTATGACTGGGCTATGTCGACGTCAACCTTCCAAAGGTAGTAGTTGATTTGTTTACTTTTTGGATCGGTTTGCCGTTCACTGTGCAGGACACTATCAAGTTTACCTTGCTATCTTTTGTTTTAATTTTAATTTTTTTTCTATGTCATAGAAAGTCAATAACTTTCGACTAAGTTGTTAACAGAGTTTTTTTTAATTGATTGCAAATTTACCATTTTTAAACGCTATCAAATAGCCCCATTAGAGGAGCTTGCAAGAATTCACACTGGTGATAACTTTTTCCAGGGGTTGTCCTTACATTCTGGGAAGGGGTATACCGTGAAGAATAAATGTATTGACCTCTATTTAATTGGTTTTATTTCCTATAATCTTAAATTAGAATACTATTAAGTAGTTAAACTCAGTGATTTATTTACTCGGATATGACATATTAAATATTTATTCTTTTCCAAGTTTTTTTACTACAATTGCTCGTAGTATAATCATTAGGGCTCATTCTAAAGTAAAATTTGGTGGCAATTTTTTTTCCTTACACAGGCAATATATTAAAAATAGTGGAAAAATATAAAGACAACGAATCTACCCTGAGATGAGCTAGCGTATAGGTAGACTCCAGTCAGCATTAGGACAATCATTAGGTAAGTCTGAATCGAGGTACCTTACAGGGTGTTGCCAGGATTTGGTAAGGCGTTTATAGTTGATAATACTATATTATATGGCCTGGTAAAATTTTAAGATTTCATTAGAGAGCAAAAATTCATAATTTTTCAGGCATTCATTCAGCCTGTGGCGCGCGAAAAAAAAAACGTGACTCTTCAAATTCGTTTCGGCGGAAAAATTTGAATTATTCTGGCGAATATTGTCTGTAGGACTTTAATTTTTTTTATTTTTTGTTTCTCGACGAGATATTAACAATGGATGAAATGTTTTTGTAATTAAATTATTTTTAAACATTACAATAAACAAATTGTTGCACATATATACATTTTATGCATAATTATAATCTTACTGTACTTCCGTACTTACAAAAAATTATACGTTAGCAAAAAATTTTGTATGTGAAAAATAAACAAAAAAGTTAACGTGTGTTTCTCTTGTACAACCAATAATTTGGCGGCAAATGACAGTCACAATTTGGTTCATGCTATAACTCAATAAATATTTATGGTACATTAAAAATCAATCTGATTTTTAATATTCCTAATTAGTAGTATACTGTTAACCACTATAACAATTTTTTCGCAATTTGAAAAGCTCATACGAACGGTAAAATTGTAATTATGCATCAAATGTATGAAAGTGCAATAATTTGTTTATTGCTATGTTTAACATTAATTTGATTACAAAAACATATCATCCATTGTTCATATCTCGTCAAGAAACTATAATAATTTAAAAAAAAATGTTCTACGATTAATATTCGCTAAGATAATCCAAATTTTTCCAACGAAACGAATTTGAAGTGTCGGAATCACGTTTTCTTTCGCGCGCCGCAGGCTGAAAAAACGTGCTCCTTCCACTGCTCACTTTCTGACTCTCGAAGTAGGTGTAACTTTAAACTATTGCAACATCAACAATTTTGAAATAATTGAGTTAAAAACTGCTACATACATAGTTTTTCCTTCTCTCTGTGAGTTTCTACTTAAATAATACCTTAATATTAAACAATACAGCAGCGATTTAAAAAAAAACTCTATCTCAGCTTCTAGTGGTCGTACAATTTTTTTTTCAAAATATGCGCCAAAATCTCACCTATTACATTCACTTATCGGCATTTCGCTATCAACAATTGTTGAAGAGTTATTCTATTTGTTTATAACGAAAAAATGAACCACAACCTTGTTTATCGGTTTCAATGATTTAAAATCAACAAATAATCTAGTTCTTTTTTGTTATTATTATTATAAGTCTCGGACCTTCTTTTGCGGACCCGCAGACCACCGTACGAGCTCTAGGTCGCTGAGAATAAACAATCAAACATAAAAAGTTATAAACAAAATCACTGTGAAAAAAACTATTGAATATTTTTACTTGAAATTTTGCAACAAGAACCTCCTTTTGGTGCAGTATAAAGTTAATGCAATATATTTTTCTACTGTTTATTAATAATTGAAGAAACAACCATTTTGGCACATCTTTTGCAATAACTAACGAATAAATCATCCGATTTGGATGGATCTTAGCCCATTTTGTAGGTATTTTCAATGCGCACTTTTTTTAAACTTTTTTGCTGAAAAACAGTAGCTTTTCCTAAAACTCGAAAAAACTATTTTTCCACATCTTAATTGTTAAATAAAAAATTTTCCCCAAAAAAGAATGAGACATAAGATACTACATAATTATTGTTATTATTCTGAAGGTTTCTACGTATTCAGAAGTCTACAAACACTAGTTTTTTTTTCAGATGCTAATTCCGCCGGCCTATATAACTAAAAATTTTTATTATATTCAGGATTTGTTAAATATTTAAGCATACTTCCAAACTGTATAAAAAATATTTTTTTAAACCGCTCGCCCTCATTCAATTATTCCATATCAGTAGTCAAAAAGATAATGCAAAAATGAAACATCTACAAACCTTTCCCCTTTTCCCCAAAGATTGGACGTTTTCAGTTTTCAGTCGACTTCCAACATATTCCCCATGAGAGCGAGAAGAATTGCCCTTTATTTTTGTTATGTGTTCTTTTCGTTTCAGTTGGCAAACTGTAAAGTATACCATATCGTAAAATGTCATCTTTGTTAAAGTTATTTTTGGTCCCTAAGGTCGTTTCCATTGTTAGATATATATTGTGGTCATCAGACAAGGATTAACAATAAAAAAGGCAAAGCTTTAGGATCATTCCAAATTTGCCACTGTTGCCTTGGGGCATTTCAAATATTCTTATTTTGTAAAAGAGTAACAACGCGTCCTGGTTTTGCACGTGAACGATTGGGATGAAATAAAAGAACATTGTTAAAATAATGTTTCTCTATGCGCGAAACTCCTAATAAAACGAAAAAATGAGAAATGAAATAAACTATCTAATAACTAAGAAAAACACTGACAGTTCTTGCTACAGAAGTCAAAAATATCATATATAAGCGACATTACCACACAATGATACGATTAAAAATACATTTTAAAACAATACTTTAAAACAAACTTAATTCATAAATCCTAAATATTATACAATGAATACAGATATATTAAAGATAAAAAAGTTTAAATATGAAGAAACGTTTAAAAAGCATGCAATCTTTGAAATAACCCAATCTTAAAAACTTGTACGCTCAGCACAAAAACTACTATGATTAAAACAACAGAATGTTATAAAAAAAACGTAAATGTAAAGGACTAATGAAAGAGTCAAAAGGCAAGAACTGAATAAAACTGTTAGAAAAAAAAAGACAAAATAATAACTAAAAACGAGAAATGATCTAAGAAGTAAAAGATAAAAAAAAACAAACAAATCATGGAAACTTTAGAAGAAAAGAGTCTAAAAAGGGGAGCGATAAAACTAGCTGAGGAAATACTATAAAGATCGGAAAACCACACAATAAGGTTTTAACATAAAAAAAAACTTATAGAAAGATTAACAGAAGAAAGAAAATATTTTGATTTGACAGACTAGTGTGTGTGTGTGTGTGTGTAGACTATTCAAAATGTGGGATTGGGATTTTTTAAGGTGTGAGATAATTTGAGATTGCGCATATTTTATATAAAATATGGAATTTTTTATATTAAAAAACTAATTTCGATGAATTCTTTATCAAATTCTGACTATATAGTTCCTTTAAAATACCTTTATATCCTATTTATTAAAATAAAAAGTCTAAATGGCTGGCTGCATTCGAATACATATTTCGAGAGTTTTAGGAATCATCAGTTTTATTTTTACTCTTTAATTTTGTAGCGAGTTTCACTAAATACATAGACGTATAAAATATAGAGTTGAACATATCAAGTCTCTTTACGTAATGATTCTTCTTATATTTAGAAAGCCTTGCTCAGTTAGGTTTTGTTGGTTACTTCTAATGTGATTGTCCCCATTATTTTACCTTAGAAAGGCCCACTCATTAACCTCTTCCTCGTGATAGAACCCATACGTGGTTTTATATGCCTACCTAATAATGGATACCTAATTGAGTTTATTTAAACTGAGTGTCCCATCAGAAGGACATTATTCTTATAAACCTTGTTTTGTATTTCGGCTGACCTTTTGCTGGTTTGATAAAGAGGTAGGCTATAAACTGTTTAGCTTATTTTATTCCATTATCACGTATTACTATTGTTAGAATTTATTCTTAAGCAATTTCTTAATGGTTAATTTAGCTATTGGCCGGGTCGTCCCACAAAATGCTTGTGGTCCTATAAGAGGCCGTATGGCTTCTTCTGGCGCTAGGTTGTTAGCCTCTTTATTATTTTTTGTCTGGTAGCCAGGATAGAATCAATGTATTTTTATTTTCTAAATAATATAACGGTTTTTCACAGTCTCCTATAAACTTGGGAGTTTCATTATGGATACTGAATACTTTTATTAGCCCTTGGTAGTTAAAGTAGAAAGTGATTTTTGTGTCAGTAACTTTCCTCTTTTTTATTTCATCTGCACAGCACTGTAATTCCAGCCTGGACTTTTGTAAAAAGTCTACTCATAGGTATGGATATTTTTTCTCTAATTTTGAGTTGAATACTTCTGTCCGTGCACTCTCGGTCTTGCAGCTATTTACATGCCACACTATTTCTGGCCCTATTGGTAGATCTTTTACCCACAGATCTCGAGTTGGTATGTGCCTTAAAAATTTATTTTCAAAACTCTACATCACTCTGGTAATAGTGGGGTAATCCAAGAGCATGTCCAGTCTTTTGTCCTCCTTAATTTCTTTACACAGCTTCACGCGTTTCTCCTTATGCATACAGGCTGTCCGGTAATTACCTCCTAATAACTCGGGAGCATACAGGGGAGGTCAAGATAACCCTACTTTTTTTTATAGAAAAAGTCCTAAAGGGGTATCTAGCGATTTACCTTATCGGTTTCAAGTTATGAACCGACTTATATAATTTAATCAAATTTTAATATGTTATAAAGGCCGTAAAGACTCATGAAACCATACTACAGTAGATTTTTTGATCATAAAAAAAGTCAAGAACGGACTTGCAGCCACACTCGTTGGGCCTAACTTTTGACAGGTGTCATTTTACAGAGCTAAAAATTGATTTTTTTAAATACTTTGATCAATCCTTTTCAAAAAAGGAACTTTTAGTTTATCTCGATAAACGGTTTTCGAGACAAATCGGTTTATATGAGAAAACTCAAAAGTTACCAATGCTAAATACAAACAGGTAAAAATAAAATACGCACGGTGTGCTGATATGCTTTAATTTATAGGGAAGCGCTGTCTAACTCTTCGAAGGTAAGAAGACGTTATGCTGAAACATTGCCAAGTGCAAAAACCTTTCAAATTGAAACAGGTAAAAGATTATTAAAAAATAATTATTTTATCGAATTTATTTTTTACACGTTTTATTCACGATCATTTTTTCCGCAATGTGGCAGTGAGGGCCCTCTCAAGAGAGCACGAGACCCTCACGTAGAGGAACACATTTTTTTAGATATTGCTGACAAACCTTCAAACAGCATAAGAAAACTCGCGACACAATGTTACAAAATCGATTGTACATGAAAATCTAACAGAACATTTATTTCACCTGTACCACGCTGAAAAAATACACTCTATATCTCCGCATGGTTATCCCGCAAGTCTTCAATGTCCAACTGATTTATATAGCAACATAATCTAAATTTAAATTTTTCCAACGTTACTTTGTTTACCGATGAGGCCGATTTTACAAAAGATGGCAAAATAAACTCACACAATTTACATTTTTTGGGCTGATGAAATTTAAATAATTTATTGGAATATGTACTTATTACGTAAATGTGGTACCTACATGATGATGCTCCACCTTATTTTAACCATACAGTTCGTCAATACTTAACAAACGTTTTTGGCCCTCGGTGGATAGGTCGAGGTGAGCACCAAGTTCTCCAAACATAAATCCCTTAGACTTTTGCTTTTGGGGATATCTAAAAGTAGTAGTTTATTCAAGACCAGTAAACACTATACACTCAAAAGTGGAGGTACTGGACAGGTGGAAATACTACTTTGATGAACTACTAAACGTGCCGACGCAGGAAGAACCTGAAGCTACAGTATTCGCTACGGCAGAGGTTAATATCCCACCTCCATCCATGGAAGAGACCATTAGAGCCATTAAGAAGGTCAAGTAGTGGGAATAGGGGGCTTCTAGTTGACCCCCCCACCACTTTTTTGATTGGTCAGCCAAGAATGACCTTGTTTCTGATTGGCTGCCCAAGTTCGCCCCCTATTCCGATTGGTTTCATAAACTCCGCCTCTTTTTGCTCCACCTCCTACCTCCTTCCTAACCACCACAGTAGTTGGAGGGGAGCTGGTAGCAGTTGGAGGGGAGCTGGTATTTTAAAGGACTGAATCTGAGCGAGCTACATTCATTTACAACTAGTCTTAAGCTTATATAGAAGATTCACCACTAATAAAGAACAGTGTTAAATTAAAAATAAGTGGTAGTTATGAACAGTGATTTGCAAAATGAAATAATCAAATTAGGTAAACAGTTTACTAAACTTCAAAATTCCGAATTAAAGAATGCAATGCTAAGGAAAACACACCCCGAGTGGGCACAGGTATATTATGAGACTGCCTTCCAATACCAATTAGCTGCAGAAGCCTGTTTAAATTATAGAAAAACCCAAAATTTGCCGAAGTTCTTTCATGAAATAAAGAAAATAGGATTCAGTTACTTTTTAAGGATATTGAAGGATTATATAAAAGATCCTGATATATTAAAAGAAATCGTGGAAGAGGAAGAGAGAGATAAAGAGATATTGAGAAACAGGGAGGTTTTAGTGTAGGATTTATTATGGAATTATTAATAAGAGAAATGTATGAAGAGTTTTTGATGTCCGCAGCCTGTTCCGAGTTTTATGCATATGAAGGTCAAGAAAGTGAAGCGCAGAATATTATATTGTTTTTAAATTATATGGAACATGCGGAATTATGTTTACTAGCAGCTAAATGTTGTAGCGAATATTTAAAAAATAAAAATATAGATATTTTAATATGTAAACTTCAAGAACTAGGATTAAATAATAATATTTCATGTATTAAAACAATGTTAGAAAATAAAACACATAATTTGTAATCAAGTCTTTTATTACATAAAAAAATTGTTGTAAAGGTAATAAACATTTGATAATGCACATACACATGGTATTTTTTGATGATAAAAGCAGCAAGGATCCATTTTCTTTAGGGTGGGTTGTTCATCAATCTCGATAACTGGTTTCATGGAATACTTCTTTACGAAATCTGCCTTTTCTTCCCCTTTTACATAAACATAGTCCACCTTAGCGCTTAAATCTCTTATGATATCTCCACATTTGTGTAATGGTGTAAATCCTTCACACCATTCAATGCAATGGTAATTTTTTATTAACCACAGAGCTTGTTTGTGTAAATAGGATGGTAAATGACCCATCGGAAATGGAGCTTTGAAAATAAAATGACTTGTCTTTTGCCCATCGTACGCTGCTAATTCCTTTACAATAAATTTATTATTTTCAATTTTGAATCCTTGAAGATCTAGAATAAGTTTCATATTTTCAAATATTTGAATTTCTTGATCATTTCTACTTTTAATTGATATTCACTTATTTGTTTTTTTAATTTCTGCAACTGAAGTTGAAAATCTAATACTCGAACTGAAATCTCGTAAGACATTATATAAATGAAGAATTCTGGTTTGGCTACGTTAATAAATATCAAAATTGACGCGTGCGCTCTTAAGCGTAAGTAGCGGTTTGTTTAAAAAGAGTATTTTATCTTAAGGAAATTGTATTACAACTGTTTCACAATTTTTGTTAATGGATTGTAACTGAAAACTTTATCATGAATTATAACACAATATGCCGCTGTTTTAGGGGGAATTTTTTCCTTGGTTTCAAATTCAATTCTCATGGTTACTGGACCTGTTTGTAGTAAATCTCTTTGATGTGAACAATTAATGTAAACTATAGGAGCATTTTCTTTAAATTCTTTCGGATTAAAAATTGGTTCCACTGGAGAGTTATAATACCCTTGACGAAAGTCTGTAAACATTTCATACAGAGTAGCAAATTTATTATTTTCAAAGTCAAGTTGAAGATCATTGTAAGGATATCTTTCTGAATTTAAAAAGACATTCATATTTCTTAAATTACAATGATCAAATTTACTCATATCCATTTTTAGATTACCACGTCTATTTTTCTGAAAAGCAATTAGAACATGACGTGGCGTTTCGACTTTTGTAGATGTTTTTACGGGCCAGTTGTGCCTCGTAGTTTCCAATAACTCTGGATATTCAACTAATTCCCAGCTTCGGAAGGTTATTAGTATATCACTATTTTTGTCAATAATTTTGGTAAGTGCTAATTCTTGCGGAATCGCTACAGTAAGATGAGGAACTCTCCAACACAACTTGGTAATTTTAACTTTGGGTTTTTCATCTTCATTACTGGATAATAATGCATTTGTATCATCATTACTTCTTATTAGAATAAGTTCTTGTTGTGAATTAAGAATAATCTTATTATAATCTTCAAAAAATCCTGAATACATCTTTAATGGTATACATAATGAAACATTACCTTTGTCATCAGTCATAATTTTTTCTTTAGATTTTGTTTTCGGATACCAACCGGCATTTTCCAATTTAGCACTTTCATTTTGATTAAATGAAATATATCCCTTAAGAGTTGAAGTTATACCAATATCCCGAACGGAGTCAATAGTAACACCATTTAAAATATAGCGTAATTCTTTAAATAAAAATGCCGGAGCATTATTAATTAAAACAGTATTAGCTAAAGGGGAATCATCTTCTTTAGTTACTTGCAATTCCACATAAATTTCACTTTTGCAAGGTAAAGGATATTTTCCTGTTTGTTGCAAAGCAATTCTGATTTCATCATTTGGTCCGAGTTTTGTAGGATTAAAAGGATCGAAAGAAAGAATTTCCCAGCTTAATATTGATTCATCAACCAATACATTTTCTCTTACATTTAAATAATCCATTTTTATTTAAGTTTAAAACCCAAACTTTGAAGAAATTTTCTATTAGAAGGTGTTAACCTTTGGAAGTTTGATTTCCTACTAAAGGAAGTTGGTTTCTTTCTTGTCTTATTAATGTTTTTATTATTAAATTTTCTAGTAAAGTTTGCAGATTTATTGTTATATAATATTACCATCTTTAATCTATTTTTTTAAGATGTAGTCTGATGGTTATGGTTTCTTCTCTAAAATTAACCAAATCACCTTCCTGATCTATTATTTTAATGGCTATTTTATCAATTACTTTAACGGTGACTGGGAAATATATGACGTTTTGAGGTGACTCAATTATTTTGAACCCTGGAGCAACGCTCGGGAAAAATTGGTGTATTATATGAACAGGTTTCCCGTTTAAATATGATCCCTCTGCAATACTGCAGTCTATATTTATTGAATTTACTTTAATTATTTCCGCGGGAAAATCTGATATATGTTCAATGTTGGCTTCCAATCGCCCATTTTTAAACCCTAATAATTTACCAATAGTTCCTTCACGAAAAGTTATGGGGGCTGAACATTTAAGATGTGTACGTAAAGTATTATTATTTGCATAAAGACTAAAACTAATTTTATCCTCATCCAAGTGTTTTTTTAAAAAATCTGTTATGTCTTCTAATTCGTAGCTACCTGGGGGTATGGCTATTTCTAAATTTTCATCATGAATTAATACATTATTCCCAACATCAATATTGGGAATTGCATTAAAAGTTTCGAAATTTACAAGACCGATAACATATTCAACATCTTCATCTAAATATATTGGAGGATGTAACTCTGATGTTAAAATAGCGGAATTGCCGCTAAGAACAAAACTATATGACATTTTACTTTAAAAATATGTTTAATAATAAACTAAAATTAGGTGTTACATATGGTTATAAAGAAATTTTAGACACAATTGACCACAATTTGTTTTGTTAAAGTTTTGATAACTGTTATAATTATAATTAACAATATTATTATTTTGGTCGCTATAAAAATATTTAATTAATTCAGAAGGGGGTCGCAAATTACCATAACTATCAAAATATATTATGTTTTTTCCTTTTTTTGTATATGCTATCCAGTGAGTACCAACACCACTGTGATTATCTAGATTGACAATTGCACTTTCTATTAACTTTATCTTTTTTGGTAATTTATCCCTCATAAAAATACCACGAAAGTTGGGAATTTGTAAATATTTAGCGTATTTAAGTAAATCGTAATTTGTAAGTGCTTTTCGAGGTATATGTTTTAGCAGTTTTTTGAATAAGGTTTCAAGTATAATCCACATCCTGTTTTATAGGGTTTTAAATAAAGTCCACTTCCTTTTTTTCCTACCGCAATGGACTCCATCATTTGATTGTGTCGTTTAGATTCTTCTAATTTCGCTTTGGCTGCTTTTGCATCATTTACTGCTTTAGCAATACCTGCAGCCCCTCCTCCAAGAGCACCAAGAGCAGACAAACCAGCAAATAAAGGTATAAGTGGAAGAAATCCGCCAGTCTTTGGGATTGGAATTACCCTTTTCTTTGGAGGTAACACTTTACCAGTTTTTTTAATAATTTTTAAAGCAGTTTGAATACTTTCATTTAGGTCTTTAAAACGTTTCCCCTTAATTCCTTTTCTAGCTTTTGAAATTACCTGAGATAATGATAGTCCTCGTCCTTTTCGAGTTTTTCGCTTGAACTTTCTTCTCGTTCGAAGTCCCATACCTAATTTTCTTTTAATTTTCATAGCACCAGTAATTCCTAGTGCAGCAGTTTTTTCCCCAAAACTAGAATCTTTAGCTTTGAACCTTGATAAAGCTTTGTCAGCTAATACTTTATCAGCTAAATGCCTTCTTTTTATATCATTTGATTGTGAGTAAGCAATATCGTGTTCTTTACAAGCCTCATCCAATAAATTTATACCTTTATCACCTCTTGACAATCGTTTTTCCAATTTTGTTCCAGGTCCACAAAAATTATAACCAGGAATATGCAATTCAAAGAGTAATTTATTTATTAATGAGTTTACTAAACCACTTCCTTTCCTTTTGCTGTTTGTTTTGTAAATGATTCGTTTATTATGTGATGGAAACATTATATATAGTTGCAATCCTAGTGATAACTAACCAGTTACATCACAATACTGAATATTAATAGTTTGTTTTATATATAAAATGAGAGTTGAGAAACAACCATACTCTATAACAATTAAGGATCATGAAAGTTCAGTGAATGGTTTTAGAAAACATGGAAAACTGTTTGAGGGAAATAGTAAAAGAGGGTTAATTATTGGCCCGTCAGGCTGTGGCAAAACCAATGTTATTATTAGTTTGATTGAAGATCCGAATGGTTTGCGATTTGAAAATCTGTATGTTTATTCAAAATCCTTATATCAACCAAAGTATAAATATTTGAGAACACTTTTTAAACCTTTGAAAAAAATTGGATACTATGAATCTGAAAATGAAGAAACAATTGTTTCACCAAAACAAGTTAAACCAAACTCTATAATAATATTTGATGATATAGTGTGTTGTAATCAGAATGTTGTAAAGGACTATTTTTGTTTCGGAAGACACAAAAATACTGATTGTTTTTATTTATGTCAAACATATTCTTCTATTCCGAAACAATTAATTCGTGACAATGCAAATTTAATTGTTATATTTCAACAAGATCGAACAAACTTAAAACATATTTATGATGATCATGTTAATGTTGATATGTCATTAAACCAATTTAATGAGTTGTGCTTAATATGTTGGAAAGATAAATTTGGATTTTTAGTAATAGACAAAGACTCTAATGTGAAATCTGGCCGATATCGAAAAGGATTTGATTCATATATTTACTTATAAAAATAAACGTTTGATGGTAAATTATACCAATCATGGATGAACGTTTAGCAAGAGAGCTAGTTAAATCAAGAAAAGCTGTTAAACAAAAATATCAGAGTTTAAAAAATGCGGAATTTGAGGCGCAAACTAAATTGGAGGAAACATATAAACCGATAACTCAACCCTTACAAGAATTAATTTCAACGATTGGTAAAATTGAACCTGTTGAAATAAAGGAAGAGCTACACACACCAATTAAAAAAATTTATGAAACACCACAGAAAAGATCAATTCAAACACTAACACCAAAGAGAAAATTACAATATGGAACATCAACACCAGAAAAAAGAAAGACGGGAAAAACTCCACTCCTTCCTACAGAAATACCATCGATTATTGACTGGGACGCGAGTTTAGCTTCAGCAAGTCAAATGCCATCTATACAACAAACAAGTATTATTGCAGAAACAAACCCTTCTTCAGGTTCACACTCCACAATAGGAAATCTTTCAGATATACTGGAACAAACACGGCAAACAGTTAGAACATTTGTTGATACAGATTTATATAAAGAATATTTATTAGGATTTGATGAATTACCTCGCCAATATATTGATAGCGGTGTAAAAGATGTTGAACATGAGTTTGATCACCAATATGGAATAGTTCATGATTTGGAAACCGAGAAATTCTTTTTGGGTTTAACTCAAAAACCTGTCGAAATTATTGGTAAAAACATCAAAATTGAAGGAATAACCTATACAGGTACACCAGGTTTATATGAGTTATTATTTAAAAAAGAACCAATAGGGTATAAAAAACAAGATTTGGAAAATTATATGGATATTTTAAAAAGAACCAATGCATACCGTAGAAATAATGATCCAAATGAGCAGGTGCAGGGGAATGGATCACATAAATATATTTCTATAATAGGACCTTATTTGCAAAGCAAAGGAATTACAAAAACTAAAACTCTAAATCCCGAATCTCAACAAGCAGTCCAGGGATTTTTTGAAAGACGCAAAGCTCCATATAGAGAAAGTCGAGTGTCTTCAAAAAAAACCGGATTTGGTATAACTTTAAAAGTTAATAAACCTAATACAGATTACATATATTGGGATAATGTAAACGAACTTGTTGAGAGACTTCGACTATTGGTAGCATCCATGCTTGCGGGACACACTGGTCATAACAATGAAATTATTTCTATTATTGAAGAACTAAGAGAAGCGAATATTATTATATAAAAGGACATAATAGATACTTTTAAACATTTCTAAAATGACCATCGATAAATTTGGTCGTCATATTTCAAAAAAATCTGCTCTAAACACATTATTATCACTAGAAAATAAAATATTATCAAATGTTGAAGAGAAAATAATAAAAATTTTTAAAAGCGATGTCAAATATATTGAAAACAAATTAATTCAAAATTTAGATCCCGGGTTGAAAAGCGATGTTAATAATTTAAATAAGAGAATAAATGAATATGATAACAATATACAAAATATTGCAAAAAAGATTAAGTTATTTGAGGATAAAGTTATTCCTGAATATAATGACAAGATAATTAATTTGAAAAATACTGTTGATGGAAATGATGATGTAGTAGAAAAATTTTCTCAGAAAGTTTCTAAATATGCAAATGACTTTGACGTAGTGAAGTTAAAATATGATAAAGTTGATGATTTTGAAAATGAAATAAAAAATGAAATTACATCAATTAAATCAATAATTAAGGATACTTCAGCAATTGACAATGTCAAGAACAGTATTTCCAAGGAAATTACATCAAAGTTTCAAAATTTTACTAATTTGCTTAATGATAGAGTAGCAGAAGAAGTAAGGAATTTTAAGAAAATACATGACGTTATGGATAAAAATACACAAAATCTTGAAAAATCAATGAACACTCATTTCCTAATTCACAAAAAAGATACCGACAAAGTTAATGAATTTAAAGAACAAATTAAAGAATTTGAAATTAAAATCAATGCATATAAATCAAATTTACAATATTTAGAAGACAAATTGAAGGAGGATTTTCAAAACGAAAATGAAAAAATTGAAACAAAATTCAAAGATCAAATTACAAAAGATAATGAAAAAATCGAGGATATACTAAAGCAATTAAACAATCTGAAAACCAAATCTGAAACGTCTTTTGACGAGGGAAATTTTACAAAGGCAATCGATGAGAAATTACAAAAAGAATTAGAATCCTTACTAGAAGTAGTGCAAGCTATAATAGAAGTTTCTAAAAAGGATGTATTAATTAAAATTAAAAATAATAGTTCAAAAATCGAGGAGACTTCTTTACTCATAAAAGAACTTGAAACATCTTATACAGATATACTACACAAAGCTGAAAAGACAGCGTCAGACATAAAAAATATAGAAAAAAAAATTGTGAAAATGACATTAGATATTACAAATGCAGAATTTCAATTAGGAAAAGATATAAAAAATCTAGAAGATAAATTAACAAAAGAAATAAAATCTTTAAACGAATTAGTTCAAAGAGCTGCTGAAGTTTCTAGAAAAGAATTTAATGATACAATGAATTATGCAAGAGAAGAAATGAATTCAACATTAGGTGGTTTCAAAAAAGATTATACGTTATCAAATGTTCTTTTGGAAACTAAATTTAATGTAAAAATGTCTGATCTTAATAACAACATCACCCAAATAAATTCGTCAATAAAAGAAATTAGAAATGAAAATAACAAATCATTTGAAACAATGGAAAATAAATTTAATGTAAAAATTTCTGATCTTACTAACAACATCACCCAAATAAATTCGTCAATAAAAGAAATTATAAATGAAAATAAAAAATCATTTGAAGCAATGGAAAATAAAATTAAAGAACTTACTAAAAAAAACTGAGATGATTTTTTTTTATATTTTACAACATCAGCGATAAAGGGCTTTTATAAACGGTTTAGAAGGAGGTAAAGTTATTTGTGGGATTTATTTTCGAGAGTAAGGTATAAATTAATAATGAGTAAAATTAAGCAAGACGTTGTAAATGAATTACATAAACCGGCGAGAAGGCGATATAGAAGGAGACGAACAATTGTAAAAGGGCTTAATGATCTATTTCAAGCTGATCTGATAGAAATGCAGCCATATGCGAAATTTAATAGGGGTTTAAGATATATTTTAATGGTAATAAATGTGTTTTCTAAATTTGTATGGGCAGAACCTGTAAAATCCAAAACTGGTAAAGATGTAGCAGCTGCAATGAAAAAAATTCTATTAACTTTAAAAACTCCCCCAACAAATCTGAATACTGATCAGGGTAAAGAATTCTTTAATCAAGACTTTCAGAAACTTATGGAGCAGTTCAAAATTAATCATTACAACACATTTTCTAATATGAAAGCTAGTATTGTAGAGAGAGTAAATAGAACGATAAAAAACAAAATGTGGAAAAAGTTTAGTTTACTAGGTAATTATAAATGGATCAGCTTTCTTAAAGAAATAATTACAGAATACAATAATACTAAGCATTCAACAATCGGAAAAAAACCAAACGAAGTTAACAAAAAGAATGAAATGGAAATCTTGAAATCAGCTTATACTCATAGGAAAACTGTGGATCCCAGATCACCAAAATTTCGTGTCAGTGATAGAGTACGAATAAGCAAGATTCGCGAACAATTTTCTAAAGGTTACACGCCCAACTGGTCAAACGAAATTTTTCAAATAAAAAAAATCCAGCTTACTAATCCAACAACGTATTTGATTCAAGATGGAAATGGGATAGATATTCAAGGAGGTTTCTATGAAGAAGAACTTCAAAAAGTAAGACACCCAAATGTATATCTGGTGGAAAAAGTGTTAAGAAAGAAAGGAAACAAAGTATTTGTAAAATGGTTAGGATTAGATAAATCTTATAACTCTTGGATCTTCAAGAGAGATGTGATGTAATAGTAATTAATGCTGTAATAATAATTGATGTTTGTAATAAAAAAAAAATGATTTTTTATATATATTTGTTTTATTTAAAAATAAGCTTATTACATAAACATTTTTTTAAATACAATATTCCTATAATCAGAGTCTAATATGGGATTTAAAATTTCTTCAGTCAATTTAATCCTTCTTCTAAAATGTTTTTGATTTATAAACTCTTCAGAAGTCATACGAGCTTTTCTGTAGGCGAAGTTCCAAGCAACCATCAGATGAATTTGGTTTCTTGATTCATCAATAGATACTGTCTTCTTCATAATAGTGCTTAGACTTTAATTTTTGTTCTAGTTCTTCGGGATGATTCAACAGCAGTTCCAGCATGGAACACACATTTTCACTATTTAGATTTTGTTTTGGAGAAAGGACATTATATATTTTGTCAAAAGAATCTCCGTCGTAAAAATTGTTATTTCTAAAAACGTTGAAATAACGTCGAAAGTTTTGTTTTTGTAAAACATTTAGTCTATATTCTATAAGTGGAATTTGTTCCCATAGTCTGCACACAGTTTCATTTCCATAGTAAATAAAATCACAGCTTTTCACAATCTTCACTATTGGTAATTCACCAATCTTTTCAAAATGAATAGATAAATTTTGCAAATATATCGGTTCATTGAAAACATTTGGTGAAAACATATAATTTGTTATAACTCCTTGATATTGCAATAAGTTCTTCCAATCATCTTCATTTAATATCACAGACTGACCATTTTTACCACCAAGTTCAATGCATGGTAGAAAATCACTTTCCACCCACAAACCAATCGCAGCATATTTAGAGTTAGAATTATTTAAATTATATTTTGTAGAATTTATAATTGTTTTTTTTATTTTCTTTTTTAATGGTGAATTTTCAAATATATTTTTACTCTGATTACTGAACATTTTAAATGATGTATTTCAAAAACTAACTGGCTATCTGCTTGCTCTCAAAAAACTAACTATCAATCCGTTTGCTCCTAAATTTTATACATTTTCCCTCTCCTCTCAAGTGGAGGGGTAAACTTATTTTCCCTCTCCATTTAAGAGGAGGGGATAAACTTTAAATGTCTTTATACTAACGAGAATCAATAAAAAACAAAATTTATATTATTTTTTTAACATTTATTAAATATTTTTATAGATATTTTTTCATGAAATACAATAAAATTAAACATGTACAAATAAATATTGCTGCTGTAAATATAATAACAAATATATAACAACAGACACAATGACAAGATTCTTCTTTTTTATTATTGAAAGGAATCCAATCTGAATATTGTAATGGTTTGTTTGTCATGGAATATTTAATTTTTATGTATGTATTTTCACACAAAGCAGAATCAGTTACATTATAGGTAAAAAAGTGTGAATTTCCAACAAGATATGTCATTTTCATCTGTTTGTAGCAGTCGGTTTCATTTTTGAGGGCATTTATACATATATCAGCCCTAACTGTATTAGGAATGTAATTTACATATATCACATTTCCAACAAGGGAAACTAAAACTATTAAAGATGCAGCAGTCATTGTTGTAATATTACTAACAAATAATGGTATTTCTATACAATATATATGTTTTTGGATTCAGTTCCCCCTCCAACTTTTAAAGCTTCAAAAACGACTTACATAATTTATCATCATATAAAATGATGTCTTTATAAAGATGAAAAATTACTTGGAGTAGTTAATTCTAATCGCGGTTTTTTATTTTTAGATCCATTTTCGTTTCCAGAACTTAAAAAAGTTAGAGTATCATACATCATTTTCATATCTTTATCAAAAAAATCTGTTTCCAAAATATCCTTATGTCCCCATGCAAGAGTTTTTGTGGAATTTGGTATACAATATCTTTTATCATCATGAGTTGTTAATGCCAATTTATTTAACAAATTAGTGTATATATTATGCATATCTGACTTGAATACATACATGGTGCAGAATATTTTGTCACCTTTCTCAACAACATCTTTATAATCTGATAATGTTAATTGATTTTTTATACATGATCTACTAACGCCTTTTGCTTTTTTATCTACACTATTTTTGGATTTTATACAATATGCTTTAGCACCAGTTCCATAAAAACTTTCAATGGGAATCCCTTTGTACTCATCTTTAAATTTACCAACAACTGATGTTGTAATAGGCATGCAATGAATATTTTGTTCAGAAAAATTAGAAGTATCAAATTTATCCAGATTTAGCTTCATATCTTCATAAAAGTTTTGGGTCTGAACTTCAAGAATTAAGGAATCAGTATCCGTATATAATAAATTTAAATTATTACCATATTTTACTTTTAAATACCCATAATAAAAATTATACATTACAGTTTTTGCAATATCCAGAATACTCATCCCAACATAAATTGGTTTATTGTATTCAATGCAAACCTGTTGAAGTTGAAGAGCAACTAGATTTTCAGAGAAAATTTTAAAATCCTTTAATTGAGGTTTAGAAATAAGTTTTTCGGCACTAAATTTATTACCCTGTCTTTCCCATTGAGATACTAATTTAATATCTGCTCGCCTATCAACATTTTCCATGGTTTTACCGAAAATTGAATTATTTGCCAATTTATAACAATTTTTATCAAATTTATTTTTAGATAAATTTCGTAAATTTGTATTTAAATCTATATATTCCGCTAACCATGGTGATTGTGTAAACTTAACTGCTCTGTGTATTTTTATGATTTTGAGTCCAAATTGTAGACATTGTTTCAGATATCGGTAGTGAATGATATAGTTATATTTATTATGTAAGTTTGGAATTAATTTGGAGTGGTTTGAAATTGGTGGTGTATATTGTTCAGGACAAAATGGGAAATCATTATGACTATCATGTAAATAATTTGGATATTCTAAATCAACTTCAAATATGTATCCTATAGATGATGTATCTGAAAGTTCGGATATATTTAAAGTTTCTATTTCGAGCTTAGGTACCCAAGCAAAATTTTTTTCAGGCAAATATTGTTTCATAGCATAACCATACAAATTTGTGGCGTCTAAGTAAGCGATATATGTTGTAGGTCTTTCAGGATTAAAATTTTCTAAGAATGGATTATTTGCTTCAGATTTGCGTTTGGAACAAGTGCTAACCCCACCACGAACACCTTTTTTGAAAAAATGAAGCATATCTTGTTCCGTTAATAATTCTAATTCTACATTAGTTAATTTCATCATTGCATCCCAGCACATAGAAGGGCTAGTGACATAATTAACAGGATCTAACTTATAGGTTTTAATACATGTGGATCTATAATTTTCAAAAACATCAGCCAAAAGTAAAACATCTGATTTTAAGTAAATATCGGAATAAGCCCCTATTGTAGAACACTTAAATAGATTCCACACTTCTACAGCACGACTGTAGTCTTGAGGAGAGATATTTTCATCGGTTAAGTTATTATAAAATTTATCAATCAATGGTAGAGATTTCTCATTTAATTTTTCGTTGGAATCTATGTAAGAGTATGGAAATACCCCTTTTTGTCTAATGTATCGAAATTCATCAGCATTTGAGAAAAACTTTTTAATTTCAAAACATTGTGAATCTTGTAGAGTTTGTGATAGTGACTCTAAAGACTCTGGGAGAAATTGAAAAGAATCTATAAAGCGTAGTCGCAAAGCAACTGGTTTCCGCTTTTCTGACACATCAACGAAAATTTCCTTACTAAAAGAAATATACTTTTCTTTATTTTGAGCTATAACACTAATATTTTCTTTATTATAGCAAAGCGATTTAATAAATAGGTGAGAATCATAGTTTTTTAAATTATGCAATACTATTGGTATATATTTTGGAGGTTTAAAATGCAAATTACATATTGAGTGGGTGGCTCCTCGATATTTACCTGTAATATGACAATGATCCCTACACTTTATGAAATTTCCTTTTGAAAAAGGTTTTTCACATACATAACAAATGCTAGAATTTTCATATTCAATCTGTTCCACAGATGATAAATCTTTCAATGGTACTTGATATTTTAAATATTTTTTATAAATTTCTTTTACATCATTTTCAATGTATTCAATAAATTTTATAGCACAATCTGTACCTCTATAAAGTTTAAGACACACAACATTCTCATCAAATGATGATTTAATATAATAAGCAAATGAATAGGGTATATGTTCAGCAGTTTTAATAGTATATGAGGTTGTCGAATCAGGTGTAGATTGTTGGCACTCAATGTTTTTCAAATAACATTCAAAATCGGCATAAATAACAAAAGGAGCTTTATACTGTTTCTGAATATTTTGAAACTTTAATATATTTGCAGGAATATAATTGCCAAATTTATCCAAAATCAAATTATCTGAAGGAAGCTCAATTCGAACAAAACTACAATCACGTTCTAAATGTGTGTTAAGTTTTTCATATGTTCCAAAATATTGAAGGCATCCATCACATAAGTATTTTTTTATTTTCTTTTTTGATAATTGTTTGGATACCAAGCAACCTAAATCCTTTATCCAACAGTAGTGGTTATTTCCATCATCAGAACTTATTAAAAGCAAATTAATATGTAATTTTTTCTTTTCATTATTATAATGTAAAGGACCGACAATCTCATATACCTTTTTATTATCCCTTAAAAATTTTTCAACTCCATATACATTTATGGACAAATTATTTTTTTCCTCAAACTTTTTTATATCTAATAATTTTACTGGAAATTCAATACCTGTAAAATCGAAAGCGTCTCTGAAGTCTGGATATGATGAGGTCTTTCGAGGATTACCGGTTGGCTGGTATGCTGCTGAAACCACTGCCCAGGCGAAACAGCAATTGTCCTCATTCATCACATTCACTATTGATTTAGAAAAGTGATGCATCTTAATGTAGGAGGAGGCATTCAATGGGTTGTACTTATTGATGTTGACTTCCAAATGCAGAATTCTTTGTAGAGCCCACCCTGTAATAGGAATTAAAAAATTAGTTCTGAATAATATTTGTTAGAGATGTACAAGTGATATTAAGAAAACTTAGCTCTTGAGATTAAGAAAACTTAGCTCTTGAGATTAAATAATAATTACCTGAGTCTCTTTCCGGCAATTCATCTGCTTTGGTTTCAATAATCTTGAATAAATCATCGTAAAGCTGTTGTAGATCAGTTGTATGGGTTACAATGAAGAACGGTGTATTAAATGACTTAATTGAAGTAGAGGTTAAAGTTGGAGAATAATATATTCCAAATAATTCCAAATTTACTTTAGCACATGTAAATTCCTGTTGACGCTGGCGTATTAATGTTTGCACTTTATTACCAACATCTTGCTGAAACTTTTTGATGTCGATGTGATAATTCTGCGAATATATTCTGTAGGAAGCTATTCGACATTTAAATGCACTCCTGATAATGTCAATTCCATTTCCATATTTTATGCAGCTCCTGTTTTTATGAATATTTGTCCTCAAGTGTGTGCTCCAGGAATTAGATTTGACATTTACTTCACAATCTTGGCAAAATCGCATTGGAGGTCTTGAAAGTAGTTCATCAACTGAAACAATTATTATTTTTTAATTCCTCTGTAAACCTTTATTAATAATAAAAAGAAAAATTAAAAGGAAAATTATAGCTAAATATGTTATAAAAAAATACTTACGATTAATTATATAATCTTCCAAGTTAAAGGTGTTTTCGTTATTAACAACATTTTCTCGAAGGTGGCGTACAATATGTGATTTTCTTTTAAATTCTCTTAAGCAGTGTGTGCAAAGGAGAGTCATTTTAAAATGGAATCGGTTAGGGCCGTGTCGCTTTTAAATAAATACAATTTCGATCTATCAAGACCCAATGACATAGAATAATTAGCAATTTTTTCAGCTCGCGCAATTTAGAAAACTTTTGGATTTACTTTTGAATTAACTTTTGGATTCACTTTTTAATTTGAAGAAAAACATGGATTTTTTTTAAAAAATATATTTCCCAAATTTAAAAGAAGATCGCCTTGTCGTTGAATACAATTTTTAACGTCTTTTAAAGTCGAATTAGATAAATTATTACATATATTATCTAAGTTTAAATAGGAATAAACCATTGACTTAAATCTAGATGTGGCACACCTTGTTTCATTCCTATTTAAGCTCGGCTTAGTTTTCTTATGTAGAAACTTATCTAATTCTCCAATAGCGACTTTATTTGTTGGATTAATTTTCGGAGCTGTTGTTACAGCGACTGGTAAAGAATTTTTTGAAATTTGTGCCCCTAAAGTTTGGGAACTAGAAATATCACCGTCCAATTTTGACTTTTTTAAATCTGAACAATCATTTGTTTCTGATAAAGAACGTTTTTTGGGTAAATTTTTTTCAATTAAATTTTCAGAACTTTGTTCTAAATTTAGGCCAGAAGGATTTTTCAAAAATTGATTTTGATTACAGGAAGAAATTAAGGGACATTGAGGCTGCTCATCTTCAAAATTTTCAGTATAAGTATATACCTCAATGTCCCCCACAATTTCGCCACAACTCAAATCAAAAACATCTACCGAATTTACTGAATTTCTGGTATAGCCAAATTTGGATGGTTGTTCAAACCCCTGAATAAAATTTTGATCCAACCCTTCAATTAAATTTTGATCCAACACTTTAATAAAATTATGCTGAGCTTTGGCTGAGACGTTTATAACAGTCTCAACGCTGTCGTTGGAATCCTCTGATGAATCTGACGATGCATCTGAAATTGGCGAATAGTGGGGGCGATAAACCTCTTCCATATTATTTTTCGAAAAACCCCCAATGCCAATCCTCTTATCATTATTTAAAGCTCCCTCGTTACCAACCCCATTATTATTATTGTTTAAAACCCCCTTATTATTTTGTTCCTCACAGCTCTCAAAAGTCTCCTGATATTCCACATCACCCTTAATTAAATTTTGCCCTGAGCTATTTTCACAAATTTCACCCCCTTCTAATATATCTAAAAGTTGTTCCAAATTATATCCCTCATTTATTTCAGAATTGTTAATTAAATTTTTCCTTAATATATCATTATTTAAATCATCGAAATTAATTGTTTCAAGAGGTTCTTGAGGAATATCAGGGATAATAGATTCATCCAAAACTTTTAAGAGCTGTGTCAAAATATCGCTTTCACCAATTTCGGAAGAATCGCCAGATTCAGATGAATTGTTAAATGTATTAATATCAATTTCCCTAAATTTAATATCTAGCTCCTCGTCGCTTAGCCCACAAAATGAACAATCAATCAAATCATGCACAAGGCAAGCGTCGTTTAAATCGAAGGCTGTTAAGTCGATGTTTTCAATTTTTACATTTAAAAATGACATTTTAAATTATAAATTAAAAAATAAAAAAATTATGAATCAATCAAAAAATCAAAAAATCAATAAAAAATCAAAAAAAATCCACAAAAATGAAAAATCAACAAAAATCAAAAATTGGCTTTTAAAAGATGAAATAAAAATGAATTAAAAATCCAAAGTATTAAGTCAAAAATATTAAATCAAAAGTATGAAATCAACAATACAAACCAAATGAAAATTAATAATATGTCACTACGTCACACGAAATAAATCCGACTATCAAGATATATTAAAATCGATTCGATAATTTTACAAGCGTACGCTAATAGCGAGATGTAAACTGAAGAGACGCTTCGTACCCAGCCGCCTTTTAAAGCAGCCAAGAGCCTGGTACCGGCTGGTACGGCGTGGCACTGCATGGTACGACGGGAACCGTGAGACCGTGAACTCGAGAGAGGTCGTTCAACGGTTGTAAGTTGTTTTGTTCTTAAGAAAATGACGAGTAAAGAGGAGAAGAAGAAAAAAAAAAAGTTGTTTTTTGGAATAATATAAAAACCAGTTTTTTTTTTTTTTTTTTTTTTTTTTTTATTTATTTTTTTTCTTTTTTTTTTTTTTTTTTTTCGTTTTTTATATTATTCCAAAAACAACTTTTTTTTTTTCTTCTTCTTCTCCTCTTTACTCGTCTTTTTCTTAAGAACAAAACAACTTACGACCGTTGAACGACCTCTCTCGAGTTCACGCTATCTTTGCCTTCTTCTTCTTCTCATTCTTCGGACTGGTTTTGCCGCTGGAGGTAGGAAAAGTGGTATTTCAGTATTGTATATAAGGATTTACAGCGTCTTGACTTAGCATTCATTAAGTTTAAAGTCTCAAAATGAGTACGTTCATAATTATAACACTACAAGACTTTCTGGGATTCTTGGAAAATCAGATTAATCTGATGGATCGTCAGAGTCCAAATTCCGAGAACACGGTGATGTGGCCGCCACCATCAGAGGCTGACTATTTAGATGAAGAATTTATCCACATGTTTGAGCCAGACCTGGATCCCGAGCCTATCGCCTTTGAGTGGGATCCAGACCGAGCAATGGATCTTCAACCTTTGATGATGGAGCAACAGCCTATGGAAGAAGATCGGCCACAACCTATGGCAGAGCAGCAGCAGCAACAACAGCAGCAGGAGCAGCAGCGGGAGCAGCAGCGGGAGCAGCCACAACAACAGCAGCAACAACAGCAGCAGCCACAACCACAGCAACAACAGCAGCAGCGAAGGCAGAGTTACCCTCGAAAGTGCAAGAGGCCACAGCAACAACAGCAACAACAACAGCAACAACAACAGCAGCAGCAGCGAAGGCAGAGTTACCCTCGAAAATGCAAGAGGCCACAGCAGCAACAGCAACATCAACATCAACAGCAACATCAACAGCATCAGGAGCAGCCACAACAACAGCAGCAGCAGCGAAGGCAGAGTTACCCTCGAAAATGCAAGAGGCCAATAAATTATAAATTATAAATTGGCCTCTTGCAGAGCAGCAACCTCTGGCAGACAACAACAACCGATGGCAAAGCAGCAACCTATGGCAGACAACAGCAACCTCTGGCATGCAGCAGCAACCTCTGGCATGCAGCAGCAACCTCTGGCATGCAGCAGCAACCTCTGGCAGACAGCAGCAATTGGCAACCCAAAATGGTATAAATTATAAATATGTATTTATGTATATATGTATATTTGTATTTTGGATATAGGAATAATAAAAAACAAAGTCGTTGAAGAAAATATTTTATTTTTTTCTATTTCTTATACAGAATCACACCTAATAACCAAGTTTCTTTAACTTGAAAGAATTATTATGAATAGGATGAATATAATTTTTTTTTACAAGCACAGTAATGAAAACTAGGTTTTTTTTTAACATGGAAGAATAAATCATAGTCTGTTGTCAGGGAATTAAACCTAATTGTTCTTTATCTTATATATAAAATCTTATTTAAATGTCTTAGTTGACATTTTAAACTTAATATTAAAAAATACTAGGGTGAATGAATAAATTCAAGTGCAGTATCAAATTCATTTATTTAAAATTCAATTTATCGATAGGATTGATTGTGCATATTATGTAGAAAAAATTATTCTACACTGAAAGAACAAAATCATTAGTTCTTCGAATTTTAATATAAACAAATTTCTATTTATTTAGATGGCACCCTTATATTTATTTAACTTAAACTTAATATATATCTTATAACTTATATCTTATAACTTATATCTTACAACTTATATTTTATATGAAATCTTATTTAAATTAGTTGACATTTTAAACTTAATATTCAAAAACTACTAGGGTGCATGAATAAATTCAAGTGGAGTATCAAATTCATTTATTTAAATTTGATTTATCGGTAGGGTTGTTGTGCATATTATTTGAAAAGAATTATTCTACACTGAAAGAACAAATTATAATTTCTTTCAATGGGAATAAATACAAATTCTTATTTATTCACATCATTCCCTTATATTTATTTACATCATTCCCTTATATTTATTTACATAGTTTCTTATATTTATTTAACTTAGCAGAACAAAATCTAAATTCTTATAAAATATTTTAAACTTAAACTTAATATTAAAAACGCCATAGTGCATGAATAAGTGCAAGTGAAATAAATTTATTTAAAATTTGATTTTTCAATTAGATGGTTTTGCATATTCTTTAGTTCTGGTTTGTTACATATTATACATGCTTGTGAAGGAGTTGTTATGAATAAATCGTTTTCACACGTGTTGCATTGCAGATCTTTTTCGCAACATATAAAGGATCGTTTATAGTGGCTATTAACAAAATTATTTTTCCCATTTGGGCAATTTAGAGCATGTATATAGTAACATTCACAACATAAATTATATGCACCGCCAGAAGATGAAATAATTACGACATAAGATTGAAAAACGCACACTTCTCGCGTAAGGTAATTTGGTGTCAATGTATCACTTGCATTTATTTTTGCCACTTTCACGAGCCCCTCTTCTCCACACCCGTTTGGAACGCCATTATCCTCTATCCCATCATCTTCTTCATCTTCATCGTCGTCTTCGAAATTATTTCGATCAATAGTGATCAGAGAATCCTGTCTTGCGTGAAACTTTCCTCTTCCAGCCAAGTTAAAATGAGTTGTTTCATCTTTGTACATTGACTGGATCGTTTCATCGCAAGCAGAATCTAAATATACATGTGTCTGATCCATTTCGAAGACTGTCCGATGAAACTCGATTCACTTGTTCACACTATTTTTTAATTTTACAACACTTTTTTATTGATAATGGTGGGCCGTCTATGTGGTGTTGATATATTGGATAGTGTTTAAAACACGGCAAATTTAGCTGCAATTCTTCGTCACTTCTATAATTTTCCGGCAACCTGTTCCAAATTTGTTGTAAACTAAGTGAATCGACGAATGTTTTCAAGTAGTTGATGGGAAAGAAGGCCAAGTCTTGATCTTCAAAATCGGTAAGATTTTTTCCGTTATTTTGGTAGGAAATTATTACTTGGCCTACACGTTCAATGAGTTGCTGTTGTTGTTGTTGTTGGTCGCTATTTGACATCGCGCACGAATGACTGAAGTTCGCTCAGATTCGATCGTTTAAAATACCAGCTCCCCTCCAACTGCTACCAGCTCCCCTCCAACTACTGTGGTGGTTAGGAAGGAGGTAGGAGGTGGAGCAAAAAGAGGCGGAGTTTATGAAACCAATCGGAATAGGGGGCGAACTTGGGCAGCCAATCAGAAACAAGGTCATTCTTGGCTGACCAATCAAAAAAGTGGTGGGGGGGTCAACTAGGAGCCCCCTATTCCCACTACTAGCTCAAAAATAACAGAACGGCAGGTCGAGATAATATCTTGGCAAAAAGTCTGAAACATGGAGGGAACGATCTAATCACACAAATACATAATCTCGTGAAACAAATTTGGAATCAAGAAATCATTCCTGATGAATGGAAAAAGGGGTAATAATTCCACTCCACAAAAAAGGGGACCAAATGCAATGTAAAAATAACCGAGGTATTGCTTTATTAAGCTACGCGTATAAATTATTCTCCAGCATTCTCCTTCAACGTCTCTCTCCGTATACCGAGGAGATTATCGGAGACTACCAATGTGGCTTTCGAAGCGGAAGATCAACAGTTGACCAGCTGTTCATTATCCGACAGATGCTAGAGAAATGTTGGGAAGTTAACAAAAACTTATATACCTTGTTCATAGATTTCGAGCAAGCATATGACAATGTTATTAGGATAAGGTTATGGGAAGCTATGGAAGAATTTGGAATCCCGCACAAGCTGATTAGACTGTGTAGAGCGTGTCTGGAGTGGGCAAAAAGCTGTGTCAAAATTGAAGGAGAGTGTAGCCAAACATTTTCTATCAACAGAGGATTAAAACAGGGAGATGCTTTGTCGCCAGTACTGTTTAACCTTGCACTGGAGAAAGCCGTAAGAACAGTATCAGTTGACGCGGAGGTTTTTGGGCCAAGTGGCCCTAAACTTATTTTAGCCTACGCGGATGATATGGGCGCGATAGGAGAAAGCACAGTCAGTGTGAAGGAAAACTTCATAAAGATAGAAAAAGAAGCTCAGAGAATAGGGCTCCGAATAAATGAAGGAAAGACCAAATACATGCATGTCTCCCGCAACCCCGCCCGAGATAGAATCAGGCAGAACGTCACCATGGATGACTATAATTTTGAGCATGTGCGAGTTTTCAAGTACCTGGGCGCAGTGATAACAGCAAACAATAATATGCAGGAAGAGGTTAAACAGCGCATCACACAAGCAAATAAATGTTCATTTGCGATACAAACCTTGCTTAAGTCAAAATTTATCACTAGAAAGGCAAAAACCGAAATTTATCGAACAATAATACGACCAGTAGCAATCTACGCCAGTGAAACATGAAACATGGAGCCTGACGGTCCACGATACGGAGCTGCTAAGAAGGTTTGAGAGAAAAATCCTGCGCATAATATATGGCCCATACCGAGCCCTTGAAACAGGCCGTCACAGAATGAGAAGCAACATAGAGCTTGCGCAAATATATCAAAGCCCTGACATCATTCAAGAAATAAAGTCCAGAAGACTACGATGGGCAGGTCATATACAAAGGAGTCAAAACGATCGACTAATAAAACTGGTATGGGAGGAAGCACCACAAGGAAAAAGATCACTGGGAAGATCTAGGCTTAGATGGAGAGATAACATCCACAAGGATCTAGCTATCCTTGAAGTTGACCAGCGAGAATGGAGGGAGCTGGCACAAGACTGTTCTAGGTGGAGGCAGATAGTCGAGGCAGCCAAGACCCACCCTGGGTTGTAGTGCTACGGAGTCAGTCAGTAAACAGTATTAAAGAACTACTTGCGAGAATAGCACAGTATTCAAAAGAAGCCCGTAATAATGCCCGAATATTATTTGTAGTGCAGCGGGAAATATTCGAAGAATAAGAAAATGTGTTGAAGTACGTGGAGCCCAGATTGAATATTTCCCAAAATAACGTTTAAACGTTTTCACTATTTTCACATATTAATAACATTCTAAATTAACTGAGCCTCGATCAACTTTTTACAAGATTTCTGGATTTGACAACTGTTCTGGATTCATCTTCTATAAATATATATAGTAGGTGTATCTATAAAAAATGTCCCAAATTGAATCAGAAAAACCCTGTATGCGAAAGTAATGTGTCCAAAGAAGACAAGAGTTTTAGTTCATTAATGACAGGGCTAAAACCTGACAGAAACAGATACAATAACATTTTTAAATTAATTTCAACCATCTTGTAAGCTAACCTAACCTTACAGAGACAGATATTATACCATTTTAAAATTAATTTTAGACATCTGGTAACATCAAAATTCTTCTGGAAAATTAAAACTCTTTCTGGAGTCTAGATGGCATTTGATTGTTCAATTTTCCTCATATTGGTATTAAAAATTAATAAATAAAAAAGAACGAATCAATAAATGAGAAAAAACAATTTAAGAAATAATAGAATATTGGATGACAGAAGCCAAAATGACAAGTAACAAACCGTTCTACTATTTTATTTTCGACGTGACACTTCCACTAACAAGATCGAGAGTTCCATACATCATATCTTTTTCCCATTTTTATAGCACGGAAATCCTTTTGAACTAGTTCGGGGTTTTACCGAATCAACAAAAAAGACATAATACGCAAGAAAGCTTTTGTTGTCATTTACAGTTGATATGTTGGGAAATTAGTTGACAAGTTATTACGATTATTTTATTTCAAAAACAAAGCAGTCCTATTATACTATGAGTTATTAAAGCAAAATTAATTTAACTGTAAAATGTTTTTGCTGGATATAGACTTTTGTCACTGTAAATAATTAAAATCATTGACAAACCTCATCTTTATTTAAAAACAAACAACAGTATACGGATAAGAGAATAAAGAATGGAGTAATTAAAGTAAACTCCACTTTAAAAATTAATTGCCCTTTAACTGGATAAATTAAAACAACCCTTACAGGAGCTAATCAAAATATGAATATAAACGAAAAATTGAATGTAAGCACAAAGTATGAAAAACATGATATATTTTGCCTTGTCGGAAGAAAAAGTTGTTTTATCAAAGAGGGATAATTAGAAGTTATATTTCCATATACAGGATAGTCAGTCAGGGAATTGAAAAATAAGACACACTGTAAAAAGTTACAGACCTCCCGATTATTATTAAAATTTTTTGCACTAGCGGAAGATGTTTTGGACCAAAGATTTAGCACACAAAATATGTATAATTTGGAAGTTGGTTCATTTATATATATATATATATATATATATATATATATATATATATATATATATATATATATATATATATATATATATATATGTATATATATATATATATATATATATATATATATATATATATATATATATATTATATCGTAGATTCAGTTCTCAGCGAGTAACGAGACGAACCGCACTTGAAAATGCCAAATGAGATTTTGGCGAAACGTCGTGAAAACGATTTTTTGAACGAACGGATTGAAACCCGGAATAACCAAACTATTCATATATATATATATATATATATATATATATATATATATATATATATATATATATATATTTATATATATATATATATATATATATATATATATATATATATATATATAGAGAGAGAGAGAGAGAGAGAGAGAGAGAGAGAGAAATTAACGTCCGTGTAATTTTAAAATAGAATAAAAAATACTCGGCTATGAGGACTAAGACCGTTGATAAATATTACTCTCATGCTAAAAAGTGCGGATATCTCCAAAGAACATGAAAAAACTCTGCTGTCGTCATTTTTGGGACCCGGGGTGATGATAAAATAGTTATATACAGGGTGTCCCATTTAAAAAATTAAAGTTAAATTAATTTACATTACATCAATTGGGCAAAATTTTGACAAACACCCTGTATGAGGTAATTGACTAGGCGCTATACTAGAACTGTGTAATATAGTTGCTGTAGATTGAAAGATATAGTAGATTATAGAGGAACATGTTTTTTTCAATATTTGGTAATTTTTTTGAAAAAGTTTGCAACTTCGCAATAAAATTCAAAAACCGCATCGATAGTTCTTGGGGTAATTCAAAAAAATTCCTTTGACCTCCACAAATGCTCAATTTCTTCATGAAGGCGTAAATTTTTACATCTTGTTAGGGGCAAATGAATAAATTAATTTTCAACCCCTTAAATATCGCTTTAAAAAAAGGGGGGTGCCATATTCATAATTTTTCGAGCTACCCCAAAATAAAAAAAAACACCGAAATTGGTCCATTTGTTGCTGAAATAGGGTAAAGTTTTCAGAGCGCTGCTGCTTTGAACCTTCGAGTTCAGTTTTCTTGCGCGTGGGAGAGCCCTATTTTTTTTATAAAAAAATAACCTTTTTTAAAGCGATATTTGTAGGGTTAAAAATTAATTTTTTCATTTTTCCCTAACAAGATATGAAAGTTTAGGCCTTCACGAAGATATTAAACCTTTATGTTGGTCAAAATAGTCGCTCAAAAAAAAGGTCAATATTTTGCGACTTGGGATAAATAATTAGCAATATCTCAGCAACAAATCATCCGATTTACTGTTATAAGAAAATATTTTTTTCAGAAAGATGAGGGCTTCCTTTTAAAAGCAAGAAAATTCAAAAAATTTTGAGGGTTTTTGGCCTTTTGAAATAACAAATTAACAAAAATAATCGCATAATTTAAATTGTAAACTTTTTTTCCAAAATGTGTTCCTTGACTTGTAGATTCAAAAAACCTGTTTTAGCCACCTTTGACCCCCCTTTTTTCCCCAACCTATTTTTTGCTGTTACATTTTATATAGGGTTTATTCCTACATTGCCGCCCATCACTTCTGGGTAGCTCTCATCTATCTCGGAATTTACTTCACTATATTTACTTATGGCTTGACAGGTGATAAAAAACGTTATTTTAGCCCGCTATCAGTAGTAGGTTTGGTTACATCCGACTACTGTCTTATGTAGGGATGCATCCAATACCGATATCGATATCGATATACCGGCGATATCGTTGCTTTTCCGATATATCGGAATCGGCAATATTAGTTTGCCGATACACCGATACATTTTCAATTCCTTCCGCAGATTACTTGTTGTCAATTATTGCTTTCGACGCGTAATAAAATGAATAATTAATTTCTTTGTGGCAGTGACTTGTGATTGTGGCATTTTTTTACTAAATACGTATATAGTAACTACGTAATCATAAGCGTGGTAAAAAACAAAAGTTAATCAATAAGTATGTCAACCTAGAAACAAAAAAGTTCTATATGGAATTACCTTGAAGCATCAGCATCTGAAAATTCTAAAACACTATATATGTATTGTAAAGAAAACGTGTCCCGTAATACCAATTCAAAAAATTATAAAACATTCACGAATTTGTGGATCCACAGACATCATCATAGTAAATTGAACACCGCTTCAGTGCCGAAGACAACAAGTGATGACAGTGACCCACTACCACTAGACAAGCAACTCTAACAGACATGATCGATAAAAATCATTATATAGAGATGATGATACTAGGGCAAAAGAAATAATTCGTACTATTGCTGAGCAAATATGCGTCGATATGGAGCCATTCAACTTAGTCAACAAGATAGGCTATCAACGATTGTTAAAGAAGCTATGCCCGAATTACAAAATGGTATCACGTTTCCATATTACGAAAAAAGTTAAACCAGAAATATATAAGCAAGTGAGAACTAAAGTCCTAGAACTGTTAGAAGAGTTATAGCATATTGTGATAACCACCGACATATGGACAAGTGACTCTTCTTCGCAATCTAATGATTTTATTATCATAACAACTCATGGGATAGATTCTAGCTTCGAGTACAAGCCTTATTGCCTCATTGTAATGCCATTCGAGGGTCTTCAGCACTCAAGATCCAATATTGCATGTAATCTAAAGAAGTCTTTTCAGTATTGGAGTATATAGGACAGAGTTCAAGCCATAGTTACTGATAACGCTGCAAATATGGATGTACGCTATCAGAGAGATTCAACCAACATACAATTTAGTGTCCAGCGATTGATAATTAAAACTAGCCTTTTTAAACAGGATCGGGTGAATGTTATGATTAATAAAGCACGGACTATCATCGGTCATTTTAATCATTATAGGACCAGCAGCTAGATTTAAAAGGAAATACAGACGTTCATAACGTTCCGAACCATGTATTTATACAAGACGTATCTACGCGATGGAACTACAAGCCTTAAGGTCATTGCTGTTGGCCTAGTATAAAGTCCAACGTAGAACTCACAAAGGAAGAATAGATAATAATGGATAAATTGGTGAAGATTTTACGTTATTTTGAAGGGGCTACAAAATCGATCAGCAAAGCCACAGTTGTATTATCCGACGCAATTCCTTTAATTGACAATCTCCGACAAGTGCTTCAGAACACCAAAGACACAGACGGTATTTTGCAAGAGGGAATGTATCGAAACTTATGATGGCTGATATAGTATTGGCTCTTAATGAAAGATTTGATTATTTGAAAAATGAAAAATCGTAATATTTAGCTACAGTAAGAGATCCGCGTTTTAAACTTCGAACATTTCATAAACAATCTATGAGCAGCCGCATCGGTATCGGTATCGGTATCGTCGAGACTTTTTTATAAATATCGGTATCGGTATCGTATCGGCAGAAATGCGTATCGATGATGATAATACAAAAATTTTATAATATTTGAAAAAGGAATAGACTTTTGTCCTAATGAAGGATCCTTTTATCAATGTATCATTCGCCTTTTGCTAATTTCTATGACATAACTAAGCATGGACTTATGCCCTGGCAAAAACGTCTGCAATTTCTACACTTTCAAATAAATAATTCATTTTTTTGTTTGTAGCGTCTCCATTTTTACAAGGTACGACAACGGATGCGTACGGCAGCTCAATATGTCGGAGGCTAGGTTCGTATCGCTTTTAGAGATAGTTGTGCTCTGCTTTGATTACCCAATAGGCGCCACCTGTTTTACATTATTTGTGTTACTTACCTAGTGATTAAACAGGAAAATACATAGGTATGAGGAATGATTTTAATTTATTGACTGCTGGTGTATAGCTCCATAATGAAACGACTTAATTAAAACAAAATAACAATTCCATTTTATTCCAAAAAAAATTATTATGCACATAAATCAGAATGGTACCTACAATTTTTTTTATATACTCTTTCTTGATAACTATTGGTGTTACATCCTTTTAACAGGTTATATAAAATTTGGCCGCAAACGTTCTAGAACCTTCAATTGCCAAGAAAGTAATTTTCATAAAGAAAGTTATCAAAAAGGTTCTTACATTTTATTATGTCAAATGAAAATATCTTTATATTGTTTTATTTGCATGTAAAAAAATTGATGTTGAGTTCCAATTCTCCTACCTGGTCTATGCTATGGTACCTCCCACTTCTATTTATTTGATCCACCGCTGTTGTTAGGATTCTTGTTGTGGTTTGTGGATGACTGGGGGTTTCACAAGGCCAATCCCAACTCACCAACCAAACACAGGGTTAGGGTTAAAATCGTTGTGGTAACACGGACAGGAAAAATAGGACCGGAACCATCAGAAAGCCTTAGCAGCCGGGAAAATCAAAATGGAAATCACAGTAAAAGAAATAAGATGAAGCCAAAGATGAAAAAGATTTGCTTCAGATAGCCCTCAAATAAAATGTTATTTTTACCACATGTTCGTAAAGATAAGGGGCAAAATCTTACCTCATTGATTAGTGAACGAAAAAAACACTTGACCGTCTGTCCTTTCAAATCTAATGGCAGGATTGGTCTACTGCCTTCGACGGTTCAACAGTAAAGGGAACGAAAATGAAAATCTCTCTTGCAACCAGATGTGACAAATCTTAGGGATATTTGTAGTTACTTTTGCCAACCTTATTGTCAACCTGGAGAACTCTAACCTAGTTCCGAACTTACACTGATTACCAGGTAATACATCAAATATTGGCAAGCCATGGAAAATTATCAAAAAGAAAATTATGATTAAACAGTCCAAAGTTACTAATCATGATTAAAACAAAGTTCAAATTGCTACAAATTCCATACTGTATACTCAACCTTAAATGATTGGTCTCTAAATGCCGTGCTCGTGTCAATGAATCGGGTATACATCCACAACAAATGCTAAATGAACTATATTACCGACTATAACCTTATATTTTTAATACTGAAATGGAATATAAATAAATGAGAATTTATTAAAAATAAAATATTTTACGACTTTTAAATTCAAACCAAATAATGTGATATATAAACTACAGCAATTTACAAACTGTGTTAAGAAGAAAGAGTGATAAGTTACAAGACCAAAAGGGTTGTGAACCAAAAAAAAACAAATTTCATATTTACTATTTTAAATTACAGGATAAATAATTAAATTTAATCAGGTAAAAATATAAAAATTATGTCATATTACTAAAAACATGTAGCATTGATGCAAACTGGTAAATTTAAATGCTACATGTTAAAAGTGACTTATTTTCATCTATTAAATAGTTTTGTCTTTAAAGTGTTCTTTTCTGGAATTCTTAAAGCTCTATTTATGAACGCGTACTATATTGTAAAGCTGAAGATGTTACAATTTAGAATTTTTTATGACTTGAATGGTTACTTTTATAGGCTATAAATCGCATATGGGTAATGGGAACATATTTCTTTAAATAGAGAAAACAACAATCTTATATCTTTCTCTAGATTGAAATATACTGATCTACTCATATATCATCTACTTTCTCATAGACTGTGACACCAAGAAATGTTATTTTTATATTTTGATAGATAAGTTTTTTTTTCAGTTTGCGCCAGTCTTAAATTACATGTTTTGGTCCCGAAAATCTCAAAAACTTAATCTCGACGTAATGAAATCACATGTAATAAAATTCTAACATTCAGTCTGCTCCGTTTGCAACTTTCTGTAGGAAATGAGAAACTAAAATGGGAGTGGAAAATTTATTTGCTCTAAATTAAACTAGGAAAGGGTTTCAACTGCTTACATGTCCTCGAAGCATAAAATTCAGCTTTTTGGAATACTTCTTAATTGAGTAAAAATTTCAAATTGGTTCCCACAGTGTGAGCGGCACTTAGTCTGTACTTTTCAGAATTGAAATTTATTGCTTTATTTTAAGAAATGAAAGAAGATACGCAACTATATTTCTAATGAGCCCTTGATTTAATGCGTGTAAGGTTGGAAATTTTTATAAGATCATAAAATAAACCAATAAACTTTGATCTGCTAGGCCTCATCCGGTCATTATCCCACCACTTGTTTTTTTGAAAATTTCAAAAAATTAATCTTCTTAAATGTGACAATGTGAGGTTGACATTTGCATATGTTTTAATTTACATCAAGTAGTTTGTTATATATGTAATTCTCCTTTCAAGCAGAGAATATGAAAAATATATGTACAAAAAGTTTATTTCCTGCAAATATCGCTCTGGTCCTCTCTCCATACGCGTTTCGATCACCTAATGATCTTGTCAGTGGAGCTGTATCGGACCGAGAGTAACATTAGCAGGAAATAACTGATATATGAACCATAAACTTCAAGGTATGTCGGCAGGATATTACACCTGCCGTCTACCAACTTCGATGTCAGACTGAAAAATATCGCCAGTCGAACGACATCTATGAATCAACGGAGTAACGTGAAATTTTTAAACAATTAAAATTTCAGTAAGAAATAAAGAAATTTTTCTGCTGTATTTAAATAGTCTGTTATATATGTAATTCTCCTTTCAGGCAGAGAATATAAAAATATATGTACAAACAGTTTATTTCCTGCAAATGCCGCTCTGGTCCTCTCTCCATACGCATTTCGACCACCTCATGATCTCGTCAGTGGAGCTGAGTGAAGTTGGTAGAAGGCAGGTGTAATATCCTGCCGACATACCTTGAAATTTATGGTTCATATATCAGTTATTTCCTGCTAATGTTGCTCTCGGTCCGATACAGCTCCACTGACGAGATCATGAGGTGATAAAACGCGTATGGAGAGAGGACCAGAGCGATATTTGCAGGAAATAAACTGTTTATACATATATTTTTCATATTCTCTGCCTGAAAGGAGAATTACATATATAACAAACTATTTAAATACGACAGAAAGATTTCTTTATTTCTTACTGAAATTTTGATTGTTTAAATCAAGTAGATTATAGATGGTCAACAAATACAAAAAAAAAGGCGACTGATGTTATAATGGCTGTCCGTGGGAATTTAAAGCATCCTGACTGAGAATTCAACAACGAAAATTTTCCACCACGTATAGATTTTGAGTTAGAGATTGTATCAGTTATTTTTATTTACTACAAACATTTTTATATAATATTTATACATAAGTTTACAATAATAGAAAACAGGATATTTTTAGTAAAACAGGATTTATTTACAAAAATACACATGAAAATATATTTATAGTAAGCCTTTTCGACATAGCTTTTGCAAATGTTGACCTTTATGTACCTGATCGCTTTCTCTCATAAGAAACCAACAATCTGCCTTGGTAGCGTTGCTCCATTGTTAATATGTCTTAGTGAAATCTTTCTCCTTGCTCGTGACCGTATCCAAATTTTCTGGGAAAAGATTTAAATGGGAGTGCAAGAAGTGTATTTTAAGGGACATGCGATAACCCATTCTGCAGTAGCTTTCAAATAGTTCTTCTATAATTTTTTTCTATTCTCTTGTTTCCTCAAAAATTGATTCCTTAGTATTTTTCTAACTTTTGGTCCAAGAAATATGTCTTTCTTAAGCTTAGCATTATTTAGATTTGGAAAAAATTGTTTAAGGTATTTAAACGCATCTCTTTCTTTATCCAGTTCTTTAACGAAATTTTTAATCAATCCCAGTTCAATGTATAATGGAGGTACTTTTTTGGGAGCAACAAGAGGTATATTCTTTACGTTAGCTTGACCTGGAATATACTGATCTCTCAGAAGCCATTCTTTGCTTCGTAATAGCTCTGTGCTGCTCTACTGTGCCAAAATCAAAGAAAACAACAATACTTCGTAAATCCATCCTAAAACCCTAGTAATAGTCTTATGATCACATATTTGCCACTTATACCTATACTTTCGTAGATTTCCTTCATGTTAACTGCATGTGCAAGAGGAATAGAGGGTCTTTTGTTGCCATTATGGAGCAGAACTACTTTTAATCTTATTTTAGAAGAATCTGTAAATGAGTACCATTCATCCGGGTTATGTGCAAATCCTAATTTTTCCATAACACTATTTGAATTAACACAAACACATATTTTGTCCCGCAGAGTAAAAAACGAGGATAATTCCTAGTTACGGTTCCTAAATATTGTAACTTTGGTTCCAGTGACTAGTAAAGTCCACTGTTGTATTATAGACCCAAATTTAATTCAGATTCTTCGACTAAATGGGGCGTTTTTACTTCACTTTCACTTTGCCTTATCATTATGCATTTCTAAGCCTTCCTCCAATTTGGCTGGCACTGGAACTGGTAAACCTTCTCCATGAAGAACCAGTTTTATTGCTGAGGGAATATCCGCATATTCCATATTATGTTTGCTTCTTCTTGAAAGATTAGCCATTTTTATCCTGCAAAAATAACAGTGGTTAAAATAATTTGTTGGCTCTCGCCAAATCATTAGAACTGCAAAAGATATAGAAGAGCGTTTGCCATTTAATCTGTTACTTAGATATGCTGCACAGGTTTGTCAACATATGTGAGGAGCTCAGTTCCGATCTTGATCGCCAACAAGACATATAAAATACTTATGATAAGCTACTTTGGTGATTTTGTTAATTATCCTTTCTCGTTATTTAGGGGTAACCTGACCAAATATGTGGCAAAAACTATCCGCGGGGTTAACACGTCACGTTTCTGTACTTTAGACATTTTTGTACTGTCACGTACGTCGGTCCAGAGATATGATACTACGTTTACAGGCACCAACTAACTTTATTCAACACAAAGATAACACTAATACAAAGCTCTTAGTATTGGCTTGTTCGCGAACTTCGCTTTTCTATCTAATACCGATGACTACTTGTGCTAAACCAATACTGATGATACGACTGCCGACCAGCTGCTTTTATAGCCGTTCCATACTTCTGGTATTTTTTAGAAACATCGGGTATCAGAAGTTCGAAAAGCGACGGTATACTTCTCCTATACAGAGGCTGTAAGTAGATTCGGCCACGGGCAGAGCGAAATTTGGAATTATACGGGTTTAAATGGGTGCTTCCGTTATTTTAAGCACTAGGGAGTTGAAACTTTGTGGTTGACTTTTCATCTCTAGACGCCCTCACGTGGTGTTGCCAGATTGTGCACAATTTCCCTAACTTATGGAAACGTAAATTTGACCCCGTCGCGCTCGCTCCGGTACATTACAAACTATTTTTTAAAATAGTGTGATTAAAACACTCATTCATTTTTGTTGAAAAAATCATAACTCAAAAATCTAACGTGTTAGGAAGTTTTTACCATCATTTCCGTATTTAGAGAAAAAGAAAATTAACCAAAGACCGCTCTTTACATTACAGTCGCAAATTGGCTGTAAAGTAGTGATTTAGAAGAGTTTTCAGATCTAAGATCCCTCTAAGAGCCATTACTATGAACCCAGTCTTGCCCCATTTAACATTTATAAAAAATTGAAATTGACACTTTTTGTCTAATACAGAGTACATAATGAAAATAAAGTAAAATTTGGAATGTAATTTATCGATAAATTTACAATTATCAACTAACTCATATATATAAATATGATCCATCTATCTACTTAATTAGACCACTTTCAACTAGTATAAATTACATAAGGTAATTAATCATATATCTGCTCTATTTGAGCTGAGGCTCTTTAAGTAAAAGTATTTCACAGGAACGTATGCACCAAAAAGTACGTATGAATGGGGTTGAATGAAAGTTCTATTGACTTCTTTCTTAAAATCCCTTGGGATCGTGATTGCAGGCGCAGTGAAATTACAAAAAAAAAGTTGTATTTACCTTTAAGAAACCAACAATTCTTATAAATATCCACTATCTGCCGATACGGATGCCTACTTATTACCTGATATACCTTTTAAAGAACACCTAAGGTTTCACAACTGCAAAAGTACGAGTTTTGATGAATTTTTTCATAAAAAATCACTGCGTCCACTTCCTCAATCAATCGCATCGGTTTGAATTAGACAGTGGTATATCAGGCCTATTAGTTTACTTTCCAATTTGGGGAAAATAACAAGAACGAGTGATACTAAATCACATTACTGATTTCATTTCATGACTGAGAAAAATATCCTGCCTGCGGAATAGTTCGGATTGAGAAGCAACCACAGTAATGTCCAGCAGACCACCGGACTAACCTCGTTTATTACATCGTTTTATTCAATCGAAAGTTCGACAAGGCTGCAATCTTTTTTGACATTAGCAATGCCATTAACAAGGTTTGCCACAATGGCTTTGTAGTCAAGGTAATAAGGCAAGTTACCTAATGAGACTGGTCTGAACTTTTCTTGAGGGTAGAACATTCCATAGTATTGTCAGATGATGCCACGTTAAATGTCAAGCCAATAAAAGCTGTGGTGCCTCACCTTCGTCTACCACTCTTTATAATCTGTATACAGCAAGCATTCCGTCAGACATTTACAGTAACGTCTATTTATTTGCTGATGACACTGCATTTGCAACGTCGTCAAGGTAATTCAGCGTTATTTTTAGAAGGCCGCAAGAGCATATTGGCAAGTTGGCGAAATGGATAGCCGACTGAAAAATAAAGTTGAATCCTGATAAAACTCAGGCTATCGTGTTTACCAGATCTCGTTTCCCTATTCCGGAACAGCGGTTATCCATTTGAAACAATCGCATTCCTTGGAGGCATAATGCAAAATACTTGAGACTAGCCTTCGGCAGCGGATTAAATTGGTTACTAAATACTAGTTATATCCTATCTAAAGCCAAAACGTCCTGGTTAGGCTTCTATTCCTTGCTACTCAAACATAGCGAATTAAATCTAAAGAATAAGCCTTTCATCAAGTCTATACTATTATTTGGTGCCCCACGTGGATTACAACAGGCAAAACAAGATTTAGGAAATTAGAGAGCTTTCAGAACAAGGTTCTTCATAAGATCTTTGGAGGCCCATATTAAATTAGGAGCACCATCATTTATAGAGACCTCAGATGTGACATCTTTACAACATTCATCGAACATAATCTGACAAAATACCTAGACAGATCCCAACTTTTAACAAATGAACTAATCAGAACATCTCATAACCTCCCTTCTACACCACGGTAATCTCATTGATTCGCTAAAGAGTGTCTCCGTGACCACCAAACTGGGCCGTTTTATTCTTCAAAATTACTGGCTTAAAAACCGAATCTCATTATCTTAAATACGTTGAAAACCTTATTCGACAAGAATCTTAGGACCAGATCTCACTCGATATACAAAGAAAATCCAAAATATGAGTTACGTTTTTTTAGATTATTCCTATTTGATCAGAAGGCAGCTAGCAGATAAACATTCACACAAATCCAATACTAAGCACAAGAAGTATGTTTTAACTTTTCTATGTTCATGAAATAACTTTCGTCAGAACTGATGCGAAAAATTCCATATTGATTTTAACTGTCACATTTTGATTGTCTTCGGACACATGAACATCGTCGTTCCAATTGACGATCTATAATACTTTTCTCGTGAATGGGACTATTCACAGCATTTCGCAGTTCGTATTAATTAGGATCCAGTGGATGATCAGCCTAAAATAGAACATAATCTAGGCTAGTTAAGTCACAGGAGCTAGGTAACCATGACATCGATTAAATCAAAATATTCGCTCACTTGACCACCAAAATGCCAAGGTGATCTGTCGTATATGGACCATATCTAATTCCTAATTAAAATAAAAGTACCATCAAAAAACGCTGGAGAAATCGACGATAAAATATCCATTCAATATTCCTAGTTGAAAAAGGAACCTGAATGAATAATCATTAAAAATTCCCGCCTAAAGATTTACTAAGAACTGCCCCTGGTGATCGAATTTAGCAGTCCTTTTTTTCTGTCCAAAAACAGTTGGAAATCTGTGACAGATTTTGTAGTCCTCTGACAAACTCCGAGTGTTAAAAGGAATTTGTGTAAATGAGAGCTATTTGTATCCATTATGAAATTTTTTTTTATTGATTTTATTAATTAAGTTCAGTCGATATTACTTTAACGCATCGCAACATGTCATAAATAAAAAAAAATTAATATAAGTGTTTATCTCTTTGTTTAGTTATTAAGTCATCCAGATTATATTTCAGTGACGAAATGATAATTCTGTGATATTTTATGGAGTTACACAATTAAGATTAAGTACAAAGACTCTATGAAAATTTAATTAAACCCCGACTTTGTTGGGGTGCATGTTTGCTGAAGGATGTGTTAATGGTATGAATATATAAATTATTTATAGTCCATTGACTAAAGCGTAGTATAATAAATCCTTAGTTTTTTAGAACGAAGTTTAATGTTGGAGACATTAAAATTTTTAATATGTAGGTATATTTCTGACAAAACGGTTTGTTTCCAAGAATAATTTTTCGACTAAATATATTTTTTTATTTCTAGTCGTTTCCCGTCTGTCGTGTCGGTCTGTTTTATTTTATTTACAAGGATTTATTCTATTTTAAAAACTACGTGTTATTATTTTACTGCTTTTAAATATTGTACATAATAAAAAAAAATATTACTTTTTAAAGCAAAATTTATATTTAATTTTATCCCGTTAGTTTTTTAATAGGTAAGAATATCCATTAGTGCAAAAGTTGAATAAGAGTTAAGAATGTAAAAAAGAAAAAAAAACAATTTGATTTAAAATACTAGCATTTATTTAAATAATAAGTTTTCTTTAACTTCTCTTCATTGCACATAGCTTTGATAAGGTCAAATGCAAGAAATATCGTTAAGCTGTTTCATATACTAAAGTTCAAACCTGAAAACTTTAGTGGGCATAAGAAGATTCTGAATAAAATTTCACCAGAATCCATATAAAAACCGACACCATGACTGCTACCAAACGAGCAGGGAGGGACTATTTCTACTAAAAAAAGAATCAGTGTTATGATTTACTGAAGGATTTAAGATGGAAGGAGTTAGAGTGGGAGTATCAAGCCTAAGTTTTGGGTTTGCAAATCACTAGAAAATATTCCCACCATCTTTCAATCAGAAGCATGCAATTCGGATCTGTATCGACCAGTGTCTGAATAGACACCCTAAGAATTCCAAAATCTATATATTTGATTCACTGTGGCGGGGAGGGTAAGTTTTGACTTTCTTCTCGGTATGGTGGTACAGGTAGGCCATCATCTCGATGATGTTGGAATAGGATAAATTACGTTCCATGGCAATTTATTCTAACTGTGCAACCTCTAACACAGAAAGGATATGATGGAGAGAAGTTTGCATTTACTGTTCGCATTTTACTTCATTGATATACGGAGCTGCATATAGTTGTATGTTTGCTGAATGTGATTTCAGCACTACAACGGCATAATGTGGATATATCCGCTGCTATTGCATCTCACACGGAGGAATCCGTGAAAGCCGCATAAACATATATACGCCATCCGGCGGGAGGTCGGCGAAGCCGCGTTCAGTATTTGTATGCTTTCTTCCGATCTGTCCTTTGCACAGCCAGGTGCATGTCGGTACCCTGATGAGTCTAGTAGAGACGAAACATGTACCTCTGCCGTATCACTGTGGCGGGGAGGGTAAGTTTTGACTTTCTTCTCGGTATGGTGGTACAGGTAGGCCATCATCTCGATGGTGGTGGAATAGAATAAATTGCGTTCCATGGCAATTTATTCTAACTGTGCGATCTCTAACACAGAAAGGATAAGATGGAGAGAAGTTTGCATTTACTGTTCGCATTTTACTTCATTCATATACGGAACTGCATATAGTTGTATGTTTGTTGAATGTGATTTCAGCACTACAACGGCATAATGTGGATATATCCACTGCTATTGCATCTCACACGGAGGCATCCATGAAAGCCGCATAAACATATATATATATATATATATATATATATATATATATATATATATATATATATATATATATATATATATATATATATCATCAGATCGTCATGCAACACTACAAGCTTTAGCCGAGGAGCCTAAGCTCACTTGGAACTATAGGAAAGCTCTTAAGCAATTGGTAAAGAACAACAGGGTAACCCCGATGTGAGTACCAAAGCACAAAGGAATCAAAGCAAATGAGGAAACTGACAGCCTAGCAAAAGAAGGAAGAAACTCGATTTCTTAACCAAGAACCTTGCTATGAATTACCAAGAAGCTATATAAAGGAAGAGCCCCGGAGCTGAGAACAAAATCAAATAAAATTATGGTGGGATAATACGCCTCGTCTCAGATAAGCGGAAAACCGAAGGTTCAAGAAAGCAACAATGCTCTTCAATTTCCCCAAAAGGAGTAATCGAGTAATAGTGAATCTCTTCACAAGATATTGCCCTCTGAAATACCATATCAAAAAAATCGGCAAAGTTTAAGACGAAATTTATCATTTCAGCTATTGTACAGCCGAAACAGTAGAACATCTGCTATGCCAATCATGGCACTGTTCTGCAAGAGGCTTAATTTTCTGGAAAGCGTCACTTTTATGCACGAAGAAACAGATCTCTTACTCCCAGACAAATATTAAACTTCGTGGCAAGTCTAAATATCCAAAGCTTATGTTAGATTAAGGCAAGGCACAAAAGATCCTATGGGCCGAGTATTAGGGCAAGGCGCAAAAGATCCTATGGGCCGAGTTGATGTTAAGATTCAAGAACAGCTGTTAAGACCCACTCACAATCCACAATCTAATCTAAACCATGCATTTATGAAGAGAATAAGTAAATCATGCTTTACAAGTTCTATCTCACCGTCATTTTAAAGTTTCATACCTGGAAAATAAATCAGGCAGATTATAAGCGCCAGTCATGACAAAAGTGACATTAATTTCCAATTTCGATCCAATGTGATGAAAAATTGAGACTTTCCAGTTATTTCTAATATCTGTTTAAAACTCAGGAAACACAAATAAGTTTTATAGATATTTTGTGGCCGAACTTCAAGGATAATTAATTAATATTTATTTCTGAATAGAAATGTTGACCTTTTTTGGGAAAGTGTTTAAAACCATGCATAAGTACCTAATGTAGCCCAAAAGATTTAATATATTTTTTTAAAACAACTAATACTTTAAAAATCATATATTTAAAATTCCGTTTCAAATTTTGCACCAAAAAGTCAATATTTGTCACGTAACCGCTGTGACGTCACACTGGTATCTAATAAGGTAATCTAAAGTTTTTTATAATAAAAGATGAATTCGAAGTTTGTAAGTGTTGTACGGTGCCTCAGTGTATAAGTACTACACTTAAAAACCTGAAAAGTTACTTATTCCCGTTCCACGTTCGGAAAGTGATAGGAAAATGTGGCTTCTGCTAGCCTGTAGGGATTCGGAATTTGTGCCTACATAATCTAAAATTTATTTTTGTGAAGATCATTTTGATGTAAGTTTTGATAATATTTACTAATTTTTCTACTATTTCTTATTTTTGAAATTTTCAAAGATGAAGATTGAAATTTTGAGGTTAAAAATAAAGTAATCTAAGTTGGGTAAAAAATTGTGTTTTATTTTAGTTACCCGGTGATATGGCGAACTATCCAAAAAAATATTGGATGGACTCGGCATGTCAATCCGTATGAGAGCAGATTGTTTGCCAACGAAGTTTGGATGTCAACCCGACAGAAAAAGACGAAAAGAAAACATAACAACTCGACCATTAGCAGTCAAAAAACTCATATTCTGGACAAATTTTGCACTTAACTATGTACAAACGACGACGATGAACATAGCCCACATCGTTGTCTCCATATGACTGATTCGAGGGCCTGAAACGAAATAAAACAAGTAGTGTAATAAAAGACAAAACCTAACCTCGAAATCATACTACTTTTTTAATTATTCAGTTAAATCTTTTGAACTTAAAAATACCTAGGATTACTATCATGTATTCGTTATCAGTTGTAGAAATAACAATTCTTGGTATATTACTTATATGGATATCACATTCCTAAATTCAGTAGAGCAGAAATTACTGTTTGTTGCGAAGAAATTGGCCACCGTCAAATAATCAATTCTGGCCAAGTTCAAATCGTTTGCCTTAATAAATGGGAAAATTTCTTAGAATCTAATTCAAAGAGATAAGCAAGCAAATTTCGAAGAAATTGCACGAAAATCACTATAAAATGATGACAAGTGACGTCATGCACATTGATTGGTACTCGTTGTCACGTGACTTGAGAGTTATTTAATTACGTTTTATTAAATAAATATTAAATTCCTTAAAATTGAAGAAAAATATTTGGTTTTTTAGGATTTCTATCATGGAAAATACCGTCTCCCGGTAAAATTATATTTTTGTTTGAATACGCTCAACACCCTTATTATACCACATAGTCCTCTCAAACAAATTCAAATTACCGCCACACCTATCTAAGTACAATATGAGGCAAAATCAAAAAAGTAAGTCAACTATCTTCTACATTTCAGATACAGCCAGGTGTTCTGTTGAAAACTGTTCTACACAAATTAACGTAATCAGGAGATGAAAGGGTACAATGAAAAGAGTCGGAATGTCCAAAATTTAATAAAATATTATAATGCATTGGCTTACCGAATATAAATAACCATTCAAAGTTTAAAGTAAATGTGATCCGGAAACGATTCTGAAAAATTAACTAATGATTTAATCTTAAAAAAACACAATTTAGAAGTTGAATAAAATCATACACAACAAAAAAAAATGGTTAATTGAAATTAAAATTCGATGAAATATAAAAAATGGTTTACATCATCAGACAAATCACAAATACTTAAAGATATATTATATCTAAATAATTAAACAAATAGTTAATTACCGTGTTACAAAATACCTGTAATATCCCTTCAATGGACCCATGATTCCCTGATTGAGTTCTTGCTTTACCGTTGAATGATTGGTTGACTAAAGTAGGTACGGCTAATAAGATTATATATTATATTTTGTGGTAAGTCAGTAAATTGTTTGTCAACGTAGTCCATAAAAATATGTAAATTTTTGATTATCCGCCATTTCTTTAACAATCTATTGGTTAGCAGTACTGATCTAAATTCTCAATTAATACATTTTTTAATTAATGCACCCATATTACCGTATTAGTATTGTTTTTTTTTAAATATTGAATTGAATTTTAATCACCATCTAAACTTACCTAAGTTATTTGATTGCAGTCCGGAAATGATTATAATAAATAAATCGAAATTTCTAGTTGACGTTATGTTATATTCAATGTGTTGCAGAATTTATAAATAATTATATTATTAAGCGGTAAGGCTGTCGACTTCTAAAACTGCACTAAAAAATGACAATAAATTATTAAATGAAATTGAAATTTTTGAAGTCGGCGCCAAACCTGACAAAATGTAATTTGCATAAAAAGATTAAAAATACTTTATTTGTAGTTTCTTTCTTTCCATAATTTTTATATATCTCGTATTAGTAACTATTCAGTTTATTTAGAAATAATTTGGCGCCGACTTCAAGAATTCCAATTTCCTATAAAAATTTATAGTTATTTTTCACTTTTTAGCACATTATTAAAAGTCGGTTCAATTTTTTTAACAAAATTTTATTTTTCGATTTTTAGTTTTGAATTCATTATAATACCCATAATTATTTGAACTAAGTATTAATCGAGATTAATGTACCTCATCACCGACCCCAAGGTGGCCAAAAAGTACCCATTTTATAGAAAGTTGTAAATCACCCTAAAATGAACAACTAAAAATGTTTCGATTTTCTCCAAATACCAGTTTTAAATGAAATTAGGTCAAACAAATATTTAGTCTGTCACAGTAAATCCGCTATCTTAAAATTTAAATTAATTTTTGGATTGGTAATATAGGCCCCCCAAAACCTTCCAATATCGATATTTAAAGAACTTGAGAAGTAAATTTCTTAGCCCGACATATTTTTTTCTGCATATGGAGCCACAAGAACCCCGCAATATCAATTTTAGACAAAATCAGAAAAATATAAAATTTTCAGTCCGTCATACATTATCTGCCATATTAAGTTGTAAAAAATTAACTTCATATTTGTAATATACGACCCCGAAAACCCCTTAATACCAAATCTGAAAAAATACAAATAAGGCAAAAAAATTTAACCCACCATATTGGATCCGCCATATTGAATTTCAAGAAAATAATTTTAATGTCTTAATCTAATCTAAATGTATCTAATCTAAACCCTTTAAAGCCCCCTTGATTGAATTTTGGATTAAATCTGGAAATTTTATATTTTTGGACCATCATATTGCATTTGACATATTAGATTTTCTTAAAATAATTTTATATTCGCTATTTACATCCTCAAAAACGATTCAGTCCCAACTTTGAGCAAAATCAAAAAATGTAAAATTTTTAGTCCGCTATATTGGATTCATCATATTGGAGTCGCCAGACTGATTTTTTCAGAAAATATTTTAAATTCGTAATTAACACTAACAAAAATCCCCCTATACTGATTTTAGACAAAATCGAGAGAAGTAAAATATTGAATCCACCATCTTCGACCCGCCATATTTAATATATTTAAAATAATTTCAGATTCGTAATGTGCGATCCCAAGAACCTCTCCATGTATCAATTTTGGAAAATATGGGACAAAATTAATTTTTCTTTGTCCACCATACTGAATCCGCTGTATTGAATTTTTTAGACAATTTCAGATTCGTTATATGTGATCTCAAAACTCCCCCATACCAATTTTGGAGAAAATCGAACAAAATTTATTCTTTTGTCCACCATATTGCATTCGCCATATTGAATTTTTTAAAACTAATTTTAGATTTGTTATGCGCGATCTCGAAAACTCAATTTTGGAAAAATGGGACTAAATTAGTTTCTTTTGTCTGCCATATTGGATCCGCCATATTGAATTTCTTAAAATAATTTCAAATTCGTTATGAACGACCCCGAAAATTTCTCCACACCAATTTTGGAGAGAACCGGACAAAATTAATTTTTTTTCCGTCATATTTTCAGCGTTATCTTGGATAATACTGCACTAATTTCGTCCAAAATAATATGGGACCACCGCAACAACTTCCTGAACATAACGTCAAAAATTTAATTCAAGTGCAACCCTTCCAGAGTAAAAGGTGTACATATATATAAAAAAAAACCATACATAGTCGACGAATTGAGAACTTTCTTCTTTTAGATGTCGGTTAAAAACCCCAGATAACATGATTTTCATGTTTTGTTTCTTTAAATACCTGTTACGCCCTACTGACAGGATTTGTCTATTCTTTTTTTTAAAGACGTAAATTTAGGACTCATTACTAATAATAAATATGGAGCGATATATATTTATGAAGCTTCTAACAAACTAAATCTAATTATTCAAAAATATCATTAAAAAAAGGCAAGTTTAATTTATTTTTTCGAAATAGTTGAACCTATAAAGAAACTGACTACGTCACTGAACCCTACATGAAAAACCCCAATAGTACTATTTTTTAACTTTACAATAAGTTGGAAGATAATCGAGATACAAAGGGTGTCCCAAAAATGCATAATTTCAAAATCGCTCTGTATCTCCAAAACAAAGAGGTCTATGAAGATTCTGTTAGCGGCATCGTTGGTTTCTTAAAAAGCAGCACACTGCTATGAAAACCTTTTCCTTCTATTTTTACTAATAACGTACTTAACCCGTAAAACCATGGAAAATGGGATACCCTGTACATGTAAAATAAACTTCAAATGCTGTCATTCAGCAGCTTCTCTCGATTTAATCTTCTTATATTTATATATAATTTAATTACCCTATTTAAGATTTCATTATTTCCAAAATAAAAGTTATAATGGTTTTGATGTCATTATTAATAATGCAAAACTAGAAAAAAGTAACTGATTCTTTCAATTCATTCAGTATGCTTTCAAAGTTTAATACGGTTTTTTTCCATGGCAAGTTCTTACGTCAGAGGTATAACGGTTACATATAAATTATGCTCTGGAAATCAAGTTCTCGTTGGGGTTTTATTACAAGAAATCTTGTAAGATGAAATGTGTGGCAGGCGTCCAGTAGCAGGCACTCCTGCTGAGATCTATAAGCACGATAAGGCATTTACTTGTGGTCTAGAGTCTATAAATAGAACTGATTTTGCTCTTTTTAAATAAAACCAACTTAAATGGTGACAGTTTTTTTTGTTTCACTGAACGTATTTCAAAGACAATTTTGCTTTTAAGGACGTGTATACACAGTGGTTCACAAATAAAAAAAGGAATAACAATTAACGTGTTAAACAAGTTATACATAATACACTGTAAGTATATTACAAATTTTACTGTGAGAAAATAGGATAGCTTGAGGACAAAAACTTCACTCAAATGTTAAAATAACCTTAAATTTAATGCATTTAAGGGGGTATTCTGGTCTAGAAATTTGAAAGAATAGATTTTTTTCATATTACATAGTTTTAAAGTTTAGACCTTCAGGAATATGGCATTAAAAGGATTTTTCAAAATTTGAACTATTTTCGGAATTAGACCGACTCTTGTGACGTGGCAACTAAAGTGGCTGGCCGGAGCGAATCAAACCATAAACGGCAGATGTTGCTTGACCAAGCGCGATCCCCACCCCCCAAAAGCTTTGAGTTCACGAAAATAGACCCGATGTTGCCTCTTATACTATAGCTTATTCAAGAACTAGAGAGAGTAATAAATCATTTTTTAGCCTTTTTTTCTTGGCAAACTACCTGTGTTTTTTAGTCCGGTGTCTTTAGCAAAATCTGTTAGAACCATACATTTTTCATAGGAATGGGTTAGAAATTTTATAATCAAAAATACCGGACTATAATAATCGACTATTTGGGTTGGATAACAATAGATATTTGGAAGTGTGAAATGTTAAAAAGGATTTTAATATTTGTCATAGGCGTCGAAAGGAGGTTTATTTTATCACCAAATATTTATGGCATCGAATATTATTTCAGTAATAAACTTAAAATAAAAAGTTTTTATAATATTATTTTATTTCTTATGATTTCTTAATAATTCACATACATTACAAAATATAGATAATTTTGACATATTTAATGCAAATAACAACTGTATCTTTATTATTTTTAATTTTGGCATAAAAACCGTTTTAGGCACATTCAGACCAAAATGTATCCTTATTCTTTCAAAAAAAATCTAAGTTATAATTTTAAATACTTACAAAACACCCATTATCAAAAATACAAGAAGTTAAACATATGTAAAAAAAATAAATTCGTCCATATAATATTAAATTTTTTTTGGGACTCTTGGTCATTTTATTATTAATTAAAAACATTTTTTGGATATTTGACGTTTCAGTTTAATTATTTCTTAAACCATCTGCAGAATTACAATTAAATACTAAAAAAGGGTTCAAATGTAATTAATTTTTATATGATACAGTTAAAATTTAACCTACTTATTTTGATTTCTATTGCACTGACATCTTAATTTAATTTACTTTATTACAGGGAAATCCAATAGCTCCAAAAAAATAAAATGAAGGTATTAATTCCACACGCTTAAGAAAAAGACACAAATTTTAGTTAGAATTCTGTCAACGGTTGGGATCTGCTTCTCATAATAAAATGTATGTACAACTCCTTTTATTGCAGCTTTCATCTCTTCTTCCAAAGAGGTTTTTCGTCTGTCTGTGATCGAATGTGGCTTGGGAGTACTAACAATTCCTGTCGTTTTTTTCTCCTTCAGTATTCGGTACATAGTAGATTTTCCAATTCCTGTTATGTTGGAACACATCTCAATAGAGCTTTTAACATTGTTATCTAGATATTGATATCTTAAGGCATGATAAACATTCATCGTAATAAGTTTTTCGTTGAGGAAAAAATGCCTTGGTTTAATGATTTTGGAATAAATTTAAAGGTGGAAGCCATATCTTTTGGGTATCTTACTAATCACAAATAATATAAAAAAAAAAATAAGCGCAAACATAATAAATCACTAAGGACACACTGTAAGGTGTACTTTGCTCAATGACAGAAATAAAATTAAACTATCAGAAATTTTATTGTTGCAGTAAATTTATAAAAACTTATAATATTTTAATATAATTAAATATAATTTGATTTACGGCAGTCTTCAGTTACCTGCAGCACTAGAGCAGGTACGTAGGCGGTTTAGGTAACAGTTTTATTACTCTCTCTGGTTCTTAAATAGAGTATAGGAATGTATATGCTTGCGATCGCCCCTCTCCCTCTCCCAAGAACCAGAGTTCAGGAAAATAGAACCGATTCTGCCTTTTATATTAGAAATGTGTATGCTGCTGGCACTTTCCCCTTTGACAACTTGTTTTTCTTGCGATAGCCGCTTCCCAAGAGCTTTGAGTTGAAGAAAATAGACCCGATTCTATCTCTTATACTAGGAATATGTATGTTGCTGGCATCCTCCCCTTCTCCAAGTAATTCAAATTTAGAAAAATAGACCCGACTCTGTCTTTTACATTAGAAATGTGAGCGTTTCCGGTGTCTCCCCCCCCCCTCTGCCGAAACGTATTTTCACTTGCCATGCTGTACTTTCGTGATATCACGGCTCCCCGCCCCCCAAAGGGAGTGGCTCGACTACCTGAGGACCGAGTTGACCGAAGGTCATTGCAACCTACAATTCACCTCATTTTTTGGCATTACAAACCTTATTGATAAATATAGTAAAAAAGTGGTCGATACAGTTGTAAAATCAAGTTTTTGCCAAAGTTGCAATAAGTGGAAAAATATAAATAAATCAGATAGTCACGGCTACGGGATACAGACAATTGAAAATGTTAGTTATTCAGCTATTACCATTGTTAACGAAGGTTTTTTTACCTTTTTTAAAAATTGTAGAACTCATGTACATCGCTATTGGTACTGAAGCTCATACATTTGCTGTCAGAGGCAACGAAGTTCGAATTGACCGCTCTGAACTGCGACCTTCTGCTGCTTCTAAAGAAGCGAGAACAACTAATTTAGCTAAAATAAACCTCAGGAAATATTAATTTTGAAGTAGAAGAAGGCCCAATATATGGATCAGGGATCGCCGATTAAAAAAATGTGAGTATTAAGTACCATTATCTGAGTCACGCTGTCGAAACATTGTCTTAAACTTTAAACGCTTTTTTCTTGAAACTACTTTTTTCGACCTAATCGACATGATATCTCAAGTTCTATTGGAACGATTTACTTGAAATTTGATAAGAATCTTCTTTACATATCTTTCTATATCTGAGAGCATGGATTTTGATTTTTTTTTACTATATTTAATAAATTCGGAAACTCCGCCTGAGGTTGGTTGTCGGGTGAATTGAGTAGCCTGGTAACTGCCACTGCCGGTCCCAAGCCCGGATAAAAGATGAGGGTTCCTGGGTAAGACCAGCACTCTATCTAGGGTAAAACAAAACACAGTGCTCACCTAACCGGAACTTTGCCTCGGAACAGGACTGAATTAAGGATGACGACCCATGCTAGAAAAAGGTTTACGAATTGGAAAAAAATAGACATTTTACGCTGTGCCATCTGGAATATAAGATCTTTTAACAATAAAGAACAAGAACTAATAATAGAATTGGACGACCACAACATTGACATATCTGCACTTCAGGAAACAAAAAAGAAAAGAAAAGGTCAGAAACTGTACGGTGAATACATCTTGATATATAGCGGAGTAGATAAAGATGATTGCGCCAAAGAAGGAGTAGCAGTATCCGTACATAAAAAATACAAGGATTGCATAGAAGGATGCCAACACATATCCTCAAGAATACTGGTCATCAAACTACACAGAGGAACCTAAGAACTGTATATAAAATCCGCGAACGCACCCAAAGACAATACAACAAGACAAGAACGGAAACAGTTCTATGATCAAACCAAAACGTCATCGAGTCGATTCCACAATGCAAACCAATGGTAATGCTAGTATTAGTAATGAAACTTTACCCGCAGCTTAACAACGGTTCAACGAGGATGTATTGAACTACAATGGAGAACTCCTAATCAACACATGTGCAATTAATGAACTCCGAATTAATAACACATTTTTCGACCACAAACCACAATACAAATATACTTTCAGTAACACTCGAGGAAAACAATCAATGATTGACTACATAATAACAAACAGATGCTTACAACCACCTCAGATATTGGACATACGAGCCCTTAACTCTCCTAACATCGGTAGCGATCACAAACTACTCCTTGGAAAAATCAAAATGAAAATAAAATCCAACAAAAACACAAGATCTGGCACACCGGATAAGAAAATAAACGTAGAATCCACTAAGGAATTATACCAAAAACGACTTAGGGAAAAAATACAAAACAAGCCGTTAGATGAAAGGGATGACATTAACAACAGCTGGGAGAAACTAAAGCAAAATATCAACGAAGCAGCCACTGAAGCACTCGAAACACGAAAAACAAACCAAGGAAAAGGAGGACCCAACAAGACCCCCTAGTTCTGTAAGGAAGTTAAGGAGCAATGTAAAAAGAAAAAGAGAGCTTACTTAAAATACAGGACAACGCAGTATCCGGAAGATTATCAAGAGTACAAAAGAATTAGAAATAGCACCAATACATTAGTGAGACAAGTTAAAAACAAGCACTGGGAAACCTTTTCAAAAAGGATGGAAAGCGACTTCTATGGACTCCAGAAACAGATATAGCGGCTGATCAGAGACCAAAGAAAGGAAACACATGAGTTAATTAGCAATAACCGCATACCAAAGGGAACTTGGGTGAACTACTTAAAGGAATTATACAAGAAACAACAGACAGAAATCAAACCTAACACACCCGAAATTATAATTAACGACGATATACTTGTAAAGAAGGAAGACGCAGAACTAGCCTTAAAAACACTAAAAAACAGGAAAAGTGCGAAACCTGATGGAATTACCAATGAACTACTGAAATACGGAGGAAAGAGCCTGACAGAACAACTGAAAATTCTCATCAATAAAATCATATACCATCACAGAATCCCTGATGAATGTAGGACTAGCACAACAATACTCCTATTCAAAAAAAGGCGATAAAAAAGTACCGGCTAATTACAGAGGAATCAATCTTCTCCCCACCTCGTTAAAACTAACCACAAAAATTCTTACAAGCAAAATTAATGAACACACTTCCTTAGCAGACGAACAGCAGGGATTCCGGTCGGGAGGATCATGCATGGATGCCATATTTGTTATAAGACAAATAACTAAAAAGTTAATTGAATATAATCGTCCAGCTTTTATGTGTGTCAACGATCTAGAGAAGACGTTCGATCGTATACAACTAGAGGATGTCACACAGCTATTTTACAACAGACAAATACCTCAAAACATTATCAAAATGATTGAAAATATATATCAGGCAAATACGATTCAAGCTAGGATAAACGGTGAATTGACCGAAAAAAAAGAAGTAAATAATGGCATCCGACAAAGTAGCTCTCTTAGCACCCTACTATTTAACATCACCATGGACGAGTTGATGGGGGACAGAGAAATCAAAACACTGTGCTACGCCGACGATGCAGTGTTAATATTTGAAAGCGAAGACGATTTGCAAAGACTACTGCACTAATTTAACATAACAGCGAAAAAGTTTAACATGAATATATCAGCGTCAAAAACTAAAGCCATGACTATATCTAGAATACTACTCAGATGCAAACTAGAAATAGACAACAAAATTATACAGCAGGAAATGAAGTTCAAGTATCTCGGAATAGAAATATCCGGATACGGGGATGTTGAAACGGAGGTGAGGGGACAAGCCATGAAAGCAGCAAGAACAGCCGCAGGTCTTAACAGTACCCTATGGAGCAATAAACATATAGGAATCGAAGTTAAATCCAGAATTTATAAAACAGCAATAAGACCCATACTAACATACACTGCAAAAACCAGACCAGGAACCTCGAAAACAAAACAAATACTGGAAACAACAGAGATGAGAGTGGTGCGCAGGATAGCTGGCAGGAGACTTATGGATCGGAATAGGAGCGAGGATATAAGAAAAGTATGTAAAGTCGATAACATCAATGACTGGGTATTACAAAGAAAAAGGGAATGGAACGAACACATCAACCGCATGACCGACGACAGAATAGTAAAGATTACGAGGGACAAATCACCAATAGGACGGAGTACTGGAAGACCCCGTAAACGATGGAGTGATAACCTCGCAATAGACTGAAACCAGGCAAAGAGACGAAGACTAACAAGCAAATTGCTTATATATAAGAAGGAAGAAGAAGAAGGAAATATCAAAATGCAGTGACAAAAAAATTATTGAAACGCTTCGACGATATTACTATTAGAAAGCGATTCAATGTGAAAGTATTCTGCTCACTGAGTGTATTTTTACAAAAGAAGATTTTATCCAGCAGATATCCCAAATGGGAGAGATTGTCTCTTTCAAAGTATTCGAGGTAGCAAACACGAAATGTTTAGACATAAAGAGCTTATATGAAACTTTTGAAATGAATTCGTTTAGAAGTTTTGATCTATGGGAAGGATGGGTTATTAATGAAAGAACTTCTAAGACTCTCTTTTAGATTGAACTTACTCTGGAGTCTTCTGTTGTTTAAGCTATTCAAATAATAGCTTAGGAATATTAAACTTTGAAAGAATAATACAAATGAAATAGTTTTTTATGAAAATCGTTCTTCTACGGGATATTAAACGACTCTTAGCGTCTTTTTTTTTGGCCAATATTTTTGATTTACAATTAAAAACAAAAAACCGATTTTCTTCATTTAATTCAAAAACATAATATTACAAAATTGAAAGCGCTTAAAAAAATTCATTTTTGTATATCAAAATATGTTCAGTGGTTACCGAAATATAATCATACCCCACCGCAACAATAGAGGCATTGTCTGAATCTCCGCTCTCAAGCTGTTTCAAACTGAACGTCTCAAACCTGGAAATTTTATTGGACATATGAAGATTCCACCAGAATGCATATCGAAACCTACAGATTTTATGTCGATTAGGTACGATTTTGATATAAGCTATGAAGTGGTAACTGACTGTTACTACGGAGAAGGATTACCTCGGTTAGAGAAGGATTAAATGATATGGTTTACTGACCGACCCAAAATGAAAAAAGGGTTTGAGTAGGAATATCTGGCACAAATTTTCAACTTGCCAAACCTCTAGGAGACACCCTCATCCTCTTCCAAGCAAAAATGTATGTAAACCAAATCTGAAAATATTTAGAAGATAAAAATATAAATATGGTCAGATAGCCAAGCAGGTCAAACACCTATGAGTGCAAGTTGACTTCAGACTGCAGGCAAGCCCTAAATCAATTAGCAAAGGACAATAGGGCAACCCTGATATAGGTACTATAGCACAAGGGAATCAAGGAAAACGAGAAAGCGGACAGCCTTGTAAAAGTAGAAGTTGAAATTCCTTGTTTTTGGCCCGAGACCTTGCTGTGGATGACCAAAAAGTTACATAAAAGATGAGCTACCGAGCTGGGAACAAAATCAGCTCAAATTAAAGTAAAATAGGATAATCGAATAATAACTTATATTTTCACAGGACACTGCCCTCTGGGATACCATCTCAACAAAATGGGCAAAGCTGAGAGTGCTATTTGCCGTCTCTGCAATCGGTCAGCTGAAATGCATGATATTGTTCTGGAAAAGACTTTAGTTCACTGAAGCTGTCTCCTTGACGCCCGAAGAAGCAAAAGACCTACCGCCAGAAAAATAGTATACTTCATGGAAAGTCCAAATATTCTGGGCTTATATTAGATCAGGGTGACGTACAAAAGATCTTATAGGTCGAAGTACTGTAGAGAGGTAAAGAAAGTCTTAACGATCCACTGGCAATCCACGATCTACCGAAATATAAAATTTTGAACTGATTTTTTGAAGTTATGCATAACTATCCCCTACAATACCACATTAATGTACCCGAACAGCAAGAATTTTAAGTAATGATTCATTCAAATAAGTAAAGATTTGTGCAAAAATACATTTCTGTCCACTCTACGACAGCCGTGTATGTGCCTCAGCGTTGTCTCTGACCTATCTGGCATCGGTGAACAAAAATGCATTTAAAACCCTCATCACACCTTAACCCCGAAGTTAAATAAGATAGAAATAAAAATTTAGAAGCTAAAAATAAATAATAAGTCTCAAACCGGGGACTGACACCGAAAGTGATATTCTGGATAAACACCATAGTGATCCAGGACAGGCAACTATCTTTAGCTTGACAAGGTTCAAAGAATGGTTTATGTAGGAATGATGAGTGCTAATTGGAACGACCTAAAAGCCTTGAGGCTCCAGCTTTCCTAAGGAAGTGGCACCTAGATGCAGTGTATATCTTACATCTCCTGGCGAAAACATGGCTCTATTTTCTTTCTCAATATAGGCCTAAACGTCCCATTATCTTTAAGAGAATATTTTACTTAGTTTTATTATCTTTATTAAAAAAATAACAAAAAGGCAATCAGTATGAAATCAGATCGTTTACTGTATAAACATTTGTTTGTTTTCCTAGGCCAGCAGGAATGACAATGTTCAACAAACTCGTCAGGGTTACTTTATATTAAAATAACTTTTTTTATGCTTTCTTATCCTCAACAAACAATATATTTTTCAAAATAATATGCCATAGAACTAAGATTTGGAATTCTTTTAGTTAAAGTAACATGAGTTTAGAAGAAAATTACAATATTTTTAACATTTTATTATAGAAAAATCTATTAAGAATTTTGAAATCTTCCAACTTTCAACAAAAAAAATATTCTTATTCTCATATTAAAAAAAAAATGATAATATTAACTTTTAACGTAGACAAATATACAGGGTGTTCTAGAAAAATTGGGCAATCTCCCAGAAATGACTATTATGCGTTAAAACAGCAGTATATTTTAATATAAAATTTTTCGATAGAACATACTCCTGTCGAGATATTGACCCTTAAAACTTGGTTCAATTTTGTTCATTGTTTTATTTTAGTAAGACCATTAGAAGGATACAGTGAACTTTTTTTACTCCTCACTTTGAAGCACTTACGTTCTTTAGACCGTATTGCATATTTTTAATTCCTTTACAGTTTGTAAGAAAAAAAATACTCTTAATTGAAGGCTGTTTTCTAAAAAACTATGATATTTTCCAAATAGTTTTTATCTCCCAAAAATTCTAATAAACTTAAATTAAATGCCGTCTTTAAATAGTTCCTACATGTATTCTTCTTCTCCTAAATAGGTTGATTTATTTCTTACAGAAATCTTAATTCTTAAATTTCGCACTACTCCAGTTAATGTATAGATGTCGTTCGACTGGCGATATTTCTGACATCGAAAAGTTAGCAGGTATAATATTCTGCCGACATGTCTCGGAATTTATATTTTATGTGGACAATTGTTTCCTGAGAATGTTGATCTCGGTTCAACACAGCCCAACTGACGAAACCATAAGTTGGTCGAAACACAATACAACTTCACTGACTAGAACATAAAGACAACGAAAGACACACGGAGACAGAACCAGAGTTGTATTGCAGGAAATAAACTGTGTATGTATATTCTTTCCTTTTTCTCCTTGAAAGGAGAATATATGTAGCCAACTATTTAAATACCCTAGAAAATATTTCTTATTGAAAGTTTTTAAATTCTGTAAATTTTGCGCCACTCTGGTGAATATATAGATGTCGCTCGATTCATGATATTTTTCAGCCTGACATCGAGAAATCAGCACGTTTAATATCCTGCCGACATGTCTCGGGACTTATATTTTATATAGACCATTGTTTCCTGCGAATGTTGCCTTCGTTTCAATACAGCCCTACTGACGAAACCATAAGGTGATCGAAACGCGCATGGAGAGAGAATCAGCTTTGTATTAGCAGGTAATATACTGTATATATTCTTTCTTTTTTGGTGTTTGAGAGAATAATCTATATGAACAACTATTTAAATAAGGCAGAAAATAGATTTATTTATCTCTTGCTGAAATCTTAATTTTTAAACGACTTTCTCTTATAAGGTTTTTCTGTTTTCTTGATGTAACAGATCAAGAAAAGACGATCAACCAGAAGTATTTACTACTTGGTTATTAATTGATAATTTAGGAGTTGTAAAAGAATAAATATTGATTATAGTAAATGTCGTAGAAATAATGACAGAAATATTAAAATACGTACACGATGTGTTGCAAATTCTATGCTATATGCAAGACAACCTGTGTAAGTGCAGATCATATTTGCAGATGATAGGTTAAGAAAATACAATACCGTTGTTTAGGATATATTAAGCTGAGTTGCTGGTCTTCGAACGTTAGTGGAAGAATTTGTTAACTGCACCAACTAAAATATTCACTTTCAATTTTGGGTTTCAAATCATGCATCCAACAAAAATGTAAATTGTGCGAGTTTATTATGCTATCTGTTGTAAAACTGGCCTAATCGGTAAATAAAATAAGGTTAAAAAAATTTAGATTTAGGTTGTGTTGTTGTATAAACCAGTGAAGTATTGAAGTCTTGCAGGATAATCATCGGGAGACATGGCGTGTACTTTTTCAACGTGGTATGGGTAAAGTAACTGTTTTGTTAGAGTTTCATATACAATTCATTTTGTAACATTGTTTCCTGTCGCGAGCTTTTTTATGCTGTTTGAAGGGTTGTGAGCAATATCTTGAAAAATTTGTTCTTCTTCGTGAGGGTCTCGTGCTCTCCTGGGATGGACCTCACCACCCTGAATAAAACATGTAAAAAATTATTTCTTTAACTCTAATAATTGTTTTCTAGTCATATTTTACCAGTTTCCTTTAGTTTTCGATCGACCCTTTGAAAGGTTGTTTGACTTGGCAATGTTCGACCTGGAAATCTTTCAGCATAAAGTCTTCTTATCTTCGAAGAATTTGACAGTGCTTCATCATAAATTAAATTCATATCAGCATACTCTGCGTAAGAACGTCCTTCTTTTTTTTAAATAGCTTTTACTTAAAGGCGGTTTTGACAAGTTTCGTCAATAGTAATTCATTATGTAGGTATTAACAACAACAATCTGATTTTTACTTGTTTGTGTTTAGCATTAGTAACTTTTGAGTGTTTCGCATAAAAACTTATTTATCTCGAAAACTGCAAGTTTTATCGAAATAAATTAAGATTACCTTTTTTGAAGAGGAATGATCAATATATTTAAAAAATCAGTTTTCAGTTTTTTAAAATGAAGTGTGGCTGCAAATTAGTTCCTGATTTCTCTGATGATCTAAAACATCTACTGTAGTATAGTTTAAGGAGTCGTTATGACCTATATAAAATATTTCATTAATTTATACAATACGGTTCAAAACTTACAGCCGATAAATCGCTCGGTACTCCTTTAGGTATCTGAATCTCTGTTAAAGGGCACTTTAGGATTTTTTTTTCTATGCCAATGTAGGATTATTTTGACCTCCCATGTGTGCTCCCGAACAATTAAGAGATTCTTATCGGACACCCTGTATAGATAGTTTGTATCAAACACCAAAATAAATTTCTAAAAAAGTTCCTTGAACATGGATTTTTTAGCTTTTGGAAAGAGCTTTCAAATTATCAGTGCAGTTTTTTTGTCAAGCTACTTCACATTAAAAAAATCGCATAAAATTTCTGGAGAAATTGAAAAAAAATTATGACGTGGAATGCTGAAAGAACAAAAAAATATAAATATCATTCTTATCATTCGAAATGCTTTGAAAAAATCGTTAAAATGAGTTTCGTGGGATTTTATATGATAACTTTACGTTGAGATACAAAACTTTAAAGTGTTGGTAACTTTGATCTAGGGCGGGCAAAAGTAACTGGACGCCAGTGTATACTTTATGTTGTAATTACTTTAATTAAATCGATATCAAAGTATCAAACACCAGTAGGAAATGAAATTATAAGAAATAAAGAATAGGACGAGTTATTTTACTTTGCGAATATAAATAATGTGTTGGAGGCAGAATACACCCTTCAATAAAAAAAGTTTATAGAAAAATGGTTTTTATTATCAGTAATATTAATGTAAATAGCTGAAAAATTTTTAATAGTGGACAACTATAAAACAAATTTATTTCAAATGATACAAATATTATCGAACTTCCAATAAAGCCACTATAAAAAACTGAAATAAAAAAAATTCTACGTTACTTACAGCAAGGCGCGGATCCAGGGGGGGCGATCGCCCCCCCCCCCCCCCCCAAGAGCTTTGAGTTCAGGAAAATAGACCCGATTTTGCCTCTTATAGTATAGTTTGTTCAAGAACTAGAGAGAGTAATAAATAATTTTTTACCCTTTTTTTCTTCACAAACTACCTTTATTCCTTAGTCCGGTGTCTTTGGCAAAATCTATTAGACAGACATATTTTTCATAGCAATGGGTTAAAAATTTTATAATCAAAAATACCGGTCTATAATAATAGACTATTTGGGTTGGATAACAGTAGATATTTGGATGTATGAGGTGTTAAAAAGTATTTTAATCCTTGTATGTTTTTATTATATTATTTTATTTCTTATGATTTCTTATTAATTCACATAAATTAGAAAATATATATAATTTAGACATATCTAACACAAATCACAAATGTATTTTTATTATTTTTAATTTTGACATAGAAACCGTTTTAGGCACATGCAGACTAAAACGTAGCCTTTTTTCTCTAAAAATTCTAGTTTATGATTTAAATACTTACAAAATACCTATTGTTAAAAATACAAGTTAAACATATATAAAAAAATAAATTCGTCCATATAATATTACAAATTTTTTGGAGCTATCGGTCATTTTCTTATTAATTAAAAACATTTTTAGGACATTTGACGTTTCAGTTTATATAGTTCATAAACCATTTGCAGAATTACAATTAAACCCTAAGAAGAGATTCAAATGTAATTAATTTTTATATGTTACAGAAAATTTAAATAATAAATTGTGTTTACGCTGGTAACCATTACGTATCTAATTCGTAATCAAAGTCAGTGAAGCTATCTTCGCTCAAATTTATAATAATTGGTTTCTCTATCTCACCGGTCATGAGATCGAGTTTCCACACTTTCTTTTATTCTTTTATTATATGGATTTTTCCCAATTTTCTGCCGAAACTTTATTCAAAAAAATCATCCAAAAGTTCAGTTAAATTACTAATTTTGTAAGTTCTGTTATTTCTAGCAACTCTAACTTTTACTACCTTTTACTTGATAGAGATATTTCCTTCTCCAACGTTCATTTTCCGGACGATCTATAAGAAGAGATTTCCTATCTGGTTTTTCTCAGTAAAAATTAAGTTTTCTGAGCAATTTTCAGAGCTCATTTCTTTTAATTTCAGGTAAATCCCGATCTTAATTGATTCTGGTTAAAATTTTGTCGATGGTTGGGATCTGCTTCTCATAATAAAATGTATGTACAACTCCTTTTATTGCAGTTTACATCTCTTCTTCCAACGAGGTTTTTCGTCTGCCTGTGATCGAATGAGGCTTGGGAGTACTAACAATTCCAGTCATTTTTTTCTCCTTGAGTATTCGATACATAGTAGATTTTCCAACTCGTGTCATGTTGGAACACACGTCTACAGAGCTTTTAACATTATTATCTAGATATTGATATCTTAAGGCATCATAAACATTCATCGTCATAAGTTTTTCATTGAGGAAAAAATGTTCTGATTTAACGATTTTAGAATAAATATAGATGTGGAAGCCATATCTTTTGGGTATCTCACTAATCTCAAATAATATACATAAACAAGCACAAACAAGATAAGTCACTAAGGACACACTGTAAGATATTCTTTGTTCACTGACAGAAATTAAATTGAACTATTAGAAATTTTATTGTTGCAGTAAATTTATAAAAGCTTTTAATATTTACATAAAATTAGATTTACAACAGTCCTCAGTTACCTGCGGTACTGGAGCAGGTACGTTGGAGGTCTCGGTAACAGTTTTATTACTCTCTCTAGTTTTTGAATAGAGTATAGGAATGTGTATGCTTGCGATCGCCCCTCCCCTGTCCAAGAGCTTTGAGTTCAGGAAAATAGAACCGGTTCTGCCTTTTATATTAGGAATGTGTATGCTGCTGGCACTCCCCTTCCCGTTAACAAATTGTTTTTCTTGTGATAGCCCCCCCCCAAGAGCTTTGAGTTCATAAACTAGACCCAATTCTGCCTCATACTAGGAATGTGTAGGCTCGCTTCCCCCCCCCTGTCGGCAACTTGTTTTTTCTTATGATCCCCCCTCCCCAACAGCTTCAAATTCAGAAAAATAGACCCGACCCTGCCTTTTACACTAGAAATGAGAATGTTGCTGGTGTCTCCCCTCCCCCTGTCGACAACTTGCATTCACTTACCATATTGTACTTTTGTGATATCACCGCCCCCCTCCCCCCCAAAGAGAGAGGCTGGATCCGCCCCTGCTTACAGCCTTGTATAGTTAGCAAAAATTTATTTTTGTTTGCAACAAAATTGCGTTTTTCTCAAAAATTTATATAATAAAAAAGAATACCTTTTTTATCATAAAAAGATAAAAAAATCGAAATATATAAAAGCCCCTCAAAGTTTAGGGGCAAGGTAGTTCACCCTACGCTTTCCTAACTAAATATAAAAAATTCACTGCCTAAAATGCAGCAGTAACCAAAATTTAATCAAGATTTATTAAACAGGAAAAAACATATTTCGTAAAAGGGCGTGTTGTTCTATCGAAAAATTTTATATAAAGAAATACTCTTACTTGAACGCATATTATTCATTTTCGGGAGATACCTACATTTTCAGGGCCACCCAGTATATTTCAACTTTTAGAAGTAAGATAATATTTTCCACAAGGTAGGATAACTGTATCTTTTATCAGGTAATGTCATCACGCTATACGATTTTTAAAAGTAAATAAATTCTACGGATCATTTGCTTATTTATTATAATTTATGCAGCATGAACAAGTTACAGGAAACACATTATTTGTTTCCTGTGACATTTCTTACTATTCATGGTGCAAGACCAAATAAAAACACGTACGTTGACTTTTCTTACGGATAATATTCATTCCGAAAATATAATGTTTCTAATACGTGTGTTACACAACACTGACTGCTAAGAGTCATTACCTCATTACACGCTCGAAATATCAAGTGATTTTTTAAAAGAAAATAAAGCCACACAATGCTTTATTTTTGTTTAATTTCAAGACAGATGTTCAGATATATTCATAAACAGATATATAAATCTACTTTCAAATTACCAAAAAAATATTTGAAAGTAAAAATATGGGAAATCTCCCGGATATGAAGAAACACGTGAAAGGAATACTACAAGTTCGTATAAACTTTTTTCGGATAGCCTCTTCTGAGATTTGAGCTCCCACAGAGCTGCAATGGAATCGAGCTTTTTACACATAATTATAGAACCACCGGGTATATTTCAATTTTTTTTACTGAAGAAACTGTTGTGAATTATTCATAGCTACACAGACTGACTAGGCTGTGGCATTCATGACTCCTTTTTCTTTACGCCCTGTTTGATAAGAACTTTAGACAACGTTTTTTACACACCTTTAACTCTCTCTCTCTCTCTCTTTACCAACCTCTGTTCATCCACTCCTGGATGTAGGTCTCTCTCAATTAATTCCATCTCTCTCTATTCTTCGCCAATCTCATCCACTGTTTGCCCGCCACTGTCCTTATGTCGTCTACCCATCTTTTTTGAGGTCTTCCCGTGCTTCTTGTTGTCTCTCTCGGTCTCCATTCTAGGATTCTTCGTGTCCATCTGTTGTCCTCATATCGGGCTATGTGACCAGCCCATCGCCACTTCATCTTTGCAACCTCCTCCACAATGTCCTTGACTTTCGTTTTGCGTCTTATCTCGGAGTTTCTAATCCTGTCTCTTAATGATATTACAAGCATGTTTCTTTCCATCGCTCTTTGGACTGTTTATAATTTTTGAGCAGACTTTTTGGTGAAGGACATAGTCTCAAATCCACATGTACACACCGGTAATATGCATGTGTTGTATACTTTTCTTTTTAAATTTATGGGAATTGAATTATTTTTTAGGATGTATGCAAGTTTACAGAAAGCGGCACATGTCAGCTGTGTTCTTTTTTTTTATTTCAGCATTCTGGTTTGATTTCCCCAGTCTGATGTCATGACCCAAGTAAACATAGTGTTCGACGTTTTCTATCCTCTAGTTCTATATTGTTATGTTTGCCTGTTCGTGGCTCATTATTTTTGTTTTGTTGTAATTCATTTTAAGGCCTACAGATGCGGATACGCCATTTAGCTGTTGTAACATTTCATTCAATTCTTGGAGATTACTTGCTATTAAGATTATGTCATCAGCAAATCTGAGATGGTTCAAGTATATTTCGTCGATGTTTATACCTTTGATGTCCCATTTAAGTTCCTTAAAAATGTCCCCTAGGACTAGGGTGAACAGTTTTGGCGAGATAGTGTCCCCTTGTCTCACTCCCCTTTGTAGTTTTATGGGGTTCGTTTTCGTCTTGTCCTCTATTTTTATTTGAATGGTTGCATTTAACTATTAAATAAAAATTAAATACTCTTCATTCATGTTGCTAAGCCTAACCGTTTTCAGAAAAACGTCATTTTATTTACATCATTTATTTGGCGTATTTTCATAAGAGATTCAACTTTGTTTCTATCGAATGTTGAACCTTCAACCTTATGATAAAAAAAATCGATCCAAAAATAGAATTTACTTCTTTAGTTAAAATCGTCTAATTCTGTGAGTTGCATTCGACCTAGATTCGCAAAATTCTGTGTTTTATTTTATTTAAAGAAATGAATATCCTGCATTTTAGCACTAGTCAACTTTTACATCGCTGACACATTGATTCTTTACTCGGATATTAATTTACTAATTTTTGAATTTCATGGTGAAATTAATTGTGAAATAATTCGAAATATGTAATAAAGGTTTATTCAGTATGCAGATATGCATCTGATGTATGGTCTTGCATGTTGCATTGCTTTCGAAGCCAGGAGGTTTAATCACGACAGATATCCTAATCGTACTCTTCCAGATCATACAACATTTCAACGAGTTGACCAACGTCTAAGGGAGAATGGTAGGCGATTCCATTTAATAAGGTAATATTAATAAATTTCTTCATAATATTATGAAATTTTAGGAAAGGAAGTAGTGATGCTGGTCGCGGAAGAATAGTACGTACACCGCAACTAGAAGAAAATATTTTAAATGCTGTAGATGACATTCCTTTAACGAGCATTCGAAAATTATCAGCGGAAATTTAATTTAATTTGTTATATCCATATCATTTGAAAAAAGTGCATGAACTGATTCCTGAAGATTTTGCCCGTAGAATGCAGAATACAAACAGGCTATTAGAACAGCTACGAAATAACGTGAACTTCATTAGCATTATTTTCTTCAGGGATGAAGCAGAGTTTACCAAAAATGGTATCATGAATTTACACCACTCATATGTATGGGCTGATGAAAATCCTCATGCAACTATTGTTCGCATCATGAACATCAGTTCCAATCAATTAATATCTGTGCAGGAATAATTGGCAATTTTTTGATTGGACCAATCGTATTGCCGTCACGACTGAATGGAGAACATGGAGATTCTTCAGAACGCTTTTCATGATTTAGCACTTACCACTTGAAAGCCGCCGAAACATGTAGTACATGCACGATGGGATACCACCTCATTTCAACGTTGCTGTACGTTGCTCTACGAGAGCATCTGAATAACATCTTACCAAATCGTTGGATAGGTAGACGAGGACCTATTACCTGGCCTCCTCGATCTTCCAACCTAATGCCGTTGTATTTTTCTATGGGAACACTTCCAAAACTTGGTGTGTTCCACTCTGGTCGATAGTAGGGAGAAACTTCTATGGATTTGTCCTGCCCGTGAGTGTATCACATTTCACGGAGCCCATGTTGAACCCTCTTACGAAGGTTTTAACTAAGCAATTAGTTTAACTTTTTATCGAAATTATGATGAAAGGGAAAATTCCTCTTTTTCATATTCAACCCGACAGGCCAGACGTTTTTGCGAAAACGGTTAAGATTAGCGACATGACAGAAGTACTTAATTTTTAATCAATAGTAAAAGGTATGTAAAAAACGTTGCCTAAAGTTCTTATCACAGGGCGTAAAAAATTGGGTCATGAGTGTCACAGCTAGTCCGTTCCTGCAGCTGTTGGTAATTCACAACACTTTCTTGGATAGTAATTTGAAGGGTCTTACCTGGTATTGATGTTTACTAAGTAAAACCCTTCAAATTACTTTAAAAATTGAAATATATCTGGTGGCTCAATAATTAGGTGTAAAAAAATTTATTTCATTGCTTCTTTTTGGGAGCCTATTTTCCAAAGAGGAAGCCTATACAAAAAAGTTTATATAAACTTCTAGTTTTTTTTTTTTCATATCCGCGAGATTTCCCACGGTCTCCTGGACACCCTGTATAACCTTAAAATTAAATACAATAAGTGTTGATCTCTAATAATATTTCTTACATATTCGTGTTTTAAATTGCTTTAAATAAACTATAAGTCATAAAACCCCGGACATTGTGTCCATAATCCCGAACACACTAGAAGTATTGAAATAAAAAGTCTATAAATTAAAATAAAACGTTGTTATTATAAATTTTATAAATCGACCTATTTTTCTTCCTACTGATGACTTAAAAGAATTGTTCTTACTTAAATCTTAGCCATCTTAAATGAATAACCTTCAGTAAATGTACAAAAAGTGAAACAATAATTTTGATTTTAAAATTTATAGGTTTCTAATTACATGAATTGCCAATATCTTTTAATACTTTTTTATCACTTTTTAGGAAAAAGTTATGGAAAATTTGAAAAGTCATTTTAATATTATATTTAGTTTTTATTATCTCGGATACAGTTTCCGGTATTAACTTATTTCTTCTTCCTTGGTCCATTGACTTGAAATCGAGGTAAATACTCTTTCCACATGTGCATTATACGCCGGTATGATGAAATATGAATATGCAATTCTTCTGATTTCTTAGCAATTCTTGCTTTCTTTATACTTTGAAAAAGATGCCACACGGTTTATTGCAATTAGTATTACAATCAGTAGCATGACCAATAAAAGTATCCTTTATGAATTTATTGAAGCAAAAAAACTCGTTAAATAGTTCTTCTTTTAATGTTACCTTGCCTGGTTTTAAAAATTCAGTCGATGATTTCAGATCTGACCACTCTGCTGATGTAACTTTTTTGATAGCCCTCCATTCAAAAACTCCCTGATGTTGTTTTCAAAAAAAAAATAACATTATAATTTTTAGTAAATTTTACACTCCCGAAAAGTAATTTTTCAGAAGTTCGAACATATTTATTGTACATTGGATATAAACTCTACCATATTATTTTTGAATGTCGTAACAATTTCGCCTTACGTCAGCCTTCTGGCAAAAATCCTTCAATGCTTGTATTCTTACGGTATATATATATATATATATATATATATATATATATATATATATATATATATATATATATATATTGAAATTTATTGTAAATTTTCATTAGCAATGATTCAAAATAAACTGAAAAAATATCACAACTTGTATGAACCGTTAATAATGTAAGCTTGACAGCCGATGTTAATTATTTCTTTTTTAAATAGGTCTTTTAATTTTGCGTAAATTCTTCGATTTTTTCTTTAATTTTTATTTAATTCGAGTTAAAAGAAAATAAAATGGAAAAAAATCATATTAATTTTATAATATATTTTCAAAGAAATATTAAAAGTATATATATATATATATATATATATATATATATATATATATATATATGTTATATCGTAGGTTTTTACGGATGCTGTAATGTGTACTGGTGTTTTTCCGGTTTTCAATCCGTTCGTCAGTAGAAATATCTTTACGACGTTTCGCCAACATCTCAGCTGGCATTTTCAAGTGATGCTTCCTCGACGGCTGCTTGACTTAGAAGTTTTTACTAAGCGGCTTTAAATATTATAAAAAATTGTACTATTTAAAATAGGTACTTTACCATATTGTCCAGATTAACTTTTATTATTCATACTGCTTTAATATGGGTTGGTAGTCGTTTTACCTGAAAAAATACAAAATAAATTATAAATTTTAATCCAAAATTTTAACTGAGGGATAATGTTATTTACTGGGAAAAGGATTTTCGTCAAACAAGTGTGTTTAAACGCACAAACTAAATAAATACGTATATTTATTTAAATATGTTAAAATAAACAGAAAAGTTTATTATGTTCTTGTTAGGCAATAATTTATCTTAGGTAGTTATAGGCAACTATTCCTTTTTATGACAAGTGATTTGGCGTTTGATGCATTAAAAAAATGATTAATTTTCGAGATGTGCATTTTTTGAAAAAAAAAATTAGGAATGGCTATACACACTTAGATGAATGAATTAGTTGAATTTGATGTACTATAACATATCAGGAAATCAGAAAAGTCGGCAAGATACATCACCTAGACCTTCCTTGTAAATTAAAACATTAAAACATCTCAAATTACAACTAGAATAAATAAAATATTAGTAGATGAAATATCTAATATTAGTACCAAAATAAATGGATCCCTTCTGAATATACCCAAGTAAATGTTATTGCGGCTTTTATAACATCATGGAACATAAAAGTATGAGTATAGGCAGGCATGCTAGTATTGGTTAAGATTCAAGATTAGTATTTTCAGATTTTAGGTGCAAACAGAGAAAGACAAAGGCAAGAATTATGGATTAATGTAAATATTTAATATCTCACCAGTAGTCATGTAGGCATGGCAACTGTTAGATGATGATCTACCTTGTAGCAAAGTATGCTCAATGTTTGTAACAAAATATGAAATTTTTAGGATTCAAAGAAAATTTTTCAGATTAACTTCACAACCTGGCACTGTTACGTTTCATAAGTCATTATGCTGGTATTGGTGACAGTTGGCACTTCTTATTTTACAATACCGGGTGTCAAATTTTCGACATTTTGTCAGGGCATTTCTATTATTATTTTGAATGATTAAGACTTTTCGCAAATCTGTGTTACTTTTTTGTGAAACACACAAACAAACCCCTCGTATCTTACTCAATACGTAAGTTAATGAAGGAGTAGAAACGGGTTATCGTAAAGTTTTTCACATTATATTCACTGGCGTACTTAATTTTTTTTTTCTAAGAATTCAGATTTTGTGTTACAAACCAAAACCTACGATTTTTTATAGGGGATACCCTGTATATTATTTAAAAACTTATTTCAATTTTTTCAATCCTTTCAAAAATATATAATAGTTAATATTTTATTTCACCAATAAATCCATAATTTTGATTTTTTGAATATTCAGGCATAAATTATCAGTATTTTATGAATATTGAATACATATCTTATTAATAATAATATTTTAGTACAACGTCATGAATATTATTTAAAATAATTTTTAAGGTCCTTATAATATAATATAGTTTAAAAGTTGACGTCAATTTTTATTATACGTGTATACTTCATACATTCCCAAAATTTCGTTTCTGCAATTTTCTTTAAGGCATTTAAAACAATAACAAGTTTGTTTTACTAGCACTGAAAAGCCAAATTGCGTAAACTGCGTAGTTAGGCTTTATTACTATTTCAAAAAACTTAGTTAAACTAATTTTATAAAAAAAATTACAAATCACGGTCCTTTAAGATTAATTTTACATTTTTTAATATTTTAAACACTCTGTGATTTTGATCACGGTTTTTGAAATCCGAAGGCAAGCTAAACTTTATAAAAAATGACTTTTCTTAGAAAACTTAAAATTAATGAAGTTTACTAGTAGTCCAAGCCATGAGATCTATCTATCCAGGTATAGTGCGGACAATGTGGGAACAAACCCTAAATAAAATGTAACAGCAAAAAATGGGTTGGGGCCAAGAGGGCAGGGGTCAAAGTTGACTAAAACAGGGTTTTTGAATCGACAAGCTAAGAAATGCATTTTGGAAAAAAAAATTTCAAGTAGAAGTTTGTAGAGATTTTAAAAAGCTATAATTAGAGATTTTGTGCGATCTTTTTCGTCAATTTGTCATGGTAAAAATGTCAAAAAACCTTAAAATCGGCCATTTTTTGCATATCAATTATTTATTGCAAAGTTAACTTTTTTGCACTTTTTGATTTTAGAGGGAAGCACTCGTCATTTTGAATAAAATGATATTTTATTATAGTAAATCAGATAATTTGTTGCTGAGATATTGCTTTTTGTTTATCTCAAAACCCAACATGTTGATTGCTATAACTTTTTTTGGCTGCAGAGTTTAACCTCCACAAAGGCTCAATCTCTTCCTAAAGGTCTAAATTTTCATATTTTGTTAGAGGCAAATGAAAAAGTTTTTCAATCCCTTAAGTATCGCTCTAAAAAAGGGGGGTGTGCCATATTCATAATTTTTCGATCTACCCCAGATTAAAAAAAAAAAGAACATCGTAATTGCTGAAATAAGGCGAATTATTCCGAGCGCTGCTGATTTGAAGCTGCGAGTTCAGTTTTCTCGCACGCGAATGCTCTATTTCTTTATAAAAGAAAACACTGCCTTTTTTAAAGCGATATTTAAGGGATTGAAAATTAATTTTTTCATTTGCTCCTAACAAGAGAATGAACCTTTGTGGATGTCAAAGTGTTCACTCAAAAAAAGGTTATGGCAATCAACATGTTGCGTGTTGGGATAAACAATTATCAATATCTCAATAACAAATTATCCTATTTACTATTATGAAAGATCATTGTATTCAGAAAGATGAAGGCTTCCATTTCAAAGCAAAAAAATGCAAAAAGGCTAAATTTTGCAATAAATAATTGGTATGAAAGAACTGGCCGATTTTAAGATTTTTTTTTTCAATAACAAAATTAACAAAAATGATTGCGTAAAAGCTCAAACTGTAGATTTTTAAAATCTCTACAACTTTTATTTAAATTTTTTTTTCCTAAATGTGTTCCTTGGAATGTAGATTGAAAAAACCTGTTTTAGCCAACTTTGACCCCCCCCCCTCTTAGCCCCAATCTATTTTTTGCTGTTACATTTTATGTAGGGTTTGTTCTTACATTGCCCCCAATACTCCTGGGTAGGTCTCGTCCATCTCGGAATTTTGCGTTACTATATTTACCTATGGCTTGGACTATAGAGCACGGTACTCCATCCGTGAACGCACTCTAAATTTATAAGATCTCAGGAACTCTGAAACTGAAGTTCTAAATGCCTTCAATCAACATTTTAGATTTATTAGTGAAATCAAATTTCAACTATAATACATTTTTGAAAAACTTGAAAAAACTGAAATCGAGCTATCAATAATATAGAGCGTGTTCTATTTTAAAAAGCATAAGTTTGATCTATAACTCAAAGTCTGATGTCTTTAGAAGAAAAAACTTACTACGTAGAATTTAAGTAAAAACAATAACCCGTTTTTCATTTTTCATTAACTTAAATATTAACTAAGATACGAGCGGGTCTTGTGAATAGAAAATTTACAATTTCACCCTGCATCTTACAAAAAGAGAAAGAGGGGAGGGAAAATTTTCTTCCTTGCAACTTTTGTCTTTATCTTTAATAATAATAGAGATACCCTACAAAAAGGTCAAAAATTAGACACTCTGTACATGTATTTCTTAAAAAAAGAACAGGTAGATGGTAGAATACCTGACTTTTCTGTGACTCATAAGACGGTATAGTTTTTTCTTCACGTCATGATAGCGATTTAGACTGTAAACAATTGAATGGTTTGGAGTAGGTTCCACGAGTTCTATTCAAAACCTCTTTGGGTATTTTATAATATCTGGTCTCCAGAATAACGTTGGTAGTGAATACAAATTAATTGTTTAAAACCTTAAATAGATTAAGTTAGTGGTATTTAAAAAGTTGATGCTGGTAGCCGTTACTTCGGGAAATGTTTAAAAAGGAACTACTATGTTTTATACCACTAAATTTATTAAGAAAACAGTGACAGCAGTTTCAACTCACAGAGTCATTTTCAAACTGAATTACAAAGGTAGACTAAGTATTCAATACAGACACATCAGAACATATAACAATAAATAAAAACTACCTGAGAAATTACATTATTACAAAAGGGAGGTACTAAATTTTGGGAACTAATTATTATTTGGCGACAACAAGTTCTGTCTGGTCATTAAGCAAACTTACATTTTTATTTTTACTATGTTTATATATTTCTAAAGATTCAAGAATATTTAACTTTTGGCCCTTTGTTGAATAATGTAATATGTCAGTGTTGCTTAAATCAGGAAAACTGTGGCTGTGTTCTAAGCAATGGTTGGCAAAGCTCGAGTCTGTTTTTTGTAGTCTATATGATCGGTGGTGTTCTGAAAAGCGAGTTTTAAAGCTTCTACCACTTTGTCCAATATACAAGCTATCACACTCCGAACATTTTAACTTATAAACTCCTGATTTATCAAATTTATTAATTTTATCTTTAGCATTGTAAAAGATAGTGGACAGATTGTGTTGAGATTTAAAGGCTACTTTTATGTTATGTTTGGAAAGAGTATTAGCTATGTTTTCTGATAGGGTACCACAGTATGACAAAGATATATAAGATGAACTATCTTTATTTTTGGGATATATTGAATTAAAAGCTAGATGTTTTTGTTTTTTAGTTATTAATTTCTTTATGGTTTGTTGTGAGAAATTGTTTGATATTGCGCAATCCTTTCAATGATATTTAGTTCCTCTTGAAGATCTTCTTCAGAGAGAGGCAAAGAGAACGCTCTATGTATCATTGAATTGTATGCAGCCATTTTGTGTTGTAAGGGGTGAAAAGAGTCATTAGATATAGTACTACCTGTAAACGTTGGTTTTCCAAAAATTTTAAAATTACACTGATCATTGAGGTGAGATATGGTGAGATCAAGAAAATTTATTTTATGGTTATTTTCAGTTTCCAGAGTAAATTGAATTTTTGGATGGTAATTATTAGTGGTATTTCAAATGATTTAGACTGAATAAAAGGAATATGTTGTTATTATTAACGAAGTCATAAAAACTTTTTGCTTATGATTAGCGCGAAAGTGTTTAAGACCAACACAATGTTGTTAAATGGTTTATGAGCCTCATAAGGAAGTAATTACTCGCCAATTAGAAAACTGTAGAGAATCAAACAGTACTGAAGTTTTTACATTTTAAGGAACTTAATTATTTTGAGAACGCATCAATTTTTGCAGTTACGATCTTATAAATAGCATTCACTGTTCTTTTAGGTATTAGAAAGTAACTTAACTAATTGTTTTATGTTAATTTTAAATTATTTAGTTTAATTATACATAAAAATTAAGGGGGCAGTCTGGGTTTATTCAACAAAATTTTAATAGTTTTTTTTATAGAAGTATTTATTCAAAACTTTCGTAAAATGAAATATATATTTTAAACTTTACGAAAAAAATTTTTTTTGTTTAAGAGAATAATTTAAAAAATTGGTTGACATGATATCTCAAGTCAGGTAGGTCTGAAACAAAAAATTTGAAAGGCATTTGAAATACAAGTAAATGGCTATAGTCAGTAGTAGAATTAAATATTTTGGGTAAAAAAAACAAAATGGTGGATTCTTGAATTTCTGTGAGCATTTTTTGCAAATGAAATTGTTTAAAAACTTAATAAAAATGCTGATGCTACTACGAACTGAAACTATATATGTGCTAAATATTCTCTGAAAATTTCAGCTCAATCAGTTATATAGATTTTTTAAAATCGTGTCAACCAAGTCAAAAAACGTTGTTTCGAGAAAAACACATTGGAAGCATTTTCTCAAAAATGAATATAAAATAATTGTAAACTTAGCATTATAACGAGCTCTCATGAGCTTTCTAAATAAAAACGCATCTTTAACTACTTGTATACTACAACAAAAATGTGTAAGAACCAAATGTATGTTGAATATACCCGAAGTTGACTATTAGTCGCAATGTCAATATCAGGTTATATCCACTTGGTCACATTCTGGAAATTATGTTAAAGTCAGGACGCGGTAGTTCAGTAACTCGTACGCGCCGCTGACCTCGTCTTTTTATCGACGGTGTCAGTTTCATTAATTAAGTACATTCACGATCTTTATTATCTGTAGGATATTATGTTGTCAAATACAACCTACTTTAAGAACCACGCGCTGCCTAAAAATAGAACAGTCCACGTGGCCCCCGAGAGCTAAGCTCGACCGGCAAAAGGACAAGTTGACTCCAAAAGAGCAACCCGTAAAGTCCTTAATTACGCCGTTGTCTTTTCGCTTTTATAGCAGTAGTGACGTCGCGCTCTGAAATCGGGGAAGGACGAAGTCCAAGCGCCGCCACCGTGCCGTTTATTGTCTGGGTTTCCCCGCAACCGAAGAGTTGTAGTTTTAGCACAGTATGCCGTATTATTTAGATTATTTTATTTGACGGAGGAGTAAGCAATATTAAATCTGAAAATTAATAAATAAGCGTCTACTCGTAATAATATATATATATATATATATATATATATATATATATATATATATATATATATATATATATATATATATAATATATATATATATATATATGACGTCACCAATATTTCTTTTCAACTGTAAACCCCATTTTTATTCCAAAATCAGAAAGGGTCCATTTTTTACATACGACAAGGTAAACATCGATGTTGATTAAAAAAGGGAATTACCGTAAAATTTTAAAATATAAAAAAATTTTGGCATCATCTATATTAAATCTTCGAATTGGGTCCCGTTGATAGTATGACAATAGCCATGTCGATGAATTAATTCATTCCTAATAACTTTGTTTTCAACAACATGGAGTGACGCCCCACTACGCTTCCCCTATCCGTACTTATTTGGATGAGATTTTTCCGAATCGTTAGAGGAACAATTAAGTGGCCAACCTAGTCACCAGATTTTACCCTTTTTGATTATTTTTATTTATATATATATATATATATATATATATATATATATATATATATATATATATATATATATATAAATATATATTATATATATATATATATATATATATATATATATATATATATATATATATATATATATATATTATACTTGACCCAGCCCGACAATTTAGATATCCTAAAAGTTCGAATACGTCAAGAAGTATGAAACATAACCGCAGATATCATCGACAACGTAAAAAGAATTTATACAACGATTTGCCTATTGTCAGATTGGTAACGGAGCCCAGCTTGAACATTAAATTTAGATGATACCATTTTTTTTTATATTTTTAAGTTTTCCAGTAATTTTTCATGTCAATTTAGAAGTCCTGAAAGTTCGAATTCGCCAAAAAGTACGAAACATAACCGCAGATGCAATCGACAACGTAAAAAGAATATGGGGTTTACAATTTAAAAAAATACCGATGACGTCATAGTTTATTCTTGCATTACCCTGTATATTTCTGTATCACACAAAAAACCCTAAACTGAAAATAAAATTCGACGAGTCTGAGCGTTTTTCCAAACAAGTACCCAATTTATTTGCTACTTTATGAAAGCCCTGAGAATATAGATATATACATATATATATATATATATATATATATATATATATATATATATATATATATATATATATATATATATAGTTGCGTAGTGTTTCACGGATGGGAACATGTGATTCAGTATTAATCGGGGAATACATCCGTTTGTTCGTTTGGTTTCATGTAGAAGTTTGCAGACGTTTCGCCGAAATCTCATTTAGCATCTTCTGTGCTTGGTGGTTGTAAATCAATTGAAAGGAATTCAACGTGCAGCGTGTTTTATACGTGGTCGCATATAGTGACAGTTGGTTGGCGTTGGCTTCGCCTCCCTCTCGAGCGCCGCCGTTGGTGTCAGTTTACGCCTGGCATACTTGTCGGTACAATGGGTTCCGCTTAAAGAGAGTTTTCCAAGTAGAAGGAAGATTAGGTATATCGTCTATTTTGTTCAGAGTGCCGTTCTTTTCAATTTCGATGGATTCACGCATCAATCTTGCCTTGTAGTGTTCTATATTAGCGATTTACTGGCCAGTGTCAAAATCAATTTTGTGTCCTGTCTCGTGCTGGTGTTGAAAAAGCGCCGATGTTGTCTGTTTGTTTGTTATACTGAATTTATGTTCTTCTAGTCTCGCTGATATTCTCCTGTGATCCAGTATTAGTCCGGTAGTACATCCGTTCGTTCGTTTGGTTTCTTCTAGAAATTCGTAGAAATCCCATTTGGGACCTTCTGTGCTTGCTGATTGTTCTACGTATATTAATAAAAACGATGTTCTTGGAAAATTGTTTAAAAAAAAAATATACCCAAACTGACCAATTAATATTCATATGAGTGATCTGCGTAAAGTTAAAAAAAATGGCGACAGTCTATTTAGCTTCATCAAAGAAAAAAAAAATTATCAATACTTAGTGACAGGTTTTCATTCATAAACGAAACATCTTTTCAAATTTATTTATCTATAGTTCTTAAACGCTATGCAAAAATGTTTTACAATATCTGGATTCAAATATCTCAAAAACGTGCAGATTTTAATGGATTAACGTTTCATATTAAATAATTAACTTAATAACACAACTACAGACTAGAGAAAAATGTTTCACAATATATTTAGGTTAAGATACATCAATTGGGAAATTTTGATTAACTGTATATTATGCATCTATTCTTAGATATTATTGTTGGGAGATCTGTTTGCATTACAACCATAAAAAACTTGGAAATTTGTCAAAATAAGATTTTAAAAATAATTGTTAAAGGAAATTTTAGCCAAGCATTTCTACATTTTATTATTAAATTTTTGTTCTGATATGCTCGTCTTTAAGATTTCTTAACGTCAAATTCCTTCATATAATACTAAAATAAATCAATATGTTTTCACTAACTTTGCTGCCAGGATGATTTTAAATATGAAATTAAAAAATACAGGGCAATTTAGAAAATGTGGGCCATCTTTTGGTGGTGCAGAATTTATATGAAAACTACATCAAATGTACATTTTTTTAAACGTTCTCATGCCAAGATATTCTTGCTCAAATATAAGGTTTGAAATATCTATGTATATGTTTTATGAAGGAAATGGGCGTCGAAGTATTAGGATTTATTAGGAGAGATTTTCTAACTGCCGAGTACTAAACTATCAAATATTTGCCAATATTGAGCGTCATTTTCGAGAAATGGGCAGCTTTGAGAATAAATTTGAAAGTGGGGGTCGTATTCGAAGAACTCGGACAATCGAAAAAGCAGAGGAAATTTTAGAAAGAGTTAAAAATGAATAAAGTGTTCTTACCTGTCGCTCAGAACATGAGTTAGATACTCCTAAAACTATTTTAAATGATATTTTAAAAGAACAGTTGTTAAATCCATGTCACGTACAAAAGTTTCAGGAGCTTTTACTGATTGATCCCTCAATGCACCTTACACTTTGTGAGTTTATTCGAAACAAAAGAATTCGTGATCCAAATTTTGGTAGAAAAATTTTGTTTAATAATGAGGCGTGCTCTACAAGATGGAGTCGTCAACCTGCATAATGAACATGTTAATGCGGATGAAAATCAATATTCCATTAAAGTTGCACACTATCAGTACAATTTTACAATAAATGTTTGGGTAGGTGTTATTGATCGCTTTCTTATTGGTCCCGTTGTGATTCAAGACAGGATAAATGGAAATATCTATCTAATTTCTCCTGGAAGATTTGCGTATTACTTCGGCGAGAACTATGGTATATACATGACAGTGTCCCAATCCATTTTTCTGTTGCTGTTTGGCAATATTTACATGATCAATATTTCAACCGATGCATAGTGTCTCGTCCAGTACAAGCTAGCGAGAAAAATTTTTTTACCTAATTTCCAGGAACTGGTAGCAACATCTTGTAAACAACTTCCCCCTGAAATATACGCATTTCAAGAACTGAATACGTTAATCCCCTAATTCAGGTAATTTTCGGGGTCGAAAGATAAGTAGTAGAGGACTTGTATTTGCATTTACAAATCAGTTGCATTTCTAGCAAACTTATGACAACATCTCTTAAAATTGGCAGCAAAGTGAAAGAAGTTTTTTGTGATGGAATATTTTGTTCAAGTTATATACACTATTATCACGTATTTTGTGCGAAAAACATTAATATTTTTGATATAACATAAGTTTCAAAGTCTATAAAGGAATCCTGCATATTTCCTCTTAGTTGTAAGCTTTAAAGGATTGCAACTTTTTGTACCAAATGTATCAATCTAGATTCTTCTGTATGTTATATTGACAAGATTCAGGCACAGATTTTAGATCCCGAAAAGGCCCGCAAGTAAAATTATTTCAGAACGAGTCATAACTATGACGAAATTTGATTTTTTCGAAGAGCTGAAATTAAACTTCAGGTGATTTTGAATAAAATGGCTGAACGTTTATTTGAAGCTCAGCCTGAAGATATTAGAAGTGAGTTACCAAATTCATATTATACGTTGGTGAGCAAATAGAGATTTAAGAACACTAACGCTACAGACGAATTTCTGTTCGTGGACTCATTTGTCCCCTTGAGATTGCTCAACGGCGCAATTATGATTTGGCAAAATCTACGACCTTCTTCTACATAATTTTGCCACCCTGTCAAGTTTATTTTTACCAAGGAGACAACTGAATGTACGAAAGAAGAAACTTTTAAAATTTTAGATGTAATTAGTCATCTTCTTACAACATTATGCAACGTCGATGGATCCCAAATCCCTGTAAAACACGATTTGTTGTTGACGATGACTGATGGTAAAGTGTGTAATGCTTTGACGAACACATGTTCAACACAAAAGTATTATATTTTTGGTGACACTTAGTCTACTATGAACGGGAGTCAAGGAACTATTCCAGCAACGAAAAACGCTTTGGATTTGGTTTATCTACTATATATTCATGGATCCGCACTGAATGTATACTTCACATCAACTATCGCTTAGAAATAAAAAAAAAGTGACACGTCAGAGGAGACAACGATGAAGCTTTTGTGAAGCAATGCTCACAAGAGATCCAAAAAGCGTTTAAAGGTCACATGGGTCTCATAGTAGATAAAAAAAAAATCCCAACTGTGGCAACACAAATGATGGAAAACCAGCTCGTAGATTTTTTTAAATGCTGAATTAAAGGATTGGTCGCAAATCTTATTCGAAGATAACATGTCATTTTAAGAACTTTGTCATAGAGATATGATATAAATTGTTTGAAATTTGAAAACCTTTACCTTGAAACAATAAAATTATATCTTGATCTGTATTCGTGGTACTGCATGCCCGTTACTGTGCATATAATCCTTGTACACATTGTGGGAGTCATTACTTCCAATTCTTCCAATTCAACAGCTTTCCGAAGAAGACCAGGGCGCAACAAATAAAGATTGTCGTAGGTTCCGTGAACAACATATCAGGAAGCGGTTACGTCTTGCCACGAATACAGATCTTTTAAGAATGCTTTTGATTGCATCCGATGTTGTAATCAATATTTTTAGAGAATTACTGCAAAAGATTACCGCAATGCCAGCGGAGGTTCTATAGTTGATTGTCCCACCTTCATTACCATCCGAATCATCATCAGTTCTCAAATTTAATGAAGAGGATTAGTTGTTATCAGATTCTATGAATTGACGAGGAATCATCCGATGACGATAATTAATTTTTTTGTAGTTAACTTTTTTTATTGTAATTAATTTAATATGCCTTATTTTATTATACAGTTGCGGTGATAGTCGTTATTTTAATTGCTTTACTTATTTAATATAAATTTAATATTGTAAATAATTGTTGTCATTATTATATTGTTGATTAATTTTTTTTGGGTCAACATAGAAATTTTAAAAATATACATACCAAACAACTCTTTACATGTTGATGATTTTAAATTTTTCTAAGCCTTCTTTATAAATAAAAAACAATATACTCATGCTTTATATAAGAGTAGGTACATAGCAATCACACACATTTCACAGTGCAATGTTGACCAAACGCGACAAAAGGTGAGATCATCCCCACACTACACATTACAGTACCTACCTACCCAAGTTTTCAGTCTTTTTCTTTAAAAATAGCATAATATATCTCTAATATACATAAAAAATTAAAATAACCGAAAATGTATTTTTGTCTCGCTTGCTTGTACTGGACGATGGATTGGAAGAGGCAATGATGCACCAATAAGATAGTTACCACGTTCTCTAGAATTAAATATGGTAACTTCTTTTTGTGGGTTGCTTTTAAAACAGAGGTATAGAAAACACCCGGGAAGAATTATCGATGCGCATTTTAAACGCTGACAACCTTTTTAATAATCCTGAGATATTAGATACAATCTAAATCCATTTTTTAAAAAGTGTTTATTTTAAAAATTGTTTTGTTATTACAGCAAATTGGTGTACGCATGTAAAAGAAAATATTTTTTTCCTAGCAAAACCGCTCATCCATTGAAAATTCTTCAAGAAGTAGAAGAAGGTTCCAAATACATGCGATTATCCAATCTCTAAGTTGTCATAACGTTGATAGCATAAAAAGCCGGAAGCAATGTTTACAAGTGACGTCACTTTTATAAAACTTAGCCTACTAGCAAAAATCATAAATTTCATTTATCACGTTTTCAATAAATTTGGGAAAAATCAATACTTTCTTAAAACTTTGACGTCTTCTACCGCCTAAACGGAGAAGTATCGGATATAACTAAGGTGGCTTAAATCGACGTATTTTGACCTTAAGAGTCTGTCATCAAACGTTGAATACGCATTTTCCAAACTCTCTGTATAAATAGATATTTACTTTGTCTAAGTTTATGTAAGTACATAAGCATAACCTTTATTAGGTTATGACATTTACGGAACGCCTAAATTTCCACTTTCGTGGAATGCATCCCCAATTTTTTCTCCCCAATGACATAGACCTTTTGCATAAAGACACTTTCAAAATGAATGATCTAAATGAAAAATGAATTTTAATCCGTTTTAGAAAAAAATATATAATTAGTTTAGTTATATTCAATTTTAAAAATATTGGTGATTGTATATTCGAAATGCGCCTGTTTAAATTTTTATTGTTACCATAATTTTAAAAACTTTTGAAGACAATTGTTCGATAAATACAGGGTGTCTGGTGGGCACCTCCTAATTTCTATGGAGCATATAGGGAGATCAACATAACCCAACAACTCCCGGAAAAAAAATCCTAAAAGTGCCCCTTAACGGAGATACACAGCCCAAAAAGGGTACCGAGCGATTAACCTAATCTGCCTAAAGTTTTAAATCGACTTGTATCAGTTAATAAAATTTGAATATTTTATAGGGGCCATAAAGACTCATTCAGCCATACTACAGTAGAGCTTTTAGAGCACCAGATAAGTCAGGAACGGACTTCCAGCCACACTCGTAGAGCCGAAGGTGTCATTTTATAGAGCTGAATATTTTAAATACTTTGGTCATTGCTCTTCAAAAAGGCACTCTTAATTTATTTCAATAAAACTGACGGTTTTCGAGATAAATCGGTTTTTATGCCAAACACTCAAAAGTGACTAATGCTAAACACAAACAGGAAAAAATCATGTGGTTATTGTTAATACCTATTAATAAATTACTATTGACGGAATTTATCAAAACCGCTTTCGAGTAAAAGTAATTTTAAAAAATGGAAGAATATTCTTACGCAGAGTATGCTGATATGCATTTAATTTGTGGTGAAACGCTGCCAAATCCTTCAAAGGTAAGAAGACTTTATGCTGAAAGATTTCCAGCTCGAATATTGCCAAGTCCAAAAACCTTTCAAAGGGTTGACTGAAGCCAAAGGGAAACAGGTAAAAGATGATTAGAAAATAATTATGGGAATTAACGAATAAATTTTTTATATGTTTAATTCAGGGTCATTTTTGCCGCGACGTGGCAGAGAGGGCCTTTCTAGAAGAGCACGTGATCTTTACGTAGATAAACAAATTTTGCAGGATATTGCTGACAACCCTTCAAACAGCGTAAGAAAGTTTGCGACACAAAACAATGTTACAAAATAGATTGTACGTCAAACTCTAAAAGAACAGTTACTTCACCCGTACCACGTTGAAAAAGTACACGCTCTGTCCTCGAATGATTATCCCGCTTCAATACTTCAACTGGTTTATACAGCAACATAACCTAGATCTAAATTTTTCTAATGTAATTTGGTGTACCGATGAGGTCGATTTTACAAGAAATGGTATGATAAACTCCCATAATTTACAGTTTTGAGCGGATAAAAACCCGCACGCTATAATTCAATACAAATACCAAAGGTTTATTGTTTTGAGAAGAAGACCCAATGGTGAGATTTATTTACAATTTTTTCAGCAAAATTTAAATAATTTATTGGAATACGTACCTCTTGATAGAATAATGCAAATGTGGTACATGTATGATGGCGCTCCACCCTCATTTTAATAATGAGCAAGAACAACATTTAAAAGTTTTCACATTTTTTTCATTTTAATAATATTGTAAATTAACTGAGCCTCGATCAAACCTTTTAAAGGCTTCTGGACTTAACAATGTGTGAGCTGGAAATCTTTTTGCAGAACATCTTCTTGATTGACTGACTGACTGACTCCGTAGCACTACAACCCAGGGTAGGTCTTGGCTACCTCGACTATCTGCCTCCACCTGAAACGGTCTTGTGCCAGCTCCCTCCATTCTTGCTGGTCAACTTCAAAGATAGCTAGATCTCTGTGGATATTATCTCTCCATCTAAGCCTAGGTCTTCCCAGTGGTCTTTTTCCTTGTGGTGTTTCCTCCCATACCCGTTTTATTAGTCGATCGTTTTGGCTCCTTTGTATATGACCTGCCTATCGTAGTCTTCTAGACTTTATTTCTTGAATGATGTCAGGGCTTTGATATATTTGCGCAAGCTCTATGTTGCTTCTCATTCTGTGACGGCCTGTTTCAAGGTCTCGGTATGGGCCATATATTATGCGCAGGGTTTTTCTCTCAAACCTTCTTAGCAGCTTCGTATCGTGGACTGTCAGGGTCCATGTTTCACTGGCGTAGATTGCTACTGGTCGTATTATTGTTCGATAAATTTCGGTTTTTGTCTTTCTAGTGATAAATTTTGACTTCAGCAAGGTTTGTATCGCAAATTTGCATTTATTTGCTTGTATGCGCTGTTTAACCTCTTCCTGCATATTATTGTTTGCCGTTATCACTGCGCCCAGGTACTTGAAAACTCGCACATGCTCAAAATTATAGTCATCTATGATGACGTTCTGCCTGATTCTGTCTCGGGCGGGGTTGCGGGAAACATGCATGTATTTGGTCTTTCCTTCATTTATTCGGAGCCCTATTTTCTGAGCTTCTTTTTCTATCTTTATGAAGTTTTCCTTAATACTGACTGTGCCTTCTCCTATCGCGCCCATATCATCCGCGTAGGCCAAAATAAGTTTAAGGCCACTTGGCCCAAAAACCTCCACGTCAACTGATACTGTTCTTAATCATCTGTTGATAGAAAATGTTTGGCTACACTCTCCTTCAATTTTGACACAGCTTTTTGCCCCCTCCAGGCACGCTCTACACAGTCTGATCAGCTTGTGTGAGATTCCAAATTCTTCCATAGCTTCCCACAACCTTATCCTAATAACACTGTCATATGCTTGTTCAAAATCTATGAACAGGGTATGTAAGTTTTTGTTAAACTCCCATCATTTCTCCAGCATCTTCTTGCCCTCAAAAATTGGAGCAGCGCTTCCCCATAAAATAAAGCACATCAGCATGTATTTTATTTTTACTTGTTTGTGTTTAGGATTAGTATCTTTTGAGTTTTTCGCAAACAACCGATTTATCTTGAAAACCGACAGTTTTATCGAAATAAATTAAAAGTACCTTTTTTGAAAATAAGTGACCAAAGTATTTAAAAAATCAGTTTCTAGCTCTGTAAAATGACAACCGTCAAAAATAAGGTTCAACGAGTGTGGCTGCAAGTCCGTTCTTGACTTCTCTGGTGATTCAAAACATTTATGGTTTAATGGATCTTTATGGCCTCTATAAAATATTACAATTTCATTAAATTATACAAGTCGGTTCAAAACTTAGAGCCGACAAGATAAATCGTTGGGTACCCCTTTAAGGCTCTGACTCTCCGTTAAGGGCCACTTTAGGTTTTTTTTTCTATGACAAAGTAGGGTTATTATGACCTTCCCTGTATGTTACCGAGAAATTAGGAGGTACTTACCGGACACCCTGTATAGAAATAGTTTTAAAAAAGATGATAAACTAGTCACAATATTTGAACAATCACTATTTTTGATTTTAGATTTCTCTAATTAATTTCAGTTTACCTCCTAATAATTATTTCAACCTGACATATCACTCAAAGTTCCACTTAATACCCTCATATCCTTCTCTAAGGGTGGTAATTTAGTTATTTCCCCAAGATGAAATGGACCGACATAAAGAAAGAATTTCGTACTTTATTAGACATTGGATCAGTTCAATATCAATAAGGAAAAAATTGGAGTTGATCCTAAGTTATTGAAGACAATGTTATTAATATAAAAGGTCAATATAATAATAGAGAAATTTATTTGAGGCAGAAGAATAAATACTAAAAGTAAAACGCTATTTGATCTTATCTGATGCATAATAAGTGTTACTATAAAGCGAAATAATTATACAGGGTGTTCGGAAATTTTCGTATACTTTTAAGGAAGATTCTACATACGAAAACATAAGAAAAAACCTATGTTTATCATAGGTCCGCAAATGCGTCATAAGGGAACTATGACCATTTAAATGTGCTCCGCGAATACGGGTATTTTTAATATGTTTAGAATTGTTTGAAGTACTGGTGTGTTTTCTAGTATTTGAGTGAACTTCAATAAATGTTATTTTTTGATGGGAAGAGTGAGAGCAAATTTAGTCAGGAGTGTTCCGATAGGGGGGTGATCTGCTGTATTTTCTACATACTACTCTTTAAAATTCTACCTAAAAATGATGATTCCGTAAAACTATTTACATAAAAAAAATATTCTTGTAAAATATCACTAATAGTTTAGGACAAAACTCGCTTTAATTAAAGCAATACGTAAACTCTTTTTGTGTTTAAACTGACCTAGGCTTATAACGACTAGAAATATGAAGCGAAAAACATATCGAGTAACTTGCGGTTAACGTCAAAACAATAAAGAATCACAATTATCAGCTCTAATCAAAAAAATCTTTTGAAAATTCGTGTCTTAAGTTGTAGAGTCATTCGCTGTAAAACGACGCACTTTCCTTTGTTTGCTTATTAAATAAAAACCATAATGATACTGGACTCTGCTATATGCGCTATATATGACATATTAAATAAGACTTCAATAAGACAACTCTAATAGATTTTTGTTTATTATGGAATAATTGAAGCATGTCCGACTGCGGACTTTTGTAGGGTAAAAGGATGTGTTTAGGAATAACTAGTAATTATTAACAAATAACCGACACAGCGAGTTACATAACTATTTATTCGATAAATCAAGCTTTATTGTACAGACTAGAAAAAAAAAGACACCTCAAAATTAACATCAATGACAGTTAAAAGTAAATTTATGACACGTACATATACAAAAATATCAAAATATAAATTATATTAAATGAAACCACATTCAAAAATCTTAAAATAAACCTAACCAACAGCATTATCATAACAAATTAATAAAAACTTTTAATAAATCATTTACAAAAATTCTCGATATATTAATAACTTAGAAAATAATTATTGAGGATTATTTTTATGGTAATTTGGCTAAAATTAGTCTTTTATTCATAAAGAGATTTTAAACATAAAAGAAATATCAAAACTTATTATCATTTAGAAAAATCACAATAGTACATTTCCGTTTCGTACGCAGTGCAACCGCGATTTTTTGTATATTTCACCACAAGTTGGGCAAATTAGTTCTTCTTTCTGGTTCAATTGTACCTTATATTGTTTTTTGGTAGCTTTTCCAGACAGATTAAAGATTTCTAACCAGATGGGTCAGGCTGAAGTTCAATGTTAATAAACTTCGTTTTATCTTTTGGGTGCCAGTTAGTTTATTTAAATTCACCTGCTTGAATTATTTCTTTAATTTCTTTTCTTCATTTTTTTTTCTTCCTCTAACTCTTTCTCCTAAGGACTAGAGGTAATAATTTCTGATTTTAAGCTAACTCTTGTTCTCTTTTCTTTTGTAACTCATATGCGGCAGTGGACTTAATTGAGTAACCGTAACTATTTAAACATTTGAAGATATATTTTCTTTATTTTTCAAAGAGATTTTCTGTGCTTCAAATACAATTTTACCACTTTCCCCAGAGACTTTGCGAGTGTCAATAATATTTTGCATATTTTCTATTGTAGTTATATCCGAATCAGCACCATCATAGTCACGATCTACATGAAGTGCCTCAATGATGGAGAGACTTGTCGATGAAGTTATATCATCATTCTCTTGTTGATTTGAATCCATAAAATCTTTATGCTGAATTTGGTTGCGGTTTCCTGCTTCATTCGTGATAGTAAGCGATTGAGTAGGTTGCCGCGTTGCTTCATCATTATCGTTGCAATTTAACATATTCTGGTTTTAGTCTATATTCTGATTAAGTGGCATAGGAACGCTCAAAATTTCACTAGTTTCATTTGATGGATTATGGTCAGTTACTGTTGAAGTTGCTGCCGCAGATGGCGGCACATTCAGAATCTGGTTTATAGGTTTCGACGCAGAAAGGCTTAAATATGAATATGTGTCTGGGGAAAGCTCCGACGGACCCACTGATGAATCCACCGTCGGAGAAATTAGATGTGACGAACCGATCGCTTCGACACGGGTGCGATCTCGTTTACAACATGGCGACCGTGACAGGACCTAAGGCAGCAAGGGTTGCCTGGATTGCTGGGTTATAGCAGTGGACCTGTAAGACCCTCAAAGCGTCCGCATCTGCAGTTTCATCAGGAAACACTTTCTATACATGCGGGATCTAACGATCTCGTCTGCATACAAAGTATTTGCCTTGGTGGGGTGATGTCGCAGATGGCGGCAAACTCAGAATCTGGTTTATAGGTTGCGACGCAGAAAGGTTGAAATATGCGTATCCAGATGTAGAAAGTATACCAAAGGTGTCTGGGGAAAGCTCCGACGGACCCACTGATGAATCCATCGTCGGTAACTAGGACGAAATACCTCTTTAAGGGTCTAAAATTAGATTGTGACGAACCGATCGCTTCGACACGGGTGCGGTCTCGTTTACAACAGTGCATAATCAGTTTCTTCGAATAAGTCATTAGCATATAGAAATATACCAGTTGCTCTGATGCCCGACTCGACATTAGTTATAATAGCAACATGCTTGTTGCTATTATAACTAAACTAAGTATTGAAGAGACCAGCTACTTAGAACTGGTTTATACTCCAACCAGGATGGTGGTTCATCCATTTCTCGCACTCTATGGAATATTATAATAGTCTAAGGGGCAATCCAAAGGTTAGATTTTGTGACTGCCATGAGATGGGATAGAGAGAATAACGACGTAATGTTCTTTGGCATAAGATAATCCTGCTAAAGATATGTGTGTATAATGATTTTCCAAGATAAGTAACAAATCCTCTTGAATTGGATGCACAAAATCTTTAAAATGATGTAGCCAGTTGACAAAAAGACCTGTGTTGATAAACCCACTATCAGATACCATGCAAATACTTCCCGTAGGGCCACCATCTAACAACTCAGCTTTTGGTCTTTTTCATGGAAATATGAATGCCGAGGATACATAGTGTCCAGTAGCACTCCTACACATCGCCACGGTAAGTGTCGTCCCTCTTTCAGCTGACACTATCTTTCCCACTACTTTTTTGCTTTTGGTGGCAATATCTTTTGGAGTTTTTTTGGGAACCGTACTTAAACCAGTCTCGTTCATATTATAGATCCAATGTGGTTTAAATTTGTATTTTTCCTACAAATGTTTGAGGTTCAGATAAAATTTCTCAATTTGAACTTTGTTGAAACCTATTGCTCTAGCCAAACTGACTGGCATGAATTATCGTATGCTCGTGTCGTTTAAGGAGGTATTCTACCAGCCATTCGAGAAATATCATTAAACGGTGTACAATTCTGTTTACCAATGCAAATTCGTATGCTTAACGACACAAATCATTGATCGAGATCGCAAAAGATCTCTCATCCATGGCTTTACAATGATTTGCAAATTCTGTTTCTTGTTCTTTTGTAAATGTTGGTTTAAACCGACTCAAAGCTTTAGGCTATTTTCAGCCTTTTTCTCGGAGGGGGGCTTGCTTGATGAATGTCCACAAATTAGCTGCATATCATTTATGTTTTCCTTGTTTGATAAGCTTTTTCGCTGCAATAACTTTATCTTCTGGGACTAAATTTCTCCCAGGTGTTTTCTTTTTATAATTACGTGGCATTTTTTTGCATTCTGAAATAATATAATACAAACCAATGTCAACATTATATATATTAAAGAAATATGTTATTTTAATTATTCGCCTGGGGCAAAAATACGCAGATGTGCCTAAAAGTACGCCAGCGTATTATTACACTGGTGCTTTTACCCCGATTTGGCCAACAGACAAAACAATACTGATTAGTTTAGATGCAAATAAGGTTATGTTAAAATTGAATTTTCGATTAAATCGATTGAAGATGTATATGTTTAATTAATATTAATCAGCTCCCAGCTGTTACATCTATTTTTATATAAATGTTACGCTTATACGGTTTGGATGAATGAATAGGGGTGGTGATACTAGATCATCGATGCCTAGGCCTCCATTGGGCCCTTTACATCCCACCATATCTGCAGGTTATTCGAGGCCGATCGTCTTTGTGAATCCAAGCAGCCTCGTTAGTTGAACTTGCCTAACTGCTTCTGGTAACAAAACTCTATCTCCGAAATATCTCTGTCTCAGTCCGTTGAGTGCTGGGCACCCTCTGAGAACATGGTCAACAGTTTCATCCTCCTCCAAACACCATCTGCATGTCGGGTCGCCCTCGACACCGATTCTATGAAGATGGCCCCCCAATGTCCTGTCAACAATCCCACCACAATTCGCAGCTCTTTCCTTCCCAAGAACAGAAGCTGCTTAGTACGCCGTACGCTAGGCCCCGTTATATGTTCCTTAGCACATCTCATTCCAAGAGTTCCCCTCCATGATTCAATAAATTTGCTTTCCAGCAACGATTTCAATTCCCTTTTGCCAATAGCAATTGGAACAGGTAATATTGGTTGGGGTCCATACGGTTCGATTGCCGAACCCAACTTTGCCAGACGGTCTGCTTCCTCATTCCCGCGTATGTCCGAGTGACCCGGGACCCATACGAGTCTGACTGTGCAGCATTTCCTTATCATACCATTTAGTACATCCTTGTACTCAGACACCAGTCGCGAAGTCACGACACTTGACTTCAGTGCCAATATCGCAGCCTTACTGTCTGGGCATATATTTATTACTCTATTCCTGTCTATATCCCTCTCACAGAGATGGGCACACTGCAGAATAGCATAAATTTCCGCTGTGAAAATTGTAGTACATTGTCCGAGAGCGTAGTACTCTCTGACTCCTGTGGTCTTGCCGAATACTCCGGCTTCAGCACTTTCATCTTGTTCTCCCTCCTAATTCTCTCTACTTAGCATAAGTATCTCCAGAGGGAGGTTGGGTTTTAAAAACGGCGTCATGTAGTCTGTCCGCATGGGGAGTGATAGACACCTCTTCACCACGCTTTCCCAGACACCTGAGTCACCGCCTGTTTCAATTCCAATATGTCCCAGGCAACTGAGATGATCAACAGTCCTCAGGGCCTCGTTCTCCATGTATAAGTGAAGAGGAGGCATTTTCACCAGGACTTTCAGAGCCCTGGTGGGAGCAGTCCTCATCGCACTCAATATTCCCACACAAGCCATTCTCTGAACTTTGTCAAGTTGAAGAATGTGTTTGCGCTTTGTTGTACTACACCACCATACAATAGCGGCGTACGTTATCATGAGGCGGATCACCATAGTGTATATCCAAAATAGCACTTTAGGTGTCAGTTCCCATGTACACTCAAAGGCTCGTTTACAAGCCCAGAAAGCACATATGGCTTTCTTGGTTCGAGCCTCAATATGATCATTCCAGCTCAGTCGTGAGTCCAGAATTACTCCCAGGTATTTAACTGTCCCCTTAAGTTGAAGAGTCCTTCCCATCAATGTAATTGTGGGAAGTCTCCCCATTTTCCTCTTTTTTTGTAAAGAGTATTAGCTCGGCCTTGTCCGGATTTATTCCGCTTATACGATTTAAAACTGATAATGTTACAGTCTTTTCTTTGTCTCTCAGATGTATTATTTTGATGAACCTACAATGTTTTTATGATAACGATAAAAAATACCATTTAAATTTTCAATTTAGTGATCTTTCTATCTATGTACTAACAAATTTTTATTACGAATAAACATATACAATATATATGCTTTCCCGAATAAAAATATATCTAGCTGTGTTACTTTTCATCAGAGATCATAGAGTTGTATTACAGTTCAAAAGAGCACAGGGAGTTGTACTACTTTCCGTCAGAGTGCGCAAGTTGTGTTACTCTGCTTTAAAGCATGACGAGTTGTGCTAATCTTCGACAAAGCACAAATAAGGTGTGCTGGTATGTATTAAAGTACGACAAGATGTGCTACTTTTCGACCTGGTATAGTGAGTAAGTAGCACTTCGACCGAACGCGACAAGATGTGGAAAAGGGCGATAACAACCAATATTAATCTAAAATAATTATTATAATTTTTGTCCGAAATTATTATAATTATTATAAGTCTAAAAACTATTATAAGTATTCAATGCATTTTAGATACGTTTTTTTCATCGCATTTCACAATGACGTAATTATATTCACCGAATTTTAAGAATTATAATAGTTTTCGATGTACTTTTAACAGTGTAATTTTATCGCCGCATTTTTGGTATCGTAATAATTTTCAGCACACGTTTGGAAGCGTAATTATTTTCTTCGAAATTACAAAAATGTAATTTTTTACAACGAAAATTTTATAAAATCATAGTTTGAGCCGCATATTTTGAGAGGTAATTTTTTTCATTGCATACCATTGATTTGTGGGAAAACTACAGAGGTTTGTTTAGTAGGATGGTCTATAGAATAAAAAAGAAACTGACCTGGAACACCCATATTGAAAAAATTCCACAAGAAGCAGCAGCGGCAAGATATTCCATAGAATTTTTGAGAAAACTTCGGATTTGAGGCGTAAAATAATCTTTATGGTCGTATAAATCGATCATATATTCCTTCTTAGTACGGTGGCCCAAGATACATCAAGTAGCAGCTCAAAAAAAGCTGCCAAAAATAAAGAGATTAGTCTGTGTGGGAGCCACAGGGAGCATGCCAATATGCCCTATCGTAGCAATAGATACAATGCTGAACCTCCTTTCACTGCATATAGCTATGATAAGGGCGGCAACAACAAATGCCCTCAAGCGATTCTAAACTGGAAATTTTATTGAACATATGAAGATTCTAACTTTTTGATTTTCGTTTCGCTATTTCATGAAAATCGATCTTTGTGTGCTGGTAATAATGCGCGTCGAATTTCTGGATGTGTACGCAATCACCTCAGAGTGGACCTATATTCGATACTGTTTTTGACACTAAGCGAGAAACGACGAATTTCATGCCCATTTTTCAATCAAAACCATATGAGTTTTAAGCTCTTGAATTCCCAATTCACTTGCTATCTCTCTAACTGAGATACAATAATTTTCTTATTACCCAGCGACGTTATGGTCTTTAGTAGATATTGGCGGTTGTCCAGCACGCCAATTGTCTTCGACCTCTTCACGGCTCCCAATGAAGGTTCGTGCCACTCAAAAATCATTATACTTGACACACAATCCATCATTTAGGCCCTATTTAACATTTTGGATTATTGCGTAAAGTTAGTTTTATTTAAAATGCAAAAATTCATTAAACACAAACATCGTCCTCTCAAAACCACTAAATGTTATGTACACAGTTCACTCAAAAAAAAGGTAAAGGACTATTTTTTTTACGAATGAAAACAAGAATTTAGAAAAACGATTTTATTCTGCTTTCAACATAATCCCCTCACTCATTCTATAGATATTTTGCTGCGCTCGTATAGCCGCTAGAACGACCTGGAAAACTCCTCTTCTGGAATAGCTTTCAGGACCCTGGTCATATTCCTTTGAATCACCTGAACGTCTCCAAAACGTTCTCCCATCATCGTCATTTTCAATTTAGGAAAAAAAGAATGGTCTTCCGGAGCCAGATTTGGCGAGTAGAGTGGGTGATGAATCATGGAGACCGACTTTTGGGCCAAAAATTGGGAAATGAATATTGAGGAATGGGCTGGCATATTGTCGTGCAACAGAAACCAGTCACCAGTGCCATATAATTCCGGTCGCATGCGAAGAATTCGCTTCGTCGATCCAGGATACTTTTGTAGAATTGTGCGTTCACTGTCTGGCCTGATGGCATGAATTCGCTATTGATAATCCCGCGAGAATTTCGGTGGAATTAATTTTTGACTCTGTCGCTCGAACTTCGATGGCCGCTCTTCGCCTTCGCCTTACCACTCAGTGGTTTTGCGTTTGGTCTGATATTGGAAACACCATGATTCGTCGCTGGTTACAATGTTAATTAACAAATTTTCATACTTGTCTGTCCATTTAACCAAATTGCGTGAAGCTTTCACACTGCGCTCTCTCAGCTCTTCCATTAACAAGTGCGGAACGTACTTCGGCCACACTTTTTTTTCCGAGAACATCGTGTACGCTTTGTTCCTTCGATAACATTTCATCAGCAATTCACCCAGTACGAGACAGTGCGACACGCACACGTTCGATATTCTCATCGGAAGTCGAGGTTAAAAGGCGCCCCTCTCGTGGATCATTTTTCAGCGACTATCAACCGTTCTTGAACCGCGCATACCACTAAAAAACCTTGCTGAGGCTTAAACAATCTTCACCATATGCGATTTTCAATAATTTGAATGTTTCCGAATCACTTTTTCCCAGTTTGAAACAAAATTTGATTACGGCACGTTGCTCCATAGCCAAAATTTGACGCAGTAGCAAAAACATGTCTACTTCAAACGAACACAGCAGGCCAATAAATAACGTTATAGCGCTCATATCCCCTCTGTGGGTAACTAAGGCATGACATTACAGAGTTCTGCCGTCAGATAGCGCTATGTAACATCAATAAATGTCCCATAATTATCACTTAAAGTGGCACCAACCTAAAAAAATACTCATGCATTTGGACATACATTACCCGCGATTTAAATTCAAATATTCCATTTATTTCCAGACAGAGGGCACATTTTTTAATTTCTTATTCATCTTCTCTACAGTAATTCTGTTATATTACATCTCCAGAATTATAATATTAATGTACGGTTTTGCTGTTCTTGTTATGCAAAGCAGCTGTCTGGCAGTAGTGTGATTTGTTGGATGCAGTTTGGGGTGGAAATCTGCATAGGACAGGTGAGTGCATGAGTTACCTTCAAACTTAACAATTTCGTTTTGTTGTTTTGCTATTTAAATATTATATTATATTATTAATTGATAGACATTTCGTTATATTACAAATTTTTCAATTTTCCATTTAATACACAGTTTTGTTATGTATGGCATACTTAAAAATTTGTATGCAAATGTATTTCCTATATTTTATTTTTTGTATTGTTATTTTTATTTAAAAATTAATTTTAATAGTATATATATAAAAGTTGTCAATGCAACAGTACCAGTATTTTTAGAAGGGGAAAAATAATTCTGGTACATAAAAGGGATAAAGCATTTTATTAGAAGATTTTAACAAATTACACAAAAAATTATCAAAGTAATGACTTTTACTCCAACTAAAACAGTTGACCAGTTAAAACAAAGCCATATGCAAATTATTTTGCTGTATTATGGATATTTACGATTTATAGTTGTCAGTTTCTTGTCATTTAGATCTGCTAAGATTGCATAATATTTACCTGTAATTTTTCTTTAAATAACCAGTTTACAGGAATACGATTTTAAAAGTGAACATAGAAAAGGCTTGAACCACAAAAATGCAGATACTTTGTCGAGAAGACCATGTTCAAAAGAATGCAAGCACTGTAACAAACACGAAGAGCGAGAAAATCCTGACGATTTCTATTGTCAAAAGACACAACTACAATGCTCTTTGGATTGGGATCCCAAACTCATCTCCAAAGAACAACAAGAAGACCTAGATTTTAAGATTATCATTAAATTGTAGAATAATAAGTCAAATCGGCCCTCTTTTCAAGAGATCTCATCAAAATCTCAAAAAGTAGAAGGTTACTGGGCCTTGATTATGCACGATGGTCTGTTAAAAAGAGTTTAGGAGAGCTCTGATGGCAAAAACTGCAGATACTAGACTATATTACCCACCAAAAAGGTTCCAGAAGTACTGCAAGCTTTACATAATGGTGTAGGGGACGGACACTTATGGATTATGAAAACTCTTAAAAAAATTCGAGAGAGGTTCTATTGGCTGGGGAACCGCGCAGATGTAAAAGATTGGTGCAAAACCGGTACTGACTGTGCTGCCAGTAAAGGACCACGAACCCGTAGCCATGGAAAAATGAAACAGTGTATTGTAGGAGTACCTTTTCAAAGAATTGCTATAGACATAGCAGGACCATATTATATTAGTAAATCCGGGAATCGCTATATGTTGGTAACTTTGGATTACTTCAGTAAATGGCCAGAAGTCTATGCGATATCAAATCAAGAAGCCACCACCGTTGCTGAAATGTTGTTTAAACAGTGCATTTGTAGACATGGAGTGCCAGGAGAGATACACTCTGATCAAGGCAAAAATATTGAATCTAACGTTTTTACAAACCTTTGCAAGCTCATGAAAATCCACAAAACTAGAACAACACCCCTACATCCATAGTTAGATGGAATGATTGAACGATTTAACAGAACGCTGGAGAATTACATAAGGATACAAGTAAATGAACAAAAAAATAACTGGGATAAATGCATTCAGCCATTTGTACTAGCCTATCGTTCAACCATTCACGGAGCCACTGGAAAAACACCTGCTATCATAATTTTTGGAAAGGAATTACGTCTTCTAGTTGATTTGCTTACTGGACGTCCACCCGATTCTGGAGCAACTTGGGAAGACTACTCCAACCAAGTTGGTAAGCAGCTGCAGGTCTTACACGAACAAATGCGTCAAAAATTACAAATAGAAAGCGACAGAATGAAGACTCGCTATGACCTCAAAGGTAAACCTCTTATTGATAAACAAGAAATTCTTAATACCTGGAATTCTTATACAATTAAAATAGCAATGGCCAAAAATAGACGCTATGCATGGAGCTGAATGACCATAATTTGTTAAGTCAATGGTTTTTCACAGCATATAACATGTAAAATCCCTAAAAGCAACCAGCCCCAACGACATCCCATTGAAAATCTTGAAACTGATTCATGAAGGCAATATCGGTATATTGGTTAAGTTTAAGTTTTTTAATGCTGTACACAATACTGAAGAAATAGCAGAATAGTGGCTGAAATCTGTTTTTAAACACTAAAACGTGCTAGAGGATGTAACGAATACAGGTTAATAAGTTTCATGAGTCACACCTTAAAGGTTTTCATAGTAGAATAAGAAATAAATGCGAAAGCGACTGAGATGAGACCCAGTTTCGGTTTAGAAATGTCTTTGGTACTAGCTCTATTTGCTCTAAATATACTTCTCCAAAAGTGTCGAGACCAATATAATGACATTTTCGTATCCTTTATCGACTAAGAGAAAGGGTTTGATAGGAGACAACGTGTGAAGCTCACAGATATATTAAGGAATGCTGGTGTTGATGGCAAGGGCGTCGAAATTATGCAGAATTTATATTGGCGTCAAAGAGCGGTGGTTCGAGTTAATGATAAGTCACCAAAGAATGTCAAATACAGCGAAGCATCAGACAAGAATATATTTTCTCCACTGCTGTTCAATTTATATTCAGACAAAATTTTTAAGGAAGCCCTACATAACAAAGTATTTGGGGCTAAAATCAACGCGAACTAATAAACATGATTCTTTATGCCAATGATATGCCCATCAAAAGCAATAGCCTTCCGGGTCTACAACAACTCTTAGATTCTCTCAATAGGGTTGGGAAAGAAAGTGGACTCACATAAATATGGCAAAAACTAAATTTATAGTCTCCAGTTGCCAAGCATATCCAGATGCTTCGCTGCTAATAATCAAACAAATCGTGAAAGTGTGTCCCACTTTAAGTTCCTCGAATATTATATTACTGAATAGATTAACCAAGATAAAGAAATTAAATGCATCGAATCAACGCATAATTTTGTTAAAAATGAGATCGCTTGTCTGCAATGATATTTTAAATTTAAAACTTCATCAAAAGATGGTTAAATGTTACATTTAGTTGGAGTTGTTGTATGGAGGTATGGACACAAGGCTGCCACGAACCATCGTTTGGGAGTATTTGAAATGTGGTTGCATAGCCGAATGCTTCGAATATCTTGGGTAGCTATTCAGATTAATACAGATGTTTTACGTCGTAAAAATGCTACTCGTAAATTGTAGGAAACTAACATATCTTGGCGATGTTTTCAGAGGGGATTGGTACAGAATTTTTCAATTGATAATGAAGAAAGCAGATCTCCTGGCTGAAAAAACATCCATGAGTGAAAAGGAATACACAATGATGAACAACTATTTAGAATAGCAGAGAACCGTGATCAACTCGCTATTGTAATTATCAACGAAATCTGATACGGTAAAGGAAAAAGAAAAAGATAATGAAGTGAATATTTGAAATGTGAATTAATTAACGACTATGATGAATTTAGAACGACGCTACTCTGATTATTTCGGCGTAATTGCTTATTCATTTATCTTTCAAAGAAGCATGCTAAGCGGGGCCCAATGAAATTTTTCTGGAAACCTAATAGTATCAACACAAATATACAACATGAAATTAGTTATTATGTGAGAAATCAATAATAAGAAAAAACTAGATTAATTCATCATAATGCATATATTTAAAAGCACATTAATTGACAAAAATAACACAAACACTCAAAAAAAAATATATGGCCTGGAGTTTTGATTATGTCTACTATTTATTTTTGGGGTCACTAAACCCGAATCCAAGGTCAGAGTTTTGCCGTAATTCCAAAAAAAAACTCAAAATTAAGTCTATCAAGCATTACTGAACGCATTTAATCCAAAATGCTGTTAAACCTCTAACAACTAATAATCAAAGACCCCGTAATCCAATAAAACCAACCCGGTAACTCCATAACCCCATGACTCTATAACCCAATAATTATGATATTAAAATCCTTACACTCAATCTCTCATTGCTAAAGAACTTGTAGTCCCCTCAATTTCTTCAAACTACAGCTATTGAGCTCCATTGATCCAATAAACCTATAAACTCATATCCCAATGAACCCATGACTCTATAACCCCATAACCATATTACTAAAATCATTATACTCATTCTCCCATCACGGAAAAGCTTGTCGTGGCATCAATTTTTTTAAACTATGACTGTTAAAACTCATGACCCAATATTCCTTTGACCCGATGACTCGATAACCCCATAACCTGTTACTGAAGTCACTACACTCAATGTCTCATAGAGGAAAAATTTGTAGTGACCTTAATTTCTTCAAACAATTGCTACTAAACGTCGTGACCTCATAAACCCAGTAATTTCAGTGACGTGGTTATGGGGTTATAGAGTCATGAAGTTAAGGAGTTATGAGGTTATGAAATCCATGGATTATGGTTATTAGGGGTTTAACCATTCGTTTTGGGTTAACAGTGTTTAATAATAATTCATAATCTGAGTTTAGGATTTTTTGAAGTTATAACATAATTCTGACATGATGGGGTAATTGAGAGCCGATTATGAATCAGCGACCGAAAACATATAGTAGACCTGGGCAGAACCCCAGCCCAGTGTTATACACAGCCATACACAAAAAATTCTGACCTGAGGTTCTGACTGTGTCTGTCATGGAGTTCAACAGCCATGGTTTGAAATAATTAAGGCCACGATAATTTCTTTCGCTATGGGTGATTGAGTGTAATGATTTCAGTAACATATTTATGGGGTCATGCGGTTATGAAGATATTGGGTCATGGAGTTCAACAGCTATAGTTTAAAGGAAATGAGGCAACGACAAGCTCTTCCGCTATAGTAGAATGATTGCAATGATTTTAGTAATATCGTTATGGGTTATAGAGTCATAGGGTCATTGGATTCTAGGGTTATTAGATCATGGAACTCAACAGCTGTATTTTAAAGATATTGAGGGGACTACTACAAGTTCTTCCGCTATGAGAGATTGAGTGTAGTGATTTCAGTATCATGATTATGGGGTTATGCAGTCATGGGGTTATGTGGGGTTTAACGGCATTGGTTTTGAGTTAACAACATTCAATAATGCTAAAGAGTCTTAATTTTGAGGTTTTTTTGAGGTTGGCAAAACCCCGATTTGATGAGGTTTAATGGACTCCGGGTTCGAATTCAGCGACCCCGAAAACATATAGTAGATATAGTCAAAACCTTTAGCGAGAATTTTTTTGTTTGGTTGTGTAATCGTAATTGGACTATAATAACATATTTTGAATCAGTTCGAAATCATGGTAGAATAATCCAATTTTCGTGATTTAAGATGCATAAATTTCATAAATATTCATACTGTAATGTATTACTTTGACTTAATTAAGGTAAGGTAATTAACTATATCTGATCTATTTGCCCTGAGACTATTAAAGCGCATTTATATGAAACTTATACATGAAAAGACATGTAAAAATGAGGTTTAGTAAAATTTCATTGACCTTCTTTTTTAAAATCCCCCGGTGTCTTGAATGCGGACGAAGTCACGACGGATAACTGCTAGAATATTATATTTCTAAAAATTTTTATTGTTCTTAAGCTTAACCTCAATGTTTGTTCAGCATCAGAACATTTTTTTCTTGTCTTGGATATCTTTCTACAAGTTGACATGTTGTAGAGTATTTCTGTTAACAATGCTGTTTGGTGTAGCACACAATTTTTATTTACTTTTTCATTTGTTTTCAAAGGATTTTTGAACACATTTAAACAAATCAGTTGGGTCTATATATTTTAATATATTCTGTGTCTTTCTTTCACGTCAGGTACTTTTTCAACTTAACTACTTTCACTGTTATCACTACCACTGAACGAAAATTTGAATATGTCCAGTGATGAGATATTTTAAATGTTAACTATTAAAACACTGGTATAATACTTGAATAAATAAAACTGTAACTAAAATTTTTGATAATATGAATTAACTAAAAAGTTGTATTTAAAACCAGAGAACTGTGATTCTGATCAGCGAGGAGTAACAAAAGCCCCTAAACAAACAGTTGCTCTCATTCTACACTTAAAAGATAAAATAATAATTTACTAAAATATATAACAATCCGAGATAACAGTTTTCCCAAAAAAAAAAGAAAACACGTATACTTTTCTGAAAGCAAAGAAATAAGAAACTAAATTAATTAATTAGTCCAAATCTTGGTCAGTTAATTAGCTATCAAGGGAAAAATCGCGAAAAGAATTTATTCAAGCGAAATCATGATTTCGATAAAAATAGTACCTTGGCTAGTTGCTACTGTGCGTATAATACTAGTCTAGTTCACAACACAACTCTTTTTCTATGCATCTTGTCAGTTTACCACTGTAAAAAAAAATTGAATAAATAATCGTGTGTCTTACAAAACTAGCATTTTGTGGTCGGTATTTACAATGACTTTTACAATGTATTTGATTTATGGCCCTTTATCATAAAAATAATAAAAAATAATGCGGTAACTCTGGCATTTACTACATTTAATAATATAAGACATATTTGGTGCTCTAGTTGAAATAATGAATGCCTGAAACAAAATTTAAAAGAAGAATTGACCAAAGCCGTATAAAAACTATTCTGCGTTAAACAAATCTAGACATCAAAATGTGTTCATAAGTTATAGCTATTTAAAATGTGTTAAATTGCCAGCAGGAGTGCTGATAATGTAATTTATTACCCACGTGTATTAAATAACAGTTTGCAAAACCAACAAAAATTTCTATTTATAATAAAAACAGTCATGTTAGTAAATACTTCAGCCAAAATCTCATCTATTAAGGTACACATCAAATTTTTGTGTTATTTCTTATTAAAACTGGCAGAAGTACACTTTTAGGCAGTTAAAACTCGATAAAGGACCAACTAAAAATCGACGAGATAAATTACACACAATTTATCTTTGGAGAAATTTCCGTATCAAAGTATGTATTAGTAATAAATCAAAATAATATTTTACAGCTTGCCAGGCCAGTCGAATTAGGTCCAAAAATATCCTCGATGTGCCGTAGCAGGAGGTAGTTTTACTTTCTGGATAAATCACTTTAAATTATGCCAGGGATAATAATAATCGACCTATGTGCCAGTCTGAAAAGGTAAGCTCGATGTGTGAAAAAATATTACATAACTAAAAAAGTGACAAAAATAAATGTGTCCGTAAAGCTCAGTCCTAGAGAAAAATCTTATATAATATAATTTGTTCTTCGAGAAATTTTCTTCCGATTTGTACTGTTTTACTCACTACCTCACTTAATTCTGTGCCTTTTTATTTTTTGGTGTAAGAACAGAGTGGGGTCAAGTTTCTACTTCTCAATCTATTTCCTGATGTTTGATACCGTCAACCCCTCCCTTTCTTTCTGCTGCTTCCCTAATATCGCTATTCCATTTTTTTTCTTAGTCTTCCTTTCCATGTCACACACTTTTTGCTAGTTTCTCGTCTTTATCGGTACCATATACATGATCGAACCACCTTAATTATCTTCTTCTTTCCGTTATTGGCTAATTATTATCAGATATTTAAACGTGCATTGTATCTGTCAGCATCCCATGTTTAATGATTTTATTAATTTCTTATGACCTCGTCTAGTACTACCGAGAATAGTAATGGTCATAACACACACTTCCATCTCATTCCTATCTTTATTTTGAATTCATTATTGGTCCTTGCTGTGTTTATATTCTTTCTATACATGTCTTTTATTATTTCTATTGTTATTTTACCTATTTTCTTGATTCATCCTTCCATATATCTTCAGTTCTTACACTATCACAAGCCTTTTCTATAGTCTATAAAATAACATCTATATCTTTTTTTCTTGTTAATAAGTTTTTCGCTAACTTATCTTAACGAAAATATTAAGTGTTGTGTGCTTCTTCACTTCGTGAAACCATACTGAGCGTCTTCTGTACTATTTTCATCTATTTTTCAAGTGTTCATTACATTATACGTGCTAATATTATTCCGAGAATGCTTGTAATGCTCTATAGATATATCGATCTCTCTTTCTCTTTATATGTCGTTAATATTATTTCTGAATTTTATTTTTTAGGAATTTTTATTTCATATACAGGGTCCACGAAAATGTGGGAAATGTCTCAGATAAAAAAAAACTCGTGAAACGAATACTACAAGTTCATAAAAACTTTTCTCTTATAGGCCTCCTCTTCAGAGGTATGGGCTTCCAAAGAGCTGCAATGGAATCAAGTTTTTTACACATAATTACTGAGCGTACAAGTATGTTTCAATTTTTTTTAATATGATGTATACCAGGTAAGACCCTTCAAATTACTTTCCAAGAAAGAGTTGTGAATTACTCACAACTGCAAGTCTCATTTTTTACACCCTATATGATAAGAACTTTGGACAACTTGGTTTACATACCTTTAACTTTTAACTGAAAATGAAGTACTTCATTCATTACACTAATCCTAACCGTTTTCGAATAAATGTCATTTTCTTTACACTGTTAGTCCCCTAACTTTTGTCGGATTAAATATGAAAAAGAGGAATTTTCTTCTGTCACCATAGTTTCAACAGAAAGTTGAACTACTGCTTAGTTAAAAACTTCGTAACAGGGTTCAACATGGACTCCGTGAAGTCTGATACACTCGCGGGCACGACGAATCGAGGACTACTATACCCGCCATATTAACTCAGCCTTGTACCTTATTTGATTACAATGAAACGTAATTTTCTGTAGAAGTTCCACCCTACTATCGACCGGAGTGGAATACACCAAGGTTTTGAGGTGTCCCCATAGGTAAAAATCCAACGGCGTTAGGTCGGGAGATCGAGGAGGCCAAGCAATAGGTCCTCCTCTACTTATTCACTGGTTCAGATGGACGTTATTCAGAAGCTCCCGCACAGCAACGCTGAAATGAGGTAGTGTACTATCGTGCAGGTAGTACATGTTTCGACGGGTTTCCAGTTATATGTGCTCTACTAAATCATGAAAAGCATTCTAGAGGAACTTCTTATAAAGTTCTCCATTCAGTCGTGCCGGTAATACGAATAGTCCAGCCGAAAAATTGCCAATGATTGTCTGTCCAGACATTAATTAATGGGAACTGATGTTTACGATGCGAAACAATACTTGCATGAGGATTTTCATCAGCCAATACATGTGAGTCGTGTATATTTTTGATACCGTGTTTGGTAAATCCTGCTTCATCCGTGAAAAGTATAGTGCTAATGAGGTTTGCCTTATTTGTTTGGTGATCCTTTAGCCAGTTTGCAAACTACATTCTACAGGAAAAATCTTCAGGAATCAGTTCATGCACTTTTTTCAGATAATATGGATATAACATCTGTTCTTGAAGAATTTTATGTACAATTGTTTTCGACGTATTAAACTGCGCTGATAATTTTCGAGTGCTCGTTGAAGAAGTGTCACTTACAGCATTTAAAATGTTTTCCTCTAATTGCGGCGTACGTACTGTTCTTCCCCGACCAGCATCAGTATTTTTTTCCCAAAATTTTCTAAAATCAGGAAGAAATTTAATAATATTACTTTATTAAATGGAGTCAGCTACCATTCTCCTTTAGACTTTGGTCAACTCGTTGAAATATTTTCTAATCTGGAAGAGTACAATTAGGATATCTACATATGATACAACCTCCTGGCTTCCAAAGCATTGCAATATGCAAGATCATACATCAGATGCATATCTGCCTAATCAATAAATGCATTCCATATTTCGAATTGGTTCACAATTAATTTCACCACGAAATCCCAAAATCAGTAAATTAATGTCTAAGTAAAGAATCAATGTGTCAGCGATGTAAAAGTTGACAAGTTCTAAAATGCAAGATATTTACTTGTTTCGTACCTGGCAACGTTTGCATCAACAATACTTTGTTTTTGGCGCCGATAAAATAAAACGCACATTTTTTGCGTACCAAGGTCGAACTCCAATTCACAGAATTGGAAGTTTTTAACTAAAGAGGTAAACTCTAATTTTGGATCGAATTTTTTTTTATCATAAGGTGGAAGACTGAACATTCGATAGGAACAAAAATACATCTTTTATCGAAATTCGCCAAATACATGATATAAATTAAATAACGTTTTTTCGAAAACGATTAGGATTAGCGACATGAATGGAGAGTTCTCAATTTTTAGTTAGTAGTTAAAGATATGTAAAAAATGTTGCCAAAAGTTCTTAATATGTCTTGTTAAAAAAAATTGAAATATATCTGGTAGTTCAATAATTATGAGTAAAAAACTTGATTCCAATGCAGCTTTTTGGGAGCCCATATCTCCGAAAAGGAGACCCATACAAAAAACGTTTTTTTTTTTTCATATCCAAGAGATTTATCAACATTTTCCCGGACACCCTGTATAATCACATTCATTAATTTGTTTAATTATTTTGTTTTTCTTTCTCCTATATGGTTTATCATTTCAAGTGCTATTTTATCCCATGCAGGTGACTTCCCCAATTTCATCTTTGTTATGGCCTCTAATATTTCTTCTTCCTATCCTAGTCTCTGGTATTTTAATTTTCAACATATGTATATTTACATTACGAAATGGAAAAATACACAAAAAAAAAGGAAGATTACATTTTTTCAGCGACAAATAACTTTAGACTCATGCCTTTGGTCACATTAAATTTCTCATTATAACAAGATCGCCAAGAAATGGCTCTCGCCGGTTAAATAGTTTTTGTACAATAATTTGTTAACTTAGTGCAACGAGTAGACACTGCGCCATAATCAAATGCTTAATTATAATTTCGTTAGGGCGCCAAACTATTGCTGAGCAAACCATCAGGTAAACTAAGGCAAGACGGCCTAAGGAAACATCTACACACAATGGACCTCTATAACGAATAATGAATGTGTAGAAGACGACCAAATAGCCTTCTGTAGATTGGTTCTAAAGGCTTATACCTGGACGATAAACTAGTAGACAGTCTTTTAAACCGGATTAAGATAGCCAAACTGTTCACATAGAACAAATATAACAGGTGACACGATAAATCACTAGGCTAGAGTGTAAGGACTTCTTAATCCTAGCTTGTTATATCATTCGAACAATCAATCAATCCATTACTCAATAAGGCGGACTCTACTAGCAGGACACTCGAACGCAAAATCATCGCATTTTCAAGTTCTATTTGCGAAATTAATTAGAATTAAAAAATTTCAGAAACGTATTGTTCTGGATGGCCAATCTTCATACACATTGTATTCTTTTATAACCTCTTATTTAAAAAAAACTTCTGACAACCTGTCGAACAATTTAAGTTATATCAGTGAGTTTTCAAAACTAACTGTCCACGAATGCCGATCTGGACCAGAAAATTCCCGAATCTCCTAGAAGGATATTCATCCTACATGGTGTAATAAGACCAAAAAAAAAGGAATAATCTGTCCATTGCTAGATCTTCTATCATAATCATTCCATATCGAAGGTAAAGAAATATAATTTTCAAAAAAGTTCCAGACCTTCTTACATTAACAACAGTAAAATTAATTCAATAAATTATGAACTCGTAGAAAATAAACGTAAAACCCTACAAACTAAAAGGTTTTTTCGAGGTTTTTAAATTGGCAACACTACTTTTAATGACTGTAGACAGTAGACAGTTGATTTGTAGTCAGTACGTTTTGCCATTTCACCGTGCATAGACTTACGCCAGAGCAACCCTTGCAACTCTAGCAAATTTATTTTGAGAATCATGGTTCAGTTTGCCAAACTTACGGTGCGCTGCATCCATTTTACGGTCGACATAATCGTCCATCCGAGCAAGTTATTCGGAAAACCATGGATCGTTTTCGCACAATGTACATCCACAAAAACGCCGTACGGTGCGCACAGAAGAAGTTATTGACGCGGTAGAATGCAGTATTGAGGAGAACCCGAATCTATTCGCCATCGTGCACAACAACTGGAGCTGTGCCAATCTAGTTTCTGGAAGATTTTGCGAAAAGATTGACACCGCATAACTATTATGCGCCGTACATTCGGTGAATGGACAAAAACAATATTCAGCTTGATCTTTTTTTTTCAACGCAAAATTTTTTCAGCAATGAAGCTCATTTTTTGTTGAATGGTTACGTTAATAAACAGAATTGCCAAATTTGGAGGGGATAAAATTCAGAAGCCTCTATTGAGATGCCCTTACATCCATCAAAAGGCACTGTTTGGTGTGCTTTATGGGCAGGTGGAATCATTGGCCCATATTTCTTTAAAGACGATGCCAGCCAGAATGTTATCGTCAATGGAGAGCGCTATAGAGCCATAATTGCTAACTTCTTCAATCAATTCTCAGTTGACTGGTATTGATAATACAGAGCTTTGGTTTCAACAATATGACGCACGATGCCGACACCATCAATTTATACGGGAAACATTCAATGAGCCCATAATTTCGCATAATGGACCTGTGAACTGACCTCCACAACCATGTGACCTCACAACTATGAATTACTTTCCTTGGGGATATGTAAAGTCACTAGTCTAAGCCGATAAACCATAAATGTTAAACCACTTGGAAGTCAACATTCGTCGCGTAATTACTGATATACGGCCCCAGTTGATCGATAAAGTAGTCGAAAATTGCACTTTCCCATGACACTTCATTCGAGCCAGCCGTGGAGCTCATATGAGCGATATATTTAGATACTAATGGCATACAAATATCTTTTGAAAAAACGTAGCTCTTAACATTATTTATACGTGTTGTATTTTATTTTAAAATTGTATACCCCCAAAAAAACACCCTTTACAAACACAAAATAATTCTATGTTCTTTATGATGCAATAAAGAAAGTACATTTAAAAAAAACTTTTCTATTCAATTCTATTCTTGGTAAATTTTAGGACACCATTAGAATCTAGCTTAGCTGGTGAATGAGCCTGCGAAGCTTTGACAAGTTTTCTTGGGTGTAGTTAGTTGCTTCTGTTATAGTTATGATTATTTCTTCAAAACGTACTATAGAAAGAACTTCGCAATGTCACATGTAATTTATCGTTGCCTCTTCCTCTTAAGAGAGTCCGCATGTTATCCTCTGTACCAACTCGAATAAATCTAAATATCTGTTTTAAGCACATTACCCGAAAGCCAATCATTATTCTTATGGATTTTCTATGGTATCAGAGCAGATTTTTAGCTAGTTTGATTAGGAACTTGGCTACATACTGTTTATCTTATCTACATCCTACAATATCGTATCACCATTGATAGAACTTATCCGTAATCCATTTCTTAAATGCTTACTTAGTGTTCGAGCGAGCCACCTCACAAAACTCTCCTGGTCCTACAAAGAGTGTTCATGATCTCATTCGTTGGATTTTCAACCTCTCGTTATCCGATAATCTGATATATACGATAAAATTAATTTATTTTAATCTCATAGTATTATTAAACGCACCTTCACAATTTCCTACAACCCTCAAAGTTATATTATGAAAACAGCCTTGTCCTTCTATTGCCGGTTAGGTACCAGAGTAGATTGTGTTTTTCTTGTCACAGTACACGGCTAAAATACATTTCAACCCTGATTAACATAGATTTAGACAAACAGATCTCACACTATCTCCAATGAACACTAACTCAGTCCAGCTATACTCAGATATCAAGGGGTCTGGATAATGTAATTGCTGCATTTTCTACAAACTTTTGGACAGTTTGAACGGTCGCAAGTAGCTTTTACGTGATCTTATACAGGTGGTCGCTAAGGCCCAATCTATTAATATTAAACAAAAGACTCTTTGGTAGTACGACAAATATTAATAGAATTTTGAGGATCATCCAGACTCTACATGTCCAACTGTCTGCAGGTTTATTTATTTGGCGATATTTTTATTATGCTTGCCCCTAAATTGTTAGAATGTGTTTGTATGTTTTATTTACTAAAATTAGGTCTGACCAGTTAGAAGCAACTGTATGTTCTGTAGCGCATTTCGATTCCATTATAGCTTAAACTCTTTTTTTTAGTATAGACCTCAAACTCTATTCACAGTCTGTCACACTATCTCCGCGTGCAAAAGTTTTAACTTCTCTGCTAGCTCTTGACAGATGATCTTGGTGCCTGAATCGTGTTGCTCCTTATACTGTAATGAGGAAAATGCTTGGCACCCTGGATTATTTTTCATGTTCGAAATCCTGCTGGATTGAAGGATCTCTGATAATATATATCAGATAATTTCTCGATGAGATGACCTGATCTTGAATTGCTAATAAGAAGCATTTAGTTTCTGTAAACCTTCGTCCTAACATCAACCAACAGTTCAACGCTGACTTGTCGACGTTTTACTATTGATCTCATTTGTGTGTCGTCCATGAGAGGGTTTCTGAAACCAGAAGTCTCGAGTCTAGCTTGTAATGAGAAATCAGTTCATATGCTCTAAACGTAGTGTTGCTGAGTCGTCTACCTCGCATTCTTTCTAAAATTGAAATGGAAATTTTTTTGTATCTTCCTATATTATCACGACTGCTTCGCCTATAAATAAGAGCAAAACAGGTATTATTTAGAAAAATATTCTTTGAATTGTTCTTAGAGACAGCGGCGGATCCAGCCTCTCTCTTTGGGGGGGGGGGTAATATCATAAAAACACAGTATGACAAGTGAAAGCAAGTTGTCGACGGGTTACGAGATGTCAGAAGTTCTGAATTTGAAGCTCTCGGAGAGGTAATCTCACGCGAAAGCGAATTGTCGACGAGGGGGGGGGGAGATGCCAAAAACATTCGCATTTCTAGGTAAGAAGCAGGGTCGGATCTATTTTTCTGAGGGGAGGGAGGGCGAATACAATTTATCGACGGGGAGAGGGGGAGATGCGAACAACATTCACATTCCTGGGTAAGAGGCAGAGTCGGGCCTATTTTCCTGAATTAAAAGCTTTTAGGGGGTTGATCGCTCCCACCGCTCCCTCCTTGGATTCGCCACTGCTTAGAGGCCTATTATAGCTTTAATCAACTTTAAGTTAAGGTCATCACTACCAGAAGGCTTTTGTTTACCAAAAAATTCATAGTCTTTAAAAAGTTGTTTACTGTCACTCCTTATCCTCCTACACAAACCTTCCTCCACCTAAAATTGTAGGAAAAGTACTATTATAAATTACAAATTTCAAGAGTTGTATCCCAGTTTTTACAAAACTTCATTCTAAAATAATTCTACAAGTACAAGTAATAAATAAATCCTAGCTAGAACAATAAAACGCTCTGTCATATTTACCCGTATATTCTTGAAATGAGCGCAATAAGGAAGCCTAAATTATTCAATGACTTTTCCAGATCACATAAATAACTCAAAGTAGCTTTTCAGCTTAAATTACGTCAAATTTGTATCTCGGAATACAAGAGTTAATACACGAGAAAATAGAAACCTACAGAGAAAGATTTATATAGGATATGTTCACCTTTCTATAAAATCGCAGGAAACTTTTAATAAATAAGAATAATATAAGCTTATGTTATTGCTTCTGTTATGGAATCGTACTTTTAAATCCAAATTTTATACCTATATATTTTTTTACAAAATGTCGAAAATGCACTACATTATCCCAAATATTCGTAAGCATGCAATAAAATCAAATTTTCATATGCATTCTTCTCTTCAGCGCTTCCTATTTTGGTTGTGTTATTTTATTTTTTTCACTCTATCCCTCTTTTTTCGGCTACTTTTCTAACTTCGTCATTCCATTTTCTTCTTAGTCTTCCGTTCTTATTTTTCTTTTCATTCGCGCCTCACATCTCATACGCTTTTTTGCCAGTCTTTCGTTTTTCATACGACACGCATGGCCGAACTACCTTAACTGACCTTATATTTTTTCCATTATTAACTTGATGCTCTGGTTCTTCTAGCATGTCTCATTTCTTAGTCTTATTTTTTTTTTCTTTCTGTTATTCTCCATATCCCAGTACTACACATTATCGTTAGTCTTAGCACTTTTTTTACACTATTTTCATCTTGATCTGTTTTGGGATTTCCTTTTTTCCTAGAAACATTGTTCTCATCATATAAAACAATCTTTCTGCTTTCTTCCTTCTCTCATTTATCTCTTGATCAATTTTTCCGTCACTTTGTGTTATTGTTCCCAAATATCTATAACGTTTCAACCTGTTTCAATGTTTTTCCTTGTATTTTATTTTCATGTCATCAAGTGATTATGCTTTTATTGATGTTCTCGATGTTTATATTTATATTTATCTTTACAATCTCATGTCTAAAACTTCTAAATTCCTTTGCAGGTCTTCAACTGATTCGGACATTATTCCTATATTATTCGCACACATGATTTCATTGAAATACGTATGCTGCATTTGCCATTATCCCATTTTTAGGGATTTCATTGATTTTTAAGTTTCCCTTATGAATTCGGCTAATACGACTAATAATATCAAAAATACTAGCGGGCATAGTACTAGACTCTTCGTTAGTGATTTTTGCTATGTCTGCATTCCTCCTATATATCTCTTTTATTATTTCTATTATTCTTTTCTCCATGTTTCTTTTCTCTACAGCGTTCCATAAATCTTCAATTCTTACGCGATCGAAAGCTTAAAACATATTTATCTCTTTTTTCTTGTTTATGAGTTTTTTGCTTACTTGTCTTATCACAAATATTAAGTCTTGTGTGCTTATTTTCTCTCTGAACCCACATTGAGTGTAATCTATACTATCCTCAATTATTTTTCTTATTCTTCTTTCCATTAAGCTTGTTAATATTTTTCCAGGAGCGCTTGCCAATGGAAGGAATTTTCTCTTGTATTATCTTATTGATTAGTTTGTTTAGTTGTGTTATTCCCTTTTCTGACATTGGCTTTATCATTTCGTATGATATGCTATCCTATCTTTCTTATTGACTCTAAAATTTTTTCTTCGGGTATTGGTCTTAGATATTTTATTATATTTACCCTTCTGTCATCCTTTTCTTCCACTTTCTCCATGTCTCTAGCTGTCAGTTCCAGAAAATGTGGCCATCTGCCCATTATTTTCTCTTCCTGCTATTGTCCCACTTTATCCTTTATGTTAATCATATTATATTCCTTCATTTATCATAGTTACTTGAGTGTGTCATAAAATAGAGTTTGGTTTTTTCTATGGTTTTTGGTAATTTTCTCTCCGAATTTCATCCATGCTTTCGGAATTTCCCTTTTAACCTTTTCCCGTTCGTCTTTATATTTTTTGTAATGTTTTGAGCTTTTTAATCTTATATTTCATTTCTAGGTTGATACCTTTCCTTTAAAATTTGTTTTATTTGTGTAGCCCATCATTTTGTTCTTTTATCACTCCCCTACTACATCTAACAAACTATTTTTGAATTTATTCCACTTATCTTCTATTCCATTTCAGTTACTCAAGTTTTTTATTTAATATCTCTTGGTTTTCTCTCAGTATTTTTTCTTTTTCCTCCCATTTTTGTTTTACCTGCTCACTTTTACCACATTGTGGTCGCTTCCTATTTCCGCCTCCCTTGATACATGTTTTACAATTTGCGATTTACTCTTTCTTATAGGAATATAATTAAAGACTTTTCCATTTTACTAGATTTTACTCTTGTATATTTGTGGATTTCCTCAAGTTCAAATTTTGTTTTGCTTATTATTAGTTCATTCTTAGCCTAGTTTATTATATAAAATAAAAAAATGCACGGTTCAGATATATTTAATGCTCTAATATTGATAGATATGTTCAACTATCTTTCACTTTCCTGGAAACATTAGAACTGAATGCGTCTGAAGGCGTTATACTTCTTCAGATATCTTTAGTGAATTCACCACACCTTCGAGACTTTTTTAACAAATATTTTATTTTAAAATGTGACGGAGCCTCCTCTTCATGTCCGGTCATTATTCATTCGTTAATAGTTTAGAACAATTATTTTCCTTTATTAAAATTTGATGACACTGCAACGTTCCAATTTCACAAAAATCATTTTTTGTTCCAAAACCCTTCAAAAGATATAAAATAATGAACTATTTGAAATTAAACCCAAAGTCGTTTTTTTCTATCATGGATATTTTTTCTAGTATTTTTCATAGAATATATCTCATATCATTCAAGACAAAATATTTTTTAATAAGCTTTTCTTTTTCCTAAGGGTCGTTAAAAAAATAGACAGATAGTTTAATTCTTGCACATTCGGTTCTAGTCTCTTTCCAACAATAGAGCTGTAACGAACCAAAAGCAAAACCAACAAGAAATAACTCTCCATATAAAATCTAAATTCTTAGACGTGTGGGCAGGATGTTAATCCTGCATATATTTTCGATACCAGACTGTAAAATATCAACAGTCAGTTCATCGCCCTTGGATTTATCCACCCCTTCCTTCTATAGAAGAAAAGCGTCGCTACTATTTCAAAAATAAGTTGTAGCTCCTAAATTGGAGAAACGTCGTAGATACTAATTTGGATAAATGGTGTTGCTACCAAATCCAAGAAACGTCGTTCCTACTAAATTGGAGTAAACGCCGTAGATTGAAGTAACACCCTACCACCAAATCGAAGAAACGCTGGCCCCTAAAAACAAAAAGAATTGTCTTAATAACCCTATAAACTTTAGTGTAGAACAATCTAATGAAGCAAAATATAAGATTGATGATTAATGATTTTAATAATTCTACATCACTTTAAGTTCGGCCAGTTGCTGAATTCACAAAATGTCAAAGTTAGACTTTTCAACAGGCATCTACCTTTCAAAAGATTTTTAAACCACGGTCGTAATTATCAAAACTATATTAAATACGACTTATTCCCAAAATCCTATATAATTTACTGAAAAACTGTACGAGCAACTGATAACCCTGCACAACAGCCAAAATGCATCTAAAATAAAATCAACTAAATCTTACCATTTTCGGTGTGCTAAAACCCAAACTAAACTTATCTTTTTAATGTTAGTTAAAATTTTAGAGATACGTGATGTCATGTCTCCCTATATATTAACAATACAACTGCAAGAATGCACGTGTTGTTATTAAAAAACTTGTTTTTGAAAATTGCAACTAAGTTTTTAATTTCATTGCCATTTTTGTGTTCAGGGTCCGAAAATTAACAAAAAAATATACTTTTCATACAAGATATCACAAATAAACTAAAATTTGTTGCGTAGTGATAATTAATTTACCGGCACGAAAATCGATAAAGGATGCTAATAAAGAAACCCCAAAAAATCGCGTCTCTAGTTAAGAACGGTCTCAATAGATGGAGAGAAACATTCCATCACTTGCGCAAATCCAATTTGGAATAGAATAGACTTGAAAATAAAAAACTAGCTGAAGGAGAAAAATAGCGGTAGTTTATTAATACTTCATGGAAACTAGATCAAAAAACAGCTGTTTTGTTAACAAAAATGTAACATTAGCTTCTTTGCTGGAATGTGTTCATTTCGGCATCCTATAAAACATATTTCGATGGTAACTTTGAAAGACCTGTGCAAAAAAAATGGCGGACCAAAAATGGTCACGATTTTCGGTTTTTTAAGTTTATCTCGAAAAGTAAAAGTTGTATCGAAAAATGTTTCAAACAGAAGTTGTAGAGAATTAGAAAACCTATCAATTCATATAAGTTATAGGTGGCGTCACTAGTTATCGAGATATATTTTTTTTCGGCAAAATTTACGGTTTTGGTTTTTTTTTTTTAAAAAAGACACTTTTTAACCAATTACCGATTTAAAATTAAAATAAATATAGGTATTATCATTCTAAAAAGTATGTCCAGCCCGGAATCTGTGAGTTTTTTATTTTCCGAGAAATTCGCTGTCAAAGTTGAAAATTCTACCTCAATTTTCCGCTTTCCTTATTAAGACACAATGCTCAATTTTAATGGAAATTGTATTGTTCTATATTTTGAAGATCTATTATAATTTTTTTTTTCAATTATTGGCCGAGAAATTTTGCAAAAACCAATTTTTGCACCACAAAAATTGCAATAACTTTTCACTGAATGGAGATAAAAAATTTTTAATGCGTGCATTGGATTTAGATGTATCATTTCCAATTCTAAAAAAAATTATTTTGGATGAAAAAAATGTTTTTTTTTCATAAATTCATAATGACATGGCAAATAAATATTAAGGGCTCAAATTTGCAGAAGATGCCTTTTAATACTTGTACTTTACCTGTGAATTTTTCGAATTTAAGAAATACACTTCCATACGATCTGTAAACCTTCGAAAATTATATAAAAAATATATATCTCAATAACTATGGGCGCCACCTATAACTTATATGAATCTATAGGTTTTTTTTATTCTCTACTACTTTTCGATATAAGTTTTACTTTTCGAGATAAACTCAAAAAACTGAAAATCGTGACCATTTTTGGTCCCACATTTTTTTTGCACAGGTCTTTCAGAGTTACCATCGAGATATGTTTTATAGGATGTATGCATAGATGCTGTTTGTTTGATATTTTACAATCTGATATAGAAAGTGTATGCAGGATTAACATCCTGCCGACATGTCTCGAAATTTAGATTTCATATGGACAGTTGTTTCTTATGAGTGTTGTTGCTCTTAGTTAGTTACAGCTCCACTGATAATCTCATGGGATGATCGAAACACCTATGAAGAGAGAACTAGAGTTCAATTCGCAGGAAATAAACTGTCTGTCTATTTATTTTCCTTTAAACGACTCGAAGGAGAAAAAAGCGGTTGCTTGTTAAACTAATTCTACGGTAATAAAATATTTTTTATATCTTAGTAATAATTTAATTTTTAAAAATTATGGTGTTCAATATAGAATTTATTTTTAGGTATAAATTAGCAACCTGCTTCAGCTTCATACGGACACGAATAGGGTTTCAAATTAGAACTCTATAGTAATAACGCATTTAGCAATGGCCAGAGATATATGCAGTAGCGATCGTTTAAAATGGGAGTTGATGGAATAATCTCGGCCGTGCCCCAATAAGGGCAGGAAGAGATTTTACCACACATAGTACGCATCAGTAAAAGTAGCCTGGAAGTGTGCCCATATACCAGAAATTTGGAGAAGGGCCAGAGTCACCTCCATTCCAAAAGGGAGGAAAGAGGACAGTGGCGTAAATAACGACCCCGCAGTACGGGGGGGGGGGCAACCAATCTTGGGGCGCCTTGATGAAAATAAATAAATACGAAGGATCAAGACGGGTGTAAAATAGTAGGGCGCTTTCAAAAATCTGCGGAGGAACACATATACTTTTAGTTACGCCACTGCGTACGACCCATCAGTGTTAAAACGCTTATTTTTAAAATGATAGAAAAAGCAGTAAATCACTCTCATAAACATGCGTATCAAGAGGAAAGGTCTACGGAAACCGCACTGATACAATTAATAGATGAGATTCAAGAAGCACTGAACAATAAGGAAACTGTAATGTAGAAGGGGCTCTTGACGACACTCCACATGAGGCAGTCAAGAGAGAAATTGACGACAGGGGAGTGGACGAAACAACATCCAAATGGATAGCACGGCTTCTCTCCACTAGAATAGGAGAGGCAGAGAAAGAATAGAATACGATTGTCCTCTGTACCACCAAAGCATGCCCTCAGGGAGAGTAGCATCTCCACTTATGTGGAGTTTAATTGTAGATCGACTCCTCTGTGATCTGACTGACCTTGGCATATCTTGTCAGGGCTATGCCGATGACGTGGGCGTGATCGTAAGGGGCAAATTCGACAATACTCTTTATGACATAGTCAAACAGAGCTTGAATACATTAAGCCTGATAATGGAACTAAACATCAACCCCACCGAAACTACCCTAGTAACTACCACATATAAAAGAAACTTAAATCTAAAAGTCGTCAAAATGGATGGGAATGTTATTGATTAGAAGTCAGAGGTTAAATATCTGAGACTGACCCTAGAAAGTAAACTTCTTTGGAACAAGCATGAAAACGAAGTAGTTTACAAGCCTACAAAAGCCTTGATGGTCTGTAGAAACTTTCTGGGAAAAAGATGTGGCACAAACCCAAAAATCCTGCAGTGGATGTATACTGCAATGTGTTACAGTTTTGTTATTTTACAAACAAAAATATAAATAATTTTACCAAAATACCAACAATCAAGCCAATACTCACCATAAATTATATTCTTATTTTCATCAAGTAGCCTCTTTAATACATATAAAATAAAAACTAAAAGTTTTTGTCACTGTCACACCAAAAACCGGTTTTTGGAAAAAAAAAGGGATTTTGAATTACAGTTTTAAACTAAAGAAATATGTGACTATTTGCTAAATGGATCATAACAAAAAAAGAAAACAAAGAAACAATGGACAACACTACTGCGAGTATGACGTCATCTGCGCCATACGCCAAGTCGGTTTAGATGAAGGTCAGGCCTTAATTTTTACTATCGGCTGAACTGAATAACCTTACTTTTTCTAGTAGGCCGATTAAGTCTAAAATTATGTTTACTTAAGCCTAATTAAAAGTGTTGGACTATTAATATGTGAAGTGATGTTTTAAATTACCTAGTGTATACGTATACCTTCGGTTTACAAGGTATTTTAAATGAAATTTAAAAAGAAAGTGTCCTGTAATTACTCGCATAAAGTCTGATTAGTTCCTACATATTCTCCGTTCTGGACGTTTTCAGTAAATACACCCTCTTTTTCCCATTACGTGCCGCTACTTCACCTAATATACTTCGGTGGCTGGAAGATCACGTCATTTTGATTTACGGTAGACCTGATAAAATTATCGCTGATAACGGAGTGCAATTCCGAAGTAGAATTTTCCAAGACACTATGGAACGATATGGCATCAAAATTCAATATACGGCCAATTATCACCCTCAGGCCAATCCTGTTGAACGAGTCCATCGTATTCTTAAAACAATCCTATCGAGTTACGTGAATGAAGATCACCGGAATTGGGATAAGATTCTTCCTAAGGCAGCCTGTGCCCTTAGATCTGCTAAACATGAGGTCACCGGTCTGACTCCCAATTTTGTGGTCTTTGGACGTGAAATTCAGTTTTCCTCTGGTCCTTCCTTACCAACAGTTGACGATCCTACAGGCTGTGATCTTCACAATAGATCTCAAGCTCTAGAACAAGTATCCTCCGACGTTCATAAGCGACTACGCAAGGCATATGAGAAAACTCAGCCTCGGTACTATCTTCGACGTCGTGATGATCGTTTTAGCTTAAGCCAAAAAGTTTAGAAGATAAATTACGTAGTCTCTAATCAGGCTAATCAGTTTACTTCTAAGCTTGCACCTAAATTTGCTGGACCCTTTACCATCACTAAAATTTTATCACCATGGTCCTACGAGATTTCTAATGAGTCAGGAAGAAATTTAGGCGTATGGCATGCTAAAGACCTAAAAGCACACCCACCTGATAATGACAATTAACCTGATATTCCATATTTTTAATTTAGTTGTAAAAATAGTGTAAGATTTCTTTTTAATTCCTTAATTTTTTTTTTAATAAAAGTTTCGAAGAATCTTTTCTCCAGGGAGGGGAGGTGTGTTACAGTTTTGTTATTTTACAAACAAAACTATAAATAATTTTACCAAAATACCAACAATCAAGCCAATACTCACCATAAATTATATTCTTATTTTCATCAAGTAGCCTCTTTAATACATATAAAATAAAAACTAAAAGTTTTTGTCACTGTCACACCAAAAACCGGTTTTGTAAAAAAAAATCAAGTGTGCCTATCAAACACTCCACTTTTGCCACTTTCATCAAGGGTGTAGTTAGATAATCTTTTGTTTTTTTCTTGGCGCTCTTGAGTGTCAGTAGAGAGAGTCTGGGCCAAGTCTTGGTTGTGAAAACTGGCATAAACCCAGAAAGCAGATTTTTTGCTGATTTTCTCAGAGTATAATACTACTTTTATTCCTGTTTGCTGCTAAAATCATAGTTTAGTGCGTTAAGACATCATTTGCCAGATATTGAGGATAAACAAAGTTTTATTGTATTCGTTTTTCGTTAAGTACAGTTTAGTGAAAGTGATCTCACCTAAGAAGTTAAAACACCATCATTGTGACTTTAAATACTTGGTGCACCCTTAAAGACAATCAGGTACATGCCACAAGCAGTTCTTATTATACCGGGACTTTGCCATCCTGTTTAAAATTAGATTTGCCTACCAGAGCCAACATATTACACACCACTGCTCCATAGAGGCCATCGGCTATCCAGCTTGCCGAAAGTGTTTGGATTTAATGACAAAACAGCCTTTCAGGTATTAGAACTCCGTAATAAACAGTGAAATTACCGGTTTTAATGTATACTTTCCTTTTTCCCCTGTGATTGGGAACTAATCAGACTTTATGAGAGCAATTACAGGACACTTTCTTTTTAAATTTCATTTAAAATACCTTGTAAACCGAAGGTATACGTATACACTAGGTAATTTAAAACATCACTTCACATATTAATAGTCCAACACTTTTAATTAGGCTTAAGTAAACATAATTTTAGACATAATCGGCTTACTAGAAAAAGTAAGGTTATTCAGTTCAGCCGATAGTAAAAATTAAGGCCTGACCTACATCTAAACCGACTTGGCGTATGGCGCAGATGACGTCATATTCGCAGTAGTGTTGTCCATTGTTTCTTTGTTTTTTTTTTGTTATGATCCATTTAGCAAGTAGTCACATATTTCTTTAGTTTAAAACTGTAATTCAAAATCCCTTTTTTTTTATTGTTAAATATAGATTTTAATTGTTTTTGGAATCGGTGTGTTTTATTTTTGGATCCAGTTGTTTCCTGTTTTCGATAAGATCATCGCTTCTTCTTACCGACGGGCCTAAAACAGGTGGCGCTTTAAATTTAAATAACCCCCCCTAATCACCGGCATGCTAGCCTAGGCACTGCCCTAAAAGAAGGAGCGATCAACACTAAAAAATAACCACCTGTACAGAAGCATTAAATATTTAATTTTCATTCATTCTTCATTTTAATTCCTTTTCTCTCCCGTGACGTAGCAAATAGTGAGACCAATCATTACATATGGGGAAGTGGTCTGGAGGAAAAGAACCAGTATGGCTAATACGAGTGCTGATCTCTTAAAAGTTCAAAGATTGGCCTGTGCGTGTATAACTAGGACAATGAAAACCTGCCCAATGGTTGCCATCGAAGTAATCCTAAACATTACACCTCAACATGTACAGGGTGAGTCAACGATTGGATGAAGTAGGTTTGTGCCTTTTCGGTGAAATTAATAAAGAAACTATATTTATTGTTTGATACAGTTTATTTTTACGCAGATTTTGAAAATATTCAGGACTCTACAGGGTGAGCCAAAAAACTAGGACAGCATAAAGTTGTATTTTTTTAAATAGAACACCCTATATACGAATCGTATTTTCGATTTAGCTTATAATTTTAAATCTTTTTTATTAAGGATTTACTATAACAAAACTTTATAGTTCCTGAGGTAATTAAGTTTAAAGAAAAAAAGTCACATTTTCAAGCATCAATTCAATCCTAAATAACGTTTTCAATTTTGTGACAAATATATTCAAATGTGGAATTTAGCAAGGCCAAAGACAAGTTAACATAATTTTTACCTAATATTTGCAATAAAAGCTACAGGGTGTTGAACACATCGGCTCAAATTTGAACAAGTTTAAATGAATAAATATCTTTTTTTTTAAATGGTACACCCTGTATATTTTCATGTTATTTAATAGAGTAATAAAAACCCTAAAAGTTTTGTTTAATATATCCTATACCTATTTATAATAGTTTTTGAGATATTTCAGTTTTTCTTATTTTCCATACTTTCTTACAGAAATAGTCTTCATTATCATAGTAGCCATGTAAAGTAATAAAAAAAAAACTACAGAAACAAACAGAATGTGGTTAAATATGATGAAATACATTATTCGTTATATTACAACGGCAATAGTTTAATTAAACATAATGTGAAAAAATTAACACAACAATAACGACAAGGCAAATACATATTTACTTTTATACTAAATTGAAACAAAAAAATTACTTATTAAATACTGAGATTAATTATTTCTTTTTAATAAGTGTTCGAATAAACGACCCTCTTGTGCAATGCACAAATTTAGTCTTTTTTGCAGATTTTCTCGGACCCTGGATAAAATTAGTGGCGTTATTGTTCTACAGGTATCCCTAATCCTGTTTCGCATATCTTCCACTGTTGTTGGTGGATTAACATACACCTTATTTTTAATATAACCCCATAGAAAGAAATCTAATGGGGTGATGCCGCAAGACCTTGGTGGCCACTCAATGAGACTCCCACGTCCAATCCATTTTTGCGGATATCGTTGGTCCAAAAACGCACGAACTTCACGATGGTAATGCGGAGGCGCACCATCGTGCTGGAACCACATACTGTCGAGCTCATCCCTATCGAGACCTTGAAGCAGTTGGGGTAGTTCTTCTTGTAGAAAGTTCAGGTAACTATGGCCATTTAGTGGTTCATTAAAAAAGTGGATTCCAATAATTCGATTATGATGAATACCACACCAAACATTTAATGACCAGTGGTTTTGATGTTGCACCTCTCTAATCCAAAATGGGTTTTCTGTGGCATAATAATGCATGTTGCGTCTATTTACGGCTCCGTTACTTCTAAAAGTAGCTTCATCACTAAACATTACCTTGCATAATAAATTTGGATTTAATTGAATCTCCGCATTTATTGTACGACAAAAGTTTACACGACTTTCAAAATCCTGTCCATGCAATTCTTGGTGTAATTCCATGTGATATGGATGATACCTATATTTCTTGGTGGTACGATTAGCGGTGGATTGTGATGTTTCACATAATGCTGCTAACTGACGGCTACCAATATAAGGATTTTCCTGAACATTTAACAATACTTGTAGTTCTTTTTCTTCATTAGTTACTGGTTTGTTTACCACTTTACGTTTTGGATAATCAACAGTACCAGAAGAATCAAATCTTTGCATTAAGTTTTAAAAAGTATGGGTATTAGGCTGGCGTCGATCAGGATGCTTCATTTTGTAAATTCTTTGAGCAAGAAGGCATTTTTTTTAGCCTCTCCTATTGTATAAATCATATCTATTAACTCATTCTTTGGAAAATTCATTTTACAATATAAGATGAATGCAAAAAAAAACCAAACTACACTACATAAAAACCAAAAGAAGCGATTGCGGTTATAAATTTGACACACAGAAAAATGTTCTTTTACATTGTTTTTGCCATGGCTACTACGATAATGAAGACTATTTCTGTAAAAAAGTATGGAAAATAAAAAAAAAACTGAAATATCTCAAAAACTATTATAAATAGGTATAGGATATATTGAACAAAACTTTTAGGGTTTTTATTACTCTATTAAATAACATGAAAATATACAGGGTGTACCATTTAAAAAAAAAGATATTTATTCATTTAAACTTGTTCAAATTTGAGCCGATGTGTTCAACACCCTGTAGCTTTTATTGCAAATATTAGGTAAAAATTATATTAACTTGTCCTTGGCCTTGCCAAATTCCAAATTTGAATATATTTGTCACAAAATTGAAAACGTTATTTAGGATTGAATTGATGCTTGAAAATGTGACTTTTTCTCTTTAAACTTAATTATCTCAGAAACTATAAAGTTTTGTTATAGTAAACCCTTAATAAAAAAGATTTAAAATTATAAGCTAAATCGAAAATACGATTCGTATATAGGGCGTTCTATTAAAAAAAAATACAACTTTATGCTGTCCTAGTTTTTTGGCTCACCCTGTAGAGTCCTAAATATTTTTAAAATCTGCATAAAAATAAACTGTATCAAACAATAAATATAGTTTCTTTGTTAATTTCACCGAAAAGGCACAAACCTACTTCATCCAATCGTTGACTCACCCTGTACTTGTCGCGAGTATGGCGAAACGGATAATTTATAGGATGATGAGAGGTGGGGTCAATGAAAGCCCAATCTATTGTCCCGAAATCAACAAATCTGGGACATGCCCCAAGATAAAATGAAAAAGAAATTCAACTTTGTGAAAAACTTCAAAACAAATTTGAATCGCAAAAGTAAATGAGACAGAAACACCATTGAAAAACTCAACAAGAAATCTACTATAAGGTATATAGGTGCCTTCAAAACAACGGAGGGAACTGGAATAGGAGTATATAGATCCGGCACCAGACACTACGAAAGCTTGGGTAAGCCACCAAGCATTATTCAGGCAGAAATACATGCCATTAGGAAATGTATTCAATTCAAAAAAGAAAAAAACTATCACGGACAAGAGATTATCATCATTTCGGATAGTGAAGCAACCATCAGTGTGCTAAGCTCCCAAGTTATCAGCTCCAAGATGGTTTGAGAATGCCCAGAGGAATTAAATGATTTGAGTAAAAATAATAAGATCATCCTCATGTGGGTACCGGGACACACCGGGATAGAGGGGAATTAAATAGTAGACAGGTTCCCGAGGAAAGGTGCTGAGATACCATTTCTGGGGCCAAAGCCTTTCTGTGGAATCAGTAACAGCGTAATGGTGGAAGACCTCTATTTTTTATCAAATTTATTTTTAAGAAACACAATAATATATAAAAATCTATTTAACTATTTTTCGATTTTTATATTTTTTTTTTGAAAATTTATTATGTTTAAACTTGTTCCACTATTTTCTTGAAAGATTTTAAGCGAAAAACTTCAACGTGACAAATTCGTTTATAAAATTTTTAATTTTAAATAGCTGCTTTTTTTATCAGTTTAGTTAATGTTGGCATTGACAGAGAAAAATTAGCATGACGAAACTATTTTGACTAATTACCTGTCTATAAGATACCACAAGTTCTGCCCGCGACTTTGTTGGCGTTGAAATCGATCGAACGACAAAACTTCATTGTAAACATAATTTTTATGACGGCGATTTTAGAATAGTAGATGTTAAGCTTGTATATTGTAAGAAGCATATTTAGTAATTTTTTTCTCTAAATTAAATAAAGGGTTTGTATGAAATATTGACATGATAAAGTATAAATCGCATCCCCAAATTCTGAACTTTGAAATATTTATTAATTTTTAGAAAAAAAGCTTAAATATTTTAGTTCTCAAGAATCTTTATTGATATTCATGTGAAAAAATCGTGCTTCCAATATTTTTCTTAATAAATTACATTTTCTCAATAAAACTAAATCGACTTCAAAAATAAATTAATTTATTTTGCAATTTTAGATTAAATTATTTATTTCGTACTTTTTTGAAGTCGGCGCCATAGTGGTTTAAGATCTTAAAGAATTATTAGGCTACACCATATTTAGGATTCCTAATTAGGATGTAGGAGTGGGAGATAATTAGTGCGAGTCCATTATATTATTTTAAATTAGGAACTTAAATTGGTCAGCCGCTGGCACGCTAGAACTCCAATATTTACCATGCCACCCTCGTTTTCTATGCACGAGAAAATAGATCTAGTCCTAGCCGCAGCAGTTGGTTTAATAAAAAAAATGAAGATCTAGGAGAAAAGCACCTTTTAACTATATTATCTAATAATGGTGTTCATATAATCTTTATAATTTTCATTTCATAAATGCGGCATATTTTTATAAATATCGAGAACATTTAACAAAACTTCTTTATCTTGCTATTATTGCACGTCACCAACTACCGACAATAATGCACAAAATCAAGTCGCTCGCATAGGAATATTATAAATAAAGTATTATATTATACAGGATGTCAAGTAAACACCTCCTAATATCTCGGGAGTATATAGGGGAAGTCAAAATAACCCTAATTTGTCATAGAAAAAAATCTAAAGGCGTCCCTTAACGGAGATACAGAGCCCTAAAGCGGTACCCAGCGATTTATTTTATCGGCTCTAAGTTTTGAACTGACTTGTAACATTTAATGAAATTTTAATATGTTATAGAGGCCCTAAAGACTCCCTAAACCATGCTACAGTAAATGTTTTAGATCATCTGAGAAGTCAGGAACGGACTTGCACCCATACTCGTTGGCCCTAATTTTTGACATGTGTCATTTCACAAAGCTGAAAATGATTTTTAAAAAACACTTTGGTCATTTCGCTCCAAGAAAGGTACTCCTAATTTATTTCGATAAAACTGGCGGTTTTTGAGGTAATTCAATTTTTACGCGAAACACTCAAAATACTAAACACAAACAGATAAAAATAAAATCGCATCATCGGCAATAACCTTATAAGTCCGTTTGTTTTGGAAGGAAGACTCAATAGTGAGATCTATTTACAATTTTTGCAGCAAAATTTAAATAGCTTATTGAAAGACGTCCCTCTTGATAGTAGAATGCAAATGTAGAGCATGCATGATGGTACTCCACCTCATTTTAACACTTAACTAACGTTTTTGGCACTCGATAGATTCGTCGAGGTATTTTATGGCCACCAGACCTAAATTTCTTAGACTTTTACTTCTGGGGACATCTACAAGAACTAGTTTATTCAAAATCAGTAAATACAAAAGAAGAACTACTAACGAGAATAGCACAGCATTCTAACGAAGTCCGTAATAATGCCGGAATATTATTTTCAGTGTAGCGGGAAAACATTAGAAGAATAAGAAAATGCATTGAAGTACATGGAGCCCATATTGAACATTTGGCAAAATAGCATTTTAATGTTGTCACTATTTTGGCATTTTAATAACATTGTAAATAAAATTGAGCCCCAGTAAACCCTTTGAAAGGCTTCTGGACTTGACATTGCCTGAGCTGGAGATCTTTCAGCATAACATCTTATTGCCTTCCTGATAAATTAAAGCACATCAGCATACCCTGCGTATTTTATTTTTATCTATTTGTGTATAGCATTAGTAACTTTTGAGTGTTTCGCATAAAAACCATTTTATCTCGAAACTGTCAGTTTTATCGAAATAAATTAAAAGTACCTTTTTTGAAAAAGAATGACCAATATATTTAAAAATCAGTTTTCAGCTCTGTAAAATGACACCTCTCAAAAATTAAGGCCAACGAGTGTGGTTGCAAGTCCGTTCCGGACTTCTCTGATGATCTAAGACATCTATTGTAGTATGATTTAATGAGTCTTCTATAAAATACTACAATTTCATTACATACAAGTCGGTTCAAAACTTCGAGCCGAGAAGATAAATCTCTAGGTACCCCTTTAGGGTTCTGTTTCTTCGTTAAGGGGCACTATAGAATTTTTTTTCTATGACAAAGTAGAGTTATTTTAACCTCCCCTGTATGCTCCCGAGAAATTAGGAATTACTTACCGGACATCCTATATATATATATATATATATATATATATATATATATATATATATATATATATATATGTTATATCGTAGATTTTCACGGATGGTAGAATGAATAGTTTGGTTATTCCGGGTTTCAATCCGTTCGTTCAAAAAATCGTTTTCACGACGTTTCGCCAAAATCTCATTTGGCATTTTCAAGTGCGGTTCGTCTCGTTACTCGCTGAGAACTGATGGTGGCCTCTGAAGAATTTCGAGTTTTTGATGATATTTTTATAATATGGCCACATGGAAAAGAACACCTGGACGATTTCCTCATATATCTTAACAATATCCACCACAGAATCCAATTCACGCTAGAAATCGAACATGAAAAGAAACTTCCTTTTTTGGACCTGCTATTAACTAAGAAACTCAACAACACGTTGGGCTTCAGCGTATATCGGAAACCCACACATACTGACCGATATCTCAATGCAGCGTCACATCATCATCCCTCTCAAAAGCAGGCAGTAGTCAACACATTAGTATCAAGGTCTCTCCACCTAACAGAACCTGACACGAAACAAGACGAAATAAGACACATCTCAACAGCTCTAGAACGGAATGGTTTCTCACAAACAGACATAAAGAAAGCCATAAAAAGACAAGAAAAGACTACAACAAAGACCAAAGACCAAGATCAAACAAGGAACAAAGCCATAATACCATACGTAAAAGGAATAACAGACAGAATCGGAAGAATCTTAAGAAAACACAACATACAGCCCATATTTAAACCACAAAAAACAATAGCCAACATCCTGGGAAATCCCAAAGACAAGACCAACCTTGAAAATCATGGCGTTTACAGCATTCCATGTGCAGATTGTCATCAAACTTATATAGGACAAACAAACAGGCGCAGATCAGCAAGAATCCAAGAACATAAAAATAGCCTCAAAAACAAACAGACAACCTCAGCCCTATTTCAACATCACCAAACAACCGGACATATCATTGATTTCGAAAAAACAAAAGAAATAGCACCAGTACGGAACTACAAGGTACGCGTCATAAGAGAGGCCCTAGAAATCGAAAAAGCGGGACAGCTAAATAAACGAGACGATGCTATAAATTTTTCATCTACATGGAAAACATTAATAAAAAATCAAGAAAGAAAACAACAAAAATCAACCAGTACACGAGAGACCTGCATACAAGAACAAAATATATCGCACTCGGGAGAGGGGAGGAGCCTACGAAGCCGCCCACCCAATCAGGCAGCGAGCCAACTAAACAAAACTCGAAATTCTTCAGAGGCCACCATCAGTTCTCAGCGAGTAACGAGACGAACCGCACTTGAAAATGCCAAATGAGATTTTGGCGAAACGTCGTGAAAACGATTTTTTGAATGAACGGATTGAAACCCGGAATAACTAAACTATTCATATATATATATATATATATATATATATATATATATATATATATATATATATATATATACGTTAATGCGGATTTCACGGATTCCTCCCTGTGAGATGCAATACCAGTAGATATATCCACATTATGTTACTGTTCGCATTTTACTTCATATATATATATATATATATATATATATATATATATATATATATATATATATATATATATATGCATTTGTAAAACAATAATTGGACTAGAAATATATTTATTAATCAATGCAAATATGAAAGGTTACGTACAATTAATGGGCCTGTTTACTTATTACGTCCAATGCTCGAGGCTCCAAATTACTTTGTACTGTGCATTGATAGTCACTTACTTTATATTCGTGAAGCCTATCAGATATATTCATAATTAGTTTGAAATGCCATAAAAATTCGAAGAAGTCATTCTATGTAAACACGAGATAGGTCCAAAAAGAACTACAGATACAAAATGTATGAAAAACTCTAACCTGAAAAGGTATAATCGTGAAAAAAATGTCGATAATCTTTAGGATCGTAATATAACACAAGTGACTCCAAAAAAAAAACAAGATTCAAGTGCAGTAATAGATATATGTTGGGCCTCCATTGTCTATATTTTTTGTTGAATATCATGACGTTTCGGTATCTCTAGCCATTTTCAAGTGAAATTGGACAAAGTCTTAAGCCACACAACTATTTAAACTCAAAGTAAATGCAGTGAAGTATAACAGAGATGAATGCAGTCAAGCATGCTACGCTATGGTCCCATTTATGCTGCGTTTGGTTTTCACACTTCTCTTATATCTAAAGTTGATTTACTAAAGCGTTCGGGTTATGATGTATACCCGTATCTTCTTTGAATTTCTGTTTTCACCAGTGTTGTTCTCGAAGTAAGATTCTAGCTTCAGACCATTTTATGTGATGTCCATGAGTGCAAGCATGGCTGGCGGCACCATATTTTTCCACGTTCTTTTGGTGGCGATCCTTTCTTCAAGGTCTCTTTGTTTCGCCAATGTAGGAGTTGCCACATTCAGATGGTACCTAATACAGACAGTTTTACATGTCCTTTTGAGTAGCTGGTTTTATCCTAGTAAGCTGGCTTCTTGAAAAATTAATTGTGATTGAAAACAACATTGATGGTATATCGTTTTACTATTTTTCTCACTTTTCAACTGTGAAATCTGTTTATGAGACACAGATGCGAGGTGATAATTTGTGCCGAGGGCATTGGCCTGATGAGTTCCATACTAGGACGAAACAGCGCTGTCGTAATTTTTCGGATCCGGAGCTTTTCCATTATCTTGGAGATCTCCCCAGTTTTTAACAACGGTCTTTATGTCCGCATAGCCGAGAATTTCCTATTTTATTTTAAAATTACACGGACGAAAACTTATCTCTGTTTTTTAATATTTTTTGGCTTAAAAAACATGCGACAGCTCTCTTAGGGAGATCGTTGGTGCGACACTTTACTTAAACTGTGGAATTCGTGGTAGCTTTAGTTGCCGATGCCGAATAATGCGACCTCTATTCTTGGAGAAGCACGTTTCGTGTATCGAGTTTTGATATACTTCTTTTTTAATTTACTGTTCCGCCATCACATGTCGGTTTTATACAACATTGTTAGTTTGTGTTATTTTTGGGTTATTGAGTGATCCATTGAGATATCGCCACTATAACTTATTTTGTTTGTACCGAACGCAATGGTCTGATGAGTTCCATACTAGGACGAAACAGCTCTGTCGTAATTTTTTGGATCCGGAGCTATTCCATTATCTTGAAGATCTGCGGACTTTAACATGAGAGTAATATCAACGATCTTTATGTCCGCATAGCCGAGAATTTCCTATTTTATTTTAAAATTACACGGACGACAACTATAAATATATATATATATATATATATATATATATATATATATATATATATATATATATATATATATATGTACAAGTAAGTGCTCAGACTCAGTTTTATTTGAGCTAAAAAGAGAAGAAATCAGACAAAGAAAGGTCAAATGAAGTATTTTAATGGTTAATATGCCAGTAAATTTGGTTTAGAATAGGATAAAATTAGATTTAAGTATAGGATATATATATATATATATATATATATATATATATATATATATATATATATATATATATATATATATATATATATATATATATATATATATATGAAGTAAAATGCGAAACAGTGAATGCAAACTTCGCTCCATCATATCATTTCTGTGTTAGAGGTTACACAGTTAGAATAAACTGTAATAAAACACAATTCATCCTATTCCACCACCATCGAGATGGTGGCCTACCTGTACCACCATACCGAGAAGAAAGTCAAAGCTTACCCTCCCCGCCACAGTGATACGGCAGAGATACATGTTTCGTCTCTCACTAGACTCATCAGGGTACCAACATGCACCTGGCTGTGCAAAGGACAGATCGGAAGGAAGCATGCAACACTGAACGCGGCTTCGCCGACCTCTCGTCGGATGGCTTATATATACGGCTTTCACGGATTCGTCCGTGTGAGATGCATTAGTAGTGGTTATGCGAAATTGCATTCACTGTTTCGCATTTTACTTCACTTATATACGGAGTTGCATATAGTTGTACGTTTGCTGAATGTGATTTCAGCGCTACAACAGCATCATGTGGATATAACCACTACTAATGCATCTCACACGGACGAATCCGTGAAAGCCGTATATATAAGCCATCCGACGAGAGGTCGGCGAAGCCGCGTTCAGTGTTGCATGCTTCCTTCCGATCTGTCCTTTGCACAGCCAGGTGCATGTCGGTACCCTGATAAGTTTAGTGAGAGACGAAACATGTATCTCTGCCGTATCACTGTGGCGGGGAGGGTAAGCTTTGACTTTCTTCTCGGTATGGTGGTACAGGTAGGCCACCATCTCGATGGTGGTGGAATAGGATGAATTGTGTTTTATTACAGTTTATTCTAACTGTGCAACCTCTAACACAGAAAGGATATGATGGAGCGAAGTTTGCATTCACTGTTTCGCATTTTACTTCACTTATATACGGAGTTGCATATAGTTGTACGTTTGCTGAATGTGATTTCAGCGCTACAACAGCATCATGTGGATATAACCACTACTAATGCATCTCACACGGACGAATCCGTGAAAGCCGTATAAACATATATATATATATATATATATATATATATATATATATATATATATATATATATATATATATATATAAATATATATATATATATATATATATATATATATATATATAATTTTCTTAAGACGAAATTGTTTTGCAGGCACTGCGCTTCGATGGTAAGAAGGTTCTCTACTACGCATGCATTATTAAAGAGAAAAATATATGATATAAAGAAATATTCCCTATATTATATTTTTTTCTCTTCTAACTTTCCATTAAACCTTTCTATCGGAGTAACGCTTCCACTTTCATACGGCTCTATGATTTTCCTATTTTTATCTGTAATATCTTTAGTGTCCTAACTGAGTAAGAAAGATCGGCATCGCCCGATCCTAATTAGGTCCCTCACTATCGTAAATGCAATTACACCATACTATTCAGTTTTTAATTCATTGAAAATGCCTGAAAATGGTATGGTCTAAATCTCTCTTAATCAGTATAAATATTTACAAAAAAGTCTACCAACGAATTTGAAAATGACGCCGTTTGTTTTAAATTTTTCATAATATGCGGCAAGGTAACTTCAGTTCCCTGGCTTAAACTCATTAAGCTCATTATTGCACCGTGGTGGAATAACTAATATTGTTACGCATAAGTAATAGATGTTTGTTTAAATTATTTTGTCTGAAAAACTGCCGTTATTTGCATTATTTCTGTATACCTGTCTAACAAATCAAATAAATAAAAAACAAACCTAAAGCATGAAATAAATGCAATAACAACAAATCATTGTTAATTATTTGGTTAGCTGTCCTCGATGACAGAACGGCAAAGTAATTCGTTATACGCTAGGCTTATATTGATTTATTTATGACAGCATACATAACTTTGTTATATCTCTAATCATGTTAGAATTTTGTTAACAATTCAGTATTTACAAATTTAATTTGTATTTAACAAATGAATAACTAAATTAATAACCGATATCTTTGACAACTAAAGATAGTATTTATTCTGTCCTTATTTTAAAGTGGCTACTATTCAAGTCCCGTCTGCCGGCAATTCGTGATCCGAAGCTGAGATAAATAATAGTAATGACCTACTAACTGAAAGTATATTTTTGACGTGATATATACAGGGTGTCCGGTAAGTACCTCCTAATTTCTCGGAAGCATACAGGGGTGGTCAAAATAATCCTACTTTGTCAAAAAAATTCTAAAGTGCCTCTTAACGGAGATACAAAGCCCTAAAGGGGTACCCAGCGATTTACCTTTTCGGCTGTAAGTTTTTAACCGACTTGTATAATTCAGGAACGGACTTACAGCCACACTGGTGGAGCCTTATATTTGACATTCCTCTTCAAAAAAGATACTTTTAATTTATTTCGATAAAACTGGCGGTTTTATGCTAAAACTCAAAAGTTACTAATGCTAAACACAAACAGAAAAAAATAAAATACACACGGTATGCTGATGTGCTTTAATTTATGGGAAAGAGCGCTGTCTACCTCCTCGAAGGCAAAAAGATGTTATGTTAAATGATTTCTAGCTCAGATATTGTCAAGTCCAGAAACCTTTGTTAATGTTTAATGTTATTAAAATACAAAAATAGTGAAAACGTTTAAATGTTATTTTGGCAAATGTTCTCCACATACTTCAATACATTTTTTTATTCTTAGAATATTTTCCCGCTGCACTTCAAATAATATTCCAATATTATTACAGTCTTTTTTAGAATATATATATATATATATATATATATATATATATATATATATATATATATATATATATATATATATATATATATGAAGTCAAATCCGAACAGTAAATGCAAACTGCGTTCCATCACATCCTTTCCGTGTTGGAGGTTGCACAGTTTGAATAAATTGCTACAGAACTAAACTCATCCTATTCCACCATCATCGAAATGATGGCCTACCTGTACTACCATATCGAGAAGAAAGTCAATATTTATCCTCTCCACAACAGTGATACGGCAGAGATACATGTTTCGTCTCTACTAGACTCATCAGGGTACCGACATGCACCTGTTTGTGCAAAGGACAGATCGGAAGGAAGTATGCAACACTGAACGTGGCTTCGCCGGCCCCGCGCCGGGTGGCGTATATATGTTTATGCGACTTCCACAGATTCCTTAAACAGCCCTTTTATGGATATTGTTTGGTCATTTCAAACTTCTTTAAAGCCAGTAGAGTATCTTAGTGAGTTTGTCCTTGCAGTTTTCTTAATTCCGACAATTCTTACTTCAAAATAAAAATACAAATTATTTTAATTAAGCAAAACAGGTTAAGGGGGCAGTGACTCCGCCATCTTTGCCAATTTATTTATCATCCACAACTAGTTTCAATGTTTTACACTAGATGTCACTCCTATGCAGAACAGAAGCAGTAAATCTCCTTGCGTAAAGTAAAGTAAATTCTAACCTGTAGAAATCTCGAAATAGTCATTTCCGTAGTAAAATATAATAAATCATAAGTTGATGCAGGCGGTGTTGTCAAACGTTATTTTACATCTTCTATTAAATCTAAATTTAATGTTTTTTTTACATTTTCTAGCACAAAATCTAAAATTGGCCAGAATAAAAAAATAAGAAAATAGTTCGTGAATAATGTCTAGAATTCCAACAGTTTTTAATAGAATATGAATTGAACAGGTATTATTATTATTAATCCATGAGACTTTTTCTGAAACATTTGGCATCCTGCATTTTATTTCTCAAATAGGAATAAAAGAATGTTCTGACTTTTGACCTTGATAACTCATTTAATTTCAAAGTAAATAATATTGTAAATTTTGTATGTGCTATAATTCTAGAATAAGAAAGTTAGGTTATAATAGGCTTACATACAAAAAAGCATTGTCTCTAGGAGTACCCTCAAAATATTGGCTACTTTTCAACTGTCATTTTGTAAAAATGTATTCACCATACTTGAATTTAACATTAAAGGGAAATTAATATTTCCTTCTACAGAGAAATGGTATGCCTTTATATTAGGATATAATTTAAAAATATCATAACAGAAAATATTTAGAAATGAGATTTTAAAAAATAGTACTACTTTTTTTTTAAAAGAATTCCGTATTTAGTTAAACTTTCTTATTTTCAGCAAAATAACTTCGAAAAAAACAGCTGACAAAACCATTCGTCTCACAATGGAAAGAGATAATAACAGCTGGGCCTTATACACCTATTGATGTTGAAGCTTAAGGAACTTCAAGATACGATTTAGCACATGAAAAGTATCGATTCCTATGTACCTATGTACACTGTCTTATTTTAACCCTGTGCAAAACTATGAACACTTTTAATATAAAGTATTATCCAACATGGCAAGTTAAACTGCTATCAAATGTTAATGAGGTTCTGATGATCTTAATAAATTTAAAAGTAATTTACCTCATGAAGATCTGCACCTCCGCTTTAGTTGTCGTAGTACTAGAGTAAGAATTACTGCACACCCTGCATAAAGTTCTCAATCAATTAATAAAACCAAAAAAATCAAGCTTGCTTTCCAGCAACAGTTTGTACAATTAGAAATCGTAGACTATTACGTTATACAGAAATTTATTCAACAGTTCCAAAAAATCTAGAAAGGTTGAAGCTCGATTTACAGTTTCTATAAATACAGAAGAACTTGGAAAGGGTTGGCAGATGTAGCTCCAAATAATATAATTTTTTAATTAAAGAATTAAAGTGAAACAAAAAGTTCTATACATTGTGAATTTTTAAACCAAATTGTTTGTGATCGTATATTAGCTGATAAAGGATCCCTGATCAAGGACCTGTTTCTTGTGGGTGTCCTTAAATATCCCACTATTTTTATGTATTCCTCAGTTAATAGAATTTAAAGTGTAAGAAACACAAACTATAACAAGGATAACAATATATGTTGAATGAACTATTCGTAGAATTAAGTATTTTAATATTTTACAAGTCACTTACAAGGAAGGTATCCGAAGTGTCCGGCTCCGATTTTAATAAAACGTCAATATGTTGTAGAGGGTACAAAAATAAGAGACATGTGATCTTTTTTACTGCGGAGATTGATTATAACAGGGTGAAAACTGCCCCTAAAGTTTACCCGTAAAAATAGTATTTTTGAAATATCTCAGCTTCTAAGTGAGGTATTTTTACAAAACAAAATGTGAGTTACTTGTTATTCGAAATTATGTTAAACAGTATGTATATGGTATTTTCACCCCCAAATATATCACCCCTTATTTCTTATTACGAAAAATATTTTTTTCACGAATACGATAAGTTACTTAAATTGACGGGTTTCAAGGTTTCCAAAAATAAACTAGTAAAAGAGGGTGAGGCACCCCCGAATACGTTTTTTTTTTAAATTATAAGTTCTAATTGAGGTATCTTTACGAAACAAAATGGAAGTTACTTGTTATTTGAAATGATGTTGAATTATGGTATTTTCATGACCTAAACATATCATGCCTTATTTCTTATAACAGTAAACCATCTATTACCGCACGTAATTTAATTCTTAAAGTTACCAAATTTAATGAAATTGTTTCAAAGTTTTTTTACAAATACCATAATTAACTCAATGGAATGTTTCGGAGTATCCAGAAATAAACTAGTAAAAGAGGGTGAGTCACCCCTAATGCTTTTTTTAATATCTCCAGTTCTAATTAAGTTAAATCTACAAAACAAAATGGAAATTATTTGTTATTCGAAATGATATTAAGTTATGGTATTTTCACTCCCAAGGATATCACCCCTTTTTTTTATTAGGGTAAACCTTATATTTACGTAAGTAATTTAATTGTAAAAATTACGGAATTTAATGGAATTGTTTGAAAATATTTTTTTCACAAATACCATCTTACTTAAGTAGTCGTGTTTCGAGGTTTCTAAAAATAAGCTAGTAAAAGAATGTGAGCCGCCCCCAAATACTTTTTTTACATCTCAGGTTCTAATTCAGATACCTTTACGAAACAAATTGGAAACTAATTGTATTATCACCCTCATTCTTAAAATTGCCAAATTTCAGTTGATATGAACGTTACAGAGTTTCCTGATTTTTTTTTTAGTTAATAAGAAAATATAAACTTATTTCAATGGTTAAGTATTCATGTTTTTAAATTATTATAATTCATGACAAATAGTAATTTCTTATTCTGTAACGTTCATTTAAATTAAAATTTGACAATTTTATCAATAAGAATATACCGGGTGTCAACGAATCTATTAGACAAGTCATAATTTCTAGAGTATTATGTGTATCAAAATGAGAATTGGTACAGGTAAATGTTATGTGAAGAGGAGAGTTTTTGCATATTTTCCACTTTCCGGTCACTTCCAGTTTCACCGGAAATGGCCCCGGTTTTGAATTCTTAAATAGAACACCCTGTATATTTTAACATCTTTGGATTTCTGAGACATTTCTAGATCAGTATGTGACATTTTAAAAACTTTTTACGTCTACTTCATTTTTTTAGAGCCACTTTTAAAATTGCATCTAGGTGGCTATAATCGGACGCAAACTAATCTAACGGCCTTAGGTGATGTCAAAAAAATACAATCGCAAACTTTTAGTGACTAGTATGAAAGACAGGAATTGGATTCAAAATTTAACAAAATTATCAAAAACTAACAAAGTAAACTAATAACTTAGACGACGCACTTAAAATATTTGAAAGTACACTAGCTGAATTTGTTAAAAAGTTTAGTGTAGTAAATGTTCAAAGTGCATTCCTTCTTTTTCACGACACATTTCAGCTCGTTCAATTGTTTCTCTTAACACGTTTTGTAGCATTTGAGGCGTTATACTTCTAAATGCCCGTAAAATTCTTTCTTCTAATATTTCAAGAGTAGTTGGGGCTGCTCCATAGTAAACCCTTTCTTTAACATATCCCCAGACAAAGAAATCGAGCACAGTAAGATCCGGTGAGCGGGCTGGCCACCGTACCGGACCATTGGTTGTAATAATTCGATTATTAAAATGCTCTATTAAATAATTAAGAACTTCTCTAGTATTGTGAGGCGGTGCTCCATCTTGTTGAAAGTAAATTCGCCGTAAAACTGCTAAAGGTATATCATTGAGATGATTTTCGATTTCATTTTGAAGAAAACCTAAGTATCTAACCCCTGTTAACTGACCTTGAAACAATATTGGCCCAATTATTCTGTTTCCAACGATACCAGCCCAGACATTGACGCCAAATCTTTCTTGAAAATTGCCCTCTCTCATTTCATGTTGATTTTGTCGGGCCCAGTACCGAGTATTTTGCTTATTGAACATACCATTATTTGTAAATCGGGATTCGTCGGAAAGTAGAATAAAATCGATAAAATTTGGGTTAACTCTATGATTTTGAAGCAGCCAATCACAAAACACTACCCGTCTATCGCCATTCTCAGTATACAAATGTTGATGTAACTGATATTTAAATGCTCGATATCCATGCTTTTTCAGTATTTTTCTTGCTGATTCATAACTTATCTGCAGTTCTTGACTAATTTTTCTTAACGAAACTGTTTTATCAACCTCAACCATAGCAAGTACGTTAATCTCAGTCTCTTCATTTATGATAAACCTCTGTTCCGCCTCTTGATTTCCTATTTGCCTAAAATGAGTCTCGACATACGGAAAATACTGATGGGCTGGATGTTGCCGATTCGGATATCTATGAGCATACAACTCGGCAGCATTCCTTGAATTTCTATGACACTCTCCAAATATTAATAACATATCCACTTTTTCACTTTGAGTATACATTATTTTAACGAAAATTTAAACTAAACTTAACGAAAATTAAGAAACTTTTACGTCTGTTCTTAGAGCGAATGTCACTGTCATTATCTACTTAAGTGAGTGCTTTGTTTTCCAAAGAGGACTTGATAAAAACAGTTGCAAATTATTATGCATCATGGCTGTCCATGACGCACTTGTCATAAGTAAATAAATTATCCAGTATTTTGCTTAATAATATTTAATTTCTGTTTTTATGTCTAATCCAATCGCAAATAAATTAGTACCGTTAGATTCGTCAAAGAATGCTTTTTTTCGAAAAGTAGATGTCAAAAAGGAGCCGCCATTTGAAAATTAATAGTTAGAAATGCAAACGTAATTTTGTCAACTTGTCTTATTCCTGTCTTTCATACTAGTAACTAAAACTTTGCGATTGTATTTTTTTGACATCACCTAAGGCCCTTAGATTAATTTGCGTCCGATCATGGCCATCTAGATGCAATTTTAAAAGTGGCTCTAAAAAAATGAAGTAGACGTAAAAAGTTTTTAAAATGTCACATTCTGATCTACAATTATCTCAGAAATCCAAAAATGTTAAAATATACAGGGTGTTCTATTTAAAAATTCAAAACCGGGGCCATTTTCGGTGAAACCGGAAGTGACCGGAAAGTGGAAAATATGCGAAAACTCTCCCCTTCACATAACATTTACCTGTACCAATTCTCATTTTGATACACATAATACTCTAGAAATTATGACTTGTCTAATAGATTCGTTGACACCCGGTATGTATAAAATTACGGTTTACTTTTACAAAAAATAACGAATGATATCCTCGGGAGTGAAAATACCATAGTTTAATATCATTTCGAACAACAAGTAATTTTAATTTTGTTTTGTAGAGATATCTTAATTAGAACTGTAGATATTAAAAAACATATTTGGGGGTGGCTTACCCTTTTTTACTAGTTTATTTTCAGAAACCACAAGACACGTCAACTTAAGTTACTTATTGTATTCGTAAAAATGATATTATCAACAAATTTGTTTTAATTTCATAATGTCCAGAATTAAATTATTTAAATGAATTACAAGATTAACTCTAATAAAAAGTAAGGGATTATATTTGTGGGGTTAAAACAACATGGTATAACCTCACTTCAACTAACAAGTAATTTCCATTTTGTTTTGTAAAGATATCTCAATTAGAATTTGAGATCTGAAAAAAAACTGTATTTGAGGGTGACTCACCCTCCTTTACTACTTCATTTTTTGAAACCCCAAAACATATCAACTTGAGGTTATTATGGTATTCATGAAAAAAATACTTTGAAAGAATTTCATTAAATTTGGTAATTTTTAGAATTAAATTATGTGTGCTAATAGGTGGTTGACCGTTTATAAGAAATAAGGGATGATATGTTTTGGGGTTGAAAATACCATAATTCAACATCATTTCAAATAATAAGTAACTTCCATTTTGTTTTGTAAAGATATCTAAGTTAGAAACTGGAATTAAAAAAAAAACGTATTTGGGGGTGGATCACCCTCTTTTACTAGTTTATTTTTAGAAAACCCGTCCACTTAAGTTATTTATGGTATTCATAAAAAAACATTTTCATACAATTCCATTAAATTTCGAAATATTTAGAATTAAATTACGTGCGTAAATATATGGTTTACCCCAATAAGAAATAAAAGATGATATCCTTGGGATGAAAATACCATAGTTTAACATGATGTCGAATAACAAGTAACTCTCGTTTTGTTTTCTGAGATATTTCAAAAATACGATTTTACGGATAAACCTTAGGGGCGGTTTTCACCCCATTATAATGAATCTCAGCAGATAAAAAAATACATATATCTTATTTTTACCCTCTACAGCATATTGAAGTTGCATTAAAATCGGAGAAGGACACTTCGAATACCTTCCTTGTTAGTATTATATATCACAAATTTCAATTATATGTTATTCTGACAAATTTCCAGCATCTTCAATAAAAGAAAAGGAATAGTATTATCGAATAAATAAATGTTTACAAATTAAAAACATTTTTTTTCCTATTTATATTTAGTAAATCATTTCGTATAATTTTATTTAAGTATTAATAAAAAGAATATATTGTTTCTCTCTCTCGTTTTATTTCGTAAAATTTAAACATTTTTGTCAATCAGAACTTATTTCATTTTTACAATAAAAGAAGAAATTTTGATACAAAAAAAGGTGCTATTGGCACTTTTATGAAACTAAAATATTAACAATAATATCGACTCTTTTAAAACAATATCTATGTATTTATTATTTAAATTTAGGAAATTACAAATTATTTTAACTGCATACTAAAGTGTCTAAATTAAATAATAATGGGTGAAATATGAGTTTATATGTATAAACTATAGATAAAATAATATATTTACAAACAATTTTTAAATAGTGACCTAACTTTAGCTAAATGGGTGAATTTTATTTCCAACTTTTTTGTTAAATATCTACTTGATTTTCCAAAAGTTTTAGTAAATACTGATGACTATAAAAATTTCTTTCTTTTCACGAAGAATCATTTTCTGTTACTTTCTTAATGTTCGGATATAGAGTACGAAATGACATATTTCTCATTGATTTTCAATTTTTCTGCAATGAGGTCACTTCTAAACAAATATAAGCATTTCCCCTTGATCATTCAATGTTCTGAACTAATCCATCTGGACTCGCACCCAAAATTCATAAAATCGAGAACGAAATACCGGTTTGCCTGATATCCAAATTTAATTCAGCAAAGAGTTTACATTTAATAAGTTCTAAATAAATACTTATTTATAGACCAATGAGTTTTTTAAACAAATCATCAGTATATTGATTTCTCTGACAAGCTGATAAAATGATCCTAAAATTGCTTACAGTTAAGAGAAATTTTTAGTAGGTACTAATTTTCATTGCAAATTTGTCTAGTGGTAACTAGTACAATTTTCTTTATAAGATCATCATTAATGCCACATTTTTGTTCAAAATATTTAGTTTTGTCAGATGAGTTGATAAAATAAAATAATGTTTTCAATAATGGGTAGATTTACAACTAACCCTGCTGTAGTATCTGCTCGCAGCAACCAAATAAATGTCTAAAAGAAACATCAGGATTATTTTACAGCACTCGATATATTATATTCTCAAGGATAAAATATAAAAGACATACCCGGATGTTTCTTCTTACGTACTCCTTTTGGAATATTTAGAAAAGTTCATCTTACATTCTCCACAACTTGTGATTTTTATTACGAACATTTTAAGTTTAGTATAAAAATCAGTTCATTTGGTTATCTACTACCTACACACCAATCACACTAACTTAAACAAAAATACAAAGACGGAAGAACACGAATATCTAAATGTTAATTTAGAAAATCGAGAACCATTGACGTTACACCGTCATAAATAAAAAGTTCAATAAAATCTGCGCCATCTCCCGGAATTCTATGCAATCTGAACAGAAAAATATTGTTATAATTTATCGAAAATGCAAACACTTTTTGGCATGCTTTCTTTATCTATATATTAGTATTTGAACCTATCTTCTGTTGGAATCTATAGGTAAGATATCCTGGAGTGGCCTGATTCTACGATACAACCCAGTCAAGGCAAATGCTTTATATGTAGCCGAGATTTAGTAAGGTCTCCTACATATAGAAAACATGATTGATGAACTGTAGGTTCGGATGCTTTTACTGGTCTCCTATGAGCCCAATGCTATAACCCAGCACACCATGCAATCCTTGCTGCATCAGGCGTCACGTTGGGCGCCATGTTGTCATTTACAGAAAATACTTGACTTACAAACTGATAATTTGACCACTAAAAGGTAGATGTTTTGTCCTGGCAACTAGCAGTGGATTTGTCAGTGGGTCCGCCGGTCCCCTCTCCAAACACCTTTTGGTATGCTTTCTATATCTACATATTGGGATTTGAATCTATCTTGCCTCGAAATCTATATGTAAGATATTCGTGAGTGGTTGAGTGGCCGGATTTTACGATACATATATATATATATATATATATATATATATATATATATATATATATATATATATATATATATATATATACTTTTCATTCCCAGGATTGAAATTGGGGGGTTTCACTTAAAATTCTGAAGTTGACCTTCAAATGACCTCGAACAATAGGCCCAAGGTCATTTTGAAGGTTACTACTAGTTGGCCCCCTGCCCCCGAAAAAATGTGATCCCACCGAGATATTCCGTTGTCTCAAGATAAATGTCGCATATATAGACAAATTTATAATGAAAATTGGTACCTACCAAAAATTTTCATTTAACTGTAAGCAATTTAAGGACCATTTTATTAGCTTCCTGATGATCCGTTTAAAAACTTATTGGCCTATAAATAAATATTTCTTTAGAACTTATTAAACGTGTAAACTTTTTTTGTGGTTTCTATACTATTGGCATTTAATATTATTTTATTATCATCTATTTTATTCATACTTGTTCATATTTTATTCGATAAAGCTGTTATTAATAAATTTAATTATATTTTAGGTTCTTATATTCTTTCTGGCGTCAAATCCATTCAGTGATACCATAGATCTTCTGAAAAAAAATTAAGTTTGGTTGTCAAGAAAACTGGTATTTTGTTCTCCATTTCATGAATTTTGGGTGTGAGTCCAGCTGGATTAGTTGAAAACGTTGAATGACCAAGGCGAAATGCCCATATTTATTTAGAAGTGCCCTTTTTTCAACCTTAAAAAAGTAGCAATATAGATAGAATATGATTCTGCATGGAAAGAAAATTTAGTAATATCAGAGAATTTTTATATTCATCAGTACTTACCAAAATTTAAATAAAAAATGAAATAGATATTTAACAAAAAAGTTGTAAATAATATCTACATATCTCGCTAAATTTAAGGTACTATTTAAGAATTGTTCGTAAATATATTATTCTATCTATGGTTTATACAGATAAGCCCATATTTTACTTATTTTTATTAAACTTAGCCACTTTAGTATGCAGTTATAATAGTCTGTAATTTCCAAGATTTAAGTAACAAATATATATGTGTTATTGTTGACATTCCAGTTTCATAAAAGTGCCATTAACACCTTTTTTGTATCAAAATGTATTTTGTTATTATAAAAAATAAATCAGTTTTTATATGCAAAATAATTAGTACTTCTAAAAAAATTAAATAAAAAATGTCTAAATTTTACGAAATAAAACAAGATTTACAACAATATTTTCTTTTTATTAATACTTAAATAAAATTATATTATAGGATTTACTAAATATACATAACAGCAAAAAATATTTATAATTTGGAAAAATTTATTTATTCGATAATAATATTCCTCAATTTCTTGTATTTAAGATACTGGAAATTTGTCAGAAAAACACATAATTGAAATTTGTGATATATAATACTGAGTAACTTGTAAAATATTAAAACACTTATTTCTACGAATAGCTCTTTCAACATATATTGTTACCCTCGCTATAGTTTGTGTTTCTAACACTTTAAATTCTGTTAATTGAGGAGTAGATAAAGATAGTGGGGTATTTAGGGATACCCGCGGGAAGCAGTTCCTTGATCGAAATCCATTGTAGATTTGTTGAAACTGCTGAATAAATTTCTGTGTAACGTGATATTCTACAATTTTTAATTCTATATACTGTTGCTGGAAAACATGCTTGATTTTTGTTTTCATTAACTGATATAAGGCAGCTTACACTTCTGGATATTGGTAGCATATATTCTATATTAGAACTTGCCTTTTTACATTTTGAAGTACTTGGAGTCTCAAGATCAATTGCTTTATAAGATTTAGTTGGTATTATCTCTTTTCATTGTGGGAAGAATGATTTTGTCTGTTATATATGTAATTCTTGTTTCAGGCAGAAAATATGAAAAATATATGTACAAACAGTTGATTTCCTGCAAATATGGCTCTGGTCCTCTCCATATGCGTTTCGATCACCTCATGATCTCGTCAGTGGAGCTGTATCGGACCGAGAGCAACATTAGCAGGAAATAACTGATATATGAACCATAAATTTCAAGGTATGTCGGCAGGATATTGCACCTGCCATCTACCAACTTCGATGTCAGACTGAAAAATATCGCCAGTCGAACGACATCTATAAATTATCGGAGAAACGTGAAATTTTTAAAAAATCAAAATTGCATTACGAAATAAAGGAATCTTTCTGCTGTATTTAAATAGTTTTTTATATATGTAATTCTCTTTTCAGGCAAAAAATATGAATAATATATGTATAAACAATTTATTTCCTGCAAATATCGTTTTGGTCCTCTCTCCATACGCGTTTCTATCACCTCATGATTTCGTCAGTGGAGCTGTATCGGACCGAGAACAACATTAGCAGGAAATAACTGATACATGAACCATAAATTTCAAGGTATGTCGGCAGGATATTGCTCCAGCTCCACTGACGAGATCATGAGGTGATCGAAACGCGTATTGAAAGAGGACCAGAGCGATATTTGCAGTACATATATTTTTCATATTCTCTGCCTGAAAGAAAAATTACAAATATAACATACTATTTAAATACGGCAGAAAGATTTCTTTATTTCTTACTCAAATTTTGATTTTTAATGATTTTGTCTGCTGTTTTTTTCGAAGTTATTTTGCTGAAAATAAGAAAGTTTATATTAAAAAAGTAGTACTGTTTTCTTAAAACCTTATCTCTAAATATTTTCTGTTAGGATATTTTTAAATTCTAGCCAAAAAATTTACAGTCTTGCCTAGTTAAAATAATGTGTCTCTTCTTTTGAAGTAAAAATTATTAGAATTAGGATACCTACAAGAACAAACTCACTTAGATATCCTACTGGCTTTAAGAAAGTTTAAAACGGCCAAATAATTATTCATGAAAAATGACAGTGCTATTAAACCTGGGGCTTTTACGATGCTGTAAAAACTGATTAACTAAGTAACAGTTTTGTATGTATTTATAACCTTAGAAAGTTCCTTTAATTTAGATCAAATCTAAAGTAATTATTAAACTTCCCTTACTATTAATTATTAAAGTAATCTGACGTTCTAATAAGTTTGTTTTGTTTCAATTTTATTTGGATTTATTGTTCCAGGAATCTTTTTTGTAATGAAGTCATTTATAATAGCAGAAATAAATTTATGGTAACGATTTATTTACCGTAACTTTATCGCAGTGAACATATAATTTGGCTTTGATGTATCCTGCATATTTTTTGTTGTTGCCCGGTGTCTAACTAATATGTTATAGTAGATGAAATACATACCTTGTTGTTTAATTGCTGTTAATCCGTTTTATTTTTGGACTAACTACTATTAACAGTATTTAAGTCAACGGGTTAGTTCTGTTAAATGATGAAAAGAAAATAGGTTAATTATATCAGACGGCTAAAAATATGGTAATTTATCGTAATTTTGAAAATAAGAATTAATTCAAAAAAGTATCCAATAAAAACAAATTTTATAATTATAGTTTGCTACAAATTCTATAAATTTTAGTTCTTTTTACCTTAATATTCTTGCGGTTGAAGTCTAACTAAAAAAGAAAAAAATCTTCTTTTTTACATGTTTCACGTCCTGGTCATATTCCTGACTTTCTTTAAAAATATGTTTTTCATCAACACAAACCACTGTCCACTCTTGAACATAAACTTATATCATATACTTCCAAAATGTTCTCTCTCATGCCTTAATCAGTTATCATCATATATCAGAATGATATTTCTAAGAAGAGATCGTCCTCTGTAGCCACGATTAGCCGATGGTGATGTCTAGGTCTCGTTGTTTATATCCCACCATAACTACAGATCATTCCAGGCTGATCGCGTTTGCGAATCCAAGCAGCCTCGTTAACTGAACTTGTCTAATGACAAAATAGTATCTCCGAAATGTCTCTGCCTTAGTCCATATAATTTCGTCCTTCTAAAGACACCATCTGCACATCGACATCTACGACACACATCTTATGAAGATGGTTCCTCAGGTGACAATATCCTGCCAAGAGTCCCACAAACATTCGCAGCTCTTTTCTTCCTATGAAGAAATCCATATGGTTCAATCGCGGACCTCATCGTTATCAGACGACCTGCTTCCTCATTCCGGTGTATACCCGAGTGACCCGGTTACCATACTGAATTTTTGAAAATTACTTTCAATTTTGTAATTTCCATTTTTAAAACCCTCCTATACCAAGTTTGGACAAAATCGAGATATGTATAATTTTCAGTACGTCTTATTGAATTCGCCTTATTGAATTTTTAAAAGTTGTTTTAAATTCGTAATCTACACCCTTATAAAGCGAAGGTTCACTTCAGTGGCTAGGATACTGCACATCTGATCATCGAAATAATTAATACTTGTATGGATGACCGCGTGGAAGGACCGAGTGACATTATTTCGGAACCCATTTTAAATTGTAGATCCAGCTGCTAAATGGTCTCTGTAACCAGTGCGACTTTAATCCAAAGCATTTGCATTTTTTCATTTACACCCTCAAAAACCCCCTATACCAATTTTGGATAAAATCGAGAAATATCAAATTTTAGTCCGCTATATTAAATTGTTTTTTAATAATTTTAAACTCTTAATATACACCCTCAAAAAAGCATCCCATACAAATTTTGAACAAAATCGAGAAATATAATATTTTTAATTCACCTTATTGGATTCGCTCTATTGAATTTTACATTTGTTATATAAGATACTGAAAACTCCCCCACAACAATTTTGGAAAAAGTCGGAAAAAATAATTTTTTTTGTCTAACATTCTATCAGTTTCGGCCAAAAAAATATGGGACTGCAGCAACAACTTTCTGAACATAATTCAAAAAAAGTGGTTGAAATTGGTGTCACCGTCCGGAGTAATCAATATACATACAAACAAAAATATGTAGCGGTTAAATTTTGGACCTCCTTGTTTTAGAAGTCGGTTAAAGAGTGTTTTTTTTTTGCTTTTCGATTGTGATTGCTTAATTTTTTTAATTTTAAAATATCCCGACAATTTTATGACACACTGCATTAAGCTTTGTTGGTTGGCACTGTTATTTTTTTTCTATTTTAATGTACTTTGTTTTCATCCAGCTGAAAACATCCGAAAGCGGACCTAAATTAGACCGGAATAAAGAATTAAACTAAGAAATTTAATGTTCGTCGTCAAGTGCGTTATTTTAATTATTAATTTTTAGTTTGTAGTTTAGACTATGAACATATAAAAGTAAAGTGTATCATTTAACTTGAAAGTGAAATTTGTTATTGTAAATTTTTAGTGTTAGTTATTCAATAAGCAGTATTATGTTTTATTTTTTTATTTTTTTTATTTATTTACACCGCCCTACAGGACCCCAGTCCTTATTATTAGGCAGGAAAAAGAACAGGGTTACATAAATACTAAAATTATAATAATAATAATAATAATAATAGGCCTGTCTGGCCGGCAGTGTGCTGCAGCCAGCAGTATACTTGTCGCTACTGTAATGCGTAGACAGTACAGCCAGCAACGCCAGCTATCCGCTGACCTTTAACCATATCCTTTCTTTACCTTTTAAACATCCCTCTGCCCTGACCCACCTGCACTCAATTCCTACATAATTCCTTAGGAGCCACTTTCTTTCAGCTTTCCGACTGGACCCGGCAACGAATAGATCCAGGGTTTCCCTCAACCAATCGTAGGAGGCGATTAAATGGGGAGAACTTTTAAAATGAAATGTCGACTGCAAAACATAATGTACCCCAGGTGGGTAGGACCCATGGTCCACAATCCCACACCGCAGAAGCGGTCTGCTCCACGGATTCTGGGGGGAGCAACATTTCGACATCGCAAACTTCAAGTGGCAGGGTGTTGAGGAGGCGAACCCCTGTCGCACAAGAAGCTACAGCCCAACAACAACATGAGAGCCAAACAACAACGAGAGCTCCACCCTCCGAAGGTGCTGCGCAGGAACCTCAGCCAGCGCTCACTCAGGCGGGACTTCCGAGACAGCGCATGAAATGGACAACATCCATGAACGAAACAATAATGCGCATTTTTTATAGGGTGACTGAACTAGGGCGAGAAACGATCGGCTATAGACAACAGCTTCATGCCGAATTTTGTAGGGAATATCCACACCTACAAGTGTCACAACAGAGAATAGCAGACCAATACAGAGCTATTCTCCGAAACAAACTAATCTCAGAAGCGCGACTTAACATCATCAAAGCGGAAATAGAACGAGAGATAAGAAGCACCGATGATAACAATGAACAAACCGCAGAATCTGCGCCACAGCCAGACCCAGAGACTCAAGAACAACCAAACAACAGCATGAGAGTTGACATAGCTGTAGACAGGCAACAACAACTACATCAACACGAGGATCAGATAACTCCAAGAGCTCTACCCGCCGAAGATGCTGTGCGGGAACCCCAACCAACTCTTACTCAAGCGGGACGACCAAGACAGCGCATGAAATGGACTGTGTCCATGAACGAGACAATAATGCGCATATTTTATAGGGTGACTCAACTAGGACGAGAGATGATCGGCTACAGACAACAACTACATGCCGAATTTTGCAGAGAGTACCCACACATGCAAGTGTCCCAGCAGAGAATAGCTGACCAGTATAGAGTTATTCTCCGAAACAGTCTAATTTCTGAAGCTCGGCTTAATAGCATCAAAGAGGAAATTGAACGTGAGATCAGAGGCACTGACAATAACAACAATCCGATTGCTGAACCTGAGCCACAACCGGAACCTGAGGTCCAAGAACAACAGGAACAGCTGAATGACGAAACTCAACAGGAAAACACTGAACTCTTTTATCAAAAACTGTCAACGGAAATGAGTGCTGCGGTGTTGGAGTATGATGGAAGCAATCCGTTAAGAAGACCGGCACTGCCAAAAATTAATTCATCCAAAAAACTGGGTGCCATGTTAGACATCATGAACAATCGGATTTTACCAGCTTATGTTTCAGATGCCTACACTCTGGAGTCCTTACATATGACCATCTACTGTGCCGCGACTGCTATAGCTAGAGCTCTAGAAATTAAAGTTACAACAGAGCGTCGACCAGCAAGAACAGAACCCAACACACCACCATGGGAAAGACGTCTAAATAAGAAAATTGAAAATCTTCGAATAGATGTAGGACAGCTGACGGAGTACATCAGGGGCACAAGAACAATTCGACTGCAAAGGCGAGTTGAAGAAATCATGAGTCGTGTCCGATATCATTCGCAACAAGATCCAGCGAATGTTACTGCTCAGCAATGCCTTGATTCGCTGAAACAGAAGCTCTCTGTTATTGCAGGACGGCTAAAGAGGTACAAGACCAACAATAACCGAAAACGAGACAACGCGCTCTTTCAACGATCAGAAAAGACTTTCTACCGTAAGCTAAACTCTCCACCTAATATAGCAGATAATAGATATCCCAATAGAGAGCAGGTAGAAGAGTTTTGGGGAAATCAACTTTCCACACCAGCCGATTGTAACATCGCAGCTGGCTGGATCAATGAAGAACACCAAATCTGCCAAGATTACAGCCAGATGCAGTTTGAGCCATTTACCACCGAAGAAATTTCAAGAATAATCAAGGAATCCCATAACTGGAAAGCTCCAGGTCTCGACGGGATCCAGAACTACTGGCTCAAAAAATTATGGTGTATGCACCATCAGCTGGCTAATCTTATTAATGATGTTTTTCTTAACCCAGCAAAAATGCCATTGTTCTTGACCGAAGGTATTACGTACCTCCTACCAAAGGACCAACATAACACACATGACCCAGCTAAGTATAGGCCGATCACCTGCCTACCCACACTGTATAAGGTGATCACCTCCTGCTTGACCCAACGCATCTATGCACACTGTGAGCAAAATAACATCATTGCAACTCAACAGAAAGGATGCACGAGGGGAGCAATGGGATGCAAGGAACAATTGATTATTGACTCTGTCATATGTAACCAAGCCTGTACCAACCGAAGAAACCTCTTTGCTGCCTACGTCGATTATAAGAAGGCCTTCGACTCGGTGCCACATGAGTGGCTCAAAACTATATTGAGAATGTACAGGGTCGATAATAATTTTGTTTCCTTTTTAGAACGCATCATGTCAACCTGGAGAACTAGGATCCAATTGCAAGTGCCATCCAGCGACACCATCGAAACTAACACCATTCCGATACGAAGAGGAATATTTCAAGGCGATTCACTTAGCCCATTGTGGTTCTGCCTTGCAATGAACCCACTATCACGCCGTTTGAACTCCACCAGATACGGCTTTAGTGTTAGAAATAACAACGAAGAGGTAGTCAGAGTGAATCATCTTCTATACATGGATGATCTTAAACTGATGGCTGCTACCAGAAACCAGCTGGAACAAATGCTTAAAATTGTAGAGGAGTTCTCCGGAGATATCGGAATGCAATTTGGACTTGACAAGTGCCGTATTTTGAACATCGTTAAAGGGAAGATACAACCGGGGGCTTTTGAAATGCAGAACGGTGAAACTATAGCTGCAATGGAGGCAGACCAAACATACAAATATCTAGGTATGAAACAGGCTAAAAGAATTGACCATGGCACTATGAAAGCTGAATTGACAACCGAATTTGTCAGGAGGGTAAGGCGGGTACTACGAACTAATTTAAATAGTAGAAATTTGTTTAAGGCGCTCAACACGTATGCTTGCTCAGCGCTGAGCTACTCCTTTGGAATTGTAAAATGGAGCAGGACGGACATACAAAACCTGCAAAGAAAAATAAGGACACTCCTAACAAAAGCACAAAAACATCACCCTCGGAGTGCCATTGAACGTACAATGCTTCCAAGACACCAAGGAGGAAGAGGATTGGTGGATATTGGTAAACAGCTCTATCAACAAATAATAAACTTACGTTCATATTTCCACAGGTTAGCGGACTCTTCCACACTACATCGAGCAATATGCGAGGCAGACGATTCAACACCGTTACAGTTGAGGGTACAAGATATTACTTCTTACCACCAAACAGACCAAGAGAAATTACAAACCTGGCTACGGAAGCCACTTCATGGACGGCATCCAAATGAGGTCAATCAGGACAATGTCGACAACTCAGCGTCGAACTACTGGTTGATTTCAGGACAGATGTTTCCGGAAACGGAGGGCTTCTTGTTGGCTATCCAAGACCAGGTTATTCCGACGAAGAACTATCGGAAGTTCATCATTAGAGATCCCTCAATAGAGAATGACCAGTGCAGATATGGCTGTCGAACATCGGAGACGGTCCAGCACATAACTGGAGGATGCCAAGCGTTTGCCGCAACCGAGTATAAGGAAAGACACGACTCAGCCGCTAAGATACTCCACCAAGAGTTAGCAGAAAAATTGAACCTATCACAGGTAGGAAAAGTGCCTTATTACAAATACAATCCAGAGCCTATTCTTGAGAACAACCAGTTCAAGTTATATTGGGACCGAACGGTTCTGACGGATCAAACAGTTGCTCATAATAGACCAGATATTATACTAATAGATAAAATTTCTAGGCGAACTACATTAATCGACATCGCTGTACCTAACAACAACAACCTAAGACCAAAATACAACGAGAAGATCGCCAAATACAGAGATCTGGAGGTGCAAATCCGAAGACAATGGGCAATGAACAGCGTCCAAACGATTCCCATAATACTCTCAACAACTGGAGTGATACCAAAGAACCTCCTGCAGAACATCAAGGGACTGGGTCTTAGTGAGCATCTGTATAAACCGATGCAGAAAGCAACTCTCCTAGCAACCGCGCGAACCGTCCGAAAGTTCATGGGAAATACAGCAGACCACGTCACCTAGGACCCGATAACATGGAAAGGGTTCCCACAGAGCTTCATACTTCTGGTACCTTTGTGTACCTGGTATGAGTGAATATTTCCTGAAGGGAGTGCGAAGCCGTCTGGCTTGTAAATCAAATAATATAATAATAGTATATTAACGGATAAAATAAATACAATCAATTTCAAAAATAAAAAATACAAACACTATTTAAAAACAGCCCGAATTAAAAAACTTACAAATCTAAACATGCATTAAAGTGCTTCAAAAGACAAGTATTGACAATTGAAAATTTCCATTTCAAAAATAAAAAATGCAAACACTATTTAAAACAGTCAGAAATAAAAAAAAACTTACAAATCTAAACACGCATTAAAGTGCTTCAAAAGACAAACTATTGACAATTGACAATATTAACTAGTTTTTCAAGAGTTGTAAAATTTTTAATCTAAAGACATTAATTGGCAAATGAAAAATATCAATCTCGTTAGGAACTGAATTCATTTCCCTACACATTTGAGAAATAGGACTGTTAATGCCATAATTCATTCGGTGATATATCACATCAAACAAATTGTGCGGTCTAAAAGCTCTTTGAGGAACCGATAATCCAATATTATTGAGTAGTTCAGGAGAATCAATACAAGAGTTAACAATCTTATAAAGTAGAACTAGGTCAAGATATATGCGTCTCACACACAATGGTAACAAGCTCAAAGCATCGGCAGTATCATCATATACAGACCGCTCCTGCTGCATTCCCTGTTTAAAGGCAATGAAACTTAAAAACTTTCTTTGTACTCTTTCTACTTTTTCTTTGTATGTAAAATAATGAGGTGACCAAACTTGGGACGCATATTCTAAGATTGATCGAACTACAGAGCAGTATAACACTTAAAAACAGTCTACGCTATTAAAATCTCTAAACATTCTCTTCACAAACCCGGGCAACTTCAAACCCCTGTTCACAATATTATCAATATGTGTGTCGAAGCAAAGGGCCCGATCAAATGTAACACCCAAATCCTTCTCACATTCAACGCGATTAATCATGTTATTATCAAGAAAGTAATCAAAAGTTATCCAATCCCTTTTACGATAAAAACTTATAATGGAGCATTTATTAACATTGAGGTGCATAAAATTTAACTTATACCATTCAGAGAATCGAGCTAGATCCTGCTGAATGCCCTCGCAATCGTTGCTACTCCTAACAACCCGAAATATCTTTAAATCATTTGCATAAAGAAGACATCTACTGAAAGTTATGATGTCCTCAATATCGTTAATAAAGCAGTTAAAAAGGAGCGGAGCGAGGTGAGCACCCTGAGGAACACCAAAGGTAACACATATATCAGATGATTCGCTGTTGTTAATTTTTATTCGCTGTACTCTACCAGACAGGTAACTATTTATCCATTGTAGAAATGATCCATGGATGCCCAAGCCTTCCAGCTTGTAAATAAGAAGTTGATGGTTAACCTTGTCGAAAGCCTTGGAGAAGTAAGTGTAAATAGCACCCACTTGACACCTCCCCTCCAAAGCCTCCACCAAGTACTGCTCATAAACAACCAGATTAGTAGTAGTCGATCGACCTGCCATAAAGCCATGCTGTGAAGTTGCTAACACATGCCTAAAAAGAGGACACATCTTTTGGTAAACAATACCCTCAAAACTCTTACTAAATAATAAAAATTTCGAAATTCCACGATAATTTTCGAAATTAGCTCTGTCTCCATTCTTATGGATTAGCGTAATGTAAGTAGTTTTCCAAACTTTTGGGAAAATACCCGTTGATAAAGAAATATTAAAAATCTGAGCCAACACTGCAGACAAAACACCTTAACAATTCTTAACAAATATGACTGGTATCCCGTCGGGTCCGGTACCCAATTTACTGTTCAAGCGATCTATTGCATTAAACACGTCCACCGGCTCAACTAGAAGGAAACTGACGTTTACAGTTCTCATGTAATTTAAAGTACGGTCTCACAATGCTCATGCGTGTAGACTATGGAGAAAAAAGCTCTAAAGAGCTCTGCTATAGCGGTTGAGTCTTCCGCTCTAACATTATTATGTGACATACTACTAGAAAGAAAAAATTTCGTATTCTTGGCATTAACATACTTCCAGAAAAACCTACTATCAGACTTTATAGAGTCTTCAATGCCAGATATATGGTTTTGATAGTTGTATTTATATGTGCACTTACATAGCTTACGTAACTCTGAAAATAAGATGTAATAAGAATTGGAACCGGAAATTTTATATTGTTTATGGGCTTTCTTTTTTTCAAAAATCAGAGACTTCAATTCTGAACTGAACCATGGTGGAAATTTTTTATTTTTTGCTTTAGCTTTTGGGACATTGATATCAAAGCAAGAATTCAAACACTGACAAAACGTATTTAATATTATATCAACATTATTTTGTGTCATTAATGAGGCCCAGTCAAAATTTGCCAAGAAAAAGTTCATTTCCAAATAATTGCAGTGTTTAAAATCATTATAGTAATATTCAAAATTAAGTTTATGCAATTTTGTCGGTAGCGGAATTTCTAAATATAGAGCTGGATGATAAATATCACAACATATATTATATTGTATAGGTATTATATACATAATACAGACAGTACAATAAGTATAACATAGTCTCTAAATCGATCACAGATAATTGTAAACAAACGATTTGACAACAGAATAATTGCAATAAAATATATCAAATTTGTCTTTCAGGGAACAAACACATCGAGTATAATGGTAAGAATTGTAACACATTAGTTCTTGGTTTCGGCAAATAGAAAAATACTGGAGATCTAGTTATTCCTGGAACATGAAAATGAACGCTCGCATGCATATCAGTTTTTATTAACCAATTTATACAAAAAAAGTACACGAGCCCCGTTACTGCACTTCTCCAGAGTTATGAAATTAAACCTTGTCAATAGACTTTCGCGAGGTGTAGTAGGCAGTGGATAAAATCCATCCGATTTAAAGTTTAAGAATCTTAAGAAACGATACTGAATTTTTTCTAATTTTTCAGAGTGTATATGGTAATACGGATGCAAAATAACTGAGGCATATTCGAATTTGCTTCGTACAAGAGAATAATATAACGTGCTTATGATCTGGAGTGACTGAAATTCATTACTGGATCTCACTAGAAAGTCCAGCGCTCGGCAAGATCTCGATACTGTATCATCAATATGATTGACAAATGTGACTCCTAGGTCCTTAGTGCAGTTGGCTCGCCTTAGAAAAGTACCGTTGATACCATAATCATGCAGCAGAGGCATTCTACTTCTTCAGAATGACATAACATTGCACTTGTCTACGCTCAGAGGCAGTTTATTTTTTAGACACTGTTTGGGTTTCATTACTTTTTAGTTCAATTTTACTCGCGTTTACACGAGACACATTTTACTGGCGCATTTGGATAAATGTAAAAAGGGACAGAGTGGTAGTACCATGGTCGTGTAGTAGTACAGTAATTGTTGTATAGTGTGGTACTCAACATCTTGCAAGTCCATGGCCTTATCGAAAAGGTTTATCACTTGCTCACAAATATATTAACTCTCGCCTCAAAAACTATTCCAAAATATAGTGACAGTGTCCCCGATTCCTGGTTCCTGTATGGTGAAGCTTGGGATTATCCTGGTGGCCACCAAGAAGAAATTAATGAAGTGATTTTGACTAAAAGGTAGGCCATTTTAATATTTGTGTCACGCTGTCGTCGTATTTTGTATTTACTCATTATTTGTATAATTTCTCATCTCCGCAACCAACCTATATACAGTCCACTAATTACTCTTTGTCTCAATCCCCTACAGACACCAAGCATTTAATTTTAAGAAATCCAGTTCAAGGCTCAAGCAATCGCCAGGATTCCGTATGTCCCGAAATATCTTTAAATCGTCGAACCTGGTTTTATCACCCTTTTTAAAAACCAGACCGATTTTTGATTTCTTCCATAGATCAGTAATAATACATTTCTGAATGCATAAATTAAAAATTACAGACAAAGGGTCAGCAAACGCCCTTACAACAAACGAAGGAATGGAATCAGAACCCGCTATGAATTTGATCTTCAATTTTTAACAGGCTTTCTCTTTAGGCATTATGTTAGATAATAAGACAGGATGAAAATTGCAACCATGACTAAAAGTAGGTACATAACAAATAGAAATAATAGAGGACTTTTTGAATAATTTCGCAAATGAATTTACGATGTCAGTGGGATTAGTTACTTCCTGACCTTGATAGACACTGCTTAAGAATGCAAAAGGCAAGCTAATCTTAGACACCCAAGAGAAACTTAAAAAATGGACAAAATACATCTAAGACCTATTTAAAGACAACAGAGTAGAAAAGATGGAGATTGAAATAGAAGATAACGAGGTATTAACGATACTAAAAGATGAAATAAAAGCAGCTATAAGAAACAATAAAAATGGAAAAGCACTAGATCCAGATCAAATCCCAGCAGAAATCCTAAAATGCATGAATGATCATACCATGGATATATTGTTAGATCTGTTCAACACAGTATATAAAACGGGGAATATACCCAGAGAATGGTTACTCTCCACCTTTTGCGCTATTCCAAAAACAAAATGCAAAAGACTGCAGCGAATATAGAACAATATCTTTGATAAGCCATGTACTCAAGGTGTTTTTAAAAGTAATACACGGACGCATTTATAAAGAACTTGAAAATGAGATAGATGATAGTCAGTTTGGATTCAGAAATGGTATAGGCACCAGAGACGCGTTGTTTGCACTTAATGTGCTTTCACAGAGGTGTATGGATATGAACACCGATATACACATTTGTTATGTTGATTTCGAGAAGGCTTTTGATAAAATTAGACATGAAAAACTAGTCGAGATTCTAAGAAGAAAAAACATAGACAACAAAGATTTAAGAATAATAACTAACCTATATTGGAATGAACGCGCACAAATAATAGTAAATAACGAAACAAGTCCGGAAATTGAAATAGGAAGAGGAGTGAAACAAGAATGAATTTTGTCACCCCTACTATTCAATGTGTACAATGAATTGATTTTCGAAGAAGCACTGTTAACGAAAGGTAAGGGAATAATAATAAACGGAAGAGCTGTAAACAACATAAGATTTGCAGACGACATTGCTATCATAGCTAGCTCCGCTGAAGAACTCCAAGAACTAGTGAACGAAACAAATAACGTTTGCGAGCAACATGGATTAAAAATGAACACCAAAAAGACTAAATATATGGTAATAACTAAAAAAACAAAACATGTAAACAAGCATAAAGTTGTGAGGTGTGAATGTAGAAAAAGTGCAAAAAGACAAATACTTGGGCACATGGAGAACAGCAAATAATGAACAAACAACAGAAAAAAGAACGAGAACAAAAATGGCAAGAAGAGCATTTGTAAAACTGAAAACCGTTCTGTGCAGCAGAGACATCACCCTAGAACTAAGAATGAGAATTTTAAGATGTTATGTATTTTCAGTGCTGCAGTATGGGTTGGAAGGCTGGACACTAAAACAAGAACATATAAATAAACTGCAAGCGTTTGAAATGTGGTGTTAAAGAAGGATGTTGAGAATATCTTGGACAGAGAGAAAAACAAACGTAGAAGTATTACTAGCGATGGACAAAAACTATGAAATAATTAACAACATAAAAATAAAGAAACTGCTATATCTTGGACATATAATGAGAGGCCAGCGATACGAGTTGCTTAGATTGATCATGCAGGGTAAAATAAAAGGGAGAAGAAATATCGGAAGAAGAAGAATTTCATGGTTGAGAAATTTGAGAAAGTGGTTCAATTGTAGCTCAGTAGAACTTTTTCGAGTAGCAGCAAATATAGTGAGAGTGGCAATGATGATATCCAACCTCCGACAGTAGATGGCACCTGAAGAAGAAGAACACCTTGATAGGACATAGCAGATTACTCTTATTGTTTTGTTTCATAGCATCGTTATTCTGGAGATGATATCGATTTTGTTTTCTAACCAATTTTAATACTTCTACGCTGATTGGCCAGCAATGCGTGTATAAAAAATATTACATATGACCCAAGGGTAGTAAATGTTATTACTAAATCAAAAGCAAATACGTTATACAGGTATTGTTTAATGGTTATATGAAACTGATATTACTAAAGCCAAATAAATCTCAAAAGTATTAGAAATTTAATAGTTGCAAAAAAATTATTCATAAATTTTGCTACGTAAAAACACATTGATTTTCAAGTTTCCCTACGGATACGCTATCATCACATGTGCGTTTTATTCGTGGCACTCAAATCTTATAGACATCCAACAAAAATATATTAGACGAATATATCCCAATTTTCGAGACTCAAGCTGTGCAACATTTTAAAAATAACCTGCCTTATTGTATCTATATTACTCCGTTTTATATTGTGCGCCAAAATGTTGGAACAGATCAATCCAATTAAGTTAAAATGAATGGCTTTTGCCAAAGTTTACAGAATAAATACTTTGAGAACTTTCTTTTTGCTGCTTTTATCTCGTATTAAATAAAATTTTAAATTTTTCTCGTTAATAATAAAATTTGATCGAATATGATCAGTTTGGTTAATTAGAATGTTCTTTTCTTTGACTAATTAAATCTCCGATCAAGTCTAGACCTAACTTTATCTTAATACAAGAGTAATACTACTTTTTTTAAATACAAGAAACTGTCTATTTTTTGTAATATTTACATTATTTTAAGGTTGACAATTTATCTATTTTTCTACATGATCGCCATTTCGGTCGATGCATTTTTATAGATGTTGTTTTTGTATGCTCATGTCATACCAACTCGCCGCCATGTCCTTGAGGAAGCATTGAACCTCGTCTTTCACTTCGTGGTCGAAGATGAATCGCCTTCCAGCTAAATGTTCCTTAAACTTAGGGAACAAGTGGTGGTCACGGGGTGACAAGTCCGGACTATAGGGTGATAATGTTCCATTTAAACTTTTGTAGGTGGGTGACGGTTAAACGAACATGTGAGCTAGTATTGTTGTGGAGAATGCTTATGCTCTTACTCGACATTCCTGTTCTCTGGTTCTGAATTGCCCATCTGAGTTCTTTTAGTCTTTCACATTGCCTGTAAGCATTTATTGTGGTTCCAGCAGGCATAAAGTCAACCAACAATCCCCATCCCATCCCAAAATACAGTTGTCATGGCTTTACCAGCAGACCGTGTTTGTTTGAATTTTTTCGGCTTGAGCGGAATGCCGCCACTCGAGTAATTTCTGTGTGGTCTCAGGTGTAAAATGAAATGTTCAGATTTCATCACCCGTGACAATCTAGTCCAAAAAGCAATTAGCAAAAAGAATCAATATACACACTTTCGGATACTACAACTTTTTCGTTAAAATCCTGTGAATACTGTCTCATAAAACCCCAGGATCCAAATGTAGAGATTATTCAGAGTGATCAGCCAATTTTCACGCATTGTTTGCTCAACTTCTGCGACTGTCTCGTTGAAAATTGACAATTTCCCGCTTTTTTATTGATTTTCAGTACAAGTAGCAGTAAATTATTTACACTACTTGCGAATGTTGTTGGCACTAATGTTCAAACACTTCCATCATTTGGTGATGAATTTCAATCGTTCAGCGCCTTTTGAGTAAAAAAACCGAATAACTGCGCGAACCTCGCACTTGAAAGCAACAAGCAACAATCACAACAATCATATGGCTAACAGCCTCACGAACAATTCGTCTGCATCCCCAACGCTTTGAAGATCTTACTTTTAGAATTACTCTCGTACATTTTACACATCTTTATCAAAGGCTATCTTTGTTTCTTTATTTGAACACTAGCTGTTGCTCGCGGTTTTCTGCAAGTTGAATTTTATTATTTATTCTGACTCTTATTTTATCCCAATATTCTTCATTCCTTCCTTTCTTGAGATATACAAAAATAATGTTATATATAAAAAATAGATTCCCTTTTCCCCTCTAACAATCCCGTTTAGACCAAAGTGGTCCATATGGATCCCCAGTGATCAACTTCGACCTGCAAGTGATCCACGTAAATGGAAAAAATTGGAGGTGCATGAGATGTAAATGGGGGTCCACGAAAGTGGTTCTTACTTCGACACACCATCTCCATGTGTAGAATAACTAAAGGTGTCGTAGATCTTGTATCAAACGCCATAAAAATTAGGGTGGTTTAAAACCATTAATCATACATTAAACCATTCATACACAGTTTTTGTACGGAAAATGTTTGGATATGTATATAGTTTTACACAGGGGCGGATCCAACCTCTCTCTTGGGGGGGGGGGGCGGTGATATCACAGAAGTACAGTATGGCAAGCAGCATACTCATTCCTAACATAAAAGGCAGAATGGGTTCTATTTTCCTGAACTCAAAGCTCTTGGGAGGGGGAGGGGGGGCGATCGCAAGCATACACATTCTTATACTCTATTGAAGAACTAGAGAGAGCAATAAAACTGTTACCGAAACCTCAAACGTACCTGCTCCAGTGCCGCAGGTAACTGAGAACTGCTGTAAATCTAATTATATTTCATTATATTTAAATATATTTTATAAATTTACTGCAACATAAAATTTCTGATAGTTTAATTTAATTTCTGTCAGTGAGCAAAGTACACCTTACAGTTTGTTCATAGTTATTTATCTTGTTTGCGCTTGTTTTTATATATTATTTGAGATTAGTGAGATACCCAAAAGATATGGCTTTCACCTCTATATTTATTCCCAAATCGTTGAACAAGGGCATTTTTTCCTCAACGAAAAACTTATTACGATGAATGTTTATGATGTTTTAAGATATCAATATCTAGATAATAATGTTAAAAGCTGTGTTGAGATGTGTTCCAACATGACAGGAGTTGGAAAATCTACAATTGTTAGTACTCCCAAGCCACATTCGATCACAGGCAGACGAAAAACCTCGTTGGAAGAAGAGAAGAAAAATGCAATTAAAAGAGTTGTATATACATTTTACTATGAGAAGCAGATCCCAACCGTGGACAAAATTCTAACTAAAATCAATGAAGATCGCGATTTACCTGAAATTAAAAGAACTAATCTTTGGAAATTGCTCAGAGAATTTGGAGAAGTAAATATCTCTCTCAAATAAAAGGTAGAGTTGCTAGAAATGACAGATTTGACAAAATTAGTAATTTAACTAAACTTTTGAAAGCTTTTTTTTGAATAAAGTTACTGCGGAAAATTGGGAAAAATCCATATAATAAAAGAATAAAACAACATGTGAGAACTCTATCTCATAATGGTGAGATAGAGGAAGCAATTATAATTAATTTGAGCGAAGATAGTTTCACTGATTTTGATTAGGAATTAGATACGTAATGTTTACTAGGGTAAATACAATTTATTATTTAAATTTTTGTTTTTGTTGTATTTTATTTTTTTATGTTGTTTATATGTTTTTTTTATTTTTTTATATATCTTTATTCTGCTGTGTCCCACTTTTTAATTTTATATATATTTAATTCTAATTAGCCGTAGGTTTTTTATTATTTTATTATTGTATTTGTGTCTTTTTCTTAAGCGTGTAGAATTAACATGTTTATCTCGTTTTTTTGGGCTATCGTATTTCCATATAATAAAGTAAATTAAATTAAGATATCAGTACAATAGAAATAAAAAGAAGTGGGTCTAATTCTAATAACAACATAAAAGAGTAATTACATTTGAATCCCTTTATATATATGGTTTAAGACATACATAAACTGAAACGTCAAATACCCTGAAAATGTTTTTAATTAATAATAAAATGATCAACAGCCCCAAAAATATTTTAATACTATATGGACGAATTTATTTTTTTATGTATGTTTAACATTTTGTATTTTTGATAATGGATATTTTGTAAGTATTTTTTTAAATTTTTTGAGAGAATAAAGCTACGTTTTAGTCCATTATTACAGACCGGGATTTTTGATTATAAAATTTCTAACCCATGAAAAATATATGTGTCTAACAGATTTTGCTAAAGACACCGGACTAAGGAACACAGGTAGTTTGCGAAGAGAAAAAGGCTAAAAAATTATTTATTACTCTCTCTAGTTCTTAAATAAACTGTAGTATAAGAGGAAAAATCGTGTCCATTTTCCTAAACTCAAAGCTCTTGGGGGGAGGGGGCGATCGCCCCCACCTCCCCCCCCCCTTGGATCCGCGCCTGGTTTTACAGCCTGTTGTGAGTTTATTGAAGAAAAGTTCTGAATTTTTGGGCTCCGAGCAACAATCGAAATTTTCTTGAATGAAAGAGGTCGTCCTCTGGCTGAATGCCAAAATAATGAGTGGTTATGGAAATTATCATATTATACAGTATGAACTAAACATATAAATGATCTCAATTTAAAATTGCAAGGAGAATACCAGCTTTTGTCTGATTTATACACTCACACTAAGTCCTTTAAAAAAACTTGTTTTGCTTCAATCTCAATTAAACAATTTTTTTATTATATAACACATATACTTCATCGAAATTAGACTTTGGCCACAAACAAAATGTAACCTGTGATTTTATTATTGGAAAGTGTATATTTCGGCATCCTTAATAATATATCTTCATGTTAATATTGGCAACTCTATGAATAAAAAATGGCGGAACAAAAATGGTAACTTTTTCTACTTTTCCAGTTTATCGCAAAAATTACATTTTTATTTGTTTAAAATAAAACCATATTTATTTAAAAATTACGGTATTATATAGATATTATCTATCTAAAAAGTCTAGGATATATGTGATTAATACTTTCTGAGAAAATTGACTTCAAAGTCGAAAGTTTGACCTTAATTTTCCGCTCTCCTAATTAAGATACAACAACCATTCTTACAGTAAATTGTTAAAAATGGTGTAGATTTTTAAGATCTTTTTTTAAAAAATTGGGCCGAGAAATGTGAAAAAAAAAACATTTTTTGGAAAACAAAAATTGCAATAACTTTTTCACTAGTAAACTTATATTTTTTTAATGTTTTCATTAGATTTAAATGCATCATTTCCGATGTCTGAAAAAAAAATTATCGTACAATGAAAAACAACTTTTAGAATCTATTCAACTATGGTATCCGAGATCACAAGTAAAAGTAGTGGATATGTTGACGTTCTACAGATGGCTGCATGCATATTACTGCCTTGCGCTGCAGCGGCATCATTTCGGAGCAAATATGATTTTCATAATATTAAGATCATATTAAATAGCAATGAGTCGTTTATTATTGTACTAATCATTCATTATATACAAAAAAAATAGATGTATAGAAAAATATAATATACATACATTAATCATTATGCAATCTGCAATAATTTCGTTATTATCATCGCTCATTTCAGCATCGCTTTGATCATTTAAATCATAATCATTAACATTGCTGCCATTTTCAGCATTATCTCAATGATTATTTATTTCATCGTCATTTTCGTCATCATTGTCTACCTCAAACGTAATATTTTCTAAACAATTGTTACATTGACTGTCACAGTGCTCACACAAATCGGTACATTTTAATTTATGACTTCGACAGGTACATTTGTTATTAATGCACCCCGATTTGCATGAGCACGCGAATTAGTTTGTCCGGAATAATTAACTCAGTTGTATATACCGGTTGTAAAGACAACGTCATTGCAAAGAGTAGGGTCGACATAACAATGGTACTCAGAAAGCCAGACGGTAGCTTCACGGAGAGTGAGGAGGAAAAAAGCACTCTTACTTAACATTGACTTTCCGGGGAGCAAGTCTAGTACTGCGAATTACGCAATAAAACATCGCGGAAGGCCTACCAACCAGACACATATGCAGTAACACCACGAATGATGCAAAAAAACGTCACGAAAAGCCTACCAGAGAAGCTAGAGCAATGACCAGACACATATGCAGCAGCGGTCGTCTAAAATGGGCAATAAACATCTTCCGACCCAACCCTGATCCAATGAAGGCAGGAAGAGATTTTACCAGTCTTAGTATGCATCAGATGCCTGGAATTGGGCTACATACCAGAAATATAGAGAACGGCCAGAGTTACTTTCATTCCAAAAGCGGTGAAAAAGGACACTACAACCTATCAGTCTCACATCGATTTTTTTTATTTTAAAAACGATGGAGAAAACAGTAGATAATTATATCAGAACAGAAATTCTTGAATGGAATATTTTAATGGTTCAACTTGAAGGAAAATTAATTGTATATTTCTTAGTTTTAAATTTTTTTTATATTCATCCGAAAAATTTACCTTCGCTATTAACTTTTGGATAAAGATTTTTTTTTTGGTTGCGTCAGATTTCAAGGTAAAATTTTTAAGACGGTATGCAAAATTACAATATTCTGATATTATATAAATTTTGTTTTATACAGAATTTGTATTAAATTTTGTAAAATGTACTTTACTAATGGTGAATCACATATTTGTTAACTTCTTCAGATGTTTAACCATGTAAGTGCTGCAAATGGATCACTTAAACTCACTTTCTCCAAGGTTTAAGATTAAACTGAAAATTTTACATTTCACCTCTATTTTCAACCCTGTGGGGATTATACGTGATCGTATTAAATAATTTCTAATACACATGTTTATGTACCAAAGAATGAATTCAAACACAAGCTGAAGAATGTAAATAGAGACAAGTCAAAGAAAAGGAGAGGTTTTCTAAAAAATACAGCAAAGTTGGAGATATGGTGTGTACCATTTTGAAAACACACTACTCGGCATTAGATTCTCTACATAAAATGATGAGATTTGAGCTCTTTTACCTTACAAAAGCCCCACCACATTTGGTTCAACCATTAGGTATTTGATATGAAATGACCATTCGTATATGGCCAAAAGAAACAAAATATGTAGGTTTACACCATAGTTCTTAATTATATAAACACTTTCACATTTATAAGGAAACGTTAGGTATCCGCCCCCGTCTTGTCTTATTCTGCGGTATATTGGAGTATGCCAAAATATTTCCAACATGTATTTTTTACATCGTGAATTGCTTGAGTGGAAACTATCCCTCAAGTTATTGGCTAAAAATAGTTTATTGATAGATGACACGTATAAAATGCTTTTCATAAACCTAATAACAATGGAAAACAACCAAAATGTATCTAAAATAATATTGACTAAATCTTACCATTTTTGGCGTGCTAAAACCAAAAATATACTTATCTTTTTAATATTAGTTCAAGTTTTAGAGATACGTGATGTCATGTCTCTCTGTATATTAACAATCGCAAGAATGCACGTGGTATATTTGTATTATTATAACAATAGAAGGGTGCGACGTTACCAAATATATGTTTTCCTCCGAGTCAAGGAAATTTAACACAACTTGGCAACACTGAATGGGAGATCTCCAGGAATGACCCCCATATACGAAGTCCCAGCCCCACAGAGCTTAAAATAAGGGAGAAGTAAACCCATGTAAATCGACTTTTATGAGCACCAATGGTAGATCTGTGGAGACTTAAAGGTGATTGCATTTTTACTTTGGCTGCAGCTAGGCTACATCAAATATGGGCTGTTTTTTATGATAAATGGACAGCCGGGCAAAAGCACTTCATTACAAGAGAAAAGGCTGTTCGACAATCAATAGATTCAGGTGAAAAAATGTATAACATATGCCATTGGTAGACCCCAAAAAGATTTTGTTGCCACCACTGCATATCAAGTTGGGCCTAATGAAAAACTTTGTTGAGACACTGAATACAGATGGGACAGCTTTTCAGTACCTGCGTCAGAAACTCCCAAGGCTAAATGAAGCAAAAATTAAAGAAGATATTGAAAAAAATGCTTGGAATGATTTTTGCCTCATGGTCCCTAATTTCTTCGGAAATAAAAAAGCTGACAATTACGTTATTCTTGTTGAAAATATGCTGTCATCTTATCAAAAAATGGGTTGCAATATGTCTCTAAAGATCCATTTCCTACACTCACATCTGGACTTCTTTCCTGACAACTGCGGGGCTGTAAGTGATCAGCACGGTAAATGCTTCCATCGAGATATATGCTTGCTGACTACTTTTGAGCTCTTGTTAGAGATGCTCCAGAAACAATTCACAAAGCAAAAAGACAGGATATTTAGTGTATCTACAAGTGTAAAAGTATGTCATTTTTATTATTTTGTTAAAAATAAAATAAAAAAAAAACTTATTCTTGAAAATTGAAGTTTTTAATTCCATTGTCATTTTTGTGTTCAGCGCCCCAAAATTAACAAAAAATGTACTTTTCATATATGATACAACAAATAAAATTTGTTACGTAGCGTAATACGCAAGTGCTTTTAAACGAAAAAATTAGGAAAAAAAGGTTTTTAGGGATAAATTTAGAGATTATTTTCATGCGACGTTGTAAAAAAAATACAAGTTGGACAATTTTTGGCATGCTCCAACATATCACAGAATGAGAAAAATCGATGGTGGATACCTGAGGATGCTCCCATTTTTACTACTCTCCACTGAAGTTGTTTTTTGGTATTGTTTTTAGTGTAAATCCAATCTTTTCACTTCCAAAGATTCTCATATCGAAACTAGCGATTATGATTATGATTAAACTGTTTGAATTTTGCTTAATTGGATTTGCAAAATAAATCAGTGTTCCCAAAATTCATATATAATTTAACTTAGCATTAAGGTTTCCTAAACCTTTAAAACATTCATACCTATATCCATACAACCGCTATCGTTTTGCTATTCGATAATCTCTTCTCATACTTCATTAGAATTTCATAAGGAAACCCAACTTTGATCCGTCATTGAAAGGGTTTTGAGTCCCTCTTCGGAGAGGTTTCATTTCGATTACTTTAGTATTCCGAAAAGTAACGTATAAATTCGTATTTTCTAAGCTTTAATAGCTGATGACAAATACTTTACTTCGTTTTCACAATATGGTAGAGAGCGTAATAAAATTCTTGTTTCAAATTTTCAAAACTTGGAACAGTCATTTTTCCATTTAACTTGAAAAATCAATACATTTGTTTGAATATTGTAAACAATGTTGAAGATTGACTAAAATATGTTTGTTGGACTTGTATTGTCTTTATTTTTGTTTGTTGGTATGACGTTTCGATTAGGTTTGATCTCTATTCGTTATCTAGTATAAACTTAAGACTACGAGATTATGTAATGACTGTGTCTATTGAAGCGCGAACTTTCATTTCATTGTATATACCTTAATGACTTAATGTTTCATAGTAGTGGTTGTTAAATATTAGGTATCTCAACACTGGGTTTACTGAAGATTCCACTATTATTAATGTAACCTGCTTCTATAAATTTTCTCTTTTTCATGTTGGGATAGATATATTTTGTCGCAGTTTCAAATAATTTTATATAGTGTTGTTTATTCAAGCGTATTCTGCAGTACCAGATCTTGATGTTCTTACTTTTTGTATTGTTTTATATTTCTTAATTCTAACTTCTAGTAGACGCTAAGTTTCTCCAATATACAGTTCACCACACTCACATGGAATTTTGTGAACGCATTCTTTCTTATCGGTAGTTTTTGGTTTCGTCTGTGCTAAATATACTCTGAGTATATTTCTCGGTTTAAAGACCGTTTTTATGTTGTAACTCCTAGCAATTCATCTTCTTCTCCCTATAGACGGTTTACTAAAACAACTCGGGTTCTGATGTATAACCGCGGCTTCTTTGAATTTCCGTTTTCTCCAATGTTGTTTTCGGTGTAGTATTTTAACTTCAGACCATTTTATGTGGTGTCCATGAGTCCAGGCATGATTGGTGGCACCAGATTTTTCTGTTTCTCCTCGAGATGTGCATTTTTGGTGTTCTTTGATCCTTACATCAAGAGTTCTCTTTGTTTCGCCAACATAGGAATTGCCACATTCACATGGTATCTGATATACACAGTTTTTCATGTCCCTTTGAGTTGTTGGTTTGACCCTAGTGAGTCGACTTCTTAGAGACTTATTTGAATTGAAAGCAACGTTGATTTTATATCGTTTTCGTATCCTTCTAACTTTTTCTGAAATGCCTTAAACATAGGGGATGTTCAAAACTAGTTTTCGTTCTTCATTCGTTGTCGATATTGTCCTATTTCTGCGTTGTTCTAGAAATTTACCCACTAGATATACTGGGTATACGTTAGCTGTCAGATCATTTTTAATGTAATCTATCTCTTTCATCTCGTTGGAGTTGCAGAGAGTTAAGGCTCTTTCTACGAGATTTCTTATAATTCCTTGTTTGCTGTTGTTGGAATGATTAGATGAATAATTAAGGTATTGTCCTGTATGCGTGGCTTTTCTGTAAATCGAAGTTCGAGTCTGTCTGCCACTTCTTTCAACCATGACATCTAAAAATGGTAATTTATTTTCTACTTCTTTCTCCATGGTGAGTTTAATCGTTGGACTTATTTTGATTAGATGAAAAAGAAATTTTTGAAGTTCTTCGTCGTTTCCACTCCAAATAATAAAAGTATCGTCTACGTATCTGAGCCATAAGTTTTGTTTCTTATTTGTGAATTCAATTGCAAACGTCCCGAACCATTCCATGAAAATATTTGCGACCACCGGTGATAGTGAAGATCCCATCGGTAGTCCATCATCCTGGATGTAGAATTTTTCCTTTTCTTGAAAAACAACACCAAACAAGGAATTATAAGAAATCTCGTAGAAAGAGCCTTAACTCTCTGCAACTCCAACGAGAACTTGATGAAAGAGATAGATTACATTAAAAATGATCTGACAACCAACGGATACCCAGTATATCTAGTGGATAAATTTCTAGAACAACGCAGAAATAGGACAATGTCGACAACGACTGAAGAACGAAAACCAGTTTTGAACATCCCCTATGTTAAAGGGATTTCAGAAAAAGTTAGAATGATAGGAAAACGATATAAAATCAATGTTATTTTCAAATCAAATAAGTCTCTGAGAAGTCGGCTCACTAGGGTCAAACTCAAAGGGACATGAAGAACTGTGTATATCAGATACCATGTGAATGTGGCAATTCCTACGTTGGCGAAACAAAGAGACCTTTTGACGTAAGGATCAAAAACACCAACAATGCACATTTCGAGGAGAAACAGAAAAATCTGGTGCCGCCAACCATGTCTGGACTCATGGACACCACATAAAATGGTCTGAAGCTAAAATACTACACCGAAAACAACATTGGAGACAACGGAAATTCAAAGAAGCCGCGGTTAAACATCAGAACCCGAGTTGTTTTAGTAAACCACCTTTAGATATAAGAGAAATGAGGAAACCTGTTTTTAATAATTGTAAGCTGAAAATAAATACAGCATAAAAAATGGGATTTTCCATAGCAGACATGACTGCACCCATCTCAGTCACATTCCACTGCATTTAATTTTAGTATAAATAGTCATGTAGCTAAGGGATTTATTTACTTTCACTTGAAAACCGCTAGAGATAACTACTAGTCGAAACGTCGTGATATTCAACAAAAAATAAAGACAATGGAAGTCCAACAGATATCTACTACTTCGCAACATCGTTTTAGTTATAAAGAAAAAACCATCCTGTTGTAAATCGTATTTAATATTTGCTATCTCGTTTTCGATTAAATCTTTATTGTTGGTTGCATATAATTCCTGTTTCTGGTAAAACAGAATGATTAGATTCGAATGGAGTTTAGCTGTGTCAAGAAATAATTTAGTTTTTGATCATTACCCTTCCATACGCTAAATATATCATCGACATATCTCAACCATACTTTCAGTTCCACTGTTACTGTTTCTATGGCATGAGTTTTGAACCATTCGTATACTTATTAGCAACGATTAGAAAAAGCGGAAAACCCATTGGAAGTCCATCGTCTTGAGCGTAGAACTTATCTTTTTTCGAAAATAAGCACTAGGAAGGCAACACTCCAAAAGCTCATTCACCTCGTTCAGTGGTAATGTGGTTGAGCTGATATATGTTGAATCATTTAAAATTCTAATTTTGATTGTATCTAGTGTTTCCTCTGATGGCACATTAGTATAGAGACTATCCCTATCAAAATTTATTAGTATCTTTTCTGGCTCTAGGTTAATGCTCCTAACAATATTTTTAATATATGTGTTCGGGAAACTTCGCTAGTGCACTTATTGGGGATCCTCTAAAGCTGGTTACAGGTCTCAATAGTATGTTGGTTTGTGGTCTTTAAAGATGTGGTGGCTTATTGTAGCGTGGTGTAAGTGCCAATCATAGTTTGTTAGATATATGGTCTTTGTAATTCTTTAGTGTTCGTTAGACTTTTGACCCTATATATTTAATTCGGTCACAAGCTAGCTTAATGCCTGAGTTATCTCCTCATTAAAACCGTAAGAATCCTCATCTGTTTATTCGATTCAGCAGTGGAGCAATACTGGTCTTGACATACTGGTGAACAAAATTTTACGGCCCCTAGTCCCGGATAGCCCTTTGATCGGTCAGAGATGCTAAGAATCTCCAGATTCAAAATAGCAAAATCCAATTTAAGAATAGGCACATAGAACACCAGAAGCCTGTACGCAGCTGATAAGTTTGATAATTTAGTTCAAGAGACTAAATGCATGGGGATGTCCATCATAGAAATAAGTGAACTGCAATGGACCGGTTCGGGAACCTGCAGACAGGTGGATGGTATTTTATACTATTCTAGAACTGAAGCCTACGATATACAACACAGGAATAGGGCCGGTATTTGTATAAAGTCGGAACAAAAAATTTGTTCCCTCTCAACGACAGAACCATGCTTTTACAATTGAACGTCCACCCATTTATTAACTTCCTGCAAATTTACACCCCTACAGCAGAAAAGAAAAATTGCCACAATGTTGAAATTTTACCAACAACTAAATAATACAGTACATAGCCAAGAACCCAACGAAATCATAAATATCTTGGGTAATTTTATTGCAAAAATTGGTAAAGGTCGTAGATCTGATTTGGTAGGAGAACATAGCTTGGGTGAAAGCAATGAACGTGGTGATAGACTGTTTGAATTTTGCCAGGATAACGACATGGTGATAACAGACACATGGTATAAGCTGCAAAAGCGAAGGCTGTATACGTAGAAAGACCGATAATCCGATAAATATAATAAGAAATCAAACTGACTACATATTGGTTTTCAAAATATTTCTCAATTTTTCAAAATTATTTAAGAATTTTAAGTAATTTCAAGTACTTTTTAAATGTACTGGACATTTTTTTGTCTAAGAAATTTACAAGGTGTTACGGAATTTTTCAATACTTTCTGGCCTTGTTGGAATCTTAAGAAATTCTGCAGGATTTTTAAAACACTGGCATTATTTTTTTTTTGCTTTCAAAAGTTTTTAGTTTTCTAATTTTCATAAATATTGGAAATTTTTTACAATTTTCATGTTATTTTTTCCTTAATTTTTTTAAATTTCCCGGAAATCCAGGATATTCTAATAATAATTCCAGATATAGAACATTGTATTTCACTAGATTTGTAGACAAACATCAGAATAATTAAAATCTGACCCGCTTAATGAACTAATATATAAAAATATATGTATAAAATAGCTGCAAATATCCGGTGTCTGCTTCATTTTGCAACAGCTCCACACAAGTTACAAATTAAAACATGAATTTTGACAATATCACTCATTTTTACATTTAAAAGGGGACTACAAATTTAAAAGAGCGCTGTTAATTCCGATGAAGGGCGCAATGTAATGCTCATCCAAAAAAATTTTTTTCTTATTATCCTGGACTCAAAAAATCCCAAGAAAATAAAAAAGATTTATGATTGAGTACAAGGAAAACAAACCGTAGTTCGCTCATAGGCGCCGTACAGTAAACTTTGAAAATGGTAAAGGAGGTTTCACCGAAATGTCAGCTGCCTTACAGTCCTATATATATATATATATATATATATATATATATATATATATATATATATATATATATATATATATATATATATAGCTTTGAACAGCCCCCAATATCTTCCATTTCGGAATTTCGGCATTTCAAATTCATATTCGACCGTAAAATTTTACACTATCTCCATTTTCGGGGTCAAAAGTGTGAGATCCCATTAAGAAAATTATCATGACCTTTATATGACAAGGTCAATGTCAAATTTAAAGTCACATTAACATACACAGTTTGATTTTCCGAAGAATTTGTAAAAAAAGTTTTTCTCCATCGCTCTTAGTTTCCGAAGTATTGATTCATTCCAGGTATGAGGACATTTGACCCTTAAATGACCTATCGATGTGATTTGACCCCTTATGTTATATATACTGTTCGACAGGAAATTTTCTCCGCGTTTCATTCTTGCAAGGAAAAATGGAGGTTTCCATTTAAAAAATCACCTTGACGTTCAAATGATCCTGAAAATGACTCAAGCTGTATATATATATATATATATATATATATATATATATATATATATATATAAATATATATATATATATATATATATATATATATATATATATATATATATATATATATATATATTCGGTTTGTTTTTCTTGTACTATATTATGTATCTTTCTTAATTTTCTTGGGTTTTTTGAGTCCAGGATAAAAATATTTTTTGGATGCTCTTACTGTTTTTATTATTAACAGTACATTTTTAAACTTGTACGTCCCTTTTTAAATGTAAGAGTGAGTGATATTGCCAAAATCCATGTTTCTAACTTGTGCCCTGTGTGGAGTTGTTGGAAAAGGAAGCAGACATCGGATATTTGCAGTTGTATATATATACGGATGTATATATTACTCCATTAATCTGACCATATTTTAATTATTCTGAGTTTTTTTCACAAATCTAGCGAAATGCAATTTTCTATATCCGGAATTATTAAAATACCCCAGATTTCTGGAAAATTTTAAAGAATTAAGTAAGAAAATATTAAAATTTTGAAAAATTTCCAAATTTTATGCAAATATAAAAAAAAAACTTTTAAAGCCAGAAAATTAATGCTAGAGTTTTGAAAATCCTGCAGAAACTCTCAAGATCCTAACAAATCGAGAAATTATTGAAAAATTCCGCAAAACCGTGAAAATTTCCTAGATAAAAAATTTCCAATACATTTAATGTCCTTGAAATTTCTATAAATTCTCCAATAATTTTAAAAAATCCTAAGTAATTGCGGAAAATTCTGAAGAAATCCTGATAATCTGTAAAATTTCACAAACCTTTCTACAAATTTCCGAGAATTCGTACACTGTACCTATATGACCTATTCCTCCTTATCGTGAAATGCCGCTCGACAGTCCTCTATTATAGAGGTCAGTATTATTTCTTAATTTTTAGGAAAGTGGAGTATAAGAAATAAAACGGAAGATGAAACTCCATAAAAATGTGGTTTCTGATATTTCAGTATCATTAAAATATCACTTTCAAAAAAAAACTAATGTTAATCTCTCAGAATTAAATCAGCCTTAACATCTACAACGATTATATTAGAATAAGTCTTAATTTTAAAACACCACATTAGAAACATTTTCCTGTTTACTGCAACAGTTCAGAATCAGAATAGGGTTGAATAATGAGGTGTTTATCTTGTTAGATGCTTAACGACGCCTCCGCGGAAACTATCAATAAATTCACATGGGATTTCTTTATTCTCCATCGCCACATTTGCCGATTTGAATTATTTTAACGACGAACTTTAATATAAATTAACTAATGTTACAAAACACTCGTTTAAATGGTGATATGCACTGAAATTATCGTATTATTGAGGAAGTCAATGGAAGTTATATTTTAGTATCTGTATGATACTGACAGCCATCAACTTAATATTACCAATAACCAATATTTGATATATGAACATTGAACCAATTTGCTAAGAAAAAATCTATCATACCCCAGTTTTTAAAAATCGGTGTTGGTAATACGATTCCTGATAACATAATTAATATTACCCAGTTTTTTTTTTTAAACAGGTGCTGGATAATTTTTTCTTTTTCTCGAAAAGTTTACAACAAAAAAGCGACAATTCTAAGACTGAAAACGCAGTTAATATTCATAAAACTTTAGCACTGATCAGATTATTTATAAAAAATTGGATTGATATAACCAATGTTGTTCCTTCATGACAAATTACTACTAAAAATAACAGTGTTAACATACACCGATTTGTATTAATAGTAGTACTAATTTGACGTTTAGCTAATAATTAATTATCCAGGGTTATTTTAAAAAAAATATAGGTACTAAATTTGTTGTTCTTAACAATGAATACACAACAAAAATTTAACGTATATCTAATAGTTGTATATCCAAAATCTTTCTGTAATAATCCTAAATTGGTTAAAAGAATTTATTTCAAAACAATCATTTCTATCATTTGCATTTAAACTGCTGTTTTTAGTTGCCTAGCGTCTGTGATAAGTATATTTTTAAAGTTAACTTTTAATTTTAAATTACAGAACTCAATATCATATTCTCTCAACGAGATTTTTATTTGACATATTGGGTTTTAAAATTATTTTTTGGTATAAAAAATAAACCCACCTCGTTTATTGTGGAAAAAAAAAACAATTAATCTAATTTACCTTTTCTAAAAACACAAGAAATAAAATTTTCAAAATATTCAGTCAGAATCACTCACTTATCACAAAATCCATAACATTCACACAAAATGCAGTTACATAAAAATAACTGAAGTGTTATTTACAGAGGGGGCCTATATTGTTTATTTGTCTCTATTTTTAGCTCTTTGTTTTGCAAAGTAAGGTTATGGTAAATAAGCGTGTTTCAATGCGTGTTTTCGGCGCTATCCGGCTCGAAAGACCGTTCTAAACCGGAGTTGAAAGCAGACTCCTGAATTCTGAGCGCTCTGTCGTTACCAAGTTTGAAATTGCATTCAAACAGGTTCTGTTCTAATGTTTTATTTTTGGCGGGAAGAACTCTTAGCGACTGCTACTGGTAATAGGTCGAACCTGCAAGCTTTAAAATAAAGATTAATTATTACTGGCGCCATCTATTCAAAAACGTGGAAACAAGTATATAAGCGAACAACTATTGTACAGAATTGGTTTCTAGAATCTATTTTCTTACTTTGCCTTGCTTCGTAATTATGCATCTAAAAATAACGTGGGGAATTTTCAGTAGATGGCGGATTAATTCATGGAATTTTAATTTTTTAATGGTAATATTTATTTCCCAAAATATTTTTTATTAATTTCCTATTTAAGGGCTAATTTTGAAAATAATTTGAAACAAATAGATTTACTCTAATGCACAAAGGGTATCGACGGTATTAAAACGATATTAGTTTGTACCTCTTTATCGTAGATTTCACCTGTCTTACCTTTATGTTGAAATTTTAACTTCATCTATTTAGTTATTTAAGATCTTAGGATATTACTGTAAAGAGTTATTATTATTTAAATTAGTGCTAAAATCAAACTTATAAATCATAGAAATCACATACCCGATCTTCCCCATAAACACAATTAGTGCATTGAGGACACAAGCAGTCCTGTTTTATGTTTGGTATTATTTTCATTTGTAAATATACAGGTTATCCGGGAAAATGTGGGAAATCTATCGGATATGAAAAAAACACGTGAAAAGAATACTGCAAAGTTGCAAATAACTTTTTTTGAATAGGCCTCCTCTTTGGAGACATGGGCTCACAAAGACCTTCAATGAAATCAAGTTTTTTACATAATATTATTGGACCACCACGTATATTTCAATTTTATTTAATGTGATGTATATCAAATAAGACCCTTCAAATTAATATCCAAAAAAGTATTGTGAATTATTCACAGTTGCAGGGCTGGACTAGCTGTGACATTCATGATCCCATTTTTTTTACACTCTATATTATAAAATTTTTTTACAAACTTTTGATTATTGACTAAAAATTAAGTTCTCTTCATTCATGTTACTAATCCTACATCATGTATTTGGCTTATTTTGATAAAAAGATACATCTGTGTTCCTATCAAATGTTCAACCTTCAAACTTATGATAAAAAACAAATCGATCCCAAATTAAAATTTACCTATTTAGTTAAAAACGTTTAATTCTTTGAAATGCAGTTAGACCTAGGTTCGCAAAAAATGTGCATTTTATTTATCGGCAGCAAAAACAAAGTATTGTTGTTGCAAACGCTGCTAAGTACGAAAGAAATAAATAGCCTGCATTTTAGAACATGTCAACTTTCACATCGCTGATATATTGATTTTTTACTTGGATATTAATTTACTGATTTTTGGAACTCGTGGTGAAAGTAATTGTGAAATAATTCTAAATATGGAATACACGTTTATTGAGTATGCAGATATGCATCTGATGTATGGTATGGCATCTTGCAATGCTTTGGAAGCCAGTAAGTTATATCACGACAGATATCCAAATCGTACTCTTCCAGATCCGAAAACATTTCTACGAGTTGACCAACGTCTAAGGGAGAATGATAGACAATTCCACTTAATAAGGTAATAATATTAAATTTTGGCAACATTTGGGAAAAGAAGTACTGATGCTGGTCCGGGAAGAGCAGTATGTACGCAGCAATTAGAGGAAAATATTTTATATGCTTTAGATGACAGTCTTTCAACGAGCATTCGAGAATTATCAGAGCAGTTCAATAGGTCGAAAACAATAGTACATGAAGTTTTTCAAGAATAGCTGCTATATCCATATAATTTGAAAAAACTGCATAAACTTCATTAGCACTATTTTCTTCACGGATGAAGCAAGGTTTACCAAAAATGGTATCATAAATTTACACAACTCACATTTATGGGCTGATGAAATTCTTCATGCAACGATTGCTTCGCATCATCAACGTCAGTTCCAATTAGTTAATATCTGGGCAGGAATCACTGGCGATTTTTTGATTGGACTATTCTTATTGCCGTCACGAATGAATGAAGAACTTTATTTGGAGTTCCCTCAGGATGCTTTTCGCGGTTTAGTAGAGTACTGACTACTTGATTTCAGCGTTGCTGTGCGGGAGCACCTGAAGAACGTCTATCCAAACCGTTGGATAGGTAAAAAAGAACATATTGCTTCGCCTGCTCGATCTCCCGTCCTAACACCGTTGAATTTTTACCTGTGAGGATACCGCAAAACCTTGGTGTATTCCACTTCGGTCAATAGTAGGGAGAAATTATGTTTTTTGTAAAACGGTAGAATTGGCGACATGAATGAAGAATACTTAATTTTTACTCAATAGTTAAAAGTATGTCAAAAACGTTGCCTAAAGTTCTTATCATACAAGGACTATGAGTATCACAGCTAGAGCTAGTCCATCCCTGGAGCTGTGAATAATTCACAACACTTGGATAGTAATTTGAAGGTCTTACCTGGTATACATCAAATAAAAAAAAAATATTGAAATACACCTGGTGGTTCTATAATTATGTGTAAAAACTTGATTCCATTGAAGCTCTTTTTTTGAGCTCATATCTCCGAGAGGAGAAAAAAGTTTATATGAACTTGTGGTATTCCTTTCAAGTGTTTTTTTTATATCCGAGAGATTTCCCATATTTTCCCGGACACCCTGTAGATTATATCATTTTAATATTTCTGTAAACTAACACTGCAAGTTGTAAGTAGTTTATTTTATTCATTTCTACAAAATTTGCTTACAGTGTACCACGGTATAAGTGTAACTGGATGAGGTAGTTGTGTCAGTAATGTGCCGCAGTGGAGAACTCTTACCAATTGTTGTAAGGATTTTGGTAGCGTAGCTTCGATTCGCAGCTATGTAGTATTCCAGAATTGCTGCCCGAGTTTTTCCAACTCCATTTTAGAGATGAGTTTATTGGAAGTTTAATTTGCACATTCATTTACTTTTTATTTTTTCTTTCTTTTATTCACCCGTTTTATTTTGATTTTGATTCTAGGGTTGATTTTGACGGTTGGATTTGACGTTTTTCCTTATTTTTTTTATGACAGATTTGGGAACACACAAAATTTGGGACATTTTGTGTAGCCAAAATATTAATCAGTGCCGGTGATTATTTAAGTAAATTAAAATGCAATTTGTATTAGTCTTTAGCCTTAATATTGGAAACGCTGAACTCTTAAACACATTCCTATGTCGATATCAATAAAAATTGCTCATAGATGTTGAATCATATTTTCATATATTGCGTACACTAAAATATGCCAGTTCAGTTGGTTGAGAGCTAAGTCTCTCATATAATTGTATTTTACACACCCAACTGCAAGTATATTATCCATTTTTGGTATATACCAGAAAATTGAAATATAATATGTTAATAGATATCAACCATAAATCAAAATTACAGAAACTGTAGCTACTCATCGATATTCACCAGAAAAAGGTGGGATATTTTAAAATGTACTAAGAAGTTATAGCTACTCCTTCAATATCAATCATCAACATAGTTCAATTAGTATTAAAAAAATCAAGTCTAGGTTTCAAAAAACATCATTAAGATATAATTATTACACTAAAACTAATAATTATTTAAATAAAAAAATAATATACCACGTTTTTAAAACCCCATAGAGATTTTCAACTCCATACACATTGTCGTAAAAATTTCTGATTCTGAATTTTTAATAGCCATGAAAATATGTAAGATTTAAAACGAAAACATGGGGTGCATGCAATAAAGAGAACTAAAAACTGTAGAGAGTACCTTTCGTTGAGTGAACTCACACAACAGTTATTACCTATTTCATTTTAGTCTTACAAGTATTTTCATAACTATTAAAAATTCACATTCACAAATTTTCAGGTCAATGTGTATGGGGCTAGGAATCTGTATGAGGTTATTTATAAATCTGTATGGGGCTGGGACAACCAATTTTACACTGTTTAGTCCATTTTAAAAACGTGGTGTATTAAAAATTATTTTTTATTTAAATAATTATTCCCTATTTTTTCAGACAAAAAACAAACAGACAGACAAGAAAGTAGGTTAATATTACATTATCATCCAGTTCTGAGCTATGTTACAGTTTCAAGTCTCTAGATCATCGAGAAGTTAGTTTAAAATTTATTACAAGATTTGAACCGACGAAAGGAAGGAACATGATTTCACTCCATTCTATTTCTATTTCTATATATTCTATTATTCATAATTAAACAAACAGATAGGCAAGGAAACAAATTGATAAAAATATGGTGAAAATATGTAGGTATCAGAATGAAAAATATGCTCTTTAGCAGAAAACACTTTTTTTTTTGCGTAAATTATTGACAAGTTTTCTAACACTCTAAATTTATAAAGAAAATGTTTCAAAAGAAAATTTGAGAAAACCTAAAAAAGGCTCCATGTTATTTCACTCTATTTTTTTTTCTGCCCCTCGTTGGGCTCTATTTGTGATGTATTTTTCTAAAGTACAGAATGTTACGATGGCACTACTTAGTTTTGTAATGGCAAAAAAAGAATAGAAAAACTTGTCGATGTCTTATATTGGTCACTTCAATAAAACAGGAAAGTTATACGGCGTAACTAAACTATATTGATGTTGACACAGGTTCTTCTATTTTTGTTAAAGGAGCTAAAATAGAAATTTTATGCTAAAGATAAAGGAATTGATTTCAACGAGCCCCTCTGATAATTGACTTGAAAATACTGTTCGGCTTCTAATTTAGAATGAATTTTACATTTGATTAGAATAATTTTTCCTTATATGAGTTCACAATTAAAGTTTAGACTTCAGTTGCACAAAAAAGGGTAATACTAAGGTATGGAGACTTTTGATTTTATGAGAAAAAATCGCTATATAAGGTTATATAGCCCTGATTAACATTCACTTAATACTGCTAGACGTTACAGCATTTTTATGTCACCATCATAGACAGACAATCAAGACAACTACTATGTCCTGGCAAATACATTTTTCTCTGGCTTGGTTACAGGAACCTCACGTCATAGAAAACACAGGATCGAGTGACCTCAGCGTCTACATCGCTACTTAAGATATGCCACATTAGTATAAAAAAATAGTTCCTCCACCATTACAAGTTTAAGAGAACTGGTATAAACTTAAGCTGATCAAAAAAATCGATTTTTTTACCTTATTCTAAGATATACAATCTTAAGAATATGTCTCTTTTCATCATGAAATTCACAGAAATTGTAAAGGAAGAGTATTTCAAAAAAGGACAAGTAGTTCAGCTAGTTTGGTCACCTTTACAAACACGAGCGGGTTATCGAGAAGGAGCGTAGTAAATTTAAAAATATCAGTGCCTCTACTGATCCTAATAGGATCAACTTCTAGGGTCGATGTCGATGAGATAAATTAGATAAACAAATTTTAAGTGTGCATGGTATTTTTCAACTGACTGATAAGAAACTCAGATACAAATTGGTAGTATCATCAAATGTAGTCGTAGTAGGTACTTTAAATAAATAATATATATATATATATATATATATATATATATATATATATATATATATATATATATATATATATATATATATATATACAAAGTAAATGTAGTCGCGACTGACTAGTTGAGAAAAAATATGAAAAATTTAGAGGGGTTGCAGTCTTGTATGGCTACAGTTTGAAGAAAACCTCTTTTTTGTTAGTCAAGCTTTCCAGTATTTATTATGCTCTTCATCAGGATAATCTACAATAAAAATGCTAATTAACATTAAATTAACTAATTAAATTTTCAAGTAAACTCACCTATGTGGATTTAAGTTGAAAACAGGAAAAACATTACTAAATAGAAAATAAAAAAATAATAGTTAATAAATATAAGTTACATTTTTGCTTAACAAAATGGAAGTGATCGGCATTTGACAGTTAAGGAATTTGTTTTTTTCCATTTACATCTTTTTTGTATTCATTAGTCTTAGCACGTGTCCTAAGCTTATGAAAAAGTGTCACAAAGATAAACCTATAGAACTGGTATGAAACGAAAAAGAGGAGATGAAAAAATTAAAATATGAAAAGAGTGTCAAATAATGATAGATCCATTGTTTATTATGTGAGCCAGAGTAAGAACGGAGTAACGAGTTAAGAATAGGTGCCGGTCATGCATGTCTTCATCGTACCTACAGGATAGCGAGAAAGTATGGATAATACTCTTATTAATTAATATTATTAATTTACGCATTTTAAGCTTTACTTATCTTCACATTTTACATAGTATTATTCATCCGCGACCGGAGAATCCATCAATGATAGAAATTTTTCTTTTTGTAATTTTAAAATACAATGGTAAATAGAGCTCAAATTTTGAGTATCAGTTCCTCTGTTCATATTACCTTTATTAACCTCAATAAACTAACAAAAAAGGTTTTTCTTCAAACGGTAGCCATACTGCAAACCCCACTAACTTATATATATATATATATATATATATATATATATATATATATATATATATATATATATATTATATATATATATATATATATATATATATATATATATATATATATATATAGCAAAAACCGTGCTTATAATATCGAGTGGAAAATATTTCGTCAATCAGAGTAAATTGCTACCTAATAACAAGACATTCCTTTTCCTTGAATTTGCCTAAAATAAACATCCACAATATCATAAGTAGGTATTAATTTTTAGTTCATTTCAGTAATTTTTTAATTTTAGCGATTTTTGCGGCTAATTATTTTGTTCTTTTGTGTATGTTTGCTTTATTTATTATATAATTCTTCTTCTTCTTCTTCTTCTAGGTAGAACCAAGTTCTGTTATCTATACAATGCCTCATCGATCCTCGTTTGAGGTCGAAATCCAGCTGTCTCTCCATCTTTTGGGGGGCCGTCCTGGCGGCCGTTTGGTGTTTGGTTTCTCTCTCATCACGGTTTTTTGTCATCGTCCATTCGTTCCACGTGATCTCTCCACTACCTACGAGGGTTTCGAACCCACTTCACAACATCCCCCACTCCGCTGTCCTCGCGTATTTTTGCGCTTCTTATTCTATCTCTTAAACTTGTTCCCGTGATCATTCTCAGCCTTTTCATTTCTATGGTTCTCATAATTTGTTTTGTCTTTGTGGTTTCATTTCTTGTTTCTGCGCCGTAGGTCAGTATCGGTCTTACACAGACCTTGTAAATTCTTGCTATGCTCTCAACCGTCATATGTTTATTGTTCCAAATTATGTCTCTTAGTTGGCCTGATATCATGGCCGCTTTGTTGGCCTGTGTGCGTACTTCTTCTGTTACTGCCCTGTTACTTGTTATATGTGCTCCCAGATATTTAAACTTCCCAACCTGTTCGATATGTTTGTCATCAACCATTAGTTTACATCTTACCGGTTCTTTTGCTATTACCATTGCTTTGGTTTTCTCCACAGATATCTTCATATTATACTGTTTGGCTGTTCGATTGAGATGGAAAAGCATTCTTTGTAAGTTGTCCTCGCTATCTGCTGTCAAGGCAACATCGTCTGCAAAGCGTATAATCTGAACGGTGTTGTGTCCCATTGGGTACCCAATATTTGTGCTTTTTACCTCATCAATGATTTCGTCCATGATTACATTGAAAAGTATTGGACTTAGGCTATCACCCTGTCTTATTCCTATGGATAGAGGGATTTCCTCTGTTAGAGTGTTATTTGTTTTAATTACCATGGTGTTTTTGGAATTCAGTTCGCATATTGTGCGTATGATTGCTTCGTCTACTTGTTTTCTTCGCAGTAATTCTGTTGTGTTCCAGTTTGACTCGGTCGAACGCTTGTGTAATGTCCACAAAACAAATGAACAGCGGTTTATCGCATTCGATAGATTTTTCAACCAGCTGTCTGATAATAAATATACCGTCGATAGTAGAGCGGTTATTCCGGAAGCCCTGCTGTTCTTCGCACGCCCCTAACTTGTCTATGATCCGTTGTAACAGTATTTTGATTAACAATTTGGCTAAACTATTCAGTAAGCTGATTCCCCTGTAGTTTTCGGGTTGTTCCTTTGATCTTCTTTTGTGGATCGGAATTGTGATGCTTTTCCGTCATTCGTTGGGTACTGACGTTGTGCGGAGTATTTTTTGAAATAGAACAGTGCGTTCTATGACAAGACTGGGGCCTCCGTACTTTAGCATCTCATTCGTAATTTGGTCGGTACCAGGTGATTTTCTGTTTTTTAATTTTTAATTGTCAGGTGCATCTCTGCTTCACTGATGTTAACATCTGTTAGTTCTGTAATTTCTTGTTGGTTTTCGTCTACGTTGTTTTCTGTAGCTGGTGCCTGGAGTAAGTCCTTAAAATGGCTGACCCATTGTTGGCTGTCGATTGGACTGAGTTGAATGTATTCATTCATTGGTTTTTTTCTGTTCCTCAGCATGTTCCATATTTTCTTTTGTCCTCCATATTGGTCGTGTTCCATGTCTTTTGAATACTTTTCCCAGTATTTTTTCTTTAGTTGGGCTATTTGACTGTTGATTCTGTTTCTCACCGTTTTGTACTCTTCGAAATGGTTTGTTGTTTTGTGCTGTCGGTATTTTGTAAATGCTTGTCGTTTTTCTTTTGCTAGTATTTTCACCTCTTCTGTGAACCATGGTTTTGTATTGCTTCGCTTGTTCGTGCTAATTATTCGTGTTCCGATAGCCTCCCTGGCGCTCTCTTGTATATTTCTTTTCAGTTTTTCCCAGGCTTTCTCCACTCCGTCATTTTCTAGGATTGTATTAGCTTTTATTTTCTCCGAGAGTCTCTGCTAATACAATATTTTTATGCTATCGTTAGCGAATGATTCGGTATTGCATTTAATAAAGGTATGTTTCTGTTTGTGCTTTCTGTTTATACTTTGTTGGGACCGGTATTTACATAATACTAATCGGTGGTCGTCTTTTCCCAGATCTGACGAATTCAGAGTTCTAACATCGAGTATTTGGTGGGGTAACACTTTTCTGTTCGTTATTATGTAGTCTATGGTTGATTCTTGTTCTCGGGTGTTTCCCCATGTCCGTTTATATTGCCACTTATGTGGAAAGAAGGTGTTATTTATTCTCATCTCGTTTTGGGTGCACAGTTGTATGAGTTGTTCCCCGTTGTCATTTAGTGTTACCTCATTATATCTCTGCATTACTCCCGGAATGGGTTCGTTACCTATTCTTGAGTTGAAGTCTCCTAGCATAAATACTTTTTCTCTATCGGGTATGGTACTTAGTAGATCTTGCAGTTTATTGAAGAATGTTTCTCTGACCTCTCTGGGTTTGCTGATATCTGGTGCGTAGACGCTTATGATGTTCATCTTTTCTGGTTGTAAGTTTAGGATAACGTGAATGAGTCTTTCATCGACGTACTGTATGTCTTCTATGTAGTGTTCGTATTTTTCGTGGATGAGCAGGCCCACTCCTTCTTGGGCTCTTTCTTCCTTTTGTTTCCCACTGTATATAAATAAGTAGTTGTTGTACTTGTTGTTTCCCTTCCCTTTCTTTTTCGTCTCTGAAAGTGCGCAAATATCTATGGAGTGCCTGTTCATTTCTGCGACAACTTCCTGATCGTGCTTATGCCATGAAGTGACATTCCAGCATCCCAATCTAATGATGTTCTGTTTTTTCCATGATCGTATCCTAGTTCTCGCCAATGTCTGTTTCCGCGAGATCCGTCCAGTGTCCGAAGCATGTATGTTACTATGAGCTACATTGGTGTTTTACTGCGGGTAGGCTGCTAACCTGTCCCGCAAACCCTCCTCCTTTGCCCGGGCTTGGGACCGGCACTGACAGTTGCTGAGCTACTCAATCCGCCCAGCCCCTGCCAGAGGCGGAGTTTGTAATTTACTTATACTTATAAGTTCTTACAAACAAAATGTTTTTTCTGATTATCGTATTTGTGAATTAAATTTTTTCTCGTGCTTTAGTTTATGCTTACCCGTTTATGATTTAACCTACATAATTCATTCAAGTATATTTATTCTTTTTACGATTTAAAACGACCATCTATAAACTGAGCAACCAAATACAGAGTATCCCAAATTGGATACTTTTAGGGGATTTCTCGTTAACTATTAAAGTGAGCAAAAAAAGTAATGTAGCTTTCAAGAGCTGTTATTTAGGGAAACTAAGAATGCCGCAAACAGACCTTAAACATTGTCATTTACTTTGAAAATACCGGATAAAATTCAAAAGATGATAATTTTTATAATACCTTGGATCCAGTGGCGTAACTAAGGGTATGCGCTCACCCCCGCAGATTTTTGAATGCTCGTATTTATTCATTTTCATCAAGGGACTTGGGGCGTCTCTGGAATCGCTACGTCCCCGCGCACCGCGGACCCTGCGAGATTGTTTTTTACGAAACTGCCTATAATGTTCTTATTTGAAAAGATATTACAACATTTTAAACGACTTTTTTATCATTTTGAGCATAATCTGACGGTGTAATCTCACCTTTAATGCGAGTAGTGGTTAAAAAGTTATTCATCCCCATTCGGTTAGTTCAAATGGAACACCCTATATATTTAAGATGGTAAGGTAGGGTTTTAGTATTATGTTTATAACAATATACTACACTCTATATCGAAATGAAAAGGCAAGCTGGATCTTGCGATATGAGAAAATAATAAAATTATTGTATACCTACCCAACATTCCTTCCAGCTTTTTAACATATCGTTGTAAAAATGCGGATCAAAAAAAAAGGGAAATATTCATAAAAATAATTATCCACAGCCCGTTCTTCGCGTCCCGCCTTTATCAGCACTTCTCAAAGAAAACAGGCGCTCGTCGCATTGTCACTACTTTTTGTCGGTAATCTACACATGATGCGGCGTTGCGCTGTTTATTAAAATATGGAGAATTTTGACCGTTAAAAAAAGCCTATTTTTTTTCTTTAGTATTAGGATAACTACATAAATTTAAAAAAAAAATAATGCTTCTATACACTACATGGATAGCGTGATGATTTTTGATCATTTTAGAACATTCTTTCTCCATTTATTTTTCATATATGTTTAGAATAATATGTATGTGCTAGTTTACAAAATTCATTTGCAATGATAAAATAATAGGACAGTGACGACACCTGCAGCGCCTAATGTGACTCAGCACTGAGCGGTACTGCCATCCCTGCCACCCCGGTAGCTACGCTACTGAATGTTTTACGTGATGCGATTTAAAACATACTGGGTTCATAAATAGTTCGTGATCTTCTCAATGTGTACATTCATGCATATGATGACGCATGCAAAATATATAAAAGACAAAAAATGTCTTAATCCCAAGCAAAATTATAAACCTAATGCGGCATAGTGTAGATACGAATGCGACTCGCCCGGTATTCTGATAATAATAATAGGATATCTATCTTACCTAGCAACAAATACTTGCAAATATTCGCTCAAGCATATCTCTATATTTATAAAACGCTACGTTTGTCTATAAATCATTAAGATTTTTTTATTAGAAAAAGATTAATACTTCAGTCAAATTTGACATGTAATGGATTGTTTTTAACAAAAAGTGCAACAAGAAACTTTATTGTGGAAAACTGCTCAAGCAAGTGTTATAAATGATATGATATAATCAATTTTTGAGCGGCCTAACCCAATAATAAACAACTGAAATGGGTATTAATGCAAAAATGTTTAATATGTTTAAATAAATTATTTTTACAGTTGGCAACGTATAATATATTTTCTATATTAGGTATGCAGATGACACCGTAATAATAGCTGATAGTTTGAAAGACCTAGAAAAGATAATGAATAAAATATTGAAAGCCAGTGGAGAATATGGACTCTCTGTTAACACGAAAAAGACCAAGTTCATGATAATTAGTAAAAACAACACCAATAATAATGAAACCCTAATGGTAGGAGGCCAGCATATAGAAAGAGTTAAGAAGTACACTTACTTGGGAGCCCTAATAACAGAAAATAATGACTATACCGTCGAAATAAAAACCAGAATCGAGAAAGCACGTACCAACTTTATTAGAATGAAAAAGGTTATCTGCAGCAAAGATCTAACATTAACCCTGAAATTATTTTATACGTAGTTTCTTCTCTCACATATGAAAGAAAAAGAGTTCCGTACTTTAGTTCTTTACTATTATTTGAACTCACTCAAAAATCGATTTTCTCTTTTGAAATATCATTTATTTAAACAATTTCTCACAATAAAATATCTAATTGGAATTTTTATTCAGAAAACACTAATTTACTCGATTGAACTAGTATGCGATACTTATTTTGTTGATAATATTCCCTATTACATTTCTAAATAATGCCTTTTCATATTCAATAGATGTTTTTAATAGCATATTTTTTAATATCACTCCATAATGGTAAGATATAAATAAATAAAGACTACTATATCAAGGGCTATATTTGAATTTAAGCTTCATATTATGCTATAGCCTTTTTAGACCTCTATAGAGTTTAAGTGTACTTTATGCTTATATTCCAAATTCAAATTACCTAATTTTTCGTTTTTATTTCCTATTCAAATTATCATTGAATTTTCTTTCCATTTATAAAATTGCTTTTGCTGCTAATAAAAACTTTTAATTCTCTTTTGCAACAAAATGGTGTAGTTTATCGAGTCAAATCTTTTTACTTAGGTATTTTTTATTTTTAAAATGACTTGTCCTTTTTTCCAATAACTCAACAGAACAAAAAAAGGTGTATGAAAAATAATATTTGGATTTCAAGCAAAGTGACCTCTGGTGGCATAATAGAGAAACATTTTTATAACAAAATAATAGGAATCATTAAGCATAATCTCTATGGTAAAAATCAACTTGATAGGTAAAAAACTAACCACCAGATGTTAGAAACAAGAAAGAAACTCGAGATTTTGTTAAATGACTTACTACCTTTTTTACTGTGTAGAAACACCTTTCCAAGTATCCTGATGTATTATTTGAACATCCAGTATAGCCTAAAACTTAAATAAAATAGTTAAGCTTCAAGTGTGTTCAATAAAACCATAAATACGCCTAAAATACAGCCATGTGATCATTTAAAATCCTGGAGACCGAGAATATATTCCCAACAATATGAAATAGCAATATTAAAGTAGCATTTTATTGGTTATTTTGAACGACCTCTGGCATTGTTATATTTACATATTTTTCCCAAAAAATAGATTACCTTCAAATTCCTATAAAATTTTATATTTTTCTAACATACAATCAATAATAAACTTTAAATAAAAGCCTGTCTTAATATTTAAACCATTATTTAAAGATAATAAATATTACTATACCCGAGCATTTGGTTAAGAAAATCTTGGACACCAAAACTATTTAAAATGACATAAAGTTCACACCTTTATTGGGCACAGATTCCTCGCTTCAGCCCTGAATATAGTAGATATCTGCCAAAAATGAATCTAAAATATAATAGACTGGTATATTTGTTTTGTTTTCACTGTCAATAAGGGCATGTTATTAATAGAGGAAGATGATGTAAAGGGTATTTTTTATAGAGGTAAAGAAATTTAAATGGAATAAAACAAAGATGAATTTTTTAAATTGACATGAAATTTACTTTATTCGAAAGATAAGCTTCTGGCATTATAATTTAAATATGACTTCTGGCATATGACCCCCACGGCTGGCTCGGACGTAGTCTAATCTGGAGGTCCAATTTTCGATGACTTTTTCCAACATTTGTGGCCGTATTTCGGCAATAACGCGGCGAATGTTGCCCTCCAAGTGATCAATCGTTTCGGGCTTATCGGCGTAGACTAGCGACTTCACATATCCCCACAGTCTAGCGGCGTTAAGTCGCGCGATCTTGGAGGCCAATTCACTGGTCCGAAACCTGAAACTATGCGGTTACCAAACATTTCCTTCAATAAATCAATTGTGGCACGAGCTGTGTGACATGTTGCGCCGTCTTGTTGAAACCACAGCTCCTGCACATCATGGTTGTTCAATTGATGAACGAAAAAGTCAGTAATCATGGCTCTATAGCGGTCACCATTGACTGTAACGTTCTGACCAGCATCGTTTTTAAAGAAGTACGGACCAATGAGCACACCAAACAGTTAGTTTTTCTGGATGTAACGAAGTCTTAACATACACTTGAGGATTATCATCACTCCAAATACGGCAGTTTTGTTTATTGACGTATCCATTCAAACAAAAGTGAGCTTCATCGCTAAACAAAATTCGCTTATGAAAATCGGGATCAACGGCAATCTTGTTTTGGGCCCATTCACCGAATCTACGCCTTGCTAGGTGATCGGGTTGCTTCAATTCTTGCACGAGTTGGATTTTGTAAGCACGCAAACCAAGATTTTTCCGCAAAATCTTCCATAAAGTGAATGGACACATATCCAATTCCTGTGCACGATGGATAGACTGATTCGGGTCTTCCTCTACGCTACGCTCTACAGCAGCAATCATTTCTTCTGTACGCACTGTACGACGTCTCTGTGGATGCGTATTATCATTTAGAGTAAACGTGGTGCAAAAACGTTCCATAGTTAATCGAATTAATTGCTCTGATGGACGATTATGTTGACCGTAAAATGGACGTAGTGCGCGATACGTATTTCGAACAGAACCATGATTTTCAAAATAAATTTGCACAATTTGGAAGCGTTGTTCAGGCGTCAGTCTATTCATGTTGAAATGCTAAACTAAACTAAACATAAATCACTTGACAGCTGACAAAATGGCCGCCAATTAAAAAAGTGTTGCCAACTTAAAATTCTATACCTCTATAAAAAAACACCCTTTACATTAGCAGAAAACAATGAATCAAATTCTACAGCTTGTTATCTAGTGGGCCAAATACCAAGTCAGAAAGTCAATCGTTGTGAATAATGATATACTGTGTCAAGTGGGCCTTAACTAAGTTTATTACTCATTCACGCATTTTATTTTAAGCTATAATATAATTCGTTGGGGACATAGTCACAAAGTTAATAGAATTCTGATTTGTCAAAGGGCATTATCTGAATTATGTTTTAGCAACAGGTCCTACTATCATGTAGCCTAAACTGCTTATGGTTGTAGGAGTATATCTCTTGTAAATACTGTGTTACATTGATGCGAAACAAAATAGACTATTAGCTAATGTTGATTATAATCAATAGAACATTCGCTATAGAGATCGTATTCAGCTTGAAGAATTTATTCATGTATACTTCAAGAAATCACCCATCTATGCAGGCTCTTACTATTACAATATTCAGTTATATCATTTAAAAAATAAATCGATTCTATGTGCATTTAAACAGGATCTACAAAAATATAATCTTTTAGTTGTTTTTATTCTATACAGGAGCTTTGCAGTTACATGCAACGCGAATATTCAATGTCTTACCTTTGATATTGTGTATTTGACATTTTCTAAAACTACAAATTCATTGAAATTTATTATGTAGGTGTTCTTGTATAAGTATATGTACGTATCTGTATGTAATAAAACCTATTTAAATACTTAATGGTTATTATTTATTCTTGGTTTAAATTTACACATTTTTTAAGTTTACGTGAGGTCAAAGTTTACATACATGTCTACAGGGTGTGTTTGATGACAGACTCTTGACGTCAAAATAGATCGACTTAAGCCAACTTAGTTATATCCGATACTGCTTCGTTTAGGAGGTAAAAGACATCAAAGTTTCAAGAAAATATTGGTTTTTTCCAAATTTCTTGAAAACGTAGTACCTGAATTTAGTGATTTTTGGTGCGGAGTCTAACACTATAATATAGCAATTTCTAGTGGTATAGCAACCGGCTATAAAGTAGTGTAAGCGTCATAAAAGTGATATCACTTGTAAACATCGTTTCTGATTTTTTTTTATCTCATCAAAGTTATGATAACCTAAATATTTCTGTTGGCTAACCGCATGTATTTGGAAGCTTTTTTACCTCTTGAAAAATCTTTATTGGATGAGCAGTTTTGGCAAGAAAAAAAATATTTTCCATTACATCCATACTCTAATTTGCTGTAATAACACTGAACAATAGCAAAAATGTATCTAAAATAAAATGGACTAAAGTTTACCATTTTTGGTGGGCTAAAACCGAAACTAAATTTATCTTTTTAATATTAGTTTAAGTTTTAAAGGTAAGTGATGTCATGCCATTGTAAGGGAACAAAAGTTTATTGTGATTTTTACTAATTTTAACATTTATTAACTCTAAATTAAATTCTACTAAATGGAAGAATTTACTTGAGCCCCCTCTGTATAAAGATTTGGACCGTTAAATTGTATATCTTAAGTCTGGCCAAAAATAGTCACATATCAGGGAAATATAAATCCATTAACAAACTTAAGCCTCGTTTTATTGCTTTTGGGGTAGTTAATTTTTCTGAAAAAAACAACATAAACTTGATGAATTTATGTGACACAAAAACTTAACTATTCCACCCTCTCGAAGTTTTTGATATAAATCTGTCAAAGTAACTTAATAATCTTAAAAACCATATCGTTAAGGGTCGTCTAAGGTTAAGTTGTAAAGTGATAGCCACATGTGGCGACCATGAAAGAGAGCTTTCTTTTACTTAAACTGAGCAAATTTTCCCATCATAAGAAAACAAAAGAATATTTAAATAAAATCGCTGAAATGCAATATTAGTATTTGTTATTATGTACAAAGTTCGCGACTGTTACCCATTTTTCCCCAATTGACGAAAATAAGAATAAGAAAGAGAGAAAATGGTTAAAACCTTGGGGTTTTTTTATGGGTTCTTTCACGCAACTTTTAGAGTAGCTGTAGAATAGATATTGATAACATTTATATAAATTTAAATAGTAATTAGTTTTGAGCTCTGGTCAGTTTTAATATTAAATTAAATTAAATTCGACGAATGGATGACTTATGCCATCTATGAACCAGGGGACCGAAAGCATACCGACGCTCGGGAACGAAAACTAGCTTTCGCGCGCGGGGATGCATCGCGTAAGGGCGTTCTATTAGTGGAAAAGCACGCATGACGGGACCAACGCATCTAATAGGGAGAAGGGCGGTTCTAAGGGATGAAAGTTGAGTTCGATTTTGAGAAATTAATTAAGGGCAGTTACGATTTTGAATTCGTCTAAGTCAGTTTGGCGTGCGTTTTAGTGTTTTACCAGTGTAAGAAGGTTTTTTTCTGCTGTCTTTTCTGCTATTTTTGTCTTATATTTTTTTTTATTCTTCCAGACAGCATTTCAAATAGTAAGGGGAAATTTACTTTATTTTCTACCGGGGAAGGGAGTCCACCATCCCTTAAACTTTTAATTAAACAAATAAATTTGGGTTTATTTCATTAAGGGGAATATCAGAACGGCCTAAAGAGCTTGTAGTTTTAAGCTTTTAAATTATAATCCAGATTTACTCTTAAGTTTCTAATTGTAAATAGTTCGTTTTATTCTATTTATTTTGTTAATAGACTAAGTGTATTGAGAAACTTGTTTTATTCAATTTAATTAAAACCTTCACGCGCTGCTGCGAGATCTACAAGACCAGAGATGTCTACTGACCAACTAATTAGCAGCCTTTCCCGAGTCCTGAAGATCTGAGTCATGGTTGTGGTAAGCTTTAATAACCGTAGTGTTTGGTACTAAAGCTGCAAGAGAGAAGTTGAACGACTAGACTTCCAGAGTGTCTTTATTACTGTGATATTTAATTGTAGGTTATCAAAATAGTTACTAATTAATATGGGACAAAAATGATTATAGATAAGATAATTGACGCTACCTCAATATGTCATCGGCAAGAGTCTATAATCAAATTCTGTCACACCATGTTGACATATCTACGTTTTCCTGAATTTAAGGAAATTTTTGCACAACTTGGCAACACCGCCTGATAAATCTCCCGGGATGACCTCCCATATATGAAGTTCTAACACCTCACGGCTTAAAATAACGAAGATAGCCATTCACCCATGTAAATCGACTTTTATGTCTGCTTTGTACTAAACACCCCCTATATACAATCAAATGACAAACCCACTATTGTGAATATTATGGAACTAAACAGAAAATTCTCGAATATTCTCCAAAAATGTATAAGCCGTATTTGGATGTATAATCAGCTACACAGCGGAGGGGTTAGTCAGTCGAAGTTAGTGAGTCGAATTAAATAGATGAAATTGTAAGATGTCTTGAAAATGTGTAAACAATTTAAATCACTTCTATTATGTTTGTGGTGAGGTGATTTTTACGTCTCAGAAGCAGTGTATTACATTAATAGAAAAGGCATATCAGCTTTATTTTGGTTGCGATATTGGGGATCAAGACAAACAGTGAGCGCCACACATCTGCTGTAATGCATACGCTTCAAGTCTGAGAAACAGGTTAAATAGTAAAAAACAATCTATGCGATTTGCTGTCTCAATGATCTGGAAAGAGCCTTCAAATCATGTTAATGATTGGTATTTCTGCATCATACCTCGTGATGGGCAATGTACAGGTATATCCAAGAAGAAAAAGTCTACTATCACTGAACCAAATATACCATGTGTCATGAGACTTATGCCTCATAGTGACGAACTTTCTATTCCAGAATTCTTAGAAACATTCACTTACGAATCAAATAATAATGATACAATGATTTACCAAGAAGAACTTGATTTTCTGCAATAACATTAGCGGTTTATTGGCGGCTTCCAATATAAACTACACGCCCAAGGAATGGAGATTGCTTTTAAACAGTTCAACATTGAGTTTAAAACAGTACTATTGCATATGGGAAATATTTTACCATCTGTTCTTGTTGGATATGCAGTTCACATGAAAGAATCATTCGACAATATGAAGTATCTATTGACAAGTGTAAAATACGATGAGCACCAGTGGCAGATATATGGGGATTTAAAGGTGATTGCTGTTTAACTTTGGTTGCAGCTAGACTATATCAAGTTTTGCTGTTTTTGAGATTGTAAATGAGACAGTTGGGCAAAGGCACTCCATTACAAGAGCACTTACTGGTCCATTCGACAATCATTAAAGCCAGGTGAAGAGAATGTACAACATAGGCCATTGGTAGAGCATAGATTATGTTTCCACCACTGCATATCAAATTGGACCAAATGAAAAAAATTTGTTAAGGCACTGAATACAGACAGAAGGCTAAGAAGCAAAATTTAAGAAGGTATTTTTGTTGAGCCACAGGTTCGAAATATTCTGAAAGGCAAACATTTTAACAGTATGCAATCAGATATTGCTTGGAATGACTTTCGCCTCGTGGTCACTAATTTCTTCGGAAATAAAAAAGCTGACAATGGCATAATTCTTGTTGAAAATATGCTGTCATCGTGTCAAAAAAAGGGTTGCAATATGTCTCTAAAAATCCATTTCCCACAATCACCTCTGGACTTTTTTCCTGATAACTGCGAAGCTGTAAGTGATGAGCACGGCGAACGTTTCCGTCAGGATATATCAACAATAGAGAAAAGGTACCAGGGAAAGTGCAATGCTTCCATGCTTGTCTACTACTGTTGGACTCTTGTTAAAGATACTTCAGAAACAATTCACAAAAGGAAAGCAAAAGGACAGGATATTTAGTGTCTCTGCAAGTGTAAAAGTATGTGTTTTTTATTATTTTCTTTAAAAAAAAACTTGTTTTTGAAAATTGCAACTAAGTTTTTAATTTCATTGTCATTTTTGTGTTCAGCTACTCAAAATTAACAAAAAAATGCACTTTTCATAGAAGATGCAACAAATAAACTAAAATTTGTTGCGTAATGTAATAAAACAGTTTTTAAAATAAATGTTATAAGTAGATGTACATATTTTCAGAACTTCGTAAAACTAACTAAAAAGAAACTATTAATTAAGCAAATGTGCAAAATGGCCACCATTTTGCTGAAAACACTTATTAACACTTTTTTAAAAGTGAAATTGGACTCTATTAATATCTCAGGATTATTAAAATGGATTCCAGTGTTCAAAAAGCCCATCTATAATTTTTCTCGGGTGTTCACTGAAGTCTTGTACACTTCTGTTTTAAGAGTACACCACAAAAAGTCACACATATTTATTTCTGGCAAACGTGATGGCCATCTTACTGGTGCTTCATTGCCTCTTGTCATCCATCAGTATTTGTCATGTAAATGTTACCGAACAGCAACGAAAAAATGGGGTGGGGCATCATCACCATTATTCTCGCCGGAATAAAATAGGTGAATTTTTCCGAAGAACTGGTAATGTGTTCTGTAACAAATTTAAATAAATATTTCCATTTATCCTGCCTGGAATCACAACAGGGCCAATAATGTAGTATCAATAATACCTGCCCAAATATTTATTCTGAAGTTATGCTGATGGAGTGCAACTTTAATAGCATATGGATTTTCATCCGTATAAACATGTTCGTTGTGCAAAGCATACCTAGTCAGTAAACACAATTTTTCTCTACCAAAATTTGAATCATGAACTCTTTTGTTTCGAATAAATTCAGAAAATATAAGACTCACGGGGGGATCAATCGGTAAAAGTTCCTGAACATTTTGGACGTGATATGGGCGTAACAATTATTGTTTAAAAATATCATTTGCAATAGAATAGAAGCAAAACAATCACATACGGGGAATACAAAATAACCAGGAACAGAGTAAACGATAGCATCCAATTAATTAAGCGAGGTTACTGGGAAAAGTTCTCAACTGACATGGAGCATGATCTTTATGGAGGGCAGAGAAAAGTCTGGAATATGCTAAGAAACCGCAAAAAACCCGTGAACGAATACATTCAAACCACTGCAATAACAACAGAACAATGGGAGAAGTACTTTCACAATCTGTACGATAGCATTGCACCCGCAATAACATAGGAAACCCAGGATGAATATGCGGAAAGAAATCAGGCTCCAAAATGGATAATCACAAAAGAAGAAATAAAAACAGCAGCCACCAAATTGAAAAATCGAAAAGCCCCTGGACCAGATGGCATAACAAATTAAATGCTCAAATATGGTGGAATGGCACTACTAGAAGGGTTACATTCCCTCTATAGAAAAATACTGAACGAGGAGAAAACACCAGAACAATGGAGGGAAAGCTTGACCATACCCACATTCAAGAAAGGCAACAAAACTGACCCGAACAACTACAGGGGACTAACACTTCTAAGCTCAACCGCCAAGCTACTAACGAAAATCATAGCAAAAAAAAAATAGAATCTAAGTAGTGGGAATAGGGGGCTTCTAGTTGACCCCCCCACCACTTTTTTGATTGGTCAGCCAAGAATGACCTTGTTTCTGATTGGCTGCCCAAGTTCGCCCCCTATTCCAATTGGTTTCATAAACTCCGCCTCTTTTTGCTCCACCTCCTACCTCCTTCCTAACCACCACAGTAGTTGGAGGGGAGCTGGTAGCAGTTGGAGGGGAGCTGGTATTTTAAACGATCGAATCTGAGCGAACTTCAGTCATTAGTGCGCGATGTCAAATAGCGACCAACAACAACAACAACAGCAACTCATTGAACGTGTAGGCCAAGTAATAATTTCCTACCAAAATAACGGAAAAAATCTTACCGATTTTGAAGATCAAGACTTGGCCTTCTTTCCCATCAACTACTTGAAAACATTCGTCGATTCACTTAGTTTACAACAAATTTGGAACAGGTTGCCGGAAAATTATAGAAGTGACGAAGAATTGCAGCTAAATTTGCCGTGTTTTAAACACTATCCACTATATCAACACCACATAGACGGCCCACCATTATCAATAAAAAAGTGTTGTAAAATTAAAAAATAGTGTGAACAGGTGAATCGAGTTTCATCGGACAGTCTTCGAAATGGATCAGACACATGTATATTTAGATTCTGCTTGCGATGAAACGATCCAGTCAATGTACAAAGATGAAACAACTCATTTTAACTTGGCTGGAAGAGGAAAGTTTCACGCAAGACAGGATTCTCTGATCACTATTGATCGAAATAATTTCGAAGACGACGATGAAGATGAAGAAGATGATGGGATAGAGGATATTGGCGTTCCAAACGGGTGTGGAGAAGAGGGGCTCGTGAAAGTGGCAAAAATAAATGCAAGTGATACATTGACACCAAATTACCTTACGCGAGAAGTGTGCGTTTTTCAATCTTATGTCGTAATTATTTCATCTTCTGGCGGTGCATATAATTTTAAATAAATTTATTTCACTTGCACTTATTCATGCACTATGGCGTTTTTAATATTAAGTTTAAGTTTAAAATATTTTATAAGAATTTAGATTTTGTTCTGCTAAGTTAAATAAATATAAGAAACTATGTAAATAAATATAAGGGAATGATGTGAATAAATAAGAATTTGTATTTATTCCCATTGAAAGAAATTATAATTTTGTTCTTTCAGTGTAGAATAATTTTTTTCAAATAATATGCACAACAACCCTACCGATAAATCAAATTTAAATAAATGAATTTGATACTCCACTTGAATTTATTCATGCACCCTAGTAGTTTTTGAATATTAAGTTTAAAATGTCAACTAATTTAAATAAGATTTCATATAAAATATAAGTTGTAAGATATAAGTTATAAGATATAAGTTATAAGATATATATTAAGTTTAAGTTAAATAAATATAAGGGTGCCATCTAAATAAATAGAAATTTGTTTATATTAAGATTCGAAGAACTAATGATTTTGTCCTTTCAGTGTAGAATAATTTTTTCTACATAATATGCACAATTAATCCTATCGATAAATTGAATTTTAAATAAATGAATTTGATACTGCACTTGAATTTATTCATTCACCCTAGTATTTTTTAATATTAAGTTTAAAATGTCAACTAAGACATTTAAATAAGATTTTATATATAAGATAAAGAACAATTAGGTTTAATTCCCTGACAACAGACTATGATTTATTCTTCCATGTTAAAAAAAAAACCTAGTTTTCATTACTATGCTTGTAAAAAAAATTATATTCATCCTATTCATAATAATTCTTTCAAGTTAAAGAAACTTGGTTATTAGGTGTGATTCTGTATAAGAAATAGAAAAAAATAAAATATTTTCTTCAACGACTTTGTTTTTTATTATTCCTATATCCAAAATACAAATATACATATATACATAAATACATATTTATAATTTATACCATTTTGGGTTGCCAATTGCTGCTGTCTGCCAGAGGTTGCTGCTGCATGCCAGAGGTTGCTGCTGCATGCCAGAGGTTGCTGCTGCATGCCAGAGGTTGCTGCTGCATGCCAGAGGTTGCTGTTGTCTGCCATAGGTTGCTGCTTTGCCATCGGTTGTTGTTGTCTGCCAGAGGTTGCTGCTCTGCAAGAGGCCAATTTATAATTTATAATTTATTGGCCTCTTGCATTTTCGAGGGTAACTCTGCCTTCGCTGCTGCTGCTGTTGTTGTTGCTGTTGTTGTGGCTGCTCCTGATGCTGTTGATGTTGCTGTTGATGTTGCTGTTGCTGCTGTGGCCTCTTGCATTTTCGAGGGTAACTCTGCCTTCGCTGCTGCTGCTGTTGTTGTTGCTGTTGTTGTGGCTGCTCCTGATGCTGTTGATGTTGCTGTTGATGTTGCTGTTGCTGCTGTTGCTGCTGTGGCCTCTTGCACTTTCGAGGGTAACTCTGCCTTCGCTGCTGCTGTTGTTGCTGTGGTTGTGGCTGCTCCTGCTGCTGCTGCTGTTGTTGCTGCTGTTGTTGTGGCTGCTCCCGCTGCTGCTCCTGCTGCTGTTGTTGCTGCTCCTGCTGCTGTGGCTGTTGCTGATAAACCGGCAGAGGCTGCATTCTCATTATTTCATCCAGAGCTCGGTCAAATTCGACGGGCTCTGGATCTAAGGAGGGCTCAAACATATTGAGGAATTCCTCACTTGGCAAATCATCCATGAGGAATTCATCATTAAATTCCTCTTCCAAAAATTCAGCCTCTGACGGCGGCGGCCACATCACAGTGTCTTCTGAATCCGGTGAAAGGCTTCTTAGGCTATCCATCAGGTTCGCCTGATGCTCTAAGAAGCCTATAAAATCTTCCAGAGTCAACACGATGAAGGTACTCATGTTATTCAATGAATGCTAAGTCAAGACGCTGTAAATCCTTATATACAATACTGAAATACCACTTTTCCTACCTCCAGCGGCAAAACCAGTCCGAAGAATGAGAAGAAGAAGAAGGCAAAGATAGCGTGAACTCGAGAGAGATCGTTCAACGGTCGTAAGTTGTTTTGTTCTTAAGAAAAAGACGAGTAAAGAGGAGAAGAAGAAAAAAAAAAAAGTTGTTTTTTGGAATAATATAAAAAACGAAAAAAAAAAAAAAAAAAAAATTAAAAAAAAAAATGTTTTTTATATTATTCCAAAAAACAACTTTTTTTTTTTCTTCTTCTCCTCTTTACTCGTCATTTTCTTAAGAACAAAACAACTTACGACCGTTGAACGACCTCTCTCGAGTTCACGGTCTCACGGTTCCCGTCGTACCATGCAGTGCCACGCCGTACCAGCCGGTACCAGGCTCTTGGCTGCTTTAAAAGGCGGCTGGGTACGAAGCGTCTCTTCAGTTTACATCTCGCTATTAGCGTACGCTTGTAAAATTATCGAATCGATTTTAATATATCTTGATAGTCGGATTTATTTCGTGTGACGTAGTGACATATTATTAATTTTCATTTGGTTTGTATTGTTGATTTCATATTTTTGATTTAATATTTTTGACTTAATACTTTGGATTTTTAATTCATTTTTATTTCATCTTTTAAAAGCCAATTTTTGATTGATTTTTTCATTTTTGTGGATTTTTTTTATTGATTTTTTATTGATTTTTTGATTTTTTTATTGATTCATAATTTTTTTATTTTTTAATTTATAATTTAAAATGTCATTTTTAAATGTAAAAATTGAAAACATCGACTTAACAGCCTTCGATTTAAACGACGCTTGCCTTGTGCATGATTTGATTGATTGTTCATTTTGTGGGCTAAGCGACGAGGAGCTAGATATTAAATTTAGGGAAATTGATATTAATACATTTAACAATTCATCTGAATCTGGCGATTCTTCCGAAATTGGTGAAAGCGATATTTTGACACAGCTCTTAAAAGTTTTGGATGAATCTATTATCCCTGATATTCCTCAAGAACCTCTTGAAACAATTAATTTCGATGATTTAAATAATGATATATTAAGGAAAAATTTAATTAACAATTCTGAAATAAATGAGGGATATAATTTGGAACAACTTTTAGATATATTAGAAGGGGGTGAAATTTGTGAAAATAGCTCAGGGCAAAATTTAATTAAGGGAGATGTGGAATATCAGGAGACTTTTGAGAGCTGTGAGGAACAAAATAATAAGGGGGTTTTAAACAATAATAATAATGGGGTTGGTAACGAGGGAGCTTTAAATAATGATAAGAGGATTGGCATTGGGGGTTTTTCGAAAAATAATATGGAAGAGGTTTATCGCCCCCACTATTCGCCAATTTCAGATGCATCGTCAGATTCATCAGAGGATTCCAACGACAGCGTTGAGACTGTTATAAACGTCTCAGCCAAAGCTCAGCATAATTTTATTAAAGTGTTGGATCAAAATTTAATTGAAGGGTTGGATCAAAATTTTATTCAGGGGTTTGAACAACCATCCAAATTTGGCTATACCAGAAATTCAGTAAATTCGGTAGATGTTTTTGATTTGAGTTGTGGCGAAATTGTGGGGGACATTGAGGTATATACTTATACTGAAAATTTTGAAGATGAGCAGCCTCAATGTCCCTTAATTTCTTCCTGTAATCAAAATCAATTTTTGAAAAATCCTTCTGGCCTAAATTTAGAACAAAGTTCTGAAAATTTAATTGAAAAAATTTTACCCAAAAAACGTTCTTTATCAGAAACAAATGATTGTTCAGATTTAAAAAAGTCAAAATTGGACGGTGATATTTCTAGTTCCCAAACTTTAGGGGCACAAATTTCAAAAAATTCTTTACCAGTCGCTGTAACAACAGCTCCGAAAATTAATCCAACAAATAAAGTCGCTATTGGAGAATTAGATAAGTTTCTACATAAGAAAACTAAGCCGAGCTTAAATAGGAATGAAACAAGGTGTGCCACATCTAGATTTACGTCAATGGTTTATTCCTATTTAAACTTAGATAATATATGTAATAATTTATCTAATTCGACTTTAAAAGACGTTAAAAATTGTATTCAACGACAAGGCGATCTTCTTTTAAATTTGGGAAATATATTTTTTTAAAAAAATCCATGTTTTTCTTCAAATTAAAAAGTGAATCCAAAAGTTAATTCAAAAGTAAATCCAAAAGTTTTCTAAATTGCGCGAGCTGAAAAAATTGCTAATTATTCTATGTCATTGGGTCTTGATAGATCAAAATTGTATTTATTTAAAAGCGACACGGCCCTAACCGATTCCATTTTAAAATGACTCTCCTTTGCACACACTGCTTAAGAGAATTTAAAAGAAAATCACATATTGTACGCCACCTTCGAGAAAATTTTGTCAATAACGAAAACACCTTTAACTTGGAAGATTATATAATTAATCGTAAGTATTTTTTTATAACATATTTAGCTATAATTTTCCTTTTAATTTTTCTTTTTATTATTAATAAAGGTTTACAGAGGAATTAAAAAATAATAATTGTTTCAGTTGATGAACTACTTTCAAGACCTCCAATGCGATTTTGCCAAGATTGTGAAGTAAATGTCAAATCTAATTCCTGGAGCACACACTTGAGGACAAATATTCATAAAAACAGGAGCTGCATAAAATATGGAAATGGAATTGACGTTATCAGGAGTGCATTTAAATGTCGAATAGCTTGCTACAGAATATATTCGCAGAATTATCACATCGACATCAAAAAGTTTCAGCAAGATATTGGTAATAAAGTGCAAACATTAATACGCCAGCGTCAACAAGAATTTACATGTGCTAAAGTAAATTTGGAATTATTTGGAATATATTATTCTCCAACTTTAACCTCTACTTCAATTAAGTCATTTAATACACCGTTCTTCATTGTAACCCATACAACTGATCTACAACAGCTTTACGATGATTTATTCAAGATTATTGAAACCAAAGCAGATGAATTGCCGGAAAGAGACTCAGGTAATTATTATTTAATCTCAAGAGCTAAGTTTTCTTAATCTCAAGAGCTAAGTTTTCTTAATATCACTTGTACATCTCTAACAAATATTATTCAGAACTAATTTTTTAATTCCTATTACAGGGTGGGCTCTACAAAGAATTCTGCATTTGGAAGTCAACATCAATAAGTACAACCCATTGAATGCCTCCTCCTACATTAAGATGCATCACTTTTCTAAATCAATAGTGAATGTGATGAATGAGGACAATTGCTGTTTCGCCTGGGCAGTGGTTTCAGCAGCATACCAGCCAACCGGTAATCCTCGAAAGACCTCATCATATCCAGACTTCAGAGACGCTTTCGATTTTACAGGTATTGAATTTCCAGTAAAATTATTAGATATAAAAAAGTTTGAGGAAAAAAATAATTTGTCCATAAATGTATATGGAGTTGAAAAATTTTTAAGGGATAATAAAAAGTTATATGAGATTGTCGGTCCTTTACATTATAATAATGAAAAGAAAAAATTACATATTAATTTGCTTTTAATAAGTTCTGATGATGGAAATAACCACTACTGTTGGATAAAGGATTTAGGTTGCTTGGTATCCAAACAATTATCAAAAAAGAAAATAAAAAAATACTTATGTGATGGATGCCTTCAATATTTTGGAACATATGAAAAACTTAACACACATTTAGAACGTGATTGTAGTTTTGTTCGAATTGAGCTTCCTTCAGATAATTTGATTTTGGATAAATTTGGCAATTATATTCCTGCAAATATATTAAAGTTTCAAAATATTCAGAAACAGTATAAAGCTCCTTTTGTTATTTATGCCGATTTTGAATGTTATTTGAAAAACATTGAGTGCCAACAATCTACACCTGATTCGACAACCTCATATACTATTAAAACTGCTGAACATATACCCTATTCATTTGCTTATTATATTAAATCATCATTTGATGAGAATGTTGTGTGTCTTAAACTTTATAGAGGTACAGATTGTGCTATAAAATTTATTGAATACATTGAAAATGATGTAAAAGAAATTTATAAAAAATATTTAAAATATCAAGTACCATTGAAAGATTTATCATCTGTGGAACAGATTGAATATGAAAATTCTAGCATTTGTTATGTATGTGAAAAACCTTTTTCAAAAGGAAATTTCATAAAGTGTAGGGATCATTGTCATATTACAGGTAAATATCGAGGAGCCGCCCACTCAATATGTAATTTGCATTTTAAACCTCCAAAATATATACCAATAGTATTGCATAATTTAAAAAACTATGATTCTCACCTATTTATTAAATCGCTTTGCTATAATAAAGAAAATATTAGTGTTATAGCTCAAAATAAAGAAAAGTATATTTCTTTTAGTAAGGAAATTTTCGTTGATGTGTCAGAAAAGCGGAAACCAGTTGCTTTGCGACTACGCTTTATAGATTCTTTTCAATTTCTCCCAGAGTCTTTAGAGTCACTATCACAAACTCTACAAGATTCACAATGTTTTGAAATTAAAAAGTTTTTCTCAAATGCTGATGAATTTCGATACATTAGACAAAAAGGGGTATTTCCATACTCTTACATAGATTCCAACAAAAAATTAAATGAGAAATCTCTACCATTGATTGATAAATTTTATAATAACTTAACCGATGAAAATATCTCTCCTCAAGACTACAATCGCGCTGTAGAAGTGTGGAATCTATTTAAGTGTTCTACAATAGAGGCTTATTCCGATATTTACTTAAAATCAGATGTTTTACTTTTGGCTGATGTTTTTGAAAATTATAGATCCACATGTATTAAAACCTATAAGTTAGATCCTGTTAATTATATCACTAGCCCTTCTATGTGCTGGGATGCAATGATGAAATTAACTAATGTAGAATTAGAATTATTAACGGAACCAGATATGCTTCATTTTTTCAAAAAAGGTGTTCGTGGTGGGGTTAGCACTTGTTCCAAACGCAAATCTGAAGCAAATAATCCATTCTTAGAAAATTTTAATCCTGAAAGACCTACAACATATATCGCTTACTTAGACGCCACAAATTTGTATGGTTATGCTATGAAACAATATTTGCCTGAAAAAAATTTTGCTTGGGTACCTAAGCTCGAAATAGAAACTTTAAATATATCCGAACTTTCAGATACATCATCTATAGGATACATATTTGAAGTTGATTTAGAATATCCAAATTATTTACATGATAGTCATAATGATTTCCCATTTTGTCCTGAACAATATACACCACCAATTTCAAACCACTCAAAATTAATTCCAAACTTACATAATAAATATAACTATATCATTCACTACCGATATCTGAAACAATGTCTACAATTTGGACTCAAAATCATAAAAATACACAGAGCAGTTAAGTTTACACAATCACCATGGTTAGCGGAATATATAGATTTAAATACAAATTTACGAAATTTATCTAAAAATAAATTTGATAAAAATTGTTATAAATTGGCAAATAATTCAATTTTCGGTAAAACCATGGAAAATGTTGATAGGCGAGCAGATATTAAATTAGTATCTCAATGGGAAAGACAGGGTAATAAATTTAGTGCCGAAAAACTTATTTCTAAACCTCAATTAAAGGATTTTAAAATTTTCTCTGAAAATCTAGTTGCTCTTCAACTTCAACAGGTTTGCATTGAATACAATAAACCAATTTATGTTGGGATGAGTATTCTGGATATTGCAAAAACTGTAATGTATAATTTTTATTATGGGTATTTAAAAGTAAAATATGGTAATAATTTAAATTTATTATATACGGATACTGATTCCTTAATTCTTGAAGTTCAGACCCAAAACTTTTATGAAGATATGAAGCTAAATCTGGATAAATTTGATACTTCTAATTTTTCTGAACAAAATATTCATTGCATGCCTATTACAACATCAGTTGTTGGTAAATTTAAAGATGAGTACAAAGGGATTCCCATTGAAAGTTTTTATGGAACTGGTGCTAAAGCATATTGTATAAAATCCAAAAATAGTGTAGATAAAAAAGCAAAAGGCGTTAGTAGATCATGTATAAAAAATCAATTAACATTATCAGATTATAAAGATGTTGTTGAGAAAGGTGACAAAATATTCTGCACCATGTATGTATTCAAGTCAGATATGCATAATATATACACTAATTTGTTAAATAAATTGGCATTAACAACTCATGATGATAAAAGATATTGTATACCAAATTCCACAAAAACTCTTGCATGGGGACATAAGGATATTTTGGAAACAGATTTTTTTGATAAAGATATGAAAATGATGTATGATACTCTAACTTTTTTAAGTTCTGGAAACGAAAATGGATCTAAAAATAAAAAACCGCGATTAGAATTAACTACTCCTAGTAATTTTTCATCTTTATAAAGACATCATTTTATATGATGATAAATTATGTAAGTCGTTTTTGAAGCTTTAAAAGTTGGAGGGGGAACTGAATCCAAAAACATATATATTGTATAGAAATACCATTATTTGTTAGTAATATTACAACAATGACTGCTGCATCTTTAATAGTTTTAGTTTCCCTTGTTGGAAATGTGATATATGTAAATTACATTCCTAATACAGTTAGGGCTGATATATGTATAAATGCCCTCAAAAATGAAACCGACTGCTACAAACAGATGAAAATGACATATCTTGTTGGAAATTCACACTTTTTTACCTATAATGTAACTGATTCTGCTTTGTGTGAAAATACATACATAAAAATTAAATATTCCATGACAAACAAACCATTACAATATTCAGATTGGATTCCTTTCAATAATAAAAAAGAAGAATCTTGTCATTGTGTCTGTTGTTATATATTTGTTATTATATTTACAGCAGCAATATTTATTTGTACATGTTTAATTTTATTGTATTTCATGAAAAAATATCTATAAAAATATTTAATAAATGTTAAAAAAATAATATAAATTTTGTTTTTTATTGATTCTCGTTAGTATAAAGACATTTAAAGTTTATCCCCTCCTCTTAAATGGAGAGGGAAAATAAGTTTACCCCTCCACTTGAGAGGAGAGGGAAAATGTATAAAATTTAGGAGCAAACGGATTGATAGTTAGTTTTTTGAGAGCAAGCGGATAGCCAGTTAGTTTTTGAAATACATCATTTAAAATGTTCAGTAATCAGAGTAAAAATATATTTGAAAATTCACCATTAAAAAAGAAAATAAAAAAAACAATTATAAATTCTACAAAATATAATTTAAATAATTCTAACTCTAAATATGCTGCGATTGGTTTGTGGGTGGAAAGTGATTTTCTACCATGCATTGAACTTGGTGGTAAAAATGGTCAGTCTGTGATATTAAATGAAGATGATTGGAAGAACTTATTGCAATATCAAGGAGTTATAACAAATTATATGTTTTCACCAAATGTTTTCAATGAACCGATATATTTGCAAAATTTATCTATTCATTTTGAAAAGATTGGTGAATTACCAATAGTGAAGATTGTGAAAAGCTGTGATTTTATTTACTATGGAAATGAAACTGTGTGCAGACTATGGGAACAAATTCCACTTATAGAATATAGACTAAATGTTTTACAAAAACAAAACTTTCGACGTTATTTCAACGTTTTTAGAAATAACAATTTTTACGACGGAGATTCTTTTGACAAAATATATAATGTCCTTTCTCCAAAACAAAATCTAAATAGTGAAAATGTGTGTTCCATGCTGGAACTGCTGTTGAATCATCCCGAAGAACTAGAACAAAAATTAAAGTCTAAGCACTATTATGAAGAAGACAGTATCTATTGATGAATCAAGAAACCAAATTCATCTGATGGTTGCTTGGAACTTCGCCTACAGAAAAGCTCGTATGACTTCTGAAGAGTTTATAAATCAAAAACATTTTAGAAGAAGGATTAAATTGACTGAAGAAATTTTAAATCCCATATTAGACTCTGATTATAGGAATATTGTATTTAAAAAAATGTTTATGTAATAAGCTTATTTTTAAATAAAACAAATATATATAAAAAATCATTTTTTTTTTATTACAAACATCAATTATTATTACAGCATTAATTACTATTACATCACATCTCTCTTGAAGATCCAAGAGTTATAAGATTTATCTAATCCTAACCATTTTACAAATACTTTGTTTCCTTTCTTTCTTAACACTTTTTCCACCAGATATACATTTGGGTGTCTTACTTTTTGAAGTTCTTCTTCATAGAAACCTCCTTGAATATCTATCCCATTTCCATCTTGAATCAAATACGTTGTTGGATTAGTAAGCTGGATTTTTTTTATTTGAAAAATTTCGTTTGACCAGTTGGGCGTGTAACCTTTAGAAAATTGTTCGCGAATCTTGCTTATTCGTACTCTATCACTGACACGAAATTTTGGTGATCTGGGATCCACAGTTTTCCTATGAGTATAAGCTGATTTCAAGATTTCCATTTCATTCTTTTTGTTAACTTCGTTTGGTTTTTTTCCGATTGTTGAATGCTTAGTATTATTGTATTCTGTAATTATTTCTTTAAGAAAGCTGATCCATTTATAATTACCTAGTAAACTAAACTTTTTCCACATTTTGTTTTTTATCGTTCTATTTACTCTCTCTACAATACTAGCTTTCATATTAGAAAATGTGTTGTAATGATTAATTTTGAACTGCTCCATAAGTTTCTGAAAGTCTTGATTAAAGAATTCTTTACCCTGATCAGTATTCAGATTTGTTGGGGGAGTTTTTAAAGTTAATAGAATTTTTTTCATTGCAGCTGCTACATCTTTACCAGTTTTGGATTTTACAGGTTCTGCCCATACAAATTTAGAAAACACATTTATTACCATTAAAATATATCTTAAACCCCTATTAAATTTCGCATATGGCTGCATTTCTATCAGATCAGCTTGAAATAGATCATTAAGCCCTTTTACAATTGTTCGTCTCCTTCTATATCGCCTTCTCGCCGGTTTATGTAATTCATTTACAACGTCTTGCTTAATTTTACTCATTATTAATTTATACCTTACTCTCGAAAATAAATCCCACAAATAACTTTACCTCCTTCTAAACCGTTTATAAAAGCCCTTTATCGCTGATGTTGTAAAATATAAAAAAAAATCATCTCAGTTTTTTTTAGTAAGTTCTTTAATTTTATTTTCCATTGCTTCAAATGATTTTTTATTTTCATTTATAATTTCTTTTATTGACGAATTTATTTGGGTGATGTTGTTAGTAAGATCAGAAATTTTTACATTAAATTTATTTTCCATTGTTTCAAATGATTTGTTATTTTCATTTCTAATTTCTTTTATTGACGAATTTATTTGGGTGATGTTGTTATTAAGATCAGACATTTTTACATTAAATTTAGTTTCCAAAAGAACATTTGATAACGTATAATCTTTTTTGAAACCACCTAATGTTGAATTCATTTCTTCTCTTGCATAATTCATTGTATCATTAAATTCTTTTCTAGAAACTTCAGCAGCTCTTTGAACTAATTCGTTTAAAGATTTTATTTCTTTTGTTAATTTATCTTCTAGATTTTTTATATCTTTTCCTAATTGAAATTCTGCATTTGTAATATCTAATGTCATTTTCACAATTTTTTTTTCTATATTTTTTATGTCTGACGCTGTCTTTTCAGCTTTGTGTAGTATATCTGTATAAGATGTTTCAAGTTCTTTTATGAGTAAAGAAGTCTCCTCGATTTTTGAACTATTATTTTTAATTTTAATTAATACATCCTTTTTAGAAACTTCTATTATAGCTTGCACTACTTCTAGTAAGGATTCTAATTCTTTTTGTAATTTCTCATCGATTGCCTTTGTAAAATTTCCCTCGTCAAAAGATTTGGTTTTCAGATTGTTTAACTGCTTTAGTATATCCTCGATTTTTTCATTATCTTTTGTAATTTGATCTTTGAATTTTGTTTCAATTTTTTCATTTTCGTTTTGAAAATCCTCCTTCAATTTGTCTTCTAAATATTGTAAATTTGATTTATATGCATTGATTTTAATTTCAAATTCTTTAATTTGTTCTTTAAATTCATTAACTTTGTCGGTATCTTTTTTGTGAATTAGGAAATGAGTGTTCATTGATTTTTCAAGATTTTGTGTATTTTTATCCATAACGTCATGTATTTTCTTAAAATTCCTTACTTCTTCTGCTACTCTATCATTAAGCAAATTAGTAAAATTTTGAAACTTTGATGTAATTTCCTTGGAAATACTGTTCTTGACATTGTCAATTGCTGAAGTATCCTTAATTATTGATTTAATTGATGTAATTTCATTTTTTATTTCATTTTCAAAATCATCAACTTTATCATATTTTAACTTCACTACGTCAAAGTCATTTGCATATTTAGAAACTTTCTGAGAAAATTTTTCTACTACATCATCATTTCCATCAACAGTATTTTTCAAATTAATTATCTTGTCATTATATTCAGGAATAACTTTATCCTCAAATAACTTAATCTTTTTTGCAATATTTTGTATATTGTTATCATATTCATTTATTCTCTTATTTAAATTATTAACATCGCTTTTCAACCCGGGATCTAAATTTTGAATTAATTTGTTTTCAATATATTTGACATCGCTTTTAAAAATTTTTATTATTTTCTCTTCAACATTTGATAATATTTTATTTTCTAGTGATAATAATGTGTTTAGAGCAGATTTTTTTGAAATATGACGACCAAATTTATCGATGGTCATTTTAGAAATGTTTAAAAGTATCTATTATGTCCTTTTATATAATAATATTCGCTTCTCTTAGTTCTTCAATAATGGAAATAATTTCATTGTTATGACCAGTGTGTCCCGCAAGCATGGATGCTACCAATAGTCGAAGTCTCTCAACAAGTTCGTTTACATTATCCCAATATATGTAATCTGTATTAGGTTTATTAACTTTTAAAGTTATACCAAATCCGGTTTTTTTTGAAGACACTCGACTTTCTCTATATGGAGCTTTGCGTCTTTCAAAAAATCCCTGGACTGCTTGTTGAGATTCGGGATTTAGAGTTTTAGTTTTTGTAATTCCTTTGCTTTGCAAATAAGGTCCTATTATAGAAATATATTTATGTGATCCATTCCCCTGCACCTGCTCATTTGGATCATTATTTCTACGGTATGCATTGGTTCTTTTTAAAATATCCATATAATTTTCCAAATCTTGTTTTTTATACCCTATTGGTTCTTTTTTAAATAATAACTCATATAAACCTGGTGTACCTGTATAGGTTATTCCTTCAATTTTGATGTTTTTACCAATAATTTCGACAGGTTTTTGAGTTAAACCCAAAAAGAATTTCTCGGTTTCCAAATCATGAACTATTCCATATTGGTGATCAAACTCATGTTCAACATCTTTTACACCGCTATCAATATATTGGCGAGGTAATTCATCAAATCCTAATAAATATTCTTTATATAAATCTGTATCAACAAATGTTCTAACTGTTTGCCGTGTTTGTTCCAGTATATCTGAAAGATTTCCTATTGTGGAGTGTGAACCTGAAGAAGGGTTTGTTTCTGCAATAATACTTGTTTGTTGTATAGATGGCATTTGACTTGCTGAAGCTAAACTCGCGTCCCAGTCAATAATCGATGGTATTTCTGTAGGAAGGAGTGGAGTTTTTCCCGTCTTTCTTTTTTCTGGTGTTGATGTTCCATATTGTAATTTTCTCTTTGGTGTTAGTGTTTGAATTGATCTTTTCTGTGGTGTTTCATAAATTTTTTTAATTGGTGTGTGTAGCTCTTCCTTTATTTCAACAGGTTCAATTTTACCAATCGTTGAAATTAATTCTTGTAAGGGTTGAGTTATCGGTTTATATGTTTCCTCCAATTTAGTTTGCGCCTCAAATTCCGCATTTTTTAAACTCTGATATTTTTGTTTAACAGCTTTTCTTGATTTAACTAGCTCTCTTGCTAAACGTTCATCCATGATTGGTATAATTTACCATCAAACGTTTATTTTTATAAGTAAATATATGAATCAAATCCTTTTCGATATCGGCCAGATTTCACATTAGAGTCTTTGTCTATTACTAAAAATCCAAATTTATCTTTCCAACATATTAAGCACAACTCATTAAATTGGTTTAATGACATATCAACATTAACATGATCATCATAAATATGTTTTAAGTTTGTTCGATCTTGTTGAAATATAACAATTAAATTTGCATTGTCACGAATTAATTGTTTCGGAATAGAAGAATATGTTTGACATAAATAAAAACAATCAGTATTTTTGTGTCTTCCGAAACAAAAATAGTCCTTTACAACATTCTGATTACAACACACTATATCATCAAATATTATTATAGAGTTTGGTTTAACTTGTTTTGGTGAAACAATTGTTTCTTCATTTTCAGATTCATAGTATCCAATTTTTTTCAAAGGTTTAAAAAGTGTTCTCAAATATTTATACTTTGGTTGATATAAGGATTTTGAATAAACATACAGATTTTCAAATCGCAAACCATTCGGATCTTCAATCAAACTAATAATAACATTGGTTTTGCCACAGCCTGACGGGCCAATAATTAACCCTCTTTTACTATTTCCCTCAAACAGTTTTCCATGTTTTCTAAAACCATTCACTGAACTTTCATGATCCTTAATTGTTATAGAGTATGGTTGTTTCTCAACTCTCATTTTATATATAAAACAAACTATTAATATTCAGTATTGTGATGTAACTGGTTAGTTATCACTAGGATTGCAACTATATATAATGTTTCCATCACATAATAAACGAATCATTTACAAGACAAACAGCAAAAGGAAAGGAAGTGGTTTAGTAAACTCATTAATAAATAAATTACCCTTTGAATTGCATATTCCTGGTTATAATTTTTGTGGACCTGGAACAAAATTGGAAAAACGATTGTCAAGAGGTGATAAAGGTATAAATTTATTGGATGAGGCTTGTAAAGAACACGATATTGCTTACTCACAATCAAATGATATAAAAAGAAGGCATTTAGCTGATAAAGTATTAGCTGACAAAGCTTTATCAAGGTTCAAAGCTAAAGATTCTAGTTTTGGGGAAAAAACTGCTGCACTAGGAATTACTGGTGCTATGAAAATTAAAAGAAAATTAGGTATGGGACTTCGAACGAGAAGAAAGTTCAAGCGAAAAACTCGAAAAGGACGAGGACTATCATTATCTCAGGTAATTTCAAAAGCTAGAAAAGGAATTAAGGGGAAACGTTTTAAAGACCTAAATGAAAGTATTCAAACTGCTTTAAAAGCTATTAAAAAAACTGGTAAAGTGTTACCTCCAAAGAAAAGGGTAATTCCAATCCCAAAGACTGGCGGATTTCTTCCACTTATACCTTTATTTGCTGGTTTGTCTGCTCTTGGTGCTCTTGGAGGAGGGGCTGCAGGTATTGCTAAAGCAGTAAATGATGCAAAAGCAGCCAAAGCGAAATTAGAAGAATCTAAACGACACAATCAAATGATGGAGTCCATTGCGGTAGGAAAAAAAGGAAGTGGACTTTATTTAAAACCCTATAAAACAGGATGTGGATTATACTTGAAACCTTATTCAAAAAACTGCTAAAACATATACCTCGAAAAGCACTTACAAATTACGATTTACTTAAATACGCTAAATATTTACAAATTCCCAACTTTCGTGGTATTTTTATGAGGGATAAATTACCAAAAAAGATAAAGTTAATTGAAAGTGCAATTGTCAGTCTAGATAATCACAGTGGTGTTGGTACTCACTGGATAGCATATACAAAAAAAGGAAAAAACATAATATATTTTGATAGTTATGGTAATTTGCGACCCCCTTCTGAATTAATTAAATATTTTTATAGCGACCAAAATAATAATATTGTTAATTATAATTATAACAGTTATCAAAACTTTAACAACACAAATTGTGGTCAATTGTGTCTAAAATTTCTTTATAACCATATGTAACACGTAATTTTAGTTTATTATTAAACACATTTTTAAAGTAAAATGTCATATAGTTTTGTTCTTAGCGGCAATTCCGCTATTTTAACATCAGAGTAACATCCTCCAATATATTTAGATGAAGATGTTGAATATGTTATCGGTCTTGTAAATTTCGAAACATTTAATGCAATTCCAAATATTGATGTTGGGAATAATGTATTAATTCATGATGAAAATTTAGAAATAGCCATACCCCCAGGTAGCTACGAATTAGAAGACATAACAGATTTTTTAAAAAAACACTTGGATGAGGATAAAATTAGTTTTAGTCTTTATGCAAATAATAATACTTTACGTACACATCTTAAATGTTCAGCCCCCATAACTTTTCGTGAAGGAACTATTGGTAAATTATTAGGGTTTAAAAATGGGCGATTGGAAGCCAACATTGAACATATATCAGATTTTCCCGCGGAAATAATTAAAGTAAATTCAATAAATATAGACTGCAGTATTGCAGAGGGATCATATTTAAACGGGAAACCTGTTCATATAATACACCAATTTTTCCCGAGCGTTGCTCCAGGGTTCAAAATAATTGAGTCACCTCAAAACGTCATATATTTCCCAGTCACCGTTAAAGTAATTGATAAAATAGCCATTAAAATAATAGATCAGGAAGGTGATTTGGTTAATTTTAGAGAAGAAACCATAACCATCAGACTACATCTTAAAAAAGTAGATTAAAGATGGTAATATTATATAACAATAAATCTGCAAACTTTACTAGAAAATTTAATAATAAAAACATTAATAAGACAAGAAAGAAACCAACTTCCTTTAGTAGGAAATCAAACTTCCAAAGGTTAACACCTTCTAATAGAAAATTTCTTCAAAGTTTGGGTTTTAAACTTAAATAAAAATGGATTATTTAAATGTAAGAGAAAATGTATTGGTTGATGAATCAATATTAAGCTGGGAAATTCTTTCTTTCGATCCTGTTAATCCTACAAAACTCGGACCAAATGATGAAATCAGAATTGCTTTGCAACAAACAGGAAAATATCCTTTACCTTGCAAAAGTGAAATTTATGTGGAATTGCAAGTAACTAAAGAAGATGATTCCCCTTTAGCTAATACTGTTTTAATTAATAATGCTCCGGCATTTTTATTTAAAGAATTACGCTATATTTTAAATGGTGTTACTATTGACTCCGTTCGGGATATTGGTATAACTTCAACTCTTAAGGGATATATTTCATTTAATCAAAATGAAAGTGCTAAATTGGAAAATGCCGGTTGGTATCCGAAAACAAAATCTAAAGAAAAAATTATGACTGATGACAAAGGTAATGTTTCATTATGTATACCATTAAAGATGTATTCAGGATTTTTTGAAGATTATAATAAGATTATTCTTAATTCACAACAAGAACTTATTCTAATAAGAAATAATGATGATACAAATGCATTATTATCCAGTAATGAAGATGAAAAACCCAAAGTTAAAATTACCAAGTTGTGTTGGAGAGTTCCTCATCTTACTGTAGCGATTCCGCAAGAATTAGCACTTACCAAAATTATTGACAAAAATAGTGATATACTAATAACCTTCCGAAGCTGGGAATTAGTTGAATATCCAGAGTTATTGGAAACTACGAGGCACAACTGGCCCGTAAAAACATCTACAAAAGTCGAAACGCCACGTCATGTTCTAATTGCTTTTCAGAAAAATAGACGTGGTAATCTAAAAATGGATATGAGTAAATTTGATCATTGTAATTTAAGAAATATGAATGTCTTTTTAAATTCAGAAAGATATCCTTACAATGATCTTCAACTTGACTTTGAAAATAATAAATTTGCTACTCTGTATGAAATGTTTACAGACTTTCGTCAAGGGTATTATAACTCTCCAGTGGAACCAATTTTTAATCCGAAAGAATTTAAAGAAAATGCTCCTATAGTTTACATTAATTGTTCACATCAAAGAGATTTACTACAAACAGGTCCAGTTACCATGAGAATTGAATTTGAAACCAAGGAAAAAATTCCCCCTAAAACAGCGGCATATTGTGTTATAATTCATGATAAAGTTTTCAGTTACAATCCATTAACAAAAATTGTGAAACAGTTGTAATACAATTTCCTTAAGATAAAATACTCTTTTTAAACAAACCGCTACTTACGCTTAAGAGCGCACGCGTCAATTTTGATATTTATTAACGTAGCCAAACCAGAATTCTTCATTTATATAATGTCTTACGAGATTTCAGTTCGAGTATTAGATTTTCAACTTCAGTTGCAGAAATTAAAAAAACAAATAAGTGAATATCAATTAAAAGTAGAAATGATCAAGAAATTCAAATATTTGAAAATATGAAACTTATTCTAGATCTTCAAGGATTCAAAATTGAAAATAATAAATTTATTGTAAAGGAATTAGCAGCGTACGATGGGCAAAAGACAAGCCATTTTATTTTCAAAGCTCCATTTCCGATGGGTCATTTACCATCCTATTTACACAAACAAGCTCTGTGGTTAATAAAAAATTACCATTGCATTGAATGGTGTGAAGGATTTACACCATTACACAAATGTGGAGATATCATAAGAGATTTAAGCGCTAAGGCGGACTATGTTTATGTAAAAGGGGAAGAAAAGGCAGATTTCGTAAAGAAGTATTCCATGAAACCAGTTATCGAGATTGATGAACAACCCACCTAAAGAAAATGGATCCTTGCTGCTTTTATCATCAAAAAATACCATGTGTATGTGCATTATCAAATGTTTATTACCTTTACAACAATTTTTTTATGTAATAAAAGACTTGATTACAAATTATGTGTTTTATTTTCTAACATTGTTTTAATACATGAAATATTATTATTTAATCCTAGTTCTTGAAGTTTACATATTAAAATATCTATATTTTTATTTTTTAAATATTCGCTACAACATTTAGCTGCTAGTAAACATAATTCCGCATGTTCCATATAATTTAAAAACAATATAATATTCTGCGCTTCACTTTCTTGACCTTCATATGCATAAAACTCGGAACAGGCTGCGGACATCAAAAACTCTTCATACATTTCTCTTATTAATAATTCCATAATAAATCCTACACTAAAACCTCCCTGTTTCTCAATATCTCTTTATCTCTCTCTTCCTCTTCCACGATTTCTTTTAATATATCAGGATCTTTTATATAATCCTTCAATATCCTTAAAAAGTAACTGAATCCTATTTTCTTTATTTCATGAAAGAACTTCGGCAAATTTTGGGTTTTTCTATAATTTAAACAGGCTTCTGCAGCTAATTGGTATTGGAAGGCAGTCTCATAATATACCTGTGCCCACTCGGGGTGTGTTTTCCTTAGCATTGCATTCTTTAATTCGGAATTTTGAAGTTTAGTAAACTGTTTACCTAATTTGATTATTTCATTTTGCAAATCACTGTTCATAACTACCACTTATTTTTAATTTAACACTGTTCTTTATTAGTGGTGAATCTTCTATATAAGCTTAAGACTAGTTGTAAATGAATGTAGCTCGCTCAGATTCAGTCCTTTAAAATACCAGCTCCCCTCCAACTGCTACCAGCTCCCCTCCAACTACTGTGGTGGTTAGGAAGGAGGTAGGAGGTGGAGCAAAAAGAGGCGGAGTTTATGAAACCAATCGGAATAGGGGGCGAACTTGGGCAGCCAATCAGAAACAAGGTCATTCTTGGCTGACCAATCAAAAAAGTGGTGGGGGGGTCAACTAGAAGCCCCCTATTCCCACTACTACGGAATCAGTGAGGAGCAGCAAGGCTTCAGACAAAACAAGTCAACAACTGACGCCATATTTATAATTCACCAAATTACAGAGAAGGCCATCGAATACAACAAAGAGGCATATATGTGTTTTGTCGACCTCACAAAAGCCTTCGAAAGAATCAGACTTCATGACGTTCTCGAACTACTTAAGGACAGAAACATATGCCATAACATCCTGGAAGTAATTAAAGACTTAAACAGCAGAAATACAATGAAAATTAAAGTAGGCAACAAGACATCGAACCAATTCCAATATATACCGGCATAAGGCAGGGAGACAGCCTCAGTCCAATTCTATTCAATGTCATTATAGACGAAATTATCAGAGAGGTGAAAAAGGCCGGTAGAGGATATAGAATGGGAAAAGAAAAACTAAAGATAATTTGCTATGCCAATGATGCGGTACTGATATCGGAAGACGAAGACAACCTCCAACGGCTCCTGTACAAGTTTGAAAAGACCGCTGAAAAATTTAACATGACAATCTCCATAGGAAAAACCCAATCTCTCACTATCAGTAAAGAACCAAGAAGATGTAAGCTCGCTGTATACAATCAAAGCATCGAACCGGTCATGTCATTTAAATACCTGGGAGCAAAAATCACCAGCAATAGAAACTTAAAAGCAGAAGTTCAAGAACAAACAACCAAAGCTGCCGTAATGTCAGGATACCTACGTGATATTATATGGAGAAATAAACATATGACGACACAAAGTAAGATCAGAATATATAAGACCTGTACACGACCCATAATGACTTATGCCATCGAAACAAGAGCAGACACATCAGCAACCAAAAGACTACTCCGGACAACTAAGATGAGAACGCTAAGAAGTATCACGGGTCATATATTACGCGACAGACTAAGAAACGATGAAATCAGAAAAAGATGTGAAGTACAGGACGTCGTAAGATGGGGCAGAGGAAGAAGGAGAGCATGGAGGGATCATGTCGACAGGATGACCGACGACCGAGTGGCAAAAATTGCAAAAGAAGGAATACCAAACTCCTCAAGGCTTCCTGGTCGACCGCCTAAAAGATGGAAAGAGAGCTGGACATCGGTGTCACAGGAACAAGAATAAGCGAGATGCATTGACAGTCAATACAGGACAAAGTCCTATACTAAGAATAAGAAGAAGAAGAAGATTTGCAATAGTGTCAGGGATATCTAACTCACGATCTAAGCGGCAGATACTAACACTTGGTTCTTCTTCAACTCTTTCCAAAATATTCTTTTGTTTTTCAACTGTTCGAGTCGTTCGAATACGATCCCTATATACAATTTCTTCAAGCTATCCGTTTCTCGGAGATGATGCTCAATGTTGGCAAATGTTTGATGATTTTGTATTAGGTGGTTAGAAAGTATCTCCATGTAAACCCTAACCCTTCGACACCTATTTGCTTCACAAAACCCATATACCCGAAGTACGTCAACCTTCTCGGAATACGTGTCCATGCTTAATAGTAAAATAGGCTTAGAAATTTAGAATGTTGATCTTACTTTAGTCAATTTCTTTTAAATCGATGGCAATTTGTCAATAGTCAAATTATTAAATGCCACAGCAGCAAAGTCACTCCAGAAATTTTTGTTACAGGTATTTTTCATAATTACAATTAATTGGTGTATGCATGTAATTGAAAATATTTTTTCCTGGCGAAACCGCTCTTTCAACGAAAATTTTTCAAGTGATAAAAAAGCTCCCAAATATATGCAATTATCCTATATTAATATTTAGATTGTCATTAGGTCTCTATACCACTAAAAAACGTCATATTATCATGTTAGATCACACACCAAAATCATTAAATTCAGTTGCCGCCTTTTAAAGAAATTTGGTAAAAATTTTATATTTTCTTAAATTTTTGACGTTTTCTACCGCCTAAGCGAAGCAGTATTGGATATAACTATGTTGGTTTAAGTCGGCTTATTTTGACGTCAAGACTCTGTCATCAAACGTTGTACCAATATTTTTCTGATACCCTGTATAGAGGTTTTTTAAAGTAAAGTAAGGTAAAACTGGCCAGATTGAAGAACTATCTTTTATGGCAAGTAGCTCCGGATTTATACTTAAATCTTCTTAGTGAATCAGCCTATAATTTTTTTGCTACTCAAAAGATAGTTCCTTTGAGTATATCTTATACAAAAAATAAATAGTTTTGGAGATAAATTCACTTAAAAAAGATTATTTATACTTGAACAAGCTACAGTATATCATTAGTACAATTTGGAGTAAAACAGGTTTCACATTCTTACACTGGGACTTTGTGTAACCCAACGATTGATGGATACCCAAAATTTTTAATTATATTATTTGAAAATTCACTGTTGTTCTAGCTGAATTTTTTTTATTTTGCTATGAATAGAATGGAGTGAGAATTTTTTGGGATCGGCGATATGTTACTAACAATATGTAGGACAATGTTAAAATATTTAGCATCTTCACAAAAAATACATAAAATAGAACGTAGATTATCTGCTAAATTATTGTCCCTGACTTTTGTGAAAACCTTACAATTCATAAAATAAAGCTTTTATTTAAAATGCAATGTTATCTACCTAATTTAATAATAATAAATATTTATTATATTCGTATACGTAAATAGTAAGTAAAGGTTTTGCATATTTTATTATCGGTCAAATTAAGTGGCACAAGGTCATAACCTATTTTTATATTATTATTTAGGTAAAAAAAATACCAGAACAGAATTTAACTAATCTCTGATTTGCATTTCTTTATGAGAGTTTCCCATCTTAAACAAAGAAACGAGGCTCTTTTAGGATGACTCACACATCCACTGGTTTGACAGATCTTTTTTTGGAAATCGTTTGATACAGAAAGTTGAAATTTCATACAAAAATATTACTTATTAATGAACATACAGAATGTCCGGAAAATAAGTGTACAACTTACTTATATCTAATACAGCTTCGTTTAGACGGTATAGGACGTCAAAATTTTAAGAAAATATTTTATGATTTTTGTATGTGGTCTAATACTATAATATGACGTTTTCTAGTGGTCTAGCGACCGGCTATGAAGCAATGTGTTACAAAAGTGACGTCACTTATAAGCATCGCTTCTGATTTTTTATGTCATCAACGTCATGACAGCCTAAATATTTCTATCAGATAACCGCAAGAATTTGAAAGTTTTTTTACCTCTCGAAAATTTTCATTTGAAGAGCGATGTTATCAGAAAAAAATATTTTTCGGCTACACTAATTTTCTATAATACAAAAACGATTTTTATTACAAATGTTGGAAATATCTGTATGTATTTTAATAAGATTGAAAAAACTAACTAAAAAGAACACATTAATTAAGAAAATGTGCAAAATGGGCATCATTTTGTTGAATACACTTATTACCACCTTTCAAAAAATAATTGGACTCTATTTAATATCTCAGGATTATTAAAAAGGTCGCCGGCGCACTAACGAGCATTTGGCCTCAAAAACCGGACAAAAAGGACAAATGCAAACTATACAAGTAATCATCGAAATTATTTTTTTTTGTATACCTGAGTAACCGTACTATCATAAAAATATAATAAAGTGGCCCATCCACGCAGCTACGCTCCGCACAGTTAATTGCAATATAAGCTTCGTTCTATACCCACGCATTCATTCTTGATAGATTTTTTTAGACTTGTGTTTGGTGTTTGGTATTTTGCAAAGTGAATATTAACAAAAAATGTGATGGAATCTGAAGATCAAGGTATGTATTTAATTTTAATATATATTATTTAAAAATATAATGACTGTTTAGTATTCTTATGGACCTAAAACAATATGCAAGAAAATTTTCTATTTTTTGTTTTTCTTTTTAACTAATTAGTGTTTTTGAAAATGTTCCGAGCTAGGTCGGGCCATAATTCTTTTTTTATAATAAACTATTGACCTTAGCCATATCATAACAGACAAAACATTTTCCACATGTTTCCACCTCTTAAAAAAAAACGCTTTGAGTTCCACGGTTTTTTGGTTATTTTTTACTTACATACACATTTTTTTTCCTATAGGTACAAATTTGACATCAAATGTTATTAAGATATATCGTAAAACGATATACATGCTTTTTAAATAAAGCACATCCAGCACAATTGAAGATAAGGTATCATTTATGGAACATAAGCTTTGCGAAATGATGAAATGTCTCCAAAACGAGTACCATAACTTCAGTCACGATTTAAAATATTTTAATAGTGATTTGAAGAAAAGATGGATATCATCTAACTATATTGAAGAAAGATTTTTCAAAAAAAAAACGAGAAATAGCTTAATACATCAATACCAGTACATAACTGGGCCACGAATTCTACGGGACGCCCAAGAAAGCATTTCCAAGAATTACATGATCGTAGTAAACGACGAAATACAAAAGAACTCCGCGAACAGGTACCTGTTGAGAAGCTTACCTATGCAGCCAGCGTAAGTCAACGAATGTCTGGAAATGTCGCGGCCTCTAAACTTATAATAGATGCGACTTCAATACCAACAAGAGCCAAACTTTACAGGAAGGTAATAAATATTGCTCAGAAACCGAAAGTAAAAAATTACACACCTGAACAAGCTTTGCAAATCTTTGTTGAAGGTGACTTTACAAGGAGGCAGTGGGAATTGTTACATGATTCCAATAAGGATATATTTCCTTGGTATACTCGAATTAGAGAAGCAAAGAAACTCTACAATCTAAAACAAGAGTCAATCCCAATTACGGAGACAAGTGTTGAAGTTGTGCTTCAGGACCTACTTGATCACACAGTAAAGAGACTTTGTTTATATCTTGAGATAGATTTTTTATGGGAAAACGTACAATTAACCTAAGTCAACATATAAAACGATACTCATTACGTTTTTTTAATATTACTCCCCTCCCCCTCTTCACCCTTTCAGCGCCCCTTCACTCGATAATGCCAGAAATCAACTTAGCGCCCTAAAAAATCCCCGGATGCTGATTTGGACACGTCTAGAGTCAAAAACAACGACGTAATTATTTTTGTCCGGTTTTTGAGGCCAAATGCTCGTTAGTGCGGCGTTTAAAATGCGCATCAATAATTCTTTGCGGATGTTCACCGGAATTTTATATACTTCTGTTTTAAGAGCATCTCACAAACATAAATCACACATATTTAACTCTGGAGAATGTGGTGACCATCTTACTGCTACCTCATTTCCTTTTCCAATCCATCGGTAAGGATAATGGGCGTGTAAATACACAGTTCATTCAAAAATTTCCGGGACTAATTTATTTTAAGAATGAAAACAAGAATTTCTATTCAAATTTTGCTGTTTTCGTATAGCCGCCGGAACGACCTGGAAAACTCCTCTTCTGGAATAGTTTTCCGAGCCCTGATCACATTCCTTTAAATAGCCTTAACGTCTTCAACACGTTCTCCCTTCATAGGCATTTTCAATTTAGGGAATAAAAAAAATTGTCAGAGCCAAATCTGGCGAGTAAGGTGGGTGATGAATCATGGAAACCGACTTTTGGGCCTAAAATTGTGTGACGAGTATTGAGGAATGGACTAGCGCATTATTATGCAACAGAAACCAGTCACCGGTGCGGTACAATTCCGGTCTCACGCGACGAATCCGCTTCAAAAGGCGATCCAGGATACATTTGTAGAATTGTACGTTCATTGTTTGGCTTGAGGACACGAATTCACTACGGATAATCCCGCCAGAATCGAAAAACGAAATGAGCACCGTTCTGATTTTCAACTTTGTCGCTCGAACTTTGATGGGCCGCCCATCGCCATTGCCTCGCCCCTCAGCGGTTTGGCGTTTGATCGATGGATCGTATTGAAAACACTATAATTCGTAGCCGATTACAATTTTATTTTTAAAATTTCCATGCGTGTCTGCCCATTTAACCAAATCGCGTGAAGCTTCCACACGGCACTCTTTCAACTCTTCCTTTAACTGGAACGAACTTCGCAAACAATTTTTTCCCGAGAACATCGTGCAAGATGTGGTGCACCCTTCCTTCACTGATGTTAATTTCCTCTGACAACATTTCAACCGTAATTCATCGATTACGAGACCTTGTGATGCGCACACGTTCAACATTCTCATCGGTAGTTAAGGGGAAAGGGTGCCCTCGTGTGGATCGCCTTCTGGCGACTGTCGATCGTTCTTGACCCTCGCATACTACTCGAAAACCTTGCTGTCGCTTAAAAAATCTTAACCATACGCGGTTTTCAATAATTCCAATGTTTCTCAATTTGAAACAAAATTTGATTGCGGCCCGTTGCTCCAAAGCAAAAATTGTGATGCAGTAGCAAAAACACGTCTACTTTAAATTAACACAGCTGGCCAATAAATAAAGTTACAGCGCTCACATCTCCACTGAAGGTAACTAACGCATGATATTACATAGTTCTGCCGTCGGGTAACAGATAGTGCTACTTGCAAATTTTAAACAAAATTAGTCACGGAACTTTTTGGATGAACTATGTATTACCGAACACCAACTGAAAAATGGACTAAAGCACCATCATATACTCATCGAAATATCATTCTCGCCGAAGTAGAAAAGACAAATTTTCCAGAAGAACTGGTAACGTTCTTTGTAAAAAAATTTAATAAATATTTCCATATGTCCTGTCTGAAATCTCAACAAAACCCATAAGGTAGCGATCAGTTATACCTGTCAGATATTTATTTTAGAGATATGCCAGTGGTGTGCAACTTTTATGGTATGTGGATTTTCACATCCACATAAACACGTTCGTTGTGCAGGTTGGTGATTCCAGATCTTTTAAAGCTTGCCTTGTCAGTAAACACATTTTTTCTACCAAAATTTGGATCACGAATTTCAGGGCTTGCGGGGGGATCAGTCGGTAAAAGTTCATGTGCCCTTTGGACGTGATATGGATGTAACAACAGTTCTTTTAAAATATAATTCACAATAGTTTTAGGAATGTCCAACTCGAAGATGATGTTCAGTATTGGAAAATGTTTGATGGTATGGTATTCGGCGAATAGAAAATCTCTCTATGTAAAGCCTAAGATTTTAACGTAAAAATCGGAAAGAAAGAGCATGGAGATACACACTATATTGGCCACTTCGGGCTGGGTGATAGTGGACCTGGACCAGCCCAGACAAAATAACTAAAAACGAAATAGACTATATTCTCTCTAATAGGAAAAACATATGTACCGACGTGACAACACTGAATAAGTTTTATACCGGAAGCAACCACAGATTAGCAAGAGCGAAGATCAAGATACACATGAGAACATAACGCAACAAGCTCATCAAACAAGAACCCTACCCAACCACGGAAACCCTGACACAAGAACAAATCAACTATCAAAATGAATTAGAAAAACGACTAAAATCAATAGAGACAATAAAGCAAAGGCAAATAAATGAACTAGCCACGAAAATAAAAGAAACCATAAACACGTCGATTAAAAAGGTCTGCTCAAAATCAAAAATAACAAAGACCTCCAAACTACAACCAAATACCTTGAGACTTCTCAAAGAAAGACGAGAAAGGATAGATCGAACATGACAGACAGTCTCAAAACTCTAAACAAGGAAGTGAAAAAGGAAATTAGAAAAGACAATAGAAATTACACCAATAAACTAATAAAAGACACAATAAGTGAAAACTGTGACATGAAACTACTAAAAACTAAAAACTCAAGAGGCAAAACAAGAATAATAAAAATTAAAATCGCGAAAAACGTAACCGTCCAGGACGAAAAGGAAATAAACAGAGCCCTAGAAGAATTCTACACCAAGCTATACTCGCCACACGTACAACAAGAGCAACAACGAACAAAAAGAACCATACTCAACATAGGCTCAGGGGAAATTCCAGAAGTAACAAACTCAGCGATAAGAATGGCACTAAATAAATTAAAGAACAATAAATGTGCAGGAGAAGACAAAATTACAGTAGTGATGCTGAAAAATGGCGGCAGAAAAATAAAACAAATATTGAAGATTCTATTTAATAAAATAATTGATGAGGGAAAAATTCCACAGGATTGGTATAACTCCGAAGTAATCTTAATATTCAAAAAAGGGGACAATACAAATATTGAAAACTACCGACCAATATCCCTACTATCACACATCTACAAGTTGTTAACCAAAATTATAACCAACCGCATAACAAACAAACTCGATTTTTACCAACCTGTTGAACAAGCTGGATTCAGAAAACACTTTAGCACCACAGATCACCTACACACAATAAGAATACTAATTGAGAAGTGCACCGAATTTAACGTACCGCTCCATATGGCTTTTGTAGATTTCCAGAAGGCATTCGACTCCGTCGAAATATGGGCAGTATTATAATCCTTAGAAAACGCAAGAATAGATTCAAGATATATAAACATCATGAAGAACATATACGAAAATGCAACCATTCAAATAAAAATAGACGACAAGACGAAAACGAACCCCATAAAACTACAAAGGGGAGTGAGACAAGGGGACACTATCTCGCCAAAACTGTTCACCCTAGTCCTAGAGGACATTTTTAAGGAACTTAAATGGGACATCAAAAGTATAAGAATCGACGGAATATACTTGAACCATCTCAGATTTGCTGATGACATAATTTTAATAGCAAGTAATCTCCAAGAATTGAACGAAATGCTACAACAGCTAAATGACGTATCCGCATCTGTGGGCCTTAAAATGAACTACAACAAAACAAAAATAATGAGCCACGAACAGGCAAACATAACAATACAGAACCAGAGGATAGAAAACGTCGAACACTATGTATACTTGGGTCATGACATCAGACTAGGGAAATCAAACCAGGATGCTGAAATAAAAAGGAGAACACAGCTGATATGGGCCGATTTCGGTAAACTTGCATACATCCTGAAAAATAATTCAATTCCCATAAATCTAAAAAGAAAAGTATACGACATATGCATATTACCGGTGTGTACTTATGGATTAGAGACCATGTCCCTCACTAAAAAGTCCGCTAAAAAATTAGAAACAGTCCAAAGAGTGATGAAAAGAAACATGCTTGGAATATCATTAAGAGACAGGATTAGAAACACCGAGATAAGACGCAGAACGAAAGTCAAAGACATCGTGAAGGAGGTTGCAAAGATGAAGTGGCGATGGGCTGGTCACATAGCCCGATATGAGGACAACAGATGGACACGAAGAATCTTGGAATGGAGACCGAGGGAGACAACAAGAAGCACGGGAAGACCTCAAAAAAGATGGGTAGACGACATAAGGACAGTGGCGGGCAAACAGTGGATGAGATTGGCGAAGAATAGAGAAAGATGGAGACAATTGAGAGAGACCTACATCCAGGAGTGAATGGACAGAGGTTGACAAAGAGATAGAGAGAGAGAGATGGCAATTTGTCAATAGTAAATTCATTAAATGCCAAAAAAGACGTACATCGCCTATGACATTTTTGAGATATGGTGCCAAAGAAGCTTGCTAAAAATTAAATTCAGTCTGTCAAGAGAAGAGAATCATATTTAACACTTTTAATAGAAGGATAGATAATATGTTCAAACATTCCTTGAAAAAGATATTTCTCACATAATTAATCGTGGAAGGAATTGCACAGGACAAGAGATTCAGGAGTAGATAAAGATTGAAATATTGGCAATAAACAAGGAAAAATACAGTAAAGTAGTTACAGGAAACAAAAGATATAATGCTGCATAGAAAAAGATGAAACGCTTTATAGAACGAATCCAATAATTGAAGATTCAAGAAGGAATGTTCTATATCATTCAGGTAACTGAATTATCATAGAAAATCCCATTTTTGCTATTTTTTCTATAAAGTAACTATACTAATAATAATTACGGAGATAAGAACGATGAACTAAATAACTACTATTTACTAAATATAGAATTAAATAAAAAGTTGTTTGAACCGGAAATACAAAATTTATAAATAAAAAATTATCCATATTTATACACCCGCCAGGAGTAATTACAATTGTGATGGAAACATGTTAGTTGTAAATAAATTATTATATGAATTTTAGTTTCAATGTACTCCTAAAATCACCCAATTTACTAATTACATTTCGTTACAATGTGTGTCGGTAAACATTTATGATTCTCAGGCCTTCAAATAAGGTTTACGAGTACTTTAGTATACAGGGTGTCCTAGAAAATATGGGAAATCTCACGGATATGAAAAGCACACCTAAAAGGAATACTACATGTTCATATATATTTTTTTTGTATAGGCCTCCTCTTCGAAGATATGGGCTCCCCAAGAGCTGCAATAGAATCAAGTTTTTTACAAGTAATTATTGAACCACCAGGTTATTTCTATTTTTTTAATATGATGTGTACCAGTTAAGACCCTTCAAATGACTACCCAGGAACGTGTTATAAATTACTCACAGCTGCAGGGACGGACTATCTGTGACACAGATGAACCTTTTTTTACGCCCTGTATGATAAGAACCTTGGACAACATTTTTTACATACCTTTAACTATTAACTAAAAATTAAATACTCTTTATTCATGTCTTTAATCCTAACAGTTTTCGATCAACGTCATTTCATTTACATTCTTAGTCCCCTAACTTCTGTCGGGTTGAATATCAAAAAGACGAATTTTTCCGTCACCATAGTTTCAATAAAAAGTTAAACTAACTGCTTAGTTAAAAACTTCGTAAAAAGGTTCAAGATAGGCTCCGTGAAATCTGATACATTCGTACATGACGAATTGAGGACTGCTGTATCCGCCACATTAACTTAGCATTGTTCCTTATTTGATTACAATGAAACGTGATTCTCCGTACAAGTTCCTCCCCACTATGGTTCGGAGTGGAATACTCCACCAAGGTTTTGAGGTATCCCTACAGGTAAGAATCTAACGTTTTTAGGTATTGAGATAGTGAAAAGCGGTTTGGAAAAACTCCAAATAAAGTTCTCCATCGCTCCTTATGCAAACATACTATATGACGCGGGTTACAAACTAACTCTTTTAAGATACTTTTGCAAAATAGAGAGGATTGGGACAATCATCAGACTTTTCCTGAAATGAGTCCTAAGAAAGATCTCGGCAGTATGGAGGAACTGGAACTGGAGTACTCGATAAGAGCACAGTAGTCAGGGAATCTTAGTCAATATATGACTGTATTTCAGTCAGTAATTTATGCTAATATACAATGTGATTTCCTCTGAGGGGAGGCGATAAACAGGAAAGAGAATATAACCATATGTTCAGAAAGCTGAACTGTAGTGTTGACAGTGAGATCTAATGTTGCAGCTACACAACTGGGTCAGACTGCAGGGATGTTCTAAATAGAGTTACAGAGAACAGTCGGATAATCAGATTCATGTGAATTACTCGTATATACCCAGAAACGATAAATCAGATCATTTTAAAAATATATGTTCCGCGATCGAAACATAGGGACCCCAACCAATTAAATCTGTTCCAACTACTGTTGAAACTAAGACTGTTTCTTGAAAGCAAACTTACTTAATGTTGAAGGGAGGCTTCAAGAATAAGATCTACCAGGAAATATGTAATTGGACCCAATGTACGCCTTACCAGGAAGCTCCATTCTCTGAAGAGGGTCGTACTAGAATTTGCAACAGTAAATTTTCATTTACAGAGCCATCTCTAAAAGGCTGAAATCACGAATGGCTTCATAAACAAATGGTGTCTAGAGGAGGATGAAACTATTAATAATATTTTCACAGCCAACAACAGACCAATACGATGACATCTTGGCGATACACTATTACCAGCCAAAGTAGTCAGGCAAGCTCAGGTCACGGTCAGGTGATCGGCATCAAATTACTTGTGGTTATGATGAGATGTAAAGGGCCCAAGCAAGCATAAGCATCGAAGATCAAGAATCACTAATCTTAGTCATTCGCTCAAGGAAGAGGAAGATGAGAAGATAGAAATGAAAACGATCTTGTTTTCTATTTATGAAAATGTGTTATATTTAATACCATTTATTTAAAAAAGGTTTATTTTCTAAGTTTCTACGAATCGTCAAATCTATAAACTTCAGTTCTCGTAATTTTATGTTCATGTCTAATGCGTTTCTCGTGAATGAAATTACACATATACCTAAAAATGCCCATTTTTTCGTCTTATGTACCATCTAAACGAATAGCACTGTAGCGTCAACTATTGTTTGTGTGACATTCTAGTTTCAATACTCCGAAAGTTGTGAATTGTCTGCATATTCCAAAAATGGCAACCTTTCTATGGTCAATGGAAAAAGAGTTGCAATTTTTTTTTCAAAAAATCACTGTAGCTTTGTGAACATTACCAACTGCCGCCAAATTTTGTATTTCTCTCCTTTACAATCTTTTGTTTACCTTTTATCCAGAAATGCCTGAAATTTTTCTTACTAACTGGTATAAGTAGAGCTAAGTATGGATGCGGCTCAGCTAAATTCTGCCCTATTGATAGATTTGATCTTTTTGAAATTGATTTTCTTCTTCTTTCTCACTATCGTAACTCATTTTTATAAGGTATATAAGACAGTTATAATTTATATTATAAAAGGTAATATTGAAAAAAAGAAAAAAGAAAAATTACAATTTCAAGACTATATTAAAAAAAAATTATAAAATTACTTAAGTGTTTCTAATAAATTAAAATAGATTTTGAAGGTATCAAAGATAAAAATAAATGCTGAAGTGTCATCTAAATTTATTTTTCTAACTCTTTTAAGATAGAAAGTGATCTGGTTAAACAAATGACAATCGATCTGGCTTACAGAATATTAAATTCGACAGTTATTACCAATAAAGGGGATTTTTTCCTTCTGTTTGTTACAGAATCTCGGCCCGATTAATAAATCCATCTTAAACCATCATAATAACTATGATTTATTAAAAAATACCCCCGCATAAAAGAAGCAAAATTTTATGTTTTTACGATAAGCAAATAAAAAATTTATTTATAAACTTATGTAAATATAATTATAATTCAGCTAGACAAATCCTGTGTCTCTTGTTATAAATTTGAAATATATTAGAAGGTTAAGTAAAATAAATATTGAAAATCTAGAGGCCAAGTTCAGCGTACTATATTTTAGAATTTATTATTGCTGCAGTAAAAGTGTTAACATTGCTTTTGAAAATATCGTATCTTTTTCTATATCATGTAAAGAATGACGTTATTTTTTATTATAAAAGCCAGTGACATATCAAATTTTGAGCAGGTAAAATGACGTTTTTGTTTGTAAATGACTTACGTCCTGTTTGTTATTTAATATTTTGCAATACAAATTGATGTCTTAATTACTTTATAACTCTTTTATTTATAAACAAATTTAATATTACGTCAAATCTATGATAAAACTCATTACTGGAAAAAACCACACATACAAAATAAGTGGGCAAAATGTGTCCCCCACCAAAAAAAAAATTAAAAAGTTGGTTCAGCACATTTAATTTTTCATCGATTTAAATAATTTTTTTAAGTTTTCATATTAAAAATGTAATGAAACGTCACACAATGTTCACACAGAGCTCCTGACTCTAGTAAGTCTCAATATTTCAAACTATCTTTTTGTTCAAGGCACCACTCAGGTTAGCAAGGTTAAAAATTGAGAAAAACTGACTGAATAGACATATGTTGAAAACTTGAATAAACACAATAATTTTTGCTATTTTAATGTGATATTGTAAAGTGGGAAAATTTGGATTAGAATTGTGTTAAAGTTTCTCTAGATATACATTGATAAATAAGTTAATTTGATGTTATGAATATACTCAAGGAATATAAAAAATGCAGCTTTTTGTTACTTTGATATTATAAAAGTTATGCAAGCCTGACAACTGACAACAAGAAAACTATCGAATACAATCGACCACTCGTTCTGGTTTTTGGGAATTTCCATAAGGCCTTTGATACAGCTTGACAAAATTATGGAAGCATTACAAGCATGCCGCATTGACTATCGATATACAAAGTTAATTTACAATATATACAGGAATGCAACTATGTCGGTGAAACTACACAGAAATACGGATCATATCCCAATTGGCAGAGGAGTCCGACAGGGTGATACCTTATCCTCTAAACTGTTTACACCAGTACTAGAATACGCCTGTAAAAAACTTAACTGGGAAAAAGAGGCCTGAATGTAGACGGCCAAAGATTAACAAATTTGAGGTTCGCCGACGACATAGTTTTGTTTTCCGATAATCTCAAGGAGATATGTACAAAGTTACATGAACTTCAGCTAGTATGCGCCAATGTGGGTCTTAAAATAAATATATTAAAAACAAAATTTATGTCCAATCTGGTACCTAGTGGAAATATCAATATTGGACAGAACGAAGTGGAGCTTGTGGAAAAATACATATACCTTGGACACGAAATAAAGATCACAAGAGATAATCAAACATGCGAGCTACGGAGAAGAGTAAATCTCGCATGGGCAGCCTATGGAAAACTTAAAGACATCTTTAAAAGCGATATACCAATTTCTTTAAAACGCAAAGCATTTGACCAATGTGTGTTACCGATTATGATCTACGGTGCAGAAACTTTGACATTGACAACAGCAACTTCTAAAACGCTGCAAATAGCTCTGAGAAAGATGGAAAGGTCAATGCTAGGTACATCACTGCGTGACCGAGTTAGAAACGAAGACCTGAGACGAATGACAGGAGTTATCGACGTAATATTCCGAATTGCCACACTCAAATGAAACTGAGTCGGACATATCGCAATGGAATCAGTGATGGAAGGTGGACGAAGAGATTACTCGAGTGGAGGCCGAGATTAGACAAAAGAAGTAGAGGAAAACCCCTACTCATTGGACTGACGATCTCAAGAGAATTGCAGCAAATTGGAAGCAAATCGCTCAAGATAAAGCACAATGGACAAGAATAAGGGAGGCATATGTCCAGCAGTGGACGCAGAGGGCTGGATGAAGAAGAAGAAGACAACTGGTGGGGCTTGAACGTGTGTCGCTGTTCTTTTTAAATCTGTTGTTACTGGGTCCACCATAAAAATTCTACTTGCCCTAAAAATCATATTTAAGACCAACAAAATTTCTTTTATATTTACTAGCTAAACTCACCTGAATACGAGAAAGAATGACAACTGTAAACAAACATGACAAAACTGGATAAAGCAACATGGTAAAATCAGTCAGGTTCACAACAGGACAAGACAGCTCTAAAACAAAGGAGAAAATGGTATAAGGAAAATATCCTATCCTTTAAATTGAAATAAAAACAAAAAATTTAAAACATGACATTTTTACCTCTCTCCTCCTGTGAATTAAGGGCCTCACTTACAAATGCCCACCCCGGGTTTTTCACAGATGATAGAAAACCAGTGACTTTTTTCGTTCACACTTGTGTGTCACGACTGTAGGTGAAAAGTCGCGGTGCCTAACCGCGTATTTGGAAATAATCCCTAAAAGATACCCTGATTCATAGACATAATATAAAGATACTAGACCGCGGATCCTATACAAGAAAGTTGTCTCACGCTCAGAAAGAGATAGAGCATTTTCGATAAGTACTACCTCTCTTTCTAATTTCAGTTAGATGACAGGAGTATTCAATGACATTTGGAGTATCGTGTTTATCTCCGCCATTAGAAAGAGAGATTCTGCTCTTTGAAAACGCTCCACCTCGTGTACCAACTTTCTTCTATAGGACCCGCAGTCTAAATTAAAGTAATATTAATTTCTCTTACGTCTAGGACTATTAATTATCCTTACATCTATGGCCCGATCTCGCCAGTAACCTCGCTTTTGTAATATCGTTTGGTGTAGTTCTTCGATTGTAGACGTTTTATTTTAAAAATTTGTGCAATGGGAAAAAAAGGCAAGGAGGCTGTGATGACTCATAGAGTTGTATAAAACCATCCGATTACATTAAAGTTGCAAGATAGTCATTACAAAATGAAATGCTATAAAAGCAGAATTAATGAAGCTGTATATAGGCTATGTATAGATGCGAGAAGCAAAGTTCATTGAGATTTCAATTTAATGGATAAAAAATAGCTTCTTTAAAAACAGATTCCGCCCCACAGCAAAAGTATATAAATCTGCACTTTGTATTTTGAAAACTTGATATTTTTAAAAGGTGACGAATGTATAAGTTTATAAATTTGGTAAGCTAATAATAAAATAATTTCCTAAGAGACTTAAAAATATTTAAATTACATAAAACAGTATGTAATGAAAAATATAATAGCAACATTTGATTTTATAGCAAGGTATTTATATAATCCCACCTATTAAACAGTCAGGCCAAAACTCTGACTCAGAAATACTTTTTGATGCCACAGTGGAAGAAATGAATATGGGCTACGACAAGTTCTATATGTTCCACTGCCTCTACGACAAAATCAAGGTGTAATATTCAGCACAAACAATAATAAGCCATGCAACTGAAATGTTTTAAGAAAATCGTAGAAGAGATCACCTCCATAAATTTTCAAGGTAGTTATTATATTTGTTTTTATTTCTATGCTTACCAACATTTAAAGTTTTTATTTTTTTATTTCTTTAAATTAACTAATAATCATGTTTCTTTCTATGATTGCTATGCCATTTCTAACCGTGCATTTTCAATATACAATATAACAATTTTTAGTCTAAATTTCGGTGGTCACATAAACTGTAATCTTTGGAAAAAGACTTTTTGTAAAACTTGGAAATGAATATTATCAATATATGCAACGGTTAGGGTTTCGTCTATGGTTATATCAATATACCTTCATAAAATATGCTTTTACCTTTCTAAAATATGAATATATTTTGATTTCATATGCATAATTAGTTTGGTAATTTTTTTTAAGTAATTTTATTTTCAGACTGATCGAGCTGAACTTTCCAAAATTAAAAATAAAAATGGGCAATGAGTAATAATGAATTCCATTTTTGAAGCACAAAAAGAGGAAGAAGTAAATTAGTTTCTTTTTTTTGGTTCCTATAAATAAAACAATCTCAAACATATATTAATTTATTTATTAATTTAACAATATCACAATATGCAAATGCTAGAGAAATCAGGTAGTCTACATTATATACATTAAGTAGTAAAGCCACTAGCATATACAGAGTTTTTTTTATATTTAACACTGTACCTAGGGGCTTTATTATAAATGAAGGAAAAAAAGCTTTAAATACAAAAGGTGTTTTATTTCATCGGTATTATGTTTTAAATTTATTTTAAAAAACTGACACATGGTAAAGTTGAGAAGCAATTTAAATTAAATTCTTTAAATGCTAGAATGAAAGCCCTTTTTCATCTGACTTCAAAAATGTATAATAGTTCCTGTTTAAGCTAGCCATTATTTCAGTTTAAATTAACAATAAATTGATTTAAAAATAGAAAGGTGGCTTGATAAAGAAGGGCAATCCTTACTGAGAAGTCACAAGACACAAATTCTAAATCTCGATGGTCATTTTAGGTATTACATCTGATACCGACCAACGACCAACTGAAAATTAATATTGCAGACTTTGCCAAATACCCAAGGCCTCGCTCAAGCTGAAATCGCTTGTCAAAAAGGTGTTATTGAATATTTTAGTTCTTTTTAATTGTTTTTTATCTGCAAATGTGGCAATTCAGCCAGAATGTTTACAGTTCAATTATCATATTTATTAAAAAGATATTTCCTTTTTTTTACAGTAGAAAATGGCGAACCCACTACAAACGATGCTTAGGTAAAAGAAGAACTGTTATTCCACAAATCATTGATAGAAGTACTAATTCTTTTACGTCTATTTATCTTTTAAAGTAACATTAAAATTACTTATTGGTTTATTAAAACAAATCAAAATACATACAAAACACAAATACACACGTTACGGCATCTTTATATTGTCAAAAATATCAAAAGTACAGAACAAAAAATTACTAGAAATTAAAACCCTAGTGAAAAAGTCGTAAATGTGAACCAGCTGCCGTCTTTCACCAACGGCGTCAAAAACCCCTGAAATCAGCTGATGAATCACAGCATAGATGAGGTATACTTCTTCTTCAATGGTAACTGGTAAAACCAGGGATGGGCACCCGTAAGGGTGAGTCCACACGACAAGGAAAATTTTAGCGTAGGCGTATTACGCGCTTTTGTGTTAAAAATGTATCGTCCACACAGGACATTTGGTTACGCGATCATAAAAGGGGTTGTGGTTTTCTTTATCTTAATCTAACTTTTATTAGAATTTTTGTTTATATTTTATCTAAAAATTAAAATGAAACAAAATTAAACAGTAATTGCGGCAATATTTTAATCTAGAAAAAAAAGTTACAAAATGTAAGGAGAATATTGATATATACTTTATTAAAAAACCAGGAAAGTCGTCGCTACTGGATCCGGCCTGTATTTGAGGAAAACATTGGAGAAAGGCTTGGACATACTATTAATTTAATTCAAGAAATGTGAGAAAATGATCCTGATTTTTTGGAAATATTTTCCTGTTACTATTGGTGAATTTGAAGAGCTCTTCGCTGTTGTTGGATCAATAATTAGGAAATACGATATGGAAATGTGTACAGCTATACCCTTATTACTAGGTTGGAAATAACATTGTGTTGTTTAGCTGATGAAATGAGCATGTGAAACAACGTACGAATTTCGAGTCGGTAAACAGTTAAACTGAAATTATTCAGGTTACTTGTGCGGTAATACGGGACTCTTTAAAAGAAGTTTTATTTCCAAAGTTTACCACTTCTACCTGGTAAAGAATTGCTAAGGAGTTCAAAGACGAGAATTTCAATTTAATAGTGTAATTTTAACAATCGTTTAAACAATTACAATTGTAGTTAGTTTTTAAAAGAATACATTACGTATGATACTAACTGAATTTCTGTTATTAAATTTCCATCAATGCTAATTTTTACTTCTTAATTTTTTAAAATAGGTTTATATAAAGTTTATGAAGGATGGGGTTACCAGACGACAGGAATTTTCCTAACATGTCCGAAATTTTAGCCCCCTGTTAGAGAAATAGGAAGATACTGCAATTGTCAGTATTTTTTGAAATTAAAAGAAGAAAATATAAGTAATAAAAAATATTTATTAATCTTAAAGAAATTTATATTCTAATAGGCTGAATCAAAAGCATGTCTTAATCTCCGAAACTCTAAAATTTTACTTTTTACAGAGATCATTAGCATTGTTCATATTGTAATCGTCCCATAAATACACACTTTTTCATTTTTTTTTACAGTAATCATGTAAATAAATAGTTATGTTATATTTGTTAGTACGCCTATGACTGTAGAATATTAATTTAGGTACAGAAATAGAATATAACTAGGACATGAACAAAGAGACGAAGGGAACTAAAATTAAAAAACTACAATAGTTACATTAAATTAGTAAGTAAGAAGAGATACTGTTATTACCTCATGATATAGTGAACAATTTAATAAAATATTAAAAGTCATACTAGAAGATTAATTTGATTTCATCGAAACCATTGGTAAACCGAAAGCAGAACCAGCAAATTTATAACACTAGTGGCAGCGAAAAGCAAAGCTATAACAATATAGATAGCCTATTTCTCTCCTTAGTCCACTACGCTCCCATTAATGAGAACACTCGCTCGATATTCGCATTTGGTATTTCGTTTGGAAATATTTTGAAAATCTCACTGCCTCGACATACCACATACAACATTCAAATAAAATAAAATTTATATATCGAACAACGGTATTATAACAATTGTTATAAAATTAATAAAAAAAATTAACAAGAATTACTTTTTTTGTGGACTAAGCAGTAATAATCTTCGGTAACGAATATTTTTAATAAATTAAAACAATTTAACATAGTTCATAAATATCCATTATCTCAAAACTCACAAAATAAAAAAAAACATAAATAAAACAACAAACGTCTGAAAAAAAATATATGTTATATTTATAGAAAGTACTAAAAATAAACAGTTTCCGCCATATTTAAAGCAGTCCGCTGAAAAGATAAACGTTATTTTACGGAATAACCTTGTAAAAGATGGATATAGGCGGGAAATCTTCGGTCTTTGTCTTTTTTTAAATTTAATGAATCACAATGCTTGAAATTTGACACATGTCTTATTACGCTGCGTTTACGCCCAGATTTTTATTATCGTGTGGACCCTCTCTAAGTGAGAAAAAGCTTTGTATTAGCCACATAGTTGCATTCTTTCGAATTTGGTTTATCAATCCAATGACCACTTCGGAGTATTCATAATAAACTAACGTTGACAATTGCGCGACGAAACGGTTTATAGGAAAAATTACTACATTTGCTACATGATTGCATTAAATGACAACTGGCCACTTTTAAAATGAAAATTAGTACTTTTGATTATCAAAATATCGTAGCATTAATAATCAGGAATATGAGAATGCTACAAGGGCTAAACCACAAAAAAAAAACAGTTACCCATTATTCAATAATTCATAAATCAACTATAGAGGGTAAAGATTTTGAAACTGTAATAAAGCGATAAAAAAAAGCAAATATCTGCTAATATCGAGAAAAATAGTAAAGGTTGAGACGTTTAACGGGTATAACTTCAACTTTCTTTTATTTGATAATTTCATTTTGGAAACTTTATCACAATTCTCTCGTTTGTACCATCGTTATTTAATATTATATTTTTATTCATGTAAGACTACCTTGTTAGTTATTTACCTGTCCTTATTTGTAATTCTTTATTTAACAAAACTTTACTTTAGTTTAATAAACTTGACCCATTTCTAGTGTCTCAATATAATTAGGCTAGGAAAAAAATTATTTAATCTAATAATTTCAAGAAATTTTTTCATTTATTAAATATTTAATGCTTTGTGCCAACGTTTTATTACCTTTTTGAAGATAAATATTTACTTTAATATTATTTACCATAGTTTTTATAGACACCGTGTTTATGCCATAATTTATTTCAATTTAATTAGTAGTCTTTTGTCAATCGAGACGAATTGTATATTGTTTGTAAGTGATTTTGTACGAGAATGACGTAATAAATCAAAGCATTTAATTTAAATTAATCCCATTCCATATCACTGATGTAAAGCATAATATATTAAGTTGAATGTTCAACTTGGTAATTTGTTCTTTGCTGGTGGCTAATCTTGGTACAGAAATAGACAATGGGAGTCTTTTTGAAATTGGCTATAAGATTTTATCAGACTGAGAGAGATCTAAGCTCCGGACAGTGCACAACTAATTCGAACTATTTTTGCCCGCTCTCTAACTGAGAACATATAAAGAAAAAAAAAGATAATACGTAAACCAATTGTATCATCATTCAGCGTCAGATGTAGGGCCTCCAGTGTCTTCTATTGCTGTTTGTCTCAATCCTGTCTTATCCAATCGGTACCCTTCTTCTTCATGATTCAGCTTCAGCTTCTCCTCTGAAGGATGCTTATCCACATGGCTGGTTTTTCTTTCTTTATAACAGTTCGAAATCATTCCGTTGATGAAAGACCAAACCAATCTCGTAGATTGTACAGTCAGGAGATTTTGCATCGACCAATGTTTCTTCTTCCCATAATCTTTCCCTGCACGATAAGCTTCAGAAATTAATATTTTTCATTTCATTAAGAAGTGAATGAATAAGATTTCTAACAATACCGGACTATTCTTATTCATAGTTAGTATTTATGATGGTGCCAACATATTTGTACTGGCGTACCTGTTCGGTAGCAATGTTATTCATTATTAGGGTGGATATTACTAGCATTTTTGTTTCATATGTATTTATACTAAGGTCATATTTTTCACTTGCCAGCATCACATTGTTAATCTTAAGATCAGCATACTTGATGTTGTTGATTTATCTTCCTTGGATAAATATTCCTAGTGCCCCTTCCTCCAGTGCTTCCTATAATATGTATTCTGAATAAATTCTGACTCAAAGATCAATATATGCTGAGCTTAACAGTGTAACTATTAGAGCACTGTCATGTAGGGGCAGTGCGCAGGGGAGTGCTTATATCATGTGCCCTGGTAACAGAGTCCGAGATCTGTAGGAACCGATGATGCAGGTCCTCCGAATCGCGGAACCATGATGCTGGGAGGGGGGGCTTGGCACAAATCCGGACAAAGCCGAAGTAACACTCTTCACAAAACACAGAAAAATGGGTAGATACCCACAATTATGCTGTCGAGAAGGACTCTTCAATGTAAGGGAACTGTTAAATACCTGAGAGTACTTCTGAAATGACGACTGAGCTGGAATGACCATATGTACTTTCTAGGTTTGTAAGCTAGCCTTTGGGTACACATAGGAACTGATACAGAAAGTGGTACACTAGATATAAATCATGGTGATCTATCCTGTGATTACGTACATCGCTATTGTATGGTGGCCTAGTACAGCCAAGCGCAAACACACGTCTTCAACTTTACAAATTTCAAAGAATAGCTTGTGTAGGAAGGATGAGTGCGATGAGGATTGCCCCCACAAGGTCACCGAAGATTCTAATTATCCTCGGAAACGAGGAAGCGGACTGTTTGGTAAAGATGGGGTCCACGACTGAGCCATATGGCCCCCAACCCATTTTACCTGTTTCCGTTACTGTTAATAAGAGAGAATTGAAACTGTTGCTGAAAAGCAAATTCATTGAATGCTGGAGGGAAGCCTCTGGAATGAAATGTACAAAGAAACATGTACAAAGTGGATTTAATGCTCGTCCTACTAGGGGGCTTCTCTTTCTAAAGAGGCAAGAACTGCGGATCATAGTGGGATTGCTGATGGGACATTGTTACCTGCACGGCCATCTTGGCAGATGATCCGATGTGCAAATAGGCCTGGAGGAGAATAGAAGCGTCGACCGTGTTCTAAGAGAGCGCCCAGCACTCAACGAACTAAGGCAAAGACATTTCGGAGATACAATAATATCACCCGAAGCAGTTAGGCAAGATCAGGTAACGAGGCTGCCTGGATTCGCAAAGGCGATCGGCCTCGAATGATCTGCAGCCATGATGGGATGTAATGGGCCCAGCAATACCTAAGCATCAATGATCAAATACCATCCCCTTTCATTATTTCATTCAGCGCTTACCCTCTGACATTGTTCTTAGCTTATTTTCGAGGATTCTTCCATCCTCTAAAGACTGTTGAATTTTGACAACTTCATAATTCTCTTTGTCTCTTCTAATTTTTTGATTCATATCTTTTCATTTTCCTTATTTTGCTTGTATCTTAGAAAGAATTTAACTGCATTTTCTTTCTTCTATAAGACCTATAGTTTTTTGACATATTTTTTGTTGCTTTCTTAGTGTATTTCTTGCCAGTTCTAATGATGTTTCCCGTAATATTTTGGTGACTTTCTAGATGTATACTCATTTAGATTTTGAATTTTTTTCTTTAATTTCCCATAAGTTTACTGTTTAGTTTTCAGTTGCCCTATGTTGATTTTGGTATTTTTTTTCTAATGTATTTTCTTTGTTCTTGTTTTGTATTCATATAGATTTTAGTTCTAAGCATTCTATTGTTAGTTACTATTTGTTTTTATGGATTTTGTTACTGTTGGGTATATTATGATATTTTTGTTGTTCGGTATTACATAACTGATTTCGTTCTCAGCTCTTTTATCAGGGCTTTCCCATCTCCACCGTCTATCTTGACAAGCAAAATTGACTAACATCTCACTCCTATTGTTCCTGTTTCCTAAACCAAATGGTCCAATGCCTGTTTCTTTACCCTTCTTTTATATTTTGTGGGAAAACCAGTTACACAACTACAGCTCGACCAAAACTTCTAATCATTTTAGTAAAATTTAATTTGGTGATGGTACTATCAAACTAGATTAAGTTAAAATAATGAAAACTTTCATTTTAAGGAAGTGGTTACTATGTTTAAATGAACAATATATCGAGAATATTTTTCAGTGTATTTTATTTTTCTTCCACTTGAAAGGATTATACTGAATTCGAAATTTTCCAAGGCATTTAAAAAAAAAATTATTTAATATGTGAAGCTGACAAATATTTATTATAAAGCTTTAAGACAACATTGTATATACATTAACCGATGTGGTCATCGTTTAAGTGAAGAATCATCACTTAAATTAATATGAAAAGTTTTTGTCATCATGACGCTTTGTAATATAAACATAACCTGAGTCAACGTTCGTATATTTATAAGAATTTTTTAAACTATTTTTAGGTAAAAAATGCCTTCCTAAGTGATTACATATGAATAACATTGTTCTGCGTGAAAATATTTCTTCCTAAACTAATAAATGGGCCTTAGTTAGTCCAAAACTGCATTTAAAATTAAAATATCAAATATAAGTTTTAAAAGTCAAGGGCCTATAGTATCTCACAATGTATTTAATTATTTGTCTTTATATCAAAGTATTTTTGGAAGATATAGCAACATCGCATAGAGGATATCTCAAGTTATCCCCCTGTAGTGAGAATTACCACTTTTGTAGGTCATGCGATAAATTATAAGAAATATTGGGAATGTTACTCAAAATTATAAAATACGTAAACAATAATTGAAGATAAGGGCAGATTTAAAGTAGATGACACTACTTACAAAATTAAAGTGAGGGGACATTAAATAGTATAGTTTTTAATGTGAAGGTGACAATAGATCCAAAGCTAAACATTACATTCTAAAAAAATGACTTCTTCCAAAAAACACTGTGCTAGGTCAAAAACTGCATGTATGATTCTACAGGTGTGGAAAAGCCAGAACAGAACATCTAAAAAAAAGGAACGTAACAGAAAGTGACGGACAACCCGTTTAGTCATGTTGAAGAAGTGAAATAAAGCATACTGTTGTATCGTAACTTGCTTCCTGGTTTCCAGCAAAAATGGTGTCGGGCAAGGACTTTTCGCTGGTTTCGGGTCGTCAAACCACAGTGGGTCGGAAGCACGGATTTGATATTAAAAATAAAAATCGGATCCAACAATTGCAGACTGAAACTTTAAAATCATGAAAATAAATTCGAAAAACGTCTAATGTGGTTCAAAGCTTTAAAAATAAAATAAAAAGAATAATTATATTTCCATGAATAAAATATTGCGCTTTGCCTTCAAGGTACATTTTAAATATAATACTATAATAATAAATACATGAATATCGATAATCGTTAAAAAGGCGAAAGTACTTTTTCCTCTATGATTAAGACTTCTTAATAAATACCAATGCAAATAATTTGTAAGTAATATAATATTTATTGATTCATATAAATGAAAAAATAATGCGACTGTAATAAAAATAATAAAAATACCTTTTTAATCACTGCCTTCTTTGTTAACAGCTCTTTTCTCATTCTCCAATACGTATGAATTGTTATCCGAATTCTTACTATGTCAAACAGTGTAAGGATCCATCGACACCAAAAGTTTTGGAACACATCCTCCATATTTTTTCTCGAGAAGATTTTCGGTCAAAGTCTAGGCGATAGTTTCTTACCAACTTGTCCGTTGATTTCTGTGCATCTTTCGATAGTTCATGTATCGGTAATATTGCAAATGCTATGATTCCTGGTCAATGGAGTAAGTAATTTGTGGATTCCTGTTGGAATGTTGTACCAAGAATATCCTTTGAAGAATAATCTTGCTGTTTCAAGTTTGTATCCTAAATCTTCTGTATTGCAGTTTAATGTCCTCTTCCAATAGTTTGCAAAATGACGGGAAACTGAAGGATCAGTTTTCGCTTTACTCTTGTTATAATGGCTGACTCATCACTGTTCTCGAAGAACCGTCGAACTATGTTGCCATCGTTAGAGCTTCCTAACCCTTTCTTTGGCATGTCAATAAGAAGTCCTAATCTCTCTCCTTAAAGGCCTGTTGGATAGTAGCCTTTGTCTGTGCTTTCACTTCTTTTTCTTTCTGCTTAGAAGCTTGCCACTGCTGTGTGTCATGTTGATACAACAAATACAAGCAGCATTCGAAGAATTAAATACATGCGTGTAGAGCTAACAGTTGTAGCTTGAAATACTCTGTATTTACTGGGACACAGTATCAATGTTGTTGAACTGAGATGTTGTTTGGCAGAGGACCGATTTCGCTCTAGCCAAAGCATTCACCTAGCCGTCTATCATCGTCATAGATAAGTTGTACTGTACTGAAGCTCGGGTGGCAAAGAGAACTCTTTTATATGTTGCAAGTTGTTTGGTTCGAGTTCATAATTTTCTATTTTCGTTAATTCATAGTAAAGGAGGATTTGGAATTGTACAACACAATCTGTTCTTGTTGAGTTTGCGTGTTAATACCTGCTAATTGAAGTGGAATAAGAGAAGTTAGGAATAAGTTTGTATCAGGAATATTCGGATAAGTGAATTTCATTTTGTACTGGCTCTGACCTGACGTTCCATCGAAGCCCCATTTGCAAATGAAACTCATATCTACAAATCTAATTTATAGATTTGTTCAAGGGCGTCTAATTGAAGCAATATAATTCGATCCACTGTATGATCCAGTAAGCCTTGGAATTTAACCTCGGCTTTTGATTTAGTAAAAGTTAGATACTCGTCATGTGGATAACATGCTTTTTTTGTATTTTACACACCAGAGTAACGGCGAAAATATATTACTGCCTTTCTGTTTAGCCCAATTTTGTAATCGTTGAATTGTAACTGGGCGCGACGCAACTATAACACTGTTGCCTTTGACCTGAGATGAAACTTTGGAAAGAATAGACTGGCCATTCATATTACCGAGGTTTAACAGAAACGTTACTATAGCCAACTTTCTATTTTAAATTTCTTATCTACAAGTTATTTTGGTGGTTTCCTCAAATTCTAACCCACTAAGCCAGTCTAACTTAGTTCGGGACAGAAGATTGTAGGGAACGCCTACCGCAATATTACCCCCGCTAACTTCCGTGCGACACGAAGATGAGCAGTACCTTGAAACGAATTAGAGAGTGTATTCATTTTTCGTCTAAATTTATAACGTAATCGACGGAATTTGGAATATTTAATGACTATATGATACATTGATTGTTTTAAATACATCAAATAGTCGAAATATAAAAAAGATAGTTTTTGTTGGGCATTGAGCGTAAAGAAAATTGATATTTCTGTTACAAAATAAACATTTATTCTAATAAAAATACTAGTGAAACACAACGGTAATTTCTAAGTAAATAAGCTAATAGACCACTATAAAATTAAAAGTCATTCTCAAAAATAAACTTTTATTCTGGTAAAAAATAAAAGTAACACGTGTTTCCTGGTTTTTCGGAAAAATTTCTTGAGTTATTCGCAATTTCTAACAGCGATATTTGTTCCGCTTTAAAATATTCCGAACTGTTCGAGCGTTCATATCAAGTTCTTAGGCAATTACGGTACTATTACAAGGAAAATTAATTTCTGCCAAACTACAAATGTCAGTCTCCCGATTTGCTCGTTCTTCAGTAATTTGAGGAACCGGTTGCTCCTCATTATTACCAGTGACATACAACCGGTTGTCCCAAATTTTTTAATAATTTTCGAAATTCTAAATTTTCAAGGAACAGGATGATTTTCGCACGTAAATACAAATCTGATGATTATTTGCCAGAATAGTGTACCACTTAATAATCTGCTCTTTTTGTTCCGTGGAATAAACTACCATTGTAACAAAAAAATTTGGCACGAAACACGGTACTTACGTTTCGACGGCCTGATTGAAAGCAAATAACTTGGAATCCTCTTGTTATGCTAGGGCGTGGCGTATGCTGCCGCCCGCTCTCACCGCGCCAGCTTTGTATTATCCTTCACCCTTGCGCTAAACTGGTAATTTACACGTATGTCGATGCTTACCACTATCTCTCTGATTTGATAAATAATATAGTATTTTCTTTATCTTAGTTAAGAAACGTCCAGTTTCTGGTTTGGATTTTCCAGACCTGTATATTAAAAACAATTCACGTTTAAGTGAGGCTAAGATAAAAAGAAACTCTTTTCATTGCCTTTAATTCCATTATATCCTGACATGCATATCGGAGTTACCCTGTTATTCCTGAACACTTACTTTAATGCTTGTCTACAGTCTCACATCAACTGAGTCTCATAGGTGTGAGGTGGAAGCTTTTAGCGCTGCTTAGCATTTGATGGTATGTATATTTTGGCATTTTTGGTATTCCTACTTAAACACTCCTCTACACAGATTTGAATTTCTGCTCGGAAGATGGTAGAGGTGTTCCCTAAAGATTAAGCAGGCTCAACGTCTGAATCTGGGAGTCCCACTACAGCTCCTTCTTTTATCTCGAATCCATCAGTAAACCATACCATTGCCTTCTTTAGTTTAGGTAATCCTCCTCCGGCCGCTTTTTGTTGAAATTGTATCCATATGCCCAATAAAATATGAAGATTTAAAGTTTTCTGTTTGGGCAGCTTAAAGATATTTATTGACTCCACCCTCAACACACTTACACGCAGGGGAAGGAGATTTAATATTACCTCTATGGAGCATGATGACATAGCCCCTGTAACTCTTACACACGCTAACCTTCAAATTGTTTGCGGCATTCTTTGAGCAGGTTCTCGGTGTGTCTATTCCATGTTAGAGAGGCATACATGACCATGGGTTTTAGGATTGTTTTAAATGACCATAAAATCATTTTCTGTCTAACACGCAAAGTTTTTACACGGATTCTACAGCTTATTTAGCTTGAAGTTATTGCCTTCTGGAGAATCTCTTTAATGTGGCTATTATTAGACATTTAACTTCTTTGGAAAAGCTTAATGATGTTATATTTTCATATTTAATTTTCGCCTCCTCGGTTATAACACGAAAACTCTTTTCACCTTTGAACTAACCTAAATATCAATTTTCTCATTTTAAATTGTAAAAGAAGCTTTTTAATGTTTTTTTTTAAATGACACCCTCCTTACCTACTTGCAATTCAGTTAAATCTTTTTTTGTTTAACACTTGAATTACAACCCAATTTAAATATCAATCTTTTGATGTATCAATCCTAAGGTAGACTCTCAGATTGAAATTTGGCAAGTTCGTTAGTGACTTTTAAGAAATAGTTTATCTAATTTTTTTAACTCACAGCTATATATTATGCTGACAAAATTGAAAGATCACCATTGAAATAATATGGAAGTTTAAGCCAAAAGAATTATAATCGTTAAATTTGGCAATCTTCTAGAAATCTTTGACAGGACTGACGCGTAATAGTTCGAGTGAAATTATAGGTTTCAACTACCAAACAAGTATTGATTGTGCTATACTCGTATTTTAAAAATTTGACTGCTTTTTTCAAAATGAACTGAGGTATCTTACAGATTGTTGGAATTTTGTGAGGTGTTAGATTCTCCCTTATAATTACCAATTTAAAGTATATGGAAGTTAAATTCTGACTTGGCCAGTCCGTATTATTTCACATGGTTCTATAGGTACTTAAAAACAAAATGTACCCCGAGTGTTTGTAATTCGCTGCATTACCCATTGACAACATTTGGTTGCTAAATATCTGAATGACAGATTCAATCAACTTCTTTAATTTGTTATACATCTTGTTAACAAAATTCGGAGCAACGCCTTGAATTCTAGGTTTTTTTCGCAATTGTGTGAGGAAAACGACATAAACTTTCATCATACTGAAGTATGCTAGCCGTTGAAAAGCCTATATTTGGCATGATTTTTTTTAGTTTTAAAAACTATTTTCGAGTTTTTGCATGCTAAAGATCCCATTTTAAAAGAAAAATTCATCAAATGGAAACCAGATATCACCTATTTAACAGATTTTTTTACTCAATTTAACGAGGTTAACTTGCAGTTGTAAAGTATCAGTCAAAATTTAATAAAAACAAGGTATTCCTTTCTCTTATGGAATCGGCTGCCATTTTTCTGATTTCGACGCTATTCTCCAAAAACAAAATCCGTCATTGAAACGTTTCTTGCCAGAATTAACCTTGTGAAACAAATCACTGGACGGCGAGAATTTTCCTAGCTCTCAAACTTATCATGGACATGCTGCCAGGATAATAACGGAAATACCACAGTAGATTATCATATGGTGACGATGATGCATCGGATGTCATACCACAAGAGTAACTGATCGGAAAAAGTACTAACCAAGAACTTAAGGTACAGTTTAGAAATGGATATCAGGCATTTTGACTTCAAAGAGTCATACCTTGTAACGAAATGAACATTAATTTTAGTTAATGTTAAAAAAATATTGTAAGTCGTAAAGTGTATTTCACTGAAAGGAGCAATTAAATAAGCATTTTGTAGATGAGTTTTTATATTACCACTCTAAGATCTAAAGAGAAAATAAATCAATTAACAAACTGAGTCATTTTTATTTTTGGGTCTTTCTTTTTCTAAAATCAAAACTTAAACATTTTGTGGAATTGAAAGCCGCGTGGTTTTCATAAATATTAATAACTCCCGTCAAAATATGAAAACTGTTAAAGATTAGGACGAGAATGGATTTAGCATCAGGTGGCCTAAACTTTTCCAATTATTAGGAAACAAAAAATAAGTAAATAAAATTACTATAATGCAATATATTCGTTTGATTATATATTCGTATTCGTATAATGACTTTTTCCTCATTGCAAGAAAAAATGACTCATCATCAAATAAAGTAATCAGATTTTTTCCTAGCTATTATCGAAACTTTTAGATATAAAAGGCGTAGAATAGTTTCTTTAACCCTTCTGTATAAAACATCAGTGAATTAAGATGCTCAGAATTTAGGCCAAATCGGGTATTAAAAATTTGCCACACCGATGACTAACACCCTCTATGAACACGGGGACTGAAAATTTCTAATTTTCAGGAATAGAATTTACCCTTACAGGGTTGTGCAGATGCGAGATAGGTACCAGCAGGAATCAGTGGGGTTCCGGTAAAAGTAAGTTTGGCTTTTAAGAAGGAATAATCCTCAGTTATCTCTGAAATGCAGAAAAGGTGGCACGTTTTGAGATCCGTCCGAGAAAGTTATGTGACGCGAATACCCAGTGTTTGAGAAAGCTTTATTTCCAATTTTTCATTTATCTGCGGAAAAGATAAGGAAAAATTCTGTTTTACTTCACTTGGGAAAAAGGTGTCTAATAGTGTTTGTTTAAACAATTTAAATAGCTGTTTCTTGTTTGTATTCTTCTCTTGAATAATCTCTTCAAAAACTATTTAAATGCTATCTATTCAAAATTGAGTTTAATTCATTGGGTTATCATCACGACCTATATGAGCTTATATTTTAAGAACGTCAGACAGTTTCCCATTTTATCTTCATATTTATTTTTGTTAATAGATTTAAGTGTTTTGAGAATCTTGTTTCTTTTAATTTGTTATAACGCTCAGGTGATTAAACTCTTGAAAGCACTGATATGGGAACTTGAAAGCAAGAGGCGAAATTTGACCAGTTAGAAAGTAGTTCCTGAGTCTTGAAGTTGTGTTTGTGACACGGATAAGCTCTAATAACTTGTAGTTGTTCAGTGCTAAAATTGTAAAAGCCAAGATAATTGACTGAACTTCCAAAGTGTCTTTGTCACAATAAGATTTGTTATAGGTTTATAGTAGAGGAGAAGATCCGAATATGGGTCATGCTGATATTAGGGGCCACCCTATTATTGGCTTCAACGTACACCTACACTATTTGTAGCATAGCTTAATCTTTACTCCACTGATCAACGAACATATCTCTAGAATTGTCTATTTAAATATTGGTGGCGTAGGGCAATCGACTAATTGAAATTCTGACGGTTGTAAATATTTTTTCAAGCGCGAAACTATTTTGTGTAGTTGTCAATAATTTTCAATCTTTCCGGTTAGAAGTTGGTACGTGTGTAATTGAAGTGTGAAGATATTTTACTGGGTTTTGACTTATATTGCATTTATATACTGATATTTTTGTGATAATGTTTGGAATATGGGCCCCTTAATTGTACGAAATATGAGTCAGGCCCATATTTAAACCACATTTAGTGTAGAGTTATAGAAAATTGTACTAAATGCAAAAAAAATTACGTGCAAGAGAAAATAAGTTTCAAAAAATACAAGGAAACAATGGTATACCAAAAATTTGACGAATGCAATAATTTCTGTTAAAGAATATTCATGACCTTGTAGACAGACAGCAAAAACATATGAGCTGCTTTTCAAGGACTTTTGAAAGTCGATGTAGATCCTGACCGCATAACTGCAACTGCTCTTGGAGAAAAAACAGTTTTAGGTTAACAAATGGAAAAGGAGCTTGTAGATTACATTCTCACAATGGAGTTTTATGGTTTCACCAGATGAGACATTCGAATTATGGCGTATATACTAGTTGAACAAAATGGCAAGAATAATCCCTTTAGAAAATAAGGAAATACTTTCCCTAAGAAAACCAACTAGTACATCTTTTGTAGAGCTCTTAGTTTTAATTCCAAAAACAAATCACGATTTTTGATAATGTGGAGTAGATGTACAATAAATACGATTTTCAACCTCAAAAAATATTCAACGTCGATGAGATTTATCAATAGTGGAAAGAAAGGTACCTATTGGTCGAAAAGATAAACGACAGAACCAGAATCAATTGTGACATTCGTTGCCTGTATGAGCGATGTAGGACAATTTTCACCACCGATGTTAATATATTTGAGGAAAAATGGAAATGACTTATTCCGTTGAATTCCCACTTGGATAATTTATCACGTGCATCCCAGTAGATGGGTTTAAAAAAGTCATCTCAAGAAGATCTATTTTTGTTGACATTCGATGTACACTATAGCCACACTCGCAAATACAATAATAAAAAAATTAGGGATAATGGGAATATATATATATATATATATATATATATATATATATATATATATATATATAATTAAAGAGTAGAACACACTAAAATAAATAAATATATATATATATATATATATATATATATATATATATATATATATATATATATATATATATGTTTATACGGCTTTCACGGATTCCTCCGTGTGAGATGCAAAAGCAGTGGATATATCCACATTATGCCGTTGTAGTGCTGAAATCGCATTCAGCAAACGTACAACTATATGCAACTCCGTGTATAAATGAAGTAAATTGCGATCAGTAAATGCAAACCTCATTCCAATCAGGGTAAGTTTTGACTTTCTTCTCGGTATGGTGGTACAGGGGGGCCATCATCTCGATGGTGGTGGTATGGAATGGATTGCGTTTTATCGCAATTTATTCAAACTGTGCAACCTCTAACACGGAAAGGATTTGATTGGAATGAGGTTTGCATTTACTGATCGCAATTTACTTCATATATATATATATATATATATATATATATATATATATATATATATATATATATATATATATATATATAATAAAAAAACATATAAACAACATTAAACAATAAAATACAACAAAAATTGTGTTTACACTGATAAACATTACCGGTCTAATTCGTAATCTTTGCTCAAAATAGTTATAATTGGTTCCCCTTATCTCTTATTATCTAGATATTGATATCTTAAACCATCTTAAACATTCATCGTAATAAGTTTTTCGTTGAGGAAAAAATGCCCTTCTTTAACGATTTTGGAGTAAATGGTAAAGTGGATATTTTACTAATCTCAAATAATATATAAAAACAAACACAAACAAGATCATTAAGGACACTTTTATTACTCTCTCTAGTTCTTGAATAGAGTATAGGAATGTGTACACTTGTGATCGCCCCTCCCCGTCCCAGGAGTTTTGAGTTCAGGATATTATATTAGGAATGTGTATGCTGCTGGCACTCCCCCCCCCCCCCCCGTTGGCAAGTTGCTTTTCTTGCGATAGCCTCCCCCCAAGAGCTTTGAGTTGAGGGAAATAGACCCGATTCTGCCTCTTGTACTAGGAATGTGTATGCTGCTCGTATTCTCCCCCCTGTCGGCAACTTGTTTTTTCTGTACTTTTGTGATATCACCGCCCCCCCCCCCCCAAAGGGAAAGGCTGAATCCGCCTCTGGTCACATGATGTTTGTGCGGATACAAAACGCAACGAATATATTTGCGATTTTTTAAAGTCTCTTTTATGTCATATTCTTTCAAAATACATGTTTTTTAAAGATTTAATACGAATTCTTTTTACTTTTTGCAGGATGGCTAATATTTCAAGCTCTCTTAACAAATTTTGAAAATTGACAGACAACTAATGTTAGATATTTTTTCAAAAATGTGTATATAATTTTAAAATGGATACTCCTAGTAATTCATTTCCTAAATTACAGGTTAATTAGTCCAAAAATGCGTTTAAAATATTTCGAAAAACAAAATTTGGCTTATATTCCGACCTTCTCCTCCATAGCTACTAATTAATATGGGACAGCAGTAAATGGTCAGAAAAACGGCAATACGCTACCAAAATATTCCGTTTTCAGGAGTCACAATTAAATACTGCTAATTTGCTATCAAGTCATCAGGCTCATCTTTTCCATTAAAAATATATCATAACTATCGCTAAGTTTATACCAGATCGAGAACAACATGTCGAAAGAAAAATGGAAGCTGCAATGATTTTAGCATCTTCCCCCATTTGGCATGAAATTTGGCAAATAAAATAAGGGGATTTTTTTCTATTTAATTCATATAAGATTTTTACAAGATTTCATTTTGTTTTCTAGCCGCACGAGATTGAGCAATAACAGGTCTGTGATGCCCTTAGATATTCTGGGCCGCACGCGCGCTACACTGAAGAAATCAGCGTGTCCTCTCTGGTCGAGTGGCCCAGGTAATCCGCTGAATCTCCTTCGTGCTAGGGATTGGGGCTTGCAATTGTTTCCCATAAAAGAGGAATTCCCAGTAAACGCGAGTCATAAGCTCGCGTTGATTACGTCCCTGCCCTTTGTAAACACCGCCCGTCGCTACTACCGATTGAATTATTTGGTGAGGTCTTCGGACCGATACGCGATGGCGTGTTGGCGTCATCGATGTGTCCGGGAAGATGACCAAACTTGATCATTTAGAGAAAGTAAAAGTCGTAACAAGGCCCCTATCAAATTGCGTTGCTCTGTGTCAAACCTTGGTCTCGTACTAAAATTTAAAACGCGACGGTGCGCGTTACGCAGCACCGTGTCGGAGATATTATGAAAAACGTCTGTTTTTGTCAGTTTCTGTTATTAAGTTGATATTTTTCATACTAAAACCGACTCACCGCGTTGTGCATTCGATCACCAGCTGTTTAAGTTGAAAATTTGTAAATTTCATTATTAGAAATTCATTGGGGTCTACGGAAAATAGAAAATATTGGTTTGTGGTCTACGGGACAAAAAGTTTCGGAACCTCTGATTTAAAAGTTAGGTTCATGAAATGGCAAGTAAGAATATTCCCACCTAGATCTCGCCAACAAACTTGCCGGCATTACCTTACCGTTTCATCGATGCGAAGCAACGTATCAGTTGAATTGGATGCATTTTTGCGATATATACATAGTCATTTAAATTGTTTATTTCAAAAGAAGGCCACACAACTAACAATAGAATTTGAAAGGTGTCAGAGATCACCTCGTCGTAATAATTTTATGGTCTACCTAATAAACACCATTGTCATTAAACCAGTGCCTTAAAAAATATGCAAAAAATCTTAATTAGAATAGTATAATAGTTAAAACAAGCATTTTGTTTGTTTTACTTCCCACATTTATTTTGACATTCATTAGGATAATAATTATTTTCGAGTACGTGGAATCAAACACCATATAATAATACACAAATAGACAACCATTAATTGGCTTTAATGAAAAGAACATATTAACATTAGTATAACAATAAAAAAATATAGTAAAAAATACAGTCTAACAATTATTTCATAAATATTAACAGATAGCATGTAACTATCAATCAAATGATATGTAATTAAGTTTAAAATGGAAAAACTTTCGGTCAACACCAAAAGGTTTTATAAATTTGCGTGCCGAACAAATTTGTTTCAAATCTGCAAAAATATACAAGGTCAGCAATGTTGTGGGAATTTGGCGAAATAAAAATTGGATTCAATTACACTTTATTATTGTCATGTATCATTTTCCCGGCTTTATTAATTTGTCATTGGCGTACATTATCAATGGAATTATAGCGGATGATGCTGCCACCCCAATATTGGTGTATGAATTAATGAATGAAAACGGGGTGGTGATACTAGATCATGGATAATTAAGCCTCCATTGGGCCCTTTATATCCCACCATATCTGCAGGTTATTCGAGGCTGATCGCCTTTGCGAATCCAAGCAGCCTCGTTAGTTGAACTTGCCTAACTGCTTCCGGTAACAAAATTGTATCTCCGAAATATCTCTGTCTCAGTCCGTTGAGTGCTGGGCACACACAGTTTCATCCTCCTCTAAACACCATCTGCATGTCGGGTCGTCTTCGACACCGATTCTATGAAGATGGCCCCTGAGGTGACAATGTCCTGTTAACAATCCCACCACAATGCGCAGCTCTTTTCTTCCCAAGAAGAGAAGCTCCTTATTTCGCCGTGCACTAGGCCCAGTTATATGTTCCCCAGCACACCTCATTCCAGGAGCTCCCCTCCACGATTCAATAAATTTGCTTTCGAGCAACGATTTTAATTCCCTTTTCTCTCTCTGTAGCTTTACAACCCTTCGTGGGTCCTCGCTGCATCCACGACCTGCCTCCATTTACTTCGGTCCATCATGTCGTTACTCCAATCTCGTACTCCCAGTACATTTAAATCTTTTGTGATGTTATCCCTCCATCTTAGTCTGGGCCTACCTAAGGGTCTCTTTCCGGTCGGGTTCTCTTCCCATATTCGTTTGATGAGACGTTCGTCATGGGCCCTATGAACATGTCCTGCCCACCTAAGTCTTTGGGCTTTTATTTCGTTAATGATGCCTGGCTGATCATACAAGCTCTTTAATTCTTCATTTGTTCGGATGCGGTATTGTCCCGTTGTTTCATCTACTCTAGGCCCATATATTTTTCTTAATATCTTGCGTTCGAAACGTCTTAATAACAATTCGTTCTGTTTTGTGATGGTCCAGGTTTCTGAGCCATATGTTATTACCGGTCTAATAACTGTTCTATATATATACGGATTTTGGCTGATCTGGACAGCAGCTTTGATTTTAGTATCTCCTGCAATGCATAAAAGCACTTAAAACCTTTTTATATTCGTGTGCGTATTTCACTGCTCACATCATTGTCGTGTGTTATATTGGCCCCTAGATATTGGAATTCTTTCACACATTCAAAATTGTATGTGTCCATAGTTATATTCTGTCCTATTCTATCCCTACCTGCTCTTCGGTTTACGTGCATGTATTTGGTCTTCTCTTCGTTGATGTTGAGTCCTACTTTTTTTGTTTCCCTTTCCATTCTGATAAACATTTCCTTTGTTTTAGTTGTGCTATTTCCTACGGTATCGATGTCGTCTGCATATGCTAGGATCATTCCGGGGCCCTGGTTTGAGAATACTTCCAGTTTTATGTAAGCCTCTTTGATGGCCATATCTAACACTATGTTGAAGAGTAGTGGCGATAAGCCATCGCCTTGTTTTAAACCACTGGCAATAGAGAATATGTCCGTAGTGTGCTTACCGATTCTGACTTTCGCCCTTGCATTCTCTATACATATTTTAGTCAGATTAATAATCTTCTTTGGCACGCCTACCTTTTCCATGGCGATCCATACACTATCTCTTACGATGCTATCATATGCTTGGCGGAAATCAACGAACAGCTGGTGTACATCTTTGTTAAATTCCCAACTCTTTTCCAGAAGCTGCCTAATAGTAAATATTTGGTCAACAGTTGATCTTCTTGGTCGGAAGCCACATTGGTAGTCCCCGAGGTTTTCTTCTGCGTAAGGGGATATTCTGGTTCTTAGTATGTTGGATAGCACCTTGTAGGCAACGTTTAGTAACATATGTCCCCTGTAATTTTTACATACTGATCGGTCTCCTTTTTTATGTATTGGGATAATTATCCCTTCGTTCCATTCTTTTGGAAGTTCTTCAGATTCCCATATCTTCTCCACAAGGGTTTGTATTGCTTCATGTAGCTGATCTCCGCCATATTTTATAAGCTCCGCGGTTATGTTGTCGCTCCCGGGTACTTTATTGTTCTTCAGTTGGCTAATTGCTTTTTTGATCTCTGTCAGTGATGGAATTTCTACCTGTTCCTCTGCTCCCTGGTATATTGTATTTGTGATGAGAGCTGTGCCTTTTATATTTAGTAAGTTGTCAAAATATTCGTGCCAGGTTTGTAGGATTTCTGTTATATCTGTTATGAGATCTTTATTTTCTTTCTTTAATATGCTGGTCCGTGGCATATACCCTTTCTTTATATTCTTGATCTCCCTGTAGAATTTCCGGCTGCTCTTTGTATTTGATTCCTTTTCTACATTTGTTATGATTCTATTATAGGCTTCTCTCTTCTTCCTTCTTATAAGTTTTCTTGTGTCCGCTCGCAGTGTGTTAAATCGCTGGATGTTATCGTCATTTGGGCACTGCAGCATTTTTAATCTAGCTTTGTTTTTATTGTCTTGTGCTAGTTGACATTCCTCGTCATACCACTGTTTTCTTTTTATGGTTTTATTTTTGTCTAAAGTTCTCTTCGCTGCATTCTCTATCGATGTCTTAATCTTGCTCCAGCATTCGTCTACTCCTGTTTCCCCTTGTATCTTATTCTGTTCCAGTTGTGATTTTACTTCTGCTTGGTATTTCTGTCTGAGTGTTTCTTCCCGATTCAGTATCTCGGTGTTCCATCCTTTTCGTTCCGATTGTTCTTGCTTCCTTATATCCGTTTTTATCCTGGCACGTACTTCCACTCTCACTAAGAGATGGTCTGACGCTGCATCTGCTCCCCTTTGGCTCCTTACGTCTAGTATGTTTCTTGAGTATCTTGCGTTTGCTAGCACGTGGTCTATCTGGTTTCTTGTTTTTCCATCGTTGGATACCCATGTTTCTTTATGAATGTTTTTGTGCGGGAACATTGTTGACATTACTATTAGATTACTAGCCGCTGCCAGGTTTGTTAGACGTTGGCCATTGTCGTTATATTGTTCATGTAAGCTGTGCTCCCCTATGTGCGGTTTTAGTGTTCTTTCTCTTCCAATCTTCGCATTGAAATCTCCTAGTAGTATCAACATGTCTTGCTTCGGGACTAGGTCTATGGTTTGTTCAAGCTGGTCGTAGAATTCATCTTTGATGCTCTCCTCCTTATCTTCTGTTGGTGCATGTCCTGATATGAGTGTGTAATTATGCCATTTTCCTTTAATTCTGATACTACTTATTCGGTGGTTTACTGCTTTAAAGTTTATTATTTGTCCTATGAAATTTGTGTTTACTGCGAAGCCCGTTCCAAACTCATGTTTGTTGTTCATGGTCCCTCCGTTAAAAATTGTGTAGCCGTCCATAGTCACTGTGCCCTCGTCTGGCCATCTAACTTCTTGAAGGGCTGTTACGTCTATTTGGTACTTTTTTAGCTGTTGTATGGTTCTCTTAGCAGCACCCGGTCTATACCAGCTAAGTACATTCCATGTTCCCAAAGTCATATTCCATGTCCGTTGCTTACGTCGTCTCCTGTGGTCCGTCCTATTCCGAGGCTTGTCGTTTTGTTTCATAACTTGTCCTTTTTTCCGGTGTGGGGTAGTTAGCCCCACGACCAACCCTCCTCCTTTATCCGGGCTTGGGACCGGCACTGGCAGTTGTTAAGCTTCTCAATCCACCCAACCCTACCAGCGGCGGAGTTCTCTGTTGCCAATAGCAATTGGGACAGGTAATGTTGGTTGGGGTCCATACGGTTCAGTCTCCTAACCCAACTTGGCCAAACGGTCTGCTTCCTCATTCCCGCGTACGTCCGAGTGACGCGAGACCCATACGAGTCTGCCTGTGTAGCCTTTCCTTGTAATACTATTTAGTACATCCTTGCAATCAGACACCAGTCGCGAAATCACGACCCTGGACTGTAGTGCCAATATCGCAGCCTTACTGTCTGAGCATATATTTATTACTCTATTTCCTGTCTATGTTCCTCTCACAAAGATGGGCACACTGCAGAATAGCATAAATTTCCGCTGTAAAAATTGTCGCACATTATTCGAGAGGGTAGTACTCTCTGACTCCCGTACTCCTGCCGAATACCCCGGCTCCAGCTTTTCTATCTTATTGAGATCCATTAGTATACCACCAGGATCCATTTTTCGGAAGATTTTGTTCTTCCTCCCAATCCTCTTTACTTGGCAGAAATATCTCCAAGGAGAGGTTGGGTTTTAAAAGCAGCATTATGTAATCTGTCCGCATGGGGAATGATGAACACCTCACCACCGCGCTTTTCCAGATACCTGAGTAGCCGCCCGTTCCAATTCCAAGATGTCCCAGGCAACTGAGACAATAAACATTCTTCAGAGCCTCGTTCCCTATGTCTAAGTGAAGGAGGAGGCAGACTCGCTAGGACTTCCAGAGCCCTGGTGGGAGCAGTTCTTATCGCACTCAATATTCCCACACAAACCATTCTCTGAACTTTGTCAAGTTAAAAAATATGTTTGCGCTTTGTTGTAATACGCCACCATACAATAGCGGCGTACGTTATCATGGGGCAGATCACCATAGTGTATATCCAAAATAGCACTTTAAGAGTCAGTCCCCATGTAAACCCAAAGGCTTGTTTACACGCCCAGAAAGCACATATGGCTTTCTTGGATCGAGCCTCACAATATTGGTGTAGTTACATCTATAGGACATTCCCAAAATAATCATGTCATACAGAACATAGGTTTCTACCGGGGGCGGTAATGTCCGAATGGACACTGAAAACTTATAAGAGAGCGGCAAGAGATCCAGAGACAACTGGGTACGTTAATGTGGTTAAAGTGAACGATGGCTTCTTAAAGAAATTAATAACATATATTTTGAAATTTTTCATCTTATTGTTGTTGCCCAAGTTATTAAAAATAAAATTTAACATTTATCTTTGATCATGTGTAAATATAACGCCAACAATACGGTATTGTGTATATGAAATATGGATTTACGTACTTTCCCACAATCGAATCGTTACCATTGTGCATAGTTGATCAAAAAAATGTTTCAAATAAAACCATAAAGTCTTCTTAAAATTCATGCTAATAATACCTGATATACGCCACTTTCAAGTACGGGAAAACTAATATTTTTATTAGACAAACATATTAAACCTTTGTGAGTCATCCTATGATACTAGATGATGGACTACAAAATTCTTGTTATATGTTATTGTTAATCGTGAAAGCAGGAAAACCACAGGCAATGAAAGACGAAGTAAAAGCTATTTTTTATTTTAAGACTGCATCAGATATCATCAGAAAACTTCCTTTAGGTAATAATTTAGTACAAAGATATACTGAGGAAATGACTAAAGACGTTGAAATATCTTGCGATTACTTAAAGACACGTAAGTTTTGCGTTTAGCTGAATATGTCAACTCTTCCAATTAATGAGGCACTACGCTTATCACATGTACGATTTATAAGAGATGCCAAATATTTTTTATATTTAAGAAACTATTTTAGTTCTTATTTAACTGAAAAAACCTTATACTATAAGAGCAAACGTATTCTGTTCTAATATGGTTAGAGACAAAACACTATCTTAGATTGCATGAAAATATCAGAAAAGGATGAAAGCCACCCCTATGACAGTTTGGCCACCGATAGATAGGTTTCGAACTCATTAATTCTCGTCAATGCAGGGTGGAAAAGTGCACCTAAACTTAAGAAAAGCAAATCCTTTAAGGAACTTGTATCAGACAAAATTGGAAGTCTAATTCAAGCAGCGCTATCTTCCAACATTCCACGTAATCTGAATATTTAATCTCGTAGAGATGTATATAGTATATACCAACGTTGAATACACTATACTCGCGGTTAGGTATATAAATACATTTACATTAGAGAGGTTATTTTAATTCTCACTCAGCAGAGAAACCTTATACTACAAGAGCAGGCACACTTTATTTTAAAGTGATTAGAGATGAAGCAATATCCCAGAATGCCACGAAATACTAGGAAAGGGTAGAAGCATGGCAGTGCACCGCGACCTGCAGGCCGGTTCCGAACTCATGGGTTCTCGTCAGTACAAGGTAAGCGCACCTAAAAATAAGACAAGCGAATCCTTACGAGAACCAATAAGTTCGAAACCGGTTTGCATCTAAACTAAAATAATCCTAAACTCTTATCTTGCAGTGCCATTGCCTTTGTTGTTACCTATTTTGCTCCTCCGATTATTAATCGAACGAATTTTGGTCCGTCAACGAACACGGAACATCCTTCTATGCCAAACCATATTTTCAAAAATGACTGATTAGTATATTATAATCACTGTCTGGTTCAATAAATCATAGCTCATTGTTGATTTGATATAACATGTAACCAGTCCTAGTTCGATGTTTTAAGTTTTATTGAACCGAATCCTTCGGACTATAAATTAATTCGGGTAAAAATAACGGATCTCCCAGGTTCAACTCACCTCTACTGGAGACAAGACAGTATGACAATAGATCGGTAGCGCTTGTAAAATGGCGCAAAAATTTAATCCTTTTCATTTTTGATAATTTCATCTTCAACAATATCTAATAAATATTCATACAATTTTTTTCTTTAAAGTCGCCGAGAGGTGTCGCTGATCCATTTCCAACTGGTTTAAAAACCGAAAAATGAGTATTGTATTGATGTATTGTCTTGAAATTGATCTTCTTCAACTGTTCACGCAATCTGGGACTGGTTTTGTATTAAATATTGTTCTAGTGTGGACGATCGTTTAGCTTTATTGACGGGAATATTAGGTTTCATTTTTCAGCATCCTAATGCTATAAATTTTGAATGGTTTAAGGCTAATGCTACACGTTTTAATTAGTTTTCATGTACCACATTATAGGTATGACTGGATGAGGTCGCACCGTCGTCAATACTTAACCGCGAAAAACACGTGAGGTCTTCGATTATTAACCGTTATTTTTGTTCTCGCTTAGGTTTGGCCTTTGTCAGTTATTTTGGTTATTTTTGTAGTATATCTCGCGGATCGAAATAAACGTTAAGATCAGTCCTGTATTGACTCGGATATGATGCTTCTTCAATACCCAGACTGGAGAAAAAAATTACTCGTTTAGTACTATGGCGTTTTTTGATAGACTCTACACCTTTCAGACTGACTAGAAAACAGGATCTGAAAGATTACTAAGTTGGTCAGAAAATCTCATTTTATAAACAGACGGATCTGGCTACGGTACAGGAACCGGAATACAGGACGCCTTACCCAGACTCAACATAAGTGAGGCACTGGGGCAGCACACCACGGTATTCCACGTAGAAATACATGCTGTTAATATCTGTCTTCGAGAGAGTCTGAGAAGGAGTTATAGAGTCAGAACCGTTCTCATTATCTGTGACAGTCAGGTAGCACCGAAAGCGCTTGCATGTCACCAGATCAAAACAATTGTCTTCAAAACCTAATCGCTTTGACAAAATGCAACAAGGTTACTTTGGATTCAAGACATATAGGCATCCTGGGCAATGAACAAGTGAACCACCTTACAAGACAAAGGTCTGCTACCTCATTTATTGGACCGAAACCAGTAATTAACATAACTGTTCATGGGTGGTTGTCTTGGCTGATAAACTGTCAACACCAAAGCTACTGGAACTACATTAAAGGCCACACGTGCAGCAAGCTATTGCTGAACACGCTATCTGGTCATTGTAGCTTGGGGAAACATCTACAAAGATTGAGCATCTATAATAAAGAACTAACATGCAGACTATTTGACGAAGAAGATGAAGCAGCCTCACATGTCATCTTCAAGCTTTGGCCTACTAAAAATACCTTCAAGAATCAATCAATATAAAAGACTTTTACCCAAAAGTGAAACTAGTCAGCAGGCTACCAAGTTTGATTAAGGCCACCAAGCTGTTCCCATAAAAGAGATATAACAGGCAACACAATAAATCTCTAGGCTGTTGTGTAAGGGCTTTTTAAGCATAGCCTACTATATCATCAAATTTGTCAATCAGCCATACATCAAAAACATTGTAGCCATCCGATTATCTCCCTGTAGTAGAGATATAGAAATGCGATCTCAACAATTCCGTGTTAAATGAATTGGCTAAGCAGGCCTGCTTAACGTTATTTTATCACTGTGTCATATAAAACCAATAAATTTTATGTGTAAATTTTTATGTAGCTAAACTGCAACAAAACTTTAATTGTGAGGACATTTAGGCAATAAGTATTGTATTGTTATTAAAAACCAATTTTTAGCTCAAAATCGAAACTATATTCAACCTTCCTGCCCAGAAAACTGACCTAAATGGTTTGTTTTATCTTTACCTTAAAATTCCCTTTTTATCTTAAATTCCTTTAAGAAAACTATACAAAACCTATGTCAAAATTTCACACTTCAATATAGTATTAGTTATATGTTTAACTAAAGTTTCCATAGGAAGTCTTTCAATTTTTTTACATATATAGAACTAAGTTGCACACTCTTTTTAAAAAGATGATAGTTTTAATCAACCACGACCTCCGTAAAATAATTAAATGATCTCTATATCGGTTATATCATAAGTTCATCATTAAAAAACTTCACACTAAAAATTTTGACTCTAATTTATGATTATCACAATTCGACCTATTAATAAATTTTATAGGTAGGTGGGTTTCCCCTTCTCCTACTCAAAAGGGGTCAAATATTTCAGCTGTTTGCAGTACACCTAGGTTGCCTACAATTTTTTTTCTTTATTCTCTCTCTGAAAACTGGTAAATATTTAAGAATTTTATCAGGTTTTGTCCTATTTATCTCAATCTTTAAATATAATTTAACAAGAAAAAGATGGCTAAAGATACAATTTTTTCTTGAGATATAAAAAAGAATCACAAAACTAGGAGTCCTTTTAAAAATAGCTACCAAGACAATTTTTACTACTTTTTTTGTTTTTTATAAGTGAATTGTACAGATAATTGATGAATTGTCCCCAAAAGGGGGTTAATAAATAATCCCCTTGACCGTAACAGACTCTCATCCTTAAAATTCCACAATCAGGAATGGATACAAACAAAAAAGCAACACACAAAAAGCAAGAATAAGAACCGGGAACGAAAACAAGAAAGAAGTACCCTGAAAGGAAATAAAATCATTTTAACACTTCATGTGTGGTGGACAAGGTGCAATCTATAGTTGACAGTTAGCTTGAGTTCAGTCACTTAGATCCGATTGAAAAAATAGAAGAATTAAAAAAATAAATAACTAAATAAGCTTGAATTTTTATCAATCATTTGACAATAGACCCTCGTTCTGGCTTTCTTTTTTCTTAAGTTTAGATATATTTTACATAGAAAATATCAATTATTTAACAAAGGAACCAATCGATCATAAGTAGGCTCGACTGAAACGGTAATAATACCGAAATTGTACCAAGAAATAAAATACCGTCAAGTACCGCAGTTTCTACAAAGAGAGACATTTAACTATTTAGGAATCATTGTAAAATTATAATCAAATTTAACCCCCTATATCTCATGTCAGCAAACCTATTTATAGAACATTAAGGCATACTGACTACTTAAGTACCCGGTACATTGTGCGCTACTATTTACAAAAACACATCAGTGAATGCCACAGAAAAATTAAACTAATAAAAAATATATATGTACATTTATCACCCATTCTACAATTTACCCCCCTTTTTCTCACTTTTTATGGGAAAGTGCAAGTAGAAATACTGATATATTCAACGCTATCCCGCAGACAACGTACTTTTTGAAAAAAATTGCCTACGAAACAATGTGAATAGTCCCCAAAAGAGGATTAGTAAAACCTAGTTTCTACTGCAGTAGGCCCAAAATCCAATATTACCAAACTACATACAACGCTCCAAACCACTGAGGAGTATTACAGGATCAAACGATTCAGTTAAATCCTTTTATAGGTGGAGTAAAATCTCCAAAAGTGTCTTGATAGCTCACACGCCGTTAATTTTCCAAAAGAACCGATTTTTGCAAACACTAATTGAAAATAACTGAATGTCGCACATGCACACTAGAGTATCGGTGAAAAGATGGCAAGTACTGACATCGAACGATATGCAATCAATATGCATGAATCCGTGAAACCTGAATCAACAACTGACCAATTTATGCATTGCTTGAACTAACAAATAGAGCAGAATGACAAATACCCCTATGTAATATGTACTCCACTATATCTCTAGTGTATTATGTATTCTAAGTCAGGGGACGTGGCAACAAAACAACACTTAAGTCGATAAATGACAATCAGTTGCTATCAAGTCTAACGTTACACATTTTGGAAACAGACCGAGAAATAATTCGCCTTTTCTTTGAAGATAGCATAAATATTGGTGCAAGAACTACAAAAGCCCAATAATATATTAAAAATCTGCACCAGAAGAGAATGGAAAGAGGTACAGTGTTGGGATTAAAAATTGACTTTGACAGCTGTTTGTTTATTTGTTTACAATTTACATTGTACCCTTGTTAAAGGCTTTAAGGGATTCAATTGTTACGGACACGGCTTGAGTCACAAAAATATGCAATGCAGGAAACCCATAATACAATCACCTGTCTCTGGTACCTAGGCTGAGTACTATAAATTCCCTACATGCGGTCCCCATGCACTTATAAGGTATACCACACTTTCGAAACCGTATAACTTTAATAAAATATCATTAGTTATCTGTAGCTAGTGGCTGAATGATAAGGTAATGTTCAATATTCAAATTATAAACCTATTAGTAGCGATAATTTAGGTTTATAACTAAATCTACATGTAATACTACATACAACCCATTACTTTCGAAATTTCGACTAGAAATTGTGTAAGATATTACTGTCAGTTATTAGAAACATTTTATGAATACTTTTCATATTATTATATTCTATATAAAGTTACTGTTTTAACAATGTAGGTTAAATTTTATAGGATTTTATTTAAAATGATATATATTTTGTAACTCATATAAGTATCAGATTTACTCAATAAGAGAATTAGCAAACATAATTTTACATTTATGACATAACAACAATAATAAAATTATTACCAGGAAACTCACCTCTCTTTGATATCCGCTTTCATGTAAGATAAAACATCTTCTCTAAAGTTGAATCCGGGTAAAAGTTTTCTAGAGACTTAATTACTGAAAAAAGCAATAAACTATTGAAAAATAAATGTTTAAAAGTTCAATATTATTATATTATTACAAATCTGGCCTAATTATTCTTTTGGTACATTTTAATTTCTTAGACTTTAAAGTCTCACAATTTCCAATGGGGATTAATAAAACCTCTAAAAATCTATCCAACTAAAAAGGTAAGAAAACACAGGCAAAATATTGTTAACGCCTCAAATAAAATCCCTTGACTCAGTAAAATACTCTACCTTTTATTCTTCAAAATATCCGTAATGCTAGTTTTGTTCCTAATTTATTTGTTTGATGAACGGCTTCACACTTAACATTTTTCTACCCAAAAAAAAAAAAAGATATAAAACATACAAAACATTAACATGATAACTAAATAAAATTAAGTTACAATGATTTGTCTTCATTCTTAAAAAAGATCTAAATTTTTGATATTGTAAGCTTGCTGATTGGATGTATGTTTGTGCGTAATGTGTACACCGCGATCTAATAGATCTCCTACCGCTGCTACATCGTAAGGGATACCTTGTTGGCTAAAGCAAGTCCTCCAGTTCTATTTCCCTCAGGAACCTTAAGATGTTGGACTGCTTTAAAGTGGGCAGCTCCCTTTCTTTTATTTGGTGTGTTCCTAAAATCCACATTCTAAGATTTTTTAAAGCACTGCATGTGAATAGGGGTTTCGTCCCCTTTCTCGCGGAATCTGCACTTTTCTCTTTCTACCAGTCCGAGTTTCTTGAGGTGTCCTTTCAGGTGGCAATGCCCCGTCAGACCTCTGAGTTGGTTTTAACTTAGGCTCATGCATGGTCGTAGTTCCCAAGAAGTATATTCGCTTGTTTCAATCCTTGCAGATCCATCTAATAATTGAATCTCCTGTTTTCTCTGTCTCTTCTTAGTTCTTCCAGCATTACATTGCTACTGATTCCACAGAAAGGCTCGGACCCCAGCAAAGGTGCCCAAGCCCCTTTACTGGCGAGCTTGTCTACTGTTTCATTCTCTTTTACCTCGAAGTGTCCCGGTACCCCCACATGGGTTATTCTTGCTCAATTCTTTTAGTTCCTCTTGGCATTCCAAGCCATCTTGGAGCTGATTACATGAAAATTCAGCGCACTGATGGCTGCTTGACTATCCGACATGATAATAACCTCCAATTCACGATAGTTTTTTTCTTTGTTGAAGTGAATAAATTTTCTAATGGCATGTATTTCCACCTGGAACATGCTTAATAACTTACCCAAGTTTTGGTAGTGTGTGATATCGGGTTCATACATATCTATTCCAGTTCCCTTGTTAAGCTTTTCAATGGTATTTCGGTCACATTCACTTTTGCGACTCAACCTTGCGTTAAAGTTTTTTACAAAGTTTAACTTCTTTTCCATTTCATCTTGGGGCATGTCCCAGATTTTTTTATTTCTGGATGAGAGATTGGGGCTTTGTTTTATGACCTCATCTATAAATTTTAAGACCTCATCCTATAAATTGTCCTCTTCACTATACTCTCCACAAGAATATGTGAAAGTGTAAGGTTTAGGATTACATCCATGTCTGTCATGGGCAGGTTCTAACTGCTTCGGTTATACATGCACGGGTCAGTCTTCGAACTTTCAAGCAGTTGACTCTCGTATTGACCAGTCTGCATCTTTTACTCCAGATCACTACCCCATACGTGATGACTGGTCTCCCTATTGCAGTGCATATCCACTGCAGGATTTTTGGGTTTGTACCCCAATTTTTCCCGCAAAATTTCTACAGATCATCAAAGCATTTATAGCGTTGTTGATTACTTCTTTTTCGTGCTTATTCTAAAGAACTTTATTATCTATGGTTGACCCCAAATATTTAACCTCTTCCAACTTCCAATCAATAACGTTCCCATTCATTTGATTATTTTCAGATTGAAGTTTCTTTCCTTGCAGTTTTAGTGGTGTTTTTATTCATATATTTAGTTCCATCATCTGGCACCATTCATTATTTTGTTCAAACCTTCAATGAGCTATGTCATAGAGGGTATTCTCAAATTTACCCCTCGCGATCAGATCACAGTGGAAAAACTACTCCCTCCTTAGGGCATCCTCTGGTGGTCCAGAGGGCAATAGTGTCCTATCCTAACTCTGTTTCTGCTTTTCTAGTGGAGAGAAATTGCGCCATCGATTTGGACGTTGTTTGGCCCACTTCCCTGTCAACAAGTGTTCTTTTAACTACCTCGTGTAGAGTATTATCAAAAACCCCATTTATATCAAGAAAAGCACATATTACAGTTTCTTTACTGTACAATGCATCTTGAATCTCATCTATTAATTGTATCAGTGTGGTTCCCGTAGACCAACCCGCTTGATACGCATGCTCATGAAGGTACAGTGGCACTTGTTTAAGAATTTCTGTTCTGATATAATTATCTACTCCTTTCTTTATCGTTTTTGAAATAAATGATGTGAGACTGATGGGTTTCCGGGATTTGGGGTGTGTAGTGTTCTTTTTACCCGCTTTTGGAACAAAGGTGACTCTGATCCTTCTCCATATGGTATGTACCCCAATTCTAGGCTACTTTGACCAATGCATACTCTGTGTGGTCAAATTTGTTCCTGCCCTCGTATCAACTTCTGGATTTTTAAGTGGTCGGAAGGTGTTTATTGTCCATTTTAGACTACCGCTACTGCATATGTGTCTGGCCATTGCTATAGCTTCTTTAATAGCCTTTCGTGATGTTTTATTGCATTACTCGCGGTGCTAGGCTTGCTCTCTGAAAATTGAGTGTTGAATAAGAGTAGTGCTCTTCCCTTCTTGCGTTCCGTAAAGCTACCGTATGACTTTGTGAGTGACATTGTCGTGTCGACTCTACCATTCGCCATGAGTAATCTAGCTGCGGCAGGTGTAGATTGCATGTCTTCACAGAATTTCTTGAAGCTGTTTTTTTTAGCTTTCCTAATTTCCTTGTAGGTTGTAAGTCTCTCAGTATAGCTCTGCCAGAATTGTCCATCATGCTTAGCCCTATCAAAGAATTTGCGCATTGCGGATCTTAGCTCTGACGGATGATCATTCCATCAAGGTGTATCCTTATAACTTTTGCTTGTTTGTAAGAGGCAGCTCGATTTGTAAGCTCTATCTACTTTTTTTTTCATTTTCCAGCTCCAGATTGTGCTTAGACGTCATTTAGTCTGAATAGGTACTAAGTTTGTTTTCAAATTGATGTTGTATTTTTCCCAATCCATTTTCGTAGGATTCCTTTTGAGGACTCTCCACGCTCTCCACATCGTTGTCTTTAGAAGTCATTTATCCATGGTTGGTCCCACGAGTAACTAGGAAAGAGAAGGTCGACTCCTGCAAAGTCCTGCATGCAGAAGCAAGGACTATTAAATCTGGAGGTTCCCTGGTGTTCCGAGTTTGCATATTACAGGTACAGCATCCCCTTTACCACGCAGCCCTCCGCATATGCTGTTGCACGTTGACTTGAGGGGAGTTTCGTGGCTTCCATCCACTCAGCCGGCCAATTATGGCAAGCCCCCATATCTTGCAGACGCTTCCCCTATAACCATCAGTCCGCAAAATACGGTGTATACCAGGAGGGTTTCCGCGAAGAGAGGACCTCCACCCCATGCCTTGCACCCCAGCTATGACAAATGGGATTGAAAACCCTCTTAATATTTTAAGGTTCGTTATGGGAAAAACGATATTTTCCAATACAATGCCTAGTTCTTTGTCTGTTAAACTTTGTATGGCGCTGGTGTATAGTAACAAACAGCAAATCACACAACAATATTCCAGATTAAAAAAGAGTTCAATATTAGAGGAACTATGAGAACCACACCGACTAGAACAATGGAGGAAATCTTAGGTATTACCTCCCTTGATATTATTCTCAAAGAGACGGTTTTGACGACTATGATGCTTCACACTGTAAGAATTGAACCAAGTGTAGGATTCAGTGCAGTACGATGCCACTTTTGGAGAGAAATTCATTCCTCCAGATAAAACACATTCGATTACACCAAGATTTGTCTTCAACACATCCTACACTATACAACTTTCAGGCACAGATGTGGCAGATTAAATTAGCATCTATAAAAATGGATCAAAAAAAGAGAGGAAACAGGATGTGGAATTTATTCTTCAACCCCTATCTTGAATATTAGCTTGGCAATAAGTAAATGTGGCAGTATAACTGAAATAAATCTCATTAGTGTAACCATAGCAGCAAAAAAGATATTGCTAGAAAGAAGGTATAAATATATATCGCGTTAGAAAGCCTAAAGATGCCACATAATTCCTCTAGCATAATGCCGGAACCCCATGAGTCCCTTGCTTTGACTGCAACTGAAAATTTACACACTTTGAGCTAATCAAACGACACCATTCGTCCTATAAAAACCAATTTGTTGATTCGATAGTTAAACAGACGGCCGAAATGAAGATCCTGGAAGTAGACCCACTAGCGGCTCTGATTAAATCAGCCATAACTAATCAAAGATTACTTCCACCGTCTTAGTCACAGAAATTCTCATACGATAATGCCAGCAAAGAGACACTTATATATAATGAAAGTATGCGACATTGTAGGTCGGGATTGGAAAACAGAGGATGAGAATGTAGAACATCTTCTATATGGCTATCCGGCTCTTGCACACCCAGGCGAGTATTGATCCACTTTGGCCGACATGAAAGCACAACCTCTTGGCAATGTTGTCGCCTACTCTAAAGGCTAGGCGGTAGGCTGAGCCAGGCAAACTCCTATAGGAGGATGCACAACGAATCTCATGAGGCATAAGTACCGTAGAGTCGAGCCCACCGTCGTTATTTTGCAGATCCATATCTAGAATTGAAAGCATGAAATTCTGTTTTAGTTCGATTAAATTGTGTTTGTTATGTCAAATTCGCTGTAAGGAATTTTTCAAACTTGTTTCTTGAAGCATCTGCTAATCCGAACTTTCTAAACTGCGTATCGGGCATATCAGCTGTATATAAACAAAAAAAGATCAAATCCAGCACCGGTCCATGTGACAGGTTGTTATTCAGCCTCCTTTATGTGCTTAACAGATCTTCCATAACTACTTGAAATATACGGTTGTTAATCGTATTGTTAATTGGCCAAACTTGGTTTAATTATTATTGCAATAAACTTAGTCTGGTTGAACGTCCCCCCCCCCATTTTATTTTAAAGTAAATAGTAAGAATTATGAAACAGAAAAAGTTCTAAATTTCCTTAAGATTAAATGCAAACATTTCAAAATAATCAGGCAAATTACATAAAATTATCTGATGTCTAAAAATCATCGTAGGAACGTAGCAAATAATTTTCAAAGCAATTTTTACTATAAATATATCTTTCTGGATTCTGTGCGATTAAAAATTTTATCAGATATAGTGACGTCCTCTCTTATTTGTCCACCCGGTATATGCCTAAAGTATGCCGCAGTAGGAGTGGTGTTGTATCAACAGGTATTGTTATGTCTCACATATCACCAATATCTGTTTCGTGACCATCTGAGAGGTGGGATGATGCAAGTAAGATCCTCTTTATCATCAGAACTTATTGTTATATATTAAAATCATCTCGCTCTTGCTGTAAATAATATTTAATGTGATTCCTAGTATCAATTTTTTTTGTTAAGATTGGACTAGATTTAAATTTTACCACTTCCACGCTACTGTATATAAATTGTTTTTTTTTACCGCTTAAAAAGACGGGCTCGATTTGTCGGATTTACCCAATTATTTATATTTGTTATGGTAGAGTGTGCATATTTTAGTCAGTTGCGGAAGTTGAAACGTATATACGATGAAAAGCAATTATTTTTGAATACAAGGGTATATCTACGTTATACTATTGTAGAGGTTTTGAATGAAAAATGATTTATTGAGAGAGAAATTATCATAGTAGCCAGCTATTCATAGTTTCAGCATTTTACATACTTTTTAGAAAAAAGAACTTTAACCTTAAATCTTTATGAATAAACAGAAATGTATGAGTATGAAAGTTTTAAAAAGATATGCTTATAATAAGTTAGTATGAACTAAAACATTTATTTCATAAGAAATACATGTTTCAAGTTAATAAATAAATTTTAGAAATTGAGGATAATAAATGGAAAACGTATTCGAAGAGAACAAGTTTAGTTTATAAATCTTCACTACTTAACTGCTCGAAATTATTCATTAAGTAAAATAACTCAACTAAGACTTTTGTAGACTCTTATAATATATTTAAAGTTCAATTTGCATTGCTAAGTTTAATTTGACCTTGATTTATTCTTCTTATTTTAACAGCCTTTTATCATCCACTCTTGAACATAGACCTCTCCTACTTTCATCCATGACTCCTTTTGTTGTGCCAGTTGGTGCTAATTCCTGCCAGTAGTGGTGTAGTGAAGGCACCGTAGGGCCCGCGGCGCGGGGAGGCCCCACTCACTAAAAAAATATTTAGATTTCAATTTAATCAATTTATAATACACTTGCTACTTTACAATCCATTTAACGCAGGATGCAGTAATTATTTATTATTAATGGACTCGTATGCAACGCATGGCGTTTAGATTTATATTAAATGTTCATATATTAAGAATTCACTTTAAGACTCACAAATTCAATCTATTGAACGCAAGGCCTCTGCGACAATCTGTATTAGTATCTATACTCACGACGTGCAGGAAGCAACTTTAATTCAAAGTAAAATGTCGACAAAATCAGTGTCGGTAGAGACTTGGGTAATAATTTGTAGCCCTCAAAACTTTCTTGTGTGAAATCGTAGCTGATCGTTTACCTGAGATATATATGTTTCCTCCATTTAAAAAGCTGAGTAAAATTTTTTCCATTTAAAAACCATTTTAAATGAAATAAAAGCAATTACTTACAATTCAATTGTTATAGAACTGCATGTTTTGGAGCTTTTTGATTGTTTTAAAAAAGGAATTACACGTCTTTTGAAGACGTTATTTCTGTTTCTCAACCACTCAGAAGATTCCAAAACTCGATCCTCAAGAAGCAGATAAAGTTGCGAAAACTTTGATTAATTGAGTTCATTTCAAATTTAAATGTTTGTCAAATATCGAGATTAACAGCTTTTTAGACATTCAAAAAAAGAAATTCTGCGTATGTTTAAAACGCATAATTCCTTTTTTTAAACGTCTGAAAACTCTAAGTTTCGAGATTTGACAATCATTTAAAGTTGAAATAAAACCATTTCGATTTTTTATACTTTATTTGTTTATAGAATTACGAGTGCTACAGCTTTTCGGGCGTTCAAAAACTATAAAGAAGCATCTTCAAGAGACGTGCAATTTTTTTTTAAACGTCTAAAATTCTCTAAAACTCGCGATTCTAGCAGCGATTTAAGTTAGAGTAGTTGCTCGCCCTTGCATTATCATGCTTTTTATATGTAGAAAGCAGCACAATAATGCAAGTGAGAATTAGTAGCTGTAGCTACATTATCTACAGAATACGAAAGAACTGAAAAACTTGATATAAGTCTCCTAATAGAAGAGTTTACAAATAAAAAGACCAAACGTTCAGAACGATTTCGTAGTAACACATAAAACTGAATATTTTATGATATATTTGATGCTTCTTTTGATGTGTATGAATAAAATTACTTTCATTCAAATCAATGTAGAACTGTTTTTTTTTATCAAATAATATTATTTTTATGTGTGCCCTTAGAAAGTTAACGTATTGCCTTTATTAAAACATAAGTTGTCAAGAAGACACCCCAGGCACAGCGCGTGGGGTATGTAGGTTTGGGAGCTTGGGTTTTGGTAAAATCTTGCTGTGCTCACCTGTCTGCTGTGTAATGGATATCGATCTAGCTGCACGAAGGGTATGTGATTTTGAGAGCTTGGGTTTTGGTCTAAAACCTTGCTTCGCTCGCCTGTCTGCTATGTAAAGATTATCGATCTCGCAGCGCGTGGAGTATGTTGACTTAAAATCTTGCTTCGTTTGCCTGTCTGCTGTGTAACGATTATCGAACTCGCTGTTCGAGGAGTATGTGAACTTGGGAGCTTGTGTTTTGACTACACACTTTTAAAAACTCGCTCCGCTTGCCTGTCTGCTGTGTAATGAACGTCGATCTCGACACGCGTGGAGTATGTGGGACTTGACATCCAAAAGTCGATATTATGATTTATGAATGTCAAAAACAACTTGTATTACAGTTTATTTAGCATTTGAACTAAATTATATTGCTAAATTAGATTTCGCGGGAGGAGGGGGCGAGCTTTCAGCTACGCCACTGCCTGCCAGCCTTCTTTTTGATATCGTGGAAATAGTGCATCTATAGTCTTCTAGTGTTTTTTTTATGTATATGTAATATCTATAGCACAATTCGAATTTTTCGCCTGGAATCTTCTTCATTTAAACTGAACTATTCTCGTTTAGTGTCTCGTCTGTCTTGGTTCTTTATATTACAATTTCATATCTGCTATTATCTCTGAGATTAATACCCAGCATCATTATTTTGATTGCTCTTTGAGTTGTTTTCATTTCATTGGCTAATCTTGTAATGAAGGCCATGGTTTCCATTTTGTAAGTCAACATGTGAAGAATACAGGCATTGAATACCCTTTTCTAATGTTGACTGGAATATTTGCGTCTTTAAATAAATGAAATAATTAGCCTGTATCTGCAGTACGTACTGTATAGTCTAGAAGTAGCTTAATAACCTGCCACAATCTCAATATTGTTTAAAGAAGAATAGACTCTGCCATGTATTTGAAAAATATATGGTACATATATTTTTAGTTAGGATATTTCCTCCTAAATAAATGTTCTCTCAGTATTTTGAGTGTGAGCTCTAGTATATGAGTTCACAAAATTCTTGGAGAGGTTTACCCTTTGATGCTGAAAGATCTTCATCTGCTAAGCAATTATAAGCTTTCTACCAATCGGGAATAATAGTAGTACCCAGAAGTACCCATTCCTTAACGACATTAAGTAAGTTCTCTTTTAAACGTTTCTCAACTGGGCACAAAAGGAGCTTTTTTGAATTATGTTCTATTTCCCAAAAACTCCATACACTTGTCCATTTTTACTGTTTCTCCTTCACCACCTACTTTCTCAGAAATGTCAATTAGGTAAACTAAGCACACTTCTCTGTCATAATTTCCCCAGATAACCACAGTTTCTGAGCCTATAAGCCTGTAAGCTGAGCTCATGCATAAGTCATTCTTGTTTGGATTTCATGGCGATCCAAAAAAAAATACAAACCTGCAAATTGTAGTTAATTTTAAACCTGAATTGATAATACCAATATTTGAAAATTCTTTATGTTGTTTTAGGCCAGGCTGCGTAGCTGTAAAGCAGCGGGTAAAAAAAATAATTCGTTACAGCCAACTGATTGAATATTGTAGGTAACATCATAACTAATAAAGGAAAAATAGTCCGAACCACCGGCAACCCACTGCAATTTCCAGCTAAACTACGCATCTTATCGAAAAAAGTTAAATACAAAAGTTATAGATAATAAAAAGATCTATAACTTTTGTGGAAGCCATTTTTACATTAACTTCAAAATTTCTCGAGAAAAATGCAAAAACCCTTTTTTAAGTTTTTTGTTTTTTCTTCCACGAAAATGATTCGATTAAGCTGAACCTTGGAGAGAGTGTACTTTTTTATGTTCCAAATAAGCTCTATATTTGTTTTGTCCAAAAATATTTAACCGTTGCGGTTTTATTTAACTTTAATGAAAAAAAATGAAATTTTCCATCGCGTTTCCTCTTAAAATTGATTGTCCAACAGAGTTTGGATTAGGCTCGCTTTTTTCATTTTTACTTCTACTTTCAACAAATAGAAAAAAATTTATATAAATTGCCGAAAAATCTAAAAAAACGAAAAATGACTTTTTTTGATATACGTTTTACAATTATTGTCAATAATTTGTTATTATTTATTAAATTTTTTTACAATTTTACAACATCAATGTTTACTACAAATAATGAGTAAAAAAAATATAAATTCACTTTGTGTAAATTATCAAATAAACAAAAAGAAAGTTTTGCTTGGCCTGAGCTTCAAATTGCTTCTTTTTCAATTTTTCAATTCCGATGTTATTTATTCCATAATAATAAAGGTTCGCCTTAGAAGTGACCCCATTTTTATTTATTTGTTAATTTAAATATTCTAACTCAAAATTTTTCATTATTATTCAAAGTAATGCTGGCAATCTTGGCTCTTATAGCTGTCCCTCCTCCGCTGTGAGGCACCTCCATAATAAATTGCCACCAAAATATTCAAAAGTGAAAGGTTCCAAAGTATTGTCAATATTCTAGAATTTTGTAATATTCTAGAAAGTTTTGAAACATATTGGAATATAATGAAAATGCAGCAATACAAGGCCCTTGTATTGTAAGCAATAGGAGGGGAACAGACCGGGTTCTACTAGTAGAGGGATCTCAGTTCATTTTGGAGCATCGAGCGAGCAGCTGCTATACCGTTAAGATTATTTTTAGTTTAGAGGAGCATTGTAATGGAAAAATATACCTTATTTGGAAAAAAATTGTATCTCATGAAAGTAAGAAAAATAAATTAATACAAATATTAACACAAGAATTTAAAACAGCAGGATTTACATGTAAACAGGCAACAGAAGATGCTGATACCCTCATGATAAATACAATAATTGAAGTCAACGCAGATGATGAAACTGTTATAGTTGTTAGACAATACATTGATCTGCTTGTGTTTTTAAATTAATTGGATGACAGAAATTCGGAAAAACTCTTTCATAAACCATTCGCGTGCAACATTCGTGATTCTTACTATACTTTTGATATCTCCAAGAACCTATCACAATCAAAATATTTGACTTTTCTGCATTGTTTCGCTGGTTGCGACACTACCTCAGGTTTTGCAGGAAAAGGAAAAGTAACGACGATAAAAACATTCCTGCAAAATAACAATTTGGCTTCCTTGTGTGACTTCTTTAACAAAAAAAGATGCAGTCAAGGAGTCAATAGTTGAAGTGACTGTAAATTATTAGCATGAATTGACAGTAAAAAAATTTAGCGTTTCATGACTTGCGGTTTCACATGTACCCAACAGCCACGATCAAATCAACCTTCAAATTGCCACCAATATCACGAGCAGCATAACATTATTGTTTTAGGGCATATTATCAGCTTCAAACAGGCCTTGGAAATAAAATTATCGCTACGGATTGGGACTGGAAACAATCAGTGGAAGGAATCAGGCAGCCGAATATCACTGAAGATCACTTGTTGTAGTTACTAAAAAGGTTGTTCTACTGCAAGACGTAACTGTAGGAAACATGGTCTAAAATGTACTAATTTATGTTCAAATTGGTACAATTTAGAAAACTGTACAAATGTAGAAGCTCAAAGAATTTTAATTGACGATAGTGACTCAGAAGAAATGGAGCCCAGTAATGTTGAAGCAGTTGATGATATTTCCGAATTTCTTGGAGAACTTGTTATTTGTGAGGAATCAGATTAAGAAGAACCACCAATTTCTACAAAGAGAGCGAGAAAAATGTGTGATAATTGCATGTTTATTAAATGATAACACTGATAATAATTATTAGTTATTAAATTAACTAGTTTTCTTAAGGCATGTTTCGTAAGAAAAAAACTGGCAATAATTACCAAGTTTATTGCGACATGCAATTGTGATCTTGTCATTCTGCATCCCTCTGTTCAATCCTAACTCCGCTCTAATGTTTCCTTCGCACCTCCAACTATTTTTGCATAAACAATTTGAATTTCAAACTGAACATTATCCATTATTAAACTATTTGAATTGAGTAAATTAATATATGTTAAAAGTAGATTTTTATTTTTGTTAAAGTTTTTTTAGGTTTGTTTAATAATATACAATTAACAAATTAACAACTATTTTTTCTAAATAAACAATTTAAAAATTATTCACGATTAAAATTAAAAGTAAATGTATTAAGATTATCAAATATACACACCTATATTGTTATGGTAGAAGGCATAAGGGTTAACAACATACTTTTTTATTTATTTAATAATTTAAACGTAGTTGAGCGATGTAACTAATTTATAATTTTTTTGCTCGTTGTTTGTATTAAACCAGGACATTATAAAATAATAATATTTTTAATAAATAATAACAAATTATCGACAATAATCGTAAAACGCATATTGCAAAAGCCATTTTTTCGGTTTTTTCGATTTTTCGGCAATTTGATCCATTGTACCATATACAGGGTGTCCAAGATAAGGATCCTAAGCATGGGGATCTCAGTACCTGTTGGAGTTACAGCTTAGGTTAAATTAGAAAAAAGTTGCGTACTTTGAAGCGTATTTACATGCCGTTGAGAAACTTTAAAAATTTTCATGGCCAGCTGAGATATTGGGGAAAAACGAAAATTTGATGAAATAAATTTTATTTTTTTGTGACTTTATTTTAAAAGATATTAAAAAACTAATAAAACTTTTTCATTAGCAGTTTTTAGGTACTACGTGATGGAGTTTTTAAATTTTATATCCGACGTTTCGTTTTCGAGAAACCATCATCAACTTTATTTTTTTATAAGGGCCAAAAAAAAAGTATACCCTGTATCTGATTCCCTTTTTTATTACAAATTCAACGATGTATCACATGTCACATTTTTTTTGTTAGATAAAAGAATAAATCCGATTTTTCTATTTTTTTAAACATATTTTTAAGTAGGCTTTGCAAACAAATAATGCTTTGACACTTTGACGTAAATACCTGTTATGAGTTATTGATCTCACATATTAGTTAATATCTATTTACAGAGCAATGAAGCTGAATGGAGCATAGTACTACTTAGAAACAAGAAAATTTAATCTACCATAAATTTAACCATAAGATAATCATTATTTTAATGATATACAAAGAATGATAAATTATTTAAAAATAACTAAAACAACAAATAAATTAACAATTTTTTTTATTCAATTTAAAGCAGGTGTTCAAACAGATTTCCGTTATTTTCCAGACATAAATATGATCTTCTTATGGTAGAATTTAAAACATCACGCAACATGTCAGGTGTAATACTGTTGAATGCATTAGTTACACATTCTCGTAACTGCTGCTCAGTCTCAAAAGAATGATGGTATATTTGGCTTTTAAGAAACCCCCAAAGAAAGAAGTCCATAGGGGTTAAGTCCGGAGATCGCGCTGGCCAAGGCACTTCACTGGAGGTTCCAATCCACTTTCCAGGAAATCGCTGCGTAAGATACTCGCGAACCTGCCTAGAATTATGTGCAGGAGCACCGTCTTGTTGAAACCAACAGGTATTAACCTGTGCCAGAGGTAAATCCTCCAAGCAGTCTTCTAAATTATTTTGTAATAATTGAAGGTATCGTTCTCCAGTTAACGAACTATGGTAGATAAATGGACCTAGTATTTTGGTACCGAAAATTCCACACCACATATTAAACCCAAAACGCTCCTGATGTCTTGAAATTTTTTGAACACGCGGATTCTGTTGCGCCCAGTAATGAGTATTCCGGCGGTTAAAGACACCATTATTAGTGACTAGACTTTCATCAGACCATATTATTTTTGCAGGGAAATTGATATCATCTTCACATGCGCATGTATACCACTCACAGAAATGCCGGCGTCGTTCAAGATCCCTTGGTTTAAGTGCTTGGCAAATCCTAAATTTATAGGGGTGATATCTATTTTTACGCAAAATAAATTGAGCAGTGGATTTGGCTACTCCTATATTTTTTTCAATTTGCCTGCAAGAGATGTCAGGGTTCTCAACAACTGCCTGTAATATGTTATTTTGAGTTTCTTCGGAAGAATCCTTTTTTCGGGATGAAACTGGCTTTTTAAATGATCCATATTGTTTTAAATTTCGCGCCAACTGTAAGAAAATGGACTTACATGGTTGCTTTCTATCTGGAAATGAAAAAGTTTTATTAGTTTTTTAATATCTTTTAAAATAAAGTCACAAAAAAATAAAATCTATTTCGTCAAATTTTCGTTTTTCCCCAATATCTCAGCTGGCCATGAAAATTTTTAAAGTTTCTCAACGGCATGTAAATACGCTTCAAAGTACGCAATTTTTTTCTAATTTAACCTAAGCTGTAACTCCAACAGGTACTGAGATCCCCATGCTTAGGATCCTCATCTTGGACACCCTGTATACATATATATATATATATATATATATATATATATATATATATATATATATATATATATATTCCATTTGTTGAAAATAGAAGTAAAAACGAAAAAAGCGAGCCTAGTCCGAACTCTGTTGAACAGTTAATTTTAAGAGGAAATGCGAATGCATATTTCACTTTTTTTTATTAAATTTAAATAAAACCGCAACGATTTAATATTTTTGCACAAAACAAATACAGCTTATTTAGGGCATCAAAAGGCGTACTCTTTATAAGTTTGACTTTAATCGATTCATTTTTGTAGAAGAAAAGCACAAAAAACCGAAAAACTGTTTTTTGCGGTTTTCTCTGAAAATTTTGATGTTGGGGTAAAAATGGTTTCAACAAAAGTTATATATTACCTACAATTTTTATTCTTAACTTTTTTCGATATGATGCACAGTTTAGCCGAGAATTGCAAGAAACTGTTTTTTGCCCTTATAAATCACCCCCATTTCACCCCAGTCGGTCGCTGGTAGTTCGTATTATTTTTCCTTCATTAGTTATGATATTGCCTATAATATTCCGCTGTTATTTTACTGTAACGAATTATTTATTTTTCTAGTCTTATTTTGACTGGCGGATTTATCTAAGAAACAATTTTGGAACAAAAGGAGTAAAATGTTAATAGTATAACAGAGCAAGTACAACTTTATGCTAGTAAAAGATCCTGCAACAGTATACATTTATGTTTTTCTGGTTAGTTTAATTTACCTTTTTAGGCATTTTCGCTATGTTTAATAAAAATTTGTGTAAAATTTAAAGAAAAAGGTATTATAATTTCGAATGCTCAAATGTGCTTCAGTTGAAGAGGCAGATTATATAGAAGATATTGGTTAAAAAAATTCAGAAGTGACAAGTGAAAGTGAAAAATCTTTTTTGTGAAAAAGCTGTTAGCGACCTCCCAAAAAAAACTTTGAATTGATATTTTATAATCCAAAATTAGTGATTGTACAATTAAATCAACGGAAAGTTCAGTATTTTCAGTATTCCCAATAATTTCTCAATATTCAAAATTTGGTAGACTTGTAAATTCACAAAAGACGATTTTTCCAAGAAAAATTGCTGCATCTCCCTTTTTATAGGGTACGGCAACGGATGCGTACGGCAGCTCAATATGTCGGAGGCTAGGTTCGTATCTCTTTTAGAGATAGTTGTGCTCTGCTTTGATTACCCAATAGGTGCCACCTGTTTTACATTATCTGTGTTACTTACCTAGTGATTAAACAGGAAAACACTTAGGTACGAGGAATGATTTTAAATTATTGACGGTTGGTGTATAGCTCCACAATGAAACGACTTAACTAAAACAAAATAACAATTACGTTTTATTCTACAATGTTTTTGTACTCTCTTGATAACCATGATTGTTACCTCGTTTTTAAAAGGTTATATAAAATTTGGCCGCAAATGTTCTACAACCTTTAATTGCCAATAACGTAAGTTTTATAGAGTTATCAAAAAGTTCTTACATGTTATTATATCACATTAAAATATATTTAGGTTGTTTTGTTTGTATTTACAAAAAATTGATTTATAGCTCCAATTCTTTAACTTAAAGTTTTCTCCTACCTGGTCTATGCTATGGTAACTCTCACTTTTAGCGCTGTTGCTAGGATTCCTGTTGTGTTGTGGATGAATGGAGGCTTCACAGGGCCACTTCCAAATCACCAACCAAACGCAGGGTAAGGTTAAAATAGTCGTGGTCACAAGGACAGGAAAACTAGGGCCGGAACCATCAGAAAGCCTTGACAGCAATATCAAGATGAAAAGAGTGAGATGAAGCCCAAAGATAAAAAAAACTGGCTTCAAATAGTCCTCATTGATTAGTGGACTTTTTTTTAAAAAAACACCTGACCGTCCGCCCTTTCAAAGCTAGTGGCAGGATTGGTCTGCTGCCTTCGACGGTTCAACAGTAAAGGGAACGAAAATAAAAATTTCTCTTCCAACTAGACGTGACAAATCTTAGGGATATTTGTATTTACTTTTGCCAACCTTATTCTCAACCTGGAGCACTCTAACCTAGTTCCGAACTTACACTGATTACCAGGTAATACATCAAAGATTGTCAGGCCATGGAAAATTATCTAAAAGAAAATTATGATCAAACAGTCCAAAGTTACTAATCATGATTAAAATAAACTTCAAAAAAATTGATACAAATTCCATACTGTATACTCAACCTTAAATGATCGGTCTCGACATGCCGTGTTCGTGTCAACGAATCGGGAATACATCCTCAACATTACCGACTATAAACTTATACTTTTAATACTGAAATGGAATATAAATAAATGAGAGTTTATTAAAAATAAAATATTTTACGACTTTTAAATTCAAACCAAATAATGTGATATATAAACTACAGCAATTTACAAACTGTGTTAAGAAAAAAGAGTAATAAGTTACAGGACCAAAAGAGTTGTGAACCAAAAAAAAACAAATTCCATGTTTACTATTTTAAATTACGGGATAAATAATTAAATTTAATCAGGTAAAAATATACAAATTATATCATATTACTAAAAACGTGTAGCATTGATGCAAACTGGTAAATTTAAATGCTACAAAATCTAATTTGTGAAAGATTTACACATATATTAGGCAGGTTATCGAGTAACTAGTTTGGTAAAAATGAGGCCCTCATTGGAGGTAATACCTTTTAAACAATTTTTTTCTGCCCTCCTGCAAGTACCGTTCTAAAAATGCAACGTTATTTTTAATGAAGCCAAACTTTCCATACAAATTTTTATCATTGTGTCAAAAACAAAAAAAAAATTCCTACTAGCGAAGAACTTTTCAGGACACTATTGTGTATTGTGTAGTTATTTATGACGATGAACCCATTATTTACTAAAATAAAAAAAAAACATTAATTTTTTATATTATTCTTAGAATTTTTTCTATACTCGGGATTTCAATTTATGCAACTATTTACAGTTTCTAATAAATTTTATTATTAAATGAAACAGCATTGAAGTAATAAATATTTAAATTCATCATTAAAATAAACACTGCATTTAAAAATATCGTAAAAATGATAACAATTTCAACTATAAAACGTAGTAGGCCTTTAATACTGTTATTTGTTGTTTAGAATAACTCTCCATGTTTACAAACAAAAAAACGGATTAGGTAATATCCGGATCTGTAGTCGGCACATTGATGGTATGAAACAAACCAAATCTGTGAACTTTTGTAATAACCTAATTACCTAAAGTAATTGTTTTCCACTCTTTGAGGATCTTTCGTAACAATGATATGCAATAAATATTTATTTGCATCCGTTTAGCAAACAGTGGTTCAAATAGTCAATGTTTCAGGGCTCAAAAATACAAGAAAAAAGGCTTATATCACTATTACTATGCAACAGGGCTGGGATGATTTTGATTTTTGTTTTTAATTCAACATCAATGGTTTAATTAAAAATCATGATTCCTTTGTTTGTTTTTTTAAATCATAGGGAGTAAGTGTTGTATTTTGGCCTTAGGTTGTTGTTGTTAGGTATAAAAATGTCAACTAATGTAGTTCGCCTAGGAATTTTATATGTTAATATAATATCTGACCCAGGGGCGGATCCAGCATCTCTCTTTGGGGGGGGGGGGGGGGGGGCGGTGATGTCACAAAAGTATGGCAAGCGAAAGCAATTTGTCGACGGGGGGGGGGGGGGGGGGGTAGACACCAGCAACATTCTCATTCGAAAAATATGTGTCTAACAGATTTTGCCAAAGACACAGGACTAAAGAACACAGGTAGTTTGCGAAGAAAAAAGGATAAAATGATTTATTACTCTCTCTAGTTCTTGAATAAACTATAGTAAAACAGGCAAAATCGGATCTATTTTCCTGAACTCAAGGCTCTGGGGGGGGGGCGATCGCCCCCACCGCCCCCCCCCCCTTAAATCCGCGCCTGGTCTGACCTATTATAAGCAACTGTTTGATCTGTTAGAACCGTTCGGTTCCAATATAGCTTGAACTCGTTGTTCTGCGGGTTGTATTTGTAATAAGACACTTTTGTTACCTGCAACAGTTCTAGCTTATCCGCTAACTCTTAGTGGAGTATCTTGGCGGCTGAGTCGTGTCCTTATATTCTGTTGCGGCAAATGCTTGACATCCTCCAGTTATGTACTAGATTGTCTCTGATCTTTGATAGCCACATCTACATTGGTCGTTTTCTATCGAGGGATGATAAACTTCCGATAGTTCTTCGTCGGAATAACCTGGTCTTGGATAGCTAACAAAAAATCCTCCATTTCTGTAGAAATCCGTCCTATAATTAACCAGAAATTTGACGTTAAGCTGTCGACATTGTCCTGATTGACCTCATTTGGATGCCGTCCATCAAGTGGCTTCCATAGCCAGACTTTTAACTTCTCTTGGTCTGCTTGATGGTGAGAAGCAATATCCTGCTCCCTCAACTGTAGCGGCATTGAATCCTCTGCCTCACATATCACCCGATGTAGAGTAGAAGAACCCGCTAACCTGTGGAAATAAGAACTTAAGTTTATTATTTGTTGGTCATTGTTGTGTTGGTGTTTTGGTTTATTATTAACTTTCTATGTTATTTTTGTGTTATTCTTATTGTCATTCGCCTGTTCATTCTTACATTATTATCATTGTTAGCACAATGCTATGTTAATTTTTCTTATTGATGACCTGTTGGTTCTTAAACGCCCTCCAAAATTTCCTAGACTAATCCTAAACCGAAGTAAAGTATGGAGAGGTCTACAATGAGTTTCAGTACATAATAACACATTTACATTCAGATTCACTAAGAAGATTTAAGATTTAAACCCGATCTAGTTGCCACGAAATTGAAATCTTATAGTCGACCAGTTTTCTTTTGCTTATGATATTGTCATAATTTATATTACATATATTAACAAATAAACGCTTATAAAGATATATTAAGGATAAGAACCTTGCGATAAAGCCTTGAAATATGTAAGAGAAATAGTTGCATCCCGAAAATAAATAACGTTCTTCATTTTTGCCAGTTCAATTATAAAACCAAAATGATTGTTTTATGCTAGTATTTTTAGGGTAGAAGTCTTGCTTGACTCATTGTTGCCCTTGTCAGTTTAAGCCCTCTGCTGTCAATGTAGGATGGTTTTAAATTTAAGTCATGTTAGTGATTCCGGCTATTAAATTCAATTTTCTCAGAAACGGTTTCTCGAAACAGTATTTCGTGTTTCGTTCTTGTTAAACTCTTCAGATAGGCTAAGAAGCCTATTACACGTACATTACTTAGAGGAGATGTCAAGTAGAGTTGAGTCAAGTGCATGTTAGCACGGTGTGCAACTGTTGAAAGTTAGGGTTGTACTCAGCAAGACTCAAAACTCAAATATTATTTACGATTTTCAAATGAAAGTTGACCATGTGGTAATCTCCACATCTGATGAGTCCAGTGAGTACGAAACCAGCCCGAAGAGTGAGCTCCGCTCAATCCAAGTGTGTTTACACCATATGACGCCAGGCACACGACAGAACTCGTGTCATAACGCAGTCACCGCTAGATGTGTCACCGAAGGGATAAACCCAAAACCCAAATGCTTTTAGGTATCATCAATAAGTTGCACGCATAAAAGCAAGTTTGGGCAAAACTGATCCAGGCCGTGCGCGACGCAACCGCGTCGTCAGCACCTTTGGTCCTGCGAATTGGCCGGAGGCCGTGAGGAACTCTTGTACCCAAAGCGTTTTGATGAATACCAGGGCAGTATTTCGTGTTTCGTTCTTTTAGTACTCTTCAGATAAGCTAAGAAGCCCATTACACGTACCTACAATAAAGTTTAGTCCTGTGAAGGACATTATTTTTAGACTTGCATTCCCTACAAATTATTGTTAGTAAAACTCGGTGGGGTTTCAATCAAAATTTAAAAAATATGGGGTTAGGAGGTGAAAAAATCATTAAACAATTTATTAACAATAAGTGTTAAAAATGTTAGTAGTCAAAATATTAAAATAACATACTAAAAGGTTAACATCCTTGAATCTATATCGAAACATAAATATATTGTTATAACAGTAATAAAACAAGAGAAGAAAGTTAGTCAAACATTAGCCGAACACCAAAAAAGGAATGGGATGTTTTAATAGATAAAAGCAGATATGCTCTTTTACTAGTTATATCAAATATAAACCTAAAGACAAAAAGAAATTAAAGATATATTTAGATAATTAATATTAAGTCTATTAGTTCAAACCAATGTGTTACTGAAGGTGGTTTAAGGTAAATTGTCTTCTAATAAGATATGATAAGGTAAGAATAGTCGAGCTCCTTAAACTTGGAACAGACTAGCTGGTGGAGTTCAAATTCTACAGATAAGCTTCAAATGAGCCAAAGATAAAAATTAGGACTAACCTGTAGTCCTTCTGATGAAGTAGGTTGCAACTTGAGTGTCTTTTTCATATGGTTTATGGGGTATTTGTTTGCCTAGTTCCCTCAGATAAGTATTCGATCAGCTCAGGAATTCGTAGGTTACACAATGGTAAATACCTTGTTCATACATTTTATCCTGATGATAGTGCTAAAAAACATAAAATTAGGCAATACAACTCTTAATACAATATTACGTTATCAAAGTGCTCTAGAAATAGGTAGTTTAGATAAAGAAAATAGGTAATTACGATAGGTCTATAAGATAATTTTCATGGATTCGTGTCAAGATGGCCGACAATGAATTAAGAAAAGTTGCTGTAATTGTAATGTGAATATTATCATTAAATGCCAAACAAATGTATACTCCGCAGGCACATCACGTGTCCTATATCAGCTAATTATAACAAATGGAACGGACCTAGTAGTTATAAAACTGCACGAGGGAGTTAAAAAAATAGAGTAACACATACTTATAACTTTTTTGGATAAAAAATGTCAAGAAATTTTTTATTTAAAATTTAATATACCGAGGCACAAAAAAAATTATGAAGCTTTAAATGAGGGCAACCGATGTATTTTGGAATTTGCCTGAAAGGAGAATATATAACATACTAGGATACCGTCAACATATCTGTAGCATAAATTTCGATTCTTAGCAAGTCTCGTTTTCAGGAAATTCTCTTCCAGAGAAGCTAGAAGAGGACTTAATGGAGAACCCATTGCTAATCCATCTTTGTGCTTGTATGTTTTTTCATATTAAAAATAATTTTCATTTATGCAAAGATTAAATAAAGTAAGAACTTGATTTTTAATAATAGGATGAATATTTTTTGTTCTTAATATTTTTTCAATAATTTCTAAGTAGTCGGAATTTGGAATATTGGAGAACATGTTAGAAACGTCAAATGATACTAGACAGCTATCTTCTGCATTTAGAGGCTTGAGTTTTTGTGTTAGTTCTACAGAATTATTACGTGTTATGTGTTAAAATTTTTTATTTGTTTGAAAATATTATTCAGTATAAAAGTAAGTGTACTTAGGGGTCTAATTGTTCATCAGACAAGCGGTCTAATAGGAGCATTTTTTATGGATTTTTATTTATCCATATAAATTTTGAAGGAGGGAGTTCATATTAATTAATTTAATTTATCTATATCGAAGAATATACCATGAATATCTTTTAATGTTGTTTTTATTTTATTCTAAATTCTAGTTGTGGGGTCATTTTTCGTTTTTGGGGGTTTTCTTTAACTAAAAGTTAGATTATTTTTTGCTGGTATTCTCCTTTAAGCAGAATGATAATAGAATTTTCTTTATCTGCTCTGGTTGTTACTGGATTATCGTTTTTTTACTTTGGACTGTAGAGATTTGATGGTTGTATTTTGTATTTGATTTGTAACGGATTTGTGTTTTGAAGAACTTTTTTAACTTTTTCTTTCGTAAAACTTGAGTTAGGAATGCTTTGTAAGAATAGTTTTACTTCGCAAATTATGGAGTCGAGCATATTTTGTGGATCATTGTTTGAATTATATGTTGGTCAATTTTCCAAAAGTATTGTTCCATGCACTGAAAAAACTGTATAAGATAAGTTAATAAATCGTTGGTAAAATACGGTATTATTATCTGTTTGTGGTTGATAGTTACAGGTTTATTATCTGCGTATTAAATTTTGTAGCTTGTTAGACTGTGTTAAGGATTTTTTACGTATTATTTCCGAAATGATATCTCTGGTACTATTATCTAATAAGTCAAATTCGATAAGGTGGGGTTTATAAGATAATTCTGAATGCAATACTTTAATATCTAGAAACAAATTGTCTCGGACACTAAACCATTTTCTTACTTCTTGTTAGAGCTGGTTGATCGTGCAGGTTTCCATTACTTTGATTTTTCAGAGCATCTGTTGGCTACCCTTGATTTGTACAAATTTTGGAATAACTTTATGTTTAAGACACTGTTGAATAAACCAAACATTTTATACTGCTGTTCCTTGTTTAAGACGTAGTTCCAAGTGTAAGATGGACTATTCTGCTGTACTAGCATTCTTTAAATACTGGATTGAGGTGTGCATAATCAATTATAAATTTTTTAATTATTTTGTAGAAAACAAAATATTAAAAAATTTATCATTACTTGTTGTAATATGTATTTTTAAGTTAATTTTGCCTTTCTCAGTTGATATTTTCTACCTGATGATTTAGGCCTTCTGCACTGTCAGCAATTATAACTGTATCTTAGGCGTATTTTAGGTTATTTGATGGTCTTCCGTTAACTTATATGCCATCTCTTGCCTCCTCTTGGAATATGATCTCGAAGGAGATACTGAAAAGCGTAAACAGTCGTTTGTTTCATGATTTTTAGAAAACAATAAAAGCTCTGCTTGTCTCTTCACGTTTCAGATTGATTTTGGAATAATTCGGATTACAAGTTTCACAGAAAAAAGTACATTTTGAGAAGGCATACGATCATATGTAGGGAATCACTGCGTATGACTGTTTTCCTCATGAATCCTAATCCCACAAGTTTTCTAATCCTAAAAAAAATCAGGTCTGCCATAAAAAACTGAGTAAGATTTTAAATCCTTTAATCTTAAATATAATTGGGATATTAAAGAATTAATATATTGTTCTGATTTCCGGATCTGTAACAAAATTCCAAATGGGGCAAATAACACAATTAATTTATTACTTTTCTAATTGCCTCAAATAAATCTTTCCAGTTAAATAAAATCTTTCTAGGCAATAATATACGATACAAATATTTATCTGCACCTTCACGGTAAACTGCAATACAAATAATTATTCAGAGATAATGTTTTATGCTATTTAAAGTGTAAGATGCAAATTTAAAGCTTAATTTAAATTTTTTTGATATAATTTATGTAGAAATGCATAATCGCATCTATTTTTATCACGATCGTACCAGTTACGTAGCCCTTGGCCCACTGTAACCGAAACGTCTTTGTTTATTTTATTTTACTTTCTTTGCATTTTATCGAAATGTGTTGCCATTGTCGGGTCAAGGTTTCTTTAAATTTTGTAAGTCAAATTTCTTCATACAAAGTCAGAATTTAACAGATAAATAAAATTTACTTAAGTTTCAAATAAATACAGTAAAGAATAAATATTTATTTAAGGACCTGCCAGGACAAAAAGAATTAATCCACAAATAAGGTCAAAAAAATTAGGTTAGGATTCTACTTTCACCATTACTTGGCGCACTTGATTTCATGTTTTGTAAAATGTCATAGATGTAGGCTCTTGAATAGTCTAAGCATAAGTTGACCTCTCAGTATATACCTTCGGATTTAACCAAGAAATTGATACATCACAAAAAGTATAAAAACTCTTCGAAATATCACTATTGGGCTTTGACGCTCTTATATATATATATATATATATATATATATATATATATATATATATATATATGGGGCATTCTTTTTCAAATCACCCACCCCACCTGCCCATTTTATTTTTAGGAAAAAAAAACTTTGCCAGATATCAAAATTTTCTTTTTGAACACACCTCAAAAAATATGTTATTTTCATAAAAAATGCTGTAAAATAAAAAGAAAAAACAATTCTATTGATCAAAATAACATACTCTATGGTATTTAGACTCGCTGAATCCGAATCCGCTGTCAGAATTAAGATAGCGAGTCTCATTTTTAACAGATTTCTAAAAGAAAGAGGTTCTCAATTCGTCGCGAATATATATATATTTTTTTTTATGTATGTACACCGATTAATTCGTAACGACTGCACCGATTTGAATGAAATTTTTTACGTTATGTAAAGGAAGTTGCTGAGGTGGTCTCATATTTTTTTGGACGAAATTGGTGCAATAAAATCCAAGATGGCGCTTACAATATGGCGGCCAAAAAAATAAATTTTGTCCGATTTTCTCCAAAATTGGTATGGGGGAATTTTCTGGGTTGTACCCAACGAATCTGAAATTATTTTTAAAAAATTCAAAATGGCGGATCCAATATGGCGGACAAAAAAACTTAATTTTATCCGATTTTCTCCAAAATTGGTATGGGGCAGTTTTCGAGGTCGCACATTACGAATTCAAAACATTTTCAAAAATTCAATATGGCGGATCCAATATGGTGGACAAAAAATCGATTTTGTCCGATTTTCTCCAAAATTGGTACGGGGGAGTTTTCGGGGTCGCACATGACGAATATGAAATTATTTTTAAAAAATTCAGTATGGCGGCTCCAATATGGCGGACACAGGAATCAATTTTGTTCGATTTTCACCAAAATTGGTACGGGGGAGTTTTTGGGGTAGCACATGACGAATCTAAAATTATTTTTAAAAAATTCAATATGTCGTATCGAATATGCTGGATAAAAAATTAATTGTGTTCGATTTTTTTTCAAAATCGATATGAGGGAGTTTTTGGGATAGCACGTTACGAATCTGATATTATTTATAAAAAATTAAATATGGCGGATCTAAAATGGCTGATTAAAGATTCTACATCTCTCGATTTTGTCTGAAGTAAGTATGGAGGGATTTTTGCTAATGTTAATTACGAAATTAAAATATTTTTTGAAAAATTTAATCTGGCGGATTCAATATGGTGTGCTAAAAATTTTACATTATCTCGACTTTCTCCAAAACTGATATAGAGGGTTCTTGAGGGTGTAAATTATGAATTTAATCGTATTTTTTCAGTATTCAATATGGCGAACGCAATATAACTGACAAAAAATTTTACATGTTTCGATTTTGTTCAAATGTAGAAGTGATTCATTTTTGAGGATGTAAATAGCGAATATAAAATTATTTTAAGAAAATCTAATACTTCAGATGCAATATGACCGTTTAGAAATTTTAAATTTCTGAATTTCATCTAAAATTGGTACTAGGGGGCTTTGAAGGGTTTAGATTTAGATTAGATTAAAACATTAAAATCGTTTTTTTGAAATTCATTATGGCGGATCCAATATGCTGGGTTGAAAATTTTACGTTATTTACATTTTTTTAGATTTGATATTAGGGCGTTGGGGGGTGGTATATTACGAATATGAAGTTAATTTTTTACAATTATTAGGTTGATTAGATACAATATGAAGGACTAAAAATTTTACATTTTCCGGTTTTATCTAAAATTGATATTGTGGGGTTCTTGGAGCGTGTACAAACTCAATATGCAATATAAAATATATCAGGCTAAGAAATTTACGTCTCAAATTCTTTAAATATTGATATTGGGAGGTTCTGGGGCCTATATTACCAATCTAAAATTAATTTGAAATATAAGATATTGGATTTACGATGACAGACTAAATATATGTTTGACACAATTTCATTGGTATTTGAAGAACTCTAAGAATCAAAGAATTTTTAGTGGTTCATTTTAGGGTGATTTACAATTCTGGATAAAATGGATACTTTTTTGCCACCTTGGAGTCATTGCATGGTACATTAATCTCGATTAGCATGTAGTTCAAATAGTTTATGAATATCATAAAGAATTTAAAACTAAAAATCGAAACATAAAATTTTTATTAAAAAATTTAACCGACTTCTAAAAGTGCGCTAAAAAGGAAAAAATAACTAGAAATTTTCATATGAAATTGAAATTTTTGAAGTCGGCGCCAAATTATTTCTAAATGAAATAAATAAGTACTAATATATACCAATTATGGTAAGAAAGCATATGGTAAGAAAGCAATTACAAATAAAGTATTTTTAATCTGTTTGTGCGAATCACATTTTGTCAGGTATTAGTTTGGCGTCGACTTCAAAAATTTCAATTTCATATGAAAATTTCTAGTTATTTTTCACTTTTTAGCGGACTTTTAGAAGTCGGTTCAATTTTTTTATAAAAATTTTATTTTCTAATCTTTTAAAGTGAAGATTTTCAAAAAATTCATAGATTTAAGCAGTTTAAGCGAGTTTGGTATACGGGAGTTTTCAAGGTCGAACCTGAAGTCAAAGTTGCAGAATTCAAAATGTCGGATCCAATATGGAGGTCACAAATCGTAAATTCGACTGACTTTCGACTCTACGGTAAGTTAGTGGAATATCGGTTATTGAAGATTCCTTGCATTAACTATTTTTGGTTCGCCCCGAGGGTTTAATTCCTCAGTACCTTTAGTGGCGTGCCCCATCCACCACCTGAGGAAGCGCTTCATGCGGGACTAGTAAACCTGGCACGAATCTGTCTGTGTCAATGTCTGCGTGTGTCTGTCTGTGTCTATTATATAAACAGATATGGTCTCGAAATATTTAGTCGTCCATCTGTATAGTGCCTATGGTGTTAACATTGGTTCAATTGATTTTGCTGTAGGGCTTCCCCTGTATACCACTCTTTGAACGTAACTTCTATTCTATCGTATATTTTTTTTACCATAAGAAGTTGCAGTGAAATGCCTTTCTGCTTCAATATGAAAATATTCCTTATGGCGAATTGCATTGGCTATTTGATGCTTATTTTTCAAATGTTGCTCAGCACCATTAGTTACATAATAAATTTTGTTCACTTTCCTAATCTTCTTTTTAATTGCTGGAATCAATAGCGTTTGTATTGCATATACAGCAGCTGTATCATGTTTTAGGCCCCCTGATAAAAAAAACATTCTCTGGTGCTTAAGTTTGTCATCTTCTGTGTAATAGAATATTACCGAGACCGTTATACACTGATTCTTATTAAAGTGAAAAGCCTGGGAAGCATCCTGATTCACCTAAGCATAATATTTTGTGGATACAAGCATAACGAGTGCTTCACTTGTGCCAAGATTCTTTTTTTTTTTTTTTTCATTCATTAACATGGATTGCTGTTTCTCAATAAATTAATGAACTTTTAGAATTTTGAAACGACTATCTACTTCAGCTAAAAAGTCATCAACTGTTAATGACGTGCGAATAGTGTAGCTTAATCAGTTGCATCCTACAATGAACAGCTTACACGACAAAAGCAGGAACTTTTGACGTATCAGTGGTATAATTTCTACAGTTCCTGGACATTTATTACGATAGTCGAATCTTTTTCTTCTGGTGCCGTGTGCTATGCCACAGTCGACGATCCATCGCATGGTCACATTATAACTAGATTGCCCTCCTCAGCCAGTCTAAATATTGTTGCGGCGTCTGATATACCACACCAGTTTCTTATATTACGGAGCCAAGAGTGTTGTTTTCGACCTGGCCCCCGTCTGCCTTCAATTTTCCTTCAATTAGCCTTGGTATGGAGTAGCGCCATCTTCTTAGTATATGCCCTAGATATGACACTTTTCGTTGTTTTACAGTGTACATTAGTTGTCTTTCTACGCAAGCTCCTCGTAGAACTTCATCATTCGTTATGTGAGGAGTCCAGGGGATACACGGTAGTCGATGGAGTGTCCACAATTCAAAGCTTCGATCCGATTCAGCGTCCCAGCCTTAAGTGATGAAGTTTCAGCACCATATAGTAGAATAGGCCATACATAACACTGAACCACACGTATTCGGGTGTGTAGTCGCATATTTCTGTAAAGGAGAAGATTGTTAAGTTTAAAGAAAGTTGTTTTTGCAAGGCCAGTTCTTCTCTTCACTTCTTCGTCACATTCCCACTTTTCATTCAGAGTAGCCCAAGATATGTGAACCGTGCGACACGTTCAATATTTTCCCCGTTGATGTTAAGAGGAGTGATGCACTGATGCCTACTAATCACCATTATTTTTGTTTTAGCAGTATTAATATGCAGCCCGAGCTGTTCACCGCACTCGTTGAGTTTTTTTAATATTGATTGGAGATCTTCAAAATTGTTAGCTAAGACTGCAGTATCATCTGCATAGCGAATATTGTTTATTGGGATGCCATTCATACCTCGCGTTTCATTTTCTAATGCTAACTGAAATATTTGCTCCACGTAAATATTAAACAGAACAGGCGACAGTACACATCCCTGCCGGACTCCCTTCAGTATATTAAAGGTCTCTGTTGACAGATCGCCATCAATACGGATCTCAGCTAACTGTTGCCAATAAAGTTCTCTTATTATTCTAATATCATTATCATCTATACCGATCTCCTGTAATCTGTCCAACAGCGGCTCGTGCTTTAAGGTGTCAAAAACTTTCTGAAAGTCAATAAAGCAGATGAAAACATCGTGCCGTTGAATGTGTATTCCTAATCAACTGTTTAATATTTCTAGCATGTAACAAAAGTTTCACATTTTGGTGTATAGCACAGACTCATAGAGAATGCGTACGAGATGCTTCAAGTAGAATGACAATTTCGGTCTCAAAGATGCAGATTTGCTAAAAGAGATATCAACATCTAGATGGATACCTTAGAGTCCAATTTATAAGCCGCAATTTTGAATTTTATAAATCTGACTTTGAAGTCGTGATCGACGATCCGAAATACCCCTGGATAACAAATTTGGCATTAAAATGTTGATTTTTCCAAAATTGCGTCCGCCATATTTAATCTGCCATATTGGATCTGCTATTTTTAATTCTACATATTTGACTTCTTATTCGGCCTCGAAAACCCGCATATATGAAACTTGCTTAAACTGCTTAATTCTATGAGTTTTCTGAAAATATTCATTTTTTAAGGTTTTCTTTTAAGGTTAAAAAAAATGAGGCTAGCTATCTTAATTCCGATTTTCTGTGAAAATAACGTATTTCTTTGCGAGGTGCCTTAATAGAACCGCCATTTTAGGGTTGTGTTTGAATATTTTTGAAAAAACTAGAGTTCAAAATAAAAATTTTGATACCCGAAAAGGTTTCTTTCGTAAAAATAAAATGGGCAAAAGGGGTGGTTGATTTGAAAAAGAATGAATATATATATATATATATATATATATATATATATATATATATATATATATATATATATATACATATATATATATATATATATATATATATATATATATATACATATATATATATATATATATATATATATATATATATATATATATATATATATATATATATAATGTAATGAACTTTATAGCGTTATACATTTCAGAAGGGGTGGCTGATTTGAAAAAGAATGCCCTAGAGCTTTATACATTTCATAGTATTAGTTTGTGTTTGTAGTTTGTAACGTTTTAGGTTTATTTTTTATGAGTTCATAATTTATTTTGTTTAATTTTACCTTTTTTGAATTTTCTTATGAGTCGTTGATGAAACAACGTCTGGAACTTTTTAGTAAATTCTACTTCCTTATTTTGAACATAGAACGCCTATGACAGAAGATCTAGGAATTGCCAGATCACTTTTTTTTCTTATTTTTATTACACCATGAAGTATAAAAATACCTTTGGAAAATTAGGAAATCTTCTAGTATCGACTAAAAGGGTATATAAAGAGTCCAGATCAGCTTTCGTGGACAGTTTTAGTTCGATGTAACTTGATGTGTTTGACAAGAGTCAGGAATTGTGAAGTTGGCAATAAAACCATTTAAAATAACAAAGTGTATTCAAAAATCGGCAATCCAGAACAAATTGATGTCAGAAGTGAGATAAAATCCAAAAGGGGTTCGTACAAGTTAGAAAATTAGAAAAAAAAAGAACAAAGTGAATTGAAATTGTAGGCCAGTGGAAACTAGAAAACAGAAAGCAAAAATGGAAGAGCAACTTCCGACTAGTTTAAATCAGATTCTAATGATGGTATAGGATATGAAGGAAAAGCCAAGAAGAGATAAAATAGGAACTGATAGAAAATAAGACGAAAAATCAAGACGATGCGAAACAAGAATTGGTGACATTAAAGACAAGCGAAGATGATATGAAAAAAGAAGCTCTCGCTCACTACCCCCAAGCTTATTTTGGTGGCTTGGAGTTAGGGTACATTGAATTAATTTTCTCAACTCGTTTTCGCTTGTCATACTGTACTAGGTGTTATACGAAATTTCCATCTTTTCTTCTGTAATATTATCGCCCCCTCCCTCCCTCCAACGAGAGAGACTGAATTCACCCATAGTATTTGTAAAGGCTGAAAAAAAAAATCAGTTATATGTAATGTGTATACGCTCTAGAAATTGTAATATAAATACATATAGATATAGGTGAGCTATAAGTTATCTGCAGGAGAAGTAAGTTTGGCTTTTGAAACTATTGATAAATTATTTGAGGATACGGGATTGCTACCACTGGAAATAAAATTAAAAGCACCCTCCAGATCATTTAAGAAAATAATGTTTTCGCAGAAAGCGACAAAAAGATAAATGCATCGATAAAACGTTTGTTTAGTACATTTGGTTTTGTACACTTCGATATAAGGAAATAGATTGGGGATGCAAAAAGGAGAAAATTGGTATTTCTATTTAAATTTTACAAAGAGAATGTAAATGATAATAAATTGTAAGTTGATGATTATTAGTTGTCTTTTGTATATATATTTTTCAACTGCCATGTTTATCTTTTTTATGTTCTTAGATGTTGCATGATAGCTATTAAGTCGTTTGTGAATTTTTTTCGCAAGTTTGAAATATTATAATAATTTTTTTTTAATTTAAATTTATGAAAAAATATCAAATGATTTAAATTGTGATATTAATCATGATTTATATCATTTAATTAACATCAATCTAATCCAGATAACTACCATTATGTATCTAAGGTTACGGAAAGAAGTGATACTGTAGAAGCCTTGTTTTTAAGCATATAAAATAAAAGTTACTTTCTTATTCGACCATATTTTTCATTATTTCTTTGCATTCTGCAGGCTGCTGTGCTGAATTCTACGGGGTGTCCCATTTTGACCCTTTTAGGGGGTATTTAAGTTATCATCAAGGATAGAGTGTTGCAGTTTTCACTTTAGTTTCCTACTTTTGGAACGAAACGAAAGATCCAGTGTCGAATTTATCGTGGCTCTCTTAGTTTTTAATCTACAAGGTGATTTTGAAAATCTTCGTTTTTAAGGCACATCTCGTATTTCCGTTATGAGTTGATTTATGAAAAAAGTAAAAACTGATTTTTGTAGAGTTTTTTAAGTAGAGTTCAGTGGTGTAGTCAGTTTTTTTCTAAATAGTTTAGTTTTTGAGATATTAATCAAACTTTTTTAAAAAAGGTACCCTGTATATTACTTTAGATATTGATTAAGTGTAATTTAAGCTTTTCAAAAATATGTGATGTGTTTATTTTATTTTGAAAAACAAGGTCGATATTTTACATAATTTATTTATTTGTAATAGTAGGTCATGGCCAATTTATAACAAACAAATGCAAAATTTTGGCAATAATAATTATGGCAAAGATTAGACATTTTAAAATTAATTTTAATGGTTTTCTATATTTTCATCTGTAAACACTTAATTATTATTACATATTTTACTTTAAACAATACTGTTATTAAACCAGAAAATTGTAATTTGATTGCAAAGAAACAGGAACAATATTATTTCATAAAACTAAAGTAACAAAAACCTAAAGGAACACTGAAATTAAAAACAACCAACGGTTTTTTTACAGATTATTTTTTGAAATGACGAACCTTTTATCGGATGTAATATTGACACAGTTTTCTTATTATTCTATTTGCATTTAAAAGAATCATAGGTCTATTATAAAGAGGTTGGAAGGCCAAATCAATTGCCCCACGAAGTTCCGCTATAGATTCATATCGTGTCTTGTACACTTGAATTTGCATAAAACCCCACAAAAAATAATTCAAAATGGAAAGATTGGGACATCGTGGGGGCCATTTCACTAGCCCATTGGTACCTATCCATATTTGTGGAAAGTTATTGTCCAAAAATAGCCTTAGCAGCTCAGAATTGTGGCTCGGGGTACCGTCTTGTTGAAGATAAATGGAACTGAAATGGTCCAATGGAACATTTTCAAGCAATTCTGGAATAAATTCATGATGAAAACATGAAATACCAACCCCAAAGCGCCTTTGTTGTACCCTTTCTAAAATTAAATTGTGATTTTCTGCAGACCAATGCCTCGTGTTGTGACGACTAAAAATTTCCCCACTCGAAAAACAACATTCGTTAGATCAGGAGATAACAAATCTGTGAAAAGATTCGTTTGTGCGGATTTGTTCTAAATATCATTGACACAACGTTACTCGGCTCTTTTCATCCCCAGGGTGTAAATGTTGCACTATTTTAAATTTATATGGATGTTATTTATTCTCTCTGCTACACCAACATCTTCTTCTATTTTTCTGGAAGATGCGTAAAATAACATATTTGTTTTTTTCTCTCCCTTCTTTGACGTATGTTTTGGGATGCGGTTGAATAAAAGATCAGTGTTCAACAAGATTTATTTTTAACCGATCAAACATGTCTGGAAATGGTTGCCTTCTTCCTGGATACCTAACATGAACAAAAACGATCGCCAGATATGATAAGTTATCCTAATGATAACTCTCTAAATACATTACCTATTGAAATATAATTCAGAAGCTTCTTGGAGACTTTCATTGCTTTGTATAAAACATACTAACTTATCATACTTATCATAATTTTCATAAACGGCCATTGTAAATGCAAAATATATAAAAAGTAAAATAAAGATACCTAAGTAATAAAAATATTTCATACATAATAACAATCTGGCGAAACTGTGAAGCTTTGGACGTTTGCTTTTTGCTTCCTATAAATTAGCCATGGCCTACTCTTACAAATAAAATAGATTATTGAAAATATACAGGATATCCTGTTTAAAAAATCATAAGTTTGGTATATATCTCAAAAATTAAACTTCTTAGAAAAAATTGACTGCGCCACTGAACTCTACATAAAAAACTCTATAAAAATCAGTTTTTACCTTTTGATAAATTAACGCAAAACGAAGATACGACCCGTGCCTAAAAAAGGAAGATTTTTTAAATCTTGTGTTGTAATCTTTTAAAACTAAGAGAGCCATGACAAATTCGACACCGAAATCGTTCGTTTCATCTAAAAGTAGGAAACTAAAGTGAAAACCGCAACACTCTATCTTTAATAATAACTCCAGTACCCCCTAAAAGTGTCGAAAACGGGACACCCCGTACATGAACACGAAAACAAATTAGCTGTGACAATGACTCTGATGGAAAATTTCTGGAGGAAGTTTGTATTTTACACAATGATAAATGCATCTAACCCCCTTTTTGCCTAATATGGTGCAATTTGATTTATAAAATTAATTTAGTTCAAGAAGGCAATTGCCTCAAAAAGTGACTTAAACGTATTCCGTATAAATTGCTTCAATTGTTTTTTGTGAATGTTTCTCTTGGTTCGTTACCGCTGCCCTAACGAGACTATTAGGTAGATAAAATTCATACAAAGAAAAGACTAAAGTTGAATTTGCAGGAAATAAATTGCCTGTTTCTTTCTTTTTCCCTTAACGACCTGAAAGGAGAAAATGATAACTGATTAAAATAATGAAATAGCTCCTGTAACATTTTTGTTTTGATCGCTTTATTGGTCGCGATATTACGATATTATATATTTTTTTTATTACTACCCAAGAAAGTGTAAAGGAAAAATAAATCAGTTACCGAACTTAACTTTTATTGTCTTTGTCGTTAAATGTTTTCTTAAAAATATGTAAACTCAGTCAATTTATGACGATCAACTGAAAAACTCTCTCTAAGATTTGTCTATAAATCTGTCGAAGTAATCCTACCCTGGTTTTGTAAATAAAACCGGAGAAATAAAGGAGGTTTTAACATATTCTCTTCTTCTTCTTCTTTAGGTGCCATGCCTGTATTCAGACGTTGGTCGTCATCATGTTGACAATTTCCTGAAATCTTACTCTATCGGCTGCTGCGCGAAATAGTTCTTCTACCGTGCAATCACACCACTGCCTGATGTTACGCAGCCATGAAAGCTTCTTTCGGCCTATCCATCTTTTTCCTTCCACTTTTCCTTGTATTATAAGGCGAAGTAGCTGGTATTTAGGTCCTCTAATTATGTGACCGAAGTATTCTGTTTTCCGCTTCTTCAAAATGTTCAAGAGCAGTCGATCTGTATCCATCATTCTGAGAACATCCTCGTTGGAAGTGTGCGAAACCCATGATATCTTTAGGATTCGACGGTAGCACCACAATTCGAATGCTTCTAGTTTGTTTAGCGTTGTGGTTTTTAGTGTCCATGTCTCGCAACCGTATAATAGAATAGACCATACATAGCACTTCAGGACCCTCTTACGAATATGCATTGATAGGTTCCTGTTGCATAGAACTGGTTTCCATGTCATAAAGGCCTTCCGCGATATTTCTATCCTAGCTATTATCTCTTCATCTGAGTCACCATTTACATTCAACCAACTGCCAAGGTATTTGAAATGGTTTACACGCTCTATCCTCTTCCTATCGAGCCAAAGTTGACATTCATCTACAGTAACCTTTCCAACGGCCATCCACTTTGTTTTTGAGATGTTGATTTTAAGGCCTCTTCGGCAGCTCGCTTCATTGACTAGGTTTACTAATGTTTGGAGATCCTCGATGCTTTCCGCAAGAATGGCCGTATCATCAGCAAATCTAATATTGTTGATTACTTCTCCGCCTAGTCTTACTCCTTCTTGTCTGTCATCCAAAGCCTCCCTAAAGATTTCTTCAGAGTATGCATTAAAGAGACAGGGTGACAGAACGCAACCCTGTCTTACTCCACGTTTGATGGGTAGGTTTTGAGTACGACTGTTTTCCATTTGGATAGAGGCTACTTGATTGTAATATAGATGTTTTAGCAGTCTTATATCGCATATGGTATATGCAAATATCTTTAAAATGTATTAAAATATTGAACGATTTTACCATTATTAGGAAACAAAAGATTGATCAAATAAACTCACTATAATAGAAATATATCGTTCGACAATTTGTAAGATTTTTATTGTAGAAATAGCCAAGAAAAATGAATAGCTTTTTTCACAGCATTTATCATATATTCTTTTCGTTATAGGAAGACGTAGATTAGTTTGTTTTACTATTCTTTTATATAAAAATTATGATTAAGATGCTCAGAGGCCAATTCGGGAATTAAGTATCCGGCGTAAAACGGCTGACGCCCTCTGGAACAAACTATTCGAACTATTAGGAAATGAAATTTAGTTACAGGGATACGTGGGGGTGCAGTGTGTACAAGTTTGGTCTTTTAAGGAGTATTAAACTTCAGTTCCAATCTGGAAATCATTAGATCGGTACCGTGTATACCAGCGTAGAAAAATTACGTCACGGGTATAATCGTCATGAAAGAAGGTTATCTTTGTTTTGATTTGTTTTCAGTTAATTTGGGAAATTAAGGGAATATATTGTGTTATTTTAGTAGAGCATTTCGCGATTTTAATAGTGTTTGATTAAAAAAGATAAATAGCTGTTTTTTTTTCGCGTTTTATTTCTTTTCCTGTTTAGTGTTTTAGTCAGCTATTTATATGGATTTTTTCAAAATTGGGTTTTATATTTTTGGTTAATATAATGGTCAATAAGAGAAATTATGTCATTTTTTTTTTCGTAATTGTTATTAGTTTAAGTTTCTCATTGTAAATAGTTGTTTTTTTTTTCTATTTATTTTTGGTAATAGACTAAGTGTTTTGAGAAACTTGTTTTGTTTACTTTTAATCAAAAACCTTCACGCGACTAAACTCGCAGACGTACTACTGTGTGAGCTGTAAACAATAGATGTCATCTGTCCAACTAATTAGCAGCCTTATTTGAGTCCTAAAGATTTCAGTTATGGTTTTGGTAAGCTTAAATAACCGTCGTGGTTTGGAACTAAAGCTGCAAGAGAGAAGACGAACGTCCGGACTTCAAGAGTGTCCTTATTACTGTAGAATTTAATTATAGGTTACTAAAATAGCTACAGATTAATATGGGGCAGCAAAATGATTATAGATGGAATGGCTAATGCTGCCACAATATATCGGTTGCAAGAGTCTATGATCAAATTCTGTCACAGTGGCTTTTAAAATGCCGCCCTTCTTTAATTAATATACCAAAATCCGGAAAAAATTGTTAAATCATTTCTTCTAGTTTATGAGAAAAAATATATCTATTTTTAAAATTTAATTTCATATTTTCAGTATATATCATCAAGTGTGATATCGTTGAATATAAAATATAATTAAATATGACGTATTATATTTCTTATTTAGTCGCCATTGTGATAAAATTTTGGTAGCCCATGGTTTCAATTAACCCAGGCAGGCATCCTACGAACTTTCAGAAAAAACTAAAAAAGCAAATTTCTGCTAAAAAGAGTTATAATGTATATTCATGTTTCATTAAATGCATCCAGAAGTTTATTTACCAGTAATCACGTAAAATAAAGTGGGATTCTAAGAAATAGCAGAAAATTTTATTATTTTACTACTGTAAATATCATATCCACTGGATTCATCTTATCGGCATTAAAAAAAGATTATGTGGTGAATAATTAATTATTGAAAACCGCCTTGACTTATTTTTCATTTAACAGTATTTACATGTGGAGATAATCCCTTTGTGTGCTTTTTAATCATCTGATGTCTAATTAGTATACGTCATTACAAACAATGTTGCAATAAATGACACAGAAAACAAAAAACACAAAAATTATGACAAAAGAAATTAATATGATATGATAAATGCCGTGGCATTATGAAAATGTAACATTTTATAAATTTCTTTGCAAGTCGAAATTTTAAGACCCATTCTTTACTATCTTCATAATTCATGGGTATTTCTTTAACAATATCTTGAATTCTTGCTTGAAAATCACAAATTTCTTAACTGATTGTGAGTTTCTTGTACAAGAGTGTCGATTCTTAGATACAAATACAATACTTTTTACATTCACAAAATCTATTAATATTAGGAGCATATTAACGTTTTTAATAGATACAAAAATCGTATGTTTAGTTGAATGTTGTAAACAATGTTTTAGATTGTTATTATACTTAATCCGTATTTATTTTTGTTCGTTAGTAAAACGTTTTAACTAGACTGTCTCTGTAATTGTTATTAAGTGTTAACTAAAGGATTTTTCTTTAAGCTAAGTTCAATGAAAATTGAGATTTTGTTACACTGTACAAACCTCAGTAATTTTAGGTCACTAAGTAATAGTTATCAAAGATAAGGTACCTGTAGGGGGTTGAGACAAAGAGTGGACTGTATATAGGTTTAATTGAGGAGATGAGAAATTATACAAAATACGGCGACAGCGTGACACAAATACTAAAATGGCCTACCTTGTAGTCGAAATCACTTCACTAAATTCTTCTTGGTGGCCACCAGAATAATTCCAAGCTTCACCATACAGGAACCAGGAATCGGGGACACTATCACTGTATTTCGGAGTAGTTTTGAGGCGAGAGTCAATATATTTGAGAGCAAAACGATAAGCCTTTTCAAGAAGGCGGGAGACGTGCAATACGTCGAGTACTATACGATACGACTATGGTACTACTACTGTTCTGTCCCTTTTTACATTGTCCAAAGGCGCGAGGGCCAGTAAAATGTGTCACGTGTGAACACGAGTAAAATTGAACTAAAAAGTAATGAAACCTAAACATACCGCCCACCTAAAATGAGACATTTTATAAACAAAAAAAATATTTCTGTACCATCCAAATAAAAAAAACTTAAAATAGAGTAATAAACCAAAAAAAAAAATATAATTTTAATTTTGAGGTAGGGGACATATTTTAGTTACAGGTCTTTTGAAATTACCCTGCGCGGTACGCACAGTCACAACGCGCGTAACTCCGTCCGCACCCGGATGCACCTCTAACACCCGGCCTAAATGCCATTTTAAGGGCGGCGCGTGTTCATCTTTGAGCAACTCGAGAGTATCCTTGAGAATAGGAACTGACGACTCAGTCCATTTGCTGCGTTGCATCAAAGTGTGTAAATATTCTTTGTTCCACCTTACCCAGAAATGCTGATGTAAGGCTTGTAGTAATTGAACGCGAGATAATCGTCCGAGCGTAAACGAGATCAAGTCCGGTTCCATAAAGGAGTTTAAAGGTTCCAAATTTAAAAAATGTTCCGGTGTACGAGCGTTAAGATAGTTTAAACCTAAACTTAAAAGGTGTCGGAAATTTACCAACGCTTCAACTAAGACTAAAACCGTGTTACACTCTGTGTAAGAGAAAATCTGGGTACCAACAACGCGAGATAAATGAAAAATAAAACGAGCCTTAGGAATACCTTCCATAGTAGGCTGAGAAGACTTGAGAATGGTTGTTATATACTTGTAACAACGAGAAAGCAAGCGAATAGGTTTCTTAGGATATAAAATCCACAATTTTTGAGCAATCAAATGCAGTAGGGTTGGTTGGCCAGGATGTAACTTTCTTAAAGATAGATGGGAGTACGATTGGTGTCCGCCCACCCTCAGGATACCCGGTTCAACAAGCAATATAACATTTCGAATGTACTAAAATAAGCACATTAGAGTTCCGGAAAATGGTTCCGAAAGAGTACCTTGCGTTTTCTTATTCGAGATAAAACGCAGAACTCTGCACAAAATGCGTATTATTTTATCCAAGGAGGAAAATCTATCAAGAAGATCTAAAAAGAAATCCCAAGGTGGAACTAAGGTGGACAAAACAGTCTTTTTTTGCTCCAACGCAGTTTCCGTAAACTTGAACGTTCTACAAAAATCTGGCCAAAGCTCTTCTGATTCTGAGAGAAAAAAGGGCCCCGCCCACCATGGCGAATGGTCAAACAATTGAGAGGGTAATAAGCTCCGAGAACCACAATCAGCCAGATTGTGTTCGAAAGAAATATAAAACCAACGAGTAGGAGCAACCTTTTCCTGAATATGAGTAATACGATTAGAAACAAAAGTATTATACTTATGAGGAGACGATTTTATCCAGGATAGAGTTACAGTCGAATCTGACCACGCATAAATCCGCCGAAAATCAATCTTGTCTTCAAACGCAGACAAAACCGAAATCAAGAGATCTGAAAGGAGTACGGCTGCACACAATTCTAAACGAGGAACAGAAATCGTTTTCAATGGCGCAACACGAGATTTTGCAGCTACAAAAGAAGTTTTTATTTGATTTAGGGACGTTTCGTATCGAAAATATATAACGGTTGAATAGCCGTAAGAGGAAGCGTCACAAAATGCATGAATATCACAAGACAAATAATCAAGAGAGAGGAGAATACGAGGTAACTGAAAATTAGACAGTAGAAGTAATTCACCCTTAAATTTGCGCCACTTAATTACAATGTCTTCAGGTGGGATGTCGTCCCACTGAAGCCTAAGTGCCCAGAGTTTTTGTATTATAAGTTTACCGAAAAGGACAACTGGGGTTAAAAATCCTTCAGGGTCAAATACGCGAGCTAAATCTGACAAAATATTACGTTTTGTACAGGAGGTTTCACTAACACTTACGTTATACGTAAAGATATCCAATTTGGGTTGCCATTGAAGTCCCAGAATTTTCATCATATTTTCCTGATCATTATCAAATGAAAGAGGATCAATTTGCAGCCAATATTGCGGTAAATGAGTCAATAACTGTGGATTGTTACTGGCCCATTTTCTCAGCTCGAAACCACCAAGTCGCAAGAGCTCGACGAGCTCCTGTTGAAGCTGTACAGCTTCGCTAACAGTATCGCAACTGCAGATCAAGTCATCAACATAAATCGAATTTTTCAATGCTTGATAGGCTTGAGGATAATTTGCCTGGCAATCACTAGCCAGTTGCTGAAGAGTACGAATCGCCAAAAATGGAGCCGAAGATACACCGTAAGTCACTGTTAGTAAACGATAATCTTTAATAGATTCGTCTTGGGAGAAGCGAAATAATATTCTTTGATAATCACAGTGACTTTTAGTAACCAAAATTTGACGATACATCCGCTTGATATCAGCTGTAAACCCTACAGCGCCAAGTCTAAAGCGCAGTAGCAGAGTGAAAATATCTAACTGAAGTTTGGGGCTAATTAAAAGAGTGTCATTCAATGATATATGATTTGCATCTTTAGTAGAGGCGTCAAAAACGACCCTTAATTTAGTCGTCTGACTCTCTGGGCGTAAAACACAATGATGAGGAATATAGTAAGAGTGGAGTGCTTCTAAGGGATCTTCAATAAGTTCCATGTGTCCAGCTGATAGATATTCTTGCATAAAATTGCAGTAGTCTTGATAAAGCGAGGGATTATTTTTCAGACGACGCTCCAAGTTCACAAATCTACGAAGAGCGATGTCGCGAGAATCACAAAAATTAGGAGAAGAGGAATTTTTGAAGGGGAGAGCTACTACGTATCGACCAGTGTGAGTTCTATCATGAGATTCAACAAACATATGTTCAGCAGCATTCTCCTCGGGAGAAAGCTTGGGGGTTTGAGCTACTTGATCTAGCTCCCACAGTCTTTTTATACAATTTTCAATTTGAGTTAAAGTACAAAACGTACCTATACGATAATTATTTTCAAGAGATACTTTGCCCATAAGTATCCATCCAAAAGACGTATTAACAGCGGAGGGTTTGTGGTGATCAAAACAAATTGATTCACCTTTCAATAAAGAGCCAAAAACTTCAGCACCAATGAGCATGTCAATCGAAGAAGAAATATTAAAATTTGGATCAGCTAAGTTTAAATTCAAAAATTCTTTAAAATGTTTTACTGGTAAGTCAGCGCATGGCAAATCGGCACAGATTTGCGGTAAAACAACAAATTCTAAAGTTAAACAAGGTTCACAATGAAAATGAGGACGAACTGTGCAAGCAACACCTTGCGCAGCCTTGGTAGCCATAGGTCCTAACCCACCTATGGAAATATTTAGAGAATAAGAATCCAAACCGAGTTTTTTACAACACTTTTTAGTAATAAAATTAGCCTGACTTGCGGAATCCAGTAATACACGGACTTTTTGAAATTGTCCCCACGCATCTTTGACTTCTATGACCGCGGTGGACAAGAGAACAGTATGGTTACGAGGTAAATTAGCAACGTAAGAGTTAACATCTGGAGAATTATTGTTAGGCAAATTGTCTTTATCTGAATGTGACTGCAATGCACCTGTACCGAGAGAGCTTTCCGCCAAATGGGAAACTTGAGTAGGCGCATGCGTGGATGTATGAGAAACAACTTGAGAACTCTGACGATGAGAAACAACATTTTGAGAAGATGAGGGCTTAAATTCTGAACCAAAATGTAAAAGTGTATGATGTTTTAGAGAACATTTACGACAAGTGCGAAGAGATGTACATGAAGGCGAAAGGTGCCTTGTATCCAAACAGTTTATACACATTCTTTTAGTTTTAACTATATTATACCGTTCCTGAGGAGATTTTGATAAAAAGGTTTGACAACTATAAATGGGGTGTAACTTATTACAAAAAGGGCATTTTTCTTTGCCATCGATATTATTCAGAAATGTTTTTATTCTATTTTTAGGAGGTTGTGCTTTTACCGAAGAAGAAGTAATAGAAACAGCATCTAAAGCGTCACAATGTTTTTGTAAAAAGTCCTTCAAAATACCAAAATTATTTGAGCGATTTGCTGGGTTTTTTAATTCAGTATGACAATCAATTTCAAAACGTGTAGCTAAACTGTGATTTAACCGTTCCATTAATATATTAAATAGTACAAAATCCCATTGTTTAACTGGGTAATGCAAATTATTTAAAGCAGCCAAGTTTTCTTCAAACTTGTCCACGAGATTTCTCAAAGAGCTGACCGAATAATCATCAGACAGTTTTTTAGTACCCTGTATTTCTTGCCAGTGAGTTATAGCAATAAGTCTAGGGTCTTCGTATCTATTAACCAGAGCATTATAGGCAATTAAATAATTTGCATCACATAAAGGTGTACATTTAACTAGAGCAAGCGGGGCTTTATCAAGAGAATTTATCAAATAGCTAAATTTTTCCACGTTGCTCAAATTGGAATTAGTATGTATGAGCGAGTTAAATAAATCATAGAAGGTTTTCCATGTTCGAATATCACCTGAGAAAACCGGTATTTCCAATTTGGGCAACCTACCATTATTTTGGGATGGCGCAGAATGAGAGACATTTAAGTTGACAAGGGGTTCAGATTCAAAAATACTATAATAAATAGCCTGAATTTCAAAATAATCAAAATCGACAAGTTCCCTAAAAGTGGCTTCGGTTTTTAAAAGAGCATCTTTGTTTTCCACGCTTGCTATTAAATCAACGATATTCGAATGATTTTTATCAAAATCATCCTTAATATTTTCTAGCATTTTATAGCGCATTTTAAAATGTAAACGTACATTTTGATCTGTTTGAGCTTTTTCCGCGATATTCAATAATTCTTTGATGCGAGAATTAGCAGCATTTCTGCGAGCAATGTATATATCCAGTTTTGACATTTTCAAATCTATTATTTACTTTTCTAATCGAACAATATTTAATGAACAACAAATCAATAAAAGATATTATTATAATATTTCCAATTGAGAGCCAGTGAATAAAAATAAATCAGCAAAAAATATTACTATTTTTTTTATTACTCTAAAATGAGGATTAAATACGCGATTTCAGTAATTTCCAATGCTTTAAAAATTCAAATATTTTATGTCGACAATTTGAAGATACTGATTCAGCTGATCAGCAGGACTAGTGGGTGCAATGGTATGGAGGGAGTACGACCATGAAATTGCGTGTGACAGGTGCGCCTTCGAGACTCTTAAAGGGCCAACGAAAAAATTCTAAAAATGGTACATTCTCAAAGAAAATTTTGCAAAATGTTAATTACTTAAAGAAAATTTTTAATTTTGTGAATAAAAAAATGAAGATCCGGTTCGAAGTGGCCAAAAAATATGTAGGGGGTTGAGACAAAGAGTGGACTGTATATAGGTTTAATTGAGGAGATGAGAAATTATACAAAATACGGCGACAGCGTGACACAAATACTAAAATGGCCTACCTTGTAGTCGAAATCACTTCACTAAATTCTTCTTGGTGGCCACCAGAATAATTCCAAGCTTCACCATACAGGAACCAGGAATCGGGGACACTATCACTGTATTTCGGAGTAGTTTTGAGGCGAGAGTCAATATATTTGAGAGCAAAACGATAAGCCTTTTCAAGAAGGCGGGAGACGTGCAATACGTCGAGTACTATACGATACGACTATGGTACTACTACTGTTCTGTCCCTTTTTACATTGTCCAAAGGCGCGAGGGCCAGTAAAATGTGTCACGTGTGAACACGAGTAAAATTGAACTAAAAAGTAATGAAACCTAAACAGTACCTTTACCCAGGATCTGCTGAAGGTATCGTCCATGTAATTTAAAAAAATTAAAAAGGAAATTCTCGGCTATGCGGATAACTTCTGTCTTTTTTATATTTATTGGCTTAAAAAACACCCAAGGGCCCTCTTAGAGAGATCGTTTGTGCGACACTTCACTTAAACTGCCGAATTCGTAGTTGGTTTGGTTGCCGATGCCGGATAATGCGACCTCTATCCTTCGAGGAGCACGTTTCGTGTATCGGGTTTTCAATATTCTTTTTTAGTTTACCGTCGAGCCACCACATGGCGGTTTTATTCAACATTGTTGTGTGTTATTCTTGTGTTATTGAGTGAGCCATTGAGATATCGCCACTGTGTCTCATTTACTATTTTTCAACCGTAAAATCTGTTTATAGGACACAGATGCGAGATGATAGTTTGTATCGAATGCAATGGCCTGATGAGTCCCATATTAGGACGAAACAGTGCTGTCGCCATTTTTCGGACCCGGAATTTTTCCATAATCTTGGAGCCCTTCTCACTTTTTAACATGAGAGTATAGCATAGCCCAGAAGCACACACACACACACACATATATATATATATATATATATATATATATATATATATATATGGTGTGAAATGCGAAGTAAATTCAAACTTCATTCAGTCACATCCTTTCCTTGTTAGCGGTTGCACAAAAATTAAGTGAAAACACACACACACACACACACACACACACACACACACACATATATATATATATATATATATATATATATATATATATATATATATATATATATATATATATATATATATATATATATATATGGTGTGAAATGCGAAGTAAATTCAAACTTCATTCAGTCACATCCTTTCCTTGTTAGCGGTTGCACAAAAATTAAGTGAAAACACACACACACACACACACACACATATATATATATATATATATATATATATATATATATATATATTATATTTGCACTATTCCACCAACATTGAGATGATGGCCTATATATACTCTTACTAGATTCATCAGGGTACCAACATGTACCTATTTGTGCAAAAGACAGATCACAACCATATAATGTGGATATAACCACTGCTATTGCAACTCACATGGAGGGATCCGTGAAAGCCGCATAAACATTTATATGCCATCTGACGGGACGTTGGCGACGCTGTGTTTAATGTTGCATACTTCGTTCCGATCTGTCTTTTGCACAAATGGAGGCATGTCGGTACCCTGATCAGTCTAGTAAGAGAAAAAACATGTACTATTACTGTAGCGATATGATGGTACGGGTAGGCTATCATCCGATGGATAAATTGTGTATTGGCGCTATTTATTTAACCTGGACAATCGCTAACACGGAAAGGATATGATGGAACACAGTTTGCATTTAGTACTCGCATTTCACTTCATTCACACACGAAGTTTCATATGTAACACACATAAATATATGTGTTCAGAGTTGCATACTTCGTTTCAATATGTTCTTTGCTCAAATGGATGCATGTCAGTAATCTCATGAATCTGGTACGAAATAAAACATCTACCAATCACTTTAGCGAGGAGGGTGAGTTCAGACTTTCTTCTGGATATGGTGGTACAGGTAGGCGCAATTTATTTAACCTGTGTAATCCCTAATAGGGATAGGATGGAACGAAATTTGAATTTACGGTTTAGATTTAACTTTATTCACACACGAAGTTGCATATATGTAGTTGTACGTTTGCTGAATGTGATTTCAGCACTACAACAGCATAATATATATATATATATATATATATATATATATATATATATATATATATATATATATATATATATATACGTATATATATATATATATATATATATATATATATATATACAGAAATAATTTTTTGGCAACGTGATAGTCTTACATCAAGACTAAAACGATAATATTTGCATGAAATTTTATTAACATACAACTCGAAAAAAAAATTAATGATGTGTCTGGAGATCCGGCACCTTAGTACACTCCTCTACAGGTCTAGGTATCGACAAAATGAGATTGTTGGTGTCTGCTTGTGGCACTTCGTTCCAGGCAACTCGAACTTCGTGGATTAACTGTACCAAACTCTGTAGAGGATAATGAAAAGTATATAGTCTTCTTCTCATTATATCCCATACATGTTCGATGGGATTTAAATCCGGTGAACGAAATGGCCACGGCAAATCCTTAACACCTGCCTCTTGGAGAAAGTCCATAGTTCGACGAGCAATATGTGAACGTGCGTTGTATTGCTGAAAAAGGACGTGTGGATGGCCATCTAGATTAGACAGAAAGTGGTTTGTAGGACATCATCAACATAACGCACAGCTCTCATACTGCCTCGAATAAAGAGAAGTGGTGATAGGCTACTATTTCCAATAGCTCCTGTCGTGATAATACGGAACAAATTTATAAAAAGCTGAAATACAAATTTCAGTAATATCCTACCGTTACGTTCCGCCCGAAAATAACTTCAAATACGAGAATCAAACATTCATAAGTACGTCAACACAGAGTGTCTGGGAAAGATGCCAGCGGACCCACTGATGAATCAAACCGCTGGCATCGTGGACGAAACACGCCTGTAAAATTTTGGGTCAATTTTTCAGTTTGTATATCGTAGTAGCGACCTACAAATACAATACCCCAAACCATTACTCCAACGATCTTATGTACATGCCTCTCATCAGTAAAATCAATATCGCGTCTCTGTCCACAGCGGTATCTTACCCTTGTACGATTACCATGCATACCTAGACAGAATCGCGTTTCGTCGCTAAATAGGACATTATGCCATTCTGCCTCCCAATGCTGTCATTTTCTGCACCAGTTTAAACGTTGACGAGAGTGGTCCGCAGTCAAAGGAAACACTAATCGTGGACGATATGAAAAAGGTCCAAAGGCTCAAATGCGGCGATATAGTGTACGCATAGTAACAGCTACTTTCTTCTCCAAACCATTGCTCAGCAATTTGACGCATAGTTGCAAAACAGTCTCGTAGAGCTTGTTGTCTGAAGCGCCTATCTTGACTTAGCTCTATGGTATGCCTAGGTTAACCAGTTGGTCTGCTCCGTGTTTCTAGACTTTTTTCTGTCCACATACGAAACACACGCGTTACGGCCATTGCAGTAGAATTAACACGGCGGCCAATTTCGTGATAAGACAAACCCACATTTCGATAGGCAACAATTCTACCGAGTTCAAAGTGATGGTGATAATTTTGACGTCTTCGAACTTGAGCCATTACGCTTAACACAAGTAGGCCGAGGCACAATAACTAAATATATACATATATATATATATATATATATATATATATATATATATATATATATATATATATATATATATATATATATATATAGGGTGATTCAAAAATCGATCACGAAACTTAAGGGGGTGATTCTACTTGACAAAATAAGGGTAGAGCTTCATATAATTTTTTTTCAAAATGTCATTCGTTTTCGAGTTACAAGCCGTCTAAGTTCAAGTTTTTATTTTTTGTTTTTTGAATTACTCGCTTACAGGAAAACCGATTTGACTAATATTTGAAAGATAGGCTAAGTCTTCTACGCTTCATCATTTTAGTAACAATTCACATTGATTGTTTGCCGCTAGAGGGCACTTTACCTACATTGAAAATTGTTTTTTTGTCATAATTTTTTAGTGTTGACAGCTACAGTAGTTTTTGGCATAATTTCTGAAAGACTGATGCCAGGCCTTTAAAAAAGGTGCTCTTTATTTACATCGCTAAACCCAACGGTTTAGACGTAAATCACCCTTAAAAATTAAGTGGTAAATTTACTTTTCTCATTTCATTACCACCAGCTACCAGGTAAATAGCTATCAAAGTATACTAGAGCTGTCAGTTTAACATCAAATAAATTCGCTTTTTAAACTATTTAATTTATAATCTTAAAATAACTAATAATGGCTAATCACCAATATTCAAATATCGAATATTGTGATATCCATTTTTGTTATGGAAAAGCAAATGGTAATGCAGAGTTGGCAAGAAGATATTATATGGACAGTTATCCGGAAAGAAATATCCCTCATGCTCAAACATTTTCCAGTGTGCACAGGAGGCTTGCGGAATGTGGTTCCTTTAAAAGTTATAATGGAAATAGGGGAAGACCTAGAACTGCTAGAAACGTGCAACAAGAAGAAAGAGTGCTTGAAATTATTGAAGATAATCCAGGTATTAGTACTAGAAAAATTGGGAATGAAGTGCGGCTCTGTCAGGCTAGTTCATGGAGGATACTAAGAGAAGAACAACTCTACCCGTTTCATTCAAAAAAGGTGCAGGCTCTTTATGACGATGATCGGCCGAGACGGTTGGAAATGTGCAATCAGATCCTAGCTAAGTATGAACACGATAATCGGTTAATTGGCGTCATATTATTCACTGACGAAGCTGGTTTCACTCGTGATGGCATAACAAATCTACACAACATCCACACATATGCTTACGAGAACCCAAACAATGTGGTAGAAACGAAACATCAGCGTAGATTTTCACTAAATGTGTGGGCAGGGATAATAGGAGATTACCTTATTGGTCCTCATTTCTTTGATGGCCCATTAACTGGTGACGTATACTTAGATTTTATCCAAAATCGTCTCCCATTGTATCTGGAAGATGTGCCATTGGAAGTAAGGGCCAACATGTGGATCTTCCAAGACGGAGCTCCGCCCCACTTTAGTATACGTGTCCGACAGTATTTGAATGCAACGTATCCTGAGCGATGGAGAGGACGAAGTGGACCATTGGCATGGGCAGCGAGGTCACCAGACCTTAATCCTATGGATTTTTTCTTTTGGGGTCATTTGAAACAATTGGTGTACGATATTCCAGTAATCAACGTCGAGGATCTTCACTTCAGGATAATCGAAAAGTGCCAAATTATTAAAGAAACACCAGGAATTTTTCATCGAGTTAGGCGACATTTTTTGAAGAGTGTTAGGAAATGTATGGAAGAAAATGGGGGACATTTTGAGAATCTTTTTTAGTTTGTTTAGTACTGTTTCATTAATTTTTATCAATTAAATGTATATCTCAATAATCCATAATATGAATATTTACTGATTAGCCATTATTAGTTATTTTAAGATTATAAATTAAATAGTTTAAAAAGCGAATTTATTTGATGTTAAACTGACAGCTCTAGTATACTTTGATAGCTATTTACCTGGTAGCTGGTGGTAATGAAATGAGAAAAGTAAATTTACCACTTAATTTTTAAGGGTGATTTACGTCTAAACCGTTGGGTTTAGCGATGTAAATAATGAGCACCTTTTTTAAAGGCCTGGCATCAGTCTTTCAGAAATTATGCCAAAAACTACTGTAGCTGTCAACACTAAAAATTATGACAAAAAAACAATTTTCAATGTAGGTAAAGTGCCCTCTAGCGGCAAACAATCAATGTGAATTGTTACTAAAATGATGAAGCGCAGAAGACTTAGCCTATCTTTCAAATATTAGTCAAATTAGTTTTCCTGTAAGCGAGTAATTCAAAAAACAAAAAATAAAAACTTGAACTTGACGGCTTGTAACTCGAAAACGAATGACATTTGAAAAAAAATTATATGAAGCTCTACCCTTATTTTGTCAAGTAGAATCACCCCCTTAAGTTTCGTGATCGATTTTGAATCAACCCTGTATATATATATATATATATATATATATATATATATATATATATATAATATATATATATATATATATATATATATATATATATATACATATATATATATATATATATATATATACACATATATATATATATATATATATATATATATATATATATATATATATACATATATATATATATATATATATATATATATATATATATATACACATATATATATATATATATATATATATATATATATATATATATATATATATATATATATATATATATTTTTTTCTAATATTTTCTTGGGTATAGGTTTTTCATTAGAGAAACCAAAGGACAACAATTTTCTTTCTGACGTTTCGCTCTACATAGCGAGCTTCTTCAAAAGAGCTTGGTATATTTATTTTACATCTACAAAAATTACAGAATTTTCCATATAATAAACATATATCACAGCAATTACATTTTTATATTTTAATTTAATTAAAATTAATAAAGACAAAACAGATTTTAAAATAGTCTTATAGTTTAAAATTTAAAACAATACAAACAGGTTAAAATAGTGAAAATTATAAAATAGTACATACCTTGAAAGTAGTTTTGTGTGTATGTTTAAAAATAAATTCAATATGATCTTTGGTATGTAATTTGTATAGATAGATTTTATTTTTATAAAAAGCAAAAAATAGGAAAAAAGATTATTATTTATTTTTTAATAACGTTCTTTTACCTGTATGAGTGTATATGAAATCGTTCCAAGCATCATTACATTATTTCTCATATTTATTATATAGTCGCTTCAAGCATGTTTTATTCAAAAATCAAATTATAGTATATCTGACTTAAATTTTTGACATCTTGCTTGTCATTTACAATATTTTTATCTTTTTTATGTGTATCATTTCTTTGATGACTAATTTATGATAATTTCTGTCAGTATCTAAAATATGGGTGTTTTTAAAATCAAATTCATGCTTAGATGTTTGTTCATGCTTATGTAAAGATGTCGATGCGTTTTTAGTATACTTGTGTCCATTCACTCTATTTTCAATATATTGTGTCGTCATGCCAATGTATTTCTTAGGACAATTGAGGCATGGAATTGCTTATATTACGTTAGATCTTTTTTTGGTGGGAACTTTGCTTTTTAACTTCGTATAAAATGACCCAAGTAAATTGTTCGCCTTATGGCATACCGTTATGTTATGTTTATCCAAAATATATTTTATTTTTTCAGACAGTTGGTATATATACGGTAATGCAATGAAAGTGTTTTGTGTTTTGGTATTGTTAATTTTATTTTTTTTGTTTGAGTTATAATGTAAATAGGTTCTTTGTTTAATTATTTTTTTTATGAGTAGTTTAGGAAAATGGTTCATTATTAGGGTCTCTTCTACTTTTTTAGCACTTCTGGGCGAAATTCGGGTGAAGATAATTTTATAGCTCGATCAACTAAGCCGATTATGACACTATTTTTTTGTTTATTTGGATGTTCAGAGTTAAAATTCAAATACCGGCCCGACCAAGTATCCTTCGTGTACCATTTTGTATGAAGACTATTATCCGTCTTATTCCTGTGTATAGTAAAGTCTAAAAGTTTATTTTTTGTTCTATTTCAATTTCAGCTGTAAATTTCAGTTTTGGGTGGAAATTATTAAAATATTGTAACAATCTATCTATTTTGTTTTCGGGTACAGCAGCCAAACAGTCATCTACATAGCGTTTAAAAAAGATTATATTAAAATCAAGTTTTTTCAATACTTCTTCTTCTACATATTCCATAACTATTTGTGCTATTGTTGAGGAGATTGGTGAACCCATAGCACAACCGTCTAATTGTTGGTACAAACTATCTTTGAATTGGAAATAATTATTATTTATTGTAAGTTTTACAGATTCTATAAATTCATTGAGTGTCAATGTTGTGTGTTCTTTTAAATCGTCCCATTTTTCTTCCAAAACTTTGGGAATGATGTCATTGGGTATATTTGTATACAAAGAAACTACATCTAGTGAAATTAATTTATAATTTGTTGGTATTTGTATTGTATCAATGAATTGTTTAAATGTGAAAGAGTCTTTTATATAGTGATTATTTTTTCCTGTGATGTTTGTTAGGCAATTTGATAAGTATTTGGACAGGTTATAAAAAGGGGACTGTATGCTTGAGACAATTGGTCTGAGAGGTGTATTTGGTTTGTGTAATTTAGGTAACCCATAAATTTTTGGTGCTATAGCATTATGTATTGTTAATTTTTTACTTTCTTCTTCAGTTATATGTTGGTTTTTTAATAGTTTTTTAATTAGTGCGTTATTTTTAGTTTGGAACGATTTTGTAGGGTCACTTTTAAGTTTCTTATAAGTGTTAGTATCATCAAGTAGTTCGTTTATTTTTCTATCATAATCAGATGTATTCATAATAACGGTTTTGTTACTTTTATCAGGTTTGAGAATAGTAATTTGAGGGTTATGTTTGATAAATTGTTTTGTTTTATTAATTTGTTTTTGTATTTTAATTTGGAAATTATTAGTTTTGGCTTTATTATGTCTGGTTTTTATTTTGTGGTTTGTAATTACGTTTACTATTTTAGATCTAATGCTATCTCTTATTTCTTCTGGTTTGTTATATATGGCAGACTCTATACTAGAAATATATTCATTTAGAGGTAGCTCTTTTTCATTACTGATTGGTAATGAAAAATTTCCGCCCAGGGCGACAATGAATTTATAGAATCTGTAAAACTTACAATAAATAATAATTATTTCCAATTCAAAGATAGTTTGTACCAACAATTAGACGGTTGTGCTATGGGTTCACCAATCTCCTCAACAATAGCACAAATAGTTATGGAATATGTAGAAGAAGAAGTATTGAAAAAACTTGATTTTAATATAATCTTTTTTAAACGCTATGTAGATGACTGTTTGGCTGCTGTACCGAAAACAAAATAGATAGATTGTTACAATATTTTAATAATTTCCACCCAAAACTGAAATTTACAGCTGAAATTGAAATAGAACAAAAAATAAACTTTTTAGACTTTACTATACACAGGAATAAGACGGATAATAGTCTTCATACAAAATGGTACACGAAGGATACTTGGTCGGGCCGGTATTTGAATTTTAACTCTGAACATCCAAATAAACAAAAAAATAGTGTCATAATCGGCTTAGTTGATCGAGCTATAAAATTATCTTCACCCGAATTTCGCCCAGAAGTGCTAAAAAAAGTAGAAGAGACCCTAATAATGAACCATTTTCCTAAACTACTCATAAAAAAAATAATTAAACAAAGAACCTATTTACATTATAACTCAAACAAAAAAATAAAATTAACAATACCAAAACACAAAACACTTTCATTGCATTACCGTATATATACCAACTGTCTGAAAAAATAAAATATATTTTGGATAAACATAACATAACGGTATGCCATAAAGGCGAACAATTTACTTGGGTCATTTTTATACGAAGTTAAAAAGCAAAGTTCCCACCAAAAAAAGATCTAACGTAATATATGCAATTCCATGCCTCAATTGTCCTAAGAAATACATTGGCATGACGACACAATATATTGAAAATAGAGTGAATGGACACAAGTATACTAAAAACGCATCGACATCTTTACATAAGCATGAACAAACATCTAAGCATGAATTTGATTTTAAAAACACCCATATTTTAGATACTGACAGAAATTATCATAAATTAGTCATCAAAGAAATGATACACATAAAAAAAGATAAAAATATTGTAAATGACAAGCAAGATGTCAAAAATTTAAGTCAGATATACTATAATTTGATTTTTGAATAAAACATGCTTGAAGCGACTATATAATAAATATGAGAAATAATGTAATGATGCTTGGAACGATTTCATATACACTCATACAGGTAAAAGAACGTTATTAAAAAATAAATAATAATCTTTTTTCCTATTTTTTGCTTTTATAAAAATAAATCTATCTATACAAATTACATACCAAAGATCATATTTGAATTTATTTTTAAACATACACACAAAACTACTTTCAAGGTATGTACTATTTTATAATTTTCACTATTTTAACCTGTTTGTATTGTTTTAAATTTTAAACTATAAGACTATTTTAAAATCTGTTTTGTCTTTATTAATTTTAATTAAATTAAAAATATAAAAATGTAATTGCTGTGATATATGTTTTATTATATGGAAAATTCTGTAATTTTTGTAGATGTAAAATAAATATACCAAGCTCTTTTGAAGAAGCTCGCTATGTAGAGCGAAACGTCAGAAAGAAAATTGTTGTCCTTTGTTTCTCTAATGAAAAACCTATACCCAAGAAAATATTAGAAAAAAATATTTAACAAAAGGTTTAAGATACAAAAATAAATTATATATATATATATACATATATATATATATATATATATATATATATATATATATATATATATATATATATATATATTTAAATGCAAAAATAATGAAAACGTTGAACGTTATTTTAGCAAATATTCAGTATGGGCGCAACGTACTTCAATATATCTTCTTATTCTTTGAATATTTTCCCGCTGCACTGCAAATAATATTCCGGAATTATTACGGACTTCGTTAGAATGCTGTGTTATTCTCGCTAGTAGTTCTTCTCCAGTATTTACTGCTGTTGAATAAACTAGGTGTTTTAGATGTCTCCAAAAGTAAAAGTCTAAGAGATTTAAGTTTGGAGACCTTGATGGCCATAGAACTGGCCCACCTCGACCTAATCATCGAGAGCCGTTTTTTAAGTGTTGGCGTACTATTCGGTTAAAATGAGGTAGAGTACCATCATGCATTCTTCTCTCAAGAGGTACGTCTTCCAATAAATTATTAATTCTTTCTGCAAAAATTGTCAATAAATCTCACCATTGATTCTTCCTTCTAAAACAAATAGACCTATTATAGGTTATTTCCGATGATGCCAGCACACACATTTACAATGAACCTTTGTTGGTGTTTGTTTTGAATTATAGCGTGTGAGTTTTCATCAGCCCAAAAGATAAATTCTTCTCTTTTTCTTCTTCTTTCCTGGTGTTACAACTCTGGGTGAGTCTTAGCCGCATCCACTATCGCCCTCCATCTCCTACAGTTTTGTGCTTCCATTTCCCACTGCTGGACTCCAATCTTATACAAATCAGCTTCGACGGCATCCTTCCATCTTTTCCTGGGACGGATCTTCTACCATCTGGTCTTTCAAAGAATACTGTTTTCAATAATCTGTGGTCCCCGATCTTTACCACATGGCCTGCCCATCTTATTCTATTGGCTTTTATACAACGGACTATGTTTTCACTGCTATACAGTGTCGCCAATTCAGCATTGTGGCGTCTTCTCCAATTTCCTGTTGTTTTATCTCTTTGGGGACCAAATATCATTCTAAGAACCTTTCGTTCAAATATGAGTAATTTATTTATTCCCCGTTGATTGAGGGTCCAAGTTTCACTGCCATAAGTAACTACCGGGCGAATAATTGACCTGTACAGAGTTAGTTTGGATTATCTTTTTAACAGTTTAGATCTCAATAATGTTGTGAGGGAGTATAACGCCCTATTTGCTGCCGCTATTCTCGCTGAGACGTCTTTTCAACTCTATTGTCGTCTGTGATTACCGCTCCTAGGTACTTGAATTCCTTAACCACTTCGAAGTTGTGTTCATTCAGTGACATATTCTGCCCGATTCAAGGTCTTGGATTCTTGGTTACTACCATGTATTTAGTTTTTTCTTCATTTACTCGGAGACCCATATTACCTGCTTTTTCCTCGAGTTGTGAAAATACCTCTCGTACGTCTCTTGTTGAATGAGCCACTGTATCGATATCATCAACAAAGGCCAGCACCAGTTTTTAACCTTAGTTCGCAAAACCCTCTGTCAGCTCCGCCGCAACCCTGCTCATTGCATGTTCCAAGGCAAAATTGAAAAGCAACGGTGACAGAGGGTCACCTTGTCTGAGTCCTGATGTCACACTGAATGGCGCTGATGTTCTATTTCCTACCCTTATCTGTGCATATGAGTTTGTCACGCACATTTATGTTAGATCGACTAATTTTCTTGGTACGCTCATTTCTAGCATTGCGAGCCATAGTCTGCTTCTTTTCACGGAGTCATGTGCTTGCTGGAAATCCACAAAGATTTGGTGGACATCTCGGTTAAATTCCCAGTTTTCTTCCAATATTTGTCTGATCGTAAATATCTGGTCTATTGTTGACCTTCCAGCACGAAAATCACATTGGTAGTCGCCGATAATATCTTCCGCATAACGCGTCAATCTGTTTAATGGAGTAATTGCCAGGATTTTGTATGTTGTGTTGATAAGAGATATACCGCTATAATTTCGAAATTCTTCCTTGTTTCCTTTCTTATGTATAGGTATTATGACACTTCCATTCCATTCCTCAGGCATTTTCTGTTTTTCCCATATTTTCAAAATGATTTCATATATTTTTTGATGTAGACCGTTTCCTCTCTTTTTTAGCAGCTCTCCATTTATACCATCGCTGCCTGGCGCTTTGTGATCTTTGAGTGATGCTATAGCATTTTTAACTTCTTGAAGTGTTGGTGATGGCACTCTTATATCTGCGGAATGGAATGTAATGTCCTCTTCCTCTGTCCCATTTTTAATACTTAGTAACTGCTGAAAATATCCTTTCCATAGCTCGACAATTTCTGTTTCCGTCATTATTAACTCTCCTGTTTCTTTTCTCATGGTTTTCGATTCTCCAACATTTCCACCCCCTCTCACAGTCTTTACCTCCCTAAAGAATTTCCTTACTTAAAGGTAAATTGTGTGAGTTTATTATGCCATCTGTTAAAAAACTGGCCTCATTGGTAAACAGGATAAGGTTAGAAAAATTTAGATTTAGATAATCAGCCGGAGACATATCGTGTACTTTTTCAACGTGATACTGGTGAAGTAACTGTTCTGTTAAAGTTTCATGTATAATCCATTTTGTAATATTGTTTTGTGTCGCGAGCTTTCTTATGTTGTTTGAAGGGTTGTCAGCAATAGCATGCAAAATTTGTTCCTCTGCTTGAGGGAATAAAACGTGTAAAAAATTAATTTCGTTAACTCTAATAATTATTTTCTAATCATCTTCGACCTGTTTCCCTTAGGCTCCAATCAACCTTTTGAAAGGTTTTTGGACTTCATAAATTAAAGGCATATCAGTATACTCTGCGTCAAAATATTCTTCCATTTTTTAAAATTATTTTTACCTGTAGGTGGTTTTGACAAGTTCTGTCAATAGTAATTCATTATGTAGGTATTAACAATAAAAACCTGATTTTCACCTATTTGTGTTTAGCATTAGTAACTTTTGAGTGTTTTCCCATAAAAACCGATTTATCTCGAAAATTGCCGGTTATATCGAAATAAATTGAGAGTACATTTTTTAAATAGGAATGACCTAAGTATTTAAAAAATCAGTTTTTAGCTTTGTAAAATAACACTTGTCAAAAATAATGCCCAATGAGTGTGGTTGAAAGTCCGTTCCTGACATCTACAACGATCTAAAACATCTACTCTAGTATGGTTTAATAAGTCTTTATGGACTCTATGAAATATTAAAATTTCAATAAATTATATAAATCGGTTCAAAACTTAAAGCCGATAACGTAAACCGCTGATTTCTCCTTTAGGGCTCTGTATTTCCGTTAAGGCGCACTTTAGGAATTTTTTTCTTTTACAACGTAGAGTTATTACCGGACACTCTGTATTTGTAAGATTTTGCACCACAGAAAAATATTTTAAATGGGGACTCAACAAACCATGTTACATAAATTATTTACAGCTATTCTAGAACATGCTTTACGGAAGGGACTGAAAAGAAGTTAACATCAAAATCTCACAAGATGAATAACCATGGGATAAGCTGCATATAGTAAACTGAAAGACATCTTCAAAACCATTCTCGTAAGCTTATAGATGAAGTCTTTTAATCATTGCGTACTACCAGTCTTAATCTGTGGGGCAGAAACACTGACTTTCACAAAGTTTTCAGTAAGAAAATTTCAAATAGATCAAGGAAAGATGGAAAGATCAATGCTCAGAATAACACTAAGGGACAGGAAAAGAAACGAGGATCTTCGCTAACGAACCAAAGTGAAGGACCTAATAGAACACATTGCCAAATTAAAGTGGAGATAGATCAGACATAAATGATGGATGAAATCATCGGAAACACTAAATTTTTTAAGTTTTTATGTCAAGTCAGTTAAATATCTCAAAAAATTTCAAATATTCGTCATCGAGCTGAAACTTCTTATCTCGGCGAGATTTTGTAAGGTGGTCACAGTGGTGCTTCTCTTAAAAAATCCATATCTTTGCTCTATCTAGTCAAATAATGAAAAAATTATCAGGTAACAAGAATGTAACAACCTCCAAAAATTACAAAACGATGCAACTCTGATGTATCACAGGACATACTTGTTTATCCATATCTGTGGATACATCTGATACCTTAAACAAAGATTAGATATTATTGGAATTCGTTTCACAAAAACATATTTCCACTTAAAAATTATAACTGCAGGATTGAAATCGAGTCTAGGATCAGAAAAAACATTATTTGAAAGTAAAGAATTTCATTATTCATCCACATATTTGATTCTTCGAAAAATGTTTCGAAATAATTCAGAATATCAAGAGAGCCATTTAGTTCTTTGTAGGAGTTATATCAATTGTTGTAACTTTAAACACAGTACTCATAACTACAAAAATCGTAATAATGTCGAAATCAGCTTCATATTATTATGGAAATCAGAAACGTTTGAAAATAAATTGTCAAGTTGGTAATTTTACCAATATATGACATGCCAATTTACCTTAACTCTAAGATAAATATGAACAAAATTTTATTTGTTTTCTACTTCGTTTTGTTAGTTTTTTGTGCTATGGTTTGTTAGCATCTCTGATAGTTAGCTACAATAATATTATTATTGAATATAAAAGGTTGATATTCTAAGATTCATTCTAAGAAAATACTTATAACCAATTGTTAACTATTTTCCTAATCCCCACAATTCTTTATTTAGTTGGTTCTATTTTTAGCGTTAATTAAGTTGCGTAGAACAGTTAAATCAATTGTCGGCAGCCTTTAACCACTTTTCAGACTTGTGTTAATAAATGAAATTATTACTGTAAATAGGTAAATTTATCACTTAAAAGTTTAAAGCCGTCTTGTTTATTTATAGCACATATTTTTAAACATTATAGTTAATAGAATAAGCCAATAACTTTATAATCTTGTATCTATCACAATCCTTTATAGAAAATATATTAATTAAATACATTTTGTGACCTTTAAACTTTCCAAAAGCGTTGCGAGAATATCTTTCAAATTATTTTCTTCATGAAGTAACGAAAAATACTTTAATAATATACATATGTTAAAGTATCAAATACCAACGACCAAAATATGGTTGTCGAACTTTTGTTTGTTTTTACAACGTTTAGAATTTATTTATATGTTTAATCGTTATCAAGCATAAACTGGATATTTTATTTTAAGGCCGCAAGCCGAATATGAATAGTATAATTAAAAGCGTGAAGTTTCGGTTCACTGTGTAAATCCCAATGATTTGATGTTACAAAGTAATGGTTCCTTAAGATTGAATATCTTAACACTAGGTCTACTGAAGATTTCATTACTATTTTAGTGGAAGCTGCCTCAATGAATTTTCTCTTTTTCATGGACGCTTGGTTTCTCCAATATGCATTTTACCACTGTTATATGGAACTTTGTATTCACATTATTTTTTATAAGTAGTTTTTGGTCTTGTTTTTCTTAAATAAGCTTCGAATATATTTCTCTATTTGAAGACTGTTGTTATGTTATAACTGCTAGGACTCGTCTGATTTTTCCTGAGGTTCCCTTAATATACGGCAGTACAGGGTGTCCAGATTTCGTGGTTTTTGCCAGGTAGCTCCGCTATTTTTAAAGTTAGCGGGATGCGGTTTTCGCGAAGTGCTACTACTTTTGCGTGAAATGAAAGTTGCCATAGACACAGCACTCTTAGTTTTTTAGATACAGGAGATTTTTGAAAATTTGCCGTTTTGGAACACCCCTCGTATTTCGGTTATCTTTTTAGATATCGAAAAGGTAAATATTGAATTAAACAAAATTTTTCACATACAGTTCAATGGCGCCGTTAGTTTTTCTCTAAGTACTAATATTTTTTAGATATAAATCAAACTTTTTAATGAAACACCCCGTATATTCATAGACCATTGCATTCCGCTTACTAAGAGTTTTTCAATAATATATAACCCTTAATAATTCTTCTTTCGTTTATCATTAAATTATGCCTTTTAGATTACGTGTTTTAATTTTTTTTAGGAGGACTTGGAAATTAGATCAAATTATTATATTGTACGCAACACCTTGCCAGATGTATAACCAATGGGCAACACTTATTGACATTATAGAAAATATTTTATTATAGATTAAATTATCCAATTATGTGAAATTATACATTATAAGAATAATTATTAAAAATAACAAGAATTAAAAATGTTCAAATTGTAAACCATCATGTTGAATAAAATAGCGGCATACTTTTCTTACTCTGCTTAATGCATTAAGTAAAACAAGTGGTCGACTCCATAAATCTCCGAACTCCCTTTCTGTGGCGTTTCTTAGATCCTGCATCGTATGATGTTTAGTATTATAAATTTTATTTTCTAGATAGCCCCATAAGAAAAAATCCATTACCGACAGATCCGGGGATCTAGCAGGCCATTTTATGCGACCTTGTGTACCAGTCCAGGGCCCTGAAAAGTTATTTTCTAAATAAGGCCGAATGATTCGGGATTTATGGGCAAGAGTTCCATCTTGTTGCAAGAACATGCTATTTAACTGATTCAAAGGCACGTTTTCACGAAATGCTGGTATAATATTTTCCAGTATTTGTGAATAATGATCTGTAGTGTCAGTTTCTTCATATATGTGATATTTAATTATAGATCCAATAATAAATCAAGAGACGCTGAACCCGAATCTCCCCTGTCGTTCGCGAGGAAATATAATGTTATGTTTTTTTTGTGACCAATATCTGTTACCTCCAATGCTAATAAAAACTTCGTCAGACCATATAATGTTTTTGTTTAAATTTTGCAAATACTTCTTCTTCTTCCTCTTCCTCTTGTTATAGGCTTCCAGCCTGTTTTTTCCAACTCAATCATTCATCTCATTTGATGTTGAAATCCAAAACTCTCTCCATCTTTTAGGTGGTCTACCTATTGGTCTTCTGGTTTCCGGTGTTCCATCTCGGGCGATTCTCGCTATCCTATTTTGCGCCATTCTTCCTACGTGCTCATTCCAGGCTCTTCTGCGCATCCGTCCCCATCTTACTATATCCTGCATTCCATGTTCCTCGCGTATTGTTGAATTGCGTATGTGATCTCTTAATGTGTATCCCGACATTCTTCTTAGTACTTTAATTTCGGCGGTTCTTAGAATTGATTTTGTTTTTGTGTTGTCAGCTCTCGTCTCTATTGCGTACGTCATTATCGGTCGAATACAGGTTTTGTAGATTTTTGTTTTTGCGTCGTTGCTCATGTATGTGTTGTGCCATATTATATCCGCCAGGCTTCCTGAGATTCTATTTGCCTTGTTTACTTGGTTTCTTACTTATCTTGTTCTGTCTTTGTTTGCGAATATCTCAACTCCTAAGTAATTAAAGGTCGTGAGTTTTTCTATTGGTTTGTCATCCACTACTAGTTTGCATCTTAAGGGCACTTTGCTTATTACAATTGACTTAGTTTTATCGATGGATATTTTCATGTTGAATTGCTTGCTTATGGTGTGGAATGCAAATAGAAGTCTTTGGAGATCGTCTTCATTTTCCGAGACTATGACGGCGTCATCAGCGTAACATATTATTGTTATTTCCCCGGCATTCATTCTGTACCTTTTGACGTTCTCAATTATTTGGTCCATTACTATGTTAAACAGTAATGGACTCAGAGAGTCCCCCTGTCGTATGACTGACGCTATCGGTACATCCTTAGATTGCCGCTTACTGAGATTTGTGTTGTGGTGTTGGAGTTTAGTTGTTCAACTATGTTAATTAAATTGTTTGGGATGCCTTTAATTCGCATTATTTGCAGAATATCATCCAGTCTCACCCTATCAAAGACTTTAGTGAGATCTATAAAGCACATAAAAGCCAGCTTAGTAAATTCAATAGATTTCTCTGCTATCTGTCTTACGATGAATATGGCATCTACTGTAGATCTGTTTTTGCGGAAACCTTGCTGTTCTTCTAATTACAGAAAATGACTTTTCGTTGTGCGTCTCCAAAATGCAAATTGTGTGAGTTTAAATTTTAATGGACTACTATTCCATTTTAAAACCAATGACATGAAATTGAAAGGGTTATTTTCTACCGCTTCCGATACATTTACTTCGTGAATTTCTTGTTGTGGCTTATGGTAAACTTTTGTCCACGGCTTGAAGAATGTTCCGAAATTTATTAAATTACTTTTAAAGCAGTTATATGTCACTTTATGGGGTTGCCTCCTTTCCAGATACCTATGTATAATAGTATGAATATAAAAAGCCGAGAATATAATATTTATTGATACACACACACACACACACATATATATATATATTTATATATATATATATATATATATATATATATATATATATATATATATATATATAAATAAAATTGCGTAGTTTCATCACAATCTTAATTGTATTGTATGAAACAACAAAGTATATCATATCTGTAGCGGTTTTGACAGTTGAATTTAAAAAAATTTTTTTAGTTTTGTTTTCCACGGCCTCCGAAAAAATTAAAACATATAAACTAAAAAGTATAATTTAATGGCTTAAACGAGGAAAAGAATTATTAAGTTTTATATATGGTTGAAAAAGTCTTAGTAAGCGGAATGCAATGGTCTCTGAATATACGGGTGTTCCATTAAAAAAATCCAAGTTTTATTTATATCAAAAACAGTATTATTTAGAGAAAAACTAAGGACGCCACTGAATTGTACATAAAAATCTTTGTTTTGGTCAATATTTGCCTTTTTAATAACTAAAAAAATAACCGAAATACCAGAGGTGTCCCAAAATGGCAAATTTTGTAAAAAAACCCGTATCTAAAAACAAAGACAGCTGTGAAAATTTTGTCTGCGGCAACTTTCATTTAACGCAAAAGTAGCACCACTTCGCGAAAACCTCATCCCGCTAACTTCAAAAATAGCGAAGCAAACCGGTAAAAACAACGAATTCGGACACCTTGTACATTTAAATTTTATCAAGATAAAAAGAAACTTACAAAGTTTTTCATGAGCATCCTGAGAACAATAGACGTATCATCTGCAAAAAGGATTGTATACAAGTGAGTGTCCTCTATCCACATCCCCAGGGCTACATTTTCTTATCCGCTGTTTTAAAGCGCTGCAGAGATAAATTTTAAACAGGGTTGGAGAGAGGCAGGAGCCCCGTTTAACCCCTTTTGTTTATAAGAAAGACTCGGAAGTTTGATTTCCGACCTTAATAACCGCTTTGTTTTCTCTATGCAGTGTTTTTATGGCATTTATATATGAACTATTTATGCCTGCTTCTTTCATTGCGGTCATTAATTTCTGCAATAGGGTGGAGTCAAATGCCTTACAAAGATCTATAAAAGTAGCGTGACGCTCCATTTCTCTTGCTAATTGTTTTATTGTAAATATATTGTCCACGCAGGATCGCTCAGGTCGAAATCCACTTGGTTCTTCCTAGGTTTCCTCTTCTATTCGAGCTATTAGGACTCTTTCGTAAAGCTTTTCAATGGACGATGTAATACTAATACCCCGATAATTACTGCAGTCCCTCCTATTTCCCTTTTTATTAATGGAATTTATGTAAGAGCTCCTCCATTCTCTTGCAATTATTTCCTCTTCCAGACATTTATTTGAAATTACACAAAGCAGCTCATACGTTCTTGTGGTGGAATGCTTAATTAACTCGTATCGTAATAATGTTGATTTTGGTGTAGAAAATTTTTTAATGTTTTCTGAATCAGGGTTGTCATGAATGAAGGGTTTTCCCTACTTAAGGGGATGTCATGTCGTATTCTGGGTTGTAAAGGTAAATTGGGATTTTCTAATCCGATGTCAGGGATGCCATGTATTTGGTACAAAATTTCTTGATTTGGTGAATGATGTTTCTTTATTTCATTATGATAAACAAAACCTTCGCTATACGCTTTATTGTTATCAGAAAATTGACCGATTGTGGATAAAAATGGGCGTGACGCCTGTGAGCGCAATTGTTCAGAGGAACGCAATTGATTATCATAATCCGTTTGTCGCAATGAATGATGTGAACTCTGAACTTGATTTTTAAATGAGTAATGAGTCACCGACGCGTCATTTGTTGATACCTCGGAGAGAGTGTCAAAATTGTCGATGAAGTCATCAAGGTCAGAGTTAAGACAACTTGTTGGTCTGGTATTAATTAAACCTTCCCGTCTAATCATGGGTAATGAGCGAGTTCTCTGCAGTTGATTCAAAAGTACGTTTGACTGTGAAAGAACGGAAGGGCACCCGGCAGGGGGTGCCGGAGAGGACCCACCGTAGCTACCCGACCTGGAAGAAACCCAAGTCGCCTCACCTTTCTTCTTTAAGAATTGGGGGAGTGAAATATCTTGGGTTGACATGATGGATGGTACTTGTCTAATAATGAAAATGTTTATTTAAACAAGCAGAATTGGAGAAACTTGGAAATATTTCTCAAGTATAAATTATGATACTCGTCTGAGAAGAGAGCTAATGTGAAATGGGGTTAATTGTGAATGATGAATGAATAATTTCAGAAAAAGATTTATGGGACAAATGCTCTAAGTCTTGAATTGAAAAAATGCAAGAAAAAGGGAAAATTGTCTGTCAGTTTATTTCCGAAAAAACGCGAAAAATTTTATTTACCAAATTATGCCGATGAAACTCGAAGATTTGGAAAAAAGTTCGGCCGCTGAATTATCCGAAAAAATTAATAAAAAATGTATGGGTAAGAAGTCTTATTTACAAAACGCAAAAAAGTATGGGTAAGTCTAACTTAATAGAACTTTGATGTGCTGAAAAAAGTAAAGGTAACAAAAAGATTAATTTATTATGACTTTCAATTGCGGAAAAATATATGAGTAAGTAGCGAAATAAAAATATTTATGATGTAATTTATTTAATCAAAAGTCCAATTAAATGAATCTTCTTAAAAAAAATTAACTGAAGATGATGATGATGGGCAAAATGGAAAAGGCCCAAAGTTATAATGTGGATACGCGAAGTTTGTATCGGTGATCCGTGATTGCAACCTCAGTTCAGGTATACAATCACGAATAGCGCCCGATTTTCGAACTCTAGTGTACCGGGCTCTGGGAATCGAAACCTATTTTATCTTATACACGGTTAGTAATAAACCAGAGGACTCCCGATACACAGTATTTAAACCGATTTTATGCAAAAAACAAAGATATGATTTATTATTATGGTCTTCAGGCGCCCCAGCCTTTGGTAATTTCCCGGGAAAAAGCTACTAGTTCGTCCAGGGACCTCGGAGGTATTTTAGGGTTAGTAAAAAATTAATTAACACTTATCAGCCACGCAGCCCTCTAAAAAGATCGTCGTTGTTCTATCTCTTCTTGGCTGTTCAGCCGTTCTAAAAGCGATGAAAATTCTGAAATTGTCGTCTCTTTTAGAATTTCTTTCGTAAAAAACGAATTTCTTTAATAAAAAACGAATTTCTTTATGAAAATTAAGAGATTCGATAACTCCTATTGTATTCTGCTTCTTTTTTCTCTTTTTTCTGCTTCTTTTCTCCCAAAAATCGTACTTTTTGAAAATTTTCTATAGTACTTTATAGCACTAAGAAAGACAACTGAAAACTGCTGTTGATGCAAGGTTTGGTGCTATCTTTATACTTCTCCTGAGCGGGAAATGCAAAAACGGGTTTTGGCCAATGAGCTGGCTCATACCATAAGCTCATTATTAATCCAATCAAGAACGATGTCATTTTAACAAAACTAGTTTGCTTTCGTGCCTTTTTCATCAGTTCTTGTTGAATTGTTATACTGACAACATTTATTTTTCTATGTTTTTTCTCGCTGGATTGTCATTCTGACAATTAAATGTGATGTATAAAGATATTATTTATGTATTACAAAAGGAATTATGTGGTGTTTTATTATTCTTCATTTTTTATAATGATATTTTTATTTCTTCTAATTGAATGGTATCTACTCCGCTAACTCCTGTTTCGCCTATATCTAGTTGTGTATCTAAATACTCTTCACGTTGTTCTTCCAGTAGATTATTATAGTAAAGTCTTCGCACTGTACTATTTTTTTGGGATTTATTTTTTTTTGTTTCGTTTGTGTTATTTCTAAGACTGTTCATAGTACGTGAAGCTTCTATAGACCTAGATCCTCCCACCACTGAGTTAATTTCAGCACATTTGGTTTCCCATGTTTTGTTTTTTAACTTCTTTTTTCGATTATAGTTTGTTCTTTCATCATCGTCTTTTGTATTTAACCACTTAAGATATAGGTTTTTATTTTCTTTTACTAGTTGGGTTAAGTCGTCTGTTCACCAAGAATTCTTGTATTTCGTTCTATCTTTAACACCAAGTGCTGCTTCGTTAATTTTGGGTTTTAAAGTTGTAAAATGTGTAATTCGCAGAATCTCTGTAGCGTCTTTAAATCACTATTTTAGCAATACGGAATTCTAAATAGAGAGTTGCTGCACTCAACTCTTCCCAGCGAAGCCATTATTTCAAAAAGACGAATGATGACAAGCTAAGATCTCTCGCGGTTCTCCAAAACCAAACCAATGAAGCAGAATCAATGCCAACCAATAGAAACGTGGTATAATTTTCTACAAAACCAACCTACATACAAAACTCTCTCGGTAAGAACAAAATATGTCTAAAATATGTAGGCGAAATATCTGCCAGATTACATAAGAAAACGATCCATTGGATACCTCAAAAATCTTCTCATTTTTAAACGGTTTTCACCACACGCGTTTCGATCACCTTATGGTCTCGTCAGTGGAGCTATATCGAACCGAGAGCATTGCAGGAAACAACTGCTATATAAAATATAAACTCCAAAGTATGTTGGAAGGATATTAAAAACCTGCCGACTTAGATGCTAGACTGAAAAATGTCGCCAGACAAACGACATCAATACAATCACCGGACTAGTGTGAAATTTTTAAAAAATCAAAATTTTAATAAGAAACAAAGAAATCTGTCTGTCATATTTAGATAGTTGTTTATATAGGAAAAAGGAAAAAATATATAGAGTTTGCTTCCTGCATATACAACTCTGGTTCTCTGTCCATACGTGCTTCGAATATCTTATGGTCTGATCAGTGGAGCTGTATCATACCGAGAGCAACATTCCTATATAAAATATAAATTATAAAGTATGTCGCTACGATATTAAAAGCCTGCCGACTTCGATGCCAGACTGCAAAATATCGCCAGTCAAACGAGATCTATACAATCCCCTTAGTAGTGTGAAATTTTTTAAAACTCACGTTTTCAGTAAGAAATGAAGAAACCTATCTGCCGTATTTAAATAGTTGATTATATGTGTTATACTTTCAAGCAGAGAAAAGGATGAATATATACAACAGTTTGTTTCCTGCAGATACAACTCTGATTCTCTCTCCATACGTGTTTCGACTATCTTATTTTTTTTTTTTTAGTCAATGGAGCTGTATCATACCGAGAGCAACATTTGCAGGAAACAGCTGCTATATAAAATATAAATTCCAAAATATATCAGTAGGATATTAAAAACCTACCGACTTCGATGCCAGACTGAAAAATGTCGCCAGTCAAACCGCACCTATATAATCACCGGAGTTGTGCGAAATTTTTAAAAAATCTAAATTTCAGTAAGAAATAAAGAAATCTACCTGCCGTATTTAAGCAGTTGTTGATATGTATTATCCCTTCAAGCAGAGAAAATGAAAGAATATATAAACATAGTTAGTTTTCTGCAAATACAACTCTGGTCCTCTCTCCATACGCCTTTCGACCACCTTATGGTCTGGTCAGTGGAACTGTATCGAACCGAGAGCAACATTCATTGGAAACAACTGCTATGTAAAATATAAATTTCAGAGTATGTCGATAGGATATTAAAAACCAGCCGATTTCCACGGCAGACTGAAAAATATCCTCAGTCGAACGACATCTATACAATCACCAGAGTGGTGCGAAATTTAAAAAAAAAATTAAAATTTCAATGAGAAATGAAGAAATCTAGCTGCCGTATTTAAATAGTTGTTTATATGTATTATTCTTTCAAGCGGAGAAAAGAAAATAATAAAAATATATACAAACAGCTTGTTTCCTTCAAATGCAACTCTGATCCTCTCTCCATACGATAGGATATTAAAAACCTAGCGACTCGATGCCAGACTGAAAAATATCGCCAGTCAAACAACATCTCTACGATCACCGAAGTATTTTTAAAAAATCAAAATTTCAGTAATATCCTACCGGCATGCTTTGGAATTTATATTTTATATAGTAGTTGTTGGCCTGATGAGTTCCAAATAAGAACGAAACAAAGCCGTCATTTTCCGGACACGAAACTTCTCCATTGTCTTGGATTTCTTCAAACTTTTAAACACTCCAGTAATGTTTACTAATAGTCTAAGTACTGTGTAGAAATGGCGTACAGTTGAGTTAACCAGAATGCTATTTAGATCATATTCCAGTTTAAATTGTATTCTCAAAACACAAATCTTTTCTCAGTAAGTTTTCTATAAATAAAAAGTCATTTGAAAAATGTAAGTATGGATATATCGTCATCAATTACCTTTTTCGAAATATCATAAAAACTAGAACAATATAATCTCAAAATTATTAAACAAATAATTTAGAAACCTCAAGTAAATACAATAGCAAGCATCATATGTTAATGGTTTTAATCTACATCAGGCGTGTGTAAGCCGATGCAAATATTTAATAAACATTAGATATTTTTTGTGGAAAATCCAAATTACCGAAACTGTTATATACGTAACTAGCCATATGTTTTAGCCAGAATAAAATGTTATATAATTTAAATAGAAAACCGAAAAATTATTTGTATTCTAAGCTACATGTCATAGATCATAAAAAATATAATCATTGAGGAAAATATCACTACTACTTAATAACAAAAAAAATGTATTTTAAATTAAAAATTGTATCTCTTATAGGTATAAGAGTCATTGTTTTGATAGACTAACGCACAGTCCAAGCTATTGAAGATAGAATCGTGAAAGTTTGACGATTCCAAACAATACTTTTTCATTCATGCTAAATTCGGATTGTGTTTTTCTTTCAATCCCTACTTATAATTAATAATTACCAGAATACTAAGATTTAAAATAATCCAGCTGCCGGCCAAGTTGCCCAAACGTGGGCAAAATGTAAACATTTTCAGCAGAAATCACCAGTTAATTTTAAGACATGCTAAGACATCTAAAAATGACAGGATAAATAAAGAACCGTTTCCGACATTTTTAGGCCAGAAATTTTATCATTTATCAGTCTATCTACATATGAGTATAGTATCTGCAATATGCACTACTCTCTTTATATATCTTGATTAAAAAGATTATTTTAATTTTTCTATTCTTGGTCTAGCTCGAGGATCGGCAATAATCCATCTATATATACCAGTATATCAGTAATCCGAGTAAGGCGATATAGATTTTTCATAAGGTAATAAATTAGTTAAATACTTAATATTAAAATTAACATTCGACGACGACTCTGTCTGACTAGTATAATCTGCTATAATGGCACCAGAAAAGAGATGGGGACTCGATTTTGGTTACAAGAGATAGATCAACAATATAAATTGTGGTTTTTTAGAGGTATATAATTTTAAAATGAAATAAAATACGTTTAAATAATTTTAATAACTATGGCTTTGGCTTTATTTAAAAGATAACACTACGCAACAAATTTTAGTTTAATTGTTGTATCTTGTATGAAAAGTGCATTTTTTTGTTAATTTTTGGGTGCTGAACACAAAAATGATAATAAAATTGAAAATATAGTTGCAGTTTTCACGAACAAGTTTTTTTATTTTATCTTTAACAATAATACTACACCTGTAGAGGCATTAAATATCCTGTTTTTTTGCTTTCTTTTTATGAATTGTTTCTGGATCATCCTTAAGAAAAGTGCAACTGTAGTCTGCAAGCATGAAAGTATTTCATTTTCCCTAGTACATTTTCTCCATTGTTGACATATCCTGATAGAAGCGTTCGCCGTACTCATCACATACAACTCCGTAGTTGTCGGAAAAAAAGTCCAAATGTGACTGCAGGAAATGGATCTTTAGAGATATATTGCAATCTATTTTTTGATATGATGACAGCATATTTTCAACAAGAGCCACCTAATTGTCAGTTTTTTTATTTCCGAAAACATTAGTGATCATGTCATTTCAAGCATTTTTTTCAATATCATCAATACTGTCAATATGTTTGTTTTTCAGAATATTTCAAATCTGTGGCCAATCAAAAATACCTTCTTTAATTTTTACTTCACTTAGCCTTGGGAATTTCTGACCTAGGTACTGAAAAGCTGGCTCACTTGTATTCAATGTCTTAACAAAGTTTTTCGTTAGGCCCAATTTGATATGGAGTGGTTGCAATAAAATCTTTTTGGGGTCTACCAATAGCATATGTGGTACATTCTTTTCACCTGGCTCTTATGATTGTTGACCGGACCAGTCTTTTTTCTTGTAATGAAGTGCCTTTGCCCGATTGTCCCATTGACACAAAAACAGCAAAACTTTATGTCGCCACAGAGCTGCCATTGGTATTCATCGTATATTATACTTGTTAATAGGTACTTCATATTGTCGTATGATTCTTTCATATGAACTGCATATCCAACAGGATGGTAAAATATTTTCCATATGCAATAGTACTGCTTCTGAACTCAATCTTGAACTATCCATAAACAATTTCCATTCCTCTTGCTTGTAATTTATAATTAAAGCCGCCAATAAACCGCAGTTATTGCAGAAAACCAAATTCTTTTCCATGTTAAAAATGGTTCTAGGTCTTTATGGCGTTTAAGTAAAACACATAGTGCAACATCGTCTTCTAATAAGTTCCACTGCTGTAATCTTGTTCCAAGTAACTCTACTTTACTTTTTGGAAGTCTCTCACAAGATTGTTTAATTCTTATTAGGTTATTTTATACGATATAACGTGCTGGGTGTGAAATTGGGATCTCTTGATGTTAATGACATCTTCTTCTTGAGAAATCGTTGTATCGTTATTGTTTGATTTGTAAGTGAATGTTTCTGGGAGTTCTGGAATAGGAAGTTCGTCATTTTGAGGCACAGGTCTCATGGCAAATGGGATATTTGGATAAGTGATAACCGACTTTTTCTTCGTGGATATACCTGTGCTTTGCCCAACACGAGGTATGATGCAGAAATAGCAATCATTAGCATGATTTTAAGGTTTTCTCCAGATTATTGGGACAACAAACCGCATAGGTCGTTTTTTACTATTTAACCAGTTTTTTTTAGTTTTTAAGCGCATGCAATACAGCAGATATGTGGCGTCCACTGTTTGTCTTCATCCCCAATATTTCAACCAAAGTAAAGCTCATATACCTTTTTTTATTAATGGTGCACAATGTGCATTAAATCCGGCAAAAAAGATCTGTAGATCTGGATCTGTTCCACTTGGATGAGCATAGGGAGAATTTATTCTTGCTGTTACCTTTAAATCAAAATATAAGATTATTTAAAATTTGGTGAAGACGAATTTATCATTTAAGTGAAAAATAGGTTTTCTCGTGTCCAAGCTTTCGCAATCTAAGCATATTTGGATCTAAAACTTACTTTTAATTGAAGAGATATTGTGAATTATTGTAAGCACACGCAAATCAGTCCAATATTCTCACGACTGTTTTTCGTAAGTTTTTAATATCTTATTTCAAAGTGTTTCAACTTTTTTCTTAAAAATTGACTGCTTTGTAAAAGATGTTTATAATATTTTAAATTTTGACAAACAAATTATAATAGTTTTTCAAAAATGTAGCCAGAATGGAAAATTATGGTTTCCGAAAATTCTCACGTTAATGGAAAAAAAGGGTACATTTTATAAGGTTATTATTCCCTTTCCTAAAACTAATTAATACTTAACAGCTATAAGAGTTTATAAATTACATGTCATTTATTTATGTTGTAACAGAAGTAAACTGGATTATTTACACACTTTCGAAACATCTTACAATCTTAACTATGGATGCTACATTTTTAGAGAATATTCGACAACTTTTTATTGAATTCCATAATATTCGCAATAGTGGCGATTGTCATTTGTTTTGTATACAGGGGCTGTTCAGTATAAGGCAGACATAAAGGCCGATTTACATGTCTTTAAGCCCTAAGGTTTTGGACTTTGTATATGGGGGTCATCCCTAGAGATCCCCATGCGGTGTTGCGAAGTTGTGCAAAATTTCCTTAACTTGGGGAAACGTATATTTGACAACGTCGCACCCCTCTGTTATTATAATAACACAAATATACCACGTCCATTCTTACCGTTACATTGTTAAACTATAGGGAGACATGACATTACGTATTTCTAAAACTTGAACTAATATTAAAACGATAGGTTTAGTTTCGGTTTTAGCACACCAAAAATGATAAGATTTGGTCGATTTTATTTTAGATACATTTTGGCTGTTGTCTAGTGTAATTGTATGCCATTAGTGTTTAAACATGATTTCGGGCATATGAGCTCTACGGCTGATTTGAATGCAGCGCAATCAGGAAGTCCAATTTTCGATCACTTTATCGAGCCACTGGAGCCGTATATCAGCAACTACGCCACGAATGTTAAATTCAAAGTGGTCCAACGTTTGTGGTTTGTCAGCGTAGACTAGTAACTTTATATACCCCTAAAGAAAGTAATCCATAGGTGCGAGGTCTCACGATCATATAGGCCAGTTCATAGATCCATTACGCGAAATTATGAACTCATTGAATGTTTTCCGCAATAAATTGATGGTGTCACTTACTGTATGCCATGTTTCGCCATCTTGCTGAAACTAAAGCTCTGTTACATCAACACCATTGAACTGAAGACCGAGAAAGTCAGCTATGATGCCTCTAAAGCTTTCTCCATTGACGATAACATTCTGACCGGTATCATCTTTAAAGGAATATGGGCCAATAATTCCACCTGCCTATAAAGTACACCTAACAGTGACTTTTAATGGATATAAGGTCTTCTCAATAAAAGCTTCTGGGATTTCTCCGCTCCAAATTCGGCAATAAAATAAATTTGCACAATTTGCAAACATTGTTCTGGCGTAACTCTATTTATGGGGAAATGGCAAAACATACTGACTATAAATAAACTGTCAACTGTCAAATTTATACTCAGCAGAAATAGTATTGCCAATTTAAAAACTAAACTTAAAAAAAAACACTTTATAAAAGCTTATTTCTTGATTTTTCGATATTTGCATTTTAAAATGGGAAAAAAAGCTAAGACATCGATTTTACGATTGCTCAATAAAAAGTTATTTCCATTATATTCTTCAAAATTCTTTTTTTTTTAAGCTGAAAAGGATTAAATTCTGTTTTCACCGATTTGACAGATAACGCTAAGATTACTGGCATAAATTTTATTCAAACATCATTTGCATGCAGAAACAATTTGCAAAAATAATACAAAATTATTTCACATTGATATCATAAACAGAAGCAATGGCGAAAAAAATTAAATTAATTATTCCGGCATAATGTATTAGTCTTCCTAACTATTCCTTCTCTTCTCTCCTTCTCTTTCCTTAGGTAGCTGGGAACAAAAGTGTCAGCTATTTCCGGTATACAACATACACTGCATAAAGGTACGTATATGCATAGCCAAGGAGCATAAGGACTAATTAACTAGTGCTTAGTTGTTCATGGAATGATGTGAATAAATATAATATATTAACATATAATGAATGGGATTAATTAACAAATTAATGAATGACTCTAATCGGATTATTTTTACTTAATCGCTTATTCATTTATGTTCTTTGATATTAAAAAAAAAAACATCATAAACTAGGTCCAATGAAATATATTTTTCTGGGAGTTCTTAAGGCTGCAGCACAAATATAAAATACAAAATACAATACGCCAAGCAGATATAAATATATACGCACTTATATCTGCTTTATCTCTTTCATACTATGCTGTGATAAGTTATTTTGTTAAGGGAATTCATAAAATTTAAAAAATTACATCGAGAATCATACGTTAGTTTCAGAATTCTATTTAAAGACTTCTTTCATAAAGTAAAGCAATATTTTAATTCATATCTCACAATATACCTTGTCGAACTGATTATTAAAAAGCAATCAAAAAAGCAATACATGTTGTTAAACATAGATTAGGTAATTTGAATTTTTGAAAGTAAATTTTGCTGGTATTTGGGTTATAGTCCTTTTGTTAATAATTGATTTATTATCCTAATGATTTGATGTACTTAAGTTATTAAAACTATCCATTAAATTATTGAATAAGATCTTATTAGTTTGTTAAGCTTTACTTTACATACTTCTCAAAATGGGCAAGAAAATTAAATTTAATTTTATAGAGAACATGATTAATTATAATAATAAAGGAATTGAATTTTAAATAATATAATACAAACGCTATTTTCATAAATTTCCTGCAAATTTTTGTTGATACATGTAGTTATAAATTTTAAGGTTTGATTGTACAAAAAATATATGAAAAAAGTTCATACGTCCGCAAGAGCTTTTATAGGGAACTACCGGCTCATGAATATGGCGTCATAAAAGTGGTTTTTATTTCATTTATTAGGATTAACTTACAATGACTTTTAGGTATATACTAGTGTTTTTGAGGGTAACGTTTTAATAATGTCAGCTGACCATATTACAAAACAGTGACATAGGAATGAAGGGGTGATTAGTTATTTATGATAATTTCCTTAAAAAAAAAGTATATTTCCACTATTCTATTAATTAAATTAGTAACTTTAAATGAACAGTAACTACCTCTTCAAAAATTTCGGCTTTAAAGAAATTTGATCCCATTTAATTATTTGTTTTCAATAAATTGATTAGTATTTGATCTTTTTACAGCTGTTTTTGTCTTTTTAAAATAGAGTAACAAAGTAATGTTAAGGAATTTGCTATTATAACAAACCATTATATGAAAAAGTACCAGAAATTACGAATACTTTCACTGAAACATATGTTTAAGAGTAGTTTCGTTGTATTGTTTTAAATTTTAAAATTTTAATAAAGAATTTGTGATTATTAATTCTAACTTTATTCCACAGTAAAGTGAAAATTATGTATACAACTTTTTTTTAATTTACGTCTCTTGAAAATTGTTGACAGTAAAAGTCGAAAGAGTTCCTATTTAAATTTAGAAAATATATAGTTAGGAAAAAATAGTGTATGTGCAAAATAATATTTAAAAGAAAAATAAACAATTTATTTTCAACAAATATATATAATCGTCATAACTGAGAGGAATGTCCTTCCCCAGAAAAATTTTGGCCTCAGAAGCAGTGACAGTAGCGTTCAGCAGACCACCCGACTAGCCTCATTTATTGCACAAAGTTTCAACCGGAAATTTCACACGGGTGCAATCTTTTTTGACATTAACAAAGCCTTTGACAATGTTTGGCACAGTGGACTTGTACTCAAGCTCATAAAGCAGAAAATTCCTAATAAGAGCTCAGAGCTCACTTTTTTCTCCCACTTTTTTAAATCTATATAAGGCAGATATTCCGTCAGACATTTACAGTAAATTTTATTTATTTGCTGACGACATTGCGTTTGCAACGTCCTCGGAGACATTTTGCTTCATTATTAGAAGGCTAGAAAGGCACATTGACCAGGAGGAGAAATGGATGGCTGACTTGAAAATAAAGCTGAGTTCTGATAAAACGCTATCATGTTTACCAGATCACGTTTCCCGATTCAGAAAGGGTCCTATCCATTTCAAGCAATTGAATTACCTGGAGGAACAATGGGAAATACTTGAGACTAGTCTTCGACAGGAAACTCAATTGGCTGTTAAACACCAATTATATCGTATCCAAAGCTAAAACGTCCTGGTTAGCTCTCTATTCGTTACTACACAAAGTCAGCAAATTAAAACTAAAGAACAAGGTAATAATTTCTAAGCTTTTTATCAGGTCCATACTATCCTCTGGTGCTTCTACATGAGTCATCACTTGCAGAACAAGATTTAGGTGATTAGAGAGCTTCCAGTTCTCCGTAAGATCTGTGGAACTCCATAATATGTTAGGAACATCATCATCCATAGAGACCTCAGGCGTGACACCTTTTCAACATTCATCGAACATACTCTGACAAAATACCTAGATAGGTCCCAACTTTTAACAAATGAACTAATCAGAACATCTCATAATCCCATCACTACATCACGGCAACGCCACCAATTCACCAGAGACTGGCCACTTGACCACTCAACTGGGTCGTTTTACTGTTCCAAATTATTCTTTCTAAAGCCGAATTTAAAGTCATTCTCATTACCTTAAATAGAACGCCTTATTCAACGAGAGTCTAAGAACCAGGTCCGATATACAAAGAAGATACCTAAATATGTGATTGTTGTGATACTACAAGGTTAATAACACCCAAATTGTGCTAAACTTATGACATATGAATTCAAAGTTCAAATTATTTTAAACGTTATCAATAAACAGGAATTGTTTAAATTTAAAGTCTGTGAGAAATACTAAAAGTTGCAATAGTAATAACATTAGATAAGAAATTTGATCAGACGTTAGTCGAATACAAAAAACAATGGTATGTTTTTTGGTACATAAAACTATTTCTGTCCTTTTGCTAGTTATATGAAAAATATATCTGAAGATAAGAAGGAGTTGAACATATACTCAGATATTTAATATAAAGCCTCTTGCTTCAAGACGATTGTTGCTAAAGGTAGTTTAAGATAAGTTGTCATCCACTAAGACACGATAAGATAAGAAAGGAAGAATAGTCGAACTCCTTAAATTTGAAACCGACCAGCAGATGGAGTCAATCACCTGCAATAATTAAGTAATTTTAAGAAATAAAACAAATGATACAACAATATTTTCTTTTTATTAATATTTAAATAAAATTATACCATATGATTTACTAAATATAAATCACAGCAAAAAATATTTATAATTTGGAAACATTTATTCAGTAATAATATTCTTCAACTTTTTTTATTAAAGGTACTAAAAATTTGTCAAAACAACACCTAATTCTACAAATAGCTCGTTCAACATGTTTTTTTTACCCTTGCTTTAGTTTGTGTTTAATACACTTTAAATTATGTTAAGTGAGGAGTATGTTAAAATAGTGGGATAGATACCTAATCAAAAGTCCTTTATCAGCTAGTATACGATCACTAAGAAACTATTTCTTTCAAAATTTCGCAATCTTCTATAACTTTTTTGTCCGACGTTTATCTTGGATACACCTTGCTCACAAAAATAATGACATCATTTGGAGTTACACCTCCCAACACCTTTCAAGTATTTCTGTGTTTAAAGAAACCTTTAACTTTCTAGACTTGGAATCCGTGAGTAAATTTCTGCGCTACATAACATTCTACAATTTCTAATGGTATAAAATGCTGTTGGGAAAGAAGCTTGGTTTTTCTGCCTTCATTAATTGGTTAAAAATTGTTACTGTAATATTACGACAACTAAAATGGATGGTCCCAATCGTCTTGAGGTAAATTTAATTTTATTAATATTTGATACCAGTTTAACTTGTCATGCTGCATAATACTTTATATTAAAAATATCCACCATAATTTTGCAGTGTCAGAAATAAGGCACTTGTTGGTATTCCAGTATACATAAGCACATGGAAATCAATATATTTTATATGCTCATAACTGAATTACAGGGAGAGAATTTATAATTTCTACATGGTTTTTCTAATTCCTGCTTTGGAAAGTAATTTTCAGTGTCTAAAGATCCTCTCCAATTCCTGCATACACTTTTGGATATTGCAGGCATATCTTCTACATAGAAATTTGCCCTTTTACATCTTTAAGTGCCAAGAGCTTCATAATCAATTGCTGTATAAGGCCGAGCTGTTATTATCTCTTTCCATTGTGGAAAGAATGATTTTGTCATCTGTTTCTTTGAAAGTTATTTTGCTGAAAAGGAGAAAGTTTATATAAATATAGAATTATCTTAAAAGAAAGTAATACTATTTTTTAAAAGCTTATTTCTAAATATTTTCTGTTATGATATTTGTAAATTTCGACGAAAAAAAAAGAAACAGACCTCTTAAAAAAGTTTATATTTTGATACAAATACATACCGTTTCTCTGAAGAAGAAACATTTAATTTCCTTTGAATATGAAATTCAAATATGATTGATCCATATTTACGAAATGACAGCTGCAAAGTAGTCAATGTTTTAAAGATTAACTGTCTCCTCTTCTACAAATTTGAAACTACAATAAAATTGCAGTGATATATATGACCAGGTTTCTTTTTTAATGTATTTGTGCACATAAATGCTATTACAATTAGATACCTTATTAAATAAACCCATATTTTCCTTTCCGTTGGGTCTGCAGGAAATGCAAAAAAGTTTTAAATCTTCTGATCACTGTAATGCTTACAGCCTGGTACAAAGCCATTTTGATGAATTTATAAAGCTGAAAATATAATAATTAAATTGAAACAAACTTTAATCATAACATCTGATTTTTTACATGCCATTTTTTTTCAGATTTACAATATTTTATCTACCTCTTATTTTTGCACTAATACTCGAGTCTTCTTGTGCGACGAAATGCTTACATGTGGGATTTTCTGGCTTTGTGTTTCTATTATCCGATCTTGAATACATCACGCAAAATTTATTTTTTATTTCTAGAAACAAAAATTTTCCTGTATGTCGTCCTATTATACCCATAGGTTAATGATTATAATCTAAGTTTCAAGTTCTGTATTTATTATTATAATATTTTGCACTTGAAAATTACAGAAACTCTTAAGGTTAGGTCAGATGTCAATAAGTCGCGCCAGAACATTCCATTATTTCCGTTTGCTAAATAAAATGCAGGATGCCAGATGTTTTAGAAAAAACTCATGAATTAGTATCAAAATAAAACCTTTTCAATTCAAGATCTAATAAAAACTTTTGAAATTCTAGACACTATTCGCGCACAGTTTTCTTATTTTTTAGTCTCCAATATTTTAGATTTTGTGCTAGAAAATACACTAAATGTAGATTTAATCGAAGATGTAAAATAATGTTTGACAACACTGCCTAAATTAATGGGAAGTTCTCAACTTAGGTTTTCTATTTTTACCCGACTTCTAAAAGAAGGAGGTTCTCAATTCGTCGACTATGTATTTTTTTTTATGTATGTACACCGATTACTCCGGAATGGCGCCACCGATTTGAATGAAATTTTTTACGTTATATTCAGTAAGTTGCTGCGGTGGTACCATATTTTTTGGACAAAATTGGTGCAGTAAAATCCAAGATGACGCTGACAATATGACGGCAAAAAATAAATATTGTGGATCCAATATGGCGGACAAAAAAATTTAATTTTGTCCGATTTTCTCCAGAATTTGTGTGGGGGAGTTTTCGGGATTGGACAAAACGAATCCAAAATATTTTTAAAAAATTCAAAATGGAGACCAGCCCACAAAAAAATCAATTTAGTCCGATTTTCTCCAAAATTGGTACGGGGGAGTTTCCGGGGTCGCACATAATGAACCTAAAATTATTTTTTAAAAATTCAATATGGCGAACAAAAAATCAATTTTGTCCGATTTTCTCCAAAATTGGTATGGGGAGTTCTCGGGGTTTTACATAACGAATCTGAATTTATTTTTAAAAAATCTAAATTATAAAAAAAATAAATATGGTGTATCCAATATGGCGGATAAAAAATTCAAGATGGCGGATTAAAGATTCTACATTTCTCAATTTTGTCTAAAATCAGTATTGGGGGATTTTTGTTAGAGTTAATTACAAATTTAAAATATTTTTTGAAAAACTGTTCTGGAGGATTCAATATGGCGTCCTGAAACTTTTACATTATTCGATTTTCTCCAAAACTGATATAGGGGGTTCTTGAGGGTGTAAATTATGAATTTAAAAGTATTTTTTTATGATTCAACATAGCGAATCCAATATAGCAGACTAAAAATTATACATTTTTTGATTTTGTTCAAAGGTGAGACTAAATCTTTTTTGAGGATGTAAATAGCGAATATAAAATTATTTTAAGAAAATCTAATATGTCAGATGCAATATGACGGTCTAGAAATTTTAAATTTCATCCAAAGCTGGTACTAGGGGACTTTGAAATGTTTAGATTTAGATGTTAAAATTATTTGTTTCAAATTCAGTATGGCGGGTTGAAAATTTTACCTTATTTGTATTTTTTCAGATTTAGTATTAGGAGGTTTTCAGGGTCATGTATTATGAGTAGGAAGTCAATTTTTTACCGCTACTAGGTTGATAATATACAATATGGGGGTCTGAAAATTTTACATTTTCCGATTTTATCTAAAATTGATATTGTGGGGTTCTTGGGACGTATACAAATATGAATTATAAAATATATTGGGCTATGAAATTAACGTCTCGAGTCCTTTAGATATTGATACTGACAGGCTGTGGAGCCTATATTACCAATCTAAAATTAATTTGAAATTTAAGATGGTGGATTTACTATGACAGACTAAATATTTGTTTGATTAATATTTGGAGAACTTTAAAAACCAAAGAATTTTTAGTTGTTCATTTTAGGCCGATTTACAACTTTGGATAAAATGAGTACCTTTTTGGCACCTTGGTTCAAATAATTTATGGATCATATTGAATTGAAAACTAAAAATCGAAAAAAAAATTTTTTATAAAAAAAAATTAAACCGACTTCTAAAAGTGCGCTAAAAGGTAAAAAATAACTATAAATTTTTATGTTAAATTGAAATTTTTTAAGTCGGTCGCAAATTATTTCTAAATGAAATAAATAACTACTAAATTACGGTAAAAAAGCAATTACAAATAAAGTATTTTTAGTGTGTTTATGCGAATCACTTTTTGTCAGGTATTAGTTTGGCGCCGACTTCAAAAATTTCAATTTCATATAAAAATTTATAGTTATTTTTCACTTTTTAGCGCACCTTTAGAAGCGGGTTCAATTTTTTTTATAAATTTTTTTTTATGGAAATATTTTTTTCGAGATTTCTACAAGTAAGGATCTACTATATTTTAAGCGAAGAATTTTATTGCTTCGGTTCTACATAGAGGTGACATCTAGTCCAAAGCATTGGAACCAGTTGTGAATGACAGATAAATTGGCAAAGATGACGTATTTATTGCCCCCTTAAGGACATCGGATTACACAATCTAATATAAGATAATAACAAAGATTAGCTGGCTGACTGTTAAAAGATATGTGGCCATCGGTAATTGAGAAGAAGAAGATAATAACAAAAGAAACGAAAATATGGACGCTAAAAGACCCAGTAGTCAATGCATCTCTAATCCATATCTCTCTCTCACTCTCTGTTGAAATTGAATAAAAATATTCCACTAACAATCACAAAATAATAATTGTATTTAAATTATAAAAAAAAAATCACAGATCGATACCATTGAGCAAATAAACATCCAGTGCATAAAACATTTCCTGTCTAATTTGTATTTTTATGTAAAAAATGTACACGAGCTAACCTAAACTAACTAATCTTAAATATACCCAATATGCGAATACCGTGTTCTGTCAATATTTGGAAATTTTTTTACGCCAGTGTATTTTCATGGTATATTTTATATTTACCAATTGATTAAACTGTAAACGGTGATTTGTTTGGCTAGTGATATTTTAGTAATGAAATTAGATTGAAATTCAAATTAGAGTGATGCCTTAATTCGACTAAAATGATTTATGGTTAATATTTCCAGTGATTTGTTAGCCAATAAGGCTTTATAACACTGTAAATCGTGATGAAAACTTTCGTGAAACGTTCAAGTGCAAGTGTTTATATAGGCGTTCATGGAAATTTTCTAAGAATTGGAAAATGGTAGGTAAGTACACCAACCAATAAGTTGTTTTATTAAAAATATATTTATATTTTTTATACGTATGTTCCTTACAAAGCAAATAGACAATAGAGGGTTTCCCAGCTAAAAGTATCAACACGAAATAACTTTTTAAATATAAACAACCAGATTTACTAAGAAGGACTATAGCTCAGTCTGACTACAAAATTTCTAGCAATTTCGTGCCAAAATTTATTACGGATATTTGAATATTTTAAGACCTAGGGGGATCTAGAAAAAGAGAAAAGCATAAAAAGATAGAGCCAGATCGGCTCTGTTTTTTTTAAACAATGTTCAAAATTGGAAAATTCTGTTTTTTCCCGTAGAATTTTCCGGTTACAGTTTAGAGAAAAGTTGTTTAATCAAAGTTGTAGACAATGAAAAGATCTTTAGTTTGATTTTTTAAACGACAAAAATCGATAAACGATTTACCAAGATAATGGCAAAAAAAATTCATTTTTGCACTATTTTATAAATGTTAATAACTTTTGAAATAACGGCCATAAATAACTTGCAGACACTGTATAATGAGCCCATCATGAGTCTTTATAGCCGTGCGAAAGTTGGAACAAATCGGTTTAATAATTTATGAATAATGTCAATTATTTATTTCAAACACCGAAACTTTAAACAATTATTGTACAGAAGATAATATTTCAACAGATATTTTGAAAAGTGAAATGGATTCCTGAAAAGTCAAACTACAAGGAAAGTTGAAAAATAAATCCATATTTACTAAAATTGTTGTTAAAAAAGTGATTTAAAAAAGTGATATATTTTTTGCTTTTAGACAATTAAAATAACTTTGTTATTTTTTAAGATATACTTTTGTGAGTAGGTGGAGTAAAAAGCTGGTTGAAAAACCTTCATTTTGAAAAAAAATTAACCCTGTACGACCAATAGGAGCTAAAATAATTTTTTTTTAAATCATATCTCTTGTGTTCATAAACATTGAGAGTTGAAATTTTCACAGATTTCAAATGAGGAGCTATATTTTGTTATATAATTAATAAGAATATTATTTATGCATTGTGCATAAAGATATAGCCTTTCGAAGTTAGGGTATTTACGCAAGTGCACTGTGGCAAGTGGAAGAGCAGCTACTCGCAGATCTGTTTCCGCACGGCTCGATTCGGATATAGAAACTTCCAATGACATTCGCTGAAAAATTTTTGAATATCTCGGGTTCAAAGCAACGTAGAACCTTCATTCTTTTGAATTGGAGTAGCTCGACAAAACACTAACAACTGGCTAATTTTTAATCCCTTTAAAGTCGGGAAATTAAGGAAAATTGACATGTTTTACTAATCCAAATTTATGTACAATGTTAATTGTAACATTATGCAATAAATCTTTACTTCCACTTAAAGTTTGTTGTAATTTATTTTTATTCTTACAAATTGAATGTTTGAAAAATGAATAGTGCAGCCAATTTGTACAAAATTTATTTATTTTACTGCATTATTAAAAAAAAAATACACTAAGTTGTAAATATCAGAATAACATCGACATTTATTACATAATACACGTATTATTACTTAAATTTATTCAATAATACACTTAATCATTATTACATAATTTCACATTATTAATTAATATATTTAATTATTTACTCGAGTCTGTTCTAGATTTTTTTTTGAAGTGGTTCGTCATCCTCCTGGTTACCATTTTTTATTTCATTTAATAAGTCAATTTCATAGTCGTCGTCATTTTCCTCATCAATAACAACTGAAGCAAGGTTGTTGCACCTTTTGCCTTCGGTCTCTTCATTGTGATTTATAAAAAAAGTTGTACAATTTAACCCATGCCTATTGCAACTGCATCTATCTCTAGTGCATTTGCATAATATTTGCGTAAATGCATCGTCCGACATTAAGTTGTCCATGGTATCAGTTGGATCGAAGACATTGTCATGTTTCTTCCACCCCTACTTGGTTACTTCAAGCGTATTTCTCAACCATACTTGTAATTCATGATAAACACGGAGAACGTGTTACTTTCCACCACCCTCTTTTGGTAGCAAATTTTCCAATTTGAATTTTGTTTTTCCCGTATTTCTAATAAAATAAAGATCACGCAGATCATTTAGAGATAATAAATTTTTCTGCCTTTTTTTATAAGCAATATCAGCTACCACAGAGTATAATACAATAATGAGTTCACACCCATTTCTTGTAATTTTCTCTTCAGTTGTATTGGAATCATGGCGCTGCATTTAATAATTTGAATACTCCTTGATTAAAAAAGAGGAAATTGTATTACACCAAGTGAAAATATAAAAAATCAAACGTGTTTCCTAAGATTAGGATGTTTGAAACTGATATGGTTTAAAAAAAACTTTATCTTGGCTCCTATTGGTTGTACAGATTTCGTTTTTTTTTTCAAATGTAATTTTTTTTAACCAGCTTTTCAGTCGACCTACTCATAAGAGTGTATCTTAAAAAAGGACAGCTATTCTAATTTTAGTATATATGGATTCATTTTTCAACTTTCCTTGTAGTTTGATTTTCCACTATTCAAAATATCTGAAGAATTATCTTCTGTGCAACAATTGTTTAAACTTTCGGTGTTTGGGATAAACAATTGACATTATTCATAAACTATTAAACTGATTTGGCCCAAATCTCGTACAGTTATAAGGACCTACGATGGGCTCATCATACAGGGCCTGTAAGTCATTTTTGGTCATTTTTGCAAAAGTTATTAACATTTATAAAATAGTTCAACAAAGAGGCCATTATTTCGGTAAATCGTTTATCGATTTTGACAACATAAAATTAAAGGTTTTTTCCGTATCTACAACTTTCATCTAAACAATTTTTCTCTAAATGTAATCGAAAATTCTACGGTCAAAAAACCGAATTTTCCAACTTTGAACATTTTCTATAAAAAAAAAAACAGATATGTCTGTATCTTTTTATGTTTTTATCTTATCCTAGACCCCCTAAATCTCAAAATATTTAAAAATCTGTAATAATTTTTTGCACGTTTTATTTTGTCCAGACTTAGACCCGATACAGTAGTCCTCAACTTGTTAAAAAATGTTTTCACGATGTTCTTTGGCACTTGGCTGATTTGTATATTATTAGTGTTCGATTTTTTATGTTCCTATCATGGTTTTAAGTTATTTATACTTAGACTATACTGAAAAGATATTTTTCTCTTTTGATTAATGGCATTTTGAAATTACCAACATATACAGGGTATCTCTAAAGCTCTGTACAAAACGCTAAAGCAAATTTCTAAGGCTAAAACATTAGAATGTAGCCCAATTTACCTTATGCCATAATTGATAGATTCCGAAATACAGAGTGTCAAAGTTATAATTTTTGTAAATATTTATTTTAATTATAGCTTGATTTATACTAAATGTGGTACTTTAGATTTTTTTAGGATGAAAAATCAAGATTTCATTACAGTTTCGATGTATATTGCAAAGGGCGCCATCAGCAACCCTTCTCTTACATTTAAAGCTTAATAACTTTTTTGTACATGAGAATATTAAATTTCTAACGAAGAATTCCCATTCCATGACATGTTTTATCCAAAACAGTTATATCTAGTATCTACTAAGTATAAGTTTTTAGAATAAAGAATATCAAGAATAAGAATTTTTAATTCGAAATTTAATGAACCGAGGCACAAAATTGTTATGAGGTTTTAGACGTAGGTGAAGTACTGCTGGTAATGCCATCTGCAATGCACATAAAAAACTGTAACAAGATCTTGATTTCTTATCCTAAAAAACGCAAAAGTACCAAATTTAATTCAAATTGAGCTATTGTTAAGATAAATATTTACAAGAAAGTTTAAATAAATTTTAACTTTGACTTCCTTTATTTCGGAAACTATCAACTTTAGACAAAAATAAATTGGATTAGATTCTCATATTTTAGAAATTTGCGCCAGCGTTTGTACAGACCTCTTAGAGACACTCTAAATACAACCTTTTTCAAAATAAGTCATTAAGTTATATTTTTAATATTCTGTACAACATAATTAATAATGAAACACCGGATATATTATTTACGTAAAGGAAACTAAGCAGATATTACAAAAAAAGTTATTATCTGGACATGACAATACATGAGCTAGTCGTTCATGAACAGACTACTTGTAAGAGAATAGAGAGGTGTATAGTTCACCATAGCCATCGGCGTCACTGTTTCAAAACGCTTTGATATTTTTAAAAATTACATAAGTACGTTTTAAAAACCAATAACGAACAACGCGACTAAATAAAATATATTTTATGCCATATTGAACTACATTTTTAAAGATCTATCCAACTACAAAAAATCTTTGGATTGTTAAAAATCGTAGTTTTTGGGTTTAGATCATGTCCTATTGGAAGTATTATCCGTCGTTTTACCTACGATTGCATGAGGCATTCTCTGGGACAGTGGCGACCCCACAGACCCACGGTGCGGGGGAGGGGGCAGCCATTTCATAGGCGCCCTCAAATCCCTTGATGAAAATAAATAAATACGGAGGATCAAGACTGGTACAATCTAGTAAGGCGCAATCAAAAATTTGAGGGGGTGGGCGCATATACTCTTAGATACGCCACTGCTCAGGGATCTTTACTCCATGATATTAAAACACTTAATAACCATCGATATTTATACCCGACTGGTGAAAACTGTACGAAATTTCGATTTTCGTAGCAATCTGGTACTGCTGTCAGTGGTTCCTTATATGTAAAGCTAGACAACACTGTCCAGTCCATAGGTGGTACATTTATGACAATTTGTTGAGGAGTTGAATTTTTATATTTATTAATAGAACGTCTAATATCTTCACCGAAATATCCTTTGCCCATCAGAGCATTAGTCAGTTTTTCCATTTCTGATAACTAAAAATTTTCAGACATCTTACACAAACTTACCCTTATTCTTAATGCTAAATAAGATAAAATTAGAAAATTTGTGGGTTTCCATTTGAAAAATTGACTTCTGACGATTCTTTCAATTTAATTTTTAATCTTATTTTTTGAACATATATATATATATATATATATATATATATATATGTATATATATATATATATATATATATATATATATATATATATATATATATGTATATATATGTATATATATATATATATATATATATATATATATATATATAATCGAAGATTTTCGGGTATCCCGTGTGTGTCCTGAGTCCTTCTCAGGAGTGTAAAAAACGAACTGACTCTCGTTCTGTCTGACTGTCAATTCACCCACACACGCCGTACAGTTAACAGTGAGATATCACTGAAACATCAGCTGCCTTACATTCCTGAGGACTCAGAACACACACGGGATAACCGAAAACCTTCAATTGCACATCACACCTGTGAGAACGTCCGACTCAAAATAGTTCAAAAAATTTTCTAAATTGGTTTGTAGTATACTAGAATTTGTAAATTAAAAAATAGTTTTTATGATAATTTTAGTTGAGTAAATAAAATATATGGGCTCTACGCAACACAAAATAGTAATTTTAGAAAAAAATGTACTATCTTCACTAAATGGCTTAAATGTCAGCGTTTGATCTTTTGTACTATATAAGGGATTGAAACATTTGGTCCAAAGACTGAAGCTGTACCGAGCCAAAACCACCATGTTTTAAAAATTAAAAAGATCATTTGCAATTTGGCTCTTATATAAAAACATATTACTTTCCACTGTTCGGAATTTTCTTCGTTGGCATGTATGCTGATAAGAAAGCTACTAAAAACTTCTCTCCTTTTTAAAAGACTAGAATTTTAATATTATGATTATTTTAATTAGGGGGGGGGGACAAATCATATAGACAGGGATCATGTCTTATTCTAAGTTTAAGAAAGGGTCATTTACGACATGATAATTCTTTTTAGATATTAGATATATCTATTATTAAAAAGTTCTTTAATCAGCAACAAAATGTAAATATTTAGACGAAGTTTACACAACTGGATGGAAATTGGTTCAATATATTTTATAAAATCATTTATAGATAAATAATTAATATATCTAAACAAATAAATTTTATAAAAACTTCATCTAAACAAGTATAAGGGATGCTTTTTGTACTAGGTGCATCTGCCGATTCACTTTACCTACAGGTTGCGAATTTTTGAGAAGTAAGGTACACTTGTAAGGTATAATTATTATCGAAATAACTTGAAACTTATGGCATGTTTTCGAAATATTGTATTAAAGAAGATGCAAAAAAGAAAAAGTAAGTATCAACTAAGCACAACGGTAAAATATTACCTATTAACAAAAATAATAACTTTAAAAGTTCTATTCTTTTATTATTGTAATAACACGGTACACTTGGCTTTCAGCTATTTATCTTGAATATATTAAAAAATATTCATAAATCTTTGAAATAAGTATTAACATGTATCAATTATAAAAATTAAATAAATCCATGCTACAAATGCAAGATAAAATTTGGCATTTTATTGTATTCCACGTATTAAATATTAACGTGACACCTGACATAAACAGCTGATACTTGTTTACTAAATAGTTTTGATATACAACACGTAATTATTTGATTAAAGCTGAGTTTAAACCTATAATCCTCTTTTGATAAGTTTAGACAGAATTGAGATTTGAGTTGTAAACAATATATTAATACTGATTTTCATACACCCTTCTATATTGTTTTTTAAATGTGTAACTTAACTTAATCAAAACTACTTCAGGTAATTACAAACATTTAGCGAGCGATCAAGGCTTTATTACAAATCACATATTTTGGCTTTTACTCAAATCTAGGCTGTTTAATGGAAAGACATTTAAGGAAAATTCTTTAAGGATAATTTTGTAGGTTTTTCCAAGGGATTGAAAATGTTGCTTTAATTTTTTTCTTATGTCCAAAATTTACCGAAATACGGCGTTATTCGCGAAAAAATTAGCTTTTTATTGATTGTTGATATTTTCTAAACTAAGGAAGATAAAAAAAATTATCAAATAAAAAATTGTTCGTTTTGGATTTTGTCAAAAATTTCGGTGAATATTTTTTTTTTGTTTTTTATCGTGTATTTTAGTCTTGGATATATGCTTGGATACTCAGCTTTATAACATTTAATATAAAAGTCGTCGGAAATCTACTCTGTAAAAAAACTTCACATTAATTTTAAGGTAATGTACTGGACCAAATTTCATAATAAAAAATAAACTTTAATTTTTACATACATATTACTGGCAAAAGCTAAACATAACAGATGGGTAAAAAATGTATTAAAAAAATAATATCAGTTTCCTATATTTATATTTATATTAAAATAATAAAAATGTTAACTGTAAGTTAATTAAGTGAACCACCTGTTAACATTAGTAATTCTCTGAAGATGGTTTAATCAATAAAATAAACCGAAACGTCAGAAAAACATGTGTTAATTTCTTATAAAGTAATACAATAACCGAAACCTAAAAAAGTTAAATCTAATAGTTAACAATAATTATTGAGATATTTGTAATTAGCCTAAAAGTCTAAAATTTTACAGATTCAACCAGCTGTCCATGTTCAATAGCAATTGAATTTCTATAGGTGGTTTACGATTTTATTCAGTTTCACCGCTGCCTGTGGCCTGTGTCGACTAACAATCAAATCTTGCAATCGAATTTTAACTCATTGTCGATTTTCCGTTCAAGCTGAAACTTGACACACATATATAACCGATGACAATATAATATTATGACCTTGAATCTAATCGTTTCAAAGTCAATTTTACTTCCGATTGTCCAATCAAGCTGAAAGTTAGTATACAAATATAAATCCAATGACAATGTAATCTTATGACTTTTGAACCGACTTTGACTATATATTTTAAGGTTAACTTCACTCCGGAATATTCTATCAAACTGAAATTACACATATGAAAACTTGACGACAATTCAATATTATGTACTTTAAACCGACTTTACGAAAAATCGAAGAAGGGGAACTACCGACCTTGAAGCCGTGCAACATCCTGAGATTCCTGAGGGAAATAGGACTGGAGGACCTGCTCTAGCCGATAAGATCACTCTCACCACTGAGCAAAGGTAGGGGGCACAATAGATATACCAGGTCGCAGTGTACAGACCCCCAACTCTGCGGTATATTGTAGCGGTAGCCCGAGGTCATATAGTACGTGTCCATTTCCAACTCAGAACTTCTAATTTTGTTTCATATAGTTTTGTGGCATTTATATTATTAGCGTCGAGTGATATAGCTGATAGGAGCCCCATTCTCGTCTCTCCTTGAATCACTAAGTATAGCGGAGGTAGATCCAGAATGCACTCCACTACCGAAGTGGAAGTCGAATTCATGACTCCCGTAATGCTCATGCAGGCGACTCTCTGTATGTCGCTTAGCTTTGTCATGGTTGTCCTTCGTATTATCTTAGGCCACCAGACCAAGGCAACATATATGATAGCTATTCTTACCACATTGATGTATAACCAATCTTCGGTGGGAGACCCCATGTTTTCCCGCATAATCTAACAATAATAAGGGTTATTTTCCATTTTCTTTTTATATTTTTCACGTGCTTGTACTAGGTCAGCTAGGAGTCCAAAATTACCACCAGATATTTTATTTCTCTGGAAAGTGGTATTGTTCTTCCTGTTCTGCCCATCTTTCTACAACCCTGAGAGCCTGCTGCATTCTCTCTCTCTCTCTCTCTCTCTCTCTCTGCTGATTTTGTTGAAAGGGACAATTTGCCATTGAATCATCCTTAACATATCTGTCTAACAGCTTCTCGAGAGCTTATATTAAATTACTGGTTTGAAAATTTATTTTAGTTAAAAAAAATCTTGTGCTCTCTTATTTAATGACGAATAACTAAAAAGTGATGAATGTACATAATTCTCAAATTGAGAAACTCTCACTCTCATATGGCTCTCAAATTAATATACAGTTAAATCCATATCCACAAATTATTTGAACTAAGTACTAATCGAGATTAGTGTACGTCACAATGACTCCAAGGTGGCAAACAATTACCCATTTTATCCAATGTTGTAATCATCCTAAAATAATATAGAACAGAGAGTTTGTATACGCTCCAAGAACACCGCAATATCAATTTTAGGCAAAATCGTAAAACTTAAAATTTTCACTCCCTCGCTCCCTTGTCAACCTAATATTGTCCAAGTTATCTTCATATTCGTAATACATGATCCCGAAAACAGCCTAATACCAAATCTGATAAAATACGAATAAGGTAAAATTTTCAACTCACTATGGATCCGTCATATTGAATTTCAAAAAATAATTTTAACATATTAATGTAATATAAATCTAAACCCTTCAAAACTCTCTAGTACCAATTTTAGATGAAATCCAGAAATTCAGAATTTCTATACCGACATATTGCCTCTGACATATGAGATTTTCTTAACGTAATTTTATATTCGCTATTTACATCCTTAAAAAAGATTCAGTTCCATATTTAAACAAAATCGAAAAATGTAAAATTTTTAGTCTGCCATATTGAATCCTGAAAAAAATACTATTAAATTCGTAACTTACACCCTCAAAAATTCCTTTTGGAGAAAATCGAAAAATGTAAATTTTTAGGATGCCATGTTGAATTCGCCAGATTGAGATCTTCAAAAAATATTTTAAATCCGTAGAGAGAGATGTAGAACCTTTAATCCGCCATCTTGGATCCGCCACATTTAATTTTTTTTTTAAATAATGTCAGATTCCTAATGAGCGGTTCCAAAAACTCCCTCGTATCAATTTTGGAAAAAATCGGAAAAAATTTATTTTTTATCCCCCATATTGGATACGACATATTGAATTTTTTTAAAATAATTTCAGATTCGTTATGTACGACTCCGAAAACTACCCCATACCAATTTAGACAAAAATCGAACAAAATTGATGTTTTTCTCCGCCATATTAAATCCGCCATATTGAACTTTTTAAAATGATTTTAGTTTCGTCATGTGCGACCCCGAAAACTCCCCAGTGCCAATTTTGGAGAAAATCGGACAAAACTAATTTTTTTGTCCGCCATATTGGATCCGTCATATTGAATTTTTTAAAAATATTTTGGATTCGTTATGTGCGACCCCGAAAACTCCCCCACATAAATTTTGGAGAAAATCGGACAAAATTAAATTTTCTTGCCCGCCATATTGGATCCGCCATACTGAATTTTTTAAAAATAATTTTAGGTTCGGTGGGTACACCCGCGAAAATTTCCCCATACCGATTTTGGAGAAAATCCGTCAAAATTATTTTTTTTGGGTGCCATATTGTCAGCGCCATCTTGGATTTTAGTGCACCAATTTCATCCAAAAAAATATGGAACCACCGCATTAACTTTCTGAACATAACGTAAAAAATTTCATTCAAATCGGTGTCGCCGTTCCGGAGTAATCGGTGAACATACATGAAAAAAAAAACATACTTCATCGACGAATTAAGAACCTCCTTCTTTTCGGTCGGTTAAAAATACTTTCTTGTAACATTTTGCACTGCAAATTTAAAAAAATTCATTTTGATCCAAATTACTTTAAATGTGTATCTCTTAATCATCAGCATATCAAAGAAGACCGAAGATCAATGGGATATAAAATAAAAAACGAGTCAAGGCATATCGAACACGCATTATGTTAAGCTTCTGTAACAGTTACTGGCACCAAGTCTATCATTAAGTTAATTAAAAATACGTGACTGCAAAATTTCATCACAGAAGATGGAATTTTTGTCCAAAAACACATCAAAATATCGAAGATTAGAACTCGAACGATTTTGGTTTGTGTTTCGTAAATTACAATTTTTCTAAAACAAGCGACAACACAACAAATTTTACCTCTATGTCTAAAATAAATCAAGACACAATTTTGTAATAAAACATATTAAGTTTGAATGTAAACCTTTTCAAAGATTGTGGCAATATAAAACTAAAAAATCAAATAATTAATGTCGCCCTAACGGACACCAGTAACGTGAAGCGTGTGTCTGTTTGTGCTTAACTTTGGCTTGTACAAATCTAAAGAACTATTAATGCAACTATAAATTGTTTCGAGACTGACTGCATAGCTGATCAGCCTAATGCCAAAAAGAAAAAAGACGAATACAAAATACTGAAAACAATTCGCCTTAAAAGGTAATATCGACTCCTCCATATTATTTGAATATCTATGGATCACCTCACAAAGATAAAGCCCAACATGATCTACACCCCTTGCAGAAGAGACAAAATATATATTTATTTTACTCACTGTATTGCTAAGCGCATTCGCCAAAAGTAATACTCCTAAAATATAGTGACAGTTCTAAGCTACTTAAGAGGCTTCTATTTCGTGAATGAGATAACTATATATAAAATATTACTTTATATTCAACGATACCCAACTCGATGAGATAAGAAGAAAAGATGAAAAGTTTTTGTTTATTAATCACAAATTAGTGTACATAACTTAAGCGTAAAAATTTTCATTGAATATATCAAGTTCTATTACGCCATATTTTCTTGAGATTTTTAAACTTTACCATGAAATAAATAAAGGGGGGTTATTTTAAAAGGCATTTCGCAATCAAGCGACTCAAATAAATTTTATTTAACATAGATAACCGTATTTTTGAAAATCTAACCCCTTCAGTGGGGGGGATACCCAATTTTTTTTACAATTTCACTTTCAAAATTTCACTACAAAAGATGAATGCAATTTTTAGGGCCCTGTTTTACACGACATCTAATTATAAATATTTGCTGCCAATCTAAACAGTACTGAAATATTTCTCAGATTGTGAGGATAATATTTCTTAATTAGAGTGGAATCAAAAATCGCCTAAGACAAGTGTGACAAAAATGAAGCAATAAAACTTGTTGTTTACTAAATTATGCTCATATACAAAACATAGTTATTTGAATAAACCTGAGTTTAAAGCCTATAAGCCTCTTTTGATACGTTTATAATCAGATTTGTTGAGATTTGAGTTGTAAACAATATATTAATGTTTATTTTTATATTTCCTTCTTTACTCTTTTGCTAATGAGTAATTAAAATGAATCAAAACTACTTCAGATAATCCATATTGGAATTGAATTTTTCAATTTTAGCGTTAGCAGGCGATCAAGGCTTCAATAAATATCACATATTTTGGCTTCTACTCAAATCGAGGTTGTCTGAAGGAAAATATTATAGGAGAATATTTCAAGCACGGTTTAAAGGGTATTATTTCAAAGAAATGAGTTATTTGTTGAATATTGATATCTTCTTATCTAAGAAAGATTGTCAATTAAAAAAATGTTGTGATTACATGCCTATAAAAACTCATGTTCCTCGATTTTGGAAAAAAGAAAACACAAAAAGTATATGGCAGAAGAAAGCAGATATATATATATATA